>OY728150.1:222104052-224604052 GCA_963277665.1 Viscum album
CAATTCAATGGAATTGGGGTTTTCCAAATTTCCATGCCAAAACCATTTCAAATATCTCGATTCAATGGAATCGAGTTTTTATCAATTTAATTTAAATAAACTTGAGAAATTGAATCTAAATCAATAATTGAAATAAATCAAGCAAATAAAATAATAATCAATTTTCCAAGATGGGATGGAACCACCTACCTTTAAGGTTTTGACCAAGACCACAACGGTCGAGAATGCTCAAGAAAACTGGGTTGCTTCTTCAAGAACCCACCTTAGATCTATTTTACTAGAAACATAAAGACCAAAACTTATCAAACTTGGTGCCACACACATAGATCTACCCATCACTATCGTAGATCTAAGAAACCAAGAGAATAGGAGAAGTAGATCTAAGTAGATCTAAGAAACCAACCAAGAACGATGAAGAACGATCACATACCTCAAGAATCTGGCTTTGATTCACCAAGAGGAGCCTTTGAATCACCTCTGGAATGATCGGATAACCCTCTCTGACCTTAGGAGAAGACAAAACCCGAGTTAGGGCCACTTAGGAGGAAAAACGAGGCACTTAGAGGCAAAACTGAGTGAGATCCACAATTTAAGGATCTCATTTAAGTGACCGCACGGTTTGGCCGCACGGTTTGACAAATCGTGCGCTAAACATGCGTGATCTACTAGCTCATCCACCCTTTTCGCATGACTTGGCTGCACGATTAGACAAACCATGCATCGCCCATGCGGAAGCTTCTCTCCAGGATATAAGGCTGGCATGGTTTGGTCGCACGGTTTGTCAAAACGTGCGCAAACCGTGCACAACACACTGTCCTCTAGTTTTTCATTAAAAGTTCACCCAAACGCAACCCAAGTCTTTACTCCAAAACAGGGGTACTTAGAAACATAAAAAAGTACCTGCAAACGTAACGAGATGTTACATTTTTTATGAATATTTTTTATGTATATTTTTTTATGGATTTCATTGAGCATATTTTTTAATAATTTAATAAGGTTATATTCATTAATTTTTACTTGAGAAAATTTTTAAACGAATATATTTTGTAATTTCTTCTACATGAATAAATTTTCTCTTCAAAATTTTATATTTTTATTATAATTTTTCCATTCTTTTTTTCTATATTTTTTCATTTCATTTCAAATCTCAATATTTTATAAATTATTCACTCTATTTTTGATATTATTTTTGACATTTTTCATAGATAATAATGAATCAAAGTTGGATTAATGAACCTCGAACAGTTGATGAATATGAGGAAGGTGTCGATGCTTTTTTAGAATTTTTTAAATGAAATGTTCCAAACAACAACATGTTTTTTCCATGTCTGAAATGTTTAAATTTGAAGAAGTTGGAAAGAAGAGAGATCAAAGATCATTTAATTTGTCATGGTTTTAATTCGAGTTATAGCCCTTGGATTTGACATGGTGAAATCAGGAAAATTTCAAATCTATTGATGATGGTTCTTTGAAAGATAATAAATTTGATCAACTTGATGAAATGATTCATGATATTTAAGTAGAGGCAATTAAGAAACAAACGAAAATTGAACATTTATATGGTGATGTTGAAAAACTATTTTATCCAGGTTGTATGGAATATATGATTTTCTTGATAGTTCTAAGATTGATTAACCTGAAGCCGAAACATGGATGGAGTGATAGAAGTTTTACAGAGCTACTACAACTATTGAAAGACATTTTTTCTAAAGACAATGATCTTCCAGATTCACATTATAAATCCAAGAAATTATTATTCTCGATGGTATTGGGTTACAAGAAAATACATGTCTTCCTGAATGATTGTGTGCTATATAGGATAGAATATGAATTTCTATCAGAGTGTTATAAATGTGGGTCGTCGTAGTATAAGTTGAAAGAAAAATCACAGGCTAATATAGTAGTTACAGTGATCCCTACCAAGGCATTTTGGCATCTTCCTATAATTCCTTATTTTAAATGTTTATTTTCAAATTCACATTATGAAAAAATGTTAAGATGACAAGAAAATGAGCAGATATGTGATGGAAAATTATGAAATCTAGAGGATTTTCCACTTTGGAAGAAAATTGATCACCAGTTTCCTAAATTGGTTAATAAAGTTAGAAATCTCAGACTTGGACTCTTCACGGATGAAATGAATATATATCAAAACCTTAGTATCACACATAGTTCATGGCCTGTTTTATTTATAATTTACAACTTATCTTCTGAATATTGTATGATGTGAAAATATGTCATGTTGATCTTAATGATATCTGGACCAAAATAGTCCAAAAATTATATTGATGTTTTCTTGTCATAATTAATTTATTATTTGAAACTTTTATGGGAAGAATGTATTATGGTGTATGATTCTTATAAAATGGAATATTTTCAACTGCATGTGATAATTATGTTAGCATAAATGATTTCCTAGCATATGATAATTTTTCTGGATACAGTGTTAAGGGACATAATGCATGTCCAATTTGTGAACAATAGAGTTCATAGTATCAATCGTATCATGGTAGAAAAACAGTATACATGGGTCATCAAACGTTTTTGCCTATGGATCACTCTTATTGAATATTAAAAAAGGCATTCAATGGATCGCATTAATTTTTTAGCACTCCAAAACCTTTTTCATTGATCAGTATTTTGAGAGGTTGAAAAACATTGATGCGATATTCATAAAGATGCATAAATATTGTAATGATAGAAAAATTTGGAAGAAACGATCAATATTTTTTGAGGTACCGTATTGGTGATATCATGAGTTCAAACATAACATTGATGTCATGAACATGGAAAAGAATATCTGTGACATCTTGATTGGAACATTGTTAAATATTAAATAAAAGAATAAAATGGGTTGAATCCAAGATTGGACTTACTCTCAATGAGAATTTTTTTGGAGTTAGCCCTCACTTCTGATGGAAGGCGAACATTCCTACCCCCAGCTTGTTATAAATTATCCAAAAGGGAGAAAATTAGATTTTGTTAGTGTCTTTATGATATCAAAGTGTCATAGGGATATTCTTCAAATATAAAAAATATTTTTTCTTTAAAGGATTTGAAATTGATAGGTATGAAATCTCATGATTGTCACGTCATGATGAAACAACTTCTACCGGTTACATTGCATATAATATTGCTCATTCATGACAGAATGACTATCATGAATGTGTGTTATTTATTCAATTCAATCTGTAATAAGGTAATTGATCTGAATGCATTGAACAACTTAGATAATGAAGCAGTTTATATACTTTTTCATTGGAAATTTATTTTCCTCCATCCTTTTTTGATTTCATGGTTTATTTGGTGCGATAAATAATGCTTTTTGGACCTACATATCTATGTTAGATGTATCCTTTTTAAATTTATATGAAGATATTAAAGGGATATGTTAAGAATCCATAATGACCTGAAGCCTCCATTTTTGAGAAGTATATTTATGAAGAATTTGTAGACTTTTCTACAAGTTATTTGTTTGTAGTGGAGAACATCAGTTTTTTTACATATCGCCTTGAATGAGTTGATTATGGGGGATAGGGAATCATTGGATTAAAATTAAAATCATTTAAATATAAAGAGATAAATAAAATACATTTATATATCTTGAATAAAATAGATGATGTTCAACCATATATAACATTGCATATTAATGTGTTGAAACAATGTCATCCAAAAAATAAAGATGTGTGGATTTTTAATGATCATAACAAAACTTTTTTCATACTATAAAATTGATGGCATGGTTTGGGTATGATATTATACATTTCATACAAAAGATCAGTACAACAGAAGTGCAGTTCATAATAGTGGTGTATTGGTGTTCACAAAAGCAATGAATTTTTCGAGTGCTAAAGAAATAAACCCAATATCTATATCGAAGTGCATATTATGGATTCATTGAAGAAATTTTGGAGTTTGATTACAATAAATTTCATGTTACAGTGATAAAATGAAAATGGTTTATCAGTAATAATTGTGTCAAATACGATGAATTTGGAATGATAGTAGTTAATATAGATAAATTAGAATACACGGATGATCCATTTATCATGGTGACACATGAAAAAAAAATTCTATGTTATTAATCAATCCTATATGAAGTGGTCTATTGTTTTACAAGGGAAAAATAATATTTTGGTGTTAATAAACTTTATAAAGATGTTGATTTATGTGAGATCACTACTTCTATAGAAATATTAATAAATAATATAGAGGAACATGCCAAAGACATGGTTTGTGACATACATAATGATTATAACAAAGGAATTTTGGAAAAAAATCCTTTAGTACATTCCTAATTTTACAGGTAACATTTGTTTTTATTTTGTTTTAATTTTTCAAATTTCACAAAATATTATATATTTCATTATGAATATCTTTATTAAAACATGTACTAACATAACATTTTTGAATTTGATTACATTTTTTTATGTAATTTCATCTCACATTAATGATGTTATCATTTTGGTTAACTATAAAAAATATGAATTAACTTGTGTTAAGTTTAGTTGAGTTTACTTTTTTTGATAATTTTCCTTTTTTAATTTTAATTTGAATGTAATAGTTGTATTTTCATTTTTTTAAAGTGATTGTTTTTTTATTTTATTTGTATGATAATGGCAGATCCATCAGATGATACACCACATACTTCTATAGATGATCGAGCTCATGAAACCATCGGGGAGAAATGCATGCATGCTTCTGTTGATGATTCCCATTATCCTTCTTTACAGTAAACAACAACTTCCATGAGGAAAAAAGAGTTCTAGGGTGGGTAAATGTGGCATCACATGTTTACCAAAATTATCTATTGTCAGTAGTCAGGACCAAAAGATATTAGTTGACTTTGATTATAATGATATTCTAAGAGGTTCATATGAAAAAACATATCAAGACTTTTATATCTGTTCATGCTAAAAGCAATGTTAGTATTTTGACTGATAATTGGAGAAGTGTTAACAAAGTAACCATATCTCATGTGTGAGAGACTATTATGGTAATCTTGTTTCTTATTATTTTACTTATATTTAATTTTTTATAGTTATATATGTTTTCACCATTCTTATCATATGACATATGATATACCAAATAACAGAGGAGTCGAGATGAAATGTTTGTCATTGTCCACCAGAAGATAGAGGGATTTTAAATCTTCCCTTACATCAGAATTTATTTTTGGGAATAGACAAAATAAAAATCCATGTCATATATATCCATTTATAGATAAAGATACCTATAAGATTTTTTTTTGAAATAAAATGAGGAGAAGCATTTTTTGTAACTTTAATGTTACCTTTTAAAAGTTTTTTCTATAGTAATGATCATATTAATGATCACAATAATGATCATATTAATGAATTTTTAATTTTAATTTTACAGCAATTGAGGAGATCTCATTAGGAGATGCAAACAAAAAATATATACCCTCACACATTATCTTGGGGGGGGTATACATTACTAGAAGTGAAAAGGTTAAAAATTTCAAAAATTAAGGGATTTGTATTAAAGATTAGAAGAGGTTTGACCTCCCCCTAATGGTTTCGGGTGTAGTGGAAGCGCGGTTGGGAGGGCTCCCAACTTTAATTTTTACTATGATCAATGATTTTTCCAGGATCAATACGACGATGAATATCAGTCTCCACAGAATAGAATCAAAGATTTAGATAAATAAAGAAGATGATTGAAACCTTTATAGAGGATCTTGTACATCATTTTTATAATTAATTTAATTAATTTAATAAAGAAAAAATACTTGTATGTTCGGTATTTTCTTCGTTGATGATCTTGATCATCCAGAATGACCCTTCTGGATTATCTTGTTGTGCTTGCGAGGATAGAAACTAGAATTCCTCTAGCGGTGATCCGCACATTCTTTGATGTCCTCTGAAAGACACCAATCATTCTCTGAATGCTATCACGGAAAAGCAAGTGTCTTGTTTTGGTCATTCTTTATTTCTTGTTCTTTGGCCTTGATGAAAATCTCTTGTTCCTAAGAGGGGCGGGAAGAGGATTCAAGGGAGAAATTGTTTAGCTGAACAATTCTTAATTCACTGGGCGTGCAGTTTGGTACATGGCACAATATACATATGTGTCTATTTATTGACATGGGGATTATATTTCAATATTTAATTTCATAACATCAATTAAATAAATTCATAACCTTAGAGAAAACCCATGCTTTTAATAATAATATTGCGTCATTATTTATGGTGCGCCAACTTGCACAAAACAAAATTATAAATAAAATTCTACATCAAAAAATAACAGCAGTGTTATTATTATTATTTTAATTTTTGCAAAATTTTTAAATAATTATTTACCATCTTACAAATAATTATTTTACTACTGAACTAGCCTTGGTCCACTCGAACTCAACTTCTATTTATTGAACACCCAAATAAATTAATAAATAATTTATTATTCTAAATAAATATTTTCTTTAAAATATAGTAAATAAATATTTATTAAATTTTCAATAAAATAAATAAATATATTTTACTCAAAATACAGTGAATAAAAATTTATTTAATTTATGAAATCAATTTAACTTGAATAAAATTATTCCACAGTCTTGAAAATAATATTTATTTCATCAATTAAATTCAAATAGAATTTAATAGAGACCAAAAAAACACTTAGTGTGTGACCCTCTAGGATTATTTTTCATTGGAATTAGGCAGGCTTGCCTAAAGTCTAAGAGTACTATCTAGCAATGGGTCAAGGAACCCAAGATAAAGAACTTAAATCCGCAACAATGACATCCACATAGGAATGATCATTTTGTAATATAATCCCTTTGTCTCAATATCTCATTAAGAAGTTTTCATGATAGTGCCATCAACCTTTGTTCATGATACACCATTCATTGACTACCTGAAATAAACTCATCATTATACCATTGTCATAGAATTTCACATGATAGTCCTATTTAAATAAAAGGGCTGAGATATCAACTTCTATAAATGGAAGGGAAAAATCCTTCCTCGACATATCCATTAATAACATGCCATTCATGATGCACCCAACATACCCTACTTCCCACCAACTATCAGCATGATAGTTTTCATCAGTTAATCAAAGTGTGCGAGTCATGACATGTATTAATGATAATATTAATTTTAAGGATCATTACACATGCTCATAGATACGAATATCCGATGACACCAAAACATTCGCAATTCCTACTAGTGGGTCTATTATCATAATCTCATGTCTTGGAGATTACCAAGTGAAAAATTCATGACAGGAAGTATCATATGCTTACGAGTACTCACACATGACGATATATATGATATGTGTCCCATAATAGTATGTCATCAAACCACATAACTATATTTAAGAATATTGTTATAGAATTTCAATATTCCCATCATAGCGGGGAACTTACATGACCTTATCAATGCAAAAAATACTCTAGGACATTATTACAGCATAGTCATGCAAAACAATGAACAAGATATAATAAGATGTTTAATATTTAAATACATTAAATATACATGTACTCAAAGTAAAAATAGTTGGTTCTAGGACACCAACTCAAACAAAATCCCACTTGGACTAGAGCCAACTTCCTACAACTTTCAGTTCGTGAGACCTCACATGATGATCATGTTTTAGCAGAGCCAAGGATTTAGTCAAGGGGTCTGCCATGTTTTCTTATGTGGAAATACTTATCACTACAACTTCACCTCTATAATAAAAATACTTCAAGATATAATACTTCTAAAGTATGTTTTTCATCTACTAATGTGACCTTTTCTCTTTTTCAAGAGCCACCGCTGTAGTATTATCATAGTATAATGTGATGGGATATTTACTACTATGTATCACATCTAGCTCCTAGATGATGCTTTACATCTGAACTGCTTCTTTAGCTACATCATAAGCTGAAATATACTCGGACTCTACTGTAGAATCTACGACCACCCTCTACTTTAAGCTCTTCCAGCTCACTGCACCTCCATTCAAAGTGAATATATATCCCATTTGTGGCTTCATGTCATCTTGATCTATCTAGAAACTAGAATCTTCATATCCTATGATGACTATTTCATCATCTCCTCCATAAACCAGAAACATATCCTTATTACTCCTTATATACTTTAGGATAGGCTTAACTACAATCCAATGGAATTCACCTGGGTTATCAAGATATCTACCTACCGTACTCAATGCGTAGGTGACATCCAGCATAGTACATAGCATGTAATACATGACTGACCCAATAGCTGATCGGTATGGAGTCTTTGCCATTATATTTCTTTCCTCGTGTGTCTGAGGACACATTTTCTTGGAAAGATGAATACCATGTGATGCTAGTAACAATACCCTCTTGGATTATTCCATGCTTAATATCTTCAGTATCTTATCAATGTATTTACTTTGATTTAGGCCCAAAAATCTCTTGGAACTATCATGATGGATATTAATCTCAATAATATACACTACCACAAAACTGGGTTTCCACAACACCACCCTTTATCAATGCTAAAAAAAGCACTGATAAAGGGGGGGCCTTTATCAGTGCTAAAAAAAAGCGCTGATAAAGGGAAATTTTAACGAAGCTAAAAAAAGCATTGTTAAATGTGACCCTTTATCATCTCTTTTTTTAGTGATGATAAAGTCCCCCCCCCCCCTTTATCAACGCTTTTTTTAGTAGCGCTGATAAAGGGGAGTTTTATTAGCACACATTTTCCTAGCGCTGATAAATTTTTATATTTAAAAAAATTCATAAAAAGTAATATATTGATATATAAGTATATGTATATTGATATAAATATAATAAATATTTTTTAAAATATGTTTTATATCGATTTGATATGTCGTAGACCCAAAATAGACACCCCGGAGCAGAAATTGTGGTCATTTGTAGGGATTAAAGACCATTTTGTACCTTGAAGAATATGAGAAGGTGTTACAATGGTCATCATAGTGTAGTTATGGTCATAATATTTGATTTGATATGTGGTTGAGGAAAAACGGACACCCGAAGAAGTTATGGAAAAACGGACCCTCGGAGCCAAACTTATAATCATTCAGAGGGTTTTTGGTCCTTTTTGAACCTAAAAGAACGTGAGAAGGGATTTAGGTGATCACCGGAGTGTGTAAATTTTCTCAAGATTCGATTTGATATGTGGTAGATCCAAAACGAACACTCGGAGCAGAAGTTATTGCGTTTGAAATTTTGCAACTCTCGTATCTCCTAAAAACCTAAGAAACCAACAACTCACTAAAATGGGTATAACTTATGATTTAGTTGTCTATTTTAGTGTTTTGACTAGTCAAATCGAATCTTGTGAAATAAGTGATGACCAAGTCTAGTCAAAACCATTAGAATATCATAGGAAAGAAATATATATTAGTTATTGCACTCCAAAAAAAGTCCAACTTCAAACGACTATAACTTTCACTTAGGGTGTCTGTTTGGGCTCTACCACATATCAAATTGAAGGAATCAAAGAGATATACGTAGAGGATTGACTCATACATAGTCTTAGTCATGTATGGGAACTAAAAACCCCAAAAAATCACCTAAAGTCCTCCAAAACTCAGTTTCCGTGTTCGGACCCCTGTCAATTTTTTTAAAATTGTCATAACTTCTGATCTGTGTGTCTGTTCAGCCTTCACATCTTGTTTTATCGTAGTTCATTCCATGAGATTCAGTTTGACTATTCACAGAGATGAAACGGACACCCGGAGAGGATGTTATGCCTTTTCCTGTGACTCTGTGATTTGTTAGGTTTTTCGAGACCCCATTTCTAGATATTTTGTATATACATACTAATATATAATATTTATAAATATATATATAAATATGTATAATTATACCTACAGATATACATATAATATATATCTGTGTGTGTGTGTGTGTGTTGTATATATATATATATTTATGTATTTATTTATGTATTTATTTATTTATAAAAACACACATAAGAAAACATATTTTATAAATGTATTTAAAACTAATCTTATAAATATATATTAATATATATTAATATAAAAATAAATATATGGATAAAAAATTATAACTAAATATATATATATATAAATAGATATAAATATATATTAATGTACGGATATATATTTATTAATATAATTAAATATATATATATATATTAATATGACTAAATATATATGTATATATTAATATGACTATATATATATTAATATAAATATATATATGTTAATATATATATATATATTAATATACAAATATATATATTAATATAAAAAAATATACATATATATATATATATATTAATATATGAGTAAATATAACTAAATGTATATATAAATAAATAAATATATTAATAAATGAAGAGAAAATCAATGTGGTGGAGTGGTAAAGGCTTAGGTGCATAGGCAAGAGGTATCGAATTCGAATCCGGGGGGAGGCAGGTCACGCACGCAGGTGGGGGAATTACCTAGTGTTGTTAAAGGGGGGTGGGGCTAGGTGGAGTTGTCCAGGGGTGTGTGTGGGCTACCATGGGCGGTGGGCACAGTTAAAGGGGGATAAAAGTGCTATTAAATCCCCCCATAATTGAAGAAATATTTTTTTATTTTTTTAAATATTTTTTCAACTTTTATTAGTGCTAAAAAACACTGATAAAGGACCCTTTTATCAGTGCTTCTCTGAGTGTTGATAAAAGGGACCCCCTTTATCTTCTCCTTGAATAAAAGTGTTTTTTAGCAATGTTAATAAACTTTTCTAGCACTGATAAAGGACATATTTTTAGTACTGATATTTTTCCTCACCCAAGTCCATCATGGAGAAGCATTGATTCAACCATGTCTTAACAGACTGTAAAACTAGTATCTCATTTCCAATGAGTAATATGTCATCAACATATAATATTAGGAAAATGATCGCACTCCCACTAAACTGTTTTTATACACAAGGCTCACATTAATTCTTGATAAAACTAAATTTCATTATAGCTTCATCAAAATTAATGTTCCATGACATGGATGATTGCTTTAATCCATAAATGGATTTTTGCAACTTTCATAACTTATTGGTATCCTTTGGATTCATAAACCCATCAGGTTGTCTCATGTAGACATATTCTTGAAGGTTCCCATTAATAAAGGCTATTTTGAAATCAATTTTCCAAATCTCATAGTCGTGGTAAGAGGCAATGTCCAATAGAATTCTTATTGATTTAAGAATTAAAAATGGTGAAAAGGTTTCTTCGTAGTCAATGCCTTGATGTTGCTTAAAACCTTTTGTAACCAGTCGTTCTTTATAGGTACTGACTTGTCCTTCCATGTCCAATTTCATCTTGAATACCCATTTGCAACCAACAGGATTTACATCAACTGGAGGAACTACCAAAATCTAGACTTGTTTTTGGTATATGGAATCCATTTCAGAATTCATGGCTTCTTGTCACTTGGAAACATTTGTTCTACTTACTGCTTTCGTGTAGGTTAGAGGATCATTATTATCAACTAATAATGATTCACCTTTCTTGGTAACTAGAAAACTGTAACATTTCAGTTCTCTAACCTCTATTGTAATCCTACGCAGTTTTTGTGTCTATGGAACAGTTCTTTCTTCCACAGGGCTTTGTAAAATCTATTCTTATACCCACTCTTGTGTGCCTTGATCCTCAACTTCATTGATGTCTTTCTCACTCCCACTATCTCTTTTGGAGATGTTCTGCCTCTCAAGGAATATGGCATGTCTTGCCAGTATAACCTTTTTTGAGGAGTTGTATAGGTAATATCCCCTTATTTCCTTAGAATATCCTATAAAGGAACACTTTGTGCCTTAGGGTGTAAGTTTGTTACCTGAAGAGGAATTAACAAATGCATCACTTCCCCACACATGTAAATTCGATAACATGGATTTCTTTCCACTCTAGAACTTGTATGGAATGTCATTTATCGATTTAGTTGGTACTTGGTTTAGTATGTGCACTATTTTTTGTAATGCATATCCCCAAAATGATAATTGAATACTCTCATGACTCATCATTGATCTCAACATGTCCAAAAATGTGTGGTTCCTCCTTTCTGTCACACCATTTCACTGCTACATGTAAGGAGGAGTGAGTTAGAATAGGATCCCAAACTCCTGTAAGTAATCAATGAAGTCTTGATTAAGATATTATCCACCTCAGTCATAGTAGAGTTTCTTAATCTTCTTACCAAGATTTTTCTCAACTTCATTCTTATATTCTTTGAACTTATCAAAAGAATCTGACTTATACCTCATTAAGTAGATATATCCATATCTACTAAATTCGTCAATAAAGGTTATGAAGTATGAGTACCCTCCCCTTTCTTCAATTGGAAATGGTCCACACACATCAGTAAGAACCAATTCAATAACCTCTTTATCGCTTTCACCTTTCCCACTAAATGGAGATTTAGTCATTTTTCCTTGTAAACATGCATGAAATATGCCAAGTGGTTTTAGTTTGAAGGAATCTAAATATCCATCTTGATGTAATGTTGTCAAGCGTTTCTCCTTTACATAACCTATCCGGTGATGCCAAAGTTGTGTGTGGTATGATTCATGTGAAGTATCTTTATTATCGATTTCGATTACTTGGTTTGTGTAATCTGACATGTAAATACCATTGTATAAATGTGCCCTACCAAAAAAATACTATATTTGTAAAAGAAGAAACATTCATTTCCAAACATGGAAAAATATATCTGTATCTAATCTGGATACATAAATATTGTTTTTAGTAACAGAAAACACATAATAACAACCCTTTAACACCAAGATCATCCTAGTTGGAAATGTGAGCTAGTAGTCTCTGACAGCTACAACAGCAAGTCTGGCTTCGTTGGATGCTCGTAGATCTACCTCCACTCAGTCAATCTCCATGAATCTACTTGGTTCCTGTATTTGGATACACATGAAAGCCCCAAAAGTCATATCTAATACCCAATTTTTATAAATAGATAGATTTCATTCAATAACAAATAAACTTGAAGCTTCCCCATGCTTCTTAGCTTGGGTGCAGTTTTTCATCTAGTGCCCCTTTTTTCCACATGCGAAACAAATTGCCTCATGTTCCCTTGCCTCCCCTTTGATCTTCTTTTTCATGGAAGGGTGTGAATAAGCTTTGGGCTTAAAGATCTTTTCCTTCCCTTTCCTCTTATTCACCATAAGGATAGAATGATTTTCGATCTTCATATCTTTGTGCATTTGGAGAATGTGGATAAGAAGATCATATAGAGACTTATCAATGTTGTTCGTGTTAAAATTAACAACAAAGATAGAGAAGCTCTAAGGGAGTGATATGAGAATGATATCAGTGTCCGGTTATTTAGGAATTTTAAACCCTATAACATCTAGGCACTCAATGTAGCCAATGAGCATGACTATATAAGGCCCAGTTGGTTCACCCTCTCCAAGATTAATCTGAAATAATACCTTGTAGAGTTTCTCGAGCATGCTATAATAATCCATGTTTTTGTGAGACTTTATGAGCTCACTAGACATTGATGATATCATTAAACACTGAATGTCAACCGCGTCATTCATATGTTTTTCATAGACCAGGAAATCCTCATAACTTGCCTCTTTGGTAGGAAAATCAGGTAATACTGACTCCAACATGAAAGGCTTCCATTCATGGCATAGGATAACCCGAAGCCATCTAAACCATTCCTAAAAGTTACTGCTGGTGAGTTTGTTGTCTTTATCCAGAATTGATCGCATGTATAGTGTGGCTGAGGTGCTTTTCATTTTTATTTTACAATTAAAATACCATATCATTAGTACTTTCTTAATTACATTTTATGATAAATAATAAATTAATTTTATTAAGTCTCCCATTATTTTATCAAGTCCCAATGGCCCTCACCATTGAACTCGAAATGTCTATTTTCCATGACATTCTAGTAGAAAGGATCCATATTCCCCTTTTTATAACCCCAAAAGGGGTTGGTCAATCTTTATGAAGGTATTTAGGTAGGAAGGTCTTTGCCAACTGTGGGCTTGCATCTCCTTGATCTTTTGAGTGGACTCCCCAATCTTGAAATCATAACTTTGGATTTCCTCAACTCTTACCTCCAATATTACACCAAGTCTAGAAAGGGATACTCCTCTTGATGTAATATGGTTAATCAAACCCAAAAACTTTCATATGGGCTTCTCGTATAAAAGTAATTTTCCCAACAGGGGTTTGTCAAACACATAGTTTTATTGAGTTTTTCCCTTTATCAAGCAACGAAAGGCTTGGTCTGACTTACTATTTTATTTGATGAGTTTTTATCTCTTATGCATTAATTTCTTATTATCAATATCACATTCCTATTAATATTAAGGTGAACTTAAGTTATTAACCATATCTTGATAATATTTACACATAAACTTAGTTTATTTTAGTTCCATCTTGCATACTTGTTTAAGTCATTAATTATGAGATCGTGAAAACACATCCATAATGATAAAACAAGCATCTGATAGAAATAAAATAAAGTAAAGGGCATGATCATGAGATTTTATAATGGTTAGTTTATCTAGAGGTTGATAAACTAACCCTGACCTACGGGAGAAACACCTTGAACCATTTGGGTTTGTGTTTAAAGCTTTACACATGTCCACCTCTGTATCTCCTGGGATTGGTTTCTAATCAGATATAGATTGAACTACCTACACTATCTTGTGAGTTCCATCCAATACATATTCCTTTTTTAACTCACACATAGGTGAGGGGTAAAGGGGGGTTTTACATAAAAGAAACATTGGGTATGTACGCCCTACATATTAATGAGAAGAAGGCTCATGGGCCAAAAATTTTAATTTAAATTAATAAATTAAAAGAAACCATCCACATACAAAGTTCTTGTTCTAGCTCATGATCATATATGCATGCAAAGATATTTACTCATAAATAAAACTAGAATTAAATTCTTTAATCATTCTTGTTTAAGATAAATCATGCTCAAATCAATTAATTATCACATTTAATTAATCGATCCTTTTATCTTAAACCCTTTTCAGAATTTCCTTAATATTATCATCCATCATAATTTTAAACAAATAAATTCATTTAAAATTATCATTTTACGTAACTTGTACCTTGGAGGCAACCTGGTGAATTTCTGTTCATAACTACCCAATGATTAGAAATGAACATTACATAAATGTTAAATTAAACACATATATATAAAACACCTATCACATGTTGTGCCTCATTTTTATATATGCACCATGGTACAAATATCAAGGGTTGGTATAATATAATAATAAATATACATAAATATACATAATTTGGATGAGTACATGGTGTGTACTTCCAACTACAAAGCATGTACTATTTTTCACCTTCCATCTGAAGTACACGCCTAGGGAAACAATGTGTGAGTGTACTTTAAAAATATTTAGAGTACACGACATGTCTAGTGGGACACATGTTGTGTAGTTCTTTGTTACACGGTCTCCAGCTAGGCAAGATGTGTATGAGCTACACAGTCCAACCCTAACCCGAAGGGCCAACACACTGTTTCCAATGGGATAAATAGCATGTAATCTGGAAACCATATGCCACCTATTCCCGGTCAACACATGGAGTCATTTAGACTTAGACAAACTCAATGACAGGGATTGGTTTAGCGGACCAGACCCAGTGCATTGATCCTTGACTACACAGCGTGTACTTCCAAATACACATTGTGTGTTCTGGTGTTGTACGACATGGAACCTTTGGCACATCCAGATGAGATCCTCTGTTTTATATTAATCAAAATAAAAAATAAAATATCATTTCTGTATGGTGAATGAGAAATGAAAGAGGAGGAACATATCTTGAGATTTAGATTTGAAAAATGATTAACGTCAATTCAAACAACTAAATTATTAAATGCGTAAATCATCAAAAAAATATTTAAATAATTATAAACTATGATATAACCTCCCTATGATACCACTTGAAGGTTCTGGGTGCAGTAGAAGCATGGTTGGGATAGTGCCCAACTTTAATTTTTACCATGACCAATGATTATGTTGGGATCAATACGACGATGAACGATAGTATCCGTGGAATAGAATCAAAGATTTAGATAAATAAGGAAAAGGCTCAAAACCTTTAGAGAGGATCTTTCACATCATGATTATAATTAATTTAATTAATTTTATAAAGAAAATAATACTTGGATCAATAGTATTTTTTTAATTGATGATGTTGATCGTCCGGAATGACCCTTCCAGATTATCTCGTTGCACTTGCGAGGATCCAAACTAGAATCCCTCTAGCGGTGATCCACAAATGATCTGATAGCCTCCAATCGACACCACTCGTTCTCCGGGTGCTAGCATGAAAAAGTGAGTGTCTTATGTTATTCATTCTTGATCGCTTGTTCTTTGGCCTTGAAGAACATCTCTCATTCTTAAGTCGGGCGAGAATATTATTTGAGAGAGAAATTGTTTAGCTCAACAATTCTCAATTCATCGGGCATGCAATTCGGTACATGGCACAATAGATGTATGTGTCTATTTATCAACATGGGGATTCAGTTACAATATATAATTGTGTAGCAGCAATTAAATACATTCATAAACTTAGAGAAAACCCATGCTTTTAATAATAATAAAACATCATTATTTATAGTGTGCCGACTTGCACAAAATATAATTATAAATAAAATTATGCGTCACAAAATAATAGCAGTGTTATTATTATTATTTTAATATGTTCCAACTAGTTAAATAATTATTTACCATCTTGAAAATAATTATTTTACTACCGGACCAGCCTTGGTCTGCTCAAATGCCACTTCTATTTATTGAACACCCAAATAAATAAATAAATAAATAATTCTCTTAAATAAATATTTTTTAAAAAAAATAGTAAAAAAATATTTATTAAATGTTAAATAAAATAAAAATATATATTTTACCCATAATAAAATGAATAAATATTTATTTAATTTATGCAATCAATTTAAATTTAATAAAATTATTCCATGATCTTGAGAACAATATTTCTTTCATCAATTAAATTCAAATAGAATTTAATTGAGACCACTGAAAACACTTAGTGTGTGACCCTCTAGGATTTTTTCTAGTTTTCTTTAGGCGATCTTGCCTAAAGTCAAGAGTATTGTCTAGAAATGGGTCAAGGCACCCAAGAGAAAGAACTTAAAGTCACAACAATGACATCCACATAAGAATTCTCACTGTGTAATATAATCTGTTTGTCTTAATATATCATCAAAAAGCTTTCATGATAGTGTCATCAACCTTTGTGCATGTACATCATTATTTGACTACCTGAAATAAACTCGTCGTTACACCATATCCATGGAATTTTGGGCAACGGTTCTATTTCAATCAAAGGGATGAGATATCAACTTCCATAAATGGAAGGGACAAATCCATCCTTGACTTATCCAGTAATAACATGCCACTAGTGATGCACCCAACATACCCTACTTCCCGCCAACTATCTGTGTGATAGTTTTCATCAGTAAATCAAAGTGTGTGAGTCATGACACATATTAATGATAATATTAAAGTTTAAGGATCATTATACATTCTCATAGATAGGAATATCTGATGACACCAAAACATACAAAATTCTTACTGGCTGGTCTGTTCTCATAATCTTCTGTCTTAGTGATTACCAAGTGAAAACTTTAGAAGAGGAAGTCTCATCTGCTTACGATTACTCACACCTGATGGTATGTATGCTATGTGTCCCATCATAGTATGTCATTCAACCATAGAACTATATTTAATGATATTTTTATAGCATTTCAAGGTTCCCATCATGGCGGGGAACTTCCATGACCTTATCAATGCAAGAAATACTCTAAGAAATTATTACATCATAGTCATGAAGAACAATGAACAATATGTAATAAGATGTTTAATATTTAAATACATTAAATATTCATGTAATCAAATTAAAAAAAATAGTTCTAGAAGACCAAAACTAACACCCCCCCCCCCCGCAAGGCTTGAAAAATAGAAGAGGTCTCATATGAAAAAAAATGACATTATCTTATGAAAGAGTCTGGGGTTGTAACTAAAAAGATTGTAATATGCTTACATTATTTAATTATTTAAGTTAAATAAATTGTTTATATAGTTCGATTCATTATGGTATTTTTCAAATATTCTATATAGGATTATCTTAACAAGCCGAGCACACTTAGGGCCTTTATAGCTGAGGGTAGACATGATATTTTAGCTGTAGAATTGGGAACGGATGAACAACTGGGTCATGTACGCGGATACCCGACAGGTGTATCATAAAACAGGTGTTTCTCTATTCTGAATATTCTTAAAGGGAGGATGTTTATAAAAAAACAGTCACTTTAGAAGCTGAATTTCAGAATATCTGTGTCAATATGGAGGATATGATCAGAGCTTCTATACAGACGATGTTTCCAGACATGCAAAAATAGTTTCAGAATACTGATCTAACTCCTCCACCTCTACCACCTCCACCAGCAGATCCCACTACCAATTATCCAACTTATACATCTCGGTATGCAGACCCCACTCTTTCTCATCCTACTTGAACACCCCCTACACCACAACTTCCCAGTTATTGCGAGTTGTATGGTGATGATCCCCAATATATTTTTGCTTATAGGATGATATTTTTTTTGGGAGATACCATTCATCATCAACATATAGAGATAAATCATCATATGGTCATTGTACAGGATATTTTAGAGATATCATCAATAATTCCATGTCCTTCAGATGAGGTGAATACAATTGGAAAAAGTATCATCATTTTCTAGCTTGGACATCTAGACTTGTTCGACATATTACCATAGATGTATGTGTATATGTTATCTTTGATATTGATTTTTTTATCATTATAATGTTTATATATTTATCTATTTTTTTTAGGAATGAATTTAAGGTAAAAAATATTGTATAGTCAACAACATATAAAAAGTGTTATGACTTCAGATGAAATTTATTCTTCTTTTGATAGACTATCAAAATATTCAAATCTGTTACTAGATTTATATGTGATTCCAATTGAAGATGCTATTTGTGGGCATGGAATAAAGGTGGGTATTTTTAAAAAAAATATCATGGAGCTTCTACCTGGAGATCAATTGGGCATCAATATGATCCGTATTTTTTCCATGTAATTCAATTAACAAATTTCTTCCAATCATTTAATATATTTAAAAATTATACTTATTTTTTTTATATTAGGTATCTTTATAAAAATTTTATAGATAATGACAAGACATCTATATGGGTTTATGAATCCACAATTTATGTCACCCATAGCTAGGACAATTACTGATGCAAAAAGAACATTTTAAATTACTGAAAGATTTCATAAAAATGAAATTATTCAATGCTGAATGTTTTCTTATCTTTAAGAGTATGAAAAATATTTCTCACAAATTGTTTTATATATCTTCACATACTAACCACTCGTATTAAATTTTCTTATATATTAGTGTCCATTGGATGTTGGGTGTTTTTTTCAAGAGAGAGAACATTGTATTAGACATTCTTGATCTATGTCAAAGTGAATGAAAATTTTAAGAATTTATTGAATAGGTAAGTTTGATTATTTTAATACTTGTTTACATTATAATGACTTAAATTTATTTTATTCATATTATTTTTAAATAGTGTGTGATATTTCTATAGAGATTCCACAAGAAAGAAGAAATTCAATATCAAATATGTAAAAACACGGGTCAATTTTCATTTATAGTTATTAAATTTTAGATATAACACTTATTAATGTTATTTATAATTGATAAATTTTTTCACACAGAAATTTCATAAATAAGTAGTAAAAGAATGTGGAAACTATTTTTTAAGATTTATGTATCAAATAATTACAACCGAAATGCTTTTGATGTTCAATATGGTTAGATTTATTTATAAACTTTTCCTTAATATCATTTTAGTTTTATTCAACATACATACAATTTAACTGATTTCTTTATAATTTGTAGCTTTTTGATTACCCTCATCCTTATAGTGAAAATGAGTTTAGGTACTTACAAAATTAATGGTCAAATCATTTTACATGTTTTATTCATTTTTAGTTCTTTTGTAATATATAGTGTAAACTAGCAAGTTAAAATTTCAAGTGTAGTGGTTTTTTCTGATATTCTCTATTGTTTTGATGCTTTTGTACCTATTTCTTCTTTTCTTTTATTTTTTGATAGGGAGGGGGTAGGTTTGATGGTTTTTATTTAAAAAAACATTGATTTTTTACATCAGTTATTTGATAACCGACATGAAGAACCATAAATAATAGTTTTTCACATCGGTTATTTGGCAACCGACATGAAAAACAATCTTTCACATCAGTTATTTTATAAAACTGATGTGGAATACTTATTGATTGATATTTAACATCGATTATAGAATAACCAACATGGAAAAACATTTTTAACATTGGTTATTTAAAAACCTATGTTAAAAACTTTCACAAAAAATATTTAAAACATCGGTTATTTATAACCGACATTATAAACTAATTTACAACGTCACTCGCAACAACGTCACATATTAATCGAGATTAAAAATCAATATAAACGGACATATAAAATCATCATTTTTACTAGTGAATAGATGTAATTGGTGACATCTGCCCTATGTAGACAACCACATTTGATTGGGTTTAAACCTTATTTTTTCTTCTTCTAATAAATCACAAATTTTACTTTTACTTTTTTTTTATTTTATAAACTTATTAATGAAACAACATGTGTCATGTTATAATATTTTATTATTATTATTATAATAGATCATTTTTTATGTATTTTTTTATTTTTTAATTAAAATATCAAAAAAAACTTTTTGTGTTTTTTAATTAGTATTTCTACTAGAATACAACATGTGTTTTGTTGTTTATATAGTTTTTTGTTATATATGAAAGAATATATGTTATGTGATTTTTAATTTCATTTTTCTAATAATAAAACATATTTGCACCATTTTTTATCTTATATTGTTATTAATGAAAAAACATGTGTTATATTGTAGTTTGTTATTATATTTTTGAATAAATCATGTTCATATATTTTTTATTTGATTTTTTATTCATATAAAACAACAAAAAATAAGTCATAAACCCAATTAAATAGGGTCGGTTGCATGGATCAAATGTCTAAAATTAGCTTTATTACATACAATATTTTCATTGAAACCATTTATAATAATATCATCTTGAACGATTTGTTTAAGGGTCCTTTTAGAAACAAAATAAATGTTTTGTTTTCATTAATAAACATTTCTATAATAATGGAACATGTGATCTATGTTCTATTTTGTTTTTCATGTTATATAATATATAAAATATATTTTCTGATTTTTATTTTTATTTTCTATTAATGAATTAAATGTGTTATGGTGTCATATTTTGTAAATTTTTGTAATTAAACATGTTTTATTTATTTAATATTTTATTTTTCATATAAAATTGTAAAAGTGTTTTTTAGTTAACATTATTATTGGAATATAAAATGTATCATCTAGTTTATTTTTTTATATATATGATGGTACATGTTTTTTGTGTTTTAGAATTCATATTTCTTGTACCGAACATTTCTATTGTGAAAAACTACTCAAATTAATTTTATGAATTGATATATTATTTTTCATGTAAAATGGCATATAAAAGGTATGTTTTGTTTTATTAATTTTTGAAGTTATTTTCTTTATTCCAAGTCACATTTTTTTATAATTATTCTTTTTAAATAAAAAAAGACTATTTGAACTTGTATTTTTAGTGGAAAAAATATAGATTATGTTTAAATTATTTGTTTTTTTGGCATCATAAAATGTTCTGTATATTCTTATAGCATTGAAATAAAAAAATTATTGATATTTAAACTTGAAAATTTATATGGAATAAGGATGATTTTTTTCTCTAAAACATAAATTTCAGAAAATGAATTTATTTTTTAATTTTAAATGAGAGCTTTTATAATTTAATGTTTATTTTAAATGACAGTTTAGAAAAATGAATATAATTTTCTTTCAAATGAGTTTTCCTTTCAAAAATTTAAGGACTGAAATATTTGAATAAATCATAAGTACATAAAAATATAAAAACTTTTAGAGAAAATAATGAGATGGAATCCATAGCAAAAAAATTAAATAAATATTGATATAAATTTGAAATTTAGAGGCATAAAATTATGTGGGAGACTTCTTAACAATAAGGTTCTGTAAAAATAACAAATAAAACCATACTAGAAAATTTGATCATTATGCTCTTAAATATTATTACATGTTAGAGACAAACAAATTAAACCACCAATAAAATATGAAAGGGCCGAATTTACGGTTTCTACATTAAATATTATTAAAAAAACAATGATCCTAAAAGAAATAAACTATGGATATGAAGGAATAAATTTAACCATTGGATGATTTTCATGAAAGATAAGATTAACTATCTGAATAAAAATAAAACCTAGATTGTTATTCCTATGCCAAAAGGGACTAAAAACAGATCCTAAATGAATCGTTAGAAAAAATGATAGAATTCCAAAGATTTTTTGCAAAAGGGGGTTTAAGATCATCGTGATTTTTTTTCTATTTTAAAACATGTTTTGATTAAATTTTCATTAAATTATGTAGCTTATGATGATATGTAATGAGCGCAGTTAGAAGACACTCCTAAATGAAACACTAAAAGAATAAATACATACCCCCCCAATGCTTCACCAATGAGATCCCTAAAATTTATATTCATCTTTTAAATAAAAATTTAGATACATTAAAACAAAAACATCTACAATAATATAATTACTTTGAAATTCATATGTGGAAAAATAATTTCAAAATAAAGTGATTGTGACATTTGTGTATACTATTAGCATGTGAAAAAAATCAATTAATTTTTTTGTTGTTTGTTGATATGCTTCATGATAATCTCATACTAAATAACTAATTTAAGTGCATGTTAAATTCTGAGTTCCAAATGAAAGATGTAAGACTCTATCCAAAGAATTTGAGGAATGAAAATTGTTGGATATTGTTAGACCCATTTAAGTGTATTTATTAGTCCCACATTATTTTCCGTATACATGTATTTATTTTTACTCTATCTATAAATGAAGGTATTCACCTTTATTTGAGATAGGAAGTGTACCCATCTGCATTATATTAAAGGGATAACCCACTCCGATATTTTTTCTCCATCCACTGTGCACCCCCACTCTGATTTTTTTCTTGTTTCCTCCACTCCTCCCAAAATACCCCCTCCTGTCACTGGTCCATGTTGTGCCTTACCAACCCTGCCACTCACCTCCACTTAGAACCATCCCTAGTGTCATCCCACTATGAGCGCGACTTCATCGTACCTCCTAGGAATGACCTTCCACCCATGATTCCTCTCCATTCCGTGGAAGATGGCTTCCTCTTCCTTCAGCTCTGACTGCAACCTCATCATGCCTCCTAGGAATGCCCTGCCACCCCTGATGGAATCATACTTCCCAATAGAACCATTCCATCCTTGTTGATGATGTCCATTCCTCTACATGTCCCCTGATATCCTCCCTCTTCCTTTGTTCCATATTCATGTGAAATATTATCACACATAGACTATTCTGATCCACAATCCCTATTGTGCACACCTATGCGCTGACTGTGGCTAGCACCCCTAGGCGGCACCTCCGGTCACCCCTTCCCTTCATGACAATTCTCCTAACGCGACATTGAATATATTTTTAGAGGTTGGAAATCGATATAAGGAATCAATACCATCAGGGATATCACGGGAAAAAATGTGTGCCTCCATTGTTGTCTTGCTGCACTATTGGTGAACTCTAGTTGTTCAGGTCATACATCCAATTAGTGTCTTACTGAATGATATTCACACACACCTTGATGATAATAACCCAACTATTCCCACTAAGGAATTATCTATCTATCCCAAAAAGTAACCCCCCAAGCCTAATTTATCATTTCCAGCTACTTATTTTTGATTCTCTATCTCCCTCCTAACAGATAATAATCCTCAACACCATACAATATCCATCACAACATAGAACTCTTGATGGTTGAAGTTTTTCTTATAACTCTCATCGGACTAATTTTCCACCTTCCTCCTCTTCAACCTCTATTCCTCAGATTGGTGGCCCCACTGCTTGTTTATCTCATTGAATGTATGCTTGGTTTCTTGATTTTGGTGGTTTGGATAATCTCATAGGTGATGCAGGTATGTTTACTATCTATCACCTATATACTGGTGCCATTGTAATTACTGTTGCTGAAGGATCTGTGATCCCTATTACGAGATTTGGAACATGCTTCTTAACTCCCTCTATCTACCTAACTATAGTGGAAAGGACTTAAATTGTGTTTCTATTTTTACATCCTTTAGTGTTGATTTTCAGGAGCAGTTAACAAATCAAGAGTTTGTTAGGGGTCTTCTTAGTGATGGGGTGTACATTTTTGATACCCTATAATCCCTTTCTTTCCCATCCACCTTTTCTAGTTCCCTTAACCAAAATTTTCTTCATGTTCATCCACCAGATTTAGTCTTACATAAGTTTTTCCCCCAATTTAGTCCACACCATTCCTTCTATTGTGCATTCTATAAGTTTTACAAACATCATTGGTCATCTTATATTCATCGTTTGGTGACACATGCAGCTAACCATGTTGACTTGGTTCATTCTGATGTATGGGGTCCTTGTAGGGTCCCAGTCAATTAGGGTATCATTATTATGTATCCTTTATTGATTAATTCTCTCAGATTACATTCCTATATCTCATTCATGATCGTTCTAAGATGTGTGGTATTTTCCAAAACATTTACTACGAAATTCACACTCAGTTATCCAAGCCTATTAAAGGTCTCCACTCGGACAATGACCAAGAATTTTTATCTTCTTACCTTTAAAAGTTTCTCAAAGATCAGGGTTTCCTCCATCAAACATATTTCCTCGATACCCCTTAGTAGAATGGTGTGGTCGAGCATAAACATCTTCATATTCTATAAACTAATCAGACCTTATTATTTCATATGAAAGTGCCTATTTCTTTTTGTGGGATGACATTCTTATTGTCATCTATCTTATTAATCATCTTTATTCTTATATCCTTCAGGGGGAGAGTTCATTTTCATCTATCTTCCCATGTCCTCATCATCACCCTCTTCCACTTCATGTGTTTGAGTGACTTTTTTATGTTTGTGACACTCATCCCCGTCTCTCCAAATTTTCCCCAAAGGTCCTATATTGCATTTTTCTAGGTTACTCTAAGACCCAGTGCAGCTACCATTGTTTCTCTCTTGACTTGGGATGTTATATCATCTTCATTAATGTCTCCATTGAGAACTCTTCATTGGTATCTTCTCCACCCACTCCCCACCCTAATACCACCATCAATGAATGTCTTCCTCTTACTATACACCAAAAGATTTATTATAATCATAATATTTTTTGGGTCTATATATTATTGTTATTATTTAATTTAATTTTATTATTTAAAAAATAAGAAAGAAATGCATGGGAACCCTAATCACCTCATATGAAACTAGTTGAAGAGTAATCATTCATTCATAGGTCCAGACGTTCACATCACCACACAAAATAAATCATAATTCATATCCTCTCACCAATCACTCACCTAATTTTTATCATAAAAGTTCTCCACCACATAGGTTTCATTGTGTGCCACCATCAACCCATCGAGAAATGCTCTACCACATCCATTAAAACTCCAAATATGGTCGATAGATACTTTTCCCCACAACTATCATTGAGAATGGGAAAAATAAAATATTTAAATGATTATAAATAATTTTTTTAAATGTGGACAAATTTATGGGATACCCATGGGCTTATGTGGGGTTGGATGTGTTTGAAATTTTTTTTGTGCGCAATTTATGAGGGCTTTTGTAGAAGAACCCACACAAGCTCAAACCTGCGTGGGATTAGTCCACCCCCTATTTCATATTACTAAGACTGAATCTCTCAATTTATGAGCCTCTTGAACAAGTGGTCTAACCCACTCTTTATGGTGGTCCTCAATCTGTCATCCAGTCACAATTGCCTTTTGACAAATTAGGGTGTCCTTCCATTGTCATAAGCAATTTTTGATCTCTAGTAGAAACTCCATTCTGATCACCAACACCTGGTCAACAAGTGAACATCAAATCTACTTCACACTAATTAATTTAAAGAATCTTTCTTTTCCATTTTCTAATAAACAATTACACACCCTATCATTAGGGTTCATGGAACTCATGAACTTCGGCTTTTTCTTCACCTGCTTCAGACTATCATTCAGCTACGAGAAGTTTCCCTTTCTATCCACATCACTTTATCATTTGGAACCATTATCGCTGCCCAAAGTACACGCATAAAAAGATATCCCTCAACATTTCCACAATTTGACTCTACCATGCTACATTCATTGGACTGGTTCCACCCAAATGAATCTGCAAAACTGAACTAGTTAGGATCCTTCCACTGAATTCAAATTTTGGTAATAACTCAGTTCATCTTACTTACACTGAATTAATATTTTTAGGATTCCATTGAATTTACATTCAACTCAGGTCATTTCTTATTCCAAACTGATTCCATTCATCTGAATTCAGTGAACTGACTTAAGTTTCCTGAATTTGAACATCTATAGTGCTGGTGTGGTTGTCTCTATCTAGTCTCCCTCAAGTGTAACTTCAAGTGAATGAACTTCCGTAGTTTCCAAAAATTGACCCAGAAAATATTTCTCACATCAAACCCTAATAATATTCCACCTAAGAATTGTTTTCGTGGTTTAAGTCCAATAATTTATCACTTTAAAACCATTCTCATTCTCACACCAAAGTCACACCATCCAACTTTCTTTCACCTTCCTTTCACAGCATCCACATGGTTATTTGGATGAATTGGTTGCAGACTGTGATTAATTTATCTAAAAAATAAGTAGGATACGTAACAATTATGGAAGCTGGAAAGGAATTAATCTAGTTAATGTTATTACTAAAGGAGCTTGGAAAGTTAGTGAAAGGAGGAATGTTATTCTGTAATAGTTAGAGAGTTATTCACCTTGGATAGAATCTAGTGTTTCATCCAAAAACAAAACACATAGAATTGAAATTAAATTAAATTTGGAATATATTGTAATAAAATGTGTTAGAGTTGCTGAAGATAGAAAAGAATCAAAATTATACTAACATGTTCATGAATATTTTAGTATTTGAAAGTATGAGTAAGCATTGTGCCTCAATTGGACTTGGGTTAATGGAAGTTGGTGGAGAAAAATGCTTGAATAATAAAGAAGGATGAGTTATACCAAAGTTTTGGATAATATCGAGGATATCCTTAAATAAATCTTCAAGTATGAGATTTTTATCTTTTATAAACCTTCTTCAAGATACCAGATTCAACTTACCAGAAGTAGGAAGTTCAAAAGATAACTTTTTCCTTGTCAGAATAGCGACACTTAACATCTTCAAAATGCAGGTGCTTTTACCAAAAGGTGATGTAATTCTGATGAGTTAAAGTTAAATACCAAAGGAGTTTTGCTGAATACAACAGTTGTGGTAGTGGGGCTATGAGGAATCAGAGGTTGACCGACTCTAACCTTATATAGATCACAAACTCCGTTGGGTGGTTCAACTTGTTTTACTGATGGATTACCTCTATAATGTAGAGGTTGGACCAATTGGTGATATGTACCTTGTATGATTGAATTTAAGTAAAACACTGGATCCTTAGCTACAATATTTGTAATTATTTTTTCTTCTCATAATATAAAATTTTGGTTCTCTCATGAATATAGGACAAAAATCTGAACCAAGTAATCAAGTGTGTCTAATTTTTTTACTTTCTTATTACTTTTCTTGAATGTTTGTGAGTGTGTTTGGTAAGTGTGTGCATTGTGTTAACGTGGTGTGGTGAATGAGGTGTCAGTATTCCCATCTTTTGATACACTAAGGTCATGGGGTATTTTTTAAGTTTTTGTTTCTACATCACAACATCTTTTGTGTGTACGTGTTTGGTTTCTATCAAACATGTCATTTAAAAAGTAAAATCTAATACAATAAATTTTTATCGCAATAGTCGATAACATAAAATTAATATTTCTATATGTTGTAATGGATGTAAAAATCGCAAAGTTACATTATTTTCATATTTATATTTCATCAATAAATGAAATTTATCATATGTGATATAAAAAATATTTTTAACAAATCTGGATATTTTTATATTTTCTTGTATAATATTTAATGCATCTTGTGAGTGAGAAAAGTTTTATCTATAACCATATATTTTTTACAAAGATAAAAATTTTAAATTATTATTTTTTATAAAAAATTTATTTCAAATGTCAGAAAATATTCTTAAAAATAAGATTGTGGTTTTAAATTTTCATGACAAATTTATATCACCTTGGCGATGAGTTAAATTTAAACTTTATATGATAATTTAAAAAGATAATGAAATGAAAAGCAATGATATTTTGTTACAGACATTACATTAATAATTAAAAAAATCATGTACTGAGTAAGATAATTTTCTTCTCATTCTTCAAGAAAAATAATATTTTTACAACTTTTCATATGAAATTTACCTCACATAGTGAATAGGATGAATTTAAAATAATTAACTTATGAATTAACCAAACTAAATTTCTAGGAATCCCATCACACTATCTCTATGGAATAGTTTTAGGCGTTAGATTCAGTACTTACCAATCCATATAGACAACACACCTAACTGCTGAACATAACATTCACAATGTTTGGGAACTTCTCCATAATCATTACCCTGATTCCAAACCTGATAAACTCGGGGCCCATGTAATTCACCAGGAAATATCCTCCATCCACCAACAACACACCCACACTCCCTTCATTCTTGTCAATGGCCAGTCTCAGTATGTCCAGATGTCCATTCACAATCGGCATGTAACAAAGTGAAAACCAATCTATTTGCATTGATCAAACATGATGCAGTAATGGATATCTCACCTTCACGGTTGTCTCACCAGTACACAGGAGTGGGAAGATCACAACAAACAGAACCTTTGTTTTTTGTTTTGGTAATCCATACAAACATTTACATTAATGTGTTGATCCTAAGATGTGTGGGATACTCCTTGATGAGGATGATGAATTAACTGATAATCCTCCCCAATTACTATATAAGGATATTCACCATGACTTAGAGGATATCCCTTGTGAAGCAGAATGCATGATTGTGGAATACCAAATGTCTCCCAACTATCAATTGGTTTCTTCCCAATACCTAGTGACTTTGTCTTCCATGAAAGTATAGTAGTGTGGAAGGAATTCCTATTCATATCCTCCTAGACAGTGGGGGACCCATAACTACATCTTTCCAGAAGTGATCAAATTGTAGGGACACCTAGTAAACCACCCTCGTCGCTTGAATATCATGTTAGGTTATGGAAATCGCATTGTCTCACATGGGTTGTGCACCAATTTAAAATTAGTCATGGGATATTACACATGTTTGATTGATGGTAATGTTCAAGATATGGGTGGCCTTGACCTTATTTTGGGAATTTCCTCATTATAAACTCTGGGGATAGTAATCTCTAATTGGGATACAATGACCATGCAATTTTCGGTTGCTCACAAAACTTATGTTCTTTAGGGTTCTTTTCCATACATCCAAATCTCCTTCTATTGGACTCTTTCTTAGTGGCATTAGGCATAATTTTATTTACTCTAATTTTTTAAATTATGTACAAGAATTTTACTGATATTTTGAATGAACTTAGTGTGTGACCCTCTTGGCCTATTTCTCATTGGCATTGGGCATAATCATCTAAATTCCAAGATTAGCATATAGAAACACAACGAGGCATCCATAGAGAAAAAAATTTAACATCGCAACAACACCTAACCTCCTACAAACATTTACCATGTAATATAATCCATTTATCACAATATCCCAAATCAAGCAGGTTGTATGCTGGTGACATCAACCTATATGCTCCATGTCTATTTCTTTGACATTCCAAAAATGAACATGTCCATTGAACACCATGACCATGAATTTATTTAGGGTATTCTATTCCCATCAAAGGTATTGAGATATCAAAACAAAAATGATAAATCTTTTATTGCATTATCCATTAATTCTATATCACTCATGATATATCCAACGTATCCTACCTCGCACGCGAATATATTTCATCACATTTTTCATCAATACATCAAAGTACATGATTCATGATATCCATAAATGATAATCATAATGTTTAAGTATCAATAAAAACATCTGCATATATAAACATCTAATGACACATGGAAATATGGATTTCCTATTTATATGTCTATTCGCATAACCCCATATCTTGGATATTACCAAGAGAGAACACCATGAGAAGGTGTTTCAACATCTTATAATCCTCCTAATCCTGATATCTTGTATTTTCTATGTCTCATCAGACAATATCATCCTTCCATAAAATAATTTTCAAGAATAATGTCATGACATTAACTTATATGCTCTATATCTCTTTCTTAGACATTCCGAAAATGAACATGCGCATAAAACACCATGAACATGAATTTATTTAGGAAGTTCTATTCCCATCAAAGGGCTTGAGATATTAACACAAAACGGATAAATCCTTTATCTCATTATCCATTAATGTTACATCACCCGTGATGCACCCAACGTATCCTACTTCACACGCTAACATTTGTCATCACAAATTTCGTTAATACATCAAAGTACACAAGCCGTGATATCCATAAATGATAATCATAAAGTTTAAGTATCAATACACATGTCTGCAGATAGAAACATCTAATGACACATGGAAATTTATATTTTCTATTTATGGGTATGTTCACATAACCTCCTATATTGGAGATTACCAAGATAAAACTCCATGAGAAGGTGTCTCAATGTATTTTGAGACTCCTACTCCTAATAGTGTGTATTATCTATGAATCATCAGAAAATATCATCCTTACATAGAATAAGGTTTGAGAATAATGTCATGAAACCTCTATATTCTCATCATAGAAGAGATCTATTATGACTATTTAGCATGACATATAATCTAAGGATATTATCACACACAAATATTATGCATAATAATAGTCTTGATGTGATAATAAAAAATATTTAATAAGAAAAACATGTAATCAAGTACTAAACAAGTTGGTTGTAGGGAACCAACTACAAAAGACTCCCACTTACACTATAGTAAACTGGTAACAGCTTTTAGTCCACTAGCTCTCATATGATGCTCATGTTTTTGCTGAGATAAACATTCGTTAAGGGGTCTGCCACATTTCCCTCCATAGATACTCTACTCACTGTAACTTCATATCATTGATAAAAATATCTTAAGAGATGAAAATTATAAAGTATATTCTTTGTCCTTTGGTGTGACTTTGGATCCTTGGAGAGAGTCACCACTGTAGTGTTATCCCAGTAAAATGTGATATTATCTTTACTAATATGCAGAACATCAAACTCTTGGAAAAAATTTTGAATCAAAAATAATTCCTTGGCTACATTAGAATCCGTAATATACTCAGACTCTCATGTAGAATCAGTGACAACCAACTGCTTTGAACTCTTCCAGCTCACAACTCCTCTACTGAGACAAAAAACATATCCAAACTACAACTTCAGAACATTATAATCTGTATAAAAGCAAGAATATATATAACCCCTAATGACTATCTCTTCATCTCCTCTATATATCATAAATATATCTTTAATATGCCTTAGATACTTAAGGATAACCTTAATAATAGTCCAATGTTTTTCACCTGGATATTCGTGATATCTTTATACCATGTTTAAAGCATAGGAAACATCATGCCTCATACATAACATGACATAAATGATAGATATTATTAAAAAAGAGTATAAGATGTTACCCATTCTCTCACTTTCATCTTGTTGATGAGGACACATTTTCTTAGAAATATGTATACCATGTGACACTAAAACCAATCATCTCTTGGATTGTTTAATACTAAACCTCTTCAGTATCTGGTCAATATATATACCTTGACTTAGTATGAGAAGCCTCTTATATCTATCATGAATGATCTTGATCCCTTGAATATAGGTTTTTTCACTCCAATTCCTTCATGTAGAAGCACTTTCTCAACCATATCATAACAACTTGTAAGTCTAGTATATCCTTTCTAATTTTTAATATGTCATCAACATATACTATTATGAAAACAATTGTACTCCCACTAAACCTCTTGTAAACACATGGATCACATTTTTAGTTAATAAAACCAAATTATTTTATGGATTAATCGAATCAAATTTTCAATGACATGGATGTGTGTTTTAATCTATAAATGAATCTCTGTAACTTTAATACCTTTTTGGCATTAATTGGAGTCACAAACCATTCTGGTTGTATCATATACACATCCTTATGAAAGTTCCTATTAAGGAATTTAGTTTTGACATCCATTTGTCAAATTTCATAGTAATGGTAAGCTGTTATGGAAAGATGATGGATTTAATCATGGAAATGGATAAAATTTTTCATTATAGTCAATGCATTGACATTGTTTAAACCCGTTAGACACTAACTGTGATTTATAGGTATTCACTTTACCTTCCATATTCATCTTTCTCTTGAATAACCATTTAAATACATTAGGTTTTACATCAACTGGTGGATCAATAAAAACCCAAACATGGATTTGATACATGTAATCCATATCATAATTCATGGATTTTTTCCATCTTGTATATTTTGAGCTCTCTACTATCTTCTTGTAGTAGAGAGGATCATCATTGTTAACCAATAATAAGCCACTGTCATTAGTGACTTGAAACTGTTAGAGGATAAGTTATGTCAAGTTCCACATTAGACTTGAAATATCATTTAACTTCTTTTATTCATTATAAAATAACCCCAAGGCCTCCCTTAGTGATTCACCTTTGGTTTTGGGTTCACCTCTCTATCATTCTACGTGGTATCAAAGGAGGTTCTCTACCTCTAACCCCTCCCTCTCATATTTTTTTTATCATCAGACACCTATGAATCCCCCCCCATTGGGGGGGGGGGGTTCCCCAAGACCTTGGACACCATCAAATCCATATACCCCCAGCCCTTGGTGAGGGATGCATCTCCATCATCCTTCCTGACACCATCTCGCAGTTGACCATCCTACGGTTCATCAGCATCAACATGAACATCATATTTGGTGAGATCCATTTCTGTTCTCCAATTGGAGTCCCTCCCGCTCATTACTGATAGATCTAAAAGTGACGCCTCACTCCACCCTAGTCCAAGACGTCTCCATCGCGCAGAACCCCGGTTGTATTCCTCCTCACGTCGACCAGACTTACAGGTCTTGACCAGTGAGCAGAGGTCCTCGTGGACACCTCCCAACCCCTCGCCTTCTCTCACCATTCATTCAACCTAGAGATCCCATGACTTCCCCCAACTCAAATCCCACTACCTGAGGCCAGCACCCCTTTTTATGTTCCAGACATATCTTTGCACCACTCAGATACTGAAACAAATACAAAGCTCCTCCACCATGTGTCCTCTCCAGAATTATTGGTGGCCTTCCTCCATGGGTGCACCCCCCTCCTTCCCAGTGTTGCCACCGACTCAAACCCCTCCCTCAATCTTATAGTAGTTTCAACCCCTTTCTCATATATTTTTATCCATGTGATCCATTTCCTTAGCGCCTCCCTGCTCAAAAATCAACCCTTCCCATAACCCCTCTTTGTGCGATGCAACAAATGACTGGTCCCACCAGTGATACTTTCCTAGCACTCCATTGACTGGCCCCACCTGTGTGGATTTCTTGATGTTCTATCAATCGGCCCTGCCTGTACAGTTCCACTACTTCACCTCAACAACTTATCATGATACTTATATAATCTGTCTATTTTAGCAACATCTTCCATCATCAATCATTTTGATCTTGAGGGGTAGTTTTGATAACGAATGATTTATTTTTTATTTCATCTTGTTTTTTAATCAATATGGGTATGTCCAGCTTGAGGGGGAGTGTTATAGGATAATTTGTGTCAATTCCCACATCAAACTCGACATATCATGTAACCTCTTTTATTTGTTATAAAATAACTACAAGGCCTCCCTTAGTAAGGAACCTTGGGTATAGGTTTTACCACTCTTATCATTCTACAAGGTATCATAGGAGTTTCTATAACCCTAACCCTCCCTATCGTCTCTTTTTTTATTAGTAGATACCTACGACCTCCCCCCGTGTGGGGGCGGTGGACCCAGGCCCTTGGCCACCATCAAAGTCATATTCCCCTTTCCCTCAGCTAGGGACGCATCTCTGGAAGCTTTACTGACACCATATCGTAGTTGAAAAACCTATGATTTATTGGAATCAGTAGTAACTTCATCTCTGATGAGATCCCTTTCTGCACTCTAGCTAGTGGCCCTCCCACTCATCACTTCCAGATCCCATAGCAACGCCTTTCTTTTCCCTAGTCCAGGCCATCTCCAACATGTAGCACCTCGTTTGTCTTCCTCCTCATGTTTTATGGCCTTCTAGATATAGACTAGAGGGCAGAGGTCCTCATGGTAACCTCCCAACCCCTCTCATTTTCATTCCATTCATTCAACCTAGAGATCTTGTGGCTTCCCCCTGCTCAAATTCTACTACCTGAGAATGTCTCCCCTTTCCTGTTCTATCTAGATTCGTGCATCACCGAGAGACCGAGTGGGATCCAGAGCTCCTCCTCCATGTTTCCTTACTAGAATCATCAGCATCCTTCCTCCATGGGTTTTCCTCCCTCCTTCCTGGTGATGTCGTGGACCCGACCCTCTCCCTAAATCTTCCAACAATCATGACCCATTTCCTACATATTCTTCTCCTCATGTGCTAGGGAATCAGCACCTCCCTTCCCACTGATCAACCCTTATCACTTCCCCTCTCTGTACGACACAAAAAATGGATGGTCCTTCCAGTGCGGCTTTCCCAGCACTATATTGGCCATTCCCACCTACACGGTTCCTCTACTATTCCTCAATGAATTTATGTTCCACTTATGTAATCTTATTATTTTAGAAACATCTTCCATCATCCATCATTTTCATCTCATGGGGGAGCTGTGATCATGGATGATTTTCTTTTTGTTTCATCTTATTTTGTAATCAATATGGGTATGTCTAGCTTGAGGGGGAGTGTTTGCAGGATTTTTTTTGTTTTGTTTTTATTTTCTTTGTTTTCTTTAATTATGTGTCCAGGTTGGGTACACAAATCTTGAGGGAGAGTGTTTGATGATAAGTTGTGTTAAGTCCCATATCAGACTTGATGTATCATGAAACCTCTATTATTAATTATAAAATAACCCCAAGACCTACCTTAGTGAGTCACCTTGGGTATTGGGTTCCCCTCTCTTATCATTCTACAAAAAACAATCTCTCTAGTTCTCTCACCTCTCTGTACTCCTATGAAGCATTTGTGTTTCGGGAACACCTTCTTCTTAAGGGACCTATGGAATTGATTCCTATACGAACCTCTTGTTTATTTTGAGCATCAAAATCATCAGATTCAATCTCCCCCCCCCCACTATACTTCTTGAGGTCATGCTACACTTCAATAAATATGACCTCTCTTATGACAATAACTTTTTTTTCTGAAGGGTTGTATAGATAGTATCTCTTTGTTTTCTTGAGATACCTTATCACTACTAGAAACAGGGGCTATCCCCTTTCTCCTATCCCAACGGTTTTCTCAAACCATTGGGATAGGGTGGATATTTCAATGGTTGTCTAAAAACCATAGCCATTCCTATTCCCAAATTCAGCTAAAACCAATGCTCCCCCTCATGCTCCCCTTATCCCATCCCGACTCACCCACATGCTCCACTTCTCCAATCCTAACATTGTTTCTCCCCTCCTCCCCTAGAAGTGATGCTCCCCACTCTCCACCACTTTCCACTCCCCTCCTCCCAACCTGATCCCTAATAGCACTACTCACAGCTGCTCTTCCACTCAAATTCTCCTCTCCATCGCAAACCCTCATTTCCCCCACATACCTCCACCCCCCCCTCAATTATCTATTTTTCTCATCCTTGGCATGAACCCTCTCCTCTCCCCCACCAACCCTCTTCTCCCTTGATTCCTCTATCATCCATCATGGTCATCCCACTCAAAGATAAAACCCTACCTTGACACTTTGCTTCCTTCTGATTCCTCCATTACAGCTTCAGCTTCTATCCTCCCGGTTAACACTCAAAGGTATTCTCTTCTTTTTTTGATCTTGGTTCCAAGAGGTTATCTCTTTTAATATATTATTATCTATATTTTGTCACTCTTTTCTCTTGGTTCTGACTTCTCCTATGAAATCTATAGTTATTTTTGGATATTATAGGGTTCATAGTGGACCTAATATTGCATATTTTGATGTTTAGAGACCATGGATAGAACCTTATTCCACCTTTAGGTTCTCACTACAAAAGATGAAATGTTTTGGATTTCTCAGTTCAATATTCACTTTTTTAAGGTTCATGTTTCATTGAAATTTCTTAATTTTGGTATTCAAAGAGTGGTTGAGTTTTATAAATTCATAATTGATGAATTTATTTCACTATGTGATAGTATGTGGTGTTTCTAAATTGATCATTGAAATTTATGTCATGATATAGCGCAGTTAATTTATGAATCTCAGCCATCTCTTTGAAATAAATATCTAGCGATTATTAAATCCTTTTAAAAATGCATATAAGAATTTAAAATGTATTTTTGATATAAATTCAAGGATTTTATCCGTGTTTGGTTTTTAAATAGGGAAATATATTTTTCAAAAAGGGTGTCTTGAAATGTAAATAGTGTGTCTAATTGTAAAGGTATATTTGGAACTTCCTAGGTTAGATGGTTGATCTCATAGGATACCTCATTGATTTCCCCTTATTTTTTATCATGCTGGTGGATATATTATTTATATTTGATTTATATGTGATTTTGGAAAGGGTTTTTTATGTGATAGTGTATTAGAGGCAAGGGTGAGTTGTTTTTTGTGCTTTGTGCCTCGATCTTCCCTTGTATGTTCAATCATCGCCACTTTTTGGTCATGGTAACATAGATAAATAGGTGGGATTTCTATAATTATGCTACACTTGTTGGTATGTAGGCCTATAATGTAACCTCTACTGTGATATTGGACATGGTATAGGGTTATCTCAATGATTTTGGTGTGGGATATGCGAGTGTCTTGTATTTGGTAGACAAAAAATAGGATAATAATTAGTTCTACATTGGTTTGGTAAATTCTAGATCATCTAAAATCAGTATGTAGGTTAGATCCCATGACACATGCTCATTGAATTGTGGATTGAATAAGGTATTATTATCTTACAGTTGATTGTATTTTCCACTTAATTATATTATTGTGGTAGACTTATCTCATTTACATTAATTATTTACCTCATGATGGGTGGTTCCTTCCTAGTGGTATGAATTTCAATTGTGTGTGGCTTGATTTATTTTAAATGTTTTTTAAAGATGTTTGTGGAAACCATTTTAAATTAAAGGCATTCATTTTTTGTTTTCATTGTTGGTTCTAAAAATGGTTGTTTTTTACTAGAAATGTCTAAGTCCATGTAATTTGACTCAAAGTGATTTTTTCATTCAATGAAAACAAAAAAGGAATGTTTTTTTAAATGGTCATGGACTTGATATTATATTTCTTGTGTGTATATTTTAAATAATACTATTTTATAATTGTCTTTTAAATTAGTGTTCATGAATTTCCACATGAATGAAATTGCATGGATTCCTTAGTGACATCCTACAGGACCTGTTAGCTTACATCCTGCATATCTATTTGTGTGTGTGTGTACCTCATATTATGTGTATATGTTCAAGATTCATCCTCTCGTATAATCATATCATGTTTTTTTATCAAGGGGTGAGTGGGGATATACTGAGAAACATGATATTTTTACAATGGATATATGGGTATAATTGATTTTTTTTATTCTATTTTGGTATGTGCTCTTATATTTGTCAACATGGCCTAGTGTATGTTTGATTCTACTTTCATTGAATCTTATTTTTATGATTCATTTATTAATTTTTAATTGATGTTAATTATGTTAACCTCATCTACTTTATTTGTCTTTTTTACTTCTGTTTATTTATGTTTCATGGATGTCTAATGTATGGGTGACCCATTCTATATTCTCAATAACTAATACAATGTCTTTGACATGGTCTTGAGGATGAAACTATTTGTAAGGTGATGTTTTGTGATGATCTGGTAGTATTTTCTAGACAGTAGTGATCAGAAACAAAATATGTGATATTTTCGGTTTCCTCTCTACTGTTCATTTCATTTCTGATCATTGAATTTGAAAGTATATACTCACCATTTCTTGAAGTATTCAATTCCACATCCATTATATAGGTACAATAATCCTCTTGGCCTAAACCAGTCCATTTGATTTTCCCTAATTATTCTTTTTTGGATTTTCAATTGATTGTAAGGAAACTTCATTCCTTTCTGTTTTTATGCAGTCTTACAAATTTCTATCAACATTTGTGTCCCTATCCTTGAATCATTTTTTTTTTGAAAAACTAAAACTTCACCATGGGTTTTTGGTATGTTTTGTTACATTTCAATTATTTGACTTTTTTTAATTTAGTTATTTGGGGGTTTTGAGTTTTTTTGTTTTTCTAGAGTATTTAGGACCTCGCTATAGTGGTTTTAGGTTTATATTGTCAAAGGTGACTTGAACATGTATTCATAGGTAGGTATATACATATATAAGTTCCCCCATATATATATATATATATATATATATATTCACTCATGGTGGTATGAATATATATATTGGGACTAGGTGTGCTTATGTATATATATGAAAAATACATACGTGTGTAAGGTAAAGGGGTATATGAATGTATAAGAATGTATATACAGATCCCCTTGTACATATTTGGCTATGAAAATATGTACATAGGGGTTATCTATCCTTATATTTATGAAAAGGTGCATATGAGTGCAAGTGGTAAATGAAAGATTCAAGTTTCCATCTTCATAAGAAGGGTGCCTTGAGTTTGAGGTTAGCTCCCTTATGCATTGACCTTTAAATTTAAAGAATCACTGATTGATTGTATTTTACACCATGTTTTTTTTTACTAAATAATGATACATATTTCATATAATAATTTTTAATATGAAATGAAATGTTTACAAATTGAATCAAATCGAATCAACCTAACCAAATTCAAATCAAAACAACGCAAATTAAATGAAACCAACATGAACTCATTCAAACTAAATTAAATAAAATAGTACATAATATAAGTAGAAAAACCCAAAATAATCTGAATTGTATTAATCTATAAAGAGTAAAATATAATATTTCAAAATGAATCTACAATATATTAAATTATCCAATATCGAACAAATAAATTAAAACTAACCAAATCTAAAACAAATCATATCATGTTGTACCAAAGAAAATCATACATAATCAGTATAATCTAGTTAAACCTCTCTTGACCTGCCTCAATTAGGATTAAATCAAACATAATGAACCAAGATGAACCACAGGAAACCAAAAAAAATAAAATTATGTTTTTTAAACTAAAAATGATTTGAACTAAATAAAGTGGCGCCATAAAAATCCACAAAGGATAGAATAAAACCAAATAAAAAATAGATTCAAAAATTAAAAAAAAACATTCACAAACTAACTGAACCTTCCTGATATAAAAGTAAATCAGATAAACCAAAATAGATCTAGAATGATAAAAATCAAGAAAATATAATTCAAATAGAAAAAAAATTAATGAAAATAAATTGGACCAATTCAAACAAATCTAACTTGAACTAATTTGATATTACAAATGATGAATAAAATTGGACCAAATATAATGAATTCAAACCTATATGACCACAACTGACATGAACTAAACTGAACTAAAATAAACTAATATGAACCAAATGTAATCAAACTGAATTGATTAGAACCCAAATGAATGAAATTTTCCAAGCTAATATAAACAAAAACAAAAAAAACGAAATCTAATGAAAATTTCCCAAACAAACTTGTATCGAAAAAAACCAAACTAAGCTGAAACTTGATCCAAATTGATTATATATGATTAATAGGAAGTGTAATTGTTAATTAATAGTAATGTACTATTTTATTGCATCATTTTGAAACTTGGATCTGTTTCCCCCTTTCTTACAGTAACATTATTTGACCCATGGGGCATTGTGGTTCTTATTTGTTTGTCAGTGACTTGTATAGTCATAGGAGACATGTATGTTGTAGTTTAGTTTTTTTTATTTTCTTTATTGCATCGGCCACTTAGGCCTTTTAATACTTTCTATCGAAAAAGGGTAATTATATACTGCAAAGGGGGATATAAGGGAACTAGAGGAAGCTATGTGGTTTTCTTTATAGGGGGAAGATCGGGGTAGTGGAGGGATTAATTAGTGTGTTTCATTTTTTCTCCCTTTATACTATGTTGCTTCTATTTATTTTCTTTTACTTAATTATGGACGTTTGATGTACAAATGGTTCATGTAAAAAAATTCTTTTCTGATACTATTTTAATTATATTTTTGTGGGAGAAATTGTTCCCTCAAAATATCATTTCCTTCAAATGTTTTTACCTATATTTATATAGTACACAAACATCCTATTCACCTCATAATTTTAGGAATCTAGGGAACAAACATTAGTCCTTTTAAATTCATAAATAGTATTTTCCTCAAAAAGACCTTCTGTTCCTTTGGATAAGACCTCTGAACAACTAACAATTGCATGAATGCCTCTTCTTATATTCCTTTTTCATTTAGGAATTACATTATACCGTTAATTTATATCACTATTACCCATTTATGATTCTTCCAACTGCATGAAAAAAATATATTTATGAATAAAAACCTCCTCTAACTTCTATTTAGTACCCTTAGAATCCAGAACATTAGGCTTGTAAACTTGTAGAGCCAAACATATCACAACTAAATCATAATTGAACTCCTATTAAGGGATTTACATAGTTTCTTTCTCAATGGGATAGAGAAGAATAAGTTCTTCCACATTGGTCAACATTCCATCTCTATGAGATTCACTCTCTAAAAAAATTAAGATGAAACATTTTGGGATGGGGTTTTGGAAGAAAAATCGATTTTGATTCAATCATTCCTAGAATATGATAGACTAGCTTATGCCATATTTTGGTTAGATAACTCAATCTAGTATACCATAAGATCATTTCATTTTTCCTCATTCATTCTAAATGGAAGGAATTTTCAGCTCCAGTGGCAAATTTTTTCCAAATTCCCTTGTTGGTTGCAGAGTTGGATAAATTATGATGAAGAATAGAAGGGAACCTATTTTTTATACATATATTATCCTTTAATTTCATTCGAGTTAGAATTCAATGGGGGTTTTAATATTTCAACCTCCATAAAAATACACAGGGTTATATGATGACAGAAATATTGAGTTCTATGATCTAAACCCAAATAATTCCCAATCATGTTTCCAATCACCCTATGGATGGAAACATTTTTAAATGGAAGGTTTAGGATAGAAAGACTTACCCAAACCATTTAGCGGGATAATCAAACATCAAAAGATAGTCAAAAGATAATATGTGATAGTATAAATTCATAGAATTGAAAAAACGATTGGTGGAAGACATAAAATTAATCATGTTTTCATATTTTAGTAAATTGATGAGAATTTTCCAAGAGTCAATTGGTTCCACCATTGTGTGAAATCTGAAGCACCCTAAATCCACTGATGGCCATGTTAAAAGTATTGATCGAGGGGTGGTGGTGGCCAAACCAATCTAACAGAGAGAAGAGATAGAGGGATGATTCATACAATAACTCGGAATTGGTAAGAAAAATATTAGGAGTACCCTTGAAAAGGTTAAATACCATTAGGTACACTAATGAATAGGTGAACAGTGGTAAAGAAGATAGATTTTTGAAAAGAATAAAACTATGTCGGGGCCAGAACTAGTGGTCAAATTCAAGCCCTAGCGAGTGAGAGAGTGGGGGTTCTGATTACTACGTTCTAGTGTTATGGTTATTACAATAGTTCCATAATATAAAATAATATGAACTCGATTATCAGATATAAATAGCACATCCAAAATACATATAAGTGAGAATTATGATGACACAAGCGTGTTCATTATAACAAAAACACTATTCAAATATCTACCGTTTCTATAATCCATCTCTACCCTAAAATAATTGTACTCCATTTTTACATAATGATATAGATCAACATAGTTGTAGACAATGACCATGTATACATTTAGGGGGATAAATAAAAATCATCACAATTTTCCAAATTAGTGATTTCACTCCATGGATAACAAGTTTCTACACACATGATCAATAAACAAAGGTTAAATAAAATAAACATAACAACGCATCCTCTTCAATCATAAAAATATTATAATGAAAACTTATCAAGACACCTATAGAACACATTCACAATGCTCACTAAATGCTAATGATTATATATAATTATAGATATACTCACACTTCATAATATAGATTTCTTATAATAATTGTTTGATATGAAATGAAGTGTTTACTGAATTGAATCAAATCGAATCAAACTAACATGATACAAATCAAAAAAAACCAAATTAAATGAATCCAACATGAACTCATTAAAATAGAATTGAATGAAATATGCCATTATATAAGTAGGAAAAACCAAAAATAGTCTGAATTTCATTAACCTATAAAGATTAAAACTGAACATTCCTAAAAGAATCTATAATTAATTAAATTATCCTATACGGAACAAATAAATTAAAACTAAACAGATCTAAAACAAATCATATAATTAATATGAATTTTACTATTTGATAATATCATTTTAAAACTTAGATTTGTTCCCCCCTTGCTTATTGGAACATGATTTGACCCATGGGGCATTGTTGTTATTATATGTTGGGCAGTGACTTGTATAGTCACAGGAGACAGGTATGTTGTAGTTTAGTTTTTATTTTATTTTCTTTATCTTATTGTCCACTTAGGAATTTTACTATTTTCTATAGACAGAGGGTGGTTATATTCTACGAAGGGGTCCAAAGGGGAACTGGAGAAAGCTAATCAATTTTCTTTACAGGGGAGAGAGATCAGGGTAGTAGAGAGATTAATTAGTGTGTTTCATTTTTTTCCACCTTTATAACATGTTTCTTCTATTTATTTTCTTTTCCTTCATCATGTAAATTCGACATACGAATGGGTCATGATAAAATTTTATTTATTTATTTTTTGTTAATTTAATTAATTGTTTATGGATGAAATTGTTCCCAAGTGGTGATTCCTTGATGCCAAAACACTTGTGCTAACCCATGGGCATATCTTATCCACCTTACACCATCCTATTCATTCCTATATTAGAGTATAACTAGGTCATTACTATATCTGAACCATGGGAGGGCCTAGGAAACATGGAATAACTAGAGAGGGATTGGGAACATCTTCATAATTTTGTTAAGAATGACTATAAAATAATGATGATATTAGAACATCGGACTCGAGGTACCTATGGGCCAAAACACTACCATCATTTATTAGTTTACATATAAATGGATAAATAAATATGACACAATACTTAGATGATACATGTTTACAATCAAACAAGTTCCAAAAACCCACGCAAAGCTAAAAAATGATTATAAAAAACCAAAAATTTACTATACATAAAAAGGAAAACCAAATGAATCCTTAGGGTGAAATAGGGGAGGTGTTCCATATGTGAAATCTCCATGAATGATAGTAGTAGATAACCTATGTGTAGACCATGTGCATCAACTCCACACATATTTCAATAAATCCAAGACACTCTACCAAATCCTCAAACTGAATGAGTGTATAACTCCTTTGATTACCATATCTAGAAGAACCATGAACACTACACACCTAATGAGGTACCTAAAAATCATCATAAGAATATATTCATTTCTAGTAGAGTGTTCATGTAGGGTGTGAGCACATACATACTCAATATGGCACCGTAAACAAGCCTCAACATAGTTGAAAATAATCTAGTGTATTTATAAAGATGTGTAATCATTTACTTACATATATAATAAAACAAATTTAGGAAAACAAATTTTTTAAAATAGAAAACAATAATATAAAAGATAAATTAGAAGAAATATAAAATTACTCCCAATATCGAAAGGATCCTCACCTGATGTTTCCTTGGGTTTGGCTACTCCTAGAAAGATTATTATTGATATTAGGCTAGAGGTAAGAAATTATTATAGACTTCCCCATCTAGTTTGGGGGTAGGTAAATCTTATAGACTATCCCACCTAGGAGAACATATATAGTTGGGTCCAAATCATATCATGTTGAAAGGATAAGGGGTATACAAATTAATATCCTTGTCCTATCCCATGGAATAGGGGAAGGTATATGCAGTGCCATGGAAATAAGAACCTATCCCATCATCTTCCTCTATAATAATATGTATCTACTTGAAAAATTTATATGGTAGGAATGAATATCTACATACACCACCTCTCTATCATTCTTATCAACTATCAAAGCAGTAACCATGAAAAAAACAAATCAATCATTATGTTATTTAACTAACAATGATAGACATGCTATGATACAAACATTCAATAATTTAATAGAATAATGGGATTCAAAATAAACACAACATAGATCCAATATAAAATGATGGAGATCACAACATGTTAGTTTAATTTTATGTTTTTAAACATAACTGGTAACCAACCCATGCATTTTCAAAACATAATCATTTAATTAAAAATTCACATACACACAATCATAATTTAAATTTATTAAAACCTTTATAAGACTTCAAAATTTAATGTTTATCCCATAATATGTTAATATCCTTCAAAGAAGAGTGAATCTTCAAATTTTATATTTTTTATCTCGTCAAGTGACTGTTCATCCAGCTGTGATACAAAAATGTGTATACGAACAATTTGAATAATTTGAACATCATCTCTTAGGGAGTAAACTAACCTTTAAAACTTCCCAATATCAAGAGGTCCATTTAGATTTTTTGTTGGTGGTCTTGGAATGTGCATTATAAATCAAACTTTTCTTTTTGAATTGGTTACTCTGGACAGTTTTGTTAACATCTATGTCACATGTACACTTTCATTGTGTTTCTAGTGCACCCTTTAAGAACAATTTCAGCTTCCACAATGTTGATTCACTTGGAGCATCCAAGTAAAGTTCCAATTCTTCTACCACGCCTTCAAATCAGTGTTTTTTATCAAAAACAGTATTCACCACCTTGATCAGATCTTCATTAGACAATCTGGTGAGGGTTTCTATCCAAAACAATATTATTAGTCTTGATTTTATTCCCTTTTAAGGATGATGAAGTTATATTCCATACATTGGATAAATTATAATGGATTGGATGGAAACTCAAACTATTGTTTTTCAAGACATCAACATAAAAGTCACCTTATCTTGGAAAAGTGTGAGGTCATTTGGTTCCAAAATTATATAAGTAAATGTAAATATAAAAATTTAGGAATTGAAGAATAGGGTATCAAATGAGAAGCTTCATGAGTACTGCAATCAAAAAAGAGTGAATCAAATATGTAATAAAAACCACATAAACTAATTATCCTTATAAAATAGTGTAGTATAAGACTCATTCACATGTATACTTACATTATAAAAAACCTAATTTCAATATTTAAAAAATAATAAGGTTTATATGTTAGAATATTTGGAAAATTTTACAAATCTAACAGTAGTGGTTGGAACTCAAAACCAATAGGAAGATGATGTTCAAGTAAGAAACATAAAAATTTGAAAATTGGACATAGTAGCTAAGTTAAATAAGTGGGACAAATAATTCACTTAGTAAATATTGGGTTGTTAGATCTCTATAATCCTACAATAATACTACCCAAACATATGAAGTTGTTATGGGATTTGTATGAATGGAATAATAGTTATGAAGAAAAAGATTAAATTAATTGGAAATCGATATAGAAATAGTTTATCTGAATATGGGGAATGTGAACATATGATAAGGGTAAATAATTATCTTTGGTAACTTATTTCCAAGTCTTCATTCTTATTCAGATAGAATCTTAAAATCGGTTTCAAATGTGAAGTGGTTTTTTTTTGTTATAGGTTCTGGTAGAGTGAGGGCCTACTGTGCTTGGTGGGGAAGAGTGAGGGCGTATTGTGCTTGGTGGAGAGAGGGAGGGATTACTATGCAGAGTGTGCAGGCTGAGGGGAGAGGATTCTATATCAATGGTTTTCTAAACCGTTGGTACATTTCTGCTGAATAGGCATTTATACCAATGGATTATATGTAACTGTTGGTATGCAGTTCTTCTGAATAGAATACCTATGTTTTTAGATCCATTGGTATAAATTTATATCAATTATTTACATGAAACCACTGGTATATAACTCTTCTAAATAGAACACTATGCTTATAGTTGTAAAACTATTGGAATATATATATACCAACAGTTTACCTTTAATTTTTGGAATAGGGTAACTCAACACAACCCTATACCAAAGATTTCTATAAAATCATTGGTATAAGGATATCCTGATGGCCCATACACCAAAGGTTCCTGAAACCATTTGGATAGGCTATCCCAATGGTTTCATGGCCTATACCAATGTTTTTAAACATTTGGTATAGCGTAAATTTTTAGTAGTGTATAAAGATACACTTTATGTTGTGGGGTGGTAGTTTTTTGCTTGATCTAGTCTCAATAATACAAATATGGCCTTCAACAATACTATTAAAAGAAATTTACCATCACTTTAGAAGTGTTGATAATGCGAGCGATGTTAAAGGTTTGGCTTTAATAGTTCTTGAAAAAAGCACTATTAACGTCCCCACTAATAAAGGGGGATAATTTTTTTAAATTCGAACCTCTTCTCACCCAACATTTTATCTGAGTTTCCCATACCCATCCCCTTTATTAGTTCTTCCTAACCCCTTTATCAGGGCTTTATATAATTCCACCATCTGGTTCTCACCCCTGCCACCAGCCAATTTCAAACCTGAGACCTCCTGCTCATATCCCAATTCCTTTTCCACTCCCCTATGTTGTTTTCTCATCCATTTTAAGATATATCTTTATATTTATATGTATTTTTTAAAATTTAAAATCCATATATTTATATATATGTTTATATATATATATATATATTTAAATACATATATAAAATATGTTTTTTTGTGTTTGTGTATGTGTGAATATATAAAAAATATATACCTTGTTGTATATTTTATTATAAATAATAGTAAATTGTAAAAAATGATAAAAAAAAATCAAACCATAATGTCAATATTAATGTAATCCCTAGAAATAAATTTATTCTCTATTGAAAAAAGACATTAAGGCTCCCTTAAAAGAGGCTGAAATTCCATCGAATGTTAAAAAATTGGGGTACCCTGAATAAAAACTCATTTTTGGAGGACTTATGGGCCTATTTTGACCTCAACAAAATAATTACCAAGTCCCCTAAATCAACATGGCATAGATCTCATTACAGGCTTCGATTTGATATATGGTAGAGCCCAAACGAACACCCGGATCTAAAGTTATGGTCGTTTGAAGGTCAAGTTTCGTTTTTAACTTATTTTAGATCTTTTATTAATTTTTAGATTTTTTTTATCTTCAAATTATTATGAAATGACTATTACATGATAATAATTATAAAATTATCAATTAAAAAATCTTTTTAATTATTTTATAATCCATTTTCACTAAATGTCATATATATTAAGTGTAAATGCCTATTTAGATTTATCTAAAACATATTTAAAAAAATATATAATATATTTATATATTAATATATTATTTTGAATGAAATGTTTTTTTTTTGAAATATACCCTTTATCAGTGATAGTAATAAATCACTCATAAAGGGGGGGTCTTTATCAACAGTTCTAAAAAAGAGCTGATAAAGACCCCCCCCCATTAATGATTTTTTAGAAATGTTAAACACCTCCTTTAACAACGCTAAAAAATTGTTAAAGACCCCCTTTAATATCTCTTTTTTAGCACTGATAAAGGGGGTCTTTAATAATGCTTTTAGATAGCACTATTAAATCTCTAGCACTGGATAAACCTAGTTTTGTAGTAGTGTCTTAACAAACCTCTCACATCCCCATGCATGAATATGCGACAAAACAAGTTTCTTTCCACTTAATAATTCTAAGGGAATACCATTTTACTCTTTAGTTGGTACTCAATTTAATAAGTATAATGTTGCATGTAATTCATATCCCCAAAAAGATAATGGAAGTCTTGTGTGACTCATCATCTACCTTACCATTTCTAATAAGATAAAAATCCTTATTTCACTACCACCATTTCAATGTGGCATATAAGGTAGAGTGAGTTGAGATAAAATCTCACACTCCCGACAAAAGTTGATGAAGTCTTGGTTAAGATATTCACCACATTGATCTGATCAAATTTTTCTTTATCTTCTTACCATGTTAATTATCAACCTCATTTTTGAACTCTGTAAACTTCTCAAATGATTCAGACTTATACCTCATTAAGTAGATATAACCATATATGCTCAAGTCTACAGTAAAAGTAATATAGTATGAGAATCCACCTCTAGCTTATACTTGCAAAGGTCCACACTCATTAGTGTGTACCAATTTTAGAATATATGTGGACCTTTCACCTTGACCACCAAATGGGGGTTTGATCATCTTTCATTGAAAGAAATCATGATATATTTCTAGTGGATTTAGCTCAAAAGAGTCTAGATAACCATCTTGATAGAGCTTTGTCAAACGCTTTTCGTTTATGTGACCAAGATGGTGATGCCACAACTGAGTGTCATATGAGTCAAGCATATTAGTTTCATTATCAATTGTTAATATTTGGTTTTCGTAATTTAATACATAAAGACCATTATTCAAATTCACTATATGATAACATATAATATCTTTATAAAAGTATCATCCCTTATTTCCAAAGATGAAAACAAATCCATCTATATCTAAACAAGAAACAGAAATAATATTCATAGTAACACTAGACACATAATGATAGTTATTTAAAACCAAAATCATTCTTGTTGGCAACGTGAGATGCTAGTCACGAATGTCTAGAGCAATCAACCTCGCTCCATTGGCAACCCATAGATCCACCTAATCCCTAGTAATATTCCTAAATTTATGTGGTTCCTATATTTGGATACAAATGTGAACACTATAGGTAGTATCTAACACTAAACTTGTAGATATGGAAATATTACACTCAATAATGAATGCACTCTGAGCTTCCCCTTCTTTAGCTGGGTATAATTCTTATTCCAATGGTCATGCTTGCCACATGAAAAAAAACCGCATCCTATTCCTTTCATTGTCTATGAATCTTCTTCTTCTTAGAAGGACGATGCTTCAAACCTTAGACTTGGAATGAGTCTTCAACCTCTTTTCCTTGTTCCTCTTCATCTTATTAATCATAAGAATGGTGAGTTTTTCACTCCCTATGTATTTATCAACTTGGAGGATAAAAGTAAGAAGTTCTGATAGCATCTTCTCACCATTTCTCAAATTATAATTCACAATAAAACTAGATAAGTTTTTGGGTTGTGAAGAAAAATGAGATCTGTTTGAAACTCATAAAGGATGTTAAAACCTAAGATGTCAAGGCATTCAATGTAGCCAATAATATTAACTAAATGTTTCCAAGTTGTCATTGTACCTCAAAGATTTCACATGAAAGTGAATTGAATATATCATATCTTTTTTATCTCACCTCTCTTAATAGAGATCCTGAAGGTGAGAATATATGTTATACACACCCATATCCTCATATTTCATTAAAATTTATTAGACATGGAGGATAACATAAAACATTGTACATCAATATTACATAATCCACATGATTTACGTATAGATATAATTATTCCCCACTAGCCTCTTTGGAAAGTGAATTAGGAAGTGGTGTTTCCAGCATGTATGATTTCCATTCGTGGTGTAGTATAATGTGTAAACGCCTATACCATTCTTGTAAATTTGATTTAGTGATCAGGTTACCCTTATATAGTATAGATCACAATGATATTGTTGAAGTTATCAAATTTTTCATTTTCTACAAATTAAGAGTTGATAATTAGTACATATTTTGATTAAAATTTGATTAATAAATTTAAAATAAATTAAATTCCATTAATCACACACTATTTTTTGAAACATAATAACCCTCACCATCAGTTTTGTAATATATTTTCATTAGATATTCAAGTGTAAAGGATCTATATTCTATTCTCATAACTCAGACTTGGGTCTGATGAGCTATTTTAAGGGTCTTAGGAAGACATATTGTTTCAGCTGTATTAACTCATAGTTCCTTGGTCCATTGAGTGGACTCCCCAATCCTGAAATCTAATTTTAAGATTTCCTCAACCATTGAATCTTAGTTATGTCAAACCCATCTTGGGTAGTCAACCCTTTATGTAAACTGGGTTAAGTAAACCCAAAAATTCAATCTAAATTTCTACGATAATTGAAGGCACCCCAACATGGGTGGGTCAAGTACTTTGAAATATGAGGTTGATTAAAACTTAAGTATAGAAAGGATAATCCAACAAAATATGAGGTTGATTCTAACTTAATTAGTGGAAGACTAAGCTGGCTTAATATTTTAATTGAGATATTTTTATCCTTATGCGTAAATCCTATTTTATCATTTTACATGCCTTGTTAATATTAAATGGAATTTACTTATGTGATTAACAATTTCTGATAACACATTTACACATAATTCAGTTATATTTTATTCTGTCTTGCATACTTGTTAAATCATTTATTAAGTGATCATGTAATATTCAAAAATAAATAATTAAACATGAAACTGATAGAAATAAAATATAAGTGACATGATCATGAGATTTTATAATAGTTATTTTATCTAAAGGATGATAAACTAACCCTCATCCTTAGGGAAAACACCTTGAGCCATAGTTTGGGTCATGTTGTAGTATTCCACCTTGGATCCTATGTATCACCTCAATTGGTTTCATCTCATCTCCTTTATTTGGACCACCTCCACTTGCTTGGGAGCTTCATCCTTGCATAATATTTTACTCACACACAAGTGAGTGGATTCAATGGATTTAATAAATGGAGTTTACATAAAATAAATTGCAGGCACACAAACCCTTGCATAATGAGTAGGTTATGACTCACAGACCATCAATAATAATTTAACAATATTAATTAAAAAAACTAATCACACACAAGGGCTTGTATAATATAATGATCATCCACAAAAATCAAATAACAGGAATACAATTGCAATCCTGATCGATCCATTATTTAATTAAGATAATGATCCATGAATTAATCTAATTAATTCTATTTATCTTAATTTCATCCAACCATCCTAAACTCACCATCATCTATAATTTTAATCAAAATTAAATTCACTTAAAATTAATGCAGTATAAAAGTTTAATTGAAGGAAACCTCGTGTGTTCATCAAAATTTTAAAAAAAAATTAATATATGATTTTTAATCCTGGGACATGGAATATACTGTCAAATGAATGACAAAGAACGCATAATTAATAGGTTTAATTATATATTTAATTATTTTTTATAAGAAACTTTGAGAACACTATTGTAACATCCTAACCCAGGAGCCACTAAAACGGTGCCTAAGCCAGTTCACCACATGACTAGAAAAATCAGATGAATAATAGATCAGCCAAATATAATGATAACAACATCATAAATAATAAATAAACAACTAGACCAAATCCAAATATATAGGTTCTCAGCGCAGTGAAAGTGTCGGATGAGACATTTCTAACATTGATTTTTATCATGATCGATGATTAATCTGAGATTTATATGAAAATAAATACCCTGAATAATATAATTGAATCAAAGAATATATGCAATGGATAAATGCTGGAACAAGATCATAGGATCATCACATATCATTTATAATTAATTTAACCAATTAATAAATTACCTTGTGAGAAATTATTTCTTCATTGATGGATCTGACGATGTCTATACACCATACCATTATTGTGTTGTAGGAATCAAGAATAGATTCCCTCCAGTGATGATCCATATGTGCTTCATGAACCTATGAACATCGACGTTGGAATCCCCGATTGCTACCATGATATATCATAATGCTTGCGACATTCTCCTTTGATCTCCTCAAGAACTGCTTCAAAGAAAGGTTCTCCTTGATCTCTCTAGACTTGAGAGTGGTGGTTGTGGAGGATTGATAAAACACTATTTTTTTGAATATTTTATTGATAATAAATGATATAATTTCCTCACATTGTGTTAAATATGTTTATTTATAAAATATTTGGGATTTGATCATTCATTTGAAAATTTGGTGAAAATTCCAGTTTTACCCTTTATAGTGCATTGTAGTATTTCAAAGATAAATATTTTTATATTTATTATTTGAATTTTAAATTTTTTAACAGTGTTCATAACTTAATTTTCTACAACTTTTATTCAGGACACTAGAGCTAAAGAGTGCATTTGGTTATTGAAAATGGGATATGAAGTCAAAGTTGGGCTGGACTCGCCAGAATGGACATAGGTTCTTTATTTGGGTCATAACTTCTTAATACTTGCTTGGATTAGGCCCAAATTTTGAGAGGAGCTCTGGGATTAATTTTCTCACAAACCATCCTTAATTAAGGAGAGATTTTTCACGCGTTTTAGAGGTCAAATGGGCGGTTAAAGTTTTATTAAAATATTTGGCCGAGATTTCTCATTCACACTTGAAACCTCTTTAAACCTAGCCTCCCCTCCACTCTATAAATTAGTGTTTTTCTAATTTTGAGGGGTTGGGACGTGACTTATAGGATTGGTAGTAGAGGTGAAGTGGTTCCTTGCCATTTCAATTCACAATTGGAGGAGGGAAGCTTTCAAGCTAGGATCTCCTCCAAATTGCTCTTCTCTTCCTCCTCTTTGTTGTAATGTTTTTGATCTTTAAATAAACTTCTTAGTTCCTCTTTAATTTCTTTTGTTTTCCTCTATTTTGTTAATTTTTATTCTTCATTAATCTTCCTATTTGGGCTGGAACTCAATAGTAGAAGCTTGATTGGGTTATACCCATTCTAAACCGTTGCAAATGCAATTCGCTTCTACGATGACTACACCGCCCATGGAAGAGTAGTTCTTTTTATTAATCGATCTAACTATCACCTTCTTCATTTATTTATTTTGAATCAATTATCTACTGTAATTTACTAAACATGATCCATTAATTGAGTTTTCAAATTAGAAGAAACTAAGTGAGCACTTGAACAATTAACACAAAACACGCGAGGTCGGGATTTTGTGTAAATTGTGAGAGCGCGATCTTAATCGGTAATACAAGACCATACGAGATAAATTTGTAGAGTTAAAATATAATCCCTAAACACAATTCATCCTAATTTATAGAATGGATATGTGCCTTAATTTACCACTGACCAAAATCTATCCTTGGAACATCAATCAAAGCAGGGTGTTGCGATTGCATGTTCTGAAGTTAGCCTAAGGATAAATTCACTTCATCTTTGTGGTAAGGTTAATTCTCGTAGGGTTAGAGGGTTAAAAAATTAAGGGATCATAATTAATTGAATATTAATTTAAATGATAATGATTAATAAATGATTGAAGAGTTATAGTTAGATCGATTACTTCTTTTAAATATTGTCTAAAAAACATCTTTTTGTTGTGTCATTTTAATCGAACTTCATTTCAAAACTAAAAACAAAAAAAAATACCATCTTATTTCAGAAAACTTCTTATAGATTCATAAACTATAACCAACCCCCATCCTTTCAAGTAGTGTTTTTATTCTCTTTTATTTTATTTTTAGAATACCTTTAAAAAGTTGTTTTAAATCTACTTCCTCCTTTGAGAGACGACCTTGGTCAGCCACTCTACTGCACCTAAGTACCCCAAAATCACATTAATCATTTGAGGGCACCCACGACAGCGCTCTTTCAAGGATCTCTCTTCATTATTGAGAGCGTTATTATAGAGGGAGCTCTCTAGGGCCTTGAGAGGATTCTCTCCAGATCTCATTGTTCACAACACAAATGAATTGACTCTCTGGAAAAATAATATAATTGGGTTTATATACCGCTAGTGTTAGAAATAAATAATTTCACAAGTGCCCTTTATTATTTATTTAATCCATGTGAAAACAACAAATCTATAATAATAATAATATTATTATTAATTCTTAATATGTTCTAAACTCTCAAATTAAATTAAATATTATTTAATCAAATAATATTCAATATATATTATTTCTTACTAGACCTATAAACTCAATCCTCCATTCCTATCCATTATTTATCTAACCTTGAATAATGACTATTTATTTAATAAATAAATATCACAAAATTATTTTCCAATAAATAAATAAATATTATATTTACTTAATAGAAAATAAATATTTATTAAATATTCCTCTCACATAATATTCTCTCGAATAACTAGTGGTGGAATATATATGATCAAACAAACATGAGTAATTATTAAACAAAGTGCAAGAATAATATTTATTCAATTTGTTAAAGAATAAATAATAATATATTATTTAACTGAGATTCTGGATACACTTAGTGTATGACCATCTAGGCCTCTTTCTCAGTGGCATTAGGTGAAGTATCCTAAAGTCCAAGTTTAGTGTCTGGAAATACACAAGAAACCTATATAGAAAGAAGTTAATGTTGTAACTATATAATACCTCATACAAATTCTTATTGTTTAATATAATCTCTTTATCGTGTTATCTCTAATCAAGCAGGTTTCATGCTGGTGCCATAAACCTATGTGCTCAATGTCTCTTTATTTGACTTTTCCAAAATCAAACTTACCTATAGAACACCATGGTCATTGATTTATTTAGGCTATATCATTTTCATCAAAGGTCCTGAGATATCAACTTCCTTTAAATAATAAAAGGTACAAATCCTTTTTGACATTATTTATTAATGAAATATTACTCGTGTCACACCCAATGTATCCTACCTCATCGTGAGCATATGTCATCATGGTTTTCATCAGTACATCAAATTACATGACTTATAATACCCATTAATAATAATCTTAAACTCTATTTATCAATACACACATCTACAGATAGGAATATCCAATGACATATAAATATGAATTTCCTACTAGCAGGGCTTGTTCTCATAACATCATACACTCGATATCACCAAGGGAAAACATCATGAGAAACTGTCTCAAAGTCCTATTAGTCTCCACCCCTAATAGTATATATAATTTGTGTCACTCAAATGATTTCATATGTCTATAGAACATATATTTGAGAATATTATTGTGACACTTTGATGTTCTCATCATAATAGGGAACTTCTATGACCTTTTTGTGCGGCAGCCACTCTTAGGACATTATCACATACTAGTTTACACAGAAGAACAATTGTGATGTGATATTAAGTTTATCAAAATTCAAAACAATTAATACATGTTACCATAAGTACTAAAATCACCCACCATCAGTTATGAGTTACCTCCGGAATGTAAATTTGGTTAAGTATGAAAAGACTCACCACCAAAGGATGACTCACTGTTGAACCAAAAATTTAACAAAGTGTTGAAAACACATACCACCATAGTTGAGTCACCACTAGAACTAATTCACTATTAATGATGACCTTCCATCATAATTGAAATTTGAAAAAGTTCTGAAATTACCTACCACCGGGATGAGTCACCATTGAGCCTGACTCACCACCAGTCTCAGTCACCGCCAGCTCTACTCACCACCAAATACTGTCACCATCCTAAATGTTTCACCGACATTGTTTTATTTATTTTGAATAAACTATTTCTAACAGCTGTATTATGGGATTTAATTCCAAGATTTATTTGAATGATTTCTCTTAATTATTGTGTAGGGATGCATTAAAGAATGTGTGAGCCCTGAGTATGAGGATGCAGGATATCCAAATGATTGTTCTCCACATAGACACTCTTGTATGTTGCTGATAAAAGGAGTAGACTCTCTCATGAATAGAAGATATAGAAACATTGAATAAACTAAGAACCTAGATACACACACAAAGATCTAGAGTTTTACATTGTAAGATCAGGAGAAGATTGTTGTGCCTTACATGAAGAATTTTTACCAATGATCAACTATAGAATAAGTGAAGAACATTGAACACTCAACTACTTCCTATGGTTAGAACAAAGAGTTTACGAAACTCTGTTCTACAGAAAATTTTAGAAACATGACTCAATCCACATTTCAGATCACATTCAATGAGTTGTGAGCTATAAATCTTAACAAACAGATCAAAAACATCTTCATACACCTTTACCTTCTCTATTTATATATTATATTTATATTATGAGTAATGTATGTACTCTGTATTTCTAAACACACATTGTCTCTTGCACTAAAATTATAAGATACTAGATATATTCTCAACACTCTTTACTCATGTTTCCCACATGTTGTGGTAGAGATCCATGTGTGGACTGTTTTATTCATACTCCCACGATTACTATGGAAGGGGTCCATGTGTGGCCTAGATAGATGTTGTGTTATTGTATACTTGATCCAGGTTGTAGATCAAAATTTATTTTTATATAAAATTCTTGGCAGCAGGTGATTGTCAAGTGGAGTGGATGAAGTCTCAACTTGAGACCGAACCTCTTGTATTCATTTCTACTATGTGTTTTGTTTCTTTTATTTGTAATTTTTAAAATTGAATATGTTTTAGTCTATAAACAAAACCACTACTTTGATAGTTAACCTTAATTAGTGTTACTTAATATTTTGATTGAATAAATTGATTTTAAAGGTTACAGTAAAATTATATATTATTTTAACCAAGGCCTGATCAATTTTTGATAATTCTTTTAAAAGTTTAAGACTTATATAGATCTATTGTCTTGGTTAAAAGGGTTGTTCTTAATAAATTGGGGGATTTTATTTAAACATGTTTTTAATAGAAATTTTTATTGGGTACTAAATTCACCCCCCCTCTTGTGATACTCACTCTGACCAATAAACTAAATCATTCTTAGGAAACTTTGATCATCCATTATTGGGATCTGATTTGAGTTGGAAGGAAAAAAAATAGAAAAATTCCCCAAAATAGGGAATAGAAGTTCCCATTAAAATAGCATTCAATACAACAAGATAAATCGATAAAATAAGAGTTGTAGTCTTATCGAGGGTGATCAAACGTGACTAATGATGCTTAAATCAAACATCAGATGAAGGAGGAGAATCAAAGCCTAAAAGAGGCCAAGGAAGAGCTCTATGTGTGGGGATGATGTTGTGCACAAGTGAGGAGAAGAAATGAGGGAGGAAATAAATAAGGAGGAGAGAATAATCAAAATTTCACCCCATTAATGAGGAACACAGTTTAACTAAACATGTGCCAACTATGTGCACCTACTGTCTGAAGGGACTTGTATGCATGTGGCTAGGAACACAATTAGACAAACTGTGCTCAGATTGGGCAGGGCTACTATCCATGTGGCACCTCCCCTTGCATGGCTAGGTACATGATTTGTCCAACCTTGCGCAATATGTACATCCTCCTCTACAATTTTATATAGGACCCCTCGTATGGTAGTGCACCTCCTCTCACATGGTAGTCCAAAACATGCTCCCCCATATATTGGTCATAGGTTTTGGGGGAATGATTATCATAAACCTTGTGAAAACTATGCACCCCCTTTACCCTTTCCAAAAACTAAGCTTTTGAAGCCGAGTGTGCCTGAAACTCAATAGAACACCTGAGACACCTCTCATGAATCAAACCCAAACTAAAAACAACATTTTTATGCATTCCAACTCTTGGAATTATTTTTTAAATCTCAACTTAAAATTCAGCTCATCCACCAAAAGAAAAGTTCAAGATCCCTTGAAATTTTCAACTCGGTCTAAAACACGTGATGCTACAACTGTTGGTAGTAGACTACACAGTGTTTACAAAAGTAAAAGGCATGTACTTATCTTCTACCTATGTCACATCTTGGGTCTAGCTGTGTTTTATGTCTTTGAAATGTTTGAGGTACACAACATGTACTAGGAATACATGGTGTGTACTCTTAGATTTGCACGACATTTATTTCCCTATGTCGTGTATCTGATACATGGCTCACTGGGACACCTCATGTTCTGAGTCGTGATAAGAGAGGGAATACATGAAGTGTAGTTCTACATGTCATGTGCCATCCTACCTGGATCCACACGCTGGTCCACATTTTTCAGATCTCAAATCCGATTGGATCAGATCTATTCGACTTTGTCGCATGATACGCATGTGAAAACAAAAGTACATGGTGTGTATACAGGAAGAACACACTGTGAACTTTGGTTTTGTCTAGGTAAAATATTTGGCACCTCTAGATGGTGTGAATCCAATGCTTATTCATTTTTAATCATTAACTGATTACTGGTTAAGTAATTAAGAATGAAAGAAGAGAAGAGATGACCATGTCAAATATTAAAATGAATCATTTTAAGTAAAATAAAATGAAAACACATGAAATGAATCAAATAATAAATTAAAAATTAAAAATTTGTCTGCTCTAATACACCACTTGTAGGTTCTAGATGTAGCTGAAGCATCCTTCGATGGTATGAAAAACTCAACTTTTAGTATTAAATCACACTTAATCATCGTTTTACATAAGATCATTACATGTAATTTATAATTAATTTATGTGTAGATATAGAATTATATCAACCTTTAATTATACTTTTTTTATGATCCAGATAACAAGATCTTGTTGTATTGTGGTTTCGCTATAGGATACAAGTGCAAAACCCCTATAGCGGTGATCCACATGTACACCACAATCTATGAACGGTGTTGCAGAACTGTTGGGTGATAGCATGGTTGATCGCGATCACTTGCATTGTTCGTGATTGAGTGCATCAGAATTCTTCTCAAGAGAATAAGAACTCTGGATGATCACTCGTTGTCTTGAGATGGAAGGGGAGGAGAGCACTCTTAATATTTTAATCTCTCATTAGAATTTGAGAGAGTCTCACTATGTCCGTTGTGCACACCAATTTTGTTTTATGAAAGATATATAATTAAATATTTATTTTGGAAGGTTTAGGTTTGACTTGTCGTACACAATCCCTTTCCCAATTCCATAATTTTTAGTTGACCCCATGTCTAATAATAATAATATAAATATCATTATTAAATTCTTGCCATGTCCAATGCATAAAGAATATAAAAAAATATTATTTATACCATTTCCAATTAGACCATTAAACTTAGTTTGTTTTCCTCGTTCAAATTTTTCAATCCCTGAAAAATGACTATTTATTTAATAAATAAATATCATTGCATTATTCATCGATAATTATAATAAATATTATATTCTTCAAACTAGAAAACAAATATTTATTATACTTATTTAACTAATTTATTCTTTAAAATATCTTAGGATTAAATTATGATGAATGACCAAATTAAATAAATATCATTAATTCTAACTTGTTAAATTCAATACTAGAATTTAATTGAGATTGTGAATGTAATTAGTGTGTGACCCTCTAGGCCTATTTCTCAGTCGCATCTGGCATAACCACCTAAAATTCAAGGTTAACATCTTGCAACACACCAAATCATCCATAGAGAAAAAAAAAGTTAATGTCGCAACGATGCCCAACCTCCTAAGAATGTTTACCATGTAATATAATTCCTTTATCACAATATCTCAAATCAAGCAGGTTAGATGTCGGTTCCATCAACCTATATGGTCGATGTCTCTTTATTTGACATTCTAGAAATGAAAACACTCAACGAACATCATGGTTATGAATTTATTTAGATGGTTTCATTGTCATCAAAGGGCCTGAGATATTAACTTTCATCGGGAGACAAAAGAGATAAATCTTTTCTCGCATTATCCATTAATGTTATATCTCTCGTGACACACCCAACATATCATATTCACCACGAACATATGTTGTCATTGTTTTCATGAATATATCAAAGTACATGAGTCGTGATATCTATTAATTATAATATTAAAGTCTAAGGATCAATACACGCATCCACAGATAGAAACATCCAATGACACATGGAAATGTGGATTTTTTATTTACGGATCTGTTCACATAACCTGCTATCTTGGAGATTACCAAAGGCGAACACCATGAGAATGTGTCTTGATGAGCATAGATTTATTAATATTTTATGGTTTTCTAACTTAGTTTTCATTAATTTTTCTACCTACTTTTAGTTTTTTAGGTTCTTTTTATAATTGTGTAGTGTTTTTTTATTTTTTTATTTTTTAGTTAATTATGTATTAACATTAGTTATTTATTATTATTATTATTGTGTATTAATTTTATATAGTATTAACATTTAATATCAAACACTATTATTATTTTTAGTACTTTAATTAAGATTAGTTTTAGTATTAGTATTAATATTTATCAGTAATTATATTATTTTTTTATATTAGTATTATATATTTTTGTATATCATTATAAATATTAGTAGTATAAATAATAGTAGTATTAATTTTTTTAGTTTATTATTATTATTACATTAGATGAACATTTAATAGTATCATTTTTATTATGTTTGTAAGTATATTAATTAAATGTAACATATAAGCTATTATATATAATATATATTTATGTAATTCTATTATTATTATTATTATTTATTTATTTATTTTGTTTGACATATAGATAATTGTTTGTTTTATATGGATTGTAATACATGGATTCATGTAAAGTTTCTCTCCCCGTTGTGAGAGGGTCGGCCCTGGGTTTTCCTAGGGTTGAGTTTACTTCGTCGGGGTTTCTCAATGGTGGGGAATCACATTGTCTTTAGCCTCATCTCTCTATCGAACTCACTAATATCCAGATCATCTTCATCATTCCATCCTGATCACCCTTTTCTGCCTTTTCCCTTCCCTCTCAATCGCCCTTTTCTGCGCTGCACGGCCGAATCCTGCTCGCTCTGAATTGCGGTGTGCCTGATTTCTCAACCACCCTCCATCGCTGTGCTTCCTCGACCAACCTCGCCTCCCAACCGAACTGATTTTCTTATTCATCGCAAAGAAAGGTGGGGTTTTTGAGGCTTGTGGCTCTGATCCGTAATTATCGACATAAAGTTTGATTCAACGATGAGGGTTCTAAGATTGATGATTTCTGGGGTCTGTTTTGAAATTGTTTGAGTTTTGGACTAGAACTGCCTTTGATGCTTTTTGGAAACCATGAAATCCAATTTTCTGTGAAAGAATAGATTTGTTCAAAGCGGCATGAGTAAACCTGATCTATTCTGTGAGGACGAAGCTTGGCTATCAGAGATTTCCAAAGGTGTTTCGCTGTTCGCGCTTCTAGGTTTGAATTCCCAAAGGCCCTTACTTTGGTAATGTATTGCTTGGGATAGCCGTGGTGAAGGAATCTTGATGTAGGAATTGACTTCTTCTATTAGAGACAGATTTACAACCTTGGGGAGGCTTGAACTTGCGAGAAACTGGATATGAAGTTTTCTGTTTTCTGTGATAAATCCACAAAGACGGATTTGTAAGCGGGCATATATTTCGTCAGGTTGTTCATGGGGACGAACCCAAGAAGAAAGATCTACACTTTTCTAGTTTTCATGGTCAGGCATTTTCCCTCCTATTCGACAATGGATCGTGACCTGCTTCATCGAAGGAAAGGTCTCTCACTTTTGGAGAAGGATAAGGAGCCAGTAGTAGTGATAAACCAAGATGATGATTTTCTGGAGTGACGGATGGATCTTCTAATAGTCAAAAAGTTCATGGTCAAAATATCTTTCAATCAGATTTCCTTAGAGAACACTCTTCAAGTGGTGTGGTGTCTGGAGGACGGGGTAGTAGTATGAGATGTTGGAGCAGGTCCCCTGGTGTTCGATTTTTTTAATGAGAACGATAAGAGGAAGGTTCTCCAAGGGAGGCCCTCGACTTTTGATAATAATATACTTCTAATGGAATATTTGGAAAAATATGTGGACCAACATAATCTATCTTTCACCAAGTCCCCTTTTTGGATACCTTCTGGGTATCCCATTTTGGGGAAGAACAGTGCATGTCCTCTTGGATCAAGGGGATAGGATCAGATCTTTTATGCATTGGGATTGATCGGGTCCCATCCTCGGGGCCTTCTATTAGGATAAGAGTTACGCTCGATGTGGATGCCCCTCTTTTTAGGGGAACCTTTCTCGTAGAAAATGATACAAAGAAGTGGATTTCCTGTGAATATGAGAGACTTACTATATTCTGTTGCTTCTATGGATGGATAGGCCATGCTGAAAAGGATTGTGCATCTAAGACGGAGGATGGGGATGGTAATATTGTCATGCAATTTGGCCCCTGACTACGTACCAAAACATAGGGGATACCTTATGTTTCAGAATCAGAAAGAGCCAATGATATAGATAACTTATCCAATCCAATATAGTTCATACTAAAGGAGGCGAGAGCAATGTCATAATGTTGGGTCCACCACGAGTGATCCCTCCGCATAATGAGCACTCAAGGACAGTTGTAAGTGATCAACCACCTACCATATCCCCACCAGAGGCCATCAAAAATATCAGTATGGGAGATAATGCCCCCCAAAATTAAAAGAGTATAAGTGGTGAAGGGATGTATGCAGAGATAGCAGGTATAACCTCATTACCCCCAATATTGATGCTAAAATGTTCTGGTCCTCTAGATCCAAATAGTTCCCCACCCAGGGTGGCCCCTTGGTACCCTTCTGAGGTTAGAGATGCAATGTTGGTCTAAATGACACCAGGATCAAGGGCTCACAAGACATGGAAGAGGAGAGCTAAAGGGGACACTCAGTCTGGCTGCCCTGAGGTGGTCCCCTATGGGACTAAGTGGAATGACACTGATTCTCTATGAGTGGAACAACTCCCTAAGAGTTGGAAGTTGACTGTGATGGATCACTTCTTGAAACTTTAGAGGCATAGGTTGGGGTTCCCCATCCCCATCTAGGCTAATTAAAATCTTATGTTGGAACTTTTAGGGACTTGGAAACACCTGAATAGTTTGAATGCTCTGATATTGGAGTAAAAAATATTGCCCCAACATGGTTTTTGTATCCTAAACCATGTTGGAAAACAAGGATGCTAGTATCTTGAGTTCAAATATTGGATTTAATAATGTGTTTCCTATCAGGAGACAAGGGAATTCTAGGGGACATTGTATGTTGTGGAATGACGGGCTTGGCATTAAACTTCCAAATTTCTCCAAGAACCATATTGCAGTGACGGTGGAGTCGTTGGGAGTTTCCTCCAGGTCTTTCATTGGATTTTATGGGTTGCCTAGAATTTAAGACCAAAGAAAGTCCTAGGAGTAAAAGAATGTTTACCTAGACCCCTTCTAGTGGGGGGTGACTTCAATGAGGATATTTCCTCTTCCAAAAAGGAAGGAGGATGGTGACAGAATAGAGTGTCTATGGAAGAATTTAGGAGCGCCCTGGTGTTGAATTCCCTCCATGACATCGGGTTTTCTGGCCCTCCTTTTACCTTGTATAGGGACTGATCTCTAGAAGGATGCATTACAGAGAGGCTGGATAGATATATGGGGTCCAATGATTGGAATGGCCTTTTCTATGACTTCTCTGTTGCTCATTTACTGCCTGTGAAATCTAACCATGCTCTAATTTTCCTATCCACTATACTGAATGGGGAGAAAAGGAGAACCAGACAACCCTTTTACTTTGAAAGTATGTGGCTTCGGGATAAGAGACGTGAAGAAGTGGTTCACTCCACCTGGGAGGGGCATAATCAAAGTTTCTTTTCTAATATCAACAATACGGCGCATTGCCTACAGAGTTGGGGTGAGAAGCATTTTGGGGATATAGAAAAATGGGTCAATAATACTAAACGGTGCCTAAAATTCCTTTATAATATGTCTGGGAGTGAGAAGGTGTTAGACGATATCTGTGCTACGGAAAAAAATCTGAATGTTGCACTTAACGATAAGGAATGTTTCTGGTTCCAAAGAGCTAGAGACTCCCATATAAGGTATGGGGATCAAAACACCATATAATTTCATCAGCAGGCATCTGTGAGGATAAGGAAAAATAATATCTCTCAGCTCAAGGGATCGGAAGGTAGAGTGAAGCAGGATGATGAGAGCATTCAAGCCATTAGTTTGGAGGTTTTTGGTAGTCTCTTCAAGGATGATCATGTGGACATCCCCCAATGTGTTACCAGCTATATCCTGAGACTTTTTACAGCTGATATGAATTTCATTCTAAAGAGAGATATTACTGATGAGGAAGTCCCCAAGGCCCTTCACCACATGCACCCTTAGAAAGCACCCGATCCAGACGGGTTTCAAGCAATGTTATTTAAAATATTTTGGCACATCATTAGCCCTGATGTGACCCATCTGATGAATTAGTTGTGGGGTGGTAAGTCTTCCTTTGAGGATATTAATGAAACTGTTATTACTCTTATTCCAAAAACTCAGTTTCCTCAGAAAATCACAGAATTCTAGCCCATCATCCTATGTAATGTCATCTATAAAATGTTCTCCAAGATCCTGGTGGAAAGACTACAGTGGTTCTTTCCACTCTTGGGGTCCAAGCAACAAAGTGACTTTGTCCCCTTGAGGTCCATCACTGATAATGAGTCCATTTATTATGAAATTTTCTACTCTATAAAGACCCAATCCAAGGAAAATAAGGGGGTTATGGCTCTAAAACTTGACATGATGAAAGCCTATGATAGGCTGGAATGGCCCTTCCTAGAATTCGTTCTTACGAAGTTGGGGTTTGGGGATAAATGGATTCTTAATGTTATGAACTGTATCTCTTCAGTAATGTACATTATCAACATCAATGGGAGACATTCAGAAAGATTCACCCCCTTGAGAGGATTATGGCACAGAGACCCACTTTTTCTTTTTCTCTTCATCCTTGTGGCGTATGTTTTCTCCCATTTTCTTATGGAATCATTGGGGTGAGGTATCACCCATGGGGTAAAGGTATTCCAAAATGATCCCCTTGTTTCTCATCTTTTCTTTGTAGATGATTGCATTTTATTCTCATGGGACACCTCATATGAATGTCATGTAATTTTGAAGTCCATCAGTCTATATGAAATGGCATCTGGGCAGTGACTCAATGCTCTAAAATTAGAGATGTATTTCAGCCAAGGTGTGCCCTGGACAAGAAAGGAGGAGCTCCAGCGATTTTGTGGATTTCCTCTGGTTGAGTAGCACCAGAAGTACCTGGGTCTCCCGAATTTGGTTGGGAGGTCAAAGAAATAGGGTTTTTCCTCAATTATGGATAAGGTGGATAGTCTGATCAGGGTTTGTTCTAGAAGAATGATTTAAAAGGATGGGAAAGAATTTTTGTTAAAATCTATTGCCTAAGATATTCCATCATATGCAATGTCACTAATCAAATTCCCAGATACTCTTGTGGACTAGATTCACTCTCATCTGGATAATTTTTAGTGGGGATCTTCTAACGATAAACATAATAATCATTGGGTGGTGTGGGTGAAATTATGTGTTTCCAAGTTCTTTGGTGGCCTTGGATTTAGGAACCTGAAGTGGTTCAAAAAATCTATTCTAGAAAAGAATGGATGGCTTCTACTGACCTACCCCTCCAACCTGTTTTCTAAAGTCTTCTAGGAATAGTAATTTCCCCATTTTGACCTCTTGCATGCTCATCTCAGGTCACGACCTGGCTACATGTGGAGGAGTATCTGGGGTGCAATTCCACTTCTTTCTAAAGGTTTTGTTTTGAGGATTGTTGATGGAAGATCAGTTAATGTGTGGAAGGATCCTTGGCTGCCATAGGGGGGGATCTTATGAGAGTTACTTCAATAGATGTTTCAGGTCAAGAAGATTCTAGAGTATGAGACCTTATTGATGATTCTCTTGAGGACTGGGACTGAGACAGACTTAACTATTGGTTCAATGATACCGATCGATAGAATATTCTAATTATTCCACTTGTGATGGGGCTGGATTGTGATCACATCTACTGGAATTGAGAAGTTGTGGGGAAGTATTCAATTTTCTCAGGGTACAGAAGGCTAGTTCGAGATTCTTCATAGGCTCTACCGGAGGACAGGTGGAAGAAGTTGTGGGAATTGGTTGTCCCACCTAAAGTGAAATTATTTTGGTGGTAGATTTGTTTGGTTGTTTTTCCTACTCATGATCTTTTATCCAAACACCATATGGATGAAGGTGACTTGTGCCTGTTGTGTTCTCTTTACTCTGAAACACTACTGCATGCAATCTTGTTTTGTTGTGATGTGACAGGGGTGTGGAAGGAATGGTCCCCGGGGTTTTCAAATTTCTTTAAGCCTTATTTAAGTTTAGCCAAGAACTTTTATGGATGGGTGGACACATTGGACTCAAACATTATTGGGTTGATCTGTACGTGGCATGGTTGGTGTATACCAGAAGGAATGAGTGGATCTTTCAGAAGAGATCGACTACTGATTGGATTTGGGTTGAAAGGGATTCAGAATGGATTGACTGTTGGTTGGATTTTGATGAGGAGAAATCCTCAGCTCATCTACAATGTGTTCCTCTAATCTGGTCCCCCCCAATAGAGGATTTCACCAAGATTAACTCAAATGTGGTAGTTTATAATAGATCAAATACTGGAGTGGGTCTTTTTGCAAGGCAAAGTGGCATACGAATGGTGGCGGCTTGCTGTATGAATTTCCATTTCAGTTGGAGTGCTGTCATTGTAGAGGTGTATGCTTTATTTCAAGGGATCCTCTTGGCCTAGGAAAAAGGATGGACAAATACTGGATTCAGATTGCCTCACTGTTATTAGTGCATTGGTAAAGAAAGAGGAGGATTCCCAACTTGTTTGGATGATCTTGATGAAAATTTGGGCTATTATTGTGTCTTTTTTTGCTTGAAGGTTTTCCTTTATTGGGCGTAGGGGCAATACTATTTCTCACTAGTTGGATGGGTTTGGGTTGCATTAGGGTTTCCACTATTGGAATGATTCCTTCCCTAATTGGCTCGGTTTGTATGATATGATTGATCAATAATATGATTCTTAGTTTTATCTTCAAAAAAAAGTTAATTGTTTGTTTTAAAAATTTTGAAATTTAAATGTGGAGTTTTTGTTTTGGTGCAGATATGCGAAGAGGGGAATTTTATTCTCTGGATGATCTTCAACTGGTGGCGACCCTTCTTCACAGGGGTGGGAAACCATAGTAGGCACGCCTCTACTCACCTCTTGCGTCCACGCATCCACCTCCAACGTGATCAGGCCTCCTCTGATTGTGGAAACACCACACAAGACGCCAGTTAAACACTAACCACCACCACCAGCAAACCATCCCACTGGCACAAATGCCAATTGCGGGTGCTATACTTTACAACCCCTAGCAGCTTACCTCACTTGGAATATACTTTCCAACCCCTAGCATTTTACCTCGCTTGGTGGTTCATATTAGCATTGTGGTGATCTTAAGCATTGTTTCGAGTGGGGATTCATATTGTGTTCTCGGTTGGCGGTGGATCATGCGTGTCGTCGCCATGCATGGTGATTCTCTTTGATATTCTTATGTTCGGTGGGGCGATGTTACTTATTCAGCGATTTTTGGTGGCGGTCTGCGATGGTCTTCGCGTCGACATGAACATGATGACCTATATTATTTATTTTTCATGTTGTGTTTGCGCGATGGTTGGATAACATTCTTGGTGTTAGAGTTGTGATGCATTTGATAGTAATTTCATGTCTGTAATTTGTTTTAATATTTGATTGCCAGTTAATTAACATCGATTGAATTTTTATTTATTATATTATATTTGTGTCTCGCCTAATTTTTAATATGTAGTATGCACACATGATTTGGTAATCATTCATATGATACCTAATAAGTAATCACATGCGAGAGATTATCAGAGATTTTATTTGTTTAGAACTCGGTCACGCACATGAGATAATCGTAAACTGTCTGTGAGTGAAATCCGAATAAATAAATATAGTAATTGAAAAATTAATTTTTTTGTGCATTCCCCTTCAAACTTGGATTAGTGATACCAAATAAGTAATATCATATTAGAGAACCCGACATAGATAAATACTTGGATTTTGTGAGAAACGGGTCATTGCATTTCACCAAGCGATTCGATACTAAAGTGACACTCAAATTATTCATCAAATCAGAGAACGAAATGATGAATGATTTGTGTGAAAATTAAAATATTGTCATACATTAGAGAACGTGACATGATAATATTTTGAATAAATTTGGAATCAGTGATAATTGAATAAATAAATATTCAGATGTGAAAATAAAATAATTGATATTGCATGCATCTGAATGGACGTCACAACTCTGACATATTTTCCTATTTCTTCCATAGATTAATTTAGTTAATTTATACATTTTTAGTTAATTTAAATAATCATGTTTTAAATAGTTTATTTTTTAGAAGTTTTAGTTATTAATCGCATTAATTCTAAAAATTATTTCAAGAGAATATTCCTAGCGTGTACGCACATTCTCCTTGTGGTTCGACTGTGCTCATCACTTCTACAGTAGTTAGTAGGTTCTTAAATTTTCACAAGTAGTGATGCATGTGCTATGTCTTTGTGCCTTATGAGCCTCCTACCCTTGGTAGCCTATATTGTTTGTGCCCTATCAGAAAATATGATCCAGACATAGAATAAGGATCAAGAATAATATTGTGGCACCCCTAGGTTATCATCATAAAGGGAAACTACTATGACCTCTCAGCATGGCATATATTCTATGTACATTATCACATACAAATATTATACAGAAGAACAATCATGATGTGATAAGAAAACTTATTTAATAAGAAAAACATGTAATCAAGTACTAAATAAGTTGGTTCTAGGGCTCCAACTCCAACACCTTCTCTCGCTGCGCAATCGCGTCCGCTCCATCTGACTATTAACTGGTTAGGCCTTAATGTCATTCAGATCACACTATCACAAAACGGGGCAAGGGAAGCACCTCGTTTTATCCGTGCTAAGCAGAAAGCGCTGATAATGGAAGGGCCTTTATCAGTGCTAGCTAAAATCCCTAAAAAATGTACCCTTTATCATCGCTAAGAAAAGTGATGATAAAGGGTACATGTCACGAACCAACCCGGGTCGACCCTGAACTGGTCACCCGATCCGGCCCGTGACATGGCTCGAGGGGCGTTCACGATCCCCACGGGCTGGAAACTAGTGTCGGGCATCAAAACTAAACAAGAGGGAATGATTTGGCCCATAAATTAAAGAGAAGTAAAGCAGTGGAAAAGGTAGAATAACACAAGGCAAGTAAATGACACGAAAAAGGAAGAACAACCAATAACAGCAAATTAACCTGACCACGACCAAAACTCCTCGTAACTTTGAGATTTACTCACCAGTCCACAACCAACTCTCGCCCATAGAGAGCAAGTTCAAGTCAAACCTACAACAAAACTAAAAAAATAGGAAAACACTATAGGCGTGAGTATTAAAACTCACTAGGCATACCCAACAAACTATTCCCAATGCACTACCTTTAAATAAAGAAATTAAGTAATTCCAGGTTTGAACTAAATTATACAAAATATTGGTTTCCACACTCACTTCCATTTCTAAAACAAGTAATAGTCCATTTCCCTTTTTAATTTAAAATGAGTTTAACGTTTGAAAGGAACATGTGCATTGCATTTTAAAACATTTCTGAGAGCAATTTAGAAATTCAAATTTCAGTTGTTAGTCAAATGGAAAACCACACACAACACACAACACACACTAAGGGTAATGGAAAAGAAGTGGCGCACAGGGGCCAACAACCGAACTAGACCTCGCAAACATCCGCCACATAGAAATAAACACTGAAGAAAACATGGGTCGAACCTAGGATCTCATTAACAATCCAGAACATATTATACATGTGACTCATCCTGAATGCATGCCTACTCTCGATGACGTCATAACGCCCTAATGCCCAGTGTTTCCTTACATGGCTTAACCGAGGGGCCCAATCCCCTAGCAGAGTGTCATCCGTACTAGGGGCCACTAGCCAGTGCGTAATCTAAACTAGTGCAGCAATCGTTCTCAGAAGATTCACTTACTATGTCAAGTTCTCATGTCAACACGTATAATAAACAGGAAAGGGGTGAGCCAACAAAGTCAATCAAGTAGCACAACCATCACACAAAAATCATGTAGTCAACGTACACCAAATATCACCCTTGAGTCACCCCAAAGAGGGTTTTCCAAAATAGTTTATTTTATCAAAGTGCCAAACGGGTCTTCACCAATTTTAACAGAAATCCTCATTTCTCAAGAGAACTAAAACACTTGTTCATGCTTCAAAATAAATCATTTATCAATAAACCAGAACTATATTTGAAATTTTGTGAATTATGTTTAAAGGCCAAATGAACATTCTTTCACTACTGGGTGTCTGCTCATCAAGAAAATATTTCAAGTGTCGTGTATAAAATAAATAGTCTTTTTACACCAAATAATCATTTTAAAATTAATCATCTTATATTATTTATCATTTATTAAAATTAATAAAATATCAAGCAATTAATAAATTCTGAATCTAAAGGCGAGTGCAGTGGGGGACCTACCTCGACTTGCAAACCAATCACGATAACGCGACACGCCTCACATGGGCCCGCAAGCTGACGATTGCAAGACCGTGGAAAAACCTTGTCAACGCACTGCAACCGCAATGATAAATAAAATACATAAACACGGACTTAAAACAATTCAAACGAACAAACAACGCAAACACTACCTCGACATGCTTTCAAAACACAACTCGCACCATCTACATTATTTAATGGACTGTTTTCACCATTTATAAAACACCACTAAGTGACGCAAAAAGGCTTTACACCAAGAACATGTCTTATTTTATATAAACACACTACTTTAAAAACAAACGCATATTCAACACTTTAAAAATACCACTTTCGCACCATCTAAATAATTCAATAAATCAATAAACTGTTTATTAGATCATTTCAAGAAAAACCAAAAAGACTTCACACCAAAATACACATAAAATCCCCCTTTTGAAACCAAACATACACCAAGAACCATTTCACACCCGAATCTGCATCACATGAATGACTTGATAAATTATTTAAACAGCTCAAAAAACATTATTAAAATAATTTAAAATTAATTTCAAGGGTGCGCAACAAGGAGAACACACCAAAATAATAATTTCCCACTTGAATGCATGTCAAAACACTACAAAAATACATTTCGCACCACAAAATTTGATCATAAAACATATTTATAAAACCAAATAACATATTAAATTAATAAATTGATGAAAGGGTATCGAACCACCTAGCTCAAGGTAGAAAGCATCAATTTCTCGGTGAAAAACCAAAAATGCACGTCAAACGCACCGCAAGCAAATAAAAATAAACCCTAAAACAATGAACCGAATGGAAATTATCAAGGTCGGACCTCAAACAACTCAAATACCCCAAATCAAAACCCTAAGAACAAAGGCAAAAACCCTAGTAAGGAAGGAGGAGGGTCTACCCAAAGTGGAGATGCACGTGAAAGAGAAGGGGGACGTTGGCCGGGGGAGGTCGCGGTCATCAATGGAACTGGTCAGTTCTCACTCACCGGACAGGTGCGCGGTTGGGAGGGAGGTGGTGAGAAGCGCGGCCGGTCGATGCCGGAAGAGAAGAGGGACGTTGCTGCTGTGCTGTGTGGGGATTCTGGGCAGTGCTGGGTGTAACAGGGCACCGTGACAGACTAGCGGGATGCCGGTGCAGCAAGAGGGAGGCAGGGTCCGGCGGGTAAAGGCGGGTGCTGAGCGAGGTTGAGGGTGGCTGGGCTTGGATGCGGGAGGAGTCTGGGGCGTCGCTGCTGAGGAGGCCAGGTTGGTTGGGTGCTAGGGAGAACCGGGGAGGGCAAGGCCAAGGGCCTGGAGCAAGGTGGAGGGCCACCGGGGTCAGGGCTGAGGCGACGCTAAAGGGGCGCTTGCTGGTGGTGCTGAGCAGGGAGAGCCGACGAGGGAATCGGGTCTTGCGGGCAAAGGCGGGGGGTGTGACGAGATGGTGGGGGCCAGATCGTGGTAGGAGGGCAAGGTGACAGGGGCCTGCGGGGACGAGGCTGCTGGTGTGCCGAGAGGCGAGGCAAGGGCAGGGGGTGGGATCCTGGGTGAGCGCGTAGTGCTGGAGGCCGGAGGCGGTGTGGTCGAGGCTGGCCAGGGTGCTGCGCAAGGAACTGGGGGGGGGGGGGCTAGATCGCGACGAGGAAGGGGGTAGAAGAGGGGGTCGCCTGGGTAGTATTAGAGTTAGATTTTTATTATTATTATTTTTCTTTCATTCTATTATATTAATAATAATAATATTAGTAATATTAATAATAATAATAACAATAATAATACCAAAAATGATAATAATGATAATAAGTATAATAAAAATAATGATAATAATAATAATAATATCAATAATAATAATCTTAATAATAATAATACTATTAATAAAATTATAATAGGAACCAAAAATAATAATAAAAATAAAAATATCATTAATAAAGGTAATAAAAAAATTATAATAACAAAATTATGATGATAATAATAATAATAATGATAATAACACCTCACTAGTAATAATATTATTAATTACATAATAATATTATCATTATTACACTTTAAACATTTAACTCACTTTATTTAAATAAAGTTTTATTCATTTTGATTATTAGACATTTGGGCGACACCTGGGCTGACTGCGCGTCTACCACCCACTGTGCAGTGACCGCGCACAGTCCCAAAACCCAGTAAAAGCATTAAACGACAAAAAATTTAAATCGGGACCTAGCCCGTACCTTGTCCCCAGGACCCAGAGCTGAGAATTAATAAAATGAAAATTAATAAAACAGTCGGGGTGTGACAATTCTCCCCACCACAGACACTTTCTTCCCCCAGAAAGTCACTCAGTTGAACAATAGACATAACAAGGATCCATGCCCAATTGAGACTGAAGGAAAACACAACACAAGAAAACGGGAAAACGCGAGAGGGTTCTCCCCACCACAAGAACTTGACTAGTGCTGAAATTTAACACCCAAACATACCACCCCGGGAAGAGGGGCCGATGCGGAAACTCCTAACCAATCCAAACTATCTTCTATAGTAATAGGGAACACCCATACTGAACCTTGAAACTCCTGACCCATACCAAAAACCTCGAACACTAGAGAAAAAACCTCTAGGAAGAACATGATCCCAACAGTGTACTTGAGTATAACGACAAGCCTTGATTCCTCTGCAGGCACTTACATCTCCAAACGAACGCCGCCAAACCAAGACCAACATATACAAGGTTTAAACATGCTTTTAAGAAAATGCACGATTTAGAAACCCATAATCTGACAAACAAAACTGTTGGATTACAACAGAACATATCTATTATAACTCCACGATGAAGCAATGAACTTACAATGACGTCAAAATTTTAACAGCATAAAAAGAAAGGACAAAAATACTTTAAATGTTCCACTGCCAAGACGGAACACAAAACCCAGACCAAGGATTCACACCCCTAGCAAAACCTGACTACGCGTGAGCTTTACCCCAAGACCTGTGGATGGGGTTCTAATGGCTGAAGCATCTCCTGCCTCACAGTCAGGCACTGGAATCCCTTGGTCACAGTGTCTTCTTCAGGCGACGCTTTCTGCAAAACTTCTCTAGATGACCCAGACATCCGCAATGATGGCATGTCTTCGGAGGGATGCGACATGACAGATTCACATGCCCGAACCGGCCACACTGGTGGCACACCATAGAACGGTCCGCCGAACTAGAAGTTTGAACCACTGTAGAGGACTTTTTAGGAATAAGTCCCTCTGGCACACCCTGCTCTCTAGATGGGAAACCTTGACGAGCAACTGGAAACACTGGATTTCCAACCATCTCTACTCCGAAGACCAACTCAACGAAGAATGCCTCATCCACCAGCTTCTCAAAATGATGGTCCTCAGAAAGGTGGACCCGCTCCTTGATCTCTAGACGAAGACCACCGATGAAGAGAGAAGTCTTCATAAAATCATGTGATGTTGCCTTTGGAGAAAAGGACACAAGCTACTTGAAAGGGTCAACATATGCCTTCACCGTCTGTTGGCCTTGTTGAATACGCAGGAGCTCTTCCCTCCTCTTTGTCTTCACCTCTTCAGGTATAAACCATCGGACGAAGATGGATTTAAATACATCCGACGTCATCCCAACTTGCATTGATGGTGGGGTGACCAACCCCCATTCGTCTAGAGTTGGACCTTCAAACTAACCCAAAACAGCATGCACTCTAACAGCTTCGGGAGTTCCCAAAACCCTGAAGACACGCTCGACCCCTTCAAGCCATTCTGCTACTTCTAACGGACCCCGATCATCGTGAAGGATAGGCAATGTCTGAGAAGGACCAAAAATTGGGCATGAATTATCATAAACCTTGAGGACCGTTCTAGGCAGCATTTTCTAAACAACATATAAAACACAGAACCAAAACTAATATCAAGCCGAAGCAACATCAAAGAAAGAGCCTTCATCCAAAATAACCAGCTCAAAATAAACAAGCAAATATAAACACATCCAAAATTCCATTTTTCATTTTAGATTTCAAAACATCCTTTATTCAAGGCCACTTTCCAAACCAAATTCAATTTTTCAAAAATCATTTTCCCTTTTTAAAATCAGAAAAACAAGGTCAAGCCTTTAATTCTAAGTGCACACCCCAGTAATCCTATGAACCGTTGCACATGTCTTCATTCTCTTTCATCCATACGCACCAACATTCACTTCCCATGCATTCCCTCACATGTTAAAACATTCATAAAGAGTACCCAAGGTTGCACCCAAACCATATCTCTACCAGTTCCAAACAACCACCGGATTTTTAGACCAAGAGATTTCAGTTTTTTTAAATCTCTTTCACAAATTTAAATCCATTTAAAAGAAATCGCACTAATTTCAAAAAAAAACTTTTTCATTTTCAAAAGTTCACTTACACCAATTAAAACCAAAATGACACTCAACTTGCATCAAATTACCAAAGGGAGGGACTATTAATATTGCTTAACCTAGCGACATGGTAGTGGGCCATGCCCCAAGTAAGTGTCAATTGTTGGGTGGAGAAAGAAAGGAAGTGATGGCAAGAGGGGGGGTGAATTGTCTTTTAAAAATTAATTAACAATTTAAAAACAAAGTGAAAGTGCAGCGGAAATAAAAGAGGCAAAACACACAACTTGATAACGGAGTTCGGCTTAAACCCAAGCCTACGTCTCCGCTCCCAACTCAACCGTTGAGAGATTTACTACCGCTTACTTTTCAATGGTTTTAGCAAGAAACCCACTAGACTTTTCAGGTAGTCTAGAACCTATTACAGCTTGCTTTTAAATGGTTATGCAAGAACCCACTTGCTTTCAATGGTTGAGAAAGAACCCACTAGCCTTCTTACAGGTGAAGGCTAGCTCACCTTTGATTCAAGCCTTTTAAAAGGAAAGGCTTGACTAACCTCTTCACACCTTAAAGGTGATGTGAAAACCCAAAAGAATGGAGGATGAGAGAAAGAGATGGGGTTTGTAGGCACAAACCCAAAATGATGCTCAAAATAAATAAAACAATAAAACCCGTAATGAGGAAGTCTTGGGCGCCAATGGATTGATGGAGCTGATGAAGGGCGCTCCCAATCTTCTTTGGTGGTGCTCCTTGGATGTGGAAGTGTGTTGGAGCAAGTGGGGTTCCCTTGGAGGAATCCGCCGGAGGTTCACCAAATGATCAAAAATGTGTTCGTTGGCTTCACAATAGTTCCGACTATGTTCCTTAGACTTCCGGGGGTTCCTAGTCCTTTATTTATAGAGGGGGAACCCTCAAATGGCCTTAGAGAGTCTTCGGAGCCGTTGGAGAGGTCTTCGGAGCCGTTGGAAGGCAAGTGGACCAGCCTGGTCAAAGGCCCAACGGCTAGTTTGACTGGGTCCATCGGCTGACCGGTGTAGAGCCACCGGTTGGCCGGTGCTTGAAAAATGGAGAGGCCTTCGGGTTCAGGCTCCACCGGCTGGCCGATGAGGAGGCCACCGGTTGGCCGGTGCTGAGGCAGTAGGTGTCACTGTTCTGGCTGGGTGCCACCGGCTGGCCGGTGCTGAGGCCACCGGTTGGCCGGTGCTGAGGCAGTGGCTCAGCCTTCTGTCTGGGTGCCACCAGCTGGCCGCTGGTGAGGCACCGGTTGGCCGGTGGTCTGGACAGAAGGATGCCTTCTGTCCAGGCTCCAGCGGCTGGCCGGTGGTGAAGCCACCGGTTGGCCGGTGGACTGAATTTCAGTCCACTTTTGGCTTTTTGCCTTCTTGGCCTTCTTGGCCCAATTCCTTGGCAACCTGAAATTATGCCTATCATCCAAAAACACTTAAAAAAAGATTAGATAAATAAGAGAGTGATTGTGATCATGAAAATTAAACCACGAGGGGTACGAGAGGTACAACAATCTCCCCCTATTTTGATGATCACAATCACCAAAACAAATAATGTAAAAATGAAATGAAAGGCATGCTTTAAAAGATTTTTCCCCCAATCAACCAAGAATTTCTCCCCCTTTGTGATTATCAAAATAGCATGGGGCATAAAACTTGATTGAGGGAAAGAGTTGAAAAACAAAATAGAGATTTTAAAACCAATTGAAAATTTTGAAATTTGAATTGAAAGTTTTGAATTGAAAGTTTTGAATGAAAATTGAATAACAGTTTGAATTGAAAGTTTTTGAAATGAAAATTGAATAACAGTTTGAATTGAAAGTTTTGAATGAAAATTGAATAACAGTTTGAATTGAAAGTTTTGAATTGATAATTTTAATTGAAAATTGAATAACAGTTCGAATTGAGAGTTTTGAATGAAAATTTTTTATAATAAAGCAAAAAGTCTTAAACAATCCTAACTCCCCCTAAATAAAAACAACAAATCACCGGGGAGAGGTTTTTGAAACCGAGACAAATTTTGGTCCGGTAAGACTCGCTAAAAGGGATTTTTCAATCCACACTTGTCTACTGGAGGGTCTTCTACTATAAAATTCATCATTTAAGAAAATAGTTTTAGGCCTACCATACCGGGAATTTTTGCAATTGAACTCATAGATTAAGTGCCCGGGTTTTTTACAATAATTGCAAAATTTAAATTGGGAGCTCCCCCTTACAAAAATAGTAGGTGCATGAGAAGAGGAAGCTTTCTTGGAATAGCCAAGCCCTTCGGTGGTTCTAGAAACGCGTTGGGAACCGAGCAATTTGGTCAAATTTTGTTCACCTTGGGTGAACTTGGCTAGGGATTCCCTTAAATCCTTGATTGTTAATTCCATAGAATCAACATCGGGAAGGTTTTGGACTTTGAGGGACAAATCCTCCTTTTCTTTGAGAAGTTGTTCCTTTTCGGAAGAGAGTTTTTTGAAATTCTTTTTTAAAGAAACAAATTTGAAAGAAAGTTCGTGAAAACCTTCCTCCAATTGATCTCTAGCGTATTGGAGATCCTCATAAGACAAATGATTGAAAGAATTTGAAGAACTAGAGGAAGAGGAGTCGGAAGATGTTACCTCATGAAATTCCATTAGGCATTTGTTACCGTTGTCACTTGAGGAGGAGGAGGAGGATGTGGAGCTATCACTCCATGTGGCCTTGAAAGCCTTCTTCTTTTCCTTTTTCTTGGACTTTTTCTTGTTGAGTGGGCAATCGGGCTTGTAATGGCCTTTCTCGCCACACCCGTAACATTTTACCTTGGGCTCGGATTTTTCGTTGGGTTGAGCCTTGCGGGCCTTGCGGGATTTCTTCTTCTTGTGCTTCTTCATGAATTTGTGCATCTTGCGGGCAAGATTCTCCATTTCGGAATCGCCGCTTGATGAGGAAGAATATGAGGAGGAGGAACTTTCTTCTTGTTGAACTTTGAAGGCGATGTTCTTTGGAACTTTGATTGGTTTGCCTTCCTTTTCAGCTTGCCTCCTCATGGTGATCTCATAAGTCATTAGGGATCTGATGAGCTCTTCGACCGGCATGTTTTTGATGTCCTTTTCTTCTTGGATTGCCGTGACCTTCGGTGCCCATGAGCTTGGTAAGATCCAAAGGATCTTCTTGACCATTGTTTCTGCAGACACATCATCACCAAGAGATTTTCTACCATTGCAAACGTCAGTAAAACGTGTAAACATTTCAGTAATATTTTCAGATGGATGCATGGTAAAAGACTCAAAATCTTGACGGTACATGTCCAATCGAGTATCCTTGACTTTGTTGGTCCCCTCATGGGTAACCTCCAAAAGTTTACAGATTTCATGAGATGTAGTGCATGTGGAAACTCGATTGAACTCATTACGATCAAGGCCGCAATGTAGAGCATTCATGGATTTGCCATCAAGCTCGAAATTTCTAATGTCGGCTTGAGTCCATTTGGATTCATCGGGAGAGGAGAGAGAATAACCATGCATGACAATTTTATAAATGGGATAACCTATGCTTCTAAGAAAAGTAGTCATGCAGGTTTTCCAATAGTTATAGTCGGTTCCATCAAAAAATGGAGCACGACCCAAAGAATAGCCTTCGGGGGCGAAAGAAGTTGAAGCCATCAAAAAGGATCTTGAATTTGAAACCGGTTAGGGTATTACTCAAATTTTCCCTCTGATACCAATTGTTGGGCGGAGAAAGAAAGGAAGTGATGGAAAGAGGGGGGGTGAATTGCCTTTTAAAAATTAATTAACAATTTAAAAACAAAGTGAAAGTGCATCGGAAATAAAAGAGGAAAAACACACAACTTGATAACGGAGTTCGGCTTAAACCCAAGCCTACATCTCCGCTCCCAACTCAACCATTGAGAGATTTACTACCGCTTGCTTTTCAATGGTTTTAGCAAGAAACCCACTAGACTTTTCAGGTAGTCTAGAACCTATTACAGCTTTCTTTTAAATGGTTATGCAAGAACCCACTTGCTTTCAATGGTTGAGCAAGAACCCACTAGCCTTCTTACAGGTGAAGGCATTTCACCTTTGATTCAAGCCTTTTAAAAGGAAAGGCTTGACTAACCTCTTCACACCTTAAAGGTGATGTGAAAACCCAAAAGAATGGAGGATGAGAGAAAGAGATGGGGTTTGTAGGCACAAACCCAAAATGATGCTCAAAATAAATAAAACAATAAAACCCGTAATGAGGAAGTCTTGGGTGCCAATGGATTGATGGAGCTGATGAAGGGCTCTCCCAAGCTTCTTTGGTGGTTCTCCTTGGATGTGGAAGTGTGTTAGAGCAAGTGGGGTTCCCTTGGAGGAATCCGCCAGAGGTTCGCCAAATGATCAAAAATGTGTTTGTTGGATTCACAATAGTTCCGACTATGTTCCTTAGACTTCCGGGGGTTCCTAGTCCTTTATTTATAGAGGGGGAACCCTCAAATGGCCTTAGGGAGTCTTCGGAGCCGTTGGAGAGGTCTTCGGAGCCGTTGGGAGGCAAGTGGACCAGCCTGGTCAAAGGCCCAACGGCTAGTTTGACTGGGTCCACCGGCTGACCGGTGCAGAGCCACCGGTTGGCCGGTGCTTGCAAAATGGAGAGGCCTTCGGGTTCAGGCTCCACCGGCTGGCCGGTGAGGAGGCCACCGGTTGGCCGGTGCTGAGGCAGTAGGTGTCACTGTTCTGGCTGGGTGCCACCGGCTGGCCGGTGCTGAGGCCACCGGTTGGCCGGTGCTGAGGCAGTGGATCAGCCTTCTGTCTGGGTGCCACCGGCTGGCCGCTGGTGAGGCACCGGTTGGCCAGTGGTCTGGACAGAAGGATGCCTTCTGTCCAGGCTCCATTGGCTGGCCGGTGGTGAAGCCACCGGTTGGCCGGTGGACTGAATTTCAGTCCACTTTTGGCTTTTTGCCTTCTTGGCCTTCTTGGCCTAATTCCTTGGCAACCTGAAATTATGCCTATCATCCAAAAACACTTAAAACAAGATTAGATAAATAAGAGAGTGATTGTGATCATGAAAATTAAACCACGAGGGGTACGAGAGGTACAACAATCTCCCCCTATTTTGATGATCACAATCACCAAAACAAATAATGTAAAAATGAAATGAAAGGCATGCTTTAAAAGATTTTTCCCCCTATCAACCAAGAATTTCTCCCCCTTTGTGATTATCAAAATATCACGGGGCATAAAACTTGATTGAGGGAAAGAGTTGAAAAAAAATAGAGATTTTAAAACCAATTGAAATTTTTGAAATTTGAATTGAAAGTTTTGAATTGAAAGTTTTGAATGAAAATTGAATAACAGTTTGAATTGAAAGTTTTGAAATGAAAATTGAATAACAGTTTGAATTGAAAGTTTTGAATGAAAATTGAATAACAGCTTGAATTGAAAGTTTTGAATTGAGAATTTGAATTGAAAATTGAATAATAGTTCGAATTGAGAGTTTTGAATGAAAATTTTTTATAATAAAGAAAAAAGGCTTAAACAATCCTAACTCCCCCTAAATAAAAACAACAAATCACCGGGGAGAGGTTTTTGAAACCGAGACAAATTTTGGTCCGGTAAGACTCGCTAAAAGGGATTTTTCAATCCACACTTGTCTAGTGGCGGGTCTTCTACTATAAAATTCATCATTTAAGAAAATAGTTTTAGGCCTACCATACCGGGCATTTTTGCAATTGCACTCATAGATTAAGTTCCCGGGTTTTTTACAATAATTGCAAAATTTAAATTGGGAGCTCCCCCTTATAAAAATAGTAGGTGCATGAGAAGAGGAAGCTTGCTTGGAATAGCCAAGCCCTTCGGTGGTTCTAGAAACGCGTTGGGAACCGAGCAATTTGGTCAAATTTTGTTCACCTTGGGTGAACTTGGCTAGGGATTCCCTTAAATCCTTGATTGTTAATTCCATAGAATCAACATCGGGAAGGTTTTGGACTTTGAGGGACAACTCCTCCTTTTCTTTGAGAAGTTGTTCCTTTTCGGAAGAGAGTTTTTTGAAATTCTTTTTTAAAGAAACAAATTTGAAAGAAAGTTCGTGAAAACCTTCCTCCAATTGATCTCTAGCGTATTGGAGATCCTCGTAAGACAAATGATTGAAAGAATTTGAAGAACTAGAGGAAGAGGAGTCGGAAGATGTTACCTCATGAAATGCCATTAGGAATTTGTTACCGTTGTCACTTGAGGAGGAGGAGGAGGATGTGGAGCTATCACTCCATGTGGCCTTGAAAGCCTTCTTCTTTTCCTTTTTCTTGGCCTTTTTCTTGTTGAGTGGGCAATCGGGCTTGTGATGGCCTTTCTCGCCACACCCGTAACATTTTACCTTGGGCTCGGATTTTTCGTTGGGTTGAGCCTTGCGGGCCTTGCGGGATTTCTTCTTCTTGTGCTTCTTCATGAATTTGTGCATCTTGCGGGCAAGATTCTCCATTTCGGAATCGCCGCTTGATGAGGAAGAAGATGAGGAGGAGGAACTTTCTTCTTGTTGAACTTTGAAGGCGATGTTCTTTGGAACTTTGATCGGTTTGCCTTCCTTTTCAGCTTGCCTCCTCATGGTGATCTCATAAGTCATTAGGGATCCGATGAGCTCTTCGACCGGCATGTTTTTGATGTCCTTTGCTTCTTGGATTGCCGTGACCTTCGGTGCCCATGAGCTTGGTAAGATCCAAAGGATCTTCTTGACCATTGTTTCTGCAGACACATCATCACCAAGAGATTTTCTACCATTGCAAACGTTAGTAAAACGTGTAAACATTTCAGTAATATTTTCAGATGGATGCATGGTAAAAGACTCAAAATCTTGACGGTACATGTCCAATCGAGTATCCTTGACTTTGTTGGTCCCCTCATGGGTAACCTCCAAAAGTTTCCAGATTTCATGAGATGTAGTGCATGTGTAAACTCGATTGAACTCATTACGATCAAGGCCGCAATGTAGAGCGTTCATGGCTTTGCCATCAAGCTCGAAATTTCTAATGTCGGCTTGAGTCCATTTGGATTCATCGGGAGAGGAGAGAGAATAACCATGCATGACAATTTTATAAATGGGATAACCTATGCTTCTAAGAAAAGTAGTCATGCGGGTTTTCCAATAGTTATAGTCGGTTCCATCAAAAAATGGAGCACGACCCAAAGAATAGCCTTCGGGGGAGAAAGAAGTTGAAGCCATCAAAAAAAATCTTGAATTTGAAACCGGTTAGGGTATTACTCAAATTTTCCCTCTGATACCAATTGTTGGGCGGAGAAAGAAAGGAAGTGATGGCAAGAGGGGGGTGAATTGCCTTTTAAAAATTAATTAACAATTTAAAAACAAAGTGAAAGTGCAGCGGAAATAAAAGAGGCAAAACACACAACTTGATAACGGAGTTCGGCTTAAACCCAAGCCTACGTCTCCGCTCCCAACTCAACCGTTGAGAGATTTACTACCGCTTGCTTTTCAATGGTTTTAGCAAGAAACCCACTAGACTTTTCAGGTAGTCTAGAACCTATTACAGCTTGCTTTTAAATGGTTATGCAAGAACCCACTTGCTTTCAATGGTTGAGCAAGAACCCACTAGCCTTCTTACAGGTGAAGGCTAGCTCACCTTTGATTCAAGCCTTTTAAAAGAAAAGGCTTGACTAACCTCTTCACACCTTAAAGGTGATGTGAAAACCCAAAAGAATGGAGGATGAGAGAAAGAGATGGGGTTTGTAGGCACAAACCCAAAATGATGCTCAAAATAAATAAAACAATAAAACCCGTAATGAGGAAGTCTTGGGCGCCAATGGATTGATGGAGCTGATGAAGGTCGCTCCCAAGCTTCTTTGGTGGTGCTCCTTGGATGTGGAAGTGTGTTGGAGCAAGTGGGGTTCCCTTGGAGGAATCCGCCGGAGGTTCGCCAAATGATCAAAAATGTGTTCGTTGGATTCACAATAGTTCCGACTATGTTCCTTAGACTTCTGAGGGTTCCTAGTCCTTTATTTATAGAGGGGGAACTCTCAAATGGCCTTAGGGAGTCTTCCGAGCCGTTGGAGAGGTCTTCGGAGCCGTTGGGAGGCAAGTGGACCAGCCTGGTCAAAGGCCCAACGGCTAGTTTGACTGGGTCCACCGGATGACCGGTGCAGAGCCACCGGTTGTCCGGTGCTTGCAAAATGGAGAGGCCTTCGGGTTCAGGCTCCACCGGCTGGCCGGTGAGGAGGCCACCGGTTGGCCGGTGCTGAGGCAATAGGTGTCACTATTCTGGTTGGGTGCCACCGACTGGCCGGTGCTGAGGCCACCGGTTGGCCGGTGCTGAGGCAGTGGCTCAGCCTTCTGTCTGGGTGCCACCGGCTGGCCGCTGGTGAGGCACCGGTTGGCCGGTGGTGAAGCCACCGGTTGGCCGGTGGACTGAATTTCAGTCCACTTTTGGCTTTTTGCCTTCTTGGCCTTCTTGGCCCAATTCCTTGGCAACCTGAAATTATGCCTATCATCCAAAAACACTTAAAACAAGATTAGATAAATAAGAGAGTGATTGTGATCATGAAAATTAAACCACGAGGGGTACGAGAGGTACAACATCAATGACTATGAGGAACTTAAACCATGTACGCGGACTCCACATGGGTCACTACTCCATGTGAAATCATGATGCAACATCGGTTTTCCTCCTTTGTCATCCCTCAATCCAAAACAAATCAGTACGATACAAGAGCTCAATTCCCAGACTACCCCTGGCGACTCGAGGTTCGGAACGGGTGAGGGTTCATGACGTCCTTCCCATACCTACCTCTTGAGTCCTGACAGTCCTAATCTCCATCTACCAGACATCCCAAATAACAAGGGCCCCTTTGATACCATTTTGTTATGAACCAACCCGGGTCGAACCTGAATTGGTCACCTGAGCCGGCCCGCGACATAGCCCGAGGGGCGTTCCCGATCCCCATGAACTGAAAACTAGTGTCAAGCATCAAAACTAAACAAGAGGGAATGATTTGGACCATAAATGAAAGACAAGTAAAGCAGCGGAAAAAGTAGAATAACGCAAGGTAAGTAAATGAAACGAAAAAGGAAGAACAACCGATAACAACAAACTAACTTGACCACAACCAAAACTCCTCATGACTCTGAGAGTCGCTCACCAGTCCACAACCAACTCTCACCCACGACGAGCAAGCTCAAGTCAAACCTGCAAAAAAACTAAAAAAATAGGAAAACACTATAGGAGTGAGTATTAAAACATAGTAGCCATTCCCAATAAACTATTCTCAATGCACTACCTTTAAATAAAGAAATTTACTGATTCCGGGTTTGAACTAAATTATACAAAATATTGGTTTCCACACTCACTTCCATTTCTAAAACAAGTAATAGTCCATTTACCTTTTTAATTTAAAATGAGTTTAACGTTTGAAAGGAACAGGTTCATTGCATTTTAAAACATTTCTACGAGCAATTTAGAAATTCAAATTTCAGTTGTTAGTCAAATGGAAAACCACACACAACACACAACACACACTAAGGGAAATGGAAAATAAGTGGCACACAGAGGCCAGCAACTGAACTAGACCTCACAAACGTCTGCCACATAGAAATAAACACTGAAGAAAACATGGGTCGAACCTAGGAGCTCATGAACAATCCAGAACGTACTATACATGTGAATCATCCTGAAGGCATGGCTACTCTCGATGATGTCATAATGCCCTAACGCCTGGTGTTACCCTACATGGCCTAACCGAGGGGCCCAATCCCCTAGAAGAGTGTCATCCGTACTAGGGGCCACTAGCCAGTGCGTAATCTAAACTAGTTCAGCAATCGTTCTCAGAAGATTCACTTACTATGCCAAGTTCTCATGTCAACACGTATAATAAACAGGAAAGGGGTGAGTCAACAAAGTCAATCAAGTAACACAACCATCACTCACAAATCATGTAGTCAACGTACACCAAATATCACCCCCGAGTCACCCCAAAGAGGGTTTTCCAAAATAGTTTATTTTATCAAAGTGCCAAATGGGCCTTCACCAATTTTAACAGAAATCCTCATTTCTCAAGAGAACTAAAACACTTGTTCACACTTCAAAATAAATCATTTATCAATAAACCAGAACTACATTTGAAATTCCGTGAATTATGTTTAATGGCCAAACGGGCATTCTTTCATTACTGGGTTTTCGCTCATCAATAAAATATTTCAAGTGTCGTGTATAAAATAAACATATCTTTTTACACCAAATAATCATTTTAAAATTAATAATCTTATATTATTTATCATTTATTAAAATTAATAAAATATCAAGCAATTAATAAATTCTGAATTTAAAGGAAAGTGCAGTGGGGGACCTACCTTGACTCGCAAACCAATCACGATGACGCGACACGCCTCGCATTGGCATGCAAGCTGACGATCGCAGGACCGTGGAAAAACCTTGTCAACGCACTGCAACCTCAATGATAAATAAAATACATAAACACGGGCTAAAAACAATTTAAATGAACAAACAGTGCAAACACCACCTCTACATGCTTTCAAAACACAACTCGCACCATCTACATTATTTAATAGACTGTTTGCACCATTTATAAAACACCACTAAGTGACGCAAAAAGGGTTTACACCAAGAACATGTCTTATTTTATATAAACACACTACTTTAAAAACAAACGCATATTCAACACTTTCAAAATACCACTTCCACGCCATCTAAATAATTCAATAAATCATTAAACTGTTTATTAGATCATTTCAAGAAAAACTAAAAAGACTTCACACCAAAATACACATAAAATCCCCCTTTTGAAACCAAACGCACACAAAGAACCATTTCACACCCGAATCTGCATCACATGAATGACTTGATAAATTATTTAAACAGCTCAAAGAACATTATTATAATAATTTAAAATTAATTTCAAGGGTGCGCAACAAGGCGAACACACCAAAATAATAATTTCCCACTTTAACGCATGTCAAAACACTATAAAAATACATTTTTCACCACAAAATTTGATCATAAAACACATTTATAAAACCAAATAACATATTAAATTAATAAATTGATGCAAGGGTATGGAACCACCTACCTCGAGGTATAAAACATCAATATCTCGGTGCGAAACCAAAAATGCACGTCAAACGCACCACAAAAAAACACGAATAAACCCTAAAATAATGAACCGAACCAAAATTATCATGGTCGGACCTCAAACAACTCAAATCCCCCAAATCAAAACCCAAAGAACAAAGACAAAAACCCTAGCAAGGAAGGAGGAGGGTCTACCCGAATTGGAGCCGCACGCGAAAGAGAAGGGGGATGTTGGTCGGGGGAGGTCGCAGTCATCGATGGAACTGGTCGGTTCTCACTCACCGGACATGTGCACGGCCGGGAGGGAGGTGGACCAAAGCGTGGCCAGTCGAGGCTGGTAGAGAAGAGGGATGCTGCTACTGTGGTGTGTGGGGCTGCTGGGCGGCACTGGGTGTAACAGGGCACTGGGACAGACCAGCGGGAGGCCGCTGCAACAAGAGGGAGGCGGAGTCCAGTGGGTTAAGGCCGGTGCTGAGCGAGGTCGAGGGCGGCTGGGCTTGGATGCGGGAGGAGGCCGGGGCGCTGCTGCTGAGGAGGCCAGGTCGGCTGGGCGCTAGGTAGAACCGGGGAGGGTAAGGCCGAGTGCCTAGAGCAAGGCGGAGGGCCGTCAGGGTCAGGGTTGAGGCGACGCTGGAGGGGCACTTGCTGGCGGTGTTGAGTAGGGAGAGCCGACGAGGGAAGCGGGTCCTGCGGGCAAAGGGGGGGGGGGGTGCAGCGAGATGTTGGGGGCCGGATCGTGGTAGGAGGGCGAGGCGACGGGGGCCTGTAGGGACGAGGCAGCTGGTGCGCCGAGAGGCGAGGCGTGGGCAAGGGGTGGGATCCCGGGTGTGTGTGTAGCGCTGGAGGTCGGAGGCGGCGAGGTCAAGGTTGGCCGGGGTGCTGCGCAGGGAACTGGGGGGCGGCTGGATCGCGATAGGGAAGGGGGTAGAAGAGGGGGCCGCCTGGGTAGTATTAGGGTTAGATTTTTATTATTATTTTCTTTATTTCTTTCATACTATTATATTAATAATAATAAGATTAGTATTAATAATAATAATAATAACAATAATAATACCAAAAATGATAATAATCATAATAAGTATAATACAAATAATGATAATAATAATAATAATATCAATAATAATAATCTTAATAATAATAATACTAATAATAAAATTATAATAAGAACCAAAAAAATAATAATTATAAAAATATCATTAATAAAGGTGATAAAAAAATTATAATAACAAAATGATAATAATAATAATAATAATAATAAATATAATAACGCCTCACTAGTAATAATATTATTAATTACATAATAATATTATCATTATTACACTTTAAACATTTAACTCACTTTATTTAAATAAATCTTTATTCATTTTGATCGTTAAATGTTTGGGCGACACCCGGGCTGACTACACGTCTACCGCCCACCGTGCGGTGACCGCATACATGCCCGAAACCCAGTAAAAGCGTTAAACGACAAAAAATTTAAACTGGGACCTAGCCCGGACCTTGCCGCCAGGACCCAGAGCCGAGAATTAATAAAATAAAAATTAATAAAATGGTCGGGGTGTGACAGTACACGTTTATCAGTGATTTTCTTAGCGCTGATAAAAAAATTATTTAAAATTATTATATTTTTATTAAAAAATAATATTTATTTGTATACATTAAATAAAAAATGCATGTTTATAATTAATATATATTTTTTAATAATTCAAATATATATATATACAATATTTAAAAAAAAAGTATTTCTAAGATTATAATTATATATATATATATAGATAATTATAAGATTATCATAAATTTTATTAAATAATAAATATATTTATTAGATTTATTATATTTATTATATTTATTATATTTATTATATATTTATTTGATTTATATTTATTTGATTTAATAGATTAAATAATTAGATTAATTAGATTTATTAGATTTATTAGATTTATTAGATTTATTAGATTTATTAGATTTATTAGATTCATTATATTTCTTATATTTTTATATTTATTATATTTAATATATTTATTATATTTATTTTATTTAAATTAATATATATAAATAGTTTTTAAATATATATATATTATATGTGTTTCTAATGAATTTGGTCAATAAATATTTAGATCATGCATGCATATATGATATGTATCATCATGAATGTTCATTTATACATTACACCCTTCTTATTATTCATATTGTCCATTTATGACTCATTTTTTATTATGTATATTTTACTTTGCATATGATTAATTCATGTTGCCTATATATACTCTTATGTTATCAAAAATACATATAAAATTCCATTAAATATATTTATTATATTTATAATTATTAAATTTTAATTATATATAAATTATTTTAAAATATATGTATTTGTAATTATAATTATAACTATTTATATATTTAAATAATTATAAAATTACAATAAATACATATATTATAATTTTATAAACAGTTAATTATTTATATTTATATTTTTAATTATATACAAATATTTATAAATATATTTATTTATAGTTATAATTATAATAATAAATATATATATATGTGTGTGTGTGTAAATAATTATAAAATTATAATAAATATATTTATTATACTACTTATAAAGTTATAAATATATAATTAAATAAATATATTTATAAATATATACAAATATTTATAAGTATAATTCCTAAATAAATATAGATATATTTAAATAATTAAAAAATTATAATAAATATATTAATTATATATATTTATATACAAATATTTATAAATAAATAAAAATAGTTATAAATATAATTCTAAATAAATGAAAATATATTTAAATAATTAAAAAATTATAACGTCTCATGGGCCCCTTGCAAAGCAACGCACACTATATGCCATTATAACCTCTCATGGGCCCCATGGTTCTGGGTTCAAGTCCCTCACAAGGCAACGCGCACTATATGCCATTATAACCTCTCATAGACCCCTCTACCCCATTGGGAACTGGCCTAAGTCCAAGGTTGGCCACTTTGAGCCTCACTGGGGACGTGTGGAAGGTAGGTGGTGAGGTTGCACCTATACCTCATTACCCTGATACATGTTTAGGAGGGAGGATAGTCTCGCACTCGGAAGCTTCTGTCTATGATGGTTAGGGTTTGCTTCGTTGTTTCTACTTACGCTTGCTATTGTGATATGTTTCCCATACTGACCTCCTCGTCGTCACTCAAGAAGGATTTGTCCTCCTTGCTCATTGTTGGGATTGCAGATGCACGTTCGCACCACTATCATATTCGGGATCTTGTTCTCACTAGTGCATACTCTCCATAATGTCATAGCGTTGCTAGAGGCTTTCAATCGTCGATGTGATCATTTTCTTCAGTTGATGGTATCTATCGCCGAAGCCTCTCTGGGATGGGAGATATTTGACTCGTACATGCACACTTTGGGATCAGATCGTTTCGATCCAACTATTTTGTTCCCAAATGCTCATCCTACTGTTTCTTGTGGTGATGAAATAGTGGATACGGATGGACTTGAGAAGCATTCATTTTCTATCTACAAGGGATTGGATGATCCTCCCATTTGTCAGAAAGGTAGTGGCACACATCAAGGTGGGTTCATTTTTTGTCTCAGAATGCTTTAAAATGCCTGAGCATTTAGTAATTGATCACCTTGTTTTACCTAGGGGTTCCATTCCACTGAATATTAAGGAAATAGTTGAGAGACTCTCAGTGATTTGGGGGTTCTTAACTTGGAAATACATTTCTTTGGGTTGCATATTTTTTCATATGCTTTCCTCCTATGATGAGTAGAAGATGTGGGCATGGTTATTTGGATCAATTTAACTAAAATGAGAGATTATCCATTTCCATGAATGGGATAGGAATTTCAATCCATTTGAAGTTGGTGAATCGTATGTTCAACTCTGGGTAAGGGTATATAGCCTTAACTGGATTCTTTGGAAACCAAAAATTTTGTATGACATCACAATGTCAATTAGAGTTCCAATCAAGATTGAAAAAGAAATGGAGATCGCACGATTTGGCCAATTTTCCTGCTTTTTGGTTGAAGTTTATCTGAACTCCAATTTGGTGGATCGTGTTCTGTTGTCCACTTATGATGATGAGCTTGATTTGCGAATTTTGTATTAAAAAATTCCAAATTTTTGTGTGGAATACATGGTAATTGGACATGAATCTTGAATTGTAGGAAATCTATGGTATATGACTATTTCTCCTTATGTGAACATGATTCTAAAGTATGTCTGAAAAATAATAAACATGAGGTTACTCATTCTGGTGGGCGTGATTAGACTTGGGTTGAAGAAACTTCAGATGGTAATGTTGGGCACAAGAAGATTGATGGTCACAATCTTTTGGTGGTTGTGAATCCTTCAAAGGATTGTACATAGCTGAGGGCCCCTTCAAATTCTCTCCCTGGACATGAAAATTATAAGCAACTTATGGAGAGAACTTCTGTTAATGGTAATGCAGGGGCTGGAAAGACAGATTTTTCAAACTTTGGGTGACTGATTTTTCTATGTGAAGGTGATGGTGATTTATCCACTAGGCGAGTGGAGGAAGGTGTTAGCACTGGTAAGAAGAAATTATGGCCAGATATTGTTGCTCAGAATGAGTAGAATGTAGGGGAGGGCAGTTTGGTGTATGATCAAGTTTCTCAAAAATCTACTAAGACTGGTAACAAGCAAGTGCCTGTTAATCTATCACCTATCAGGAAGAGAATGGAGCTGATTGAACATGATATTAGTGTGCGAACTACAACGACTAATGCTTTAAGTGTCTTTAATGATTCTTTGAAGTAGACTCTCACCTTTTCTGATCTGGAAGGGGATTGGCAACAAACGAAGACTTGGAAACAAGTTCGGCATCTGAAAATTTGTGGACCAGGATGTGGTGACTGGGCTGAAAGTGAGCATGGATGGTCTACTAGGTCTTCTTCCAAGGATCTTACTCTGGAGTAGGTCAAACTTAGGGAAAAGTACTATGTGCTTTTTAATTAGTAGAATTCGCAGTCTGAATGGGAGTTTGCTGATGAAACCTTTGATCAAGACTATGGGGGTGATCCTGGTTCTACCCTTTCGTAGTTTTCTTTTATAGATGAGGACTTTGTTCCTATCTTCTCTCATCTTTATGTACTATCTTTTATTTTTCAATAAACTTTGCTAAGAGCGGGTTCTCCTAGATCCTGAACCCTTTTGGTATATATTTATAAAATTATAAATATTTTTTTTATAATTTTATAATTATTTAAATATATTTATATGTATATATATATATATAATTACAACTATAAATAAATATTCATTTATTATAATTACTAATTAGAAGTAAATATATATTTATTTATTAGTTTTTGATATAAATAAATATTTATTATTTACATAATTATTAATTTATAAAAAATATATTTATTATTTTTATATATAATATTATATACAATTAAATAAATATATTTATAAAAATATAGAAATATTGATAAATAAATACAAATATTTATATTTATAGTAATAAATAAATACAGATATATTTAAATAATTATAAAATTATAATAAATATATTAATTATATACATTATTAAAATTATAAATATTATAAATATAAATTTGTTACAATTTTATAATTATTTAAATATATATATATATATATATATTTATAATTATAATTGTAAATATATATATATATATATTCAAATAAATAATTATAAAAATAGAATAAATATAGTTATATATATCTATAATCTTAATTATATATATTTCTAAGATTATAAATATAATAAGTTTATTTCTTATAATTTTATAATTATTTAAATTATTATTTTATAATTATAAATATATATATTTTATATATATATATAATTTTATAAATCTATATAATAATATAAATAAATTATTAACATTATATCTTTATCAGTGCTAAGAAAGCACTGATAAAAGTGTCTTTATCAGTGCTATATTTTTAGCATTGATAAAGACATCCTTTATCAGTGCTAAAAAATCACTGGTAAAGGCATGTTTTATCCGCACTTTCTATTTTAGCACTAATAAAACATACCTTTATTAGTGATTTTTATCTAATGCTGATAAAAGTTTCACCGGGTTTTATAAAGAAACTCTAACTTTCTCTTCCTTCCCCATTCCCCTCAAGCTCTCGTGGAATTCGATCCCTACCACCATCGCCTCCTCATCCTCTCCCGGCGACTCCTTCGTTGTCGCGAACCCACCTTCATCGCACACCTCTCCTCTATCGCGCGCCTCTCCTCCACTGTGCACTTCTCCTCTATTATGTGCCTTTCCTTCGTCGGAGGACTCCTCCACCACATGCCTCTCCTCCTCCACGAACGCACCTCTTCCACGCACTAAACCACACCTCCATGGTGATTTTTCTCTTATTTCTCACCAGTTTCCTCTTGTTCTTTCCCTAGAATTCGTTGTAGCATTGTCATTTCACTTGAGTTACATGTTTAGATAGTTTTTTGATAATCTTCTGGTGTAGAATATATTGATCCATATTTCTAGTGGTGGGGCTGTTGCGTGCGAGCATCCTACTTTTCCCTATGGTATACAGATGAGTTGAAAAAGTTCTTTGAGGTAGGGATTATCCTTAGTTTCTCTTTGTTTATGTATCATGTGGGAGGGATCTACTCTTGTTTTCCTATGGTTTATAGTTATTCCATACTAATAAAATATAATAACTACATAATCAAATAGAAAGGGGTAATGGGGTTTGTTCACATGTTATTACAGTTTGATATTGATGGTGATGTTGTCAATTGTACGAGATAAACAACCCGCTTAAAATCATGGTTGTTGGTGGTCCTTGTTTGCGCACTAAATGAATAGCATGTTGGTTGGTTCCTGTTGAACATTTAAATATGGAAATTGGTAATTTACATATACTTGGATAATGAATGAATTCCCCAGGATGATACAACTTCTATGATAACCCCTGAATTAACAAGCATAATTGAATAAGGGATGCTTTGTAAAATTTGAAATTGTGTTTGTTTGGTTTGTATGGTGCTGAGGTTGTGGGAACAGTTGTGTGTTGTGGGGTGGTTAAGAAGGTGTAATGGGATCTCAAGTTGAGAGATTTATTGATTGTGTAATGGATGAGAAGTGTTGTGCAGTAGGGATGCGATTGGGCTATGCTATGTTTGGTTTTCTGGATGTGATGCATTTTAAAAATACGGTGCTTGAATCATGGATCATGTTAGTTTATAGTGAGGCATTCTGCATTTGAAATGACTTGTGATATTGATTGAACACTTCACCAGACACCAACCCATGACTTAGATTCATGGTGTTTTATATTTTTTAAAGGGGTTTCTTAATTTTAATAATTGTTCCATTTTTTAAAAATGAGACATCTGTGTTAATGAAGTATATAAAAACACTTCATTCTTTTATCAAAAAGACATTGTTTGATAGAGGAATAACCATATTTCAAGGTTAAGGGTTGATATTAGTATGTGGGTTGATACAAATGAAGGCATTAAGAATTTAATAACATATTTTTATTAAATAATATTTTCTTCTCAGTATAATTTTATATCTAAATATATAAATTATTATTTTATTACAATTTTAAAAAATTATATGAATGAATTAATAACTATTGATATTAAATGTTTTTAAGTGGTCATGGAATTTAGGTCGATGCATCCATAAAAAGTACCTAACCTAGATTTTATTTATGAAATTTTCTTTAAAATGTCCTAGACTATTTTGGGACTTGATGTTGTTAACTTCATGAATGAGTTTTGGATAGGTAATAATTCTTTTGAGACTTATAATTATACTCTCTTCACTTTTATTCTATAGGTTATTGATATGAGTTCAGTTAAGGATTTTAGAATGAATAGTCTTTGTAATGTCATTTATAAAGTCTTTTTGAAGATTTTAGAAAATAATATATGGAAAATCATACCATCTATTGGTTTAGTACCATAGTTCTTTTCTTTTGTTAAATAGTTATATGATATGTAGTGTCTACGAAGTATTCTTCAAGCATGAATAATATTTGGAATGTGAATCCTTACTCATTTTTTGATTAATTCAACCAAAAGGAGAGGCTCTAGAACATAGCCTTAGCTTTTTTATATAGGAAGTAGTTAGTTAAATATCCTATAGATATTGAAATTTTGAAAGATATGATTTTTAGAAGTGGATGGTGTAATGTTAAGTATTCCAAAAGTTATGAATAGAAGTTGTGGTTTTTTAAATATTGATTTTTTAATGGTGATATGTTAAGGTCTTCTCTTAATTATGTTGATAATTTTTTTAGAATGTAATATTCATTCATTGAAAAGTAAAAGTGACATTGAATATTCATCAAAAGTGAAAGGTTTTAGCTGGACATGATAGAGGTGTTAGAAATTCCACACATTCAATGGGGAGACTTCCATGAAATTTTGAAAGTTAGTGAAATTGGATGAACAGATCATACTTATTATAAGAAAGTGGGACAATATGCACAAGAAACATGTGATAGAGGTGTTTTTGGAATACTAATTGAGAAGAAAAATAATTTCATAACAATATTTGGAACATGAAATTAGAATTTTATTATGGTGATTTTGGTAGGGGTTCACTTTTATTACCAGAGGTTCAACCAGAATTCTTTCTGATTTGAAGCACTAAGAAGGCCTTAACCAAGAATTTGGTATGGTTCCTTTTCTTATATGTTCATGATAGTTCCTTCTAATATCTTAATGGGATATTGATAAACTCACCAATATTAACCATAAATGAGATTAGTATTGATTATGGCTTATATTGTGATGTATTAGGAGTCAGGATTTGAACAGTTTCAGTCCATGATGCTCATGTGGTTGCTTATGGGTCCAGATAGTTAATAACACATAAGAGAAAATTCCCAAATCCTTTCCTAGATTTGGAAGTAATGGTTCTTTCCATGAGTTTTTATTATAATACACTAATTTTTTTTGAAATATTTATAATCACAAAGTGAAATGAACCATTGATAGTAGAGAAGGTATGATTACCTATAGTCCTTTCACTTTGACTTAATGTATAACCTCAAGAAGGGGAACATTTTTTCTAATGTACCATATTTTAATGATCAAGCTTAGGTAGTACATGATTCAATCATCAAGTGGAAGATTGTTACCCACTTTGAAGATATGTGACTTTATGTTCAAAAGTTTCATTATTAAGTGACACTTATGTTTTTATCTACCACGTGTTCACTCCTCAGTAGTATTAAAGGAGTAAAATATAGGATTCATACTATTTATTCAAGAGATACATGATAAACCTTTTATAGATTTATATTTTATAAAATGTTGTTTATTTTTATTCATGTGTCCTTTGTAAAGTGCCTCTCTTGGTATTTATGCCTTTTTTAAAATGCCTAAGTGGGTATTTTAAAATAATTCAATTGTTTTGAAATGTTTCTTAAAAAATTATATGTGTTCAACATACCTTTTTTGGTTTTAAATACCTTTAAAATTATTTAAACACTTGACATAGAAATATGTTTCCTTCCAAGGGTTTGTCAACTCATTTGATTGGCTTTCAAAAGGGGATGTGAACGTTTTGAAAGCATATGTAATGTTGGTTTCATTTTAATAAGGGGTGGTGAAGTTTTAAATGAAAATTTGTAAAATATAGAGGGTTTTAGTTAATTTTAAATGATCAAGATTGTTGGGTCATGAAGTTTCCTTTACTGCTTTAAAAATTGAATTGGAGTTTTGAGAAAGATTTTTTGAAAATTATTGGTTTATTTTAAAAAGGGCATATTATTTTAAAGAGGAATTTGTGTAAATGGTTGGTTTTTTAATAGGATTTAAATTGTGATTTGATAAATAGTTTACAAAGGAGACTTAAAGTCTATATATTTTTTAGCCTTGTTTAATTTTTATATCAATGTTTTGTGTATTTATTTTGTTAAATACTAATATCACCGAATCAAATAGGATCGATATGAATAAATAATGGATAGATGTCAATCATTTGATAAAATAGTATGAAGATGGAGTGAAAGAGTTAATAAAGTTTATACAAGATCATGCATATGACCCTTCTCAAATCCTTTGTCTGTGTTTACATTGTTGTTATTTAAGAAAAGTTAGTCCAGAGGAGTTGTAAGAACACTTGATATATCATAGAATAGATCAAAGTTATAAATGTTAGAATAAATATGGGGAAAAGGTGAATGTAGCTAGTGGTGGGATAACACTACATTTTATGTATCATTTGATATGATTACAAGTGTGGGAAATAAAGAAGATTGTATCGAGGACGTGATTAAAGATGTGAATGATGATGAATATCATATTGATGAAATGATAACGGCAATTGAAGATGAACTTCATGATTTCCCAAAATTGTTTGAGTAGTTAAAAAGTTGTGCAAAATTACATTATACGGTGGTTGCACTAAATATACATCATTGTCAGCTGTACCGGAGCTGTATAATTTGAAAGTAAGAAATTGATGGAGTGGCGCTAGTTTTATAGAAATACTTTCTCTCTTTAATGACATGTTCCTAGAAGATAATGAGATCTCGATCCGAACATATGATGTGAAACGAATGCAACACTTGATGGGTATGATCTCTAAAATAATGAACACCTACCCAAATGAATGTATATTATTTCACAAGGACCAAAAATCACTTAGATAATTCCCAAAGTGTGGTGCTTCTCAATATAAGAAAGATGAATCTGGTCCTATGAAAATTTTATGTTACTTTCCAATCATTCCAAGGTTTAGGTGTCTATATAGAAATAAGGAGACTGTAGGGAAATTAATGTGGCACACAGACAAAATAAATAAATATGGGAAACTACATAACATGACAGAATCTCCTTGATAGAATAAAATTGATCATGAGTATCCTGAATTTGGAAAAAAGTTGAGAAACCTTCATCTTGAATTATCTACAGTTGGAGTAAATCCTTTTGGTTTTCAAAGAAGTAGTCATAGTACATGGATGGTTATGTTGGTAAATTATAACTTTCCACCGTGGTTATTCATGAAACAAAAACACATCATGTTATATATGCTTATATCAAGACCAAAACAACTCTGTAATGATATTGATGTTTATTTGGATCTATTGATCAAGGATTTGAAATTATTGTGGGATTCAAGTGTTACATTGTATGATGATTATAGAAATGAAGATTTCACATTGAGAGTCATGTTGTACGGGATGATAAATGACTTTCCTGCTTATAAAAAATTTCCAGGATACAACATTAAAGTAACTCATGGGTGTCCCATCTACAGAAAAGGTATACAGTCAATTGGGTTGAAACATTCATCGAAAACCATGTTTCTAGGACATTGTAGATTTCAACCCCGACGACATAAGTACCGATCTTGGAAAACATCATTCGATTAAAGTTTAGAAGAATGTAAAATACCATCTCTACTAACAGGTGATCAACTGTTTGAGAAAGTAAAATATGTGGACACTAATTTTGGTAAACCATTTTTGAAAAACCTTAAAAAAACCTGTTTTAAGAAGAAATCAGTTTTTTTTGAATTACTATATTGGAATTGTTTGTATGTCAGACACTTTATTGATGTAATCATGTTGAAGACAAATTATGTGATAGTGTCATTTACACGTTACTAAATGCACCCATCAAAACAAAGGTTGGGATTAAGGCTAGGTTTCATGCGTGCTGATTGACGTAGATTCTTGGCACCATGTTTTGATCAGGCCTAATACACTAATGTGATAAGAGATTATGGTAACATTATGATATCATTTATTTATTTTACTAAAAAACAATATAACAAAAAATTTAATTACTCTTTATTATCCATTGTAGATTGAATTTATAATAGATTTATCCCATAAGAAGCATGTATTAATACTTGTTGGAAGGATTCATAGAGGATTTTTCACAATCCTAACAAGATATCATCTTAAATATGCTTAAGGGAAAATAAACCTACACCCACCACTTATCTATGCACACCTGATAACCCAAGAAGCATGGGATGCGTTTACTGGTCGTCGTGTGGATGTGTCTTTTCAGGTACATTTCAGTGAGTAATATATTGTTTGAAGATACATGTATTCATCGCATTTATTGAAAATTTTTTATTTATAAAATAGAAATTAAGTACTGAAAATAAGGAACAAGCAGCAAAACTAGTGTACCTCTACCGTAAAGCAAGGACGGGGTATTCTTTACTTGAAAGAACATGGGTATGTATTTTAAATCTACCATAATACTTTATGTGACATTAAAAAACACCATAATTATGTTACTCTATTTATATGTAGATTGATGACTTGAAATATAAGGCCACTTCCATCCCACACCATGTGCTATGGAATGAGGCACATGTAAATAAATACAGGATACTAATAGATGATAACACACAAAAAGTGTGAGAATCATGTGTAAGTATTACATAAAAAAATTTGTTTTTAATTAAATACCTATTATGTAATAATGATCACTTATTTTCCTATATTTTATATCTGAAATAGTCATAGGAATCAGCAACAAATATTCTGGATGAACACAAAATATCAGTGGCCTTGAATCAGCTAGAACAGTATGGCTACATCAGAGATGCGGGTTTTGGGGTGACACCCTGAACATATTCTAAGAAAAAAACAAGAGGATGATCAAAGTGAATTAATAAAACAGATGAGAGAAATAATATCTACCCTTGAAGGAAAATTCCAATGGAAAATGGAGATGATGGAAACTTTAATTAGGGATAGGAAAAGTGAAGAAGAAACTCAAGAATAGAAACCGCGTGAAGATCCCATACCAGCCCCCACCAGCTATGGGGCTAGCCATTCCCCTCAAAGATATGTCTTAGAAGAGGTAATCAATGTTATAACAAATGTTTTTGTGAAATGTGAATCTTACATACACTGATACCTTTCTTGTACTACTATTCTATAGGGTGATAATGACTGTGATTTATATCTAGCAACACCCACCCATCGCCTTTTGGAGAGGGCTATGCTGTTCAATATTCCAAAGGACATGCTACACAATAGACCACTTTTAATAGGTCATGTGAGATTGTTGATTAACTTATCCCATGATCCAATCATAGATCTACCTATTCTAATTCAAGAGGATGATATTAATATGATCAAAAAGCTATTGAAACATTCATCGCATGTCCATCACATCTTGTAAAAAATAATGTCGATAAGGAGGTATTCATTTCCAATTTACTTTTCAAGCTAAACCTTTAAAATTTAATAAAAAAGTTCTAAACCAATGAATGTTATTATAGATGGAAAAAGATAAGGTTATGAGATGAAAAACCATCTTAAAACCATCTAAAGGATCAACCAACCGATCAAAAATATCTATTGAAAGCACAATTACCCCACCCGTTCTATATCCACATTTACTATCATTCAAGGCTCATGTGGATACAATGTTATAAGATGGTGGTAACCATATATTTGAATTTGAAGAAAATATGTATGGAGAGAAAGATAAAGAATTCATTAGTTTTGAGAGTGAAACTGAAATCCTCAACTATGATTGGCTGGGAAGCTCAGTTGTAAATGTATACATGAGGTATGTTCTCATGATTTAATTTTTCAAAATCCAGTATACAGTGTTAATTATGACTAAATACATTTCATATTTTTGGTAGGCATATATATGAAAAAAATTGAAGGTTTTTTACCATGAGAAATGTTTTTGGATTCGTTAGTCCTCATATCACCTCAACAACAGAAGATAAAATAGAACCCAACAAAAAGGGTGAAATAGTGTCAGGTTTGATCAAATCTTTTGATAGAAACATCTTGGATGACATACTCTATTTAACACCATTGATACAGGGGGTAAGACTCTACAATTTAATCATATAAAATTTATTTTCATTTCTTTCATTACTTATTCCATTTTGTGTTTTTATGAAATATTGGATGCTCATTGCAGTAAATTTGGATACTCCAAAGATTTATTTCTTGGATTTATTGCATGGATATCCAACAAACCCTCTACACATGATGGTGTTTTTTAATATTTAATACACTACATCCAATGTTTTAGAACTAAACGTCAAGTTATATAATTTATATTATCTTTTAATGAGGATTATGTTATGATAGGGTGAGGTATCACTATCCTCTAAAAAAATGAATGAGGCTAGGGGATAAGGACAAGGAAGAATACAAGTACTACGATTGGATAAGTATCAGGGTATATATAATAAGATTTCACTATCCAAACACATATCAAAACAAGTTACTTATTATCCTCAACGTTTCTTCAGTTTCCAAAAAAAAACAATGGAAAATATTATATTTATTTTGTTTGTAAATTTATGAGAGATATCATATTCCATGAACAAACCAGCATCCCTAAAGAAGTATTTTCAATGATAATTACAATTTCATTTAAAATATTTATTATTCCTTTGTGTATTTATATTTTTTCAGTACTACTATGACTATTGAAAAGACTCATATTCACAAGATGATATAGATGTGCTCAGAAATGAAATGGCAGCATACCTAGCATGAAGATGCGACCTCCATATGCAGGGTATGAATTTATAATGTTAATTTCACCTTTTAAAATATTTATGATTATGTTAGATATAACCATTTTTTTACACTAATTGAACATCTATGATCACCCTTTCTCATGTTTCATATCCTTGGGTTATTAATAATGGTTTTAGAAATTATGTCTAAGAAGGCCGGTACAACTCAAAGTGTCTCTATTTATTTAAAATTGTCATTAATTTTAGTAAAAACAACAAGTGACATATTGAAACATAATAAAACACATTTAGATTGTTTTTATATTTTAGTAAAATGATCTATTAGTCATTTATGACATGTAGGGATCAGCTTCACCTCAATTCGACACACGATGTGGCCAGTAGAACTCAAAGTGTATCTTTTTATTTAAAATTGACATTAATTTAAGTAAAAAATAACAAGCAACATGCTGAAAAACAAGAAAACATATTATGATTGTTTTAATACTTTAGGAAAATAATCCATGGGTCATTTTTGATGTGTATAAGTCAACCACACCTCAATATGGTGCACGATGTGCCTAGTACAACTCAAAGTGTCTCTTTTTATTTAAAATTGACATTAATTAAAGTAAAAAACAGCAAATGACATACTGAAAACCGAGAAAACATATTCAGATGGTTTTGATATTTTAGGGAAAAGATCTATTAGCCATTTGTGATGTGTAGGGGTTATATACACCTCAATATGATGCACAGTGTGGCTGGTACAACTCAAAGTGTCTCTTTTTATTTAAAATTGACATTAATTTAAGTAAAAACAAAACGTGGCATACTTAAAACTGAGAAAACATATTATGATTGTTTTTATACTTTTAGAAAATGATCCATGATTCATTTTTGATGTGTAAGAGTAAACTAAACCTCAATCCAACACATGGTGTGTCCATTACAACTGTCACACCCCAACCTCTAACACTCTTTTATTTTATTACTTTCTTGGTGTCGTATCTTTTAGTCGAAGTTTGGGTTTTGGTCCCAGTTTGAAATTTTTGAAATAGGGAAATTTTGGTGGGTTTTTCAGGTGACCGTGTGTGGACAACGCATTTACCCAATTTTTAAAATGAATAAATTAAATTAAATGAGGAAAAAATAGAGTTAAATGATATGAAAATAAAATAAATGGTAAATGTCATAATAATAATAATAATATTTTTGTTATTAAGAATGTTTTATTATTATTATTAAGAATGTTAATCTTATTATTAAAACTATTATTTTTTTAAGATTATTATTATTTCTATCATTATATCATTATTATTATATTATTATTATTATTATTATTATTATTATTATTATTATTATTTTTAGTTGGTTTTATTATTTTTATTATGTTTTTTACCCCAATTCAACCCTAACCCTTTACCATGCACCCCCTTCCCCAATTATCCCTCACACACACACACTCACCCCCTGTACACGACGCACCCCCTTCCCCCTTGCTTCCCTTGCGTGCGCAACCACCCCCCTCCCTCACCAGCACTCCGGTCGGCCTCTCTTCCAACCACATCTCCCTATTCTGGCGGCGACACCCTCCCCCTTCTCCTTCGGCTTTCACGACGCCCCCTCCCTAGTTCCTCTCACGCGTGCGACCCCCATCCATGACCCTCCATCGATCCACGATTTTGGGCCGGATTTCTCCATTTTCTTCATCTGAATCACCAAGGTAGAATCTCTCTTCACACCTCCTCCCTTTTTCTGTCTTTGGTTCAGCCTACCCATTGCTCCATAGGGTGAGGCCAAACCCTAGGTCTTTGGGTAATCTCATTTATCGGTTTTCTTTTGTTCCAAGGTAGTGTGAATGGTCTCTTGGGACCCTTGGGTCCATGTTCCGGCAAACATTACTGAAGGAGAAGCGGTTTGGCTTGTCTCGGTTGGTCGCCACTATCCGAGGTGAGGTTTAAGTCCTATTTCTAGGTTTCACACAGTCTAAATTATGTTTCTTAATTGTTTTGAGGTTCATATTAATTATCTTGTAGTTTTTTGGTGTTGGTAAAATTATTAAAAACAAGTTTTTTGGGTAATTATTCAATTATGCCTATGTATGCATGTATCGAATGTATTTGGTTAAATGTCGTTTGGATTTTAATAGTGAAATTAGATGTTTTATGTGGTGCGAAATATATTTCAGAAGTGTTTTTGACCAGAGTATATGATGAAAGTGTATTTTCTAAAGCATATGGTTATGTTTTCATGTGTTCCTCACTAAGGTACTCCTTATAAGTGTTTTTATGATTATGAAAAAGGTGCGAATTGTGTTTTCAAAGGAACTTGAAATGTGAATGCATTGATAGTGGGTTTTTACAAAGAGAATGGATCATTTCGGCATGTTGAATTTTTTTCATCTTTAAATGAGATTTTTAAATTATGAAAATGATATGGAATTCCTTTTTGAGTGAACTTGGCTTTGTGTGTGGGTTTTAAAATGGGGCTTTCCCCATAACAATGGTTGAATTTAATATGGGTCCTTATGATAATTTCAAAGGGGTTTCATTAATTGATTAATTAATGGTAAATGCATTTTAAAAATGGTTTTTGGTGTTTGTGAAATTGAAACTGGTTTGCTTATGGAAAATGGATTTTGAAGTGTGTGTGGTAAATGTATTTTTGGTGTGAAAAACATAAAGGTCTATTTGAAACTGCTCACTTTAAAATAGTTTTTATTTAGATCTTGATTTCTTGAATGGTCCTTTGGTTTATAAATAATGTTGGTTCCTCTAGGTTAATTAATTTGAGTATGGGTGGCTTCTTGGTGGTGCACACACACACATACATAGGTACGTATGTGTATATGTATATATATATATATATTCCTTTCACATATTCCCTCATGTCACGGGGAATATGTTCAATGTATTAAGGGTGTGTGTATATATATGTATGAGAATGTATGTGTGTGCTAGTGTGAACATTTTTTGTCGGAAGCTTCAAGAGCCGAAGTGTCTCGGATTGGTCTGCTTCCTTCTCTGAGGTAGGATCTCTATGCATTAACCTTTAAATTTAAGAATCATTTTTTTCTCGTATTTTTCACCTAGTTTTAATATTAATTATTGATATATAACTATTAGTAAAATGTTCTATCTTTAATTGGAGTTGTTTATTTCTTGTAATGTGTTGTAATAAATGGTTTGATTGTGTTTTCACATCAATTTCCTGATGAAATTCCCCTTTGGCCTTTGTGAGTGTGCTTTAGATTTAAAATTACGGTTTGGGTTTCTTAAATGGGTTTATAAGTGTATTTATGGTTTTTTCAAAGTGGTGTGCATGTGATTCTTAAGAAATGGTTTGGCATGTGAAATTTATGTGAGGCCCGGTTGGCACTTTTGTAAAACTAGTTATCTTAAGAAAACTCTCCTTAGATGTGGTCCCCTTGCTTTGGTTGAGTTATATGTTATGGGAGGTCTGTCGGGTAGGAATTTCCTGTGATTGAATGGTTGAAAGGTGAGGGACGTATTCCTTAGGGTGACTTGGGGGTGGCTTTTTTGTGTGTGTTGACTGTGTGTGAGGAATGTACCTGTGACTGCATACTTGTTTGACATTGTTGGATCACCCCCTTTGTAGTCTTAATATGGGAACCTAGCATAGCGATCTAATTTTTAGTGAACGATTGTTGCACTAGTTTAGACTATGCATTGGCTAGTGGCCCTTAGTACAGACTTTGCTCTGCTAGGGGATTAGGCCCCTCGGTTAGGCCAGGTAGGGCAACACCCGGCGTTTGGGCATTATGACGTCATCGAGAGTAGGCATGCCTTCAGGATGAGTCACATGTATAATATGTTCTAGACTATTCATGAGATCCTAGGTTTTCTCTTGTATATTGGCACTTAGTTATCTGCGGTGGATGATTGAGGTGCTTTGTTTGGTTGGTTACTCTTGTTTGTTATTTTCCATTGCCCTTGTGTGATTATTTCTTTTAACTTCATGTATGATACGTCTCTTTGTTAAAGGGGATAAAAAATTTATCTTCCAATTTTTTTGGAAAAAGGTTTTTAAAATGATTTACACTTCTCTATCACTCTTTCTCTAAAAAGGTTAAAGCTTCATCCTTGGAAAATAACTTAGTTTAAAATATGAAGGGAAATGGTTTGTTTTTTTCTTTTAAAGAAGAAAATGTGTAAAAAACCTAGTTCTATACATTTTATTTAAAACATGAAATTGATGGATATTTTATTTAAAAGAAATTCATATGAGAATAGATTGTTTTGGAATGCCTACTGAGTTTTAATACTCACATCTATAGTTTTATCTTTGTTTTTAGATTTGGGTGTTACACCTTGATTTGATTCGGTCGCCATAGCGCGGTGTTGGATTGAGGTCGGTGGTGACCCATAGGGTCACATGGAGGTATGTACAACATTGTTTTCCTGCCATTCCTAGTTTTATTTTTCACTATTCAGTTTTTGTTTATTTATTTTTCTTTTATTTATGGGCCAAATAGTTCCCACTTGTTTAGTTTTGATGCCCGACACCAATTTCCAGCCCGTGGGGATAGGGAACGCCCCTCGGGCCATGTCGCGGGCTAGCTCGGGTGACCGGTTCAGGGTCGACCCAGGTTGGTTTGTGAAAAAATGGTATTAGAGGAGACCCTTGTTATTTGGGATGTCTAGTAGATGGAGATTAGAACTGACAGGGCTTAGGAGGTAGGTTGTGGGTCGGTGCCTGATCACCACCGCTTGTGATGAGACCTGAGCTACCAGGGGTTGTCTAGGTTTTGTGTATTTTGTCTTTGTTTTGGATTGAGGGATGACAATAGAGGTGACTTAGTGTCATGATATGACCCCACATAGAGTAGTGACCCATGTGGAGCCCAGGTGCCCAGTTCAAGGTCCTCTGGTGTTATTTCTTACTTGGGGCATGTATCACTACCATGTCGCCGGTTTAGGCATAAGCGCTAGTTCATCATTCCAGTTGTCCATTTTTTGTTGTGATTTTTCTTGAGTTTGGTTGGTTTTAGAGTTTTTTTTGGAAATTAAGGTGGTTTTGAATTGATAGGGTTCTTTCTCTAATGGTTTTAAAACTGGTAAAAGGGGGATTTATTTCAAGTTGTTTTGAAATTGGTGAAGTGGGTTTTTAAAGAGTAAGTGTTCTGATTTGGAAAATTTTGTCTTGTGTTTGGATTTGGTAACAGAACAGAAAGTGAGACCCTTGGTATTCCTCAGGATCATCTTTATATGTGTGGGTAGACATGTGAAGTGCACGTTGACACATATGTATGAGTAATTTGAGTGGAAAGGGATGAAGTCTTATGTAGAGGTTCATAGGATTCCATGGGTGGGATTTTGGAATTTAAGGCTAGTCTTGATTTTTCTAAAATGTAATTGAATGAAAAATTGATTTCGGGACTTTGTTTTTCTTGAAAATTAGGTTTTTTCTGTGTTTTTATATGTTTGATTTATGAGTCTATTACCCTTGTCTTAGGGTGTTTCCTTTGGTTGTGTTTGAGCTTGTTCGAGATTTTGGGCCGATTGTCTCAGCTCAGGGTGTTTCTTTTGATTAAGTTTTGGCTTGATGATAGTTTCAATTTTGTTTTTCATGTTGTTCTAAATATGCCACCCAGAAATGTCCTCAAAATTTGTTAACGAGTCGTGCCAAATTTTGGTTTCTATAGAGTGTTTCTCTTTGTTCAAGGCTTTCGGGGTTCTTTGGGGGCAGTGAAGCGGTTTGAGGGGAGCAGAGCATGTCTTCAGGTGGTTGGGGACTTCTGAGTTTGTTAGAGTTCATATTATCTTGGGTTTAGTGGATGGTCCAACCTTGAACCAATGGGGGTGGATGTATGATCATACTTGGAGTTGAGATGATGTGGGAGGTGTTAAAGTCTGTCTTCATCAAATGGATCATACATGAGGAGGTGAAGGAGAAAAGAGGTGAGAGCCTGTCCATAGTTAACAAGGCTAGTGGTTGGAGAAGGTATATGTCGACCACTTTAAGGAGTTGAAATCTCAAGTGCAAGCTCTTATCAAATTTTGTGCCTCTCGTCATTCGTAAGGGTTCCCCATTTTGTGAGCGGGGTGTACGAGAGGAACCTACCTACGAAGAAATCCCTTTTGTCGGTGTCAACTTCTGGTTCGTCAGACTACTTTATAATGTGCCATCGGTGTTGTCGGTTCAATAATCCTAATCCATCTTGTCTCATCCCTATGAAGTCCTGTTATTGTGTGATTTTTCAGGTTACTAGGAAAGGTTCTGAAAGAAGTTTCGTTCCAAGAAGGAGTTCTGATTGGGGGATGCTCGTGTCTGACTGTGAGTCATAAGATGCTTCATCCATCAGATCCTAAGCCTCAGGTCTTGTGGTGAAGCTCACACATAGTAAGGGTGTCAGAGGAATGTTAGACCTTCGCTTGGTTCTTTATCTTTTGTCTTGGAATAGAGACATTCAGGGTTTTCTTGTCCTTGTTTCTCCACTGTTGTAAGTTTATCATTTGTAGTAATAATTCAATGAACTTATTCTTTCATGATCATAGTAGTCACGTTCTTCTGAATGTGGCTTCTAGAATCATTTGTTTTTCTTAAAAGTGTATTTGTCCCTTGTGTGGGTTGGTCCTAGTTTTATTAGTAATCATTTAGAGATGTGAGTGGTGGGGGTTTTTGTCTTGTGTCGAGAGTTTTGGGTTTTTGTGGAAGCATTGTCTCACTCTTACTAAGGAAGTTGGATGTCTTGGGAGTTTTAGATCAGTTTGAGGAATTATTAGTTCCAGTGGTGTTGTTAGGTGCCTCAATATGCCGGGTGTCCTTGTAATTGTGTTCCGTTTAAGTCTCAGTGGTCCCGCTCAACTCAGGTGGAGAAGTCGGTAGGTTCAAGTTGGGGGTTCCCTAGTTCCTGGTTGTGGTGAGGGTGTTGTTTGGATAATGTGGAGAGGTCAATATGGTTTTTGGGATCCGAATTTACCAGGTTTCTCTATAGTAGGATTCTCATTTATGTCTTGGTGGAGTTGTTTGGGTTTTGAAGTTTTTGTGTTAGTGGAGTTCTTGTGGTGGGGAGAAACCCTCATGTTCTCCCCTCATCCTCATGTTGTGATTTATTCTTGATTAGTCATGTGTGACATGCAGGATGAATAGTTACCCTGAGCTTCATGGTTTCTCTCAGTTTTGATCTGGTATGGACTCAATTTTTTTTTTAACTTTCATCTTGGTGACTTTCTGGGGGTATAAAGTGCCTTTAGTGGGGATAATTGTCACACCCCGACCTCAAACACTATTTTATTTTATTCCTTTCTCAGTGTCGTATCTTTTAGTTGAAGTTTGGGTATGGGTCCTTGTTTTTAAAATGAATAAATTAAATTAAATGATGAAAAAATAGAGTTAAATTATATGAAAATAAAATAAATGGTAAATGTCATAATAATAATAATAATAAATTTGTTATTAAGAATATTATTATTATTATTATTAAGAATTTTAATCTTATTATTATGACTATTAATTTTTTTAAGATTATTATTATTACTATCATTATATTATTATTATTATTATTTTTATTTGGTTTTATTATTATTATTAATATTATTATTATTATTATTATGTTTGTTACCCTAATTCTACCCTACCCCTTCACCACGCACCCCCTTCCCCAATTATCCCTTACACATGTACTCACCCCTTGTACACGACACACCCCCTTCCCCCTTGCTTCCCTTGCGTGCGCAACCACCCCCCTCCCTCACCAGCACTCCGGTCAACCTCCCTTCTGGCTGCATCTCCCTCTTTTGGAGGTGACACCCACCCTCTTCTCCTTCGACTTGCACAACGCCCCCTCCCTAGTTCCTCTCACGTGTGCGACCCCCCTCCATCATCCTCCTTCGATCTGCGATTTTGGGCCGGATTTCTTCACATTCTTCATCCAGATCACCAAGGTAGAATCTCTCTTCATATCTCCTCCCTTTTTCCAGCTTCGTTTCATCCTACCTGTTTCCCTATAGGGTTTGTCCAAACCCTAGGTCTTTGTGTAATCTGATTTATCGGTTTTCTTTTATTCTAGGGTTGTGTGAATGGTATCATGGGACCCTTGGGTCTATTTTCTGGCAACCGTTGTCGAAGTCGAAGCGGTTCAGATTGTCTCAGTTGCTCACCACTATCCAAGGTGAGGTTTAAATCTTGTTTCTTGGTTTCACACGATCTAAATTAGGTTCCGTAATTGTTTAGAGGTTCATATTAATTATCTTTTAGTGTTTTGGTGTTGGAAAAATTGTTAAAAAACTGGTTTTTAGGGTAATTATTCTCTTATACCTATGTATGCGTGTATCTAATGTATTTGGTTAAATGTAATTTGGATTTTAATAGTGAAATTAGATGTTTTATGTGGTGAAAAATATATTTCAGAAGTTTTTTTGACCTGAGTATATGATGAAAGAGGATTTTCTAAAGCATATGGTTATGTTTTCATGTGTGCCTTGCTAAGGTACTCCTTAGAAGTGTTTTTATGATTATAAAAAAGGTGTGAATTGTGTTTTCAAAGGAACTTGAGATGAGATTGCATTGATAGTGGGTTTTTACAAAGGGAATGGATCATTTCGGCATGTTGAGTTTTTTTTTTGCATCTTTAAATGTGATTTGGAAATTAGGAAAATGATATGGAATGAATTTTTGAGTGAACTTGGCTTTGTGTGTGGGTTTTAAAAGGGGGCTTGCCCCATAAAAATGGTTGAATTTAATATGGGTCCTTGTGATAATTTCAAAGGGGTTTCATGAATTGATTAATTAATGGTAAATGCATTTGAAAAATTATTTTTTGGTGTTTGTGAAATTGAAAGCGGTTTGTTTATGGAAAATGGCTTTTGAAGTGTGTTTGGTAAATGTATTTATGGTGTGAAAAACATAAAGGTCTTTTTGAAACTTCTCACTTTAAAATAGTGTTTCTTTAGATCTTGATTTCTTGAACGGTACGTTGGTTTCTAAATAATGTTGGTTCCTCTAGGTTAATTAATTAGAGCTTGGGTGGCTTATTGGTGGTGTGGACACACACATACATAGGTATGTATGTGTGTGTGTGTGTGTGTGTGTGTGTGTGTGTGTGTGTGTGTGTGTATCTTCCTTGCACATATTATCTCATGGAACTAGGAATATGTTCAATGGATTAAGGGTATATATATATATATGTATGTATGTATGTATGTATGTATGAGAATGTATGTGTGTGCTAGTGTGAGCGTTTTTCGTCGGAAGCTTCAAGAGTCGAAGTGTCTCATCTTGGTCTGCTTCCTTCTCTGAGGTAGGATCTCTATGCATTAACTTTTAAATTTAAGAATCATTTGTTTCTAGAAGTTTTGCACCTAGTTTTAATATTAGTTATTGATATATAACTATTAGTAAAATAGTCTGTCTTGAATAAGAGTGGCTTATTTCTTGTAATGTGTTGCAATAAATAGTTTGATAGTGTTTTCACATCAATTTCCTGATAAAATGCCCCTTTTCCTTTTTGAGTGTTCTTTAGATTTAAAATGCTAGTTTGGGTTTCTTAAATGGGTTTAGAAATGTATTTATGGTTTTTTTAAAGTGGTGTGCATGTGATTATTAAGAAATGGTTTGGCATGTGAAATTTATGTGAGGCCCAGTTGGCACTTTTATAAAATGAGTTATCTTAAGAAAACTCTCCTTGGATGTGGTCCCATTGCTTTGGTTGAGTTATATGTTATGGGAGGTCCACCGGGTTGGACTTTCCTGTGATCGAATGGTTGAAAGGTGAGGGACTCATTCCTTGGGGTGACTCAAGGGTGAATTTTTTATGTGTGTTGACTATGTGTGAGGAATGTACTTGTGACTACATACTTGTTTGACATTATTGGCTCACCCCCTTTTTAGTCTAAACATGGAAACCTAGCATAGCGAGCTAATTTTCAGTGAATGATTGTTGCACTAGTTTAGACTACGCATTGGCTAGTAGAACTTAGTATAAACATTGATCTCCTAGGGGATTGGCCCCCTCAGTTAGGCCAAGTAGGGAAACACCGAGCGTTTGGGCATTATGACGTCATTGAGAGTAGGAATGCCTTCAGAATGAGTCACATGTATAGTACACTCTATACTATTCATGAGCTCCTAGGTTTTCCCTTGTATATCAGCACTTAGTTATCTTTAGCGGATGATTGAGGTGCTTTGTTTGGTTGGTTACTCTTGTTTGTTAGTTTCCATTTCCCTTGTGTGATTATTGATTTTCCCTTCATGTATGATACGTCTCTTTGTTAAAGGGGATACAGATGATCTTCAAAAGTTTGTGGGAATTTTTTTTTAAAATGTTTTACACTTTTCTATCCCTCTTTCTCTAAAAAGGTTAAAGCTTCATCCTTGGAAAAGAACTTAGTTTAAAATATGAAGGGAAATGGATTGTGTTTTGATTTTAAAGAAGAAAATGTGTAAAAAACCTAGTTCTATACATTGTATTTCAAACTTTAAATTGATGGATCTTTTATTTAAAGGAAATGCATATGATAATAGATTGTTTGGGCATTCCTACTGAGTTTTAATACTCACGCCTATAATTTTATATTTTTTTTTCTTTGGGTGTTGCACCTTACTTGGATTCGGTTGCCATAGAACGACATTGGATTGAGGTCGGTGGTGACCCATAGGGTCACAATGAGGTATGTACAACTTTTTTTCTCGCCATTCCTAGTTTTCGTTTTCACTATTCAATTTTTTTTATTTATTTGTCTTTAATTTATGGGAAAAATCATTCCCAATTGTTTAGTTTTGATGTCTGGCACTAGTTTCCAGCCTGTGGGGATCAGGAACACCCCTTGGGTCATGTTGTGGGATGGATCGGGTGACCGGTTTAGGGTCGACCTGAGTTGGTTCGTGACAGAAACTCAAAGTGTCTCTTTTTATTTCAAAATGACATTAATTTAAGTAAAAAACAAGTGACATACTAAAAACAAAGAAAACACATTCAGATTGTTTTTATATTTTAGGAAAATGATCTATTATTAATTTTTGATGTGTAGGTATTAGACACACTTCAGTAAGACTCATGTTGTGGATGGTAGAACTAAAAGTTTCTTTTTATTTAAAATTGGCTTTAATTTAAGTAAAAACAACAAGTGGCATACTGAAAACTAATAAAACAAATTTGTATTGTTTTGATATTTTTGGAAAACAATATATTAGTCATTTATTATGTTTAGGGATCAACCACACCTCAATACTATGCACGGTGTGGCCAGTATAACTCAAAGTGTCTCTTTTTATTTAAAATTGACATTAATTTAAGTAAAAACAATAGGTGACATACTGAAAACTGATCAAATGCATTCAGATTGTCTTGATACTTTAAGAAGACGATCCACAAGTCATTTTTGATATGTAGTAGTCCCCTGTACCTCAATCTGATGCACGATGTGACCGGTATGACTAAAATTTTCCGTTATTAATTTAAAACTAACATTTTAGTTCAAAACGTGTCACTCACTGAAAACCAAAAAAATGCGCTCCGATTGTCTTGATAATTTAGGATAACAATTCATAAGTCATTTTTTTTGACATGTATGAAGAAATATCACATCAAACTGATGCATTTTGCGACCAATATGACTCAAAATGCATGTTTTTAGTTTGAAATGACATTTTAGTAAAAAACATAACTCACATACTGAAAACCAGGCAAATGCATTCGGATTGTTTTGATACTTTAGGAAAACAATCCATCAATAATTTGTGAGAGGTAGAAATCAACCAAACCTCAATATGTTGCATTGTGTGTCTAGTATAAATCTAAATGTGTCATTATTCAAAATTGGCGTTGATTTTAGTAAAAGAACAAGTGACATAGTCAAAACCAAGAAAATGTATTTGGATTATTTTGATATTTTAGGAAAATGATCTATAACTCATTTGTAATGTTTAGGAATCAACCCCACATCAATAGGATGCATGGTGTGACCAGTATAACTCCAAATGCATCATCTTCATTAAATATTGACATTTTATTAATGTGTTCTTTCATATTAATGTTTTATTTATTTATTTATAGTATTACTAAGATAATATTTGTTTTCTTATATAGGTGGAATATTTTTCTCAGGTTGTAATGATTTGTTCGACAACTGATACCATGGTCATAGATTTTTTAGAGGGGATCACAGGCATCAAAAGATGAAAAAATGATTTTTTTAGAATGTTTGTTGGACAATTGTAAATATAATTATATAAAACATTTTGTTTTAAATGTAAATAATAGTGTTTATTTTTGTATATACCATGGGTGGAAAGTTTTTTATTCCTGATGTCAATTAAATGTATATAGTAGGTTTGCTTCTAGTGTGCTATTTAAATTGCAGTTTTCTTCAGGGTGTGATGTGTTTAAATTACAGGTCGGGTGTGTTGTTATATGTGTTTAAATTATAGGTTGGGTGTGCTTTTATAAACAGTACATTGCAGGAAGGTATCCCTTTATCAGCGCTTTTTTATCATTGATAAAGGTGGTCTTTATTAGCACTGTTAAAGTCCATTTTGCATGCTATTAAAGGCTATATTTGTAGTAGTGCCATACCGCTACCCATGTTTTCAGAAAAATGAAACCGAGCAAAAAGTCAGTGAGCTATGACCCTGTTCCAATGATTTTTCCAGCCCAATGCTCTTAGTGGAGAAAAAAGGTAGGACGTGGCACTTATATGTGGATTATCACTCCCTTAATAAAGTGTCCATTCAAGATAAAACTACCATAAAATGGGTTTTCCCAGCGCTACCCTTTAATAGCGCTTGAAAAAACACTGTTAAAAGTGTCCCTTTATCAGTACTTTTTTTAGAACTGATAAAGGTACCCCCCCCCCTTATCAGTGGTTTTTTTAGTGTTGTTAAAGGGACCCCTTTATCATTGATTTTTTAGTAGAATTGATAAAGGGGGGTCTTTATCAGTGTTTTTTTAGTAGTGATGATAAAGGGGCGTCTTTATCAGCACTTTTTTTACTATTGCTGATAAAGGGTATATTTCATAAAAATCATTAAAAATAAGATATTTATATATAAATATAAATATATTTATATAAATATAATATATATTTTTTAAATATGTTTTAGATAAGTATAAATAGACATTTACATTTAATATATAATATATCTAGTGAAAATGCCTGAAAAAATATTTTAAAAAATATTATTAATTAATAATTTTCTAATTATTATCGAGTAATAGTCTTTTAATATGAATTTGAAGACAAAAAAAATCAAAAATTAATAAAATATCTAAAATAAGTTGAAAACGTAACTCAAACTTTAAACGACCATAACTTTTGATCTAGGTGTCCGTTTGGGCTCAACCACATATCAAAATGAAGCCTGTAATGATCTCTACACCCTGGTAACTCAAAGTAAACCCTTCATCACATTTTTTTAGGCCAAAAAATACCTAGAAGGCCTCCAAAACTGTGTTTTTAGTTGGGATACCCCAATTTTTTAACATTCAATGGAATCTCAGCCTCATTTAAGGGGGTCTTTTACCCTTTTATCAATGGGGACTAAATTTATTCGAAGGGATTACATTCATATTTATATTATCGATTTGATATTTTATCATTTTTCATAATGTACTGTTATTTATAATCAAATATATAACAATATATACATATTTTTTATATATTCACACATAAAAATTTAATTTTATAAATAAATAATTAAAAATATTTACATATAAAATATATTTTTCAATATATAAGCCTTATCTAAATAAAAAATAATATCCATTTTATTTAAAATACAAATATATGAATATTTATATACGTATATAATGTGTGTGTCTGTGTGTGTATTTGTATGTGTTTGTATTAACAAATTGATATATATTATCTATATATTCTAACATATGTATATACATATTAATATATAATTTTTGTAAATATATATAAATATATATAATTATACTTACAGATGCACACATATAATATGTGTGTGTGTCTATTGTATATATGTATTTATTTATTTATTTATTTATAAACATAGACAAAAATATATTTTATAAACATATTTAAAACTTATCTTATAAATATATATTAATATAAAAAATAAATATACAGGTAAAAAATATAACTCAATATATATAAATAAATAGATATAAATATATATTAATATACGAATAAATATATAAATATATTAATATAAATAACTATATATATATTAATATATAAATAAATATATAAATATATAAATATAACTATATGTGTATATATATATGTATTAATATATGAATATATATATATATATATTAATATAAATATATAATAATATATGAATAAATATAACTATATATATATATAAATAAATATATATAACATTAAATAGAGAGAAAAGCAATATGAAGGAGTGGTAAAGGGTACATGCACATATAGGGGAGGTCTCAAGTTTGAATCCTAGGGGAGGTAGGGGTGCGCGTGTGGGAAAAATTGTGGCTAGCGCTATTAAAGGATGGAGGGGTGGATGGGGTGTGCAGGCTAGGGTGGTTGGGGCGTGCGTGGTGTGTAGGCAGGGGTGGGGGCTTCACATAGCACTGTTGAATGGGGTCAAGCACTGCTAAAACCCTCATGTTTTCAAAAATATTTTTTTAATTTTTTTTCAATTTTTTTTAATATTTTTTAATTTATTTTAACTTTTATCATCGTTTTTTTAGAACTGATAAAAGGGACCCCCTTTAAATAGCACCTCGATTATCAAAACTTTTTTTAGCGCTTGATAAAGGTTTTTATTAGCGCTGATAAAACCCTATTTTGTAGTAGTGTGAATTTCTTATTTTGGTGGTGGGGGAATTATAGGATGAATTATACGGGGCTACGTATTTCTCAAAATTGGATCTCAAATATGATCATCACCAAATTTTCATTAAGGATGAAGATATTTAAAAGACCACTTTCTGAACTCATAGTTTCTATTTTGAATATGTGGTCATGTCATTCGGGATTACCAATGACCTGTCCACTTTTTAAGCTTTCCATGAATGATCTGTTCTAACCAATTCTATGTAAGTCAGTGCTCATTTTTTTGATGATATATTAGTCTACAACACTACCAGGACAGCCCATTTGTAACACATGGAGATAATTTTACGGTTTCTTTTCAATAACTATTTCTTGTCAATCACAGGAAGTGAATGTTTGGTCAACATCAGTTTAAGTACATGGGACATGTTTTTACCGTAGTAGGAGTTTCCATGGATCCTAAAAATATTAAAGTCATGCTTGATCGGCGTATTCCTACAACAGTGAAGGGGATATGGGGTTTCTTAGTCTCAGTGGTTACTATTGTAAATTCATCCAATGCTATGGGAAATTTCACAACCTCTCACTTCCCTCACTAAGGAAAACAATTTTCATTGGGATCATGACACAAGTCAAGATTTTCAATCACTGAAACAACTAATGACTCAAACTCTTGTCCCAACCTTACTAATTTTTTTAGTATATTTTGAGGTTGAATAAAATGTATTTGGTCAAGGGGTTGGTGTTGTCCTCATGAAAAATATCCATACCATTTCATTCTTCAGCAAAGCTTTGGGAGCCAAAAATATCACCAAATCCACGTACGAGAAGGAAGTCATGGCTTTGGCCTTCACCATTCAACATTGGAACCCTTATTTAATGGGCTGATATTTCACTATTTTTTCTAACCATTGTAGCCTCATGTTCCTCCTACTAAAGTGTATCATGTCCACATATTAGAAATGTTAGAATAAAAAACTGTTAAACTACCAATTTGATGTTAAATTTAAGTTATGTTATGAGAACTCAATAGCGGATGCCCTATCTCAAAGGGATGATCCCACTGCCTACCAGCTAATACACTCCACCTTGGTCTGGGAGGACGACCACCACCTTACTAAAGGATTCCACATAGATCTTCTCCTCTCTAAAATTATTACAACACTCAAATTGAGTTCTTCGTATCCAACTTTAAAATATACTCAAGGTGTGTTATAATATCAGGGCAGATCACACTACCATAAAAATGGATTTACGTAGTGCCGCCCATTAACAGCCCTAAAAAAGCACTAATAAAGAGGGTACCTTTATCAGTGTTGATAAAGGGTAATTTTAATAGTTCTAAAAAAGCGCTATTAAAATTACCCCTTTATCAGTGCTTTCTTTTAGCACTCATAAAGGTACCCCTTTATCAGCAATTTTTTTAGTGCTATTAAAGGGAACCCCTTTATTAGTGCTTTTTTATAGGCACTCATAAAGACCCATATTTATTAGTGATTTTTAACTAGAATTGATAAATGGTATATTTTAAAAAAAACATTAAAAAAAATATATTAATATATAAATATATTTATATATTTATATTGATATAAATATAATATATATTTTTAAAATATGTTTTAGATAAGGCTAAATAGGCATTTACACTTAATATATAAGATAATTACTAAAAATAGATTATAAAATAATTAAAAATATGTTGTAAATTAATAGTGTGCTAATTATTATCAATTAATAGACATTTAATAAAAAAATTAATATAAAATAATAATAATAATAATAAAATATCGAAAATAAGTTGAAAACGTAACTCAAACTTCAAACACCCGTAACTTTTGATTCGAGTGTCTGTTAGGGCTCTACCACATATAAAATTGAAGCCTTAGATGATCTATATGAACTGATGATAGAGGGGAACCCTATATCACATTTTTAAAGGCTGAAAATTTCCTAAAAGTTCTACAAAACTGATTTTTTAATCGGGGTACCCCAATTTTTTAACATTCTATTGAATTTCAACCTCTATTAAAGGGGTATTTTTGCCCGTTTTTTTGTGGGGACTAAATTTATTCCTAGGTATTACATTCATATTGATATTATGGTTTTAAAATTATATCATTTTTCATAATGTTCTATTTTTTATAATTAAATATATTATAATATATAAATATTTTTTATATATTCACCCATAAAAATTTGATTTTATAAATAAATAATTAAACATATTTACATATAAAATATATTTCTCAATATATAAACCTTATATAAATAAAAAATAATATCTATTTTATTTAAAATACAAATTTATGAATATTTATACACATATACGTATACAATTAATGTATATATAATGTTTATATATATAAATATATTTCTCTATGTATTGAAAAACATATATATGTTTATCTACATATTTTAATATATTTATATAAATATTAATATATAATATATGTAAAGAAATATAAATATCTATAATTATATTTTTTTTTGAAACCAAACCAGAAAACCATATTATTTATCAATCACATCAGACAAACCAAGCCAATTAGGGAAAGAATCGGACCAACAATGGAAACCCTGAAGCAACCCAAAGCCTGCCAACCTGTGGGAAATAGAATTAGCCCCACACCCAATAAAAGAAAAATTGCATGCTGAAAAGGACATAGAAATATCCCAATTATTTCTCAAGATAAGCCCAAAAAAATGAGAATCTTACCCTTTCTTTGACAAAGCACTAATAACAGTGAGAAAATATAACTCCAACACCACCTTTTTCATCCTTTATCCTGAGTGAAGAGGATCCCTTGTAATAAATCAGATTCCTTATCCACAATAAGGATCCATCCAAAATGAAAATTTATACAGTGAGATGCCACTGTTCGGCCATCACTTTATCGTGTGATGAGCCCCACCCCAGTCTTTGACCCTTTAGACATAGCTACATCAGAGTTAATCTTGATAAAACCCTTTGGTGGTGGGGACCAATTCGGTGGATCATGTCACAGATGGGCCAAGGACTGCTCCTCTTCTGAATCCAACCAGCAGTCAATCCACTTTGAGGCCCTTTTCAACCTAGATTTGGTCAATAGTCTATATCTTCTAGAAAATCCACTCATTCCATCTGGTTCACACAATCCAGGACAACGTATAGATCCACCTAATCATATTTGTATTCAAGGAGGACACCCATCTATTAAACTTTTGGGCTAAACTCAAAGAAGGGTAAAAAAATTCAAAAACCTTGGGCACCATTCCTTCCACACTCCTTCCACATCATGGCATAAAAGGACTGCATGTAGCAGTGTTTCAGAGTAATGAGATCACAATGAGAATAGGTCATCCACAACCATATGGTGCCTAACTAAAAGATCACAAGTTGGAAAAACCCCTGAGAAGACTCTCCACCAAAATAATTTCACTTTAATTGGGACAGCCACTGCCCGCATATTATTCCACATGTCCTCCGGGGGAGCCTAAGATGAACTAAGAACCAGCATTCTAGACCCTAAGCAGACCGAATACTTCCCTATAGCTTCTCTATTCCAGAAGATGTGATCACTACATAGCCCCAACAAAAGAGGAATTTTGATAATATATTGTTAATCAATATCATTGAACCAACATCAAATTCTTCAATGACTCAATCCTCAAGTGAATCATCAATAAGATCTTAGACCCTGGCATCTTCATGACCTGGGACAACCATTGAGGATACTTTCCTAATGTCCCCATCTAGAAACCAAGGATCATTACACACATTAACTGAGCTTCTATCTGCGATCCTCTAAACACAACCTTTATAAATAAGGGGAATTTCACCCCAAATACTCCTGCATGGGTATCTAGGTCACATCCTCAGGTGTGCATGCAATAGATTAGAATGGGGAAAGTACTTTTCCTATAAAAACTTAGCGAAAAGGTTGGAAGGGAATGCCAGTAGAAGCCATCCCTACTTTTCCAGAAGGGATTTGTTAAACCACTCCAGGTTTCTAAATTCAAGGCCGCCATAGAACTTGGAAACCCATAATTTATCCCACAATACAAAATGGGTATTATGTTTACCATTATAATATCCCCACCAAAAAATATCCAGATGAGAGTGAATCTGGTCCACAAGAGTATCCAGGAATTTGAATAGTGACATAGCTTATAAAGGATTAGATTGGGATATAGAATTAATCATAACTTCTATCCCAGCCTTGGATATCATTCTTCTAGACCAAACCCTAATCAGGATATCCATCTTATCCATGATGGAGGCAAAAACCTGCTTCTTAGACCTTCCAACAAAGGTCGGGAGACCCAGGTACTTTTGGTGCTTCTCAACTAGAGGAAAGATGTAAAACCCCTGGATATCCTCTCTTCTTGACTGGGAACACCTTTTTGAAAGACATATCTAATTTTAGGGCATTAAGATGCTGCCCAGATTCCATTTTATAAATACCAATGTTCTTCAAAATTGCATGAAATTCTTGTGGGTGACCCATGATAATAAGAGGAAATCATCTACAAATAAAAGCTGAGAGATAGGAGGAGCATTCCAGCATACCTTCGCCCCATGGGTGACACCAAATCTTGATGAGTCCATGAGAAAATGTGAGAAAACATCCACCACAAGGATGAAGAGGAAAGGGGAGAACAAGTTTCCTTGGTGTAAGCCTCTCAAGGGAGTGAAACTTTCTGAACACATTCCATTGATGTTGATTTTTTACGTCATCGAAGAGACATAATTCATAACATTAAAAATCCATTTATCCCCATACCCCAACTTTTTTAGAATGAATTCCATGAAGGGACATTCCACCCTATCATAGGATTTCATCATGTCAAGTTTCAACGCCATCATCCCATTCTTTTCTAAGTATTGGGTCTTCATAGAGTGAAAAATTTCATAAGAAATGGTCGCATTATTGGTGATGGACATTGAAGGGATGAGGGAACTCTATTTCTTAGACACCAAGAGTGGAATAAACATTCGTATCCTTTCCACCAGAATCTTAGAGAATGTTTTATAGATGAAATTACATAGGCTAATGGGGCGGAATTCAATGATTTTTTGGGGACACTGAGTTTTTGGAATTAGAGTTATAATAGTCTCATTAATATCCTTAAAGGAAGCCTTACCATCCCACAAATCCTTCATCAATTGGTTCACATTGGGACCAATAATGTGCCATAATCTTTTAAAGAAATATGTATGGAACCTGTCTATCCCAGGTGCTTTTTAAGGGTGTATGTGATGCGGGACCTTGAGGACTTCCTCATCAGAAATATCCCTCTCTAGTTTTCTATTCATATCTGTCAGAACCATGCTCAGGATGCAGTTGGTAACCCATGAGGGGATTTTCACACAGTCAACCTTGAATAGGCTGCTAAAGAACTCCAAAATAATGGTGTGAATGCTTCCAGCATCCTTCTTCACTTTTCCTTATGGGTCTTCAAGAAAAAAAATGTTATTTTTAATTTACTCACAAATTTTCATTGGTAAAAATAGGTGGTATTTTGATCCCCATACCTTATGTGGGAGTCTCTATCCCTCTAGAACCAAAATTATTCCTTACCTTTAAGCACATCATTCATGTTTTTTTTTCATCAAATCAGATATCATTTATGTTAGGTCCACAAGTTTGAATACCCTGAGAGGGGAGGTGAATCTGGGTATGACTAATTTAAAATTAAATCCCATTCTGATCTTGTTTCACTGTTAAGAAAAATACTCTTCTCTATCTTTCTTATTACACAATATAGACAGGATGTAAAGCAAGCATAGGACATAGAAATTTTACTTGGTTCACCGCTAAGGGCTACATCCAAGGAGCATACACCGACAGGTTTCCGGTCGTACCAAATTCCACTAAACTTCACTAGTTATGGATTACAAGGTTTGGGCATAGTCACTCTATCCCAGACACACTGCCTTTACAAGGTTTAGGGTCAGCTCACTCCTTTCCCAAGGGTCACTCCCTATTTCTCTCTCTCTCTGGCTCACTGCCGGTGGAGAGGATCACCTTCTTCCTCTTCCTTCACTCACTGCTCTAGAAAGGATCCACTCACAGTTTATAGACCTGTAGGTCTCTTCATTTGAATGAAGTAATGAATCTTCTTCTGTATGTAGATGCTCTGTTGAAGTCCGACTTTCACCCGTAGATGAATCTCTCTTTTCACCGAAGGTATCGGGCAAACTTCCAGCTTCCACGCAGCCCGAAAACACTGCTGGAAAATCAACCTTACTTAGCGCGCAAGTCTAAGTCGGTGCGTAAGTATCGGCGTGCATGTCACAACTGGCGTGCAAGTCTTCCTCAACCACTTGTGTGACTCAAGCTTCTGCAACTCCAAACCTGCGTGACTCACTTCCTTCCTCACCTAAACCACCTCAGGCACGCAACTAACACTTGGCGAGCAACTTCAAACACTGGTGCGCAAGTCCCACTTGCGCGACACACCACCACTTGCGCGACCACCAAACCTACGTGACGGGAGCTCTGAATCTTCAAAGTGTTGAACTCCAGTGAGAAATGAGGAGGGGTGGTCCAGTATTTATAGGCAATTTGACCACCCTGCATGACAGTGCGCAAGTCACCCCTCGGTGCGCAAGTCTCGGCGCACAGGTCTCTTCCCCTACATTCACTTGCGCGACCCAACTCCAAACTTGCACAAACCTCTTTCCTTTTCCATATTCTGATCTTATGATCTTGAAAAACCACAGGTGCACAATTTCTCAAGCTTCCAAGTCATTGGCGTGCAAATCTCTTTCACGGCGCGCAAGTCACTTGCACGACACCACCGATACTTGCGTGAAACTTATCCCTTTGCCATATTTTGATGATCTGATCTTGAAAAACATATGGCGCGCAAGTTTACAAGCCTTCAAGTACACGGCTCACAAGTCCCTTTTCCAAAAACCACTTTTCTTCATTTGTCTATTTTCAGGCCCAAAAATTTGGCAAACACTAGAAAACGGTGCCACCTTGTACCTGTTCTTTTTATAACGCCTCCAGATCATTCATTCCTTTGTCGATGTTCTTGAATCAATCATGAATCATTTACCTCAGCTCTTGAACTCGACATTCCATCATGAAATCCTCTTTGTCAAAAAAATTTTATGTCATTGTTTTCCTTTGTCAACAATCACCACTCAGATGTCCACTTTGTCAACAAACACAATCACCTCAAAAATGATTCAATGATACCTTGAGGGATTTTTGCCCAAATATTTATCACCTTTTCACTATATGTCATATTATAGAGCATTCACAGGCTTCATTTAGTATTATTGATATGTTTATTAGTATCCCCAAATCATGTCATACTCCACTTCTTCAGGCAGTGTATCGTATTGTTTATGTTATACATGACACATCATTTCTTCCCCTCCCAGGCGGAGTGTATCACTTCCTCAAAACTTGTATCCCGAATCCACATAATTTCAAATTAAAATGGATGCATGGTTCTCCTTTGTTCCCACTTCTAGATTTTATAGAGGAAAATTGGAGCATGATCAGATGCCACAGGGGGTAAATGAGAAACCGAGAAGTCACAAAATAGGAATTTTCAATCATAAGACCCCACATATCTGTCCATACTCTCAACAATGCATCCTTCCAAAGATTATCCCCTATTCTAGGTAAAAGGAGAGCTCGATAACCTGAGGTTGTGGAGGGAATTCAGCACCAGGGATCTCCCAAATTCCTCCATAGATGCTTCATTTAGGAACGTCCTCTTTTCTTTTCGGAGGAGTAAATAACCTTGTTGAAATCACCCCCCACCATGAGGGGTCTGGGAAAACAAGCTTGTAGTCTCCTTAGTAGCTCCTAGGAATTTTGTTTTTCTTATATTCCAGGCCACCCATAAAATCCAATGAAGTACAAAGAGGGAGAGCTCGTCGCCTCCACCATCACTGCAATATGATTCTTTGATAAATTTTACATTTTAAATCCAATCCCATCATTCCATAGTAAACAGAGTCCCCCAGAATTCCCCTACCTCCCAACAGGAAAAACATTATTGAAGCTGATCTTTGGACACAAAAGACTAGAATCCTAGATTTTTAACATGGTTTCGGATAAAAAAAACATATCAGGGTGGTATTTTGTACTCCAATAATGAATCATTAAAACTGTTCTTGGGTTTACAAGACCCCGATAGTTACAACGTAAGATTTTCATTGGCCCGGATAGGGCTAGGGAACCCCCACCTCCTCTGATAAATCGAGAAGTGATATTTCACTGTCAACTTTCCATCTCTTAGGGAGTTTTTACATAGGTAAGTATTCAATATCACTCTGCTTAGTCCCACAAGAAACCCCCTCAGGATGGTCATACCTAGTATCACCTTTAGTTATCTGCTTCCACATCCTGTGAAATCTTGGGTTTGGTGTCATTATGACCAACATTACATCATCAGCCTTAGAGGGGTACCTAAGGAGTTCCCTAGGTGGGGTAATATCTGGGTCTAGGAAATTAGGGAAATTTAGTTTTAGTATGGGGGTGTTTAGGTCATACCCATTGCCCAACAATCATCCCTTAATCACTTGTTTTCTTCTGACTTTTGGGGATGCTATCTCCCAACCTGATAGTTTGTGTGGCCTTTGGTGGGGATATGATAGGTGAATTCTCAATGCCCAATGTCTATGGATGTTCATTATGCATAGGACTCACCTAGGGTGTCCTCAGCATTATGATATTGCTCTCACCACCTATAGAATTCCCTGTGTGGAATTTGGCTAACAAATATTTTTCTTCAGGTCTTTCTGATTATCGGATGTAAGGTATCCCCGTGTTTTTGGAACATAGCCAGGGACAAAATTGCATTATGATCTTACCATCTCCATCCTCCATCTTGACTACAAAATCCTTTTTAGTGTGGTCAATATATCCAAAAAAGTAACAAAATATAGGTAGTCTATTATATTCACAGGAAATCCACTTCTTTGAATTTTCAAGTATGAGGAAGGTACCCCTAATGAGAGGGGCAGCCATATCAAGCATAACTCTAATCCTAACAGAAGGCCCCCAGAGGATGGGATCATATTGATCCCAATGCATGAAGGATATAATTCTATCCCCTATAGCACGGAGGATACGATCTGATCTCCCCCAAAAAGGGATGCCTATAAGGTGGATCCAAAAGGGGGCCTTGGAGAAGGATAGATTCTAAAGGTCCATGTCTTTTTTCAGATCTTCCAATAAAATTATATGGTTATCAAAATTCTAGGGCCTCCCTTAGAGGATATTCCTCTCATATTTCTCATTAAAAAACTTGATCACCATGAGACCTGCTCCAACATATCTTATTGCTACCCTATCCTCTAGGCACCACACCACTTGGAGAGTGTTCTTTAAAGCGATCATATTGAAGGATATTTTGAACATGAGATTTTCAACTATAAGTAGATCCATTCGCTACTTTAGGAAATCATCATCTTGATTTATCACTACTATGGTATCCTTCTCCTTTTCTAAAAGTGAGAGACATTTCTATTGATTTATCAGGTCGTGATCCATTTTACATCATAAAGATCAAACTCAAATCATCACTCTAAGGCAGAATTGCAGAAGGGTTCCAGTGATATGAAAGCTAGGAAAATCACCCGACCTAGGAACCCTATGAAAAATGATCTCATCAATAAGAGAGAATTAAGTGCCTATATATTTTACTTATCTATAATTATATTTATAGATTCACACATATATATAAATATATATATGTATGTATTTATAAACACACACACACAAAACATATTTTAAATATGTATTTAAATATATATATATATATGGATAAAAAATGTAAAAATATATATATAAATATAAAGATATATCATAAAATTTAAAACAAAACAATTTAGGTGAGTGGAAGAGGCACAAGAACATGAGGGGGTCCAAGGTTCGAAACCCAACAATAATAAGGTCATGTGCGAGCTAGTGAAATAGACCCTAGCACTATTAAAGAAGGGGGGTTCCTAGCACTGTTAAATGGGTGGGTTGGGGGTAAAGGGATGGGTTGGGGGTTCTTAGGATTGTTGAAAGGGGGGATTGAGCGCTATTGAAAGGGTGGTGGGTCTACCCTATTATTTTTAGGGTTTAAAAAAAATTATCAGTGCTTTTTTAGCGCTGATAAAAAGAAACCCTTTTAAAAGCACCTCGATTATCAGTGCTTTTTTAGAGCTAATAAAGGATTTATTTAGCTCTAATAAAACCATGATTTTTAGTATTTTTGTCACTAATTCATCCCACTAGATACACCTTTTGATGGAAAAATTTCATTCTACTCCCCAGTAGGGACACACCGGTTTTTTCAGTACATACCGCATGTTTGCTGCCAATTTGTACTAGGTTGGGATAAAGAACCATATTCATGAATTTTCCTATAGTTGTGTAGTTTTACAATGAAATAAATACTCTATGTTTTACCTTATTGGTTTATTACAACCACTTGAGATTCAAAAGCCGATATGGGTCTTTCTTTCAATGGACTTCATCACAGGCTTACCCAAATCTCATGGTTATGATCTGATTTTTGTTGTCATGGACCAACGTTCCAAGTGTACACACTTCATTATTTTAAAACAACCATTTAATTCCAAAATAGTGGCTATCATTTTTATGTAGGAAGTGGTTCATTTATATGGAATTCCAACTTTTGTAGTCAGTGAATAGGACCCCATTTTTCTCTACCATTTTTTGGAATGGATTATTTCATATTCAAGGAACAAGCTTATATTTCAGCTCTGCCTACAGCCCACAGTTCGATGGCCAAACAGAATTGGTTAACCACTTCTTGGAAACATATTCACACTGTTTTGTTAAGGAGTAACTAAAATGATGGTTTTATTGGCTACCTTGGGCTGAGCTCAGTTACAACACCACTTGGCAAGTTTCTATAAAATATACTCCATTCAAAGTTGTTAATGGCAGGAAACCACCCACGATCTTCAATTGATTTCCATTTGAAATTCATGTTGAAGAATTAAAAAATGCTTTATCAGACCACAATGAGGCTATAAAATAGCTCCAACACCACATTCCTTGTTCCCAAGATTACATGCGACATCAAGCTGATTGTCATCGTCTTAGTATTTCTTTTCAGGTTAGGGATCAGTTCTATGTATTCATTTGGCCACATAAGTAACATTTTCTACTTCACCGTATCAATTATAAATTATCGCCACATTTTTACGAACCTTTTTCCATTGTCACAAAAATTGGGCTACTACCATATAAACTAGATCTCCCAGCAACAACCCACATACATTCAATTTTTCATGTGGTGGCTTAAAAAAATTGTGGGCTCTCATCACTACTAAAAAATAAGCCTTTAACAATGCTAAAAATGGATTTTATCAGTGTTAAATAAGCGCTGACTACTGGAGCGAGATAAAAAGTCCATGTATTTTATCAGCACTTTAAGAAGCACTGATAAAGGACCATTTATCATCACTTTTAAAAGCACTGATAAAGGACCCCTTTATCATCTCTTTTATAAGTGCTGATAAAGGGGCATATTATAGTGTGCTATAATTGCACACTGTAACACCAAAAACACTATGAAATCATCAAAATAAAGTACGAATATAGAATTTAAGTGAAGAAAAAACAATCTAGGCTCGTTTTCTCGGTTGTGGCGATGTGATGCACATTTTAAACTAAAATGATACTTATATATTGAAAAAATGTACTTGGAGTCATATTGGTCACACTATGCATCAGATTGAGGTGTGGTTGATTTTTACATATCTAAAATGACTTATGGATTGTTTTTCTAAAGTATCAAAACAATCTGAATGTGTTTTCTTAGTTTTGAGTACATTGCTTGTCTTTTTTACTAAAATGTCATTTTAAACTAGAAAAACGTACTTTGATTCATATCGGTCACATCATGTGTTAGTTTGATGTGATACTGATTACTACACATCAAAAATGACTTATAAATTATTTTCCTAAATTATAAAGACAATCTAATCATTTTTTCTTAGTGTTTATTGAGTGGCAAATTTTGAACTAAAATGTTGATTTTAAATTGATAACGGACACATTGAGTTGTACCAGACAAATAATGTATCATATTGAGGAGGGGATAATTCTTACACATCAAAAATTACGTATGTATCATTTTATAAAGTAATAAAAAAATATGAATGTTTTTTCTTGGTTTTTAGTAGGTGAGTTGTCTTTTTTACTAAAATTGATGTCAATTTTTAATAAAATGATGCACTTTGAGTCATATCAGTCACACTATGAATCAGATTGAGGTGAGGATAATTATTAAACATCCCAAATAGATTTTTTTTTCATAAAGTATAAAAAACAATCCAAATGTGTTTACTCAGTTTTGAGTATGTCACTTGTCTTTTTTACTAAAATGTCATTTTAAAGTGGAAACATGCACTTTGACTCGTACCAATCACATTGTGTATCAGTCTGACATGAGACCAATTCCTATCCATAGAAAATGACTTATTAATCAATGTCATAAATTATTAATAAAATATTAGTTTATTTTCTTAGTTTTTAGTGAGTGACATTTTTTGAACTAAATTGTCAATTTTAAACTCATAACGGACACATTGAGTCATACCAAGCACATCATGTATCAGATTGAGGTACGACTGATTCCTACACATCAAAAATGACTTATAGATCATTCCCATAAAGTATAAAAAAATTATGAATGTTTTTTCTTGATTTTGAGTAGGCCAGTTGTCCTTTTTATTAAAATTGATGTCATTTTTAAATAAAAATATGCACTTGGAGTCATACTGGTCACACCTTGCATCAGATTGAGGTACGTCTAATTCCTACATATCTAAAATTACTTATGTATCATTTTTATAAAGTATTGAAATAATATGAATGTGTTTGCTCAGTTTTGAGTAGGTTAATTGTCCTTTTTATTAAAATTGATGTCATTTTTAAATAAAAAGACACCCTAGCAGTCATACCGGTCACACTGTGCATCGGATTGAGGTACTGTTGATTCCTACACATATCAAATGACTTATGGGTTATTTTTCAAAATTATAAAAACAATCAGAATGAATTTTCTTGGTTTTGAGTACATCAATTTTTTTACTAAAATGTCATTTTAAACTAAAAACATGCACTTTGACCTATAATGATCACATAATGTATTTGTTTGACATTAGAATGATTCCTAGACATCACAAATGACTTATGAATTGATGTCCTAAATTATTAAGAAAATATGATTGTTTTTTCTTTGTTTTCATGGAGTGAAATTTTTTGAACTAAACTATCAATTTTAAACTGATAACAGACACATTGAGTCATAGTGGTCACATCGTGCGTCGAATTGAGGTACAATAGATTCCTACACATCTCAAATGACATATAGATCATTTACCTAAAGTATCAAAATAATCAGAATATTTTTTCTTGGTTTTGAGTTTTTCAGTTGTCCTTTTTACTAAAATTCATGTCAGTTTTAAATAAAAAGAATCACTTAGAGTCATACCAGTCACACCATGTGTCTAATTGAGGAGTAGTTGATTCTTACACATCCCAAAGTCTCAAAATAATCCTCACTGCCAATGTAACCACATTTCCATTTTCTTTATATGTCGAACTTTCAAAACTACATATTGAATCGATGTTCTTAACTCAATTTTTATCTCATTGTTGAATGTTATAAGAGAAGAAAAATCTCATGTTCCCATTATATCACAATAATTCACCACAATGGGAAAATAATCTTCCTCTACTCTCCTAGATTTCAACAATGAGAATGGTTTTTTGGCTAACAACATCGATTCCATATGCAGTGTTGGAAGTTCAATAAAGAAAGGTAATGAATATGAAAAACATGGTCACATTGGGAGAAAGTATCATTTTGTCTCTTTTTTGTCTTATTTTGGATATTTGAAATAAAAATATAACTTACCAAAAGATCTATGAAAAAAATAAACAAGTATTAGATAAAAATGATAAGGAAATTAACTTACAAATAGTAGATAAAACGATGAAAAAATTAATTAAATAAGTAGTAGGAATTCACATTTTTTCTAATGGCTGTATGCATTCTCGATGCATTACCTTGTTTTTATTATCTCAATTTCAGGCTTGAAGTAAAATCCCTCACGAGCATGAGCAGCTTCAAAAAACCACCCCAACTCGAACAAAAGAATCCACTTGTATAAGAAAACAATTATTATATGAGTAATACTGAAAAGAAATAAATTAAACATAAATATGAAACAATATATTAATTATATGGATAATGATTTTACTGTGAAAACATTATTGACCATAGGGATATGTCGACGGTAAAGCAATAATGATGATAAAAACACAAATAGATCTCACCAAATAATCAATCAACGAGTGAGGAGGATGAAGAGAAAATAAGATACATTAGATTAAATCTTTAAATCATCCAATAGAGAGTAAAGATATACTATTGGGTTCATAAAATATTCATTTTTTACAATAAATAAATAAATACAAATAAAATGTTCATTATCAAATTTGAATTCCTCCCATTTATGAGAATTACATGGATGGTAATCAGATATTCCTAAGGGTGGAACCAAAAGAAAATGTTAAAGAATGATATGTTTTTAGATGGGTTAAAGTATAACATACATAGTGTTTATTAGATTTGTGATAAAAGAAATTAATTGATTTTTAAGAAGTATTAATGAGTGGTTTATCATTTCAAATATGGATATATTTTTATCAAATGTAAGAAATACAAGCAAGGATGAAATCAATAAATAAAATTTCATTAGTGATCAGAAAGTTTCTGTGAAAACCTGAAGGAGTAAGACTCTATAAAAGACATCATTTTTCCCAAGTAGATCCTAAATAATTTTGAGAGGCTGACAAGGATGATAATTGGATCAAATATATGCCTGAGGAGCATGATCCAAATAATAACAATGTGACATGAAGAACTTGATATGAATAAGAACAATGAAGGCTTATTATGGATCAATTTTTGGCATATATCATTCCAAAAAATGTCCATTAGTATAAAAATACATGAGTTTTTTAGTTAATTTTTTATCCTAATTCTTTAAAAAATCTAACATAAAATTCCATGCTAATGTATTGTAATGAAACATTTTTTTATGTCATGTAATTGATATGGTAACATCTGCAGGGCATCATATTACCACTAGAAGGACATAAAAATGGATTGAATTTTATGTTAGTAAACCATAAAATTCAATTGAATTAAGAATCCACAATGAACATAGCATGTCATTAAATTATTAAATCCAAACTAATAAAGTAGACTTGAAGTGGGATTATAAAGGTGTAATTATTTTATCCATGAAAAATAATTTTTATTTCAACAAAATAGATTCTATTAAAACTTATTTATTAAATTTACATCAATAAATGTTATTATTTTATTTTACCAAAATTTGTTAAATCTAGTGGTATAATATTTATTCTTGAATGATTTAAAATATTTTTTAAAATTTAAATAATAGAAAACTTTTATCATTAAATAAGTTACTTTACAAAGAAAATATCAAATTTAGAAAAAATTTGATCAATCATAAAGGATTGAGAACAATAAATTCTATCAACAATGTACTCTTCTTATGCACTATGTAATGAAACTATATTTTGTTTCATAAAACACCATGATGTTGAGGTTTTTACTACAAAATAACTCATTCCAATTGTTTATTTTCTAACTATTTCAACAACCAAAATCAAAATATTAATTACATTTTATCTCAAAATCAATTTTAATTGTATAATATAGTCCAAGGATTATAGAATCTTAAACCCCTTTGATTTTTCTTTTTATAGAATTTAAGTCATATTATTTAAATTCAAATTGAAATATTTCAAAAATAAAAACTGAAAACATTATATTTTTTCAAAAGGTAGTTAAATAAATAAAACAACAAATCAAACATATATAATGTTTTTCTCATCTAGTTTTACTAATTCATCAAAATAATTTGATTGTTACATTTCATAAGTGACCCCTAAATCTATCTCTAGCCTTATGAAATAGTTCACAGTAATCCTAAATAAATCCATTAATTTTAAACCATATTTCAGTGCTTATTATCCAAGGAAAAAATTTCATGAAAAAATCATTATATAGTTGTTCCCATGTGTCCGATATTTCATTATCCATTTTTTGGAAACAACTTCTAAAATTACCTTTAAAATATAAGGGGATAACCCTATATTTCAATTCCTCATCCCTCAATCCTCTCAGTGCCAATTGATGCATGATACACATGAGCCTTATCCAAGTTGGTTAGGACTCAACAAGTGCATCCAAGAGACCCAAGATCAAATTCAGGCAGAGTCATATTTCTAGGTTACTATATCAGTATTGTAGTGGGTACTAAAGTAGTTACTATAGAAAGTACTATTGGGTACTATATCAACCAGAGTTATTCATCTGTTTGGACCTTCGGGCCATCGGTTTAGTCCAAGAGTCCTTCAAGGCCTTCAGGACACCCAAGGCCTTTAGGCCAGTCATGCCTTCGGGCCACCTCAAGGCCTTTAGGCCACTTGGATTTGTAGATGTACTAGACAGAATTACAAGGAACAAGGCCCTAGATGAGAATTCATATTAGACACATTCACCAAAGAAGATCTAACCAGACTTAAAATATTGAGAGGGTATGACATTTCCATCAGTATCGGGCTTGTACAGCTCTGCATAGGAAAACTATCCAACCATCCATGAAAAGGTAGAGAGCTGACATCATGACATTTTCTAGGAAGGGTAGTTCCAAGTTTTCTTATTTGGGTTGATTTCCTAAGACTTACTGGTCATGTAATGTCACTTAAGCCTTCAGACCTTGTAAAGATCCCCCCTCATCCCTTGAAAGGGGGTTATCAAAAATCAATAAAAATTGAATGCCTTCGGTCCATTCAGGCCAATTCTTGCATGACATAATATAAGATCCCAATGATGTCAGATATTTCATCATTGAAGTGATTTGCAATGTAATATTCCAAACCAGTGACAACATCGACCACTATATGGATGAATTTTTCAAAAGTTGGTGATTGAAAAGAAGTATATGTCATGGAATATAGGTAGTGGGAGCCTATTATACCTCACAACAACATGACCCAACATTGGGTTTGATATATTTCAAGTCGCAAAGTACCAATGTTGTCCTAAGGAGACCCACATGATATCAAGGAAGATGATACTTCAATATATCTAAAAATAATGATTTTTGGGTTGTTTTATTATAGGATAGTGCAATTAGACTTGTAGGATACACAGATGTGGGATGAGGAGGTTTAGTGAATAATCGATAAAAATTAGAGATATCAAAAACCCTGGATTTTGTTTGAGTTGTGGTTGCGTTCAACCTTGGAATCGCTCGAGACTTAGATTCGAGCCTTGGAATAGATGGAGCCTTAATTCTAGCCTAGCATCAAGCTTGGATTCAATAATAAGGAGCATCAGTAGCAGGTCACTTCCACAGAGAGTTTCAGATATCATGAACTATTTTGCGATTGTTAAAGTTCTTAAAATAGATCATGACACTTTTATCAGTGATTTTTAGTGCTGATAAATCTCTATTTTTATTAGTGCTAAAAAAGTGATGATAAATACTTATAATACTTTAAAAAATACTTAAAAAATTATAATTATTATATATAATTATAATACTTATAATAATAATTTTTATAAAATTATAATTTTATAATTATTTGAATATATAATTATTTATTTATAATTATATAAAAAAATTAAAAAAATGATATTTATATCATTATATATATTTATATAATCATATATATATATATAAACATAGTAAATATATTCATTATTTAAAAAATATTATAATTTTATAATTATTTATTTATAATTATATAAATACTTTTAAAACAAATATTATTTATTTATTTATAATTATAAATGTATAAAAACAGTAAATATACATTTATAAATATATTTATTTATAAATATTTTTAAAAAAATGTATTTTTAAAATTATTAATGAATATTTAATCATAAGTTCGTGCATGTTAAAAATGAGTAAAATTAATTAATTAAAAATGAGTACAATATTGAAAATTTAGATAAGTTTGATTAATATAAATCATTAAAAAATGGATATATATTGAAATAAATATGATTAAATATTAAAAATATTAAAACATAGTAAATAAATATATATATATAATAAATAATATAAATTGATTAAATTCTAAAAAAATTGTGTGTGTGCATATGTATATAAAAATGTATTAATTATGTATATGTGAAATAAATATAATACGTTTGATATATGTTATAAATTTAAAAATCAAACGACATTCAATTATGTCCATTACTTGATGCAATTAGTCAGTATTTTTAATTCATATTAATTTTCAATTATAAACCATTGTTCACTAAATATATTACTATTTAATGTAAAGTATAAATAATATTTTGTATTATATAAATCGTATTTATATACATTAATATATATCTATATATTTAATATATACTATTTTTTAACATTATCAATAATCATCAAATTAATAAAATGAGGGGGTATGGAAGCTGCCATCGGGACCAGATATCATGCAGCTTTGTACGGGGCAATGCTAGCTGATCAACAATGCAAGGTGGGGAGCTAGGTGATCAATGATGTAGATGCTGGGGAGGGGCAGTTCAAGTGGGCTGGGCCTACGGGTCATGTATTGGGCATGATATGCCTCTGGGCCTTCGGGTCATGTATTGTAAGTAAGTTGGGCCTTGTTCCTTGGGCCTACATGTCATGTACAGGTTCCCTTTCAACCCTTAAAAATGGGGATTATCTGTAATAAAATAAAAAAAAGCCTTCGGACCATTCAGGGCTAAATTTACTTATTTTTTATTTTAATTTGTTTAATTTTCATTTTACATATATCTATATATGTAATACATACTATTTATTAGTATTTATAATTTATATATAGTATAATAAATTTATTCATTTTTATCAATAATTATTTAATTAATAAAATATGTAATTTTTTTTTAATAAACTCGTTTTTTATTTTCTTTATTTAATTATTTCATTTTAATTATTCAAACCTTAATCAATGCTAAAAAAATGCTGATAAAGTATTCCTTTATGAGCACTAAAAATAAAGCGATGATAAAGGGTTAAATCTATCAGTGCTTTCTTTATCACTGATAAAGATGTCATTTATCAGTGCTTTTTTCTAACGTTGATAAATATCAGCACTGTTAAACGCTTTTTATGTAGTAGTGCATCCATTACATCCAACTCTATGTAGGACCCTAGGACACCCTGAGAGGGGAGGGGTGAATCAGGGTGACAACTTTTTCTTTTTCAACTTGTGGATCTTGTTCCCACGTTGGTAGGAACTAGTTAAACCTATATGAAGAATATGATTAGCAATGAAACATTCACATACAAAGAGATGGTAGAGCAATTTTTTACTTGGTTCACCACTAAGGGCTACGTCCAAGGAGCATACGCCGACAAGTTATCGGTCGTACCAAATTCCACTAATCTTCACTAGTTGTGGATTACAAAGGTTCGAGAATAGTCACTCTGTCCCAGGCTCACTGCCTTTACAAAGGTTCAGAGATAGCTCAGTGCTTCCCTCAGGTCACTCCCATTGACTCCCCCTGACTCACTGCCTTTGGTGAAGTCCCACTCAGTTTATAGACGTGAAGGTCTCTTCATAATTGAAAACGAATACATCCTCTATTGAATGTAGATGCTCTGTTGAAGTCTAAATTTAACTCATATACTAATCCCCCTTTGCACCGAAGGTATCGGGCAATCTTCCAGTTTTCGTGCAGCTTCAAAAGGACCGGCGTACAACAACCTTACCTGGCGCGCTTCTCCAAGACCAGCGCGTAAGTTTCAAGATCGGCGCGCAAGTCACTTGCGCGGAAAAAAATCGGCGCGCAGGTGACACCAACAAACTTGCGTGACACTGCCTCCTTAAACTCCAAACTTGTGTGGCTCTGCACCTTTAACTCCCAAACCACCTTGGTCGCGCAGCCAACAATCGGCGCGTAGCCTCTACTTGCGCGACTCAACTACCACTTGCGCGACTCAACCACTTGCGCGAAGAGAGCTCGAAAAATCTCTAAGTCTTGAATTTTCGTTCCAAATGAGTAGGGGTGATCCTATATTTATAGAAAAACTGGACCCCTTGCGCGGTGGCGTGCAAGTCTTCCCTCGGCGCGCAGGTTCCGACGCGCAACACATCCTCCCTAACCTCTGTCGCGATACTCAGTTGTGCGACCACACAAATACTTGCGTGACCTTCTTTCCTTTTCCATATTTTGAAGTTAAGATCTTGAACAACAATAGGTGTGAAAGATTCCAATCCTCCTAGGCATCAACATGCAAGTCTCTTCACGGAGCGCAGGTCACTTGCGCGACCAGCCTAAAACTTGCGCGGCCCTTATCCCTTTGCCATTTTTCCATGTTCTGATCTTGAAAAACATATGGTGCACAAGTTTCCTCTCCTTCAATTACACGGCACGCAAGTCTTTTTTCAAAAACACTTTTCTCTATTTGTCGATTTTCAGGCCCAAAAATTTGGCAAACACTGGGAAACGGCGCCACCTTCAATATTGTTGTCTGCTTGAACTGTATGATCTCTTTGCTGGTATACATTATGAACTTCCACTGAGTATTGACAAAAAACACAAACCATACTCCAAAACATGCATATAAGACCATGGTTCCAACACTCTACACATAGATATGGCCCTAAATAGCTGCAATTGGCCTCAACCGGAGACTTTTGGCTAAGCATATCTATAGCACTTATGGCATCAAATAACCCCAATGCCTTCTAAAATGCCAGGGTCATCTAGTGGAGAAAGCAATGTGGGAAGATGAATTCTCCTTCCACTACAAATTTTTGACTTTTATTCTTGAGGACAAGACTGATCCTCAAAAGGAAGGCAATAATAGGGCTTGAGATCTACCAGGTGAGTGGCAAGTTTAATCTAGGAGGAGAAAAGTACAAAACACTTCTCAAGGGAGTTTTCTAGGTGCTTGAACCCACGTGGAGGAGTGAGAAGGGATTGTGGTGGGGTTTGAGTTGGGAAACATGAAGAAATATTGTTAGGATTCCTTCAGCGACTGTAATCTTGGGTGGGAAAGCCTCGTTGGCTCCCCAATTCTCCTGTTTTCCCAATAATAAATGGTCCATCAAATTAATTAATAATGTAATAAATTATTGTAGAATATAATAAATGGTCCAACAATTAATATGGTACGTTATTAATAAATGGTCCATCAATAAATAAGGTACGTTATCATAAATACAATAATTTATTATATACGTATTCAATGTATTAAATTCAGTTTGAATAATTTATTTATTACATTGATGGAAATCCATATCCATTAATACTCATTGTCGATGGAGTAAATTGTGATGGGTTCTTGATGGTAGAACACCCTATAAATATAACCTCCCTATACTCGGTGGATTAAGGAAATATACACCATCTACATCCCCGTGCAGAGTGTAAAAGGCATTCAGGTTTTAATTCGATCATTTCATGTTTTTACAATGGCGGAAGGTAAGTAACATGTTTCTTTTATTAAAGAAATTTTTTTGATCCTAGAATTATACATTCTTTAAAATTTCTAACATTTGGTATCAGAGGGAGTTATACCTCTATCTTGTAAAATAACTTCTTACACTTTGTTTTATTAAAAACTCTTTTATATTTTAGATTTGGAAATGACAGATTTCCTTGTCTATTTTAATCCTCTTCAATTCTTTGTTTTCAATTATTAAAGATGGTTTACACATCCTTAATTCATTTGTCATTATTTTTTGTAAATTTTATTAAAATTGGGGTTTTCCAAAGCATTCCTAATTAAATAAAATTTACATATTCAGTAAAATCGCATTAAAATGTACATGCACTTGTTGTAATTTCAGTAATAAAAAATATTTATATAACTTTATTTTCATTAGATGAAATATTAAATTTAATTTTCATAATTTGACCATAGGTATTATGAATATTAAAAAAATTAATATTTTGTCATATGGTTTATTGAATTATCAAAGTCTAATTCAATAATTTATGAATTAAACTATCAATTAATAATTCTGTGATTTTTGTAAATTTTATTAAAAATTGGGTTTTTCCACAATATTCCTGATTTAAATAAAAATTACACATTCATTAAATCAAATTTTATGTTATATGAAAAATATAATAAATTTTATCCCATAGGAATTTTTATTATATTTTTAGATGAAATATTAAATTTAGTTTTCATAATTTTCCCATAGGTATTGTAAAAATTAAAATTTTAATATTTTCTCATATGGTTTGTTGGATTATCAAATTATAATTCAATTAATGAATTAAAATATTACTTGATAATTCTTGATTTATTTCATGAATCTATTGAATTAAAATTTCACCCACAGGAAATTTTATATTTTTTAGACTCATGTTGACATAATTTACATAGTAAATTATGTAATTCAAACTAATAAGAATGTATTCAATTTGCAGTTATGCCGTCAAGATTTTTGGTTATTCACTGTGACATTCCTGAATTAAAGGGTGACAACTATAAAATTTGGAAGGAGAGAATTCTTCTTTATCTAGGATGGATGGACATTGATTATACTATTCGAAAAGACAAACTGAATGCAGTTAATAATGGTAGAACACTAGATAATATATCACTTTATGAAAATTGAGAGCGTTCAAACCATATTAGTATGATGTTCATAAAAACTAAACTATGTTCTAGCATTCTCAGTTTAGTAGATGGGAATAATAATGTTCATAACTTACTAAAAGCTATAGATAACCAATTCATATCTTCAGATAAAGCATTATCAGGCACATTAATCATGAAGTTCTCATTTATGAGACTCACCACCATGAAAGGTGTGCGCGAGCACATCATGCAGGTGAGGGATATTGCAGCTCAACTTAAGAATCTTGAAGTTGATATATTTTATTCATTTCTAGTGCATTATATTCTTAACAGTTTACCACATCAATATGGGACATTTAAAATCTCTTATAACACACATAAAGATAAATGGTCAATTAATGAATTAATGACTATGTGTGTTCAAGATGAGGAAAGTCTTGTGGTGGAAATGGGAGAAACCAATATGCTGACAATGCACCAGAAACATAGCGGTCATAAATTTGAAGCCAATAAAAAGAGGAAAGATAAATTGCTTCCTCAACCTAATATTAAGAAGGAATTCATTTTTTTCTGCAAAGGAAAAGGACACGTAAAGAAAATTTTCCCTAAATTTCAGAAATGTCTTGAAAAGAAAGCTATTTTAATCTCATTGGTTTGTTATGAATCAAATATGGTTGATACAATTTATAACACTTAGTGGATTGATTCTGGTTCTTCAATCCATATTGTTAATACCTTGCAGGGTATGAAAAACCTAAGGAAACCAGTGGACAGTGATCTTGGCGTGTATTCAGGAAACAAGATGCGCTCACATGTGGAAGTCATGGGGACATTCACTTTAGTGTTATCCACTGGGTTTACTTTGCTTTTGGAAAAGACATTTTACATTCCAAGTTTCTCCATAAATGTGATTTCAGTTTCAAAACTTGTACTGTTGGGTTTTACATTCATTTTTTTTAAACTAATTTTTTGAAATGGCATCGTTGGATGTGGTATATTAAAGGATGGGATTTTCTCCATTGATTTGCAAAGAAAAATTGATAATGATAACATGCATGTTCATACTGGCATTAAAAGAAGTGTTATAAATGAAAAATATTCTATGTTATGGGACTATATATTAGGTCATATCTCAAAATAAAGGATTCAAATATTAGTTTAGAATGGGGTACTTAGTACTCTTGATTTCACTAATTTTGAGACATGTGTGGATTATATTAAGGGAAAGAAAACCAATAAATCAAAGAAAGGCGAAAATAGAAGTTCATCCATATTATAAATCATACATACAGAAATATGTAGCTCTGATATGGATTTACATAATCATAAATTCTTCATTTCATTCATTGATGACTATTCACGATATATGTATCTCTATTTGATTCACAATAAAAATGAAGCACTTAAGGCCTTTAAAATTATTAAGGTTTGAAGCAGAGAAACAATGTGGTAAACAAATTAATATTGTGAGGTCATATCAAGGTGGAGAATATTATGTGAGATACACTGAGGATGGACAATTGTCTGGCCCATTTGCAAGGTTTCCTCAAGAAAATGGAATAGTTGCACAATACACTATGCCAGGTTCACAGACCAACATGGTGTAGCTAAAAGAAGAAACCGAACATTAATGGACATGGTACGAAGTATTCTTAGTAATTCTAAGCTACCTAAATTCTTGTGAACGGATTCACTTAAAGTGGCATCATACATTTTGAACTGGGTTCCAATAAACGCAGTTTCAAAAACACCTTTTGAATTGTTTAAGGGTTGGAAACCGAGTTTGTGGCATATACATATTTGGGGATTTCCTTTAGAAGTGCATATTTATAATCCACATAAAAATAAGTTGTATCCTAGGACCATTAGTGTCTACTTCATTGGATATTCCAAAAGGTCTAAAGGATATCATTTTTATTGTTCATCATTAAACACTAGAATTGTGGAATCAAGAAATGAAAATTTTCTTGAAAATTACCTGATTAGTGGGAGTGATTTTATCAACAAAAATCATGACGAAGAACATTCATAAGTTCAACCCTCTAACTTAGGTGATAGATTGATAATTTTTCAAAAAAAACCTTATTTTCAAACAAATATCATTCCATAAATGGTTGATGGTCATCCTTTGGATCAAATAGTTCAAGAATCAGAAACCCTTGAACAATTAGTTGAACCACAAATTCCTCAAGAAAATAATGGTGAAACATTGAGAAGATCCATAAGGATAATAAATCCATAAATTTCTAGTGATTATATAGTGTATCTACAAGAATTTGACTATAATATTAGAGTCAAAAATGATCCTGAAACATATTCACATGTCATGAGTTGTGAGGAGTCAAATATGTGGTACGATGCCATGATGGAGGAGTTGAATTTCGTGAAGAGTAATGATGTTTGGGACCTTGTTTAGTTTCATTTTGGTGTAAAATCTATTGGAATTAAATGGGTTTTTAAAACCAAAAAGAATTCATTACGCAACATTGAAAGATACAAGGCTCGACTAGTTGCTAAAGGGTCCACTCAAAAGGAAGGGATTGATTATACTAACACTTTTTCTCCAGTATCCAAAAAGGATTCCTTACACATCATATTGGCATTAGTAGCTCATTTTGATTTTTAATTACAACAAATGGATGTGAAAACTTCTTTTTTGAATGGTAATCTAGATGAGGAGTTTTACATGAAACAACCTGAAGGATTCCTCTCTAGTAATGGAGAGAATTTGGTGTGTAATCTCAAAAGGTCTATCTATTGTTTAAAACAACCATCCCGACAATGGTATTTATGATTTCATGATGTAATTAATTCATTTGGTTTCAAAGAAAACATTATGGATCAATGTATATACCTGAAGGTCGGTGGGAGTAAAATATGTTTTCTTGTTTTATATGTAGATGACATTTTACTTGCCACTAATGATAAGGGTTTTCTATATGAGGTTAAACAGTTTCTCTCCAAAAGTTTTGATATGAAATATATGGGTGATGCATCATATGTCATTGGCTTAAAGATTCATAGGGATAGGTTGAGAGACATTCTAGGCTTGTCTCAAGAAACCTATATTAATAAATTCTTAGAGAGATTTCGTATGAAAGATTGCGCACCAAGTATAGAACCCATTTTTAAGGGTGATAAATTCATCATGAACCAAAGCCCTAAAAATGATTTTGAATGAGAACAAATAAAATTCATCCTGTTTTCTTCTATTGTTGGTAGTTTAATGTATGCTCAGGTCTGTACAAGGCCTAACATTGTATTTGTATTGGGAATGTTGGGGCGATATTAGAGTGATCGAGGTATAGACCACTAGAATGTCATGAAGAAGGTATTGAGATACCTCAAAGGCACTAAAGAATACATACTTATATATAAATGAAATCACAATTTGGAAGTCATCGCATATTCCGATGCATAATTTTTCAGTTGTGTTGATTCATGCAAATCAACTTCAGGATATTTCTTTATGATGGCTGGAGGAGTTGTGTCATGGAGAAGTGTCAAACAGACACTAATAGTGACTTCTACTATGGAAGCTGAGTTCGTTTCATGTTTTAAGGCCACTTCCCATGGTGTATAGCTAAAGAGTTTTATTTCGGGCCTTAAAGTTATGGATTCTATTTCAAGGCCATTGACTATATATTGTGACAATTTGACAGCTATTTTTATGGCCAAGAATAACAAAAGTGGGAGTTGAAGTAAGCACATCGACATCAAATACTTAGTCATAAGGGAACGTGTTAAAGATAAAAAGGTGGCCATTCAGCACATCAACACTAAATTGATGATTACAGATCTTTTGACTAAAGACATTCCTCCATTTAAATTCAAGGATCGTGTAATATGTATGGGGTTAAGTTCTACATTGTAAATTTTTTGAATTTTATTTGGAACTCTTAATATTTAAGTATCTCTCTCTTCAGTTTAAGTGTACGCATTCATTATTTGAGAAATATTTTTGGGGATACAGAATAAACCATACGGTTAAGGTTTGTTCATAAGGGGAATAAACCATGTGGTTAATGTTTATTCATTCAGTTATCTAAGGGTGCGTGGTATATTATGATACATGGAAGGGAACACTCATTATCTAGAGGAATACCACTATGAACCATATATCATGTTTCCTTTTTAAAGAGGGATATTGAATTCATTCACATTAATTGGTTTGGACCAAGTGGAAGAATATAATAAATGATCCATCAAATTAATTAATAATGTAATAAATTATTTTAGAATATAATAAATGGTCCAACAATTAATATGGTACATTATTAATAAATGGTCCATCAATAAATACGGTATGTTATCATAAATATGATAATTTATTATACATGTATTTAATGTATTAAATTCAGTTTGAATAATTTATTTATTACATTGATGGCAATCAATCTTCATTAATACTCCTTATCGACAGAGTAAATTGTGGTGGGTTCTTGATGGAAAAACCCCCTATAAATATAAGCCCTTTCACTCGGCGGATTAAGGAAACAAACACCATCTACATCCCTGTGCAGAGTGTATAAGGAATTCAGGTTTTAATTCAATTGTTTCCTATTTTTACAATGGCTGGTGGTAAGTAACATGTTTTGTTTATTAAAGAAAATTTTCCGATCCTAGAATTATACATTCTTTAAAATTTCTAACATTCCCTACTTTTTGGTAATTTTCCTATGCAATTTCAATACAAAGCTCTTCCCTCTCTATTTTTGGAGAAGCGCCTGTTGTGGTGTTTTAACATTAACTAACTTACACTCTAAAAATAACTGAATTGAACCAAGTTTACTATTAAACTGAAAACAAAAATAGCTGATTATGTATAAAATAAATCGATTAAACTAACATAATTAAACTAAAAAAATTTAACATAAAAATCTAACAAGTAAATCATATTTTAGGGTATGAACTTTATTTTGATAACTTATATTTTTAAAATTACTCGAACCAGCATTTGAACCGCTTACTTAATATCAAAACATCATTATAGTTTCTTAAATTAATATTTCTTTTTTTTAAATATATTTTAACAAATATAATCAATTAATTTGGATAAATTTATTTCCAAATTCAAAACCAAAAAATGACCGAATAAATCGACTCAACCAACATCAAACCCGAATTAATCAAATTGTAGAAAAAAATCAAACTGAATTATCTAATTTTCTTTCAATTTGGTCATATAACTTAGTTAAACCGACTTTTTAAGGGCCTTTGAGCCACCCTCAAGTGAACCTGGCCTTAACTAGACATTGTTGAGCTATCAGGACATCAACCATCAAATGTTGAAGCATTTGAGTGTAAGGTCTCAAGGTCACCCTCTCATGTTAACTCTTTGGTTCACCATATAATATAAGGCCCCTGAACCACACCTGTAATTTTAAAAAGCTTTTGAACCCCCTTAAGATCCTGAAGCAATAATTATATAAAAAATAATAATTAGTAAGATTTAAATTACACGATGTCATGGGAATAAATCCAATATATGCTATGTTTGTTTCAGATTTAAAAGGAAATCCAATTTCTTTAGAAATGCATGATAAAAATGGTGTAAACTTTAGTTCAGAAGCTAAAAACTTAAAAATGATCAAATTTTCATTGTAATGAAATAGATAATAATGAATGGATTACATGTGTAAGGAAATGGATAATAAAGAACCCATTATGTTTTGTTAGGAACCTCAATATATCATGGAAAAATTCAACCATTCAATATTTAAATGTTGAATTTACTCTATGACATAAGATAAGGCTAAGTCAAATAAACATATGAGAATTAAAAAAACAAGTCCTATTAAATGTCACATAACTTGTACAAGTGCATTGAATTAGTTAAATTTATTTTATTTTTTCTTTTTTGGATTTGTTTGATTGTATTTTTTGGGCATTGTATTTTTTTTCTTTTTTCATTGTAATTGATGTTGTTAGATTTGATTGGTGTTATTCTTTGTAAAAATATTTGAAATAATATTATATCTATTATCTTTTTAACATGTATGTATTTTTATATTAAAATTTTTAAAATGAAGACACAAAGCATACGTCCTGTCCTTTTGATTTCTTATTTTTTACATACATTAAATTTTATGCATTTTTCATTAGATTTTTCAAATAAAATAGGTTACAGAACGTGGGTTTTTTTGTTTTTTAATTATCCTTGTTATTAAAATTAAACATTTATTTCGTGGTTTCTTATTATTATTATTATTATTATTATTATTATTATTATTGTTATATATAATCGATCATATGTTTTGCCTTTTTTGTTTCCATTTTTTAATAATAAAACAAGTGTTTTATATTTTGATTTTTTTGTTGTTGTTATTTTTGATTATAGGATAATGAAAATGCGGTTTAGAAGCTCTCGTTTCAGTGAAAATGGAGGCGCTTAGGGCTCAAAGTTGGAGATGGCCTTCCCGTGGGATCTCCAACTTTATCTTAGTGGTCCACTCAGTGGTTCGTCAAACCACCATGCCTCATCGTCAAAAACCAGGGCCCTGTCTCTTTAAAATATGATCTGGAGAAATTACACCGACAGGCACCTTCTATGGGACGAGGATTTTATCATTTAGATTTTCCCTCTAATGATCTGAAGAGGAAGGCCTGAGGATTTGGATCTCTTTCTTTGAAGCCGGGTATGCTATGCATATAGGAATAGGACCCCCGATTCAATTAATTTGCTATCAAGAACTTTTGAATTTAGGTATGGGTTTGGGTTTTGGGTTCAAATTGGATTATATGGCATCCTAGGATCCTCTTTGATATCGTCTAGTTCCTATTAAGCTTGATAAGGCCAATGAAGACGGAAGGTTCGGTTACTTTGCTAGGTTCTTGGTGGAGTTAGATTTAAGTTCTAACTCTGATTGAGAAAGTAGTGCTTTCCAATGAGGATGATGACCTTAATTTGAAAATTGCTCATGAAAGATTACTTTCTTTTTACTCTGGCTGCCAGATAGAGGGTACATTCCAAAGAGAAGTGCTTCAAGGACTGTGTCTGCTCTTTGTTCTCTAAAGGGACATACTTCAGAGAATTGTCGGAAGAGGAATTTGAAGAATGTAGAATCACACCCTGGAATTGCCTCTGTGTCTGCACAGGAGTCAACTGAGCAGGTTGCTGGCAAGGAGCAGCCTGATGGCAATGCAGTGACCAATGGGTCTATGGTTGGAACTAGACAGGTGCCTGATGCTTCAGCTCAAGGCAAACTTGATATCACTGGCAGTGCTAGGCAGTCTCCATTGGGGTCACAGCTAGTTTATAAGTCTGGGACATCCTCAGCTGCAGGGGGGCAAAGCCCTCAGGCAGATTTGCAAGGCCAACAGGTGAAGGAGCAGACAGCCGAGTTTGTAGCTCCTGAGTCTGTTTTTTCCCAGTCTCAAGTGCAAACTAATCTAAGTATGAATAGAATCCCGGGATTGTGGGATGATGTTGTGGAAGGGAAACACTGGGATGCAGGATGATGAGAACGTTCATGAGGACACTGTCTGCGAGATGGATGCACAAGCTGATACAGATTATCAGCTGGTGCAAGAAAAGATTCTTTTGGCCTCAGGAGAACTTGAAGGGAAAAAGAAACTTGTAGGTGACTCTTCTTTTCAACCAAAGCCCAGGAGGGGCTCTGTTATGGGTAGGGTGGTTGCGGTCACTCCTGTTTACACACATATTCAGGAAGTGGTTGAAACTGACAGGGCAGTCAAATCAGCTCCTTCCAAGGGTGTTGAATTGAGCTGAAAGGATCCTCTTCAGAGTACGGGGAGCCTTGTTCCTACTGCTTATGATGAAATTGCATGTCAAAAATATGGGTCTCTAAAATCTTCTTCACCAGACTAGGAAAGTGCGGTGGAAAGTCCGAAAGTGGATTGAATAGACAGTTCAGGCAAATCCTCCCAATCCAAAGGGATTGATTTGAGCTGCATGGATGCTTTTCAAAGTGAAGTGGGTATTGAAGACCCAAATTCATGTCCCAAATCACCAAAATTTACTAAACAAGATCCAAAACCACCTATGTGTAAGGTTTCTACTTCCAATTCCTTTTTTGTACTGGATACTCCTGAAATTACAATGGAGGAATCTGAAATTAAGGATGTCGGCCAGGGAGGAGGCTTCCCTTCCAGTCATGGATGCTACCTGTTTTGAAAGGGGCCTTGTGAATCAATGTAGATGAGGACGACGTCCTCATGTTCAGGGAGCTCAGGCGGCTCAACACGAGTCTTCGTTCTCAGGCAAAGTACCTTGTACTTTGATGCTATTGTTTTCCAAGGTTTTTTTGGCTTTTGTGTTATCTTTTCTTTTGCCTTTGGCTCTTAGAATGAGGGCCGGAATGCAGACTGGTCCCTTTCCTCTCCTTACTTCTTTTGTTTTCTTAAACAAGGGGTTTGACCCCAGCATGTTTTGATTAATCACATGATAAAAACTATGTTAATTTTTTGAAATAAAACATGTTTTTTGCATTTTTTAAAATCTTCATATAAAATAGATAGAATAGTTTTGTGTTTTATTGTTAGTCTTTTTATTGTAATTGAACATGTGTTTTGTGATTTATTTGCTAATTTTTTCATAAAGCAAGACATAAAATATATGTTCTGGCTTTTTATTGGCTATTTTTTTTAATGTTGTTTGTGTTCTGACTTATTATTAGATTTTTTAAATAAAATAACTTACGAAACACATGTTTTACATATTTTAGTTCATTTTTTTATCATAATAAATCATGCATTTTGTAATTTTTTTAGTCGGCTTTTTTGTTATTTATTGAAAATCACATGTTCTGTTATTTTTTTCCATTTTTATCGTAACAAAACATGATATCATTTTTTTAGTAATGGCAGAACATGTGTTCTGCTCTGTTTTCTGTTATGATTTTTGTAAAATAGCACGTTTTATGCATTTTTTTATTTAACTTTTCATACAAAATAGTAAATAGAACACGTGTTCTTTAATTATCTTTTTTATTGAAATAAAACATATGTTGTGTGGTTTATAAATACATATATGTGTGTTATAAAAGACAGAACATATATTCCATGATTTTTATTTTCATTTTTATTCTAAAAAACACGTGTACTACCTTTTTTTAAATATTTAATTGTTATTAATGAAAAAACAAACCTTCTGTTGGAATTTTTTTATTATGATAGTGTAATAGAATGCATTTTATGTATTTTTTATTTAATTTCCCTTGTAAAATGTCAAACAAAACACATGTTCTCCTTGCAAAATCCAAAAATACTATCAATTTAAAGTTAAAACTTTGAAGAGATACTTAATAATCAATTGGTTTTTGTCTCAGTAGGGATAAGATAGAATGTATCGAGTGTCGTTTTTGCAAAGAATTGTTGGACAATGTTAGAGATATGAGATTGAGAGACCATGTTATTTCAAAAGTTGATCGTTTTTTGATATTTGGACTCATTTTTGCAATGTGATGAAAATATTAATGCAAATGTATCTCATAATATTCAAACTAGATGAATGAAATGGGGAAAGACTTTTGAAGTGCTTTGTGACTATAAAATTCCTTTGAAATTAAAGGGTAAATTTTATAGGATTGTCATTGGACCACCTACTTTGTATGGTAGTGAGTGTTCGCCTATAACGAGACATCTCAAAAAAAAAAGGTAGCATAAATGAAAATGTTAAGATGGACATGTGAGCATATTAAAATGATGAAATAAGAAATGAATGTGTTTGAAAGAAAATTGGAGTTTCTCCGATTGATGAAAATATGATTGAGAATAGATTAAAGTGGTTTGGATATGTTAGAAGGAGACTTAGAGATTCATTAATAGGGTAAATTTAATGACAAATTCACTTATTAAAAGAAGTAGAAGTAGACCTAAAAGGACCCTTAAACAAATCATTAATGACAATCTCGTTCTAAACGGTTTCAATGAAAATATGATCTTCAATCACTAGTAGAAAAACTATTTACAACATCGCAGTTTTCATGTAGGTTAGTTAGAACCGACGTGGAAATCTGGGAATATGGCATTTTTACATCGATTTTTAATTAACCGACGTGGAAAATACAGTTTTCACGTCAGTTATATAAAAACCGACGTGAAAAGTGCATATTTTCCACTCTTTCACATCGGTTATAATATAATCGACGTGAAAAACTATATTTTCATGTCGGTTAAATGATAACCGATGTAAAAAATCTTTTCAAAATTTATGAATTGACAGAGGGTTCAATTCACAGTCTTCCGTTATTGCGACGCAAGTCTCGTTTCTCTCTCGACGAAGCCCTAACTCTCTCGTTTCTTTGATCAGGTGGTCCAATCTCACATTATGATCTTAATCAACCCTCAGGTTTCATCGGCCTCATGTTACACATCAAAGATAGATCTGAAGTAAGCCTTACACATTGTCGTTTCTCTCCTTTTGGTCGTTCTTTGGCGTGGAATCTCTAACCGATGATTATTCGATCACGTGGACTTCATTCTCACATTAGCATCTTCATACACTCGGTTTTTTCCAGCTTCATCATTGCGCGTTTGATTCTAGATCTGCTCGTCTCCAACTAGCTCGCCTGAAGGTTTGAATATCTTTTATAATGTGTTAATTAGTTGTTCCAGATTTTATTTCTAGTATGCATTAGTTTTTCTCATTCAATATATTTTGTCTTTGGATTACTTTTATTTTATACAATTTTTCATGTTGAGGAGTATGTAGAGGTTTTCATACCATATGTAAAGGTATGCATACCATATTATTATTGGTTTTATGTAAAGGTATGCATACCATATTATTACTGGTGTTTTTTAAACAATGTGATATGATATGAAGTATTTGATGACATTACCGAACACAAGAAAATAAATAGGTGGTAAACTATTTTTGGAGGACGTCATGTGACACCTGCATACGATATGCATGATCTAGAGGCAGATGCGGACCAATATGAACCATCCTCCATACGCGGGACATAGGAATGCCAAATGGCGTGCAATCAGGTGTAATTAGTTTGTAGCTTAGCTGGCCTGGAAAACTAATTTTCTGTTAGTGAAACTGTTCCTGTAGAATTAAATTCAAGGTTTTCATTCTATAGAAACACAATTGAGTGTTTATTTAACTCTGGGCATTGATGAAACTATCATTTTATATCATTTTCTTCATATACCCTCCTAGGATCCAGTTTTTTTGGCTCTGTGGCTTGCTGAAAGACTTATAAATAGAATTGTAAATCAATCCAACACTAACATAGAGTGAACATGATACACAATAATATAACAAACATAATTTTCTTTCAACCATGGCTTGGATCTAACTGTATAGCTGGAACAGGTATCACAGGCACTAATTTAAACACGCTCTACGCATACAGTATGCATACAATGTTTCAAAGTACTTACACTTGTATGCATACAATATGAATCATTATGCATAGTTTAACGATGTACACCAATATCATATTTTTACTATATTCAATAACAAATGATCATATTTTTATAGTAGGCAATATCATTATGCATTTTACAACTATTTAAATTCCATCTTTTGTTTCAATTCCACTTATTGTAGCATTTGGTGTAGATTGGATTCTATTTATAAAATACATTTGTGTACATTAATGTGCATGGTCATGTGTTTCAATTGTACTCTAGGGCATTGTAAAAGGTTGAATGAGCAATGAGTCTACTTTTTAAAGAAGTAGACCAATTGGATACACAATTAGGGAATATTATGTACCATATAAAGTCCCATGAAGCAAGGTTTAATGTGACATTTTTTTAAACTAAGACTCAATTTATGATTTGAATGTATTGTTAATTACAAAATAGAATAAATATTTTATTTTTATAAATAATCAACTATGAATTAGTTGTTCTCATTATATATTTTTTTATGGATATCATTGTAAATATTTTTTAATAATTTCATAAGGTTATATTTATTTATTTTTACTTTGAGAAATTTTTGAAACAAATCCATTTTGTAATTCCTTTCGCATGAAAGAATTTTCTCATCAAAAATTTCTATTTTCTTCATAATGTTTCCATTCTTGGTTTTCTATATTTTTCGATGTCATTTCTAATCTCAATATTTTATAAATTAGTCCCTCTGTTTTTTATATTTATTTTTGACATTTTTATAGATAATAATGTATTGAGTTGGATTAATGCACCTCGAATAGGTGATGAATATGTGGAAGGTGTCAATGCTTTTTTGGAATTTTCTAAACGAAATGTTTCAAACAATGACATGTTTTTCTAACCATGTCTGAAATGTTTAAATTTGAAGAAGTTGGAAAGCAGAGAGATCAAATATCATTTAATTTGTCATGGTTTAAATTCAAGTTATAGTCCTTGGATTTGGTATGGTGAATCTGTTCAGAATTTTAAATCTATTGATGATGGTGCTTTGAAAATGATAAATCTGATCAACTTGATGAAATGATTCGTGGTATTGAAGTAGAGGTAATTGAGAAACAATCGAAAATTGAGTGTTTATATGGTGATGCTGAAAAACTATTGTATTCAGGTGTACGAAATATACAGTTTTATCGACGATGTTAAGACTCATTAACTTGAAGTTGAAACATAGATGGAGTAACAAGAGTTTTACAGAGCTGCTATAATTGTTGAAAGATATTCTTTCTAAAGACAATGATCTTCCATATTCACATTATAAAGCCAAGAAAATATTATTCCCGATGGGATTGGGGTATAAGAAAATACATGTCTGCCCGAATGACTATGTGCTATATAAGAAAGAATATGAATTTTTGTCAGTGTCTTAAATATGGGGCGTCACAGTATAAGTTGAAAGAAAAATCACAGGCTGATTTAGCAGTTACAGAGATATCTGCCATGACATTTTGGTATCTTCCTAGAATTCCTCGTTTAAAAAATTTATTTTCCAATCCACATGATGTTAAAATGTTAAGATGACATGCAAATGAGCGGATATGTGATGGAAAATTATGGCATCCAGCTGATTGTCCACAGTGAATGAAAATTGATCACCCATTTCCTACATTCGAAAATGAAGTTAGGAATCTCAGATTTGGTCTGTGCATGGATTGAATGAAGGCATATCGAAACCTTAGTAGCACACATAGTTCATGGCCTGTTTTATTGGTAATATACAACATATCTTTTTAATATTGTATGAAGTGAAAATATGCCATGTTGAGCTTAATGATATCTGGACCAAAACAGTCCGAAAATGATATTGATGTTTTCTTCTCACCATTAATTGATGATTTGAAACTTTTATGGGAAAATGTATTAAGGTGTATGATTCTTATAAAATGGAATATTTTCAACTGCATTTGATGATTACGTTCACTATAAATGACTTCCCAACATATGGTAATTTTTCTGGATACAATGTTAAGTGGCATAATGCTTGTCCAATTTGTGAACAACAGACTTCATAGTATCAACTGCATCATGGGAGAAAAATAGTATACATGGGTCATCGAAAGCTTTTTCCTATAGACCAATCTTATCGAAGATTAAAAAAGTCATTCAACAGCTCACATGAATTTGTTATCACTCCAAAACCTTTTTCCACTGATCAATATTTTGAGAGGGTGAAAAACATTGATGTGACATTCAGAAAGACACAAAATATGGTAATGCTAGAAACATTTGGAAGAAACATTCAATATTTTTTGAGTTACCATATTGGAGATATCATGAGGTCAAACATAACATTGATATCATGCACGTGGAAAAGAATATATGTGACAGCTTGATTAGAACATTGTTAGATATTAAAGGAAAGACTAAAGATGGGTTGAATGCAAGATTGGACTTACTCTCAATGGGAATATGTTTGGAGTTAGCTCTCACTCCTGATGGAAGGTGAACATTCCTACCCCTAGTTTGTTATACATTATCTAAGAGGGAGAAAATTAGATTTTTTAGTGTCTTTATGATATCAAAGTGTCACCGGGTTATTCTTCAAATGTAAAATTTTTTGTTTCTTTAAAGGATTTGAAGTTGAAAGGTATGAAATCTCATGATTGTCATGTCATGATGTAACAACTTCTACCAGTTGCCTTGCATGGAATATTTCTCATTCATGTCAGAATGACTATCATGAAGGTGTGTTATTTCTTCAATTCAATTTGTAATAAGTTGATTGATCTAAATGCTTTGAAAAACTTGGAGAACGAAGCAGTTTTCATACTTTGTCAATTGGAAATGTATTTTCCTCCATCCTTTTTGATATCATGGTTCATTTAGTGTGATAAATAAAGATTTGCGGACCTATATATCTATGTTGGATGTATCCTTTTGAAAGTTATATAAAGACATTAAAGGGATATGTTAAGAATCCATATCGACCTGAAGTCCCCATTGCTGAGAAGTATATTTCTAAAGAAGTTGCAGAGTTTTGTACACCTATTTGTCTACAGTGGAGCACATCGGTTTGCCTACATATCACCATGAACGAGTCAATTATGGGGGAAAGAGAATTCATGACTTTAAAGTAAAATCATTGACATTTGAAGAGATAAAGAAGGTACATTTATATGTCTTGAATAACATAGATGATGTTCAACCATATATAACATTGCATATTAATGTGTTGAAACAATGTTATCCAAAAAAGAATGATATGTGGATTTTGAATGAGCATAAAAAAACTTTTTTGCCATAGTTTAAAGAGACCCTTCTTAGTAGATCAGATGCATCTGAAACATTGAGATGATTAGTGGGCGGTCTTTTTTTAAATTTGATAATATGGTCTGGGTATGATATTAATGGATATACATTTCATATGAAAGATCATGACAACAGAAGTGAAGTTCAGAATAATGGTGTATTAGTGTTTGCAAAAACAATGCATTTTTCGAGCGCTAAAGAAAAAAACTCAATCTCTACATCAAAGTGCATATTATGGAGTCATTAAAGAGATTTGGGAGGTTTATTACATTAAGTTTCAAGTTATAGTGTTAAAATGAAAATGGTTTATCGGTAAAAACAGTGTCAAACATGATGAATTTGGAATGACAGTAGTTATTAATATGGATAAATTGGGATACACAGCTGATCCGTTTATCACGGAGACACATGCAAAACAAATTTTCTATGTTATTGATCAATCCAAGATGCAGTGGTCTATTTTTTTATAAGGAAAAAATAGTATTTTGGTGATGATAAACTTGACGAAGATGCTGATTTATGTGAGATCACTACTTCCATAGAAAGATTAATAGATAATGTAGATGAACATATCGAAGACATGGTTTGTGTCATACATAATTATCATAACAAAGGAATTTTGGAAAAAAATCCTTTAGTACATTCCTAATTTTATAGGTAACATATGTTTTTATTTTTTTTACTTTTTAAAATTTCACAAAATGTTAGATATTTTATTATGAATCCCTTTATTAAAACATGTGTTAACACAACATTTTTGAATTTTCTTACATTCGTTTATGTCATTTCATCTCATATTAATGATGTTATCATTTTGGTTAACTATAAAAAATATGAATTAACTTGTGTTAAGTTTAGTTTAGTTTACTTTTTTGTTTGATAATTTTCCTTTTCTAATTTTCATTTGAATGTAATAGTTGTATTTGTATTTTTTTAAGTGATTGTTTGTTTCTTTGATTTGTAGGATAATGACAGATCCATCAGCTGATACACCACATACTTCTAGATATGATCAAGCTCATGATACCTCTAGGGAGGAACACATGCATGCTCCTATTGATGAGTCTCCTCATCCTTCTTTATAGGAGACAAAAAATTCCATGGGGGGGGGGAGTTCTAGGGTGGGTAAATGTGGCATCACACATTTACCAAAATTATCTGTTGTTAGTAGTCAAGACTAGAAGATATCAGTAGACTTTTATGATAATGATATTCCAAGAGGTACACATGCAAAACAATTCAAGAATTTTATATCAGTACAGACTAAAATGAAAGTTAGTATTTTGATTGATAATCAGAGAAGTGTTGACAAAGTTACCACATCTCACATGTGGGAGACTGTATTGGTAAGCTTGTTTGTTATTATTTTACTTATATTGAAATGTTTATAATTATATATGTTTTCACCCTTCTTATCATATGTCATATGATATACCAAATAATGGAGGAGTTAGGACGAAATGTTTGTCATTGGCCTCTAGGAGATGGAGGGATTTTAAATCTTCCCTCATATCATAATTCATTTTTGGGAATATACAACATGAAAATCCATGTCATATATAACCATTTATAGATGGACATACTTGGAAGCAATTTGTTGAAAGAAGACGAGGAGAAGCATTTTTGGTAAGTGTAATGTTACCTTTTAGAAGTTTTTTTATATTAATGATCATATTAATGATCACATTAATGATCATATTAATGATCACATTAATGATCATATTAATGAATTTTTAATTCTTAATTTAAAGTAATCGAGGAGGAGATCTCATTAGGAGATCCAAACAAAAAACATATACCCTCACACTTTATCTTAGGGAGGGTATATGCTACTAGAAGAGAAAATGATGGCTAAACAATTTCAACAATTAAGGGCTTCATCTTCAGGCTCAGAAGAGGTTGGACCTCCCCCCCCCCCCCATAATACATGAAAAATGGAAGAGGGTTCAAATGAGAAAAAAATGATGCTATCTTACGGAAGAGTCGAGGGTTGTAACTGAGAAGATTGTAAGATGTTTACATTATTTACTTATTTAAGTTAAATCAATTGTTTATATATTGTGATTCATTATGGGATTTTTCAAATATTCCATATAGGATTCTATTAACGACCAGAGAACACAGAGGGCCTTTATAGCTAAGGCTAGGCATGATATTTTAGCTGCAACATTGGGAAAGGATGAACACCCGAGTCGTGTATGAGGATACCCGACAGGTGTATTGGTAAAACAAGTGTTGCCACATTCCGAATATTTTTCAAGGGAGGATTTTTATAAAAAAAATAGACACTTTGGAAGCTGAATTTCAGGATATACACATGAATATGGAGGATAGTATCATAGCTTCTGTACATACGATGTTTGCAGACATGCAAAAAAAGTTTTAGTCCACAGATCTGACTCCTCCACCTCCGCCACCTCCGCTATTAGATCCCACTCTTAGTTATCCTACTTATACATCTCTGGTTTCATACCTCACTCCTTCTCATCCTATTCCAACACCCCCTCCTCCACAACTTCCCAGTTATTGCGAGTTGTATGTTGATGATCCCAAGCATATTGTTGCATATGGGATGATATTTTATTTGGGTGATACCATTCATCATAAAAAGATAGAGATATATCATCATATGGTCATTGTACAAGATATAATAGATATATCAACAATAATTCAATGTCCTACAGATGTGGTGAATACAATTGGACAAAGTATCGACCATTTTCTATATTGGTCACCTAGACTTGTTTGACATATTACTATAGAGGTGTGTGTATATGTAATCTATTATTTCATTTTGATATTAATTTTTTTATCATTATAATGTTTATATATTTATCTATTTTTTTATATGAATACTTTAAAGGTAAAGAAATATTGTATAGTCAACAACATATACAAAGTGTTACGACTTCAGATGCAGTTTCTTCTACTTTTGATGGATTATCAAGATATTTAAATATGTTACTAGATTTATATGAGATTCCAATTAAAGAAGTTATTTGTGGGAATGCAATGAAGGTGACACTTTTGAAAAACAATATCATGGAGCTTTTAGCTAGAGATCAGTTTGGCATCAACACGATGCAAATTTTTTCCATGTAAGTCGGTTAACAAAAATTTTCCGATCATTTGATTTATTGAAAATTTATACTTATTTTTGTTTTGTATTAGGTATCTTTTTAAAATTTGTACAGACCATCACAAGACATATGTATATGTATTTATGGATCCATACTTTATTTCACCCATAGTTAGGACACTGACTAGTGCAGAAAGAACCATTTATATTGCTGAAAGATTTCAGAAAAATGCAATTATTCAGTGTTGGATGTTTCCTTATCTTCAAGAGTATGAAACATATTTCTCATAAAGTGTTTTATATCTCTTAACATATTAACCACTCATATTAAATTTTCTTATATCTTAGATTCCATTAAATGTTGGATGTTTTTTGTCTAAGAGAGAGGATATTGTATTGGTTATACTCGATCTACGACGAAGTGAAAGAAAATTTTAAGAATGTATTGAACAAGTAAGTTTGAGTATTTTAATACTCGTTTACATTATAATGACTTAAATTTATTTTATTCATATTATTTTCAAACAGTGCATGGGATCTCTATAGAGAGACTACAAGAAAGAAGCAATCCAAGATCAAATATGTAAAAACACAGGTGAATTTTCATTTACAATTATTAAATCTTGGATATATTACTTATTAATGTTATTTATAATTGGTAAATATTTTTTAACAGCAATTTAATAAACAAGGATTAAAAGAATGTGGATACTATGTTTTAAGATTTATGTATGAAATAATTGCAACTGGAATGCTTTCAAAGTTCAATAAGGTTAGATTTCTTTATGAACTTTTCCTTGATATCTCATTAGTTTTATTCAACATACATACAAGTTAAATGATTTCTTTATAATTTGTAGCTTTTTGATGACCCACACCCTTATATTGAAAAGTATTTGAGACAAATATAAAATGAATGGACAAATCATTTCATATGTTTACTCATTTTTAGTTTGTTTGTAATATATAGTGCAAACTAGAAAGTTAAAATTTCAAGTGTAATAGTTTTTTCTGACGTTCTCTGTTATTTTGCTACTTCTGTACCTATTTCTTCTTATTTATTTTGGGGAGAGGGTAGGGTGGATAGTTTTTATTTAAAAAAAGAATTTGATTTTTCACGTCTATTATTTGGTAACCGATATGAAAAACAATCTTCCACGTCAGTTATTTTATAAAACCGACGTGGAATACTTCTTGATTGATATTTCACATCGGTTATTTAAAAACCAATGTGGAAAACTTTTACAAAAAGTATTTAAAACGTCAGTTATAAATAACCGATGTTATAAACTTATTTACAACATCGCATATTAACCAATGTTAAAAATCAATATAAACCGATGTAAAAAAATCATCATTTGCACTAGTGAATAGAGCTAATTGGCAACATCTAATCTATGTAGACAAACTCATTTGATTGGGATTAAAACTTGTTTTTTCTTATTCTAATAAAGAAAAAATTGAAATTTTAATTTTTGTGATTTTATAATCTTATTAATGATAGAACATGTGTCATGTTATAATATTTTATTATTATTTTTATAATAGAGCATGTTTTACGTATTTTTTTTATTTTTTATATAAAATATCAAACAAAACTTTGGGTGTTTTTCAATTAGTCTTTTTACTGGAGTACAACATGTGTTCTTCTGTTTATATAGTTTTTTGTTATATATGAAAGAATATATGTTATGTGATTTTTAATTACATTTTTCTAATAATAAAACAAGTTTGTACCATTTTTTATCTTATATTGTTATTAATGACAATACATGTGTTCTGTTGTAATTTGTTATTATATTTTTGAATAAATAATGTTCATATTTGTTTTATTTGATTTTTCATTCATATAAAACAACATCAACAAATAAGTCATAAAACCAATTAAATAGGGTCGGCTGCATGGATCAAATGTAAAAAATTAGCTCTATTACATACCATATTTTCATTGAAACCATTTAGAACAATATCATCTTGAATGATTTGTTTAAGGTACCTTTTAGAAACAAAAAAAATGTTATGTTTTCATTAATTAGCATTTATATAATAATGGAACATGTGATCTATGGTCTATTTAGTTTTTCATGTTATATACTACACAAAATATATTTTTTATTTTTTATTTTCTATTAATGACTTAAATGTGTTATGGTGCCATATTTTGTTAAATTTTTGTAATTAAACATGTTTTATTTATTTATAATTCGATTTTTCATATAAAACTGTAAAAGAGTTTTTTTAGTTAACATTCTTATTAGAATAGAAAATGTATCATCTGTTTTTTTTTTGTTATATATGATGGTACACATTTTTTGTGTTTTAGAACTCATATTTATTGTACCGAACATTTATATTGTGAAAAACTACTCAAATTAATTTTATGAATTGATATTTTATTTTTAATGTAAAATGGAATATAAAAGGTATGTTTTGTTGTATTAATTTTTGATGTTATTTTCTTTATTCCATGTCACATTTTTTTATAATTATTCTTTTGTAATAGAAAAAGATTATTTGAACTTTAATTTTTAGTGGAAAAAACATCGATTATGTTTAAATTATTATTTTTTAGTATAATAACATGTTTTTTTACATTTTTTTAGCACTGAAATCAAAAATTTATTGATATTTAAACTTGAAAATTTATATGAAATAATGATAAATTTTTTCTCCAAAATAGAAATTCCAGGAAATGAATTTATTTTTTAATTTAAAATGAAATTTTCTAGAATTTTATAATTGTTTTAAATAATAGTTTGGAAAAATGAATATAATTTTCCATTCAATGAGGCGTCCTTTCAAAAATTTATGGACCGAAAGTTTGAATAAAACATAAGCACTTAAAAAATAAAAAACTATTAGAAAAAATAATGAGACAAAATCCATAGCTACAAAAATAAATAAATCTTGATATAAATTTTGAAATTTAGAGGCATAAAATTGTGAGGGAGACTTCTTAACAAAAAGGATTAACAAAAATAAAAAATAAAACCATACTAGATAAATTTGAGCATTATGATCTTAAATCTTACGACATGTTAGAGAAAAACGAATTAAACCACCAATAAAATATGAAAAGGCTGAATTTATAGTTACTGCATTAAATATTATTAAAAAAAACAATGATCCTAAAAGAAATAAACTATGGATAGGAAGGAACGAATTCAACCATTAGATTATTGTCATGAAAGAGAAGATGAACTATATGAAGAAAAATAAAACCTATATCATTATTCTTATGCCAAAAGGGACTAAAAAAAGATTCAAAATGAATCTTTAGAAAAAAGGATAGCATTCCAAAGATTTTGTGCAAAAGGGGGGTTAAGATCATCCTAATTTTTTCTATTGTAAAACATGTTTTGATTAAATTTTCATCAAATTATGTAGCTTATGATGATATGAAATGATCGTAGTTAGAAGACACTCCTACATGTAACACTAGAAGAAGAAATCCATACGCCCCCACAAATGCTTCACCAATGAGATCCCTAAGATTTATATTCATCTTTTAAATAAAAATTTATATAGATTAAAACAACAACATAGACAATAGTATAAAGAATTTTATATTCATATGTGGAAAAATAATTTCAAAATAAAGTGATGGTGATATTTGTGTATACTATAAGAATGTGAAAAAAAATCAATTAATTTTGTTGTTGTATGTTGATATGCTTCATAAGAATCTCATACTAAATAACTAATTTAAGTCCATGTTAAAGTCTGAGTTCCAAATGAAAGACTGATGTTATTAATATTTTCATGACTTATTATATACTCCCTTTACTGATTTTATATGAAATGTGCACAATTTGTGTGAAATATTAATGTTTTAATACTAAGTATAATTTTTGAGCATTTTTAGAAGTAGTCCAATTGAGTCAGTTTACTATTTTATTTATAAATCCTTCCATACTGATCCAAATTGTGTGGTTCTTGTTTTTTAGGATTCCTAATTAAATTTAAAACATTTCATTAGAAGTGATCATGGGCCAATTCTTCCATTTGAAGGCCCATATGGACCACACAAGAAGGCCTACAAAATCTATGAAGAAACTAGACCAGCCATAAAGATTTAATTTCTGGGATCAATCAAGAAGTCCAAATTCCTTTTTTCTCCTCCAAGGTTTGGGTGAAAATTCAAGGAGTCTTGGATAAAAATTTCAAGTCCCAACTTCAAAGACAAAGGGCCCAAATGATTAATTTAAACTCATCCCACCATTCTGGCCAGGAATTAAAATCAGTACAGTATTCATGACATGTATCCTGATATAGTCATTAAATCAAGATGAGATTTTGCAGTGTGAAATAGGAGATATAGTTGGCCTAATTTTTTGAAGAAATCATTCGGATTTGAATGCATCTTTCAATTCCAAAATCTATTCACATTTTGGCCATTGAAAAAGTATGGATAGAAATGGACAGTTTAACATTGTTTATTGAAACCACCATAACTTTGGATCCATGAGTCCAAATTCCTTAAAATTTTTAGATTAGTCGGCCAAAATTATTATCTAAAACTTTAAAGAAAGAAATATCTCGAGATTTTGCTATCTGGATGTCCAAATTATCGAGCCAAGTGGAGGGACATATTGGGAATGCAAACAGTCCACTTCCTTGGGCTATAAATACACCCCCTCCTCTCCTTCAAAGGATTTGGCATTTAAAAAGAGAGGAGCACATATTGACATGGAAAAAGCCTTGCCAAGGTATTGGGAGGACCTGACATACTCACGTTTTCACTTGAGATACCCTTCCTTTTCTCTTTGTTTCCTTTTTCTTTTGTGTTGTTCTTCGCTTGTAATCTTGTAAGTATTGGTTTTTTTAATTCTATTTTAATGCATATTTCTTCTTCTTCATATATTATTCTCATCCACCTTATATTAAATAATATTAGTGGTCTTAAAATATTTTAAATACATTTGAATCCCCTTCCCTTATTATGCTTTCTCATTCAATCTAAAGTTAGTATTTAATTCCCTTCACTGTTTGTGTGTGTGTGTTCGACGCACAACTCTTTTCTTATCCCTTTCTTTTTCTTTTATTTATAATTCATAATCATAAACATTACAACCAGATTATTAACCAAAACAATGTCTGAGTAAATCTACCATTGGGGTGAGTTATAATTTGGTGATGTTAAGTGATTGAGAGCATTTGCTTGATGGATATTTTTTAAATTAACATTGTGTATGTTAAAATTAGAATGTCATGGATTAATGACATGATTTGTTTAACGTGTGGTTTCCATGGATTATTGGAACCATAAATACAATACCATCAACAAGATCTAATTGAGATTAGAACCCTAAGATAAGTTAAGTCTTGGATTAAATCCTGAACACTTAGGAATTCCAATCAACGTTATCTTGTGAAGTGGGTGTTAATTTAAATGCAATATAAAGCAAATATCAAGGATATCACAAGCTTAAATCCCTAAAAATGAACTCACCCCAATATTTATCAAATTGTTAAATTAAACACCAATCATTAATCACTTCATTTAAGCTCTGAAAACAAACCCCCCAATCAAAATACAATTAACTAAAAATATTTGACTATTAAAAAAGTATCATCACCGAGGATTTGACCCAAGTGCTGTTATACACATTAGCAGAGTATCAGAACTTTGAATGGTCGATAGGCGACAATCAGCCATGCTTTCAAATGGCACTATTTCCGGGGATGGTTCTTTATGTAGTCATTAGTTTCTACTTATTGTAAAAAAACAAAAAAAATTGAAAAAATTGAAAAAAAAACACAAAGAAAAACCCACCTTCTCATAAAAATCATAAGATGAAAAAACAAAAGGAAAAACCCATCTTCCTCTTTCTTAAAACATCTCTCTGAATGCCCCGTAGCCTCCCAAACAATCCCTCAGATTTATTTGACCCTGAAATTGAGCGAACACTTCTCCAACTTAGGAGGAATATTAGGGTTAATCAAATAATTCAAGAACCAGTCCTTGTCCAACTAATTGAATTAGATATGGCCAATCATAGGGAAAAAACACTTAAAGAGCTTTCTTCCCCTAATATGAATTACCAACCTCTTGGTATTCAATATCCAAACATAGAGGCTGAATTTGAACTCAAATCGGGTTTGATTCATCTTCTCCCTCATTTCCATGGGCTAGACGGTGAGGATCCACATCTTTATATTAAAGAGTTCCAAGTGGTGTGCTCTCCCATGAAGCCTCAAGGGGTTTCTGAGGAACAAAAAAAACTTCAAGCATTCCCTTTATCCCTAGCTAACTCTGCCAATTTATGGCTCTACTACCTTCCTCCTGGTTCCATAACCACATGGAATGACATGAAGTGACTCTTCTTAGAGAAATTCTTTTCTGCTTCTCGCACTGCTTCTATCTGAAAGGAAATAAGTGGTGTTCATCAATTCCCAAATTAATCACTCCATGATTACTGGGAGAGGTTCAAAAAGCTTGTTGAAACTTTCCCACACCACCAAATCCCTGACCAACTCTTGATCCAATAATTTTATGAGGGGTTATTGGCTATAGAGAGAACTCTCATTGATGTTGCAAGTGGCAGTGCTCTTGATGATAAAACTCCTACCACTGCAAGAGATCTTATAGAAAACATGGCTGAAAACACACAACTATTCCATACTCAAGCACATGATCAAGTAAAACAAGTCTAATAAAATCAATCCATAGAGCCGAACAAGATGATCGAGTGGATGAGTGAACTTACAGGTCTTGTGCGACAACTAACTGTGGCATCCAAAGCCCCAACCTCATCTTCCCCACAATCAATGTTTCCTAGACCTGTTAAAAACTGTGGAATCTGCAACTCACCAGCTCATCCAACTGATACATGTCCAAAAATTAAAAAGGATCAATTTGATTCATCTGGATCAATAGATATCAATGCAGCATATGCTCAGCGGAACCCCAACCCTCAACAATCAGGTCAGTTCATTAGAAACTTCAACCAACCTCACTCCGAGCCCTTCTCTTTTTCCTATAACCAAGGCCTGAGGTATAGTAATCCCATCTCTCATCCCCCTCAATTACCTCCTCAAAACCCAAACCAATTTCAATATGGTCAAGGTGTTGGTGACTTCCAACAACCTTATCCTTTTGTTCCTTAACAACAAAGGAACAATCCTCCTCATGGATTCCACTATCCTAGTGAGCCTTCCCAATTCCAAAACCAATACAATCACTTTCCCAAGAACCAAAATCAAGGTAATCCCAATCCTGGACAAGCCTCTTCTTCCAAGAAACCATGGGAAAGTGCAGTGGACGATCTTGCCTCATTCACCCATTCCAGCATCAAAAACATTGAAACCCAAATTGGTCAACTTGCATCCCACCTGAGCCAACAACAACAATCAAATTCTTCCCAACTCCCAGCTCAACCATTACCCAACCCCAAGGGTAATGTAAGTGCAATTTCACTTAGATTAGGGAAGAAAATTTCTAATACTCAAGATAAGTCCTCCAACCCCCCCTTTGAATGTTGACCTAGAAAATGAAAAGAAAAATAAACATGAAAAGGAATCTGAATCCATTCCCTCACCTCCTTCCATTCCACTTAAGAACCTCATTACTTTTCCTCAAGACATTTCTAAGACAAATAAGTCCTTTGAACCTAATACTGAAATGCTTGACATGTTTAGACGTGCTGAAGTCAACATTCCCCTCTTAGATGCCATAAAAAAAATCCCTAAGTATGACAAGTTTCTTAAGGAATTGTGCACCCACAAGGGGCAACTTAGGACTTTGAAAAATGTTTCCACCCAACAGTCTATTCCCATAAAGTGCAAATATCCAGGGACCTTTACAGTTCCATGCCAAATTGGAAGTTCCAACTTCAATGATGCACTCATAGACCTAGGATCCTCAATTAATGTCATGCCCAAATCCATATTCTCCAACCTTGGTCTAGGTCCCTTGCATCCAACAGGTGTTTTCATTCAATTGTCCAATCAAAGCACTTCTATTCCTGAGGGTATAACTGAGGATGTCCTTGTTCGCGCGAATGATCTTATCTTTCCTGCTGATTTCTATGTTCTTGACATGGAAGGTGAGACGAACTCTTCTCAATATCCCCTAATTCTAGAAAGACCATTCCTCATGACTGCTAGAACTAAGATTGATGTCCATTCAGGCATCTTATCCATGTAATTTGGTGACCAACTGGTCAAGTTCAACATTTTCCAAGCCATGTGATACTCATCTGAGGATCATTCTGCATTCTCAGTCCATGATTCTGATTACACTTCTAAGAGTCAATTGATCCCCAATCCATCATGTTCTTCATGTTCAAATAATATAGGAGTTTGTGAATATTTCATCCCCATTAACCAAGTCATAAATGGAGAAGTTTGCGTGGACATTAAAAATAAAAACTCCATTGATCTAAAGGATCTTGAAAACTCTTTGGAATCCCATATCACCTCTGGAATCCACTACTCCAACATGGATGGTAATGGGGAAAACGAAAAAGCATGTTCATTTTTTGATTCAAATCTGATTATCCAACATTCATCATTTCCTATCCATGATTCTGAAAATTTTGTTATTTGTGAGGTGAACCCTTAACCAATGTGTTTATATTGTCTCGATGGTAGTGATGTTTGTGATATTTGTTCCCTAATTAATAAAGTGATCACTGGTGATATTGAAATTGACTATTATTTGGAGAACAACATTGATATAAAGGATATTTAAAAATTTATTCAGTCTTATGACTCTACTGATTCTCATTACTCTACATCGGTAAGTGATGAAATAAATGAGTAAAAAACAATTGGGATCTCATACTCTGGTTTCATGTTATCTGAACCTTACATAAATGAACCATCAAAATTGATACATCTTCCTAAATTTCCAAGCATAGAAAACCATCACTTGGTGGATAAAATCATTCATCACATTAAAGACCAAAGGGAGGATAGTCATATGATCTTTCCACCCCCATTGAATTGCAAGTGAAACAATAAGGAAGGGATGGAATTATCCAATGAATCATCAAGCCTCCCAAACAAAAAGTTTTTCTGGAAGCACACTGGAGTTGAGAAAATATGATGGCCACCGTCAGACTATGGGTAGTCCACTGCAACTGTCCATCTATAGACAAATAAATACAGAGCTTATTGGGAGGAAACCCATGTTTTCTTTTACTTTTATGAAATTTTAATTTTTTTAGTTTTTCATTAGAAGAATAATGGTTTTTCTTTTTTAGGTAACACCCCACAATCTTGGAACCACATCAACTTCCATTGAATCCCCAACTTCTGCAGTCGACCCACCACTAGATGGAGATGACATCCCACTAAATCTAAACCAGGGGAACCTCTTTCCCTTTAAATCCTCTTCTCTCTCTCTCTCTCTTCATCATCCCTCCTTCTCATTTTGTTTTTTACCAATTTCCTCCTCACATTTTTTTATTTACTCTTCCTATTTTGTATGGGTGTGTCTTTATAAAAAACTAAAACAAACCTAAAAAACTTAAAAAGAACTAAAAAATAATAATAACATGAAAAATCAAGAGTCATGCTTACTCACCTTCCAATTTTAAAATTTTGTCCAACCATTTTGAGGGGTTAAAAGACATTGTTTCATCTCAAAAAATATGTGGTTTCTTCATAAATTTGGATAAAGAATATTGTGTCAAAACCAACACATTTTGAATGATCACTTTTTGATTTAGAAACTGATTTTCACCACCCATGAGGAACACCATTTGCTTTCATGCTAAGGCCACCTATGGCCATCTTTTCAAAATGTGTGTTTTTCACCACCATTTTTGAGTCTTGAGTTTGTTGACCTTCGAGATGAATTTCCAACTTTAGTGTGCATTTAAATGATAGAGGCATTTTCTGAACCACATGAGAATCACAATAGCCAAATAGCCTCCCATTTCCCTTACATTAATCCTCCTTTTGAAAGCCCCTTCGAGCCTATGAAAACCTTTTCTTTGATAGCCACATTACAAGACCAATACATTATCCCACCCAATATTAACATGGATTTTCATTGCATAATTTTTGGAAATTTAAGTGTGGAGGGAATGGATTTCATTTTGGGAACCCTTTTGTTGATTTTCACCATGTTATCATCTGCTTGAGGGAAAGAATCAATTTCAGTGTGGTGGAGAGGTTTTTATTCAATGGGGTTTGGGAATGTATATATTCTTATGACATATTATTCAAATTTTAATGACAAGTGTTCAAAAAAAATAATTAAAAAAATGAAAAAAAATCAAAAATAAAAATAAAAAAGGGTTGTGTCTTGTGTAGGTAAAAAATCACTATTTTTCAGCCTTTGATCTTGTTATAACTATTATAATTAGTGTCATGGGGAGATCAATCATGTGTTGGGATATGAGTGTGAGATCTATTTCAAGTTCAACTTTCTAAAAAAAAGAAGAAAAAAAGAACACTTGCATTATATTCTTATGTCATTGGGAGAAGTTTTGTGTTTTGTAAATATTCCATCTTCTCATTCCCTTCATATTTCCTTCCACTTTTGTGTTTTATTTTACATTTTCATTTCCTCATAAATATGTGTTTCCATTTCCTTTCATGTCTCATTTCAAAAAAAAATGTGCATTTCTTTTTCTATGTTGGAGTTTTACCCCCTTTTTTCTATCTCTTAGACATTATATTCCTACTTTCCCATAGCCACAGAAAAAAACCTTTCAAAAGACCTCTTGATTATTGTGCAGTTTGGATAGGTAATGGAAGCTGAGAGCTCTTTCAAACTCTAAGATTTTCACTTTTGGTTGGTGAATGAGTGAAGCTCCATAAATTAATTTTATCATATTGAGAGGAGTAAGTTTTGTGTGCCACCATTTTTCATTTCTAAATTTGAGCATGAAAAAAATGAATTATTTTTGGAACATTGTTTCTATAACAAATTTTAGTGTAATTCAATATGGATGAGTGATATTGTCTAAACCTCCCTGATTGGGGATTTTTTTTTTTTGTAATATTTGATGATGAGTGAAAATGATTTTTGTCATGTTTTTATATTTGTTGCACATGAGGACATGCACAAGACTAATTGTGGGGGATTTGATGTTATTAATATTTTCATGACTTATTATATACTCCCTTTACTTATTTTATATGAAATGTGCATAATTTGTGTGAAATATTAATGTTTTAATACTAAGTATACTTTTTGAGCATTTTTAGAAGTAGTCCAATTGAGTTAGTTTACTATTTTATGTATAACTCTCACCCTATAGATCCAAATTGTGTGTTTATTATTTTATATGATTACTAATTAAATATAAAACATTTCATTAGAAGAGGTCATGTGTCAATTCTTCCATTTTAAGGCCCATATGGACCACACAAGAAGGCCTACCGAATCTATGAAGAATCTGAACCAACCATGAAGATTTAATTTCTGGTCTCAATAAGGAAGTCAAAATTCCTTTATTCTCCTCCAACGTTTGTATGAAAATGTAAGGAGTCTTGGATAAAAATTTCAAGGCCCAAATCCAAAGACAAGGGGACCAAATGATTCATTTAAACTCATCCCACTATTCTGGTCAGGAATTAAAATGAGTACAGTATTCATGACATTTCTCTTGATATAGTAATTAAATCAAGATGAGATTTTGAAGTGTGAAATAGGAGATATAGTCGGCCAATTTTTTTGAATAAATCATTCATATTTTAAGACATCTTACTATTCCAAAATCTATTCACATTTTGGCCATCGAAAAAGCATGGATAAAAATGGACAGTTTAACATTGTTTATTGAAACCACCATAAATTTGGTTCCATAAGTCCAAATACCTCTAAATTTTGAGATTAGTAATCCAACATTATTATATAACTTTAAATAAAGATATATCTCAAGATTTTCCTGTCTTGATGTCCAAATCATCAATCCAAGTGGAGGGACATATTGGGAATGCAAACAGTCTACTTCCTTGGGCTATAAATACATCCCCCTCCTCTCCTTCAAAGGAGTTGGCATTTCAGAAGAGAGGAGAACATATTGGCATGACCAAAGCCTTTCCAAGAGCTTGGGATGACCTTCCATACTCAAGTTTTTACTTGATATACCCTTCCTCCTCTCTTTTTTTTCGTTTGTGTTGTTCTTCGTTTGTAATTTTTTTAAGTCTTGGTTTTTGTAATTATATTTTAATGGATGTTTCTTCTTATTTATATATAATTATCATAAAAATTATGTTAAATAATATTAGTGGTATTAAAATATTTTAAATATATTTGAATACCCTTCTCTTATTATGCTTTCTAATTCAATCTAAAGTTAATATTTAATTCCCTTCACTGTTTGTGTGTGTGTGTTCGATGCACAACTCTTTTCTTATCCCTTTATTTTTCTTCTATTTATAATTCATAATAATAAACCTTACAACCAGATTATTAATAAAAAAATGGCTGAGTAAATCTACCATTGGGTTGAGTTATAATTTGGGGATGTTAAGTGATTGAGATCATTTTCTCTATGGATATTCTTTAAATTAACATTGTGTATGTTAAACTTATATGTCATGGATTAATGACATGATTTGTTTAAAATGTGGTTTACATGGATTATTGGAACCATAAATACACTACCATAAACAAGATCTAATTGATATTTGAACCCTAATATAAGTTAAGTCTTGGATTAAAGCCTTAACACTTAGGAATTCCAATCAACGTTATCTTGTGAAGTGGGTGTTAATTTAAATGCAATATAAAGCAAAGCTCAAGGATATCACAAGCTTAACTCCCTAAAATTGAACTCACCCCAATCTTTATCAAATTTTTAAATTAAACACCAATCATTAATCACTTCATTTAATCTCTAAAAACAAACCCCCCAATCAAAATAAAATCAACTAAAAACATTCTACTATTAAAAAACTATCATCTACCAGGATTCGACCCGAGTGATGCTATACACATTATCAGAGCATCGGAAATTTGAATGGTCGATAGGCGAAAATAGGCTGTTCCTTCAAAGACATGTTAAATTCTGTGTTCCAAATGAAAGACATAAGGCTCTGTCTAAAAAATTTGAGGAATAAAAATTGTTGGAGATTGTTAGACTTATTTAAGTGTATTTCTAAGTCCCACATCATTTTCCTCTTACACATATTTATTTTTATCTATTTATAAATGAATGTAATCACCTCTATTTGAGGTAGGAAGTGTACTCATATACATGGTATCATAGGTATAACCTGCTCTGATATTTTTTCTCCCTCCACTATGCACCCCCACTCTGATTTTTTTTCTTCCCTCTACTGTACTCTAAAGACCCCCTCCTGTCTTCAGTCCCTGTCATGCCCTACCAGCCCCATCACTCACATCCACTGTCCACCAGCCCTAGCATCTTCCCACTATGAGTGAGACCTCGTCGTGCCTCCAAGGTGAAACCGAACACCTCTGTGGCCTCTCCCTTCTGCATTATATGGCTCCCCCTTCCTTCGGCTCTAACTGCAACCTCATCATGCCTCCCAAGTGTGCCCCGCTTCCCTTGATGGCATCATACTTTATAGGTGAACCCTGTAGCCACTGCTGATGATGTTCCTTCCTATGCATGTACCCTGAAAGTCACCCCCTCCTACTGCGCCATCTTCTTGAACGATCCTATCACGTAGATACTATTATGATTTGCGGTCCCTACTGCACACACCTGTGCACCGACTACGGCTAGTACCCCCAGGCAGCACCTCCCGTCACCCCTTCCCTTGATGACACTTCTCCTAACACGATAACGAAGCTAGTTATGGAGGTCGACAATCGATCTGTGGAATCAGGACCATCCGGGATATCAAGGTAAGAAATGCGTGCCTACGTTGTTGCCTCACTGCACTATTGATGCACTCTGACTGTTCCATTTGGACATTCAATTAGTGTCCCGCTGCGTTCTATTCCTGCATGACTTGATGCTACTGACCCAAATATTCTTAATGAGGCATTATCAATCTATCCCTACCAGTAACCCCCATGCTTTATTTCTCTTTTCCAGCTACTTCTTTTTGATTATCCATCTCCCTCCTAACATGGAAACATCCTCACCATCATATAATATCCATCATAACCCAAAAATCTTAATGGATGAAATTGTGCTTATAAACTTTCATCAGACTACTTTTCCACCTACCTTCTCTTCAACCTCTATTCCTTAGATTAGTGGCCCTACCGCTTGTTTATCTCATTGACCATCTGCTTGGATGCTTGATTCTGGTGGTTCTGATCATCTCACATGTGATGCAGGTATGCTTATTATCTATCACCCATATACTGGTACCACTGCAATTACTGTTGCTGATAGATCTACAATCCCTATTGCGGGGTTTTGAGCATGCTTCTTAACTCACTCTATCCACCCGACTTTAGTGGAAATGAATTAAATTGTGTTGCTATTTTTACATCCACTCGTGTTGTTTTTCAGGAGAGGTTAACGAATCAAGAGTTTGGTAGAGGTCATCTTAGTGATGGGGTGTACATGTTTGATACCCCAACATCCCTTCTTTTCCCACCCACCTTTCACCACTACAAAATCAGTGTTTAACAGTGCTAGTATTTATCATCAATACAAAAAAGAGCTAATAAATGGAATCTTTAGCAGCGCTAAAGAAAGTGCTGATAAATTTAACCTTTTATCAATGCTTTTTTTAATGTTGATAAAGATAGATTTTATCATCATTTTTTTAACACTGATAAATGTTCTAATAAATAAAATTAAATAATTTTAAAAATAAAAAATAAAAAATGATTTTATTTAAAAAAATATCACTGATTTTATTAATTAAATAATTATTGATACAAATGAATAAATTGATTATACATTATTAAATATTAAACATTTTATTAATTAGATAATTATGATAATTAATGTTAATAAATTGTATATATTAAATATATAGATATATATTAATTTATATAAATATGATTTATATATTAAAAAATATTTATGCGCTTTACATTAAATAGTCATATATTTAGTGAATAATGGTTTATAATTAAAAATTAATATAGATTAAAAATACTGAATAATTGCATAGTGTAATGGACATATAATTGAATGTGCCATTTGATTTTTCAATTTAATATAGATCAAATGTGTGTTATATTGATTTCACATATATGTGATTAATGCATTTTTATATACAATGCACACACATAAAACTTATCTATTTTTTCAATATTGTTAAAGTGTACTTATTTTTAATTTATTCAATTTCACTCATTTTTAACATATATGCATGCATACACTTAAAATTAGATATAAATATTATTTTTTTAAAAATATTTCTATAATTATAAATAAATAATCATAAAATTATAATAATTATATTTAAGAAGGAATATATTTACTATATTTATATTTATATATATTTATTAAGTATATATATATTTATAATTTTTTATTTATAATTATAGTTATAAATCCTTTATTAGAACTTCAATAATAAGCACTGATAAAGGTAGGTCTTTATTAGCACTTTGTTTTGTGCTGATAAAGATGAGGCTTTATCAATGCTAAAAAAACAATGATAAATATGGATTTTATGAGCGATTTTTTAGCACTGATAAAGACCAACCTTTATCAATGCTAAAAAATTGATGATAAATATTCCTTTTATTAGCGCTTTTTTACTTTAGTGCTGATAAAAGGACTCTTTATCAGCGCTTATTTGTAAGAACTGATAAAAGTGTTCCGATCTATTTAAAAAACCCTAACAATTTGCGAACCCATCACGATATTAGAATCTTTCCATGGAAGACACCCACTACCGACGCTCCTCCTTAGTGAATCAAAGCTTGAATCACATCACTCGACTACCTCTAGTTTCTCGAATATCATTGGACATTCAGTGTTCGGTTGCAGTTAGGGTTTCCAAAGTATATTTTCTTCAACCTAGTGAGGTAGGCCTTATAATTTTCTTTGTGCATTTTTTCATTTCATTTTTGATTTCTTGTTCGAAAATGTCATGAGTTATTTGTGGTTTAGTCCATGTATACTATTTTGATTTTAGATTTTGAACAAAATGATTTGTTTATGATCCATTGTTTCATTGACTACCGATTTGGATATCATATTTTGGTCTTTCTAAATCGTTTTTTTGAATCAATTTCATTCGTTGTCTATATATATACCCCAACTTTCTTCACAAGTATAATTTTGTCACTGTTTTGAAATCTTAAAGAATCACCTCTGGTCCTTAGATAAACCAATCAAATAAATATTATTCCACTGTATAAACAGTGGAGGTTTTGGATATAAAAACATTAAAGGAACGATCAAATTTATTTAGGAAACCAATTCTCAATCTCTTGATGGTGCGAAGAAACAACAGAATCTAATTTTATGCAATTCATGCAAAGGAATTTTTTTTATTTAAATGCTATTTTAATATTTTTGTGTAAGGGTTTTTACTTAATTTTTTTTATTAATAATTTTGTTATTTTATTTTAAGTGAAATTTTAGTAAGTTTGATACCATATTTATTTATTTTTAATGGATCTCTATTTTCAAAATTAGTATGGGGATGTATTTATTTTACTATGTTGAGATATTCTGCTATAAAGGTTACATATATTTTTATCAATTTAATTATATTTTATAAAGATATATATACATATATATATATAATTATAAGATTTTTGGGAGGGGGATAAATGAAACAAAAATCCTACTCTATACTAATAGAGAATAACTTGGAGAGACTCGAACCAGAGACCTCACCGAGACCCCATAAATCCACTACCAACCAAGATGGACCCTGGACTTTAACCTTGAAGCTTCTTATTCTCTTTTGTTTCTTGATATTGAACTCACATGAAGAGGTTCCTCGGCTTATCTGATCTTCTTGGGGGTTGGGATTACGAACTCTTCTTCGATGTCACTTACCCGATTCACATCCTCTATCTAGGAGATCTGAGGTGCAGGAAATAGTGACCAAACAAAAGATTTTGGGAAGGTGTGGATTGTATTTCTAGTGCTCCTCCATCCATTACCTTAGAAATTATAGATAATGACTTGCTTAATCACAGAGATAAGTTTTCAATTACTGATCGGGAAAATTCTACGCTAGAATTATGGACGACAGATGACATTAATCTCCAGAATCGCCCATCCTGCCTTATGGTGGGAAAATTCTCATCTAATAGATCTTATAACTTGAATACCCTGAAAAACACATTTTAGTCAATATGAAGATTGGAAGGAGGATTAATTATCAGAGAAATCGAGGCTGGGATGATTATTTTTGAATTTTCTAGGGAGTCTGACAAGACTATAGTGTTGAATGAACACCTATAGTCCTTTTATAATCATCTGATTGTGATCAATGAATTCACTAATTGATTTAATATCAGTGGTATGGTTTTCTTCCACTACCATTTTTGGATTTGAGTTAAATTTATTCCCTTTATCGGCAGAAATGAGCAATTCATGTACAGGATTGAGGATTCTATCGGGGAGTTCATAGATTGGGATGATTCAGACCCAATCTAGTGGGGTTACATGGTGAGAATTAGGGTTATGGTGGACATATTTCAACCTCTTAGGAGGAGTTTTTTTATAAAATTCTTAGATGATAAGACTTGGGTGTCTCTTGAATTAAAAGAACTCCCTTCCTCTTTCTTTTTCTATGGTATTATCAGTCACAAGGTTAAAGACTGCAACATGAAGAAACCAGATTCAGAGGGAAGTTTGATGTTGTGGTATGGCCTGTGGCTGCGGGATAGACCCTCAGAATGGAATTCCACTTTTAAGGATGATAAATAAAAGGCTAGGTCTATGCTTAGTAGGTGGGTTGTCCTTAACCCTCGACTGATAAGGCAGTTATTATTCCCATGGGTCTGCCATCCTTCCCCACTGCCCTAGATTGTTTGACCCATCATCACCTAGGGGTCCCATGCCCCTCAACAAGCAAGTTTCCTCCCCAGGGGCTTGTTGAGAAGGGGATTCAAGATGTGGTGAATTATTTTGGTGGGAATAATAGGATGAAGTTTTCTGTCCAAACTTTCTCCCCTACTCCCACTCTGGTTTTTTAGGATGCTATGGAGGCCCACTATCAGGAAAATATTATGTCATCTATGGTGGTGAAGGTATCTCTCTCTCATATTATGGGAGTGGTGACGTTTTCAAACCCCCTGACTCCTATTGTTCTGAACTAGGAAGGCTCCCCTCCTTGCACACCTTCATCAGCCCACCGAGGCTTGATGAATGAGTCTTTAATGATGGATCCCTAGAATTATTCTATCGGATTCTTTCCTTTTCATACGGGAAATAATATTGCTTATACATAGTTAGAAGATCCACCTACATGGATCAGAATAGGGTCTGAGACCTCATCTAATCCCCCTACGAGCCAATTTGGATCTATTCCAACCCTTCGGACCCTGGTCCTTATCCTTTTATAGATCTCTCTGTGCCCTTACCTAAGGATTATGCCATCTCTCATGGTGGTATGAGGCTGGGTGCTAGAAATCTCTGCATACGGATGAGAGTTTCCAGAGGGAATTCAGGATCTTCATGTCTTTATATGGTTCTATATGGCTCTAAGAGGAGATCTGAAGCATCGTTTCCAGAGGTACATCTCCCAAAAAGGTAGAGAGTGGTGGGTGATGGTTCTCTTGTAGAAGTTTCTAAGGTGGAGGCTAGCTTGAACTAGCCTCTCCGTTTATAATGAAAACCTTTTTCCAAAACAGCAGTGGGCTTGGCAACCCACAGTTAGTTTTTATGCTCCATTAATGGATTTATAAGTATAGAACTGGCATAGTCTTTCTATCTGAGATCATGTTGGAATGAAAGGACATGAGAGGTATTGCTTCAAAGGCTGGGTTTCCGAATTTTTTCTCGATCAGACGGTTAGGCCATGCAGGAGGCCTCTGTTTCATGTGGAGAGAGGAATTCAATGCTTCTATGGTTAACTTCTCTGATCACCACATCGTTGTCTTAATCTGCCAGTCTGGGGAACCTGTGCGGAACTTTGTTGGGATTTATGGATGGCTGGGGGAAGTGATAAATAGAGATCTTGGGAGTTAGTCATTTCAATCAAGAATCATCTCTAGGGCCCCATTTTGTTCGACAAATATTTTAATGAGATCCTATATCACCATGAGAAGAAGAGTGAAGCTAGTCAAAGCGCTTCTTCCATGAATCACTTTTAGGATTGTTTTCTCCAGGTTGGTCTTTTGGATCTTGGCTTCATATGGATCCCTATTACTTGGTTTCAAGGACATGACCATGCCTCTATAATCTCATAAAGGTTGGATAGGTTTGTGGCTTCTAGAGTTTGGATGAATACATTCCTGAGGTATGAGGTTTCTCATCTCCCCCCAATCTCATCTGACCATTTCCCTATTTTTCTCCAGCCGCAGGTTGTTCCCTCAAGCGATAAGCCAATACAGAGTTTTCATTTCGAATGCATGTGGATCTACAATGAAAACTATAGGGATATGTTTGAAACTTCTTGGTCCTCCTATCATGACCAAGTTTGGGATAAAACTAAGAAGGTTTCTACACATTTTTAGTTCTGGAGTCTACAACACTTTAGGAATTTTGACCAAAGAATTTCTTGTCTTGATAAAGCTCTAGAAAGATTCCACAAAAAACCATCTTCTACATTCTTTTTACATGAGGTTCTGTATCTAGAAAAATAATTGGATGAATCCCTGAGAGATAAAGAAATCTATTGGTTCTCTAGGTCAAGGGAGGACTTTATTAAATAAGGTGACCAAAATACTAGGTTCTTTCATCAGAAGGCCTCTTCTAGAAGAAGAGAAAACCTCATTTCCAAGTTAGATGTTGGGAAAAAAATCATTACTTATGATGAGACAGCTATTAGGGAGATGAATGATGTCTTTATAAAAATATTTTCTGTTATGAGAGTATCACCCCTAGGGGGACCTTCTGAGCTGTGTGGAGCCTAAGGTGACAGAGGATATGGCTTCGAATCTCAAGGTGAATATTTTAGGAGAGGAAATTTTGGCATCCTTGAAGAGAATTCATTCCTCAAAGGCACCTAACCTATATGGGTTCCATGCCCTTTTCTTCAGGTGGTTTTGTCATATTGTGGGATGATACATTATTTCTCTGATTCATGGATTGTGGGTGGGCTCTATCAGTATAGAGAAGGTTCATAAAACCCTTATCATACTGATCTCGAAAATCTTAGGCCCGGTTAAAATTTATAATTTTAGGCCTATCAATTTATGTAATGTGGTCTACAAGATATTTTCAAAGTCCTCTCCCATCATTTAAGTAGGGTCCTTCCATTTATCATTTTTGAGAATCGGAGTGCTTTTGTTCCCAAGAGGCTTATCACAGATAACATAATTGTGGTCCATGAAATCTTCCATTCTATGAAAACTCGTTCAAACTCTAAAAGGGGGATTCTAGCAATGAATTTGGATATGTCGGAGGCTTATGATAGGGTGGATTGGGCCTTCCTAGAATAGGTTATGAGGAAATTGGGTTTTAGATCAAAATGGGTGAGAGTGATTATGAGTTGTGTTAAAACTATTTCCTATATCATAAAAGTTAATGGTTCCCTCACAAAGTTCTTCAAAACATCCAAAGGACTTCAGTAAGGTGACCCTATTTCCCCTTACTTATTTCTCCTTGTCACTGATGTTTTCTCTCATAAGTTATCTAAATCATCTTTGGAAGGACTTTTTCATGAGGCCAAGGTGTGTCCAAAAAATATTCCTATTACTAACCTTTTATTTGATGATTACTGCCTCCTATTTTTGAGATAAACTTCTTAGGAGTTCCATGAGATTATTCTAATCATTAATGATTTCACTGTTGCCTTGGGACAATGTGTTAAATTTACTAAATCGTAGATTTCCTTTAGCCGAGGCGTGAAAGAGGGGATGAGAGAAAATATTGTTGGTTTGTGTGGTATTGAGGTCATGAAGAAACATAATAAATACCTAGGCCTCCTGATAGTATTTGGATATTCCAAAAGATAGGTCTTTTCCTTTATTCTAGATAAAGTGCATAGGAAAATCCAGGGATGGTCAAGTAAGAATCTTTCCAGGGCCAGAAAGAACATTCTCATTAAATTTGTGGCTCAAGATATCCCTTATTACATTATGCCCCTCTTCAATCTCTTGGAATTATTTATCCATCACTTCATTCTATGTTTGCTATTTTTTGTGGGGCTATGCTAATGGAAAAAATCATCTTCATTGGCTCTCTTGGGAGAAGATGTGTGCTCCTAAGGCTTGCAGTGGTATGGGCTTTCAATATTTGAGTATTTTTAACAAAAACCTTCTGGACAATCAAGGATTTTTCCTCTTATAGAATACATATAGCATGTTTTATAGAGTTATCAAGTATATTTATTTCCATCATGTTGGTTTCTTATCTTCTAGCTTGGGTCCTAGGACGAGTTATTTTTGGAGGAGTGTTTAGGGGTCAAAGTTTGTCTTGAACCACTGAATTTATTAGAGAATCTCTTGTGGTGACTCAGTTAATATTTGGAACGATACTTGGTTGCTTGGGTTGGATGGTCTGACTCCCACATCTTCACCTGCTCTTTTCAATGAGCATGTTGTTGTGAGAGAACTCTTGGTTGATGACCTCTCCGGCTGGGAGCTTCAGAAGCTCGAACTATGGTTTTACGAGCCTAAATGTAAGGCTATCCTAGTGTTTACTATGGTTCATTATATAGGCCCAGAAAATATGTGTTGGTATCATGATCCATCTGGCTGCTACACCGTCTTCTCGAGTTACAGGTCGAGTGTTGCATGCGATGAAGGCTCTTGGATCCCTTTTTGGAGACATCTTTGGAATCTGAATGCACTGCCAAAGGACAATCTTTTCATTTGGTAATTATACAGTGGAATTATTCTTAATCATGCCTTCCTGGTCAATAGGCACCTTTATAATAATTTCCTCTACCCACTCTATGGGGTTATGGTGGAAATATATTTACACACCTTTTTCTACGTCCCCTAGGTCACTGGGCTTTGGTCGACTTGTGCGACTCATGATCTCACCCTCTGGAGAAATCTTGGGGACATTAGACTTATCGTGGGGGAGTGGTTCAAATATTTTCCTACTCAAAATATTCCGGGGTTGTGCATCCGTGTTTGGATTATATGGTTTCTTCATAATGCCTTCATTTTTGAAAACATTTTTGAAGATGATAGAGTGTGGCTCGCTGGGATGCACAACTAGGGATCTCAGTGGATGGATGTTGAGGGATTTTTTCCTCCTACACTTGCTCAATCCCCTTAGGCTAGATGGATTCCTCCCCTACCCAGTGTTTTCAAACTTAATACTAATGCAGTGATTCTTGGTGATGATTCTATTGTACTCGGGGAAGTTCTCTAGGATCATGTTGGCTCTATTATTGTGGCCCATCATTCCTCAGATATTTCATGTTGGTTTCCTCTGGTGTCTAAGGCCATGGCTATTTGGAAGGGTATATAGTTCATCTCATATCTGTGCTGGAAGGATATTGTGGTCAAATCATAATGTCAAGGTATTATCAATGCTTTGAAGGTAGGAGGAAACCATCAATATTTTTCATCTATCATCGACACCATCAGATCCTTAGTGCCCTCTTTTTCTTTGTGTTTTTTCCTTTGTTGGGAGATAGGGTAACCGTGCGGCTCATTTTATAAATGCTTTCAGGAATGGTTGAGAGTCTTATTATTGGATTTCATCTTTTCCCTCAGAGTTATGTACTTTGGTTTTGGATGATATATAAGTTGAGATTTTTCTTCAATATATATATATATGTGTGTGTGTGTGTGTGTGTGTGTGTGTGTGTGTAAGTATGTTTAAATGTATATGGGATAGATGTTGCAAGGGGTGTGTTTTCTCCCTTTTTTGTAATATATCTTGTTGATGTGTATTATTTATTTATACCAAGTCTTTATGGACCTCCCTAGAATATAAAGGATGGGTCAATGTGTATTAGATGACCTCCTTATAATCCTTCATATGGGTAGATTGAATCTGAAAACCTCCCAAGAATCCTTAGGATGGGTGAGTGTGGTGATATGACATCCCAAGAGTCATGAGATGTTTTAAAATATTTGATAGACCATTAATTTTAAATGTAATGATTCCTTATATTACTAAATAAATTGTTCCAAAAAATATAATGGAAGATATCAAATTTTATATATTATAAATTATTGCAATTTTTTGATTGAGTCTCATCCCCATCTCTTTTATAGACAACTATCATCCTCATCACCTTCATCTCTAGAACAACCATTATTGAAATTTGTTTCTTGAAACTCATCCCTGATCTCTTTTATGTTGCTTGTACTACTTTGAGCATTAGTTATGACATGGATGACTACTTATTAGAGTATTTAAAGAAACATAGGTGCATGTCCACAAGAGATGAAGGATGAGTCAAACAACAAAATGTAATGATAAATGTCCAGAAGATGAGGTGATGAGGATGAGTTATCTATAACTTTCACATTTGAATGAATTCATAGGATATCACCATCCATAGTGGAGTAATTCTTTTCCTAAATCCAATTACCCATTTTCTTCAGCATACTGAAATTCTATGAAACAATCAAATGTTGAGTTTCCTTTATTAGAATTTTCTATAATTTCCACCTTTGATAATAAATATCTTATGTGTATTTATTTATATATTATACAAAATTAATCTTTTATGAACCCAAAAGGATGGATATTAATTGAAAATTGATGCATGATAATTGTTTGACAAATGATTATGAAGATAGAGTTAAAAAGAGTTCATCAAGTTTACAAGAGAGCATGTAGACGACCCTTCTAAAATCCTTTGTCTATGTTTATGTTGTTGTTATTTAAGAAAATTTAGTCTGGAAGAGTTGGAAGAACATTTGATTTGTCACAGAATAGATCAAAGCTATAAATGTTGGATTAAATATGGGAAAAACTAAATGTGGACACCTATTGGGATGATAATGCAATTTATGAATCATATGATATGAATACCTTTGTAAATGATAATGGAGATCACATGGAAGAAATGAAAATAACAATTGAAGATGAACTTTATGATTTTCTAAAGTTGTTTGAGGAGATAAATAGTTGTTCCAAGAAACCATTCTATACCAGTTGTATTAAATACATAACATTGTCAACTATATTGAAGTTATATTATTTGAAAGCTGGTAGCGGATGGAGTGACGCCATATTTATAGAACTACTTGGTCTTCTAAATGGTATGCTAGGAGAAGAAAATGAAATACCATGCCAAATATATGACTCTAAATGAATGTTACGTTCAATGAGAATTATCTCTAAAAAATACATACATGTCCAAATGATAGCATATTGTTTCACAAGGACCATGAATCACTCATAAAATACCCTAAGTGTGGCATAGATCGATACAAGAAAAATGAATCAAGTCCTTTAAAATTTGTGTGGTACTTTCCTATCATTCCATGGTTTAAAAGACTATATGGATGTCAAGAAACTGTGATACAATTAACATGGTATACAGATACAAGAATTAAATATGGGAACCTACGTCATCCATCATATTCTCCTTTGTGGAAAAAAATTGATTACAAGTTTCCTGAATTTGGAAATGAGCTGAGAAACTTGTGTCATGTGTTACCTATAGATGGAATAAATTATTTTGGTATACATAGTAGTACTCACAATACATGTCCCATCATGTTGGTAAATTAGAACTTTCCTCCATGGTTATGCATGAATCACAAATACATTATCTTGTCTCATCTTATATCTAGACCAAATCAACCCAGTAATGATATTTGATGAATATTTGGCTCCATTGATCGAAGATCTGAAATTGATTTGGGATATAGGTGTTACAATGTATGATTCTCATATAAGTGAAGAATTCACATTGAGGGAAATGTTGTATGGAATAATAAATTATGTCCCTACTTATAGAAATTTATTAGGCTATAGCATTAAAGGAATGTTGGGGTGTACCATTTATGAAAATTTCATATACTTAGTTCGATTAAAACATTCCTTAAAGACCATGTTTTTAGGGAATCCGAAATTTTTACCTAAACAACATAAATATTGATCCTAGAAAACATCATTCAATGGGACTATCGAACAAGGTACAACACTTTCTCTAGTAATGGGTGATCAACTATAAAATAAAGTAAAAAAATATTCATACTATTTTCAGTACACCATTTTCAAAAAAACTTACAAAATTAGGTTAGAAGAAGAGATCAGTTTTCTTTGAATTACCGTATTAGAATTGTTTGTATGTCAGAAATTTTATTAATGTCATTCATGTAGAAAAAAATATATTTTATAGTGTTATTGGAACGTTAATAAATGTTCCTGAAAAAATTAAAGATGGAATCAAGGCTAGGTTGGACTTGATTGAAATGGGGATAAGGGAAGAGTTGGCATTGGTGAAGGGTAAAACGTAGACTTTTCTTCCTCCACCATCTTACACTCTATCCAAATAGGAAAAATTGAAAATTTTCTTTTTACTTACTAGTGTAAAAGTTTCACAAGGGTATTCATCAAATATTAAGAATTTTGTGTCAATGGATAATTTGAAGTTACAAGTACTAAAATCACACAACTGTCATGTGTTGATGCAAGATTTAATTTCTATTGCTTTCCATTGCATTATGCCTAAAAATGTATGATATAAATTAACCATAATCTGCTTCATTTTTAAAAACATATGCAATAAAGTTGTAGACCCGATGAAGTTTCCCACCACGAATAAGAAGATTATAGTCATATTATGTGAATTAGAGACATTCTTCCCACCATAATTATTTGATACAATGGTCCACCTGATGGTTCATGTAACAACCCAAAATTTTGAATAAATATTTTTTCCTAATTTTATGTGTTATTTTATTTTTATACTCAACAAAAATGTTTCATTTGATAACATGAGTATAATTAAAATGATACTGTTGGTTTTTGACTATTATATGACCATTGGTCAATATGACCACTGGAAACTAAACGTTTTGATTATTGTCTCTAAATACAAGTAATCTTGGTTAATTAATATAGAAAGAATATTCGATGGCCTCACCCAGTAGTCTTGGACCAATCGAAGCCCATCTAATAGAACTTGGGAAGGAGGTAGCACCACTGGGCTTTGCTCTAGACCAAACCCAAGCTGAACTTCATCGTATAAAGCTAGAACGGGATCGCCTTCGCGAGAAGTTCAAACTGATAGAAATTACTACTCGTGCGATGTTGGCCGAGCCTCCCACGGATTCTCTCACCTTAGCACACCTTACACTTAGGTCCTATGCTGGTGTGATAAGGGGCTATGTAAGGAGACCGTAACTGCCTTGTGTAATCCTTTGTTTTAAATAAAAATTGGGATTTCTTCTTATGATGAAGTTTATGAATTTTCAAATGACCGGATAAATATATTATGCATATTTTTTATGAATTTTAGAAAAAGGATATTTTAAAGATGGTTGTGTAAACCTTAAATAATTAAAAATGTGTAATGATTTTCGAAAAATGGTCTTCTACAATTATGTTCAGTACGAAATTTAGAGTCTAATAAGATCAACTTAATTTTTGATGAATAGTAAATTATGAATAGTGATTTTATGATTAGGATTAGTAATGTGTCCAAATGGATTAGTAATCTCACTTAAAGAAAGTATTAATATAATCTAGGCACCTTGATTAAGTAATGTGATTCAATAAAATGGTTAAATAACGGTTTCATAAATTATTATTCAAGTATTAGTTTTTTCAGGTGAATAGTTTTTTTTTAATTAAAAATTTAACTAAAAATATTTAGATAATTATTTTTATAAAACAGATTTCATTTTTGAACTCAGAGCATCGATATTATGGTATGGTAATTTTTGGGGTTTTTTCTGAAAAAAATGAATTTTCGGTGAATAGTGTTTTTATTTAAAAATTAAATTAAAAATATTTAGAAAATTATTTTTATAAAATGGAGTTCATATTTGTAATCAGAGAGTTGATATTTGGTTAAGGTGAAATTTTGGGATTATTCTGAGAAAGTTGAATTTTCGATGAATAGTGAAAATACAGTTTTTAAGTTACGGGTGTTTAATGACATCATTAAATGATGTATTAAGTTTGTAATCAATATGTTCGAATTATGAATAGTGAGATAAGGTATGAGGTGTCCCAAGTGGCCAATACCATGGGCAAATACCATGGGCAAGCCTGTGGTTTTGCCAAAACCACTAATGAGGTGTCCCTTTGCCATTAATGCCTTGTCCCCTCACTTTCCCTATAAATACCAAGCCATCCTCTCATCCATTCGACTCCCCACTCTCCCCCAACGAAGTTCTGGTCTCATTACCTCCCAATGAGTCCTCCCATGGTTCCCCCAAGCCCTCAAGGTCCCAACCTTTGAGTTTTAAGAGTTATGTTTTAAGGTAAGGGATCCGACCTCTCTCTTTCTTTTCATGTAATCTCTTTTATGTCATTCCTTTTATGCTCCATGTTCTTATGTGATAGGATGTTATTTTCTATTCCTCTTACTGCCCTTTTAATTTTTATATGATTAGAGATCCCCTATTACTCTCATCATTTCATTTTATGAAAGTTTAAGAGACGTCGTTAGGCTGCCGAATTTTTAAGGGATTCTTTCACCCTTCTCATTTTTCAAGTTCGATTTTCATGTCAAGTCTTTAAAGTTCCTTTTTATTATGTTGGGTTATGATCTCTATATCTATCATACTGATATATTATGATAATATTATGAGAGACCCTATTTGATCTTGTCAATTCGTTTTTATTGAAGTTTAAGTGACGCCGCTAGGCTGCCGAATTTTCATAAGAGAAATCTAATTTTTGTCTTCCTTCCATGTTTTTCATTTGAAATGGTATGTCCTTAAAACTTCATTACCATGTCCATATATCCTTCTTATTCTGTCCCCCTACTGTTTTATGGATCAATTGTGAGTGGGTGACCCATGTACCCTCTCTTTTCAATGTTTTCTAAAACCCCGAAACATAGCCGTTATGCTGCAGAATTTTCGTCTCAAAATGCCTCTCTTTTCTCAAAATTATTTTACGTTATAAAGTGAATACTCAAAGCTCTTATTTCTACAAGTTTATTAACATATATATCAAAATGTTCTATTTTAAATTCTGGGATTAACATACATGAGACCCACTTTCCCTTTTCGTGGGTTTTAAAGTGACGTAAAGGTCATGTCTTTAAAGCGGTTTTTAAAACGGTATGATTATGAAATGAAACCCATTTATTTTATGCTATGTGGGTTATTTATGAAATGTTTTATGATGATATATGTGGCTCACATGATAATAAAGGCAAATTTAAGGGTGCGCCTTGATAGCGCTCCAATGCATTGGGTAATGATGTAACCACTAGAGATTACAATTTTCATGATATCTTGGTGAATAACCTTGGTAATATTCAAATGACACCTTAGGGATGGAACTTGGTGATATGTTCATGATTGTCTATGTTAAATGATGTAGCCACATTTTCAAGTTATGAAAAATGTTATTTTTATTATGATATGCCTCCTTATTTCATTCTCATGCCTTAAAGTTCTTTTTCATGACCTTATTGAAGTATCTCAAGTTCACATGTAAAATGTTTCTTTTTTTTCCTTACTGAGATTTTTGCTGACCCTTTCTTTTGATGTATGCTCCCAGGTTATGTGATGCAGTAATGAACCTAGGATGAACATGATGAGAAGCCTTTCAAGTGTTTTAGAAGAATGTTTATTGTTTTCATGTTTAAAGTTCCTGGTTTCCAAGACACTAAACCTTAAAGATCCTCGGTTTTGTAAAATGTAATGAAAGTTTATGTGATAAAGAGGCGGGATGCTATAGTTGGTATCAAAGGATGGTTTAGTTATTTGTGGAAATTAGGATATGAAAAATCTATGAAGAACCCTATAGAAAATTTTAAATATAGTAAATCTTCCTGGTATTTTGGTGAGTATTGAGTAAGGGGTTTCCAAGAAAATACATCCCTGTCTGGATACGAGCAGGTAGAGGTGGATCTGGCACAGATGTACATAGGGGTAAAACCTGAAAACACCACTTTGAGCTAGACTCAAACGGGAACTGGTACACGACAACGGGCCTTGCTGCACTCTTGGTTACGACACTCCCGGGGGATATGCTTTGGTAAATTCATAAGCTTAGTATGAACCATTATTAAAGGAACAAGGATAAAACAAAATAAAGATTCACATAAGAATATATGATCATGGATAACCTAGATTGGAACCTAGGGGATCACAAGTTAGGATATACTTTTATTCTACATGTTTATCCTTTTATGCTTAAAGTTTCCTTTTCATGATTATTAGATAAGTAAATAAGCCCCTAATTATGGTTTCTTTTCTTAGTTAATGGCGGGAAATGGAAGAACATGTCCCAAAAACCAATGTGATAGGAAATGCGACAATTGTCGTATTAATATGATAGAGTTGATTAGGGGATTAAAAGATGATTATTATTTTGGAATACGTTCACTATTTTAGGGACCCTATATGATCGAGGTAAATAGATTACAATGGTATTTTCATTGAGGAGTACGGTTGACTTATATTTTGAAGAATCGATAAATTTATGGTGGACTTATAGTAATTTAGGTTACTTATGGGAATGATTAACCTATCTTGGGTAAAATATGTTTAGTTTAGATAATTTTGTTATAAGATGTTAGGAGTGGTTGATGTTGTTTGGAGATGAACAATGAAGTTTATTTTGGAAGACTATGTTATCAAATCCTTCTTGTATTTGGGTTTCAATCTTAGTTTGGTTTATTTTGAGGAATTTTAAGGACCGTTATTTATGGGATGGTCTATGATGAACTTTGTGTATTACCATGGAACATTGAAGATTTAAAATTAGTTTCCATTCCTATGGGATTATTCCTTTTTGAAGAGTTGTTTAACCTTACCCTTTCTGTTTTTGGGATAATGTTTGAAGATAGAAGAAATAGATAGTTAATCTTTTGTGGATTATGTGATTCTCTAGAAGATGATTCTTGTGTTTTGATGAGACCAAGTAGTTTTGAATGCTCATCTTTTGGGAGAAAAGATTAGTTTTGGTATAAACTTATTAAAGGGTGAAACTCTACATGAAGGTAGATATATTTCCTTATGTTTTTGTTCTATGTTGTAAATGAATTCTTAAAAATTATGAAAAGGAACGTAAAACAAAAACGTTGTTGGTTTATGTTTCCTACTAGGTAATCAAAGATCATTTACACACATCATAAGTTTGGGATTTTCTTATGGTTAACTTTCTCCTAATCATGTTCTCTGTCACTCTCCCTCAGAACTTGACCCTTTGTTCTCTCCTCCATGTCCATGTTTTCCTACATGGAATCCTAGTGTGGGCTAACTCGGGTGACCTTCGTACTTCCCTTTCTTTCTTTTAAAGTAATAGTTTTACTGACTCCTTTTCCGATGTGGGACTTTCAATGAAATTTCAAAACCTAATTTTAAAAAATTACGAGGATGCAATTTCTTAAGGGGGGAAGATTGTAACAACCCGAAATTTTGAATAAATCTTTTTTCCTAATTTTATGTGTTATTTTATTTTTATACTCAACAAAAATGTTTCATTTGATAACATGAGTATAATTAAAATGATACTGTTGGTTTTTGACTATTATATGACCATTGGTCAATATGAGATACTATTGGTTTTTGACTATTATATGACCATTGGTCAATATGACCACTGGAAACTAAACGTTTTGATTATTGTCTCTAAATATAAGTAATCTTGGTTAATTAATATAGAAAGATGATTCAATGGCCTCACCCAGTAGTCTTGGACCAATCGAATCCCATCTAACAGAACTTGGGACGGAGGTAGCACCACTGGGCTTTGCTCTGGACCAAACCCAAGATGAACTTCATCGTATAAAGCTAGAACGGGATCGCCTTCGCGAGAAGTTCAAACTGATAGAAATTACAACTCGTGCGATGTTGGCCGAGCCTCCCTCAGATTCTCTCACCTTAGCACACCTTACACTTAAGTCCTATGCTGGTGTGATAAGGGGTTATGTAAGGAGACCGTAACTACCTTGTGTAATCCTTTGTTTTAAATAAAAATTGGGATTTCTTCTTATGATGAAGTTTATGAATTTTCAAATGACCGGATAAATATAGTATGCATATTTTTGATGAATTTTAGAAAAATGATATTTTAAAGATGGTTGTGTAAACCTTAAATAATTAAAAATGTGTAATGATTTCCGAAAAATGGTCTTCTACAATTATGTTCAGTACGAAATTTAGAGTCTAATAAGATCAACTTAATTTTTGATAAATAGTAAATTATGAATAGTGATTTTATGATTAGGATTAGTAATGTGTCCAAATGGATTAGTAATCTCACTTAAAGAAAGTATTAATATAATCTAGGCACCTTGATTAAGTAATGTGATTCAATAAAATGGTTAAATAACGGTTTCATAAATTATTATTCAAGTATTAGTTTTTTCGGGTGAATAGTTTTTTTTAATTAAAAATTTAATTAAAAATATTTTGATAATTATTTTTATAAAACGGATTTCATTTTTGAACTCAGAGCACCGATATTATGGTATGGTAATTTTTGGGGTTTTTTCTGAAAAAAATGAATTTTCGGTGAATAGTGTTTTTATTTAAAAATTAAATAAAAAATATTTAGAAAATTATTTTTATAAAATGGAGTTCATATTTGTAATCAGAGCGTTGATATTTGGTTAAGGTGAAATTTTGGGATTATTCTGAGAAAGTTGAATTTTCGATGAATAGTGAAAATACAGTTTTTAAGTTACGGGTGTTTAATGACATCATTAAATGATGTATTAAGTTTGTAATCAATATGTTCGAATTATGAATAGTGAGATAAGGTATGAGGTGTCCCAAGTGGCCAATACCATGGGCAAGCCCATGGTTTTGCCAAAACCACTAATGAGGTGTCCCTTTGCCATTAATGCATTGTCCCCTCACTTTCCCTATAAATACCAAGTCATCCTCTCATCCATTCGACTCCCCACTCCCCCCCAACGAAGTTCTGGTCTCATTACCTCCCAAGGAGTCCTCCCATGGTTCCCCCAAGCCCTCAAGGTCCCAACCTTTGAGTTTTAAGAGTTATGTTTTAAGGTAAGGGATCCGACCTCTCTCTTTCTTTTCATGTAATCTCTTTTATGTCATTCCTTTTATGCTCCATGTTCTTATGTGATAGGATGTTATTTTCTATTCCTCTTACTGCCCTTTTCATTTTTATATGATGAGAGATCCCCTATTACTCTCATCATTTCATTTTATGAAAGTTTAAGAGACGCCGTTAGGCTGCCGAATTTTTAAGGGATTCTTTCACCCTTCTCATTTTTCAAGTTCGATTTTCATGTCAAGTCTTTCAAGTTCCTTTTTATTATGTTGGGGTATTATATCTATATATATCATACTGATCTCTTATGATCATATGATGAGAGACCCTATTTGATCTTGTCAATTCGTTTTTATTGAAGTTTAAGTAACGCCGCTAGGCTGCCGAATTTTCATAAGAGAAATCTAATTTTTTGTCTTCCTTCCATGTTTTTCATTTCAAATTTTATGTCCTTAAAACTTCATTACCATGTCCATATATCCTTCTTATTCTGTCCCCCTACTTTTTTATGGATCAATTGTGAGTGGGTGACCCATGTCCCCTCTCTTTTCAATGTTTTCTAAAACCCCGAAACATAGCCGTTATGCTGCAGAATTTTCGTCTCAAAATTCCTCTCTCTTTTCTCAAAATTATTTTATGTTATAAAGTGAATACTCAAAGCTCTTGTTTCTACAAGGGTATTCACATATATATCAAAATGTTCTATTTTAAATTCTGGGATTAACATACATGAGACCCACTTTCCCTTTTCGTGGGTTTTAAAGTGATGTAAAGGTCATGTCTTTAAAGCAGTTTTTAAAACGGTATAATTATGAAATGAAACCCATTTATTTTATGCTATGTGGGTTATTTATGAAATGTTTTATGATGATATATGTGGATCACATGATAATAAAGTCAAATTTAAGGGTGTGCCCTGATAGCGCTCTAATGCATTGGGTAATGATGTAACCACTAGAGATTACAATTTTCATGATACCATGGTGAATAACCTTGGTAATATTCAAATGACACCTTGGGGATGGACCTTGGTGATATGTTCATGATTGTCTATGTTAAATGATGTAGAAACATTTTCAAGTTATGAAAAATGTTATTTTTATTATGATATGCCTCCTTATTTCATTCTCATGCCTTAAAGTTCTTTTTCATGACCTTATTGAAGTATCTCAAGTTCACATGTAAAATGTTTCTTTTTTTTCCTTACTGGGATTTTTGCTCACCCTTTCTTTTGATGTATGCTCCCAGGTTATGTGATGCAGTAATGAACCTAGGATGAAGATGAGGAGAAGCCTTTCAAGTGTTTTAAAAGAATGTTTTATGTTTTCATGTTTAAAGTTCCTGGTTTCCAAGACACTAAACCTTAAAGATCCTCGGTTTTGTAAAATGTAATGAAAGTTTATGTGATAAAGAGGTGGGATGCTATAGTTCACTTGGTTATAGAGGTTCAAATATGTGGTCTGGTCCATTATAGATGGATGTACCCCATTGAATAGTATATGAAGATTTTGAAAGGGTAGGTCAAGAATCAAAGTCATCCAGAAGGTTGTATTGCAGAATGACATATTGATGAAGAAGATATTGAATTCTGTACAGATTACCTATTAGATGTTTAAATCATTAGTCTCTCAAAGTATCATTATAGTGAATACCTTCTGGGTGAAGGTATTTTCATAAGAGATGTTGTTACAATTACCTTGACAAAGTAGGAGTAAGTACACCTTTACATATTACATAATAGTGAAGATTTTGACCCATACATTGAATCCAAAAAGAAATTCTTAGAGATTTGAATTCACCAAGGGCTAAAGGATGGATATTAAATACACATAATAAATAGTTTATATGATGTTTTAGAGATCAAATTTATAAGGAGTTATCTAAAAATATGAATTCAATTGTTGAACGACTTTAATGGCTAGCCACGAGACCAAATTAAAATATTATATCTTACACTGGTTTTGTAATAAATGGTTATATGTTCTATAAAAAAGAACACAATGACTTCAGTACAATGAAAAACAATGATGTTATGCTTGTGGATGAAGTGATGCACATATCTGGTTCTAAGGATATAAATCAAATTTATACAAATATGTCATATTTTGGAATTATCGAATAGATATACAATTTGTATTATACAATGTTTCAAGTGCCATTTTTTTGTTGCAAATGGGATGACAATATCAATGGATTTAAATTTGATGAAATGGGTTTTGTGAAGGTAAAATTATGTGTGGAAGGGGAAAAAGATGATCCTTTTATAGTGGAATCACAAGCAGTGCAAGTATTTTATGTCACTAATCCAACAAACAAGAATTGGTTGATTGTCCTACTGAGGACTAAAACAAATGTCGACTCAGATGAAAATTCAATCGAGGATGACCATTTCATTGGTCCATCACAATATTTTCATGTCGATCCTAATGTAGAAAATGTCTTGTATGTTAGAGGGTACCACAAAGAGAGGATTTAGATTCTCGATAGAGGAACCAAATCCTTGAAACCTTTAAAAAAATAAATAGAGTTCAATGAGAAGGTAAAAGTGTTTTTTAATATATTATGTTTTTTATTATAATATTATATGTTCTCTACTACATTAACATAATATAAATTAAATGTTTGACTACTTATACAGACAATATATTCTACACATGATGATGTTACCAATCCCTCAAAATAACAAACTATAATAAAGGAAACCCTTTGGAAATATGAAAATGTTTTGTTATAATATACTTTCTCTATTCTGCTGAAAAATTATATAATGGAATGTTGATTTAATTTTCAGTATTACTTGTAGAGTTAGTTTATTTTAGAAGATCTATGTGCATATTTCATGCCTTTGCAAGAAGAGCAACGATGTTGTATATGCTTAATCATATAGTTAATCTTGATATTTGCACAATAAAATCATTGTACATAGAATTAATATATTGTTTCATATTTATGTTTAATTTATTTCTTTTTAGTATTACTCACATAATAATTATTTTCTTATACAGGTGGATTCTTTTGTTTGAGTTTGGGTGGTCTGTCCATATTTCATGCCTTTCTGCACCAAAACTTCCACATACTTTTTCTCCCTCAAAACCTTTTCACCCATATAATGTTTCATTTATCACTTTCTTTAAAGTTCTCTCCACTACCTCTGTAGGAATAGAAATGACACTTCCTCTACTCAATTTTAGATGTAATCTTGATGTTTTCACAGTAAAATCATTTTTCATATAATTAATGTATTATTTCATATTTATATTTAATTTATTTCCTTTTAGTATCACTCACTTAATAATTGTTTTCTTATAAAAGTGGATCCTTTTATTCGAGTTGGGTGGTATATCCATATTTCATTCCATTATACTCCAAAAATTCTACATACTTCTTCTCCTTCAAAACCTTTTCACCCCTATAGTGTTGCATTTATCACTTTCTTTCAAGTTCTCTCCTTTTCCCTTATAGGAAGAGAAATGATGCTTCCTCTGCTCAATTACAGAGGTAATATTGATGTTTTCATAGTAAAATCATTATCCATAGAATTACTATATTGTTTCATATTTATGTTTAATTTATTTATTTTTAATATTAATCACATAATAATTTTTTTCTTATATAATTGGATTCATTTTTTCAAGTTGGGGTGATCTCTCCATATTTCATTCCTTTTCATATCAAAACATCCACAGACTTCTTCTCCCTCAAAACCTTTCACCCTTGTAGTGTTGACATTTATCACTTTACTTTAAGTTCCCTCGACTTCTCAATCATAGAGGTAATATTGATATTTTCATAGTAAAATCATTGTCCATATAATTAATTTATTATTTCATATTTATGTTTAATTTATTTATTTTTAGTATTACTCAAAATAATTATTTTCTCATATAGGTGGATTTTTTTTGATTCAATGTGGTTTGTTCGAAGCTGCTTATGCATTGCTGGAAGTTCCACAAATAAAGTTAATAGAAATCATAGTAACATTGATATTTTTTTGATACTTTGGATCATGTAGGAATCAACTTCACCTTAATCTGAAACATGATGTGATCGGTATGACTACAAGTACTTCTTTCTATTTAAAATTGACATTAATTTTAGCAAAAAAGACAACTTACATATGCAAAACCAAGAAAACATATTCAAATTGTTTTGATACTTTCAGACAACAATCTATAAGTCATTTGTGATGTGTAAGAATCAGCCACACCTCAATCCAATACACGATGTTCCTGATATGACTCAATGTATCTGTTATCAGTTTAAAATGGATATTTGACTTTAAAAAGTTTCACTCCCAGAAAACCAAGCAAGTGCACTCGTATTTTCTTGATAATTTAGGTCATCTATACATAAATCATTTTTGACGTGTATGAATCATTCTCACGGAAAACTGATACACAATGTGATTTATATGAGTCAAAGTGCGTGTTTCAAGTTTAAAATGACATTTTAGTAAAAAAGACATGTGAAGTACTCAAAACATATCAAAAACATTCATATTATTTTGATACTTTAGTACAAAAAATCCATAAGTGATTTGTAATGTGTAGGAATCATCCACACCTCAATCCGATGCATGATGTAACCGGTATGACTCTAAGTGCGTCTTTATTTAAAATTGGCATCAATTTTAGTAAAAAACAAACTAACCCACTCAAAACTAAACAAACACATTCATATTGTTTTGGTACTTTAGTAAAATGATCCACAAGTAATTTGAGACTTTCATGAATCAGCCTCACCTCAATCTAAAACACAGTGTGATTGGTATGACTCAAAGTGCATGTTTTTATTTAAAATTGACATCAATTTTAGTAAAAAGGCCAACTGACCAAGTCAAAACTGAGAAAACACATTCAAATTGTTTAAATACTTTAGGATAATAATCCATAAGTCATTTGTGATGTGTAGGAATCCTCCACACCTCAATCTGATACACAATATGATTAGAATGAGTCAAAGTGCGTGTTTCAATTTTAAAATGGTATTTTAGTAAAAAAAGACAAGTGACATACTCAAAACCAAGAAAACATATTCATATTGTTTTTATATATTAGGAAAATGATACATAAGTCATTTGGGATGTGTAGGAATCCATCGTACCTCAATCCGACGCATGGTGTGACCAATATGACTCAAAGTGCATCTTTTTATTTAAAATTGTCATCAATTTTAGTAAAATGGACAACTATCCTACTCAAAAAATGAGAAAACACATTCATACTTTTTTGATAATTTATAAAAACAATCCATAAGTCATTTATGATGTTTAGGAATCATCCACACCTCAATCTGAAACATTATGTGCCCAGTATGACTAAAAGTGTCCGTTATCAGTTTAAAATCGATATTTTAGTTAAAAAATTGTCACTCAATAAAAACCAATCAATCACGCTCTTATTATCTTGATAATTTAGGAAAATGATTCATATGTCATTTTTAACATGTAGGAATCTGTTTCACATCAAACTGATACTCGATGTGATCAGAATGAGTCAAAAGTTTGCGTTTCCAATTTAAAATGATATTTTAGTAAAAAAGACAACTGACATACTCAAAACTGAGAAAAAACATTCAGATTGTTTTGAGACTTCAGAAAAATGTTCCACAAGTCATTTGATACAAGTTGGAACCAACCAAACCTCAATCTGATGCTCGGTGTGACTGATATGACTCCAAGTGTGTCGTTTTGTTTAAAATTGAGATCAATTTTAGTAATATTAACACTTTTTGTTAATTTATTTCTTTATATTATTACTAACATAAGAATTGTTTTCTTATATAAGTGTGTTCTTTTTCTCGATTAGGGCTGGTTTTTTCAAAAATAGCATGAGTTGGTTCTAGATTAAAAGACAAAGGAACATTGAGGTTTTTGAATGTATGTAATAATTTGTATTTATGTAATTATATAAACCAATGTTTGAAATTTCTATAATATAGTGTTTTTATTGTGTTTGTGTTATAAATTTCATTTCATTTAAATCCTATATTTTAACTTGTTTTTGTTGATATCTGGTGTGTTTCTGGTGCTACGGTGTGCTATTACAGCACACTGCAGTGGTGCTGTAGTGTGTTGTTACATCACAGTACATTATAACCCTTTATCAGTGCTTTTAAAAGAACTGATAAAAGACCAAATCTTTTAACCTCGATCATGTATTCAATTCTTTTATAGTGGAGATAAAGTCTATTTCTAGCACTGTTAAAGGCCTATTTTGTAATAGTGTTTTCTCGTTTCCTCAACCAACATTTTCCCCATTGTCATCCACCGGCTTCAGTCTTACATAATCTTTTCCCACATTTCAGTCTGCACCTTTCCTTCTATTGTGAATCTTGTAAGTTTTCCGAACATCATTAGGCATCTTATATTCCTCATTTGGTGACGCGTGTAGCTAATCCTTTTGACTTGGTTCATTTCGATGTATGGGGTCCTTGAAAGGTCTGAGTCAGTTATGGTACCATTATTAGGTATCCTTTATTGATGAATTTTCTTGAATGACATGCCTATATCTCCTTCGTAATCATTCCTAGGTGTGTGATATTTTCAAGACATTTTACTATGAAATTTTCACTCAGTTCTCCAAGCCTATTAAAGGTCTCCACTCACACAATGACCGAGAATATTTATCTTCTTCCCTCAGAAATTTCTTAAAGGTCATGATGTCCTCCGTCAAAAATCCTACCCCAATACCCCTTAGCAGAATGGTGTGGTCAAGAATAAACATCATCATATTCTGTAAACTGCTCAAACCTTATCATTTCACATGCAAGTTCCACTTTCTTTTTGGGGGATGACATTCTTATTTTCACCTATCTTATTAAAAGTCTTTGTTCTTCTATCCTTCAGGGGGAGAGTCTATTTTCAGCTATGTTCCCCTAGTTTCATCCTCACCCTCTTCCACTTCACGTGTTTGGGTGTCTTTATTATGTTCGTGACATGCATCCCCATATCTGTAAATTTTCTCCAAAGGAACTATGTTGCATTTTTCTGGGCTACTCTCTTATCCAGTGCGACTACCATTGTTTCTCTTCTGACTTGGGATGTTATATCATCTTTGTTGATGTCTCCATTGAGAACTCTCTATTGTTATCCTCTCCACCCTCTCCCCACCCTGATACCACCATCAATTAACTATATTCCTCTTTCCATCCACCAAAAAAGTTATTATAATTATAATATTTTTTGGGTCGATTTATTATTTTTATTATTTAATTTAATTTCATTATTTAGAAAATAAAAAAGAACCTCTTGGGAACCCTAATATCCTCTCTAAAAAATTTCAGTACCTGAAGAGTCATTGTTCATTCATAGGTCCATTCATTCACATCACCACACAACCGACATCATAATTTACAACCTCTCACCAATTACTCACCTACTTTGTATAATAAAAGTTTGCTGCCACATCAGTGTCACCGCATGCCACCATCAACCCATCAAAAAATGCTCCACCACATCCATTAAAACTCCAACTATGGTTGATCCATACTTTCCCCCATAACTATCATTGATAATGGGAAAAAATAAAATATTTAAATGATTATAAATAATATATTTTTTAAAATGTGGACAAGTTCATGGACTACCCGTGGGATTATGTGGGGTGGGATAGACTTGATTTTTTTTTGTGTGTAATGTATGTGGGATTTTGTAGACAAACCTGCTTGAGCTCAAACCTTCACGGGCTTAGTCTACCCCCATTTCTCATTACTAGGCTTGACTCTCTCAATTTATGAACTTCTTTCACAAGTGGTCAAGCCCACTCTTTATGGTGGTCCTCAATCATTCATCCAGTCACAATTTCATTCTAACAAATTTGGGCATCCTTCCATTGGCATACACAATTTTTGATCTCTAGTAGCAACTCTATTCTGATCGCTAACAACTGGTGAATAAGTGAATATTAACTACACTTCACTCCAATGACTTTGAAGAATCTTCCATTTCCATTTTCTAAGAAAGACTTCTACACCCTTTCATCAAAGTTCATGGAACTCGTGAAATTCCGATCTTGCTTCAAGTACTCCAAACTTTCATTCAGATACAAGAAGCTACCCTTTCTATCTTCCTCAATTCATCCTTCAGAACCATTATCACTACCCAGAGTACATGAATCAGAAGATATCCCTCAGCATTTCCACAATTTGACACCACCACACTACATTCATTAGACTGATTCTGCCCAACTGCATCCACCAAAGTGAATTAGTTAGGCTCTTTCCACTGACCTCAACTTCCGGTAATCACTCAGTTCAGCTTAATTCCACTGATTTGACATTTCTAGGATTTTGTTGAATTTCCATTCATCTCACATTATTTATAATTCTGAACTGATTCCATTCAGTTGAATTTGGTGAACTAACTTCAGTTTCTTGAATCCGTACATCCATGGTGCTAGTGTGGTTGTCTCTATCTAGGCTCTCTCAAGTGTAACTTCTAGTGAATGAACTCCCAGAGCTGCCAATACTTGACCCTAAAAAAATTTCTCACACCAAACACTAATAATATTCCACCTAAGAATTGTTTTTTGTAGGTTATTTCCAATAATTTCTCACTTGAAGATCATTCTCACGGTCACACCAAAGCCACACCATCCAACTTTCATTCACCTTCCTTTTTGTAGCACCCACATAGTTATTTGGATGACTCAGTTGTAGCCTGTGATTTCGTTGTCTACAACAAAAGCATGATACATAACAATTAAGAAAGCCAGAAAGGAATTAATCTAGTTAATGCACTTATTGAAGGAGCTTGGAAAGTTAGAGAAAGGAGGAGTGTTATTCTATAATAGTCAAAGTTCTATTCACCTTGCCTGGAATCTAGTATTTGATGAAAAAAAAACACAATGAATTGAAATTCCATTTAATTTGGAATCTACTATAAGACAAGGTGTTAGAGTTGTAGAAGATGGAAGAGAAGAAAAATCAAGACGACATGTTCATAAAGGTTTTAGTCTTTTAAAGTTCGAGGAATCACTGTGCCTCAGTTGGACTTGGGTGAATGGAAGTTGGTGGAGAACACTGCTTGCACAAGGAAGAAGGGTGAGTTTTTCCTAAGTGTTGGAGAATGTCAAGGAGATCCTTGAATAAATCTTCAAGTATGAGATTTTTGGGTTTTATAAAGCTTCTTTAAGATACTAGATTCAACTTATCAGAAGGAATAACTTCAAAAGTTCACTTTTTCCTTGTCAGAATAAGGACACTAAACGCCTTCAACATGCGGGTAATTTTATCGAAAGGTGATGGAATTATGATGAGTTGAAGGTAAAGCCCATATGAGGTTTACCGAATTCAACGGTTGAGGCAATGGAGCTACGAGGAATCAGAGGTTGACCGACTCCAACATTGACTAGATTGAAAACTTCATTGGGTGATACAACTTTCTTTACTAATGGATTGCCTCTATAAAGTAGAGGTGGGACTAATTGGTGATATGTTACTTGTATGACTTAATTTAAGTATAACACCGACTATTTAGCTATAATTTTTGTAATTCTTTATTCTTCTAATAAGATAAAAGTTTTCTTTGTTCTCTAATGAATATAGGACAAAAGTATGAACCAAGTAATCAAGTGTGTCCAATTTTTTTCCTTGTTAATTTGCTTGAATGTTTGAGCCTGTTTGGTGAGTGTGTGCATAGTGTGACTTAGTGTGGTGAATGGGGCATCATGTCTTCCCATATTTTGATACATATGGTCATGGGAGATTTAATAAGGTTTGGTTTCCGCATGGCAACATCTTTGTCGTGTGTGTGTTTGGTTTCTATCAAACATGTCATTTAAAAAGTAAAATCTAATACAACAAATTTTTTATTACAATAGTCAATAACATAAAATTAAGATTTCCATATACTGTAATGGATGTAAAAATTGTAAATTTACATTATTTTCATATTTACATTTCATCAATAAATGAAATTTATCACATGTACTATAACAAATATTTTTAACAAATAATTATTTTTTTATATTTTTTTGATAATATTTAATGAATCCTATGAGGGAGACAAGTTTTATCTGTAACTGTATATTTTTTACAAAAAAGAACATTTTTAAATTATTATTTTTTATAAAAAATTTGTTTCAAATGTCGTAAAATATCTTTAAAAATAATATTAAGGTTTTAAACTTTCATGCCAAATTTACATCACCTGGGTGATGAGTTAAAATTCAATTTTATATGATAATTTAAAAAGATAATGAAATGAAAAATCAATGATATTTTTTCAGGGACATTTCATTAATAATTAAAATTTTTTTCATGTACCGAGTAAGACAATTTTCTTCTCATTATTCAAGAAAAATAATGTTTATACAACTTTTCATATGAAATTTATCTCACATAGTGAATGGGATGAATTTCAAACAAGCACCTTATGCATTAACCAAACTAAATTTCTAGGCGGCCCATCACACTCTCTCTCCGGCACAGTTTGAGGCATTGGATTCAGTACTTAACAATCCATATACACAACACACCTAACCGGTGAAACCCAATCCATTTACATTGATCAAACATGATGCAGCAATGGAGCTCTCACCTCATGGGGGTGGTTCTCATTTCTTCGGTGTGCCCTGTGGCAGCACTACTTTAGCATTCTTGGCGCAACAGTTCTCAGCACCACAGCCCATCACCCCTTTTCACCATGCTCGACACATGACAGATGGTTTGTCTAGATCGGGCCATAAGGTTCCTAAACCTTCTTTTTCGAGAGGTGGAGGTCTTCAATATCTAACTACACAGGAGTGGGAAGATCCCCGCAAACACAGCCTTTGTTTTCATTGTGGTTTGCCATACAAACCTTTACATAAATGTGATGATCCTAAGATACATGGGATACTCCTCGATTGATGCTCATGTTCTTGATATGGGTGGCCTTGACCTTATATATTTTGGAAATCGCCTGGTTACAGACTCCGGGGGCAGTAATCTCCAATTGGGAGACAATCACCATGCAATTTGTGGCTGCTCACAAAACTTATGTTCGTCAGGGTTCTTGTCTAGATAGACAAATATCCTCCTCTTGGGCTAGGGGTTCCAACCCTTACAGTGGGAGTTGTGGCCACTATCTTCTCTTGGGAGCCAAATCTGATGCCACTACATCCCTCCTTGATGAACGCCAACAAGCAAATTTTCACCAGGTGCTTGAAAATTTTTCTCAAGTATTGGATGATCCTATGGGACTATTGTAAGTTTCGGGTGCAGCGGAAACATCCTTCGATGGTATGACCTACTCGAATTTAAGTCTTAAATCACATGTAATCATTTCTTTACATGATCAAAATGTCATGTCCAATGAAAACAATAGATTTTCTAACTAGATTAAAACACCAAAAGCAAAAGCGAATGATCTTTACATGTAATTTATAATTAATTTATGAGTAGATATAAAATTAACTCAACCTGTAATTCCATTTTCATTGATGATCCGGTTAATAAGACATTGTCGTATCGTTATTATACGCTACAGGATTTACATGTAGAATCCCTCCAGCGGTGATCCACACGTGCACCACAATCTCTGAAAGATTCCATAGAACTTTCGGGTGCCAGCACGGCCGATCCTGATCACTTGCGTTGTTTGTGGTTGATCACAACATAATTCTTCTCGAGAGAGGAAAAACTCTTGATGATCACTCGTTGACTTGAGAGAGAAAGGGATAAGAGAACTCTAGATCTATTGATCTCTCTCTAGGGCTTGAGAGAGTCACCCTATCCATTGTGCACGTCATTTTTTTAGGAAATAGATATAATTAGATATTTATTTTTGGCACATTTAGGGTTAGTTTTGTTGGGATTAATCACATTTATTGATAAGAGAGGAAATTTATTAATGAGGAGATTTATATCACCATTAATTGAGGATTTTCTCCCAACATTAATGGATATTTAATTATCAATATTAATGGATGAAATAATGAATTTTGACTACATTAATTGGGGATTATGGACTTAGTGTCTATATAAGAGGATGGAGCAACATATTTTGAAAGGATGTGCCGACAACATGTATCCGGCAAGGGAGAGCCGGGAAGGGGTTGTCGTGTTTGCGGTGGCCCCTGTGACACGACGATGAAGACTCAATTATCTTGTACATGTGGAGAGGTTCTTGGAAAGATTTTCAAGATGTCATCTACTAGGAGCAAGAAGGGGTTACCACGTCGGCGGTAGCATGTGCGGAACGTCGATGTTTAACAAGTGCGGAGTTGCAGTGACGCAATTGATGATCAGGCCCACGTATCGAAATTCTTCCAGATAGTAGTGATCATGCAGTGTGTCTCGGTTCATGATCGACGGTACATCATATGAGAGAGAAATCCTTCGGGTGTCGCAAGCTGGTGCGAGACTAGCGTATGTTCGGGTGAAGATCTCTGAGGCAGTGATGTTTCATCGACAGAAGGGTGGCATTTTGTCACCGATTGATCTTCCGATACATGGCGTCAGCGGGATGTTTATAAGAGAGAAGGCAGAGGCATATCAGTGTGTGGTTTTCACATAGGTTTTTTATGCTCTCTCATTTGTAATTCAAGTTCAGACATCACTTGGATTCTTGTATTCTCCGATTCATAGTGCATATTTTTGGGAATTGCCCTATGGTTTTTTAATCCTACGCATCAAAGGGTTTTTCTGTGTTAAAAATACTGCTTGCTGATTTATTTATTCTTCTTATATCACTTCTATATTTCATTGGGTTTCTCACAATTTTTGGCAAGCAATTTTTGGCTCAGAATCGGGATTCTCCCCAAAAAGTGGAATCAAAGGTGATGGTTTGGGATTGCAATTTTTGGTGAAATTTTTTTGAAATCTTTGAAATGGATCACAGATGCATGTATAAAGCGAAATAAGGTTTGGAAATCAAAGCAAGCTGAGAGAGGTGATGCACATGTCGGCCTAGGGGATGTTGAGCAGAGGGAGAAATTTTTTCCTACAGGTGCTCCTGATTATGTGAAGATCATGATTATGGGGGAGATAGATGTTTTTGGTTCTTGTATTGCTCAGCGGGATGGTGAAAATGCAAATGTGACGAATATTTTGGCATTTGTTTTTCTTTTTGTAGGGGAGATTATTTTTTTGGGTCATAAGTGCAAAAGGACATCATCATATTTTCTACATATGATGATGTTTAGTGTGATACGGACCTATTTTATTTCCAACTAGGGTTATTGGATGGTTCCATTAATTAATGTGATGAAGGGGTAGATTGTTGGGATTCATCACATTTATTGATGAGAGAGGAAAATTATTAATGAGGAGATTTATATCACCATTAATTGAGGATTTTCTCTGAACATTAATGGATATTTAATTCTTAATATTAATGGATGAAGCAATGGATGTTGACTGCATTAATTGGGAATTATGAACTTGTTGTGTATATAAGAGGATGGATCAGCATATTTTGAAAGGGTGTGCCAACAACATGTAGCCGGAAAAGGATACCTGGGAAGGGGTTGTCATGTTTACGGTGGCTTGTGTGACATGACGACAATGACACAATTATATTTTATGTGTGAAGAGGTTCTTGGAAATATATTCAAGATGTTATCCATCGGGAGTGAGAAGGGTCTACCGCGTCGGCGGTAGCATGTGTGGCACGTCGGCATTTAACAGGTGCAGAGCATCAGCAACACAATTGATGATTGAGGCCACATATCAAAAGTCTTCCTGATAGCAGTGATAATGCAGTGTGTCCCAGTTCATGATCGATGGTACATCATATGAGAGAGAAATCCTTCGGGTGTCGTAAGCTGGTGCGAGGCTGACGCATGTTTAGGTAAAGATCTCTGAGGTAGTGACCTTCCGTTGATAGAAGTGTGACATTTTGTCACAGATTGATCTTCTGATACATGGCGCCAGTGGGATGTTTATCAGAGAGAAGGTAGAGGCGTATAGGGGTGTGGTTTTCACACAGGTTTTCTATGCTTTCTCATTTGTAATTGAAGTTCGATCATTACTTGGATTCTTGTATTCTATGATTCATAGTGGATATTTTTGGGAATTTTCCCGTGGTTTTTTAACCCTGCACATTAGAGGGTTTTTCCACGTTAAAAATACTACGTGCTGATTTATTTATTCTGCTTATATCACTTTCATATTTCGTCGGGTTTCTCACAATTTTTGTCAAGCAATTTTCAGCCCAGAATCAGGATTCTTCCCAATAGGTTTATCACACAAAAGACGTTTAACAATTCCATAATTCTTAGATGACCCAATGTCCAATAATAATAATATAAATATTATTATCATACATATGACATGTGAAACACATAAATAATATAAATAAATTTCATTTATACCATTTTCAATCAGATTATTAAACTTGGTCCGCTTTGCATCATCCACATTTATAGATCATTGAATAATGATTATTTATTCAATAAATAAATATCAATGCATTTATACCATTTCCAATCATATTATTAAACTTGGTCCTCTTTCCATCATCCACATTTACAGATCATTGAATAATGATTATTTATTTAATAAATAAATATCACTACATTATACATAAATAAATATAAAAAATATTATATTCTCTAAACTTTAAACAAATATTTATTATTATTATTTAACACACTTATTATTTCGAATAACTCGTGATTAAATTATGGTTATCAATCAAACTAAATAAATCTTATTTAATCTAATTTGTTAAATTTAGTACTAGAATTTAACTAAGATTGTGAATGAATTTAGTGTGTGACCCTTTAGGACTCTTTTTCAGTGGCATTAGGCATAACTGTCTAAATTACAAGGTTAGCATATAACAACACATCAAACCATCCATAGAGAAAAAATTTAATGTCGCAATGAAACCCAACCTCCTATGAATATTTACCGTGTAATATAATCCATTTATTACAATATCTCAAATCAAGAAGGTTGCATGCTGGTGACATCAACCTATATTCTCCATCTCTTTTTTGACATCCCAAAAATGAACACACCTATCGAATACCATGACCATGAATTTATTTAGGTGGTTCTATTTCCATCAAATGGATTGAGACATTAACACAAAAGAGATAAATCCTTTATCTCATTATCCATTAATGCTATATTACTCGTGATACACCCAATGTATCCGACTTCACATGAGAACATTTGTCATCATGGTTTTGATCAATACATCAAAGTACACATGTCATGATATCCATAAATGATAATCATAAAGTTTAAGTATCAATACACACATCCATAGATATAAACATCTAATGACACCTAGAAATGTGGATTTCCTATTTACTGGTCTGTTCACATAACCTCCTATCTTGGAGAATACCAAGAGCGAACACCATGAGAAGGTGTCTCAATGTTTTATGAGCCTCCTACTTCTAATATCTTGTATTGTCTATGTCTCATCAGACAATTTCATTCTACCGTAGAATAAGGTTCAAGAATAATGTCATTGCACCTTTAGGTTCTCATCATAGTGGGGATCTGCTATAACCTTTCAGTGTGACATATATTCTAAGGATATTATCACACACAAATATTATACAAAAGAACAATAATGACATGAAAAGAAAACTTCTTTAGTAAGAAAAACATGTAATCAAATATTAAACAGGTTGGTTCTAGGGCACCAACTACAACATACTCCCACTTACACTAGAGTCAACTAACAACAACTTTCAGTCTACTAGCTTTCACATGATACTCATGTTTTAGTTGAGATAAAGCATTCGTTAAGTGGTCTACCACCTTTTCCTCCATGGATACTCTACTCACTATAGCTTTGTCTCACTGATAAAAATATCTTAAGAGATGAAACTTTCAAAATATATGATTTTTTCTTTGGTGTAACCTTGGCTATTTAGAGAGATTAACCACTTTAGTGTTATCATAGTAAATTGTGATAAGATCTTTATTACTAGGTACCACATCAAACTATTAGACAAACTTTTGAATCAAAACTGTTTCCTTGGTTGCATTAGAATCTGTAATATACTCAGACTCCCCTATAGAATCAGCGACAACTGACTGCTTTGAACTCTTCTAGCTCACAGCTCCTCCATTGAGACAAAAAACATATCCAGACTACAACTTCAGAACATTATGATCTGTCTAAAAACTAGCATCAGTATAACCCCTGACAACTATCTCTTCATCTCCTCCATATATCAGAAACATATCCTTAATATGCCCCAGATAGTTGAGGATAACCTTAACAACAATCTAATGTTGTTCTCCTAGATCTGCTTGATATCTTTCTACCATGCTTAAAGCATAGGCAACATCAATCCTTTTACGTAACATGACATACATGATAGATCATATCGCAGAAGCATATGAGATGTTACCCATTCTCTTACTTTCCTCTTGTGGTTGAGGACATTTTTTCTTATAAAGATGTATATCATGTGACACTAGAGCCAATCATCTCTAAGATTATTTCATATTGAAAATGTTCAGTATTTGGTCAATATATGTACCATGAATTGGTCTGAGCATCCTCTTAGATCTATCATGCATGATCTGGATCCCTAGAATATAGGTTGTTTTACCCAATTCCTTCATGGAGAAGCACTTTCTCAATCATGTCTTAACAAATTGTAAGGTTGGTATATCATTTTAAATTAGTAATAGGTCATGAACATATAGTATTATGAAAACAATTATACTCCAACCAAACCGCCTGTAAACACATGGATCACATTTGTGCTTAATAAAACCAAATTATTTTATGGATTCATCGAATTGAATGTTTAATGACCTAGATGTGTTTTTTAATCCATAAATGTATCTCTACAACTTGCATACCTTTTTGGAATTCGTTGGAGTCACAAACCGTTTTAGCTGTGTCATATACACATCCTTCTAAAGGTCCCCATTAAGGAATGTAGTTTTTCAATCCATTTTTCAAATCTCATAGTCATAGTAAGCTGCTATGGAAATCAAGAATTTGATGGATTTAAGAATGGAAACAATATGAAATGTTTCATCATAGTCAATGAATTGATGTTGTTTAAACCCTTTATCCACTAGTCATACTTTATAGGTATTCATTTTACCTTTCATGTCCATCTTTCTCCTGAATACACATTTACAGTCAATGGGTTTTACGTCAACTGGTGGATCAATAAAAACCCCAACTTAGTTTTGATGCATGTAATCCATCTAAAAATTCATGAATTCTTGTTGTCTTTTAGCTTCTAAGCTCTCTATTGTCTCATTGTAGGAGAGAGTATCATCATTGTTAACCAACAATGAGACACCTTCATCAGTGACTTGAAAAACATCTCTCTAGTTCTCTCACCACTCTTGCACTCCTGCGTAGCATTTGTGATTTAGGAACACCTTATTCCAAAGGGACATATGGAATCAAATCCTGTACCAACCTCTTGTGTATTTTGAGTATCAACTTCATCGAAGTCAATCTTGCCCCCACTATCCTCCTTGAGGATGTTCTTCCCCTCAAGAAAGACAGTCTTTCTTACTATAATAACTTTCATTTCCAAAGGGTGGTATAGATAGTATCTCCTTGTTTTCTTGAGATACCCTATAAAGATACACTTATTTCCACAGAGTGATAATTTATTACTTGATCTAATATTAACAAACCCTCACATCCCCATTCATGAATATATGAAAAAATGAGTTTCTTTCCACTCCATAATTCTAAGGGAATACCATTTTATACTTTAGTTGGTACTCGGTTTAGTAAGTATAATGTTGTCTATAATGAATATCCCCAAAAGGATAATGGAAGGCTTGCGTGAATCATCATAGACCTTACCATTTCCAATAAGATACAGTTACTTCTTTCCCTAACACCATTCCACTATGGTGTATAAGGTTAATTGAGTTGGGATAAAATCTCATACTCATGTTGAATGTAGATAAATTCTTGGTTAAGATATTCACCACATCTATCGGATTGAAGTTTTCTTTATCTTCCTACCAAGTTAATTCTCAATCTCATTTTTGAACTCTTTAAACTTCTCAAATAATTCATACTTATACCTCATTAAGTATATATAACCATGCCTACTCAAGTTATTGGTAAAAGTAATAAAGTATGAGAATCCACCTCTAGCTTCTACTTGAAAAGGTCTACACACATCAGTGTGTACCAATTTTAGAATATCTGTGTCCCTTTCACCTTGACCACCAAATGGTGGTTAGATCATATTTCCTTGTAAATAGGTATGATATATTTCAATTTGTTTTATCTCAAAATAGTCTAAATAACCATCTCGATAGATCTTTGTCAAACGCTTTTCATTTACGTGACCAAGATGGTGATGCCACAACTGAGTGTAATCTAATTTGAGCGTATTAGTTTTATTTCACTTTTCAATATTTATTTTTCATAATTTAATACATAAATAACATGATTCATCTGCACTATACGATAACATTTGCTATATTTATAAAAGTAGCAACCCTTATCTCCAAATATGAAAACAAATCCATCCATATCTAAACAAGAAATAGAAATAATGTTCATGTTAACAATAAACACATAATAGAAGTTCTTTAAAACCAAAATCATTCTTGTTGGTAACATGAGATGATAGTATCCAATGGGTAGAGAAATCATACTCACTCCATTGGTATCCCATAGATCCACATAATTCCTAGAAATATTTCAAAATTTACTTAGTTTCTATATTTGGATACAAATATGAGCACCACAGGTAGTATCTAACACCAAAATCGTAGATATGGAAATATTACATTCAATAATTAATGCACATAAAGCTTCCACTACTTTTGATGGGTGAAATTATTCTTACAATGGCCCTACTTTCCACATACAAAACAAACTACATCATGTTCTTTTTCTTGTCTATGGATCTTCTTCTTCTAGGAGAGACGATGCTCTAAAACTTTATACATAGAACGAGTCTTTGATCTCTTTTCCTTGTTCCACTTCTTCTTATCCATCATAAGGACAATGAGTTTTTCATTCCCCATGTTTTTATAAACTTGGAGGATAAAAGTAAGAAGTCCTAATAGCATCTTCTTAATATTTCTCATATTATAATTTAAAATAAAACAAGATAAGTTTTTGGGTAGTGAAAAAAATGAGATTTGTACACAACACATAAAGGATGTTAAAACCTAAGATGTTAAGGTGATCAATGTATCCAATCATCTTGAATACATGTGGACTATCTGGAACCATCTCTCCATGCTTGCAAATGGAAAGTTCATTGAAGATCTCATATCTCTTTAATCTCACTTTCTCTTAATAGAGATCCTGAAGGTGAGAAGCTATGTTATACACATTCATATCCTCATATTGCTATAAAAGTCATTAGACATGGATGATGACATAAAACATTGGACATACATTACATTATCCACATGCTTTACATAGAGAGATACTTCTTCCCCACTAGCCTCTTTGGCAATTGACTTAGGAAGTGGAGTTTCCAGCACGTATGTTTTTCGTTCGTGGTGTAGTATAATACACAAACACCTATACCATTTATAGAAATTTGTGTCAGTGATAAGGTTACCCTTATCTAGTATGAATCACAATTATATTGTTAAAGTTATTTGATTTATCATTTTCTACAAAATAAGATTTATAATTAGTACTTATTTTTATTAAAAAAATTGATTAATAAATTTAAAATGAATTAAATTCCATTAATCACCCACTATTTTTTAAAACATAATATCCCTCACCATAGGTTTTAGAATATATTTTTTCTTAGATATTCTAGTGAAAAGGATCCATATTCCCTTCTCATAACCCAGGCTTGGGTCTGACAAGATATTGAAGTGTTTTAAGAAGATGTAATTTTTCAACTACATTAACTCATAGTTCCTTGATCTGTTGAGTGGACTCCCCAATCCTGAAATATTATTTTAAGATTTCCTTAAACTTTGAATCTTAGTTACACAAAACCCTTCTTGGGTTGTCAACCCATGATGTAAAATAAGTTAAGTCATCCAAAAACTTCAAGATAAAATTTCTATGATAATTGAAGGCACCCAACTTGGGTTGCTCAAGTACTTTGAAATATGGGGTCAATTCTAACCTAAGTAGTGGAAGGCTAACCAACGTAATATTAGGTCAATTATAACTTAAGTAATGGAAGACTAAGTTGACATTTTAATTGAGAGAATTTTATCCATATGCATAAATCCCATTTTATCATTTTACATGTCTTATTAATATTAAATGGATTTTACTTAAGTGATAAACCATGTTTGATAAAACATTTTTGCATAATCCAGTTATATTTTATTCAATATTTCATACTTGTTAATTAATTTATTAAGTGATCATGTAATATTCAAACATAAATAATTAACCCTGCAACTGACAGAAATAAAATACAAGTGACATGATCATGATATTTTCTAATATTTAGTTTATCTAGAGGATGATAAACTAACCCTCAACCCTAGGAAAAAACTACTCGAACCATAGTTTGGTTCATGTTGTAGTATACCACCTTGGATCATATGCATCACCTAAATTGGTTTCATATTGTATCCTTTATTAGGACCGCCTCCACTTGTTTGGGATCTTCATCTGTATATAAGATTTTACTCACACACAGGTGAGGGGATTCAATAGATTGAATAAATGGAGTTTACATAAAAGAAACTGTAGACATGCAGACCCTTACATAATGAAGAGGGGATGACTTGTAGACCATAAATAATAATTTAACCCAAATAAATTAAAAGAAACCAATCACACAAAATGGGATGGTCTAATATAATGATCATCCACATGCATCAAGTAACAGACATACATTTAAAATCTTATTATCAATTACTTTGATTCATTATTTAATTAAGATAATGTGTCATGAATTAATATAATTAATTCAATTTATCTTAATTACATCAAAACATCCTTAAATCAACATCATTTATAATTTTAATCAAAATTAACTTCATTGAAAATTAATGTAGAACACAAGAGTACTTGAAGGAAACCTCGGTTGTTCATCAAAATTTTGAAACAAAATTTAATTTAGTATATATTTTTAATCCTAGAACATGGTGTGTACTATAGAATTAATGATATAGAAAAAATAATAAATAGATTTAATTATATATTTAATTATTTTTACATAAAACTTTGAGAACACTCTTGTAACGTCCTAACTCGGGAGCCACTAAAACGGTGCCCAAGTTGGTTCACCACATGACTAGTAGAAGAATATGAATAATAGAATATAGAAAGATAATAGATTAGCAGAAGATTATAATAAAAACATAAATAATAAACATACAACTGGTTCGAAGCCAAATATGTAGGTTATGAACGTAGCAGAAGCATCAGATGAGGCATGTACAACATTGTTCTTTGTCATGATCGATGATTAATCCCAGATTTATGTGATGATAAACTCTATGAACAACAGAATTGAATAACAAAATATAGACAATAGATAAATGCCAGAAAAAAAGTGTGGTATTATCACATATCATTTATAATTAATTTAAACTGTTAAACCTAATTTTATTATAATGGGCATTTTCAAGTCCCACATCAGAATATCCCACCATATAATCACTTTTACTCATCTATAAAAGAATGCCCCCACCTCACATTGAGGTAAGGAGAATTCTCCATCTACATGGTAGTAGAGGAAAAATCTTGATAATTTTTCTACTACCTTCCTTCCTCCCAAAGAATCCATCCTACGGGCGGTTTCGGGCCCTCCCTCCTGAAGGATTCCCAACTCTATCGGGCCTCTCCCTCCCTATGGTTTCCCAGTGTCATCCAGCCCCTCCCTCCCTTTATCCTCCAAGCTACATCCAACCTACCTCCTTCCCGACTCCCTCTAGGAGGAACCTTCATGGTCGACGTGCTCGCCCAATGAGAATACACCAAATCCCACAATGGGGATAGTAGATCCATTAAAAATAGTGATGGTTGAGGAACCAACATATGGATGGTAGGTGGATAACATACCTGTATCACCTGTGAGATGATCTGATTCACTTGAGTCAAGCATCCAGGCAGGGGAGCGATGACTGACAAAAGCAGTGGAACCACCAGAGTGGATAAGAGATGTCTAAGAATAACCTGGTAGAGAGGTGGTTTGATGATCATGAATCAGTTGGAGCTCATCCATGCAGAGGTCCAGAGAGGGAGGAAGAGCTACAGACGACGGGGAGCATCCTAGACCATAGTTTGACCTTACTGAGGTTTTTGAGATTGGCGTTCATAAAGAACCCAATTAATGATCCATAAACACCATGGAAGGATCTAAAATTCCTCAACTTAAAATTAGTTTTGTAGGTCTTACACACCTCTTTGAAATAAAAAATGGGGTTTAGGCTCCCTATTCTAATTAATATTTAGCAATTACTAATTCAATATTAGTAAATAATTAATAATTATTAAATAATTAATAATTAATAATTAATAATTACCATCTAATAATTAATAAAATTTTAAATAATAAATAATTAAGTAAATTAATAATTAATTTCATTGGTGTTTTTTAAAAAAAATGAAAAAAATTAAACAAATAAAAAATACATTTTTAGCGGTGGTTTCTATATAAATCACTATGAATTAGTGACGGTTTCTTAAAACCACAACTAAAAAAGTGAAAAGGAATATTTAGAGGTAGTTATGAAAATCTCTGGAAATAAAATGCTGATAAATGACCTATTTCCTATCATGAGACACTAGCATGTCATGGAAGGCAGGATAGTCATGCCCATATGATGGGTGATTTTTTCAACTCGGGAATACACCATAGAAAAGGGAATCTTATGGTTTCCTTTTGAGTGATCTTCCTCAAACATATTGAAGAAGACAGTGGCAGTAACATAAATGGTGAAAGGTATACAGTCTCTACATTTGGTTTATACATGGTTTTAGTTTCTAGCATGGCATAACTTGGTTCTTGGGTTGCTAGTTGTTTCTTCCATATTAATTAATTGTTAATTGATCCTTAAAAACCCAAATTATTATCAAATTCCTGTCATAATCATTTGATTCTCGAAATCAAGGTATAAAATGATGAAATTGTATCTTCAAATGATTGCAGTTTTTGATATCATTAAAAATGATATGGAAAATGAACTCTGGATGGATATACGATATAGGATATTATACGAAGCGATATGATCATGCCATATGATATGGGATATCGTAGGTGACAACACAGTTCTATTTATTTGATTTTGTATATATACCGTAACATGTGATATGGGAAGTTATAAGGGACAACAGTGTCGCTTCATGGTTGAGAAAGAGAGTATCATATCATTAATACCATTTAACATATAGAGTAAGTTAAGATTCCTAGGAATCTAAGGGATATATCGCAATCGACTATTATCTATCATAAAATTCGATAGATAATGAAGAAAAATAGCAGATTATGGTATAAGGATTTCGTAAAATATGATATATATAGAAAAAAAATTCATTTTTCATATTTTCAATTATAAATTAATGATGTTTGATTCATGTAGCCAACCCCCTTTAATTGGGTTTAAGGCTTGTTTATTGTTTTTTTAATTATGAATTGAATTATATTATTTATAAATTGTTTAAAATTATAGAAAAATATATTTTTGAATATTCATATAATTTATAAAATGTTTATAAATTAATTAATGATAAATTGTTTATAATTAATTAATAAATGTTTATGAAATATTTATTTAATAAATATTCCATAATATTAAATGTTAATATTAAAATACATCATAAAATTATAAAACATGACTTATAATTTAGATATAATGTGTTTATATGGAAATTATAAGCATAATTTATAAAGTATTTATAAATTAAAAAATAAGGAAAAATATAAGAGTTCATATTTATGAATTGTTCATAATATTAAATTATGAATTTTTTATAGAGATTCTAGACAACCCCACTACTTTACATCCCTCACTAGTTTATAATTGACTTGTCTATGTTAATAGACCTCCACTGGTCATGTTGATCGTCTAAGGAAGACATGGAGACCAACACAAAGAGAAGACATAAGTGAACAAGTGCATAAGTCTCTCAGAAGAGACAAAGGCTACATTTTTAAAACTAAATCCCCAACCCAAGAATTGGATTAGGTCATCAAATCTATATTTACGCATCTGAATTCAGCGCTATACTCACAGCAACAAAGTCCATATCTTGTTTTCCAAGCTTCACCCGTGGCTCGATTAGAAGGGCCTTTCACAGAGCAATTAGAAAAAGTGAAGTTGTAGCAGTTTCCCCTTAAAAGTTAAAAAACTATCTAGAAACCCCTAACCCAAACATAAACATGGATATGATAAGTAATAAATTATATTGAATATTTTATTTTAGTATTCTTGGATTTTGAAAAAGTTAAAGGTTTGGGGGAGGAATAGTCCTTCAATACCAAGGGAATGGTTCTTAACCAACTATTCAACTGAAATATGGGTCATAGGTCAGCATGTTGTGTGTTTCATAATATTTACAACTCATGGTGCACAACAACAACAAAGGACTCCGACACAAAAGTGCACGATGAGGCACATGATGCGTGACAATATAACTTGCAACTCACAAAATAGATGTATATATATATCAACAATAAAAAATATTAAATTATATAACATACACATAAATAAAAAATATTTATGTCAATAATTCATATTCCATACATCAAAAAAACAAAGTCAACAATGACACAAACAATTAAATATTAAAAACCATATATCTCAAAAAAACCATATATCTCAAAAAAACCATATATCGCAATTCCTGAAATATATTAAAAACCATATATCTCAATTCCTAAAATATATTAAAAACCTTACATCTCAATTCTTGGATTGTTCCATACTTAACCTCTTTCGTATATGGTCAATATATGTACCTTGACTTAGTCCGGTCAGCCTCTTAGATCAATCACGCATGATCTTGATCCCTAGAATATAGGTTGTTTCATCAAAGTCCTTCATGGATAAGCACTTTCTCAACCATTTCTTAACCACTTGTAAGGTTGGTATATCATTTCCAATTAGTAATATATCATCAACATATACTATTATGAAATAAATTTTACTCCCACCAAACTTCGTGTAAACACATGGTTCATATTTTTACTTAATAAAACCAAATTCTTTTATGGATTCATTGAATCAAATGTTCAATTAACTCAATGTGTGTTTTAATCCATAAATGGATTTCTGCAACTTTCATACCTTTTTGGTATTCACTGGAGTCACAAATTGTTCTTCTTGTGTCATATATAGAACCTCCTAAAGGTTCGTGTTAAGGAATATAGATTTTACATCCATTTTTTAGATCTCATAGTCATAGTAAGCTTCTGTGGAAAGTAATATTTTGATGGATTTAAACATGGAAATTGGAGAAAAAAATTTCATCGCATTCAATGCATTGATGTTGTTTAAACCCTTTAGCCACTAACTGTGCTTTATAGGTATTCACTTTACCTTTCATGTACAATTTTCTCTTGAATATCCATTTATAGTCAATGAATTTTAAATAAACTAGTAGATCAATAAAAAATCAAACTTGGTTTTGATACATGTAATCCATCTCAGAATTCATGACTTCTTTCCATCTTGCATCTTCTGAGCTCTCTACTATCTTCTTGTAGAAGAGAGGATCATCATTTATAACCAATAATGTTCCACTATCATCAATGTCTTGAAAACTATCTCTCTAGTTCTCTCACCTATATTTTACTCATGTGCATCATTTTTGTTTTAGGAACACCTTTTTCCAAAGGGACTTATGAAATCAGTTCATGTACCAACCTCTTGTGTATGTTGAGCATCAACTTCATTGAAGTCAATATTTCCTCCACTATCCTCCTTGAAGATGTGCTCCAACTCAAGAAAGATGGTCCCTCTTGAAATAATAACTTTCTTATATGATGGTTTGTATAGATAGTATCTCATTTTTTTTCTTAAGATACCCTATAAAGATACACTTCATGTCATGGGGTTCTAGTTTGTTTCTTAATCTAGTCTTAACAAACCCCTCGCATCCCCATGCATGAATATATGACTTAATGAGTTTCTTTCCACTCTATAATTTGAAGGGAATATTGTTTTCCACTTTATATGGTACTTGGTTTAGTAAGTATAATGATGTCTCTAATGCATATCCACAAAAAGATAATGGAAAGATTGTGTGACTCATCATCAACCTTACCATTTCTAACAAGATATAATTCCTTCTTTCCCTGACACCATTCCACTATGGTGTATAAGGTGGAGTAATTTGAGATAAAATCTCATACTCCCATTGAAAATCGATAAAGTCTTGATTAAGATATTCACCGCATCAATTTGATCAAAGTTTTCTTTATATTCTTACCAAGTTGATTCTCAACCTCATTTGTGAACTCTTTAAACTTCTTAAATGATTCTAACTTATACCTCATTAAGTAGATATAACCATTCTTACTCTAGTTTCTAGTAAAAGTAATAAAGTATGATAATCCACCTCTAACTTCTGCTTTAAAAGGTCCACACACATCGGTGTGCACCAATATTGGAAGATTTGTGGCCCTTTCACCTTGACCAGTGAGTGATGGTTTTATCATCTTTCCTTGTAAACAAGAATGATATATTTTAAGTGGTTTTAGCTCAAAATAATATAAATAACCATATTGATAGAGCTTTATAAAATTCTTTTCATTTACGTGACCAAGACGGTGATACCACAACTGAGTGTCATCTAAGTCGAGCATATTAGTTTTGTTACCAATTGTCAATATTTGGTTTTTGTAATTTAATACATAAAGACCATTATTCAGCTACACTATACGATAACATATTCTATCTTTAAAAATGTAGCAACCCTTATTTGAAAAGCTGAAAACAAATTGATCCATATCTAAATAAGAAATAAAAGTTATGTTCATGGTAACACTAGATTCATAATAACAGTTCTTTAAAACCAAAATCATTCTTGTTGGAAACATGAGATTCTAGTCTTTAATGGATAGAGAAATCAAACTCTCTCTATTGGCAGCCCATATATCCACCTAATCCCTGGTAATATTCCTAAATTTACTTGGTTCCTATATTTGGATACAAATGTGAGCACCACAGGCAGTATCTAACACCAAAATTTTAGATTTGGAAAGATTACACTCAATAATGAATGCACATGAACCTTACCCTACTTTGGCTGGGTGAAATTATTCTTCCAATGGCCATGTCCTATTCCTTTTCTTGTCTATGGATCTTATTCTTCTTGGAGGGATGATGCTCTGAAACCTTAGACTTTGAATGAATTGTCGGCCTATTTTTCGTTGTTCTTGTTCTTTTTATCCATCATAAGAACAATGGGTTTCTCATGCTCCATGTTTTTATCAACTTGGAGGATAAAAGTAATAATTTATGATATCATATTCTCGCTATTTCTCAAATTATAATTCAAAATAAAACAGGATAAGTTTTTAGGTAGTGAAGAAAAATGAGATCCGTGCACAACTCATCAAGGAAGTTAAAACCTAAGATGTCAAGGTGCTTAATGGATCCAATCATCTTGACTACATGTGGTATAGCTAGCACCGAATCTCCAAGATTGAACAAGAAAAGTGAAATGAAGATCTCATATCTCTTTGATCTCACCTTCTCTTTATAGAGATACCGAAGGCAAGAAGCTATGTTATACACATCCATAACCTCATATTTATTTAAAAGTAATCAGACATGGAGGATAACATAAAACATTGGACATACACTACATTTTCTACATGATTTACATAGAGAGATACTTCTTCCCCACATGCCTCTTTGGTAAGTGACTTAGGAAGCGGGGTTTCTAGCACGTATTATTTCCATTCGTGGTGCAGTATAACGCATAGATGCCTATATAAAAAACTAAAAAATTTCATCAGTGAGAAGTTTACCCTTATTTAGTATGGATTACAATGATATTTTTGAGGTTATTTGATTTTTCATTTTCTACAAATTAAGATTTGATAATTAGTATTTTCTTTATTACAAAAATTGACTAATAAATTTAAAATAAATTAAATTCCATTAATCATCCACTATTTTTCAAAACATAATAACCCTCACCATCAGTTTTAGAATATATTATCTCTTAGATATTCTAGTGTAAAGGATTCATATTCTCTTCTCATAACCCAAACTTTGTTTTGACAAGCTATTTGAAGGGTTTTAGGAAGACATAATATTTTAACTAAATTAACTCGTAGTTCCTTGATCTATTGAGTGGAATCCCCAATAATAAAATCTTATTTTAATATTTCCTCAAACTTTGACTCTTAGTTACATCAAACCCTGCTTGGACAGTCAACCATTGATGTAAAATAAGTTAAGTCAACCCAAATCTTCAAGCTAAAATTTATATGATAATTGAAAGCACCCTAAATTGGGTTGGTCAAGTACTTTAAAATATAAGTTTGATTCTATCTTAAGTAGTGGAAGCCTAAGCCAACTTAATATGATGTCGATTTTAACTTAAGTAATGGAAGTCTAAGCTGAATTAATATTTTAACTGAGATATTTTTATCCTTATGTGTAAATGCCATTTTATCATTTTACATGTCTTGTTAATATTAAATGTATCTTACTTATATGATTAACCATGTCTGATAAAACATTTACGCATAATACAGTTATATTTTATTTAATCTTGCATACTTGTTAATTCATTTATTAAGTGATCGTGTAATATTCAAACATAAATAATTAACCATGAAAACGACATAAATAAAATATAAGTGACATGATCATGAGATTTTATAATAGTTATTTTATCTAGATGATGATAAACTAACCCTTAACCCTAGGGAAACCTTGAACCATAGTTTGGTTTGTGTTGTATTATTTCACCTTGGCTTCTATGCATCACCTCAATTGGTTTCATCTAGTCTCCTTTATCTAGACTGCCTCCACTTTCTTGGGAGATACATCCTTACATAAGCTTTTATCCACACATAGGTGAGGGGATTCAATGGATTGAATAAAGTGAGTTTACATAAAATAAACTGTAGGAACACAAACCCTTATATAATGAGGAGGGGATGACTCTCAGACCATAAATAATAATTTCACCATAATAAATTAAAATAAAGAAATCAAATATAAGGGGATGGTTTAATATAATGATCATCCACACACATCAAGTAATAGACATACATTTTCATTCTATCTATTAATTACTTTGATTCATTCTTTAATTAATATAATGCATCATGAATTAATCTAATTAATTCAATTTATATTAATTCCATTTAACCATCCTCAACTCACCATCATTTATAATTTTAATCAAAATTAACTTCATTCAAAATTAATGTATAACTCAAATGTACATGAAGGCAACCTTGTGTGTTCATCAAAAAAATTTAAAAATAATTTAATATATTTTTTTTAATCCTAGCACATGGTGTGTACTGTTGAATGAATGACACAAAACACATAATCAATAGATTCAATTATATATTTAATCCTTATTTACATGAAAATTTGATAACGCTATTATAACGTCCTAACCTGAGAGCCACTAAAATGGTGCCTGAGCTGGTTCACCACATGACTAGCAGAAGCAGATGAATAATAGGGTATTGAAAGTTAATAGATCAGAAAAATATAATCATAAAAACATAAATAATAAACAAACAACTGTTCCAAATCCAAATATGTAACGTCCTGGTTCCGGAAGCCACCCAGAGGCACCCCGTACCCGGTTGTTCACATGGCCTCAAGCGCATTTCCTCGAATACTAGAGGCTGTCGACTTGTAGCGAGGGCCTTGGGTGTAATAGTGGAGAAAACAATGACCTCATTGGAAGAGTACACAGTGGAAGTAAATAGATATACAATAGCGGAAGCATTAATAATGACATACCGCAGTAACAACAGAAAACTGAAGTATAAACTAAAGAACATATATAAAATGATGCATGATACATATGTCTAGAAAAATATCCAAACAAGTCACAATGATGGAATAAAACAGTGCTAAACCAAAGTTCAATAGAAAGTAGATAAACTCCTCAACATCGCAAGCCATAGCTTGGTCCCATGCTCTCCAGACCCACAACAAATCAAGTACCTGAAGTAGAAGAGCGCTTGCACTTATCTATACCCGCAACAATATAATCTGTTTGGGCCCAAATGTATGACCCAAACAGGGTGTGAGACTAAATCCAAGTAGGAAACCACCACGAGATCTGTGCCTAACAGTCATTGAATATATGATAGGTAAAAGTATAGGAAGCAATAAACAAGGAAGTACTCAGTAGTAAACAATCTATAGTTTCAAATATCAAGCAACAGCTAATCAAAACAGATAACACAAATAGGTAACCCTATGGTAAGTACTCATAGCCTATCCCCTCTGGTCTTACCTAATAAGTACAAGAAACCCTCTAGGAAGCACACACAATCTCACCCCTCTGGTTCATCTAAAGTATAGACTCTCTCAGGAAGCACTCACCGTCAATTCTCCCTATAGTCTCGTATCATAACTAAAGGCTCTCTAGGGAATCACTTACGTAACATTCACTCTTTGTCCCACATTGAGGAACTACAAACACTTTGAGGAAGTGCTCAATGTCGATTCTCCTTGTGGTCTCACATTGTAATTAAAACAGACACTCTGGAGAATCCCTCAACGTCTATTCTCCCTATGGTCTATACACCAAGTTCTCACGGCCCCGCGTAAGTCAAGAAAGTGTAGCAGCACATATTGGACAAGGTAAACCTCAAGAACTAGTTGTATATCATTCAACAGTATAAAATCATAACAGCATAATAGAACAACAGTCACACTATCCTACAATACTAGGCATGGGAAAGTAAATAGCAGTTTAAGAGGCAAACTAGATCCAAAGGTCAAAACATAAAAACATGCATGGGAAACACAACCAAAGAATATTAATTCACCCTATTCACAATCAATTATCATCTACTCAAGCATACAATCATAGTAGGCAAACAACAGGGCTAAAATGATAAACGCGCAATACCCCGTTCATGGGTATTGGGAAAATTTGCACATAAAACTCAAAGACTTTCAACAAAAAGGCACAAACCACCTACCTCGACATTAAGAGATCACTATATTTGAACCCTGAGGCTTGAATCACCTTATAACACTAAATATCTACAAAAATGTCTAAAACGTTCAATGGAGGATAAACTTGAGGAAGAAGAGTAATCATGAAATGAAGCTCAAGCAGAAGAGAGAGCTTACTGAGGTGATCCCAATGCAATCGATAGCATTAAAATTGTATATTGGATGGAGACTTGGGGTCTCAGAGAAGGATCTTGGCCGTATGGGTTCTCTCAGACAAAGAAAACCTAAAAGAAGACAGTTCTGGTGATTAGATGCGACCCCGATGCGTTTAATGAAAAAAAAAGTACACAGCATGTACTTTTAAAGTACATGGTGTTTACTCTCCATTTCCATACTTCGCTTTAGGCAGACTCCAAGTCACCCCCACATGGCCATGTGCATGGCCACGACACGGCCAACATCCGGCTTCCTACGGTAGCCGAGTACACGGCGTGTACTCATAAAGTACACGGTGTGTACTTCAAAATTTTTCAGAAATTCCACTTTTCCTAAAAAATGACCAAAAAAGGAAAAACATACCTGAAAAGAATATATGGGTTCCTACAAAATTCCCTCTTTAAATAAATTCATCCTCGAATTTCCCTAGAAAGGCAGCGTAGAAGAAGAAACCCCGAAAAAATCCAGCCACTGTGATCTTACGTCTGCCTCCCTCTCCCAAGTATCATCCTGTACTCACCCGTGCTACCAAAGAACTCGCACCAGAGTAACAGACTGGCCATGGAGAACCTTCGTAATTCGATCCAAAATCCAGATAGGATTCTCTTCAAAGGATGCATCCACTTCTAACTCAACCTACTCAGGTTGGAAGATGTAAGACGGGTCTGATAAGTAATGTTGAAGTTGAGAAACGTAGAAGATTCCGTGCATAGCCTGGTACCTCTAAGGTAACTGAAACTGATAGGCAATTGGACAAACCCTCTCCAACAACTTAAACAGACTGACATACCTCGACAAAAGCTTACCCTGTCTCCTAATCCTCTTATGTCCCAACCTCAGTGTGACACACAAGAAAACCTGATCCCTGATCTTGAACTCCAGATATCATCTCCGCTAATCATCATAAGACTTCTGTTGAGACTGTGCAATATCCATACTCTTCCGAATCAACTCTATATGCTCTGTGGTCTCCTGAACAAGATGACGTCCCAACAAAACTATCTTTCCTACCTCTAGACAACATAAGGGTGATCGGCATGGCCTACCATACAAAGCCTCATAAGGTTCCATCTGAATAGTTGCTTGAAAACTATTTTTGTAGGAAAACTCCATAAGAGGTATATACATCTCCCAAGAACCTCTGAAATATAGGATGCATGCCCAGATCATGTCCTCAAGCACCTGAATCGTATGCTCAGACTAGCCATTTATCTGTGGATGGTATGTTGTACTCAAAAGTACTTGTGTACCCAAAGCCTTCTAAATCCCCTGCCAGACCCGAGAAGTAAAATGTGCATCCCTGTCTGAAACGATGGAGTTTAGAACTCCATGCAGACGTACAATATCACAGATGTACAAACATCCCAGCTCATCAACACTGAAGGTCTCCTTGATCGGCAAGAAGTGAGCAACCTTCATGAGTCTGTCAATGACAACCCATACTGCATCATTTCCTCGAGGTGACCTCAGAAACCCTATTATGAAATCCATCGCGACATCATTCCACTTCCACTCAGGAATGGGTAACTACTGAAAAATCCCTACTGGTTTTTGATTCTCCTCCTTCACCTACTAATAGGTGGAACACCTCATGAAGAAACCTACAACGTCTCTCTTCATACCTAGCCACCAATACTGACAGTGCAGATCACGATACATCTTGGTGACACCGAGATGAACTTCCCAAACTGAGGAATGAAAGTTCTTCATCAGCTCCTCACGTATGTCTGTTGGCACCCATACACACCCCTGGAAACACATGATCTTATCCTTGTCTATGGTCTATCTAGAAATAGGGTACTCTCCTAACACACTTTCCTATAAGACTAGGCCTTCAGAATCTGATAGCTGCCTCATTCGTACTCAGTCAATAAGGGTAGAGGTAGTATCTATAGAAGAAAGAAAAGTATGCCCCTGTCTATTGTGCACCTCCAAATGCATCTCAGAGAATATATCCATGAGCTACCACTCACTGATATCCTCCTGAACTACCTATATATGTTCCCTCATGCTCAATTCATCAGCCACTGCTTTCCCTTTCCCAAGTGTGTAGGCAAGCTCAAAGTCAAATGACTGTAGGTACTCAACCCATCTTCACTGCCTCAAATTCAAATCATGCTGAGTGAATATGTACTTGAGACATTTTTGGTCAGTGAAAACCACAAAATTCTCTCCCAAAAGATAATGTCTCCAACAGCGTAAGGCATGAACAACTGCTGCTAACTCGAGATCGTGCGTCAGGTAATTCCTCTCATGTGGTCGCAACTGCCGAGACCCGTACACAACGACTCTGTCTCCCTACATAAGAACAGATCCTAGCCTGATACCTGAAGCATAAAAATAAATAGTATAGATCTTTCCTGGATCTGGAAAGACTAGTATCGGTGTTGAAGTCAACCTCCCCTTCATCTCCTTAAAGGCTGACTCGCAAGAATCTGACCACAAGAACTTTTCACCCTTCTTAGTCAGACTTATCAGTGGTGATTCTAAGTGTGAAAAGTCCTGAATGAAACATCTGTAGTATCCAACCAGCCCTAGAAAACTTTGCACCTCAAATATTTTCTTCAGCTGCTCCCAGGAGACTACTGCTCTCACTTTCTTTGGGTCTACTGACACTCCTGTCTCTAAGATAACATGACCCAAGAAGTGAATCTGATCCATCCAAAAGTGGAATTTTGAGATCTTACCATATAAATGATGCTCTCTCAGTGTACTCAAAACGATCTCAAAATGGGTAGCATGGTCGTTTTGAGTGTGGGAGTAAACCAAGATATCATCCATGAAAACCACTACGACGGAATCCAAGTATGGATGGAACACTCAGTTCATCATCACCATGAAAACTACAGGCGCATTCATGAGACTGAACGACATAACCATATACTCATATAGACCATACCTACTTCGGAAGGCTGTAAGAGGTATATATGATACTCTAATGTGCTACTGATGATAACCGGACCTCAAGTAAATCTTTGAGAACACCCGGGCTCCTCGAAGTTGATCAAAGAGATCATCAATCCTTGGTAAAGGATATCTGTTCTTGACTGTCAATTGATTCAACTTCCAATAATCCACACAAATCCTGAGGGTGTCGTCTTCCTTCTTTGCAAACAGGATAGGCGAACCCCAAAGAGAAGTACTTGGTTTATTGAAACCCTTTTCTTAAAACTCCTTGAATTGATTCTTGAGCTCCTACAACTATGGTGTAGCCATCCTATAAGGAGGAATGGATACTAGTGCCTCTCCTGACACAAGATCAATAGATAAGTATACTTCATGCTCTGGAGGCAAACCTGAAAATTCTTCTAGAAATACATATCTGAAATGATCCACCACAGGAGGAAAGTCTAACTGTGAAGTCCCCTGGTCATCCAGATATAGACTAGCAATATGGGTTGTAACTCCTCCCATCCCATGATGCTCGGTTCCTACTCTGCTTGCCTGGACATCCCATTCACCCTTATGAAGAAACGATACACCCTCTAGTGAAGTGAAACTCACCCTGTGATGATAACAGTCGATGACTTCCTGGAAGGAAACTAACCAGTCCATTCCGAGAATGAAATCATAGCCTATCATATCTAGGACATAGAGTTCCTATAGGAAGTGACACCCACCAACCTCTATAGGTCACTCCTTACACTGACGTACACTCGCTGTTTTAGTCCCCAACGGAGTGTCTAGTGTCAAGATATCAGCAGAAGAAAAGATGTAGAGCCCAAGGTTCTCCAAAACCATAATAGATATAAAGTTATGGGAATCCCCTGTATCAAAAAGTACAGAAGCTAAAACTGAGGCAACTAAGATCGTACCTTGAATTGTAGAAGGTTCGGGATCTTGCTCCTACTGGGTCTACTCCACTATAAAATTTTAGCATGTACCACGACCATGTGACCCTACCTGACCACTCTGAGCTGATCCACCCTGATGTTGCTGAAAACTGGGCGACTAGCTACCATGGCCACGACCTCCACCTCGGCCTGAATGACCGGAAGAGCTCCAGTTCCCAGATTGGTGAGAAACTGGTGGTGCTGCTCCCGAACATGGAGTTATAGAAGAACCCTTGTCACCAGTTTCTGGTGAGAATATCTGACAGAAGCACTGAAGGTGACCCATCTTGCAGCATGATCAGCACTCCACTAGGTCTTTCGGGAAATGTGGCCTCGTATTCCCGCTCTTTTCACATGGGTAGCACACCACCTGGCTACTGGAAGATGTGTCTCACCTCCTTGGATCACCGCATGAAGACTCCCTGCGGTGCTTCCTACTATCAGTAGGAGGGATGCTAACTCCAAATGTCGAGCATCCCTGGCTCAAAACTCTGAAATCCCTCAGATTGTGCTCCTTGATTAGTGTCTGGTTGATGATAGAAGTTATGGAAGTCAACATGAAGATGTTCACCTGTGAACGGATTTCGTGCCTCAGACCATCCTCGAACTTCCTAGCTAGGAAAACCCCATTTTCCCCTAGGTTGGGTGTAAAGCTCTGAAGATCAGTGAAGTGAGAGGAATACTCTATAACAGAAAGAGTACCCTGCTCCAGACTCAAACCCTCGGGATCGATCGTCCCTCAGGGTCTTTGGATAGAAGTAATTGTAGAAGATGTGCTGAAACTCATCTCATGCCATAACCTGCTGGCGTCCCGCCTATGAGATCACGTCCCACCATTTCTAGGTGGAGTCCTGAAGCATATAGGTATCGAGCTTGACACTCCTCTCTGGAGGAATCTCCAGATGCTCAAAGATCGTCAGCATGGCTTCTATCCATGACTCTGCAGCCTAAGGTCCTCTTTCCCCTGAGAAAGTGGGAGGATGTTGCTGCTGAAAAACCCACATCAAATCTTCCATCGACGGGGTAGGAGGAGGTGCTCTCTGAAAAGTATACATCATCCTCATGAAGCCTTCCCTAAAATGTGCATCAACACTGGTATCAGGTATAACTGTTGGTTTTAAGACTGGAACAACAGGAGGATCTGTGGGAAGTACCTGATCAGCCGTATCTGGTGTCTGATCACTGCCCTGCAACTGGAGAACAACCGGAGGACGTCTCGGTGGCATGAATCTTCAAGGTCAAATGCACACCTTAGATCAGAATTAACAGGGACTGAAACATATAAGTTTAAGAAGGGAAAAAGAGAAAGAAAAAATTCAAGTTTTACAAAACATGACTACACAGCGTGTATAACCCCTACATGGTGTGTTCCCTTAAGTCATTACCATGGGTGTGTACTTCTGCCAAAACTGGTCATGTATCACCCCAAACACACGGCGTGTTCGACTAACACACAGTGTGTACTTGAATCACGTTTCTCTTACCGAGTCCTTCTACACGGTTAAGCCACATGGTTCTCCTAAGACAAGACTACATGTCGTGTTCACAGTAGACACGATGTGTACTGGACAAGATTCACCTGGCCTGTGTTGTTAGTGACATGGCTTGACACATGGCTCACTATACACAGCGTGTTCCTGGTGGAAATGACGTGTATAGGAAGAGACTACACCAACCCATGTTGTTAGCTACACAGACGGGTTCCTAGTATTACATGACACGGCATGTTCAAGCCTGACACGGTGTGTGTAAGAAGAGACTACACCAACCCGTGTTGTTAGCTACATGGCTAGGTTTCTAGGATTACACGACATGACATGTTCAATCCTGACACGATGTGTATAACCAAATATTTATCCATCTGTGTCGTTAGCCACATGGGAAGACACAAGGTCAACACCACACAACATGCACAACCAGTACACGGAGTATTCCCACAAGAATTTCCCTATCTCGTGTCTCTTCCCACACAACCTATGACACGGTTAAAGACTACACGGCGTGTACATAAAGTACATGACCTGTACTTAAGAAAAATAGTTTCTTCCCAAACAAAAGAACGCAAGGCGTGTAGTCAAAACTACACGGTGTGTATTTTGGGTTTTTCCAGAAAGTAAACCTCAGAAACTACTCTGGAACATAGAAAAACACTGAAACGAACATTGAAGGTGCCAAATTCCGATCCTTAAGGGCCCATACTCCCCAAGAATCAAAGCATGGAATCTTATACAAGTTATAACAAGGTAAACAAGTCAATGATCCACCAAGTTCTGGTCCATGAGGGCCCATAACACCTCAAGAACCAACGTTTGGCATTCATTTAGAAAAAACTTTAAACAAAAATACCCTATCAAACAATAGGTATTTTATCAAGGCATCTATCACAACAACATTCATATTCTACACAACATCTATCACAACAACATGCAATTTCTAATGCACCCTAGATGGCATAGAAATAATGCATGACATGTGATTTCTAGCAAGTGCATATATGATGCATGATATGGAATACCCTCATCTCACCGGGTTGCGACATAAATAGAACCTTAATAACATAAATAATAACCAGCACAAAAAATGTGAGTCACCTAATGGTGAAAATCAAGGCAACCATAAACTTGAAAAACTAGAAAATTGCATTAACGATGTAGATTGGCTTTTCCCTGCACATGGGTTAGCTACTCCCGAGCACAAATTATTACCAAGTACCAATTCCTTCCTATCCCTAGATATAGGCTCCAAACAGTAATTCAAGAAGTAAATAATTCCTCTGATACCACTTTGTAATGTCCCAGTTCTGGAAGCCACCCAGAGGCACCCCATACCCAGTTGGTCACATGGCCTCAAGCGCATTTCCTCGAATGCCATAGGCTGCCGACTAGTAGCGAGGGAATTGGGTGTGATAGTGGGGAAACTATGCCCCCATTGGTAGAGTAAACAGTGGAAGTAAACAAATATACAATAGCGGAAGCAGTAATAATGACATACCACAGTAACAGTAGAAAAATGATGTATAAACTGGAGAACATATATAAAATGATGCATGATACATATGTCTAGGAAAACAGCCAAACAAGTCACAATGCTGGAATACAACAGTGCTAAACCAAAGTTCAAAAGAAAATAGATAAAATCCTCAGCATCGCAAGCCATAGCTTGGTCCCATGCTCTCCATCTCCACAACAAATCAAGTACCTAAAGTAGAAGGGGTGCTTTCCCTTATCTATACCTGCAACAATATAATCTATTTGGGCCCAAATGCAAGACCCGAATAGGGTGTGAGAATAAATCCCAGTAGGCAACCACCACGATATCTATGCCTAACAGTTAGTGAATATATGGTAGGTAAAAGTACAGGAAGTAGTAAACAAGGAAGTACTCAGTAGTAAACAATCTACAGTTTCAAATATCAAGAAACAACTAATCAAAACAGATAACACAAACAGGTAACCCTATAGGTAGTACTCACAGCCTATCCCCTTTGGTCCTACCTAAAAAGTACAAGAAACCCTCTAGGAAGCACACACAGTCTCACCCCTCTAGTTTAGCTAAAGTATAGACTCTCTGAGGAAGCACTCGCTATCAATTCCCCCTATAGTCTCATATTGTAACTAAAGGCTCCCTAGGGAAGCACTTACATCACATTCCCTCTATGTACCAAATTAAGGAACTATATAAACTCTGAGGAAGCACTCAATGTCAATTCCCCCTGTAGTCTCGCATCGTAAGTAAAATAGATACTCAAGAAAAGCCCTCAATGTCCATTCTCCCTATAGTCTATACACCAGGTTCTCATGGCCCCGTGTAAGTCAAGCAAGTGTAGCAGCGTGTATAGGCCAACGTAAACCTCAAGAACTACTTGGCTGACACTCTATAACATAATAGCATAACAACATAATAGAACAACAGTCACACCATCCTACAATACTAGGCATGGGAAAGTAAACAGCAGTCTAACAGGCAAACTAGACCCAAAGGTCAAACCATACAAACATGCATGGGAAACACAACCAAAGCACAACAATTCACCCTATTCATAATCAATTATCATCTACTCAATCATACAAGTATAGAAGGAAAACAATAGGGCTAAAACGGTAAATGCGCAATACCCCGTTCATGGGTATTGGGAAAAAATTTCACATAAAACTCAAATACCTTCAACAAAAAGGCACAAACCACCTATCTCAACGTTAGGAGATCACTATATGTGAACCCCAAGGTTTAAATCATCTTAGAACGCCAAATATCTACAAAAATGTCTAAAAATTACAATGGAGGATAACTTGAGGAAGAAGAGGAATCATGAAACGAAGCTCAATAAGAAAAGAGAGCTTACCGAGGTGATCCCAATGTAATCAACGGCGGCCGAATCGAAGATCGGATGGAGGCTCGGGGACTCAAAGAAGGATCACAGCCATACAGGTTATCTCGGACGAAGAAAACCTAGAAGAAGATGGTTCTGGCGATTATACGTGACCTTGGTGATTTTAATAAAAAAAGTACACAATGTGTACTGGCCGTTTCTGTACTCCGCTTTAGGCGGCCTCCAAGTCACTCCCACATGGCTGTGTGCATAGCCGCGACATGACCAGCACCCGACTTCCTGTAGTAACCGAGTACACGGTGTGTACTAATAAAGTACATGGCATGTACTTCGAAAATTTCCAGAAATTCCTCTTTTTCTCAAAAATGACTAAAAAAGAAAAAACATACCTGAAAAGAAGATCTGGGTTCTTACAAAATATGTAGGTTCCAGGCACAATAGAAGCATTAGATGAGGCATGGCAACATTGTTTTTTTGTCATGATCAATGATTAATATGATATTTACATGATGATAAGCACTATGAAAAACATGATTGAATAAAAGAATATAGACAATGGATAAACACCAAAACCAAAGCGTAGGATCGTCACATATCATTTATAATTAATTTAAAAAATTAAATAATTACTTTGTGATAAATTATTTTTTTGCTGATGGATCTAACGTCTATACATCATACCATTGTTGCATTTTAGGATTCAAGAATAGATTTCCTCTAGTGGTGATCCATATGTGTTTCATGAACCTCCAAACATTGATGTTGGAATCTACGAGTGCTTGTCACACCCTAAATTTTGTAAATTATTTATTTTATTATTTTCCCGGTTCTGGAAAAAAAATTCAGGGTTTAAGACAAGTCTCGGTTTAAATTTTTGAGTTTTTATTTAAAAATGTGTGTTTTAGGCTTGACGGCACCGGGCGCATGAGCAGGGCACAGTTTGGACACTATGCGGCTAGCCCAGGTCATCGTGCGGCCTACCTGGTATTTAGAATAAATTAAAATTAAAGTGGAGAAAAATAATTTTTTTAAGCATAATAATAATAATATCATTATTACTATTTCTATTAATAATATTGTTATTATTAAATTTTATTATTATTATTATTATGGACATTAAGATTTTTATAATTATTATTATTATAAATATTATAATTAAATCCAATATTAGTCATTGTTGTTATTAAGAATTATTATTATTATTGTCAAGTTATTATCATTATTAAGTATTATTGCTTTTATTATAATTTTTTTTAAGTTAACCCTTTTTAGGTTTTTTTATCTCATTTATCTCCCATTCCCCCACCTCTCATATGACCTCTCTCTCCCCCTCCTTCCATACTCAGTGCACCCCCCTCTCTGTGTGCATCTTCCTCATCGATACCCCCTTCTTCCAGCCCCTCCTTGTGCAAACAACCAGTCTGCGGCCCTCCATTGAGCATGCACAGCTATCCTATGGATCCTCCTTTTGTCGCAGACCAACCCACAACCTCCGGTCTCCCTCCACTCCGGCCGACCCATGGCCTCCCTCCTCTCCAGCCGACCCGCAACCTCCCTCCTCTCTAGCCAACCCACAACCTCCGGCCAACCCCCTACGGCACGCACGGATCCTCTGGACACCTCCTTCCGATGCGACCTCACTGATACATCGTCCTCTGGCCACACGTTCCACCGGCAACCTCCCTCTGGTAAAATATCTCTCATTTTTTAGGTTCTTTTTTGAGATTTTGGGTTTTTAGAGGCTAAGGTTCTTGTTTTGGGGTGGGTTGGTTTTGAGTTTTTTCATTTGATCTTCATGTTTAGAGTTCATTATTGGCCCTTTAAGGTGTGGTTGTGGTGTAATTGAGGTTTCACACTGGTTTTAGGCATGCATTTTTCATTCTTCCACTGATGTGAGGTAGTACCCCTTTTCATATTGACTTTAAAATAAAGTTTACATTGATTTATTGATTTTTACACAACCCTTAATTGCTAAATAGTGATCTTTCATTTTTAGAAGTAGTTTATTGTGTAAAATAAGGTGGTTTTATGAGTAAACATTGTTTTCTAAAATAAATTTTCTTGTTTAATTGATTTAGCATGTTCTTTTATTTTTATATATGGCGTGGAAATGGTCTATGTTAAAAATTAAATGTGCATTTGATTCTAGAGTTTCATTCTTGTATAAAATTGGGTTTTTTTCATATATAAACCCTTGATGTTTCATTTGGTATTATTTTATAAATCACACAATTGGTTTATTAAATTATGTTCGGTTGCAAGTTGTTTTTGATATGGCATTGATGTGCAATTTATTTTTAAAGATAATTTTGGGTGTATTTTAGGTGTAAAACCAAATGGTGTTTCTTGAAAATATTTTTTTATAAATAGTTCAAATGATTTATTGAATTATTTTGGTGATGCGAATTATGTTTTGAAATGGTTTTGGTGTGTGTTTGGTTTTTAAATAGGGTATTGGGTGTATTTGTTTTTATGTAAAAGCCTTTGAGTGTTTATGGAAAATGTTTTATAAATTATTTCAAGGGTTTATTAAATTATAAAAGGGGTACAAAATTTTTTTGAAGAATGTTTTGGGGTGTTCATGATTTCAAAATGGATTTTGAACAGGTGGTGTGTTTTTGTTGGGTTTTGCATGCAAAGTGTTGGTTAAGTTGTCTGGTTGGATTTTTCTAGTGGTTTATGGTTATTAATAGCGTGTTTTATTTTTTAAATGTATTGGTGATATCTAAAAAAGTGTTTCATGTTTCAAAAATGGGTTTGTAAATTTTTTGGTTTTAGAAAGGATTTGTGCATGGTTATTTATAAAAAGGTTTGATATGTGAAAATGTTGTAAAGATCATTTGGCATTTTTGAATGGTTATTTGGAAAACCCCTCTTGGGTTGGTCACTTGCCTTGTTGGTTGATCGTGAAATGGGATAGTTTTTAGGATGGGATATCCCTTCTGTAATAATTATTTTATGGCGAGTGACTACCCTCAAGGTGGTTGGGGTGATGTCAGTTTGTGTTTTATGTGTGATGGTGTATATATAGCCTGTTGCTTGATCTTATTTGGCACCCCCCTTTTACGAACATAGTGTAATGACCCAGATTTCTCCTAAATTAATTTTTATAAATTATTTGGTAAAATTATGAGACTAGGAACAAATACGGCGTGCGATTCTGAGGCTTGATGTGTCCAAAATAAATATTTGGATAAAGTTAATTTTTAATTAAAAGTGTTTAGATAGTGAAATTTAAACTTTAATATCTTTCAAATGGATGCCTAGATCAGAAATCTAAGGGAGTTGTTGCATTCAAAATATTGGGTTTACCCTAGGTGGGACCTAACCTTGATCGGCATGGGTGGAGGGTGAAAGTTAGTTTTTGGATGTAAACATCATTAAAATATTTTTAAATAAAAATATTCTTTGATGAAGTGGAGAATTTATTTTTAAACAAACCATTTTCAAAGATCCAGGGTTATCACCATAACCCTGGAGTTTTCCTGAGACAAAGAGGAGAGGCTCTCTCGACAAAAAATGCCAAAGGATTGGCGGATCGAGATCATAATGCGGATTAGAGAGCGGTAGATCTAACGAATAAAGGATCAAGGATCGACAATGATGATGACATAATCTATCTCCATCAAAGATTGAATTAGATCAAGGTAGGGTTATTATTTCAATTCTTCTTTCCCTATTCTCGGATTCAAATGGTGATTACGGATCAACCCACGAACATATTGACATGCGAATCGTTAATTCTTGTGAGAGGGTCTTTTATCAAACTTTATTTTGGGGAATTAATCCATTCCTGATGTGATTCTTATTTTTATTTTGTTTGTTTAATCCTTCTAATAAGAGTGGATTAACACTACGACGAATGACGTTGGAGGTTCGTTCCTCGATTTTCTATTGGATTTTCCTCTCCCCTTTGACCAGTGCATTTTTCACGTTCTTTATAGGATTATGAACAATGGATTGTTTCACATATGTTTCACAGTACAACGATCCCAAATCAAAGATCTAGCCTCATGATGACCTAGAAGAGGTACGACGATGATGGTGATGGATGGATCAGATAAACACATGAGATACCGTCAATCAATCATTTGTTAGCAGAATGAGTTGCAATGTGGATTTGAGCCCATGATGATGAAGAACACTACATGAGGATCATAGAGCTTCTTTAAGATTGGAAAATGGACCAATAGAGCAATTCTTGTGGCCCACGGTGGTGGTCGCATGCCAGTGTGGCGGGAGTCGACCACCTACAACGGCAGTTGGAGGAGCCTGTGATGGTGTGCCATGTGACCGGACGTAGGCGGTCGGGCCGAATGCAAGATTTATGGTCCACTTGAGCAGACTAGTTGGACGGGGGTGGTGCACCCCCTTGTGTCGAGTGACGTGGAATGCGGCTGAGCCTCCTGCTGGAGGAGATTGTCCCACATGAAGTGGGTTGGATCAGGTGAATCGGGCCGTGGGACGGTCCGGTGGGATGAACCACTGGGTCCATCCGGGTCGAACTTGACGGGTCGGGTTAGTCCGACCAGGTCAGACTGAACCTGAACCCAATTGAACCCTTTTCATAAAAACACCCATAACATTCAAATAGAATGTCTATTTGATGATCCGTCTACAACGTTGGGGCCCTTGTGACAAGACGTTACTTTTGAGATACTCTAAGTGGTTTTTTGTGGAAGTTGGCAGGCAACCTAATGGTTTGAGGAGTAGGTCCTCCCAGTACAAGTACACTTGAGTGAGAATCGGTGTGTTTCTTAAATTTGGGACTCCCCACATCATGTGAGTGGGTTTTTTTCCTTTGGGTAGCTCCTTCTAGGGGTGTTAGTACCCTGAATTACTAGGGTGCAAGTTCCTAGATATGTTTGTGAAAGAAGAGTAGGTCCTTCTTTGTGGGATCAGGGTGTGGGTCCTCTATCCATGGAGTTAGTACCCCCTACAAGACTATGGTGTGGGTCCTCCATATCTAACATACATAGAGTCAGTACTCCCCTACCTTATAGGGTGCGGGTCCTCCACACATGAACTAACAGATTTGGTACTCCTCTATTGTACCAGGGTGTGGGTCCTCTAGTCACTGAGTAGTGCTCCCCTATCGGGTAGGGTTCGGGTCATCAACTTACAAATTAGTACTCCTCTATGGGATTAGGGTACATGTCCTTCATGAGTTGTACTCCCCTGTAGGATCAGGGTGCAGGTCCTCACTTAAGGTGTTTCACTCCCCTATCCTGAGTAGCAGTGGGGATTAGGTCCTCCCTTGGAGTTGTAGCTCCCTCAGCTGTCGGACACAGTTTCAAGGAGAGGTCCCTTACACTTGATTAAAATGTTACCCAGATAAGAGTTAGTACTCCCTCTATGGACTGATGTGTGGGCCACTCCTTATAGGAGCGAAATAGGTTTCATGAGATGATTATGAGCGGGTCTCCCTCATCTGTGTACAATGGTGAGGTAGGGCCTATCCACTTGGGTTCTCTTAGTCTTGTATTGGGTGCAAGACATTGATGACTAAACCTATGGTGCTGGGAATTGGAGCTGGACTTCATAGGATGTTTCTCTTAGAGCACGTTCTCTCGGTCGTACTATTAGGAATGGTAGAGTTATTTTCCAATGGGGTGCGTCTTTCATATGGGTTCCATCAGAGATGGCTAATCTTTTGTACTGTGTTTGCCCTTAGTTTTTGTGTTATGATTCAAGCCTTCGATGAGAATCCTGTTACTGGATATGAGATCGGAGCCTTATGATTCTTAGTGCCTAAGAAGAGTATATCTGGATGTTCTTATTGTATGTGTTTTTGACATATACCTGTGTTGAGATGATTGTATCTTATTAGTGGTATTTCCTTTGTGGTCTTTTACTTTGTGTTTCAGGGTGACCTACTGAGTATTGTTTTACTCACCCCTGCATAATCTTTGCCTGCACGTGTTGTGTCTTATGCAGATGACCGACACTTTGGCATAATCCTAGGGAGAGCAGGACCAGGACTAGTACCAGATGGTTCCATGTGAGATCAGATGAGCTGAGGTGTTTCTGACATCTTTCTACAGTAGCTTTGGTACCCTAGTTTGTTGGTCAAACTTTGTAGTTGTCTTTTTCTTAGTGGGCTTATAGTTTGGCCCAGTTGTCCTTTACTGCTTTACCTTCTATAGTACTCTATTTGTGGGTTATAGTGGTATGTATTCATTTTATTTACTTAGTTTTTTTACTCTCTATCCTCTGTGGATTGGAGTTGCATGTGTGTGTGTGTATAGGTTCTTAGGAAAATTCCTCCCATTTGTGGGATATGCCTACTCGACACTAGTCACCAACCCCTGGCCTATTGGATGTGGGATTGGGGTAGTCACGGCATGGGCCTCGGGGGATGGGTCATGACATAGTGGTATCAAAGGAGGTCAGTTCTACCTTGAGAACCCAGAGTTTATGAGTTTGGTTTGGGGAAATAGTGTTAAGTACTTCGAGTTCAACTTTCAGGCTGGGGAACCTAGTATTGGTGTGGCGGCCAATGTATCCATACACTAGGACCCTGAATTCTACTTTTTGACTTGGTACATGAAAAAACTAGTTGTAGGAAAAAATGATGGTACATGCATCGTATGGGAATGGGTTGTGTTTCTCATGTCCTTTTTGAGTCAGCTCACCAGGTATACTCTATTGTTCGTGGTACATCTTATGTTGATTCAAGATGCTTCCATGTAGATATTCAATCAAGATTCCACTGTGTGATCATGAAGATGATTCATGGGGTGACGAGATATGGGTATAGGGTTTTGTACCAGAGACAGCACCTTCGGGCGGTGTACCAGCTACACCACCACCTGTAGATTAGCACATGTTACTCGTAGTACCAGTGGATGAGATGCACATGTTGAGGGCGTTTCATGAGTTTTGATGATAGTGACCCCTCGGGTTCCAAGGCCAGAACAACTTTTAGGTGGATGGGGACTGGAATCAGGAGGTGACTGGGTTTTTTGTCTAGTTTGGACTCTATTATATTAGATGGTGGTCCTAGCGGTGATCCTTCTACGTGAATCAGCAGGGTGATGGCGAGGTTTAGATTACCAGATCTTTCGATGAGGTGACTCTTATATGGAAATAGTTTGAGAAAGTTTCTTATAGAAGGGGATATCACCATAAAAGCTAAGAGATATGCATGCCCAAGAGCTTCTACAGCTTCGACAGGATGACATGTTGGTATCTGAGTTTTCATCAAGGCATAACAACCTTCCTAGGTACTCAAGGGATATGATACATGACCAGTGCTTCAGGGCTCATACCTTTGAGAAAGGTGTGATTAGGTACATGTGAGCCATAGTTATTCCTTTATGAATTCCTACTTATGCTAGGGTTCCAGAGAAAAAAAAATGGTTGAGAATCTCTTGGCTGAGAAATTCATCCAATAACAGTCAGTAGTGGGAAATCAGGAGAAGATAGATCCATAGGGCGGCGGATGTGGAAGAGTAGCTACAAGAGAAGAAGGGGGTGGTATATATTTTTAAATGTTACCACCACCACCCCAAGTGATCTAAAATAGGCTTTGGGAGCTAGAATATGTGGGAAAGGATAGTTGCATGCGGTTGGGGCTTATAAACCAGAGGCTCCAAGAGAGATTCGAGGTAAGTTCTGTGTTTTTTTCTTTTACCTACCGTATTAGTGGACACAAGTGCTAGTCATTCTCTTCATTCATGAGTTTTTTTTGAGACTTAGAGGTTCTGTTCAAACCATGCACTTGACCCTTATGCTTAGATATTCCTATTGGAGGAGACCCGATGATCACACACTATTACTGATAGCATGACCCAACTCTTGGAGGAAAGAGTTGCGGTTGGGTTATCTTAGTCATAGTGTTGAGGCCTTATGACATAATTCTTGGTATAGACTACTACAGTTCATTCCCAGATTGACTATTTTAGGTGAAGGGTGTGGTGTGTCTATGATGATGAAATGGGGTTTCCTTGTCAGTGAAAGGGAAACCCAGGCAGCACATGGAGGACTCTCGAAAAGGTATTTCTGAGAAATGGATTCATGAAACCCATAATTGAGGTACAGTGGGTGAATATCATGGTCTTACGTATTTTAGGTGAGGTTTTGTGATGAATCATTGGAGTAGATCCTAGCCCTGCGGGTGAAGTTTTTCTGCTCGACTTCTTTTAGAGGGGATCTTTTCTATGGTGGTAGAGTTAGACCTCATGATGTTTCTGTAGTATGGAATGGTTTCTTACCATCCATACTCAGTAGGGATTCCACTAGTGGGTGTGGCAGTTTTTCCAATTTATCAAGCTATGTGGTAGTCGGAGGATGTAGATAGAAGGCCTAGAAAGACCTAGTGTTTGCACTAGGGAAAACGTGTTTTGTTTGTAAATAACCATGTGTGTTCAGCATCAACCTAGATCGTGTAATGCTTATTAAGGATATTGTACAGTTCCTCTAAGGGTGGATGTGAACTATGGAGTTCCGTCGGTATCTGCGTCAGGTTATCATGGAGGTGAGCCGCTAAACCCTATGACAACAGATGGATCGTGGTGCTTGGTGCTTTCCCACTTGTTATAGCTAAAGATACTTGTGCTCATCATTGCACGATGTTGGCCTAGAAGAATATGGACTTGAGAGTGGTTGGTCTAAGTTTCTCCTCTGATTACATGCTTATAAGTAGCACGAGGACCCTTGATGATCTCACTAGCATGGGAGCCCAGTAGGGAGCTCAGTTTTTCCTCCCATAAGTGCAGGATTTTTATTTTTAAGGATGAAAATCCCTAAGTTTGGGAGAATTTAATGAAGCAAATTTTTTCTAAATTTATTTTTAGAAATTATTTGGGAAAATTATGAGACCGGGAACTGAGACTACGTTTGATTTCAAATCCCAGTGTGCCCGGAATAAATATTTGAATAAAGTTAAATTTTTAATTAAAAGCGCTTTGGTGGAAAAATTTAAACTTTAATATCTATCAAACAGATGCCCAGATTAGAAATCTAAGTTCACTGTTATGTTCATAAAAGTTTTTTTACCTAGGAGGAACCTAAACTCAACTGGTGCAGATTGAAGGTGAAAGTTTGTTATTTGGACATAAATGTCATTAAAATATTTTTAAATAATTTTTTTTGATGTAGTGAAGAATTTATTTTTAATAAAATAGTTGTCAGAGATCTAGGGTTATCACCATAACCCTATATTTTCCTTGAGACAAAGAGGATAGACTCTCTTGATGAAGAGTGCCAACGGATTGGCGGATCGAGATCAGAATGTGGATCAGAGAGCGGCAGATCCAACGAATAAAGGACCAACAATCGACGATGATGACGACATAATCGATCTCCATCAATGATCGAACCCAATCTTGGTAGGGGTTTTTATTTCAATTCTTCTTTCTTCATTCTTGGATTCAAATGATGAAAACAGATCAACCCACGAACAGGTTGACCCACAGATTGTTCGTTCTTGTGGGAGGGTCTTTTATTGGGCTTTATTTTGGGGAATTAATTCATGCTTGATTTGATTCATATTTTAATTTGTTTCATTTTATCCTTCTAATAGGAGCAGATTAATGTTGTGGAGAATGATGGCAGAGGTTCGTTCCTCAATTTTCTATTGGCTTTTCATCTCCCCTTTGACCTGCACATTCTTCGCATTCTTCAGGGGATTATGAAAAACAGATCGTTGTGCATCCATTTCATAGCACAACGATCCCAAATCAAAGATTCATCCTTGTGATGACCTAGAAAAGGTGCGATGATGATGATGATGGATGGATCTGAGCATCACGTGAGATACCGTCACTTGAACAGTTGCTGGAAGAATGGGTTACAATGTGGATTCGAGACCACGACGATGAAGAACGTGACACGAGGATCACATAGCTTCTTATGGATCGAAAAAAGGACCACCAGAGCGAGTCTGGTGGGTCGTAGAAGAGGCCACTGGTGATGGAGACACGCGATGGTGGCCACATGCCAGTGTAGTGGAAGCTAGACATCTGTGGTGGTGGATGAAGGAGTCCATGGCGGTCTGTCGCATTGACCGTGATAGTGTCGCGTGACCGGACACATGTGATTGGGCCGCGTGTGATATTTTCGATCTATATGAGAAGACCAACTGGATGGAGGTAGTGCACCCCCTTGTGCTGGGTGACGCAGTATAGGGCTGAGCCACGTGCTGGAGGAGACTGGCCCCTATGACGCGGGCCGAACCAGGTGAACCGGGCCGTGGGGCAGCCTGGCAGGCTGAACCGCTCGACCTAGCAGGGTTGGGCCAGGCCGATGGATCAGGATGGGGCTAGACAAAGTGGTATGGTTCAGGTTTAACTAGTGTCTTCAGCCGGTTCGGGTCATCAAACCCCAGGACGGGTTGGGTTGGGTCGATTTGGATGGGTTGGACCAAACCCAGACCCCACGGCCCATTTTCACAAAAACACCCATAACTTTCAAACTGATCATTCGTTTGACGATCCATCTATGGAATTGGGACCCTTGTAATGAGATGGTCCTTTTGAGATACTCTAATTGGGTTTGGTGGAATTTGGCAGGTGACCTAATGGTTTGAGGAGTAGGTCCTCCCGGTACAAGCACACTTGAGCGGGAATTGGCGTGTTTCGTAAATTTGGGACTCCCCAAGTTGTGGGAGTGGGTTTTTTCCTTTGGGTAGCTCTATACAAGGGTTTTACTCCCCTAAAGGACTAGGGTGAGGGTTCCTGGAGATGTTCGTGAAGGAAGAGTAGGTAATCCCCTGTGGGATCTGGATACAGGTCCTCTAGTCGTGGATTCTGTACTCCCCTATAGGACTAGGGTGCGGGTCCTCCATATCTAATGTACATAGAGTTAGTACTCCCCTTACAAGTAGGGTGAGGGTCCTCTATTATAGGATTCGGCACTCCCCTGTTGGTCCAAGGTTCAGGTCCTCCACACATGAACTGACAGAGTCAGTACTCCCCTATCGTACCACGGTGTGGATCCCCTAGTCACTGAGTAGTACTCCACTACCGAGTTGGTTGCGGGTCCTCAACTTACGAAGTAGTACTTCCCTATGGGATCAGGGTATGGGTCCTTCATGATTCATACTCCCTTATAGGATCAAGGTATGATTCCTCACTTACGGTGTTGCACTCCCCCACCCCGAGTAGTGGCGGGGAGCGGGTCCTCCCTTGGAGTTGGATCTCCCTCGGCCATCAAACATAGTTATGAGGAGCAAGACCCTCCACTTGATGAAAACGTTACCTAGATAGGATCTAGTTCTCCCTCTACAGACTGAGTTGTGGGAAACTCCTTATTGGAGTGACAGAGGTTTAACGAGATGGTCAGGAGCAGGGCTCCCTCATCTGTGTATAGTGGTGAGGGAGGGCCTCTCTACTTGGGTTCTCTTAGTATTACGTTGGGCGCAGAATAATGATGAATTAACCTCTAGTGTTGGGAACTAGAGATGGACCTGGTAGGATGTTTATGATGGAGAACTTTCTCTCAGTCATACCATTAGTAATGGTAAATTTATTTCCTGATGGGGTGCATCTCTCAGACGGGTGCCATCAAAGATGGATGAGCTTGTGGAGTGTGTTTCCCCTTGGTTTTCATGTTATGATTCTATTTTCTGATGAGAATCATATTACTAGCTATGATATTGGAGCCATATGATTCTTAGTTCCTAAGAATAGTATATCTGGATTTTCTTGTTATATGTGTTTTTGGAATATACCTGTGTTGAGATGACTGTATCTTCTTAGTAGTGTTTACTTTGTGGTCTTTTACTTTTTGTTTCTGGATGCCCTACTGAATATTATTTTACTCACCCCTGCATGGGGTTTTCTACACATTTCATGTCTTGTGTAAACAACTAATGCTTTGGCAGAGTCCTAGGTGGACCAGGACCAGGACCAGGACCAGAAGGTGCCTTGTGAGATCAGATGAGCTGAGGTGTTTCTGATAGCTTCCTACAACAGCATCATTACCCTTATTTGCAGGTCGGACTTTTTAGTTATCTTTTTCTTAGTGGGCTTGTATTCTGGACCGGTTGTTCTTTACTTATTTACCTTCTTTCGTACTCTGTTATGGGGTTGTAGTGGTATGAATGCATTTTCATTTCTTAGAGTTTTTACTCTCCAGACTCTATGGCTTGGAGTCGTGTGCGTGTGTACATGTTATTTGGAAATTTCATCCCATTTAAGGGATATTCCTACTCAGTGCTAGTCACCAGCCCTTGGCGTATTGGAGGCAGGCTTGGGGTAGTCATGGAACAGGCCTTGGGGGACGGGTCATGACACATAGCATGGGAACCTAGCATAGATATGAGGATTACTAAGAATGATTACTACATTGGTAGTTGAGGTATTGACCAATGGCCCATAGTAAGTGGATATATTTGGGTTTATTGGTATGGTATTGGGACCCTCGGTATATCTTGAGTTAGAGTGTTCAGGTGTTTGGGCATTTTGATTTTATCATGTGTGGCATGCTATCGGGGATGGGGTCTCATGTATTAATATGTTCTGGTTCTTCTCTGAGTTCTTAGGATTTCTCGTGCTCCTCTAACACTAGTACCATTAGTACTGTTTCCCTCTTCATGTGAAGTGATATCCCTTGTACCTAGTTTTGGTGTTTTCTTGTAAAATTCTAAATGTGTGGTTTACTAAAGTTGTTTTCTATAAAAATGTTTTGAATTAACAAAAACTCTTTTCCTTGGAACTTTTATGAAAAATTAATGACTCTTTTTTGTTTTTTTCCTCCTCTTGATCCTTATTTTGAACTTGAGGGAAGTGGATCATGATTGTGCTCTGTTTACTTTAAAATAAAAAGTGTAAAAAATTTATGTATTTATAGATTGTATTTCAAACCTGGAATCAATGTTTCTTTATTTAAAAGCTTGTTCCTTGGGAATATAGTTAGTCAGGACTACCTATTGAGTTTTAATACTCATGCCTATAATTTCTGTTGTTTTTAGTTTATGATGCAGGTCTTGGATTGGGTTCCATCGCCACGGGCGATGGTTGGTTTTGGATTAGAAAGTGACCATCGGGGGGGGGGGGTTATAAGTTTTTTTTAAAAAATATTTTTGTAAAACATGCTGGGTTAAAAGTTTTTTTTAGAAATACGCCACAAAGGCGCCATCCATGATGCCACCTTTGGGTCTTGGGTGAAAGGTTGTATCGTCGATGCCGCCTTTCCCCTAAAACAAAAACAAAATTAAAAATAAAATTTTCAGCATAATTTATCTGCCATTTAAAATCTAGCAGTACTGCCATTACAGCAGTCAGGATTCTGACAGAAGCTCTCACCCAGGGCTCCCTTTTATAAGAGAGCTTACCCTGGAAATCATTCTATATTTCTGATGTGGGATTCTGGTTCTTCCTTTCCTGCACAGAACATTCAACATTTCCGATGTGGGATTCTGTTTTAAGTATGTGACTTTGAAAAACTATAAAATATAAACTATAAGCCCAATATAAATGAAACTTAAAACATGGATTAAACATATAAAAAATAGTTGAAAACAAAAAGAATTTCATAAAAAAATGATGATAAAAAATGATTTATAAGCTTTCAAAACCACCTACTCTAAACTTAAAAATGTTTCAAGTACGTGACTTTGAAAGCATATAAAATATAAACTACAAGACCAATATGAATGAAACTTAATTCATGGATTAAACATATAACAAATAGTTAAAAATAAAAAGAATTTCGTAAAAAATGTTGACGGAAAATAATTTATAAGTTTTCAAAGATACCTACATCAAACTTAAAAAATTTTCCAGCACGTGACATTGAAAGCCTATAAAATATAAACTATTAGACCGGTATAAATGAAACTTAAAACATGGATTGAACATATAAAAATAGTTGAAAATAAAAAGAATTTTGTATAAAATTTTCATGAAAAATAATTTATAAGCTTACAAAACCACCTACTAGAAACATAAAAATGTTTCAAGTATGTGCCTGTGAAAGCCTATAAAATAAAAACTATAAGACCGATATAATTTGAAGATAAAACATGGATTAAACATATAATAAAATATTTAATTATTAAATTAATAATTATAAATTACTAATTTATAATTACTAATTATAATGAATAATGAATAATTAATATTTATAATGAATACTTATAATGAATAATTATAATGAATAATTACAATGAATAATTATATTACTAATTAACTAATTTATTATTATATAATAATTTTTTATAATTACTAATTAATAATTATAATGAATAATTATATTACTAATTAACTAATTAACTATTGTATAATTAATAATTATATTACCAATTAACTAATTAATTATTATATAATAATCTTTAATAAATACTAATTAATAATTATAATGAATAATTATAATTTATAATTATTTTACTAATTAACTAATTATAAAAAGGGAATCAGCTCTATCTTTCTAAAAAAATTAACTAATTAACTATTATATATTTAATAATTATATTACTAATTAACTAATTAGTTATTATATAATTAATAATTAATAATTACTAATTAACTATTTAAAATTTAAATAATTAATAATTATATTACTAATTAACTAATTAATTATTATATAATTAATAATTATATTACCAAGTAACTAATTAATTATTAAATAATTAATAATTATATTACAAATTAACTAATTATATTATTAATTAACTAATTAAATTACTAATTAACTAATTAATTATTATATAATTAATCATTAATAATTACTAATTAACTAACTAATTATTATACAATTAATAGTTATATAATTAATAATTATATTAGTAATTAATAATTAATAATTAATAATTATAATGAATAATTATAATGAATAATTATAATTAGTAATTATAATGAATAATTATAATTAGAAATTATAATGAATATTATAATTAATAATTATAATGAATGATTATAATTTATAATTATATTACTAATTAACTAATTAACTATTATATAATTAATAATTATATTACAAATTAACTAATTAATTATTTTATAATAATTTTGAATAATTACTAATTATTAATTATAATGAATAAATATAATTTATAATTATATTACTAATTTAATAATTTACTATTATATACTGAATAATTATATTACTAATTAATTGGTTAATTATTATATAATTAATTATTAATAATTTCTAATTTACTAATTAATTATTATGTAATTAATTATTAATAATATTAATTAAATAATTAAATAATTTATTATATGTTTAATCCATGTTTTATCTTCAAATTATATCTGTCATATAGTTTGTATTTTATAGGCTTTCAAAGGCACATACTTGAAACATTTGTATGTTTCAAGTTGGTGGTTTTGTAAGCTTATAAATTATTTTTCAGGAACATTTTTTACAAAATTATTTTTATTTTTAACTATTTGTTATATGTTTAATCCATTTTTTAAGTTTCATTTATATCGGTCTAATAGTTTATATTTTATAGGCTTTCAAAGTCACGTGCTTGAAACATTTTTAAGTTTGATGTAGGTGTCTTTGAAAACATATAAATTATTTTCCATCAACATTTTTTATGAAATTATTTTTATTTTAAACTATTTGTTATATTTTTAATCCATGTATTAAGTTTCATTCATATTGGTCTTGTAGTTTATATTTTATAGGCTTTCAAAGTCACATACTTGAAACATTTTTAAGTTTCAAGTAGGTGGTTTTGAAAGCTTATAAATCATTTTTTGTTATCATTTTTTTTATGAAATTCTTTTTGTTTTAAACTATTTTTTATATTTTTAATCCATGTTTTATGTTTCATTTATATTGGTCTTATAGTTTATATTTTATAGTCTTTCAAAGTCACGTACTTGAAATAGAATCCCACATCAGAAATGCAGAATGTTCTGTGCAAGAAAGGGAGAACCAAAATCCCACATCAGAAATGCAGAATAATTTCTAGGGTAAGATCTCTTATAAAAGGGAGCCCTGAGTGAGAGCTTCTATCAGAATCCTAACTGCTGTAATGGCAGTACTGTTGGATTTTAAATAGCTGATAAATTCTGCTGAAAATTTTATTTTTATTTTTATTTTAGTTTTGTTTATATATATAAAAACAAAACGAAACAAAAAATAAAAATATTTTTTTTTAAATATTATTTTTTGTTTTAGAGGAAAGGCAGCATTGCAGATGCCACCTTTGTGGTGTATTTTTAAAAAAACTTTTAACCATGTCTGTTTTAAAAAAAATTAAAAAAAAAATTATTCTAAAAAAATCATGAGGATATGTCTTGGGTGCTAGGTTCTGTTTGGGTTTCCTTGCATAGTTTGTTGATTAGTTGTTGTTTTTTCATTTGAAATATGAATGATGTAAAAATATTTGGTATCCATGTTTATTTTAGTTATTATTACTTTATTTGGATGATTTTATTTATTTTTATTGGGATAAACCATTCCATTTGTCTCAATTGATTCCCTTGGTGATTATCGCTAGCCCAAGAGGATCAGTAATGCCTCTCGGGCCTTTCTACAGATCAGCTCGGGTGACAGGTTCAGGGTTGATCTGGGTTGGTTCGTGAAAAAATTGTATCAGATAAGGTTGTCTCTTTAGAGGACATTGCTTATTAGAGCGCCCATTATTATTTGGGGATGTCAATGTAGAAGGAGTATCATTTTCAGGCTTGTGGTGTAGGAACGGTAAGGACATCATGAACCCTCACTCATTCCAAACCTCAAGTTACCAGGGGATGTCTGGGTTTGTTGGTGTCCTTTGATTCTTGTGAATTATTTTGTATAGGGAAATGAAAAGGGAGTTAGACAAGTGGCCTCCATGAGATCACAGGGCCTAGAAATACATGTGAAGTCGGGGACATGGTCCTAAATAACTCCTCATGATAGTTGTGTGATTGACATTTGGCTGTCAACCATATGGACAAGTCACTCGTCAACACTAGTTTCCCCTTTTGAACCATTTTGAGTTTTTGTAAATTCTAGAAAATGGTTTTGAAAATTCTTATTCTGAATTGTGAAAAGTTGAATTTAAAATTCTAATGAACTTATTTTTATCAATTTATTTACTTCCTTGATTCGTAGTGTGCCCCTATGAAGAATCAATGTATATTTGGAATGTGGTCATGGGTGACCTCCCCAGTGGTAAACCCTCCAGTTGATTCTAGAGTGTTATTATTGTGTAAAATTGGGTGTTTTTTATATATAAACCCTTGATGTGTCACTTGGTATTATTTTATAAATCATACAATTGGTTTATTAAATTATGTTCGGGTTGTGAGTTTTTTTATACGGCATTGATGTGCGATTGATTTTTAAAGAGAATTTTGGGTGTATTTTGGGTGTAAAACCACATGGTGTTTCTTCATATTATTTTTTTATAAATATTTCAAATGATTTATTGATTTATTTAGGTGATTCAAATTATGTTTTGAAATATTTTTGGTGTGCGTTTGGTTTTTAAAGAGGGTATTGGGTGTATTTTTTTTATGTAAAAGCTATGGGGTGTTTATGGAAAAGGTTTTATAAATTGTTTTAAGGGTTTATTAAATTATTAAAGGGGTAGAAAACATATTTGGAGAATTTTTTGGGGTGCGCATGATTTCAAAATGTATTTTGAACATTTGGTGTGTTTTTGTTGGGCTTTGCATGCCAAGTGTTAGTTAAGTTGCCCAGTTGTCTTTTGCTAGTGGGTTTTGATTATTAATAGCGTGTTTGATTTTTTAAATCTATTAGTGATATCTAAAAAGGTGTTTGGTATTTCAAAAATGTGTTTGTAAATTTTTTGGTTTTAGAAAGGATTTGTGCATGGTTATTTATAAAAATGTTTGATATGTGAAAATGTTTTAAAGCCCATTTGGAATTTTTGAATGGTTATTTGTAAAACCCCTCTTGGGTTGGTCACTTGCCTTGTTTTTTGATCAAAATATGAGAGGGTCTTCAGGATGGGACCTCCCTTGTGTAATAATTGTTTTAATGCACTTGACCACCCTCGAGGTAACCGGGGTGGTTCCGGTTTGTGTGTTATGTGTAATGGTGTATATATGGCTTATTGATTGATCTTATTTGGTACCCCCTTTTATGAACATAGCATGGGAACCTAGAATAACTATGAGGATTACTGTGAATGATTTCTACACTGATAATTGATGTACTAACCCATGGGCCATAGTAGGTGTATATATTTTGGTTTATTACTATGGGATTGGGCCCCTCGGTCTGTCCTGAGTTAGGGTGGTCGGGAATTTGGGTGTTTTGATTTCATCATGTGTGGCATGCTACCGGGGATGGGGTATCATGTATTAGTACATTCTAGTTCTTCTATGAGTTCCTAGGATTTCTCATGTTCCTCCGACACTGGTACCATTAGTACCATTGCCCTCGTCATGTGAAGTGATATCCCTTGTACCTAGTTTTGGTGTTTTCTTGTAAAATTGTAAATGTGTGGTTTTCTAAAGATGTTTTCTTGAAAAATGTATTGAATTAACAAAATATATTTCCTTAGCACTTTTAGGAAAAATTAATTACTTCTTTTTTGTTTCTTTTTTTCCTCCTCTTGAGCCTTATTTTAAACTTGAGGGAAATGGATTATGATTGTTCTTTTTTTACTTTAAAATGAAAAGTGTAGAAAATTCTATATTTATAGATTTTATTTCAAACATGGAATCAATGTTTCTTTATTTAAAAGAATGTTCCTTGGGAATAGAGTTAGTCGGGCCTACATACTATGTTTTAATACTCATGCCTATAGTTTCTCTTGTTTTTAGTTTGTGATGCATGTCTTGGCTTGCGTTGGATCGCCTAGGGTGATGGTTAGTTTTGGATTGGAGAGTGGCCCTTAGGGTCACGAGGGGATTTCTTGGGTGCCAGGTTTTGTTTTGGTTTCCTTGCATAGTTTTTTGATTAGTTGTAGTTTTTTCATTTGAAATATGAATGATGTAAAAATATTTGACACCCATGTTTATTTTAATTGTTATTCCTTTTTTTTCACCTTTATTTATTTATATTGGACGAAACTGTTCCCTCTATCTCTATTCATTCCCTTGGCGCTTGTCTCTAGCCTGAGAGGATCAAGAATACCTCTCAGTCCTTGCTGCAGATCGACTTGGTTGACCGGTTTAGGGTCGACCTTGGTTTGTTTGTGATAGTGTTAACATGATATATCCCAATGCTTATGTCATTCACCTTAGATCTCCCTGAGAACCACTTCCAGGAAAGGTTATCTTCGATATCTCTAGACTTGAGGGTGGTGGTGGTGAGGGATCACTCTCTGTTCTTGAGAGAATTCTTAGAGAGGGATCTCTCTAGGACCTTGATAGTATTATCTCTGGATCTCGTTGTGCACAACACAAATGAATCAACTCTCTAGAAAAATAATATAATTGAGTTTATATACCACTAGAGTTAGATATAAATAATTTCACAAGTGTCCTTTATTATTTTTTTAATCCCTGCAAAAACCTCACTTCTATAATAATAATAATATTATTATTTCTTAATATGTTCTAAACTCATGAATTAAATTAAATATTATTTAATTAAATAATATTCAATATATATTATTTCTTATGGGACCTATGAACTTGGTCCTCCATTCCTATACAATATTTATCAGGTCTTGAATAATGACTATTTATTTAATAAATAAACATCACTACATTATTTTCTAATAAATAAATAAATATTATATTTACTAAACATAAAATAAATATTTATTAAATATTTTTCTCACATAATATTATCTCGAATGAGTAATCATGAAATATATGTGATCAAAAAATGATTAATTATTAAACATGTGAGAATAATATTTATTCATTTTTTTTAAATAATAAATAATAATATATTATTTAACTGAGATTTTGGATACACTTAGTGTATGAACCTCTAGACCTTTTTCTCAGTGGCATTTGGCAAAGCAGTCTAAAGTCCAAGGTTAGCATATGACAATACACAAGACACCCATAGAGAAAGAAGTTAATATCTCAATGACATAATACCTCATACAGATGATTATTGTGTAATATAACCCCTTTATCATGATATCTCTAATCAAGCAGGTTGCATGTTGACGTCATCAACCTATGTGCTCAATGTCTCTTTATTTGACTTTTCAGAAATTTAACTTTCCTATAGAATACCATGGTCATGAACTTATTTAGTCTATTATCATTTCCATCAAAGGTATTGAGATATCAATTTCCTTTAAAGAATAGAAAGAACAAATCCTTTCTGACATTATTCATTAATGAAATATACCCGTGACACAACCAACGTATACTACCTCACCGCGAACATTTTTCATCATGGATTTTGTTAATAAATTAAAGTAAACAACTTATAATACTCATTAATAATAATTTTAAAGTCTAAGGATCAATAAAAACATCCATAGATAGGGACATCCAATGACATATAAATAATAATTTCCTACTGGTGGGTCTTGTTCTCATAATATCATACACTGGATATTACCAAGGGTGTACATAATGAGAAGGTGTCTCAAAGTCCTATTATTCTCCACCCCTGATAGCCTGTATCATTTGTGTCCCTAAAATTATTTCATCCAGCTATAGAACATATATTTAAAAATATTTTCATGACACTTAGAGGTTCTCATAATAACGGGGAACTTGTATGACCTTTTAGTGCGGAAACTACTCTTAGAACATTATCACATACTATATTATGAAGAAGAACAATAAAACAATGAATACATGTTATAATAAGTGTATAATGATAAAAGAGATGATCCCAAAACCCAAGTTTCCTCTCGAAGAGAGGCCTTGAGGTTATTTTATAATGAATAATAAAGACCACATCAGACCACAAGTCTGATATGGGATGCAGACTCCAACACTCCCCCTCAAGATAGGTATACCTAAATTGAACACATGATTAAAGAATCCAAGGAAAATAAAAGTATACACTCTAAGAACTCCCCCTCAAGCTGGATAGACCCATCTAGATAAAAAACAAGACAAAATAGAACAAATGATAAACTGTTGTGGATGTTGTTCCACCTCAAGAAGTTGATAGATGATGTCGCTGAAAAAGATTTCCAACCAACGAACAATTCCTATCATTTATAAATAGAATGAATAGTTGGAATGAGGTTGTAATGGAAGGAAGGTTCAGACGATGGAGCACCGAAAAATCTGTACTAGTAGGACTAAGCACTCAAAAATCTGCATAGGCAGGGCCGAACGATGGTGCACTGGGAAAGCTGGGGTGGAGTGGGTCGCTGGCAGTGAGCTGTGTCTGGTGGGGGGAGACATGGATGGTGTATAGAGAGCCGTCACAGAGAGCTGATGGGAAGGAGAATAAGGTGTGCACATGGAGGGTTGGAAAGTAGGGCAGGTGGTACTCCAGATATGGATGGTGTATTGAGCATAGGGGAGTGGGCCACCGCCTAAGAGGAGACTGGAAAGGATGGAGGCGGATTAAACTGGTGGGGAGGTCTACCTTGAAGAGGAGTAGTGGATGGGGGAGATCCAGAGAGGAGATCCAGTCATGATCGACTAGATCTGGTTGAATTAGAAGGAGAGGAGATGCCAATGACGGGAGGAAGATTCATAGGCGGGAGGGGTACCGTTGGGTGGGAGAGCCACCGTTGGGTGGGTGGGCCGCCGTTGGGGAGGAAGCCCATATGGAGGAGTTAAGAATCAGGAAGGTACTGAGGCGGGATGGAGTCGACATGGGAGGAGCTGACATAGGAGGCCAATGGGAAGGAGTTCAACATGGGGATGGGATGCATGAGGATGAGGTGACCGTGATGGGGATCACTAGTCGAGAATGGGCGTAGAGGCAGAGAAGGCGATCACAAAAACCTGGAGAAGAGGGATTTCAGGCCAATGATGGGGTGCAGTAGAGACTTCACATAGGGATATGCTTAGGTGGGAGGGTCATCGACCATCATGATCAGGCACACCTCAGACTCACCGACTGGGGCGATGGCGGAGGACTTATGGCTCCCTGCCATGGAGGTCACCACCCCCAATAGGGGAAATACTTAGATGTTCACTGGAAAAAAGGATGGGAGGGCTAGGGTTAGAATAGAACCTACTCTGATACCATGTAGAAATGGAAGAGTGGACTGAATATCCAAGGTGTCTCACTAAGGGAGGCCTTGGGGTCAGTGGTAGTCTTAGAGGGAAGCATCTTGAACTTGAAATAGGGGTGGAAGGCGGAGGACTAGATCTAGCTACAGCTCTGTGTACTTCCAGAGTGAGATTCCACACGAGAGGGGTTTGAGCAAGAAGGAATCATCAATGGTGGTCTATTTGAGCTTATTAATATGAGCAGAGCAACTTTATGGGTGCGCTCTCGCTAGCGAGGCTACCGCGGAACAGGCAGGGGGCAAAACAGGTGTCGCCGGGGGAGAGCCAACACAGAAGAGGTGTGCGGCTAATAGTCGTATGGTGTTTGTAGGGGAGGTGAGCCACAGGTGGATGGCGCTTGGTGAGAACAGGTCTCCCAAGCATCTTGTGTGGAGGGGGGAAGTGTCTGCCTTGAGATGACCTCTTATGGGAGGGTGACAGCCGCTCACAAGACAGTGATGGGAAGTGGATGACATCATGGTGGGGATTTTTTCCCATAGGGGCTACACAAACACATAGAGGTGGGGCTATTTTGCAAGGAGACGTGGTCGTTAGATGGGTCACAGTGATATGAAAGGCGAGGGGGTCGTGCGATGGGTTGTCAGGATGGGTGGAGGAGAGATGCATGGGAGGATCCATTATGAAGGAGCTTGGGGTTGGCCGGCTAATTCAACTGGGAGTTGCCTCCCCCAATAGGGGGAAATACTTGAGGAAAAACCAAGGTAGAGAGAGAGGATAGACAGAAGGAATGGTTTTTGGTTAAACCTCCTTTGATACCATGTAGAATGATATAAGTGGTGAGCCCAAAATACAAGGTTTCTCTCTAAGGGAGGCCTTGAGATTATTTTATAATGAATAATAAAGACCACATCAGAACACAAGTCTGATGAGGGATGTAAACTCCAACAATAAGTACTGAAATCACCTACCTTCAGCTATGAGTCACCACCAGAACAGAAATTTGGTAAAGTATGAAATAACTCTCTGCTAGAGGACAACTTACTGTTGGACCAGAAATTTGAAAAAAGTGTAGAAAACACATACTTCCAGGATTGAGTCACTACCAGGCCTAAGTTATTGTTGATGATAGACTCCCTTCATAATTGAAATTTGAAAAAGTGTAGAAATTACCTACTGCCAGGATGAGTCACCATTGAGCCTGACTCACCGCCAGCCTTGATTACCACCAACTCCACTCACCATCAAAGACTGTCACAATCCTAAAAGACTCACCTCTAGTGTTTTATTTATTTTTAATTAACTATTTCTAATGGTTATATTATGGAATTAATGCCAAGAGTTATTTTAATTATTGTTCTTAATTATTGTCCAGAGATGCATTAAAGATTGTGTCAGCCCTGAGTACGAGGATGCAACATATTCAAATGATTGTTCTCTACATGGACACTCATGCATATTTTTGATAAAAGGAGAATACTCCATCATGTGTAGAAGATATAGAATCATTGAATAAACTAAGAACCGAGATACACACATAGAGAGCTAGAGTTGGACATTGCAAGATCAAGAGAATATTTTTGTGCCTTACTTACCAGTAATCAGTTGTAGAAGAAGTGGATCATATTAAATACTCGTACTACTTCCTACAATCCAAACAAAGAGTTTATGACAATATGTTCTATAAAAAATTTCAGAAATAATACTCAATACTCATTTCAAATAACATTCAAGGAGTCACTAGTTATAGATCTTATTAGACAGAGCAAACAATATCTTCATAGACCTTTACCTCCTCTATTTATCTATTTCATTTACATTACGAGCAGTGTGTGTACTCTATATTTCTAAACACACACTATCTCTTGTACTCAAACTAGAAGATATTAGATACCTTCTCAACACTCTTTACTCTTGTTTCCCACGTGTTGTGGTTGAGGTTCATGTGTGGCATGTTTTATTCATAATCCCACGATTACTTTGGAAGAGGTCCTTGTGTGGCCTAGACAACTGTTGTGATGTTGTATACTTGATCCAGGTTGTGGATCAAAGTTTATTTTTATATAAATGGTTCGGCAGTGGGTGATTTTCAATTGTAGGGGATTAAGTCTCAGCTTGAGACTAAAACTGTTGTATTCATTTCCGCTATGTGTTTTGTTTCTTTTATTTCTCACTATAAAACCAAACCTGTTTTAATCTATAAACAAACCCACTACTTTAATTGTTAACCATAATTATTGTTTCTATAAGATTTTGATTGAATAAATTGATTTCAAATAATAAGGTTACATTATATATTGTTTTAACCAAGACTTGATCCATTTTTGGGATTTTTTTAAAAGGACAATAGTTATATCGATTTATTTTTTTAGTTAATTGGGATGTTATTAATAAATTGGGAGATTTTATTTAAACCCATTTTTAAAAGAAATTTTTATTGGGTACTCAATTCACCCCCTATTGAGATACTAACTTTGACAAACAACCTAAATTATGCTTAGGAAACTTTACTCATCCATTATCAGGCTTTGATTCGAGTTGGAATGAGAAAAATTGAAATATTAGACAAACGACCTGAAAAGAGGGCATACTTGTTCGCATTGAAATAACATTCAATATAATAAGATAAACTAAAAAAAGAAGAGTCATAGTTTTACCTAGGGAAATCAAATGTGACCAACGGCACTTGAATCAAGCATTAGATGAAGGAGGGAAATTAAAGCCTAGAAGAGGCCAAGGAAGAGATCCACGCGTGGGTATGCTGATGTGCACGATTGAGGAGGAGAAAAGAGGATGGAAATAAATAAGGAGATGAGAAAAATCAGAATTTCACCCCATTAATGAGGTGCATGGTTTGACTAATCGTGCACCAATCAGGTGCACTTACTATCCAAAGGGACATGGCCACGCACGACTAGGCACATAGTTAGACAAACCGTGCATATCCAGGGTGGGGATACTATCCCTGTGGAACCTCTCCTTGCATGGCTAGGCGTATGGTTTGTATAACCATGAACAACCCATTCATCATCCTCTGTGTTTTTTTGAAAGACCCCTCGCATGACTGTGCACCTCCTCTCACATGGTTAGTCCAAACTGTTCTCCCCCACATATGGGTCGTAGGGTTTGGGGACACAATTTTCATAAACCATGTGCAAACCCTACGCCCCCTTTACCCTTTACAAAAAATAGACTTTAAAATCCCATTGCATCTAAAACTCAATGGAACGCCTGAGACACCTCTCATGACTTAAATCCCAACTAAAAACAACACTTTTAAGCATTCCAACTCTTGGAATTCCATTCCGAAGCTCAACTTAAAATTCGGCCCATCCACCAAAAGAAAAGTTCAAGATCCCTTGAGATTTTCAACCTGGTCCAAAACACGTGATGCTACAACCATTGGTAGTAGACTAAATTGTGTGTACAAAATTAAACAGCGTGTACTTTTCTTCTACCCATGTCACGTCTTGGGTCTAGTCATGTTGAATTTCATGGATGTTTTTGAGGTACACGACATGTACTAGGAATACACGGTGTGTACTCTTGGAGTTGCATGACATGTATCTCCCTAGGAAACCTTGTGTTCTTAGACACGAGAAGACAGGGACTGCACGACGTGTAGTTCTACATGTCGTGTGCCAGCCTGCCTGGATCCACATGCTGATCCACTTTTGTTGGATCTTAGATCTGATTGGATCAGATATATTCGACTTTTTTGTGTGATACACACGTGAAAAAAAGTGCATTGCATGTATACAGGAAGTACACACCATGTACTTTGGTTTTTTCCAGGTAGAAGCTTTGGCACCTCTAGACGGTGTGAATCTAATGCTTCATTTTTAATCATTAATCGATTACTGGTTATGTTATCAAGAATGGAGTAAGAGAAGTGATGACCATGTCAGTTATTAAAACAAACTGTTTTAAGTAAAATAAAACTTAAACAAATGTAATCAATCAAATAATTATAAATTAAACATGTCTTCTCTCTAATACACCACTTGTAGGTTCCAGCTGCAACTGAATCATCCTTCAATGGTATGACCAACTTAGCTTTTAGTAAAAAATCACATGTAATCATTTCTTTTCATTATCAAGACTTCATGTCTATAAAAAATGGTTAATTACTTGATTATATTAAAACATCAGAACTAAAAGTGAAAGATCTATACATGTAATTTATAACTAATTTTTGAGAAGATATAGAATTATCTCAACTTGTAATTACAATTTTGTATGATTTGTTTGACAAGATATTTTCATTTTGTCATTGTGATGCAGGATCCAAATGCAGAATACCTCTAGCAAGGATCCAAACATGCGCCATAATCTATAAATGACATCTTAGAACTGTCGAGTTCTAGCATGGTCGATCCTGATCATTTACGTTGTTCGTGATTGATTGCAATAAAATTCTTCTTAAGAGAGGAAGAAATCTTGATGATTACTCGCTGTTTTGAGAGAGAAGGGGAGGTGATCACTCTAGATCTATTAATATCTCTCTAGATTTTGATAGAGAGTCAACATATCCATTGTGCACACCAATTTTTTTAGGAAAGAGATATAATTAAATATTTATTTTGGCAGGTTTAGGGTTGTCATATTGTACAAAATCCCTTTCCCAATTCCATAATTTTTAGTTGACCGCATGTCTAATAATAATAATATAAATATCATTATTAAATGCTTGCCATGTAAAACACATAAATAATATAAATAAATATCATTTATACCATTTCCAATTGGACCATTAAACTCGGTCTGCTTTCGTCATCCAAATTTATAGATCCCTGAATAATGACTATTTATTTAATAAATAAATATCACTACATTATTCATCAATAAATATAATAAATATTAAATTCTTCAAACTTGAAAACAAATATTTATTATACTTATTTAACTCATTTATTCTTTCAAATGTCTTGTGATTAAATTATGATGAATAACTAAATTGAATAAATCTTATTTATTATAACTCGGTAAATTCAATACTTGAATTTAACTGAGATTGTGCATGTACTTAGTGTGTGACCCTCTAGGACTTTTTCTCAGTCACATCAGGCATAACCACATAAATTCCAAGTTTAACGTTTAGAAAAATTCCAAAACATCCATAGAGAAAAAAAGTTAATATCGCAATGACATCCAACCTCCTAAGAAAGTTTATTGTGAATATAATGCCTTTATCACAATATCTCAAATCAAGTAGGTTTCATGTCGGTGCCATCAACCTATATGTTGGATGTCTCTTTCTTTGACATTCTAGAAATGAACATGCTCATCAAACATCATGGTCAGGGATTTATTTAGATGTTTTCATTCACATCAAAGGGCCTGCAATATTAACTTTCTCCAGGAGACCAAAGAGATAAATCCTTTCTCGCATTATCCATTAATGTTATATAACCCATGATTCACCTAACATATCAGACTTCGCCGCAAACATATGTCATCACGATTTTCATCAATATATCAAAGTAAATGAGTCCTGATATCCATTAATAATAATATTAAAGTCTAAGGATCAATACGCACATCCACATATAGGAATATCCAATGACACATGTAAATGTGGATTTTCTATTTACGAATCTCTTCACATAACCTCCAATCTTGGATATTACCGAGGGTGAACACCATGAGAAAGTGTCATGTTGTTCATGGATTTATGAACAGTTTTATAGTTTTCTAACTTAGTTTTAATTAATTTTTCTATCCAATTTTAATGTTTGTAGGTTCTTTTTATAGTTTTGTAGTGTTTTTTTTGTAATTTTTTAGTTAATTATATATTAATATTAGTTATTTATTATTATTATTAGTGTGTATTAATTTTATACATTATGAACATTTATTATCTAACACTATTATTATTTTTAGTAGTTTAATTAAGATTATTTTTATTATTAGTATTAATATTTTTTAGTAATTATATTAATTTGTTATATTAGTATTATATACTTTTGTATATCATTATAAATATAGTAATATTAATAATAGTTGAATTAATTTTGATATTTTATTATTATTATTAAATTAGATGAACTTTTAATAGTAGCTTTTTTATTATGTGTATAAGTATATTAATTTAATTTAATAGGTAAGCTATTATATATAATATATATTTTTATAAATCTATTATTATTATTATTATTACTACCACCACTATTAGCAATATTATTAATATTATTATTATTACTATTATTATTATTTCTATTGCTATGATTATTTATATTGTTTATCATGTAGATAACTGATTGTTTTTAAATTTTTGAAATTTGAATGTGGAGTTTTGGTTTTGGTGTAGATATGAAAATAGGGTAATTTTATTCTCTTGACAATCTTCAACTGGTAGTTCCCTTCTTCACAGGGGTGGGAAACCAAAGTACGCACACCTCCCACGTCTACACCTCCACCTCCATCGCGCGCAGGCCTCCTCTGATCAAGGAAACACCACACATTCTACCTGTTAAACACCAAACACCAAAAAAAGCAAACCAACCCACCTCCTACTTGCAGCACCTCCTCCATCCATAGCCTAGACGAAGCCACCCCCTGCTCCCCTCTATCATCCGCTGACAGTAACACCATCACCCTATAATAGAAACCACCAACACAAACACCAATCGAGGCTTCTATATATTGATTTCAGCAGGGTGATGTTTCTTATTCAGCAATTGTCATACTTGTTTGTATGATACCTAATAAGTAATCATGGGCAAGAGATCATCAGAGATTTTATTTTTTTAGTAATCAGTCGCACACATGAGAGAATCGTAAAACACCTATGAGTGAAATCTAAATAAATAAATATATTAATTGAAAAATTAATATTTTATGTGCATTTTCCTTCAAACATGCATTAGTGATACCAAATAAATGATCTCATATGAGAGAACCTGACACAGATAGATACTTCAACTTTGTGAGAAATAGGTCATTGCATTTCACCAAGTGGTTCGATACTAAAGGGACGCACAAATTATTCATCAAATCAATGAACAAAACAATGAATGATTTGTGTGCAAATTAAAATATTGTCTCACATTAGAGAACATGACCTGATAGTATTTTGATTAAATTTGAAATCAGTGATAATCAAATAAATAAATATTCATATGTGAAAATAAAATAATTGACATTGCGCCTAAACGCAAGTCTAATAGATTCGCCTATTTATTCTATAGATTAATTTAGTTTACTTAAACAGTTTTAGTTCATTTAAATAATCATGTTTTAAACAATTGTTTAGTTTTTAGAAGTTTTAGTTGATAATCACATTAAAAGGTCATCTTCCTAAACATTCTTCAAAGAGTATATTCCTAGTGTGTACGCACATTCTCCATGTGGTTCGACTCTGTTCTTCACTTCTACAGTAACTAGGTTTAGAAATTCGTAGGAGTTGTGACACATGTGCTAAGTCTCAATGTCATATGAGTCTCCTACCCTTGGTAGTATGTATTGTCTGTGTCCTGTCAGAAAATATCATTAGGCCATAGAATAATGATCAAGAATAATATTTCGGAACCTTTAGGTTCTCATCATAGTAGGGAACTGCTATGATCTTTTAGCATGGAATATATTCTATGGACATTATCACATACAAATATGATGTGATAAGAAAACTTCTTTAATAAGAAAAACATGTAATCAAGTACAAAATAAGTAGGTTATAGGGATCCAAATCCAACACCTTCCCCCACTACACAACTAAATCCACTCCATCCGACTATTAATAGGTTAGGTCTTAATCTTATTCAAACCATACCACTACCCACATTTAAAAAAAATGAAATCAAGCGACAATTCAGTGAGCTGTGACCCAACTCCAGTTCTTTTTTCCAGCTCAATTCTCTTAGTGAAGAAAAAAGATAGGACATGGTGATTATCTTTGGATTATCACTCCCTCAATAAAGGAATCATAGTAGCTATTTTGAATATGTGGTCATGTCGTTCGGGCTTACCAATACCCCATCCAATTTTCAAGTTTTCCATGAATGATTTATTCCCACCAGTTCCGCATAAGACAATGCTCTTTTTTTATGATATATTAGTCTTCAAAGTTACATGGATAGCCCATTTAGAACACATGGAGACTATTTTAAAACTTCTATTCAATAACTATTTCTTTTCCAATCGCAAGAAGTGCATGTTTGGTCAATTCAAGGTTGAGTACATGTGACATGTTATTACCGCAGTAGGAGTTTCCATAGATCCCAAAAAAATAAGTCGTGCTTGACTGATGTACACCAAAAACAGTAAAGGGGATCTTGGGGTTATTGGCCTCACGGGTTAAAATGAAAAATTCATCCAAGTCTATAGAAAAATTGCACAAACTCGCAATGCCCTCACCAAGAAAAACAATTTTCATTGGGATCATGACTCAAGTTAGGATTTTCAATCACTAAAACAACTCATGACTCAAGCTCTTGTCCTGACTTTACTAAATTTTTTAGTAGATTTTGAGGTTGGATGTGATGCATCTGGTCAAGGGGTTGGTGTTGTCCTCATGAAAAATCGTTATCTTATTTCATTTTTCAATAATTATTTGGGAGCCAAAAATCTGGTGAAATCCATGTATGAGAATTCATGGATTTGGTATTTGCGATTCAACATTGGCACCCTTATTTATTGGGCCGACATTTTACTATTTTTTCGGACCATTGTAGCCTCAAGTTCCTCCTCCTACAGTGTATCACATCCACAGATTAGAAATGTTGGACTGTAAAACTATAAAACTACCAAACGACAGTTAATACACTCCACCTTGGTCTGGGAGGACGACCACCGCCATACCGAACGATGTCAGTTTTGACGCATGCCTTTCATAGGGTGTGACAAAAGTAATTATATTTTTTCTTAATGTAGCACATTGGCTGACCATGGTCATCTCACTTGAGAATCCTTTCAATTTGTTCAACTACTTCTTCTAGATCACCTAAGCTATTTCTTTTTGTTGTTTTAAGTGTTTAATGAAAACAATGAAAACATTTTTGGGTTTTTAATTAATGAAATGAAATAATGGAAATTCTAATTTAACATTCAAATCTAAACAGAATGAGTTAAGAAAAGAAAGTACTTGGTTTTGGGGTTAGTTTTGGATTCAATCATTATTCTCTTTTATATGTTTGATTTTATTTTGATAATTCAAACATGAAATCTCATGTTTAAACTATTATTATCTATTTAGAAATTATGGAATATCATTTTATGCTTAAGTACTATTAATTCAACCTCCTCCTTTAATTAAGGTTGACGAAACTCATTGGTCTAGTGAGTGTCATCTTATAGGACCCAACTTTATCGATGATGTTTCATCCATTGATTAGCTCAACTCCAATGTGTGAATAACTAACCAATGGAGAGAGGGAAACGTGTTTAAATAAAATAATAGAGATAGATTGAATTGCATGTCATTGGGGGGAAATCATCACATCGGTGACATTCGCATCACCCATCCACGCTACTCAATTCTATATACAAAATTAAAATTTAACTTTAAAAAAAATCTGTGAACACCTTGACCTCCCCCAAGCCAAGCCTTAGGGTTATCCTCACATTTCCTACAATAAGAGATCACAATGGTGGAAATGGGAATAAGAGAAAAAGAAAGAATAAAATAAAAATAACAATATATGAAAGAAATAAAATAAAAATGGAAGAATGAAGGATGAAGAGAGAGGGGGGGAAATAAAAGAAATAAAATAAAATAAAATATATATTTTATAAAGAATGTTAAATTAATAATAATAATAATTATTATTATAATTATAATTAATAAAAAAATTAAAAGGAGAGAAGAAGAAAAATAAGAAAATAAAATTTAAAATAAGAATATTAAAAATATATATAATAATAATGATATTATTATTATTATTAGTAATGATATTAATTATGATAATACTAATAAAAATTAAAAATAATAAGAATTAGAGAAGACAATGAAATTGGTGGAAACAAAATTAAAAGAAATGCATGATTTTATTAGAAATTTAAATTAAAATTGAAAACTAAAACAAAAAATAAAGAAAACTAAAAAAAATAAGAAGAAATGGGGGAGGAATAAGATATTTTAGTGCAGCTCCTTGGTGGAGATATTTCTCCTCAGTGGTCGACTGATGATATGAGATGATTTTGAAAGGTGGTGTTTGCCAACTTTTATAGGCCAGAATTTTCCTTCAAAAGTTTTCATGTGTTAGCCCAATTAAATGACCAAATTGGGAAATAGTTTCTTCATAAAAGTTGTTCAGAAATGTCTTTCTCATCACCCTTCCAAATTTTAGCTTATTTGGCTATGTTTAGAGAGAGTTATGTCTGTTTTACTTCTCCAGTTTCATATTAATTAATGGCCTTGAAAACGGATGATTCGCATATAAAAGCCTTCATGAAAGTTGTTCATAAATTTCTTATGCATCTCCCCTCCAAATTTCAGCATATTTGGTATTTCTAATTAGGAACCATGGTTCCAACATAAAAAATCTCCAGATATGTGAACAATTTTCAAGGCCCAACTTGTGAGCTGGTTTTGGGCTTCAAAATGGTAGATTTAGCTTTGGGTCTAGAAGAATGAAATGAAGACCAGGATGTATAGAATCCTAAAAAGAAATAATTTCACGATTTGAATTAGTATAGAAAATTTTGTGGCATAAATACAAAAATAATTTAAAGTAGTTAAAATCCAAAATATGTCATTTTTTCCAATTAAGCTCAAAATACCACTAAAACCATAAAATATGACAATTAACCTTAAAATAAAACTTTATTGGGATTAAAAAATTGAAATTAAAAGTAAAATTATGGAAAATATTTGTTCTATAAGTCCACAAAGATCCTCTCCTCTCCAAAATTATTACAACACTCCAATCGGGCTCCACATACCCAGCTTTTCGATATACTCAAGGCGTGTTACAATATAGGGGTAGATTGGTCCTACTTCATCCCACTGGATACCCCCTTTTGTTAGATGAATTTCATTCTACTCCCCAAGAGTGATACACTGGTTTTTTCAGCACAAACTGTAAGTCTGCTTCCAATATGTACTAGGTCAGGATAAAGAACCAGATTTGGGAATTTGTCCGCAGTTGTGTAGTTTTCCAACAGAATAAATACTCTATGTGATTCAGGAATTTATCCACAGTTGTGCAGTTTTCCAACAGAATAAATACTCTACGTTATCCCCTGATGGTCTATTATAACCACTTGAGATTCGAAAGCTGATATGGGTCGGTCTTTCAATGGAATTCATCATAGGATTACCAAAATCTCACAGGCATGATCTGATTTTTGATGTCGTGGACTAGTTTTCCAAGTATGCACACTTAATTCCTTTAAAACACCCATTTACAACCAAAATAGTGGCTATAGTTTTCATGTAGGAAGTGGTTCATTTATATGGAATGCCAACTTCTATAGTTAGTGATCAAGACCCATTTTTCTCGGTCATTTTTTGATAGAATTACTTCATATTCCGGGGACAGACTTATATTTCATCTTTGCCTACCACCCATAATTGGATGGCCAAACCGAAGTGTTTAACCACTACTTAGAAACATATTTACATTTTTTTGCTGGGTAGAAACTGAAATGCTGGTCTTATTGGCTACCTTGGGCTGAGCTCAGTTACAACACCGCTTGGCAAGTTTCTATAAAGTAGTGCGCGTGCGGTCGTTCGACGCTCCTCTCGTTCGGCACTTTGAAGAGGAAGACTCAGCGTCGAGTCGCTCCAAGCCATCATCCTGATGCAGTGCGCATGGGGCTTTGGGGTTCCTCATCCAAGATAGCTCAGATTTGGTGGTCGATATTCGTGAGCCAGGCAGTGGACACCTCTGTGGGCTGCATCGTTACCCTGCATGTGTTCGGATCTCAATAGGTGCGCACGGACCTCGTCAGGCGACGACGATGCGGGAGGTTGCAAATCTTGGAGTGTGGTGGCGTTGGATCTTCATCGGCTCCTAGGGATTCGAGTTCCTCATCTATTAGGGTTCACAGTGGCGCGACTTCCTTCGGCGGAAGGTTCACTCGCAAGCTCGGATTCTTGCGGCTGGCTTGGATTTGGCTGGACTCTCAACGCGGCTCGGTGGATCTTGTTTCTTCAATCGTGGCGCCCTAGTTTCTTCTCCAAATCACAGGTGTTCACGGATTGCGGTTCTTGGCCTGCCAACGTTGAAGCCCAGTAGCGGCTTACTGCTCGCCTGGAGGAGGGTGTAGCAGTGATTTGCCTTGCTTGATTTATGATGGAATCAAGCCTTGACATCGCGACATCCTCCTGATTCGTTTTTTTGAAGTCGGATCTTGGAATCGCTACTGGTTGTTTGGACTTGAACCCGCAGGTGGTGGACCTGGATGGGATTGGAACTTCTGGATGACCGTAGGTCGTTGCAGCCTGTTCATGGCACCTCGGACAGCGGACACATCTCATTAGCTGCAGCCCTTTGGACAAGGGTTCTTGTTCTTGCACCTAGAAGGCAACATGGTCATGGACAGGGGAACTGGTTCGCGATGACGAACCTGAACAACAACGTTGATCAGGCAGGATCAGACCTGCTGGACTCCGCGACGACGTTTTCAGCACCCATTTACAAGCTTCTTCATCGATAGAGGTTTGGCCGAACCCCGGTAAGGGGGTCTCGGTCCTGTTATAGTTTTTTCTTTGTCGATTTTTTATAAGCTTGTGCGTGTTGTTTGTTTTTCCGTCGCGTCTTATTTCTGTTTTTTGTCCAGTTGAGCTTGTGTGTTGTTGTGGCCTTTGTTTCATCTTGTAATTGTTTCCTTGCATTGTGAAAACCCGTGATGATCCTGCCCCATGCACGTAGGCCTATGGCCGAAGCACGTAAATCCTTGGTGTTCCTTTTACTGCTTTCCATTTCCGCATTTGTTCGACTTGTAAATTGCTGAATGAATTCGCTGCTTCTGAATATTAATTCAAATATGATAGTTTTGAATTTAATGTGTTGATGTAATTGTCACTGCCCAATTCATGTCAGTGTTGTTGTTCACTGATTGTATTCATTTTGAATAATTCATTCCTAATGTTATGGAATTGCAACTCGAACGTTATATGTTTATCAATTTGCATGTAATAAATTGAATATAAACGTTGTTTATGCATTTCGGATTTTGACGAATCAAAACACCGAATAGTTCTTGGGCTATTATGTGGGGACCGTCTCTCGCACATGGGCACTCCCCGCAACATATAAAATCTCCCCCTTTTGAAGTTGTCTATGGTAGGAAACTGTCCATGATCTTCAATTGTTTTCCATTTGAAATTCATGTCGAAGTAGTAACAAATGCTTTATCATACTGTAATGAGTCCTTAAAATAGCTCCAACACCACTTGGCTCATTCTCAAGGATCACATGTGCCATCAAGCTAATCGCCATCACCGTAATATTTCTTTTCAGGTTGGGGATCGGGTCTATATACGCCTTCACCCACATAAGAAGCATTTTCTACTTCACCGTATCAATTAGAAATTATCTTCTCATTTTTACGAACCTTTTTCTCTCCTCACAAAAATTGGGCTACTAACATATAAACTGGATCTCCCGGCAACAGCCCACATACATTCAATTTTTCATGTGACAACTTAAAAAAATGGTGCGCTCTCATCCAGTGCCGCCTACTCTACCCACAGATATGACCCCTGATAGCCACGCCTAGCCTCAACCGAAGACTTCTGGCTAAGCGTCTCCATAGAACGGATGGAATCAAACATCCCCAATGCCTTCTGAAATGCCAGGGTCATCTAGTGGAGGATGCAACGTGGGATGATTTCTCCATCTGCATCCAATTTTCAGCTCTCAATCTTGAGGACAAGGCTGCTCCTCATGAGGCAGACAATAATAGGGCCTGAGATCTACTAGGAGAGTAACAGGTTTAATCTAGGAGGAGAAAAATAGTAGACACTGCTCAAGGGAGTTTGCTAGGAGGTTGAACCCACATGGAGGAGTGAGAAGGGATTATGTTGGGGGGGGGGGGGTGAGTCGGGAAGCAAGGAGAAATATTGTTAAGATTCCTTCAGCGGCTGTAATCTTGGGCGGGAAATCCCCATTGGCTCCCCAATTTTGTTGTTTTCCTTACTTTCCCCTAATTTTCCTATGCAATTTCAATACAAATCTCTTCCCTATCTGTTTTTGGAGAAGGGCCTGTTGTGGTGTTCTAACATTAACCGACTTACAATAAAAAAATAACTGAATCGAACCAAGTTTACTATAAAACTGAAAACAAAAATAGTTGATTATGTATAAAATAAATCTATTAAGCTGACATAATTAAATTAAAATTTTTAAAATTAAAAATCAAACAAGTAAATCAGATTTTAGGGTCTAAACTTCATTTTGATAACTTGTATTTTCAAAATTACTCAAACCAGCATTTGACCCGCTTATTTAATATCAAAACTTCATTATAGTTTCTTAAATTAATATATTTTTTTTAAAATATATACATTTTTAACAAATATAATCGATTAATTTGGATAAATTGATTTCCCAATTCAAAACCAAAAATTGAATGAATAAATTGACTCAACCAGCATCAAACCCAAATTAATCAAATTGTAGAAAAAAATCAAAATAAATTATATAATTTTCTTTCAATTTGGTCAGATATCTTAGTTAAATTGACTTTTTAAGGGCCTCTGAGCCATCCTCAAGCGAACCTGATCTTAACTAGACATTGTTGAGCTATGAGGACATCAACCATCAAATGTTGAGGCCTTTGAGTGTAAGGCCTCAAGGTCACCCTCTCATGTTAAGTCTTTGGTTCACCATCTAATATAAGTCCCTTGAACGATACCTATAATTTGAAAAGATTTTGAACCCACTTAAGATCTTCAAGGGGTAATTATATAAAAAAAATATTAGTAAGATTTAAATTTCATGATGGCATGAGAATAAATCCAAGAGGTGTTATGTTTGTTTCAGATTTAAAAGGAAATCCAATTTCTCTGGAAATGCGTGGTGTAACTTTAGTTTGGAAGCTAAAAATTTAAAAATGACCAGTTGTTCATTGTAATGAAATGGACAATAATGAATGGATTATATGTGTAATGAAATGGATAATAAAGAACACATAATGTGTTGTTGGTAAGCTCAATATATCATGAAAAAAATCAACCATTCAATATTCAAATGTTGAATTTACTCTATAGCATAAGATTAGGCTAAGTCAAAAAAACATATGAGAATTAAAGAAACAACACTTGTTAAGGGACAGATAACTTGTACAAGTGCATTGAATTTGTTAAATTTATTTTATTTTTTATTTTTTGGATATGTTTGATTGTTTTTTTTGGGCATTGTAATTTTTTTTTCTTTTTTCATTGTAATTGATGTTGTTAAATTTGAATCATGTTATTCTTTGAAAAAATATTTGAAATAATATTATATCTATTATCATTTTAAGATGTCTCTATTTTTATATAATAATTTTTAAAATGAAGCAAGACACAAAGCATACATCCTGTTCTTTTGGTTTCTTAATCTTTACATAAAATAATTTTTATGCCTTTTTTATTAAATTTTTCAAATAAAATAGGTTACAAACATGTGTTTTTTGTTTTTTAATCATCATTTTTATTGAAATTTGTTGAACTCGGTTAATTGTATTTTTGAGTAAAGGGTATTTTCGAGTCCCACATCGGATTATTCCACCTTTTAATCATTTTTATCCATCTATAAAATAATGTCTCCACCTCACCTTGACGTAAGGGGAATTCACCGACTACATGGTATCAAAGGAAAATTCCCAATAATTTTTCCTCCCTCTGCTTCCCTGTGCGATATCCTGGCCCACCTTCCTTCAGCTTCACTCGGCCCCCGCCTCCCTCGCGATCTCCCAACCCCCGCCCCCTTTGGCGTATCCCAGCCCGCCCTCCTCGTTGTTTCCCGGCCCCGCCTCTAACACGGTCTCCTAACCCCTACCCTCCTCGGTGTTTCCCACCCCAACCCTCCTCGCTGTTTCCCAGCTCCCACCCTCTTCGGTGTTTTCCAACCCTGCCTCTGATGCGGTCTCCTAGCCCCCGCCTCCCTCACAGTTTCCCAACCCGCCTCCCACGACAACATCCCGACCCGCCCTCCTCGACGATTCCCAGTCCCGCCTCCCTTGCGGTTTCTCAGCCTCACCTCCCTTGGCGACTCCCGACCCCGCCTCTCTTGGCAACTACCGACCCCGCCTCCTGCGACGCGGTCTCCTAGCCCCGCCTCCCTCGCGATCTCCTGGCTTTGCCTCCTACGGTTGCGTCCTAGCCGGACAACGCACCCTCCCTCTGGAAGCCCCATCTCCAGGCCGAACCTCCCACCCTGAGCACACCGACTCCAGGTGGGATCCCCCCTTCAGTGGGATGTTGTCCTTCGCATTACTAAATATATAAAAAAGACCATGTCTGTGATCTTTGGTATTCACATCACAATCATTTGAATATTGAGGCCTTTTATGATGTTGACTGTGCTGGTTGTCTTGCTACTCGAAAGTCTACTTTTGACTTAGTTGTTTTTCTAGCAGGTAACCTCATCTAATGGCGCAACAAGAAACATATCATTGTCTCCAAATCCAATGCTGAGACTGAATACCAAGCGATGGCCACAGTCACTACTGAGATCCTTTGGTTTCATCACCTCCTCCATAAGATTGGTTTCCCACAGCAGACATCTGCCCATATTTGGTGTGATAATTAGGCAGTTACGAAGATTGCTTCTAATCCCTTATTCCATGAACGCAGATGGACTACTACTTTTTTTGACATCATCTCGAGCAACACCATGTCAGTTTCGACCACATATTAATGGCAGATCAGCTTGTCGACAACTTCACCAAAGGCCTCCCGGGAGTTTGACTGGACTCTCTCAGTACCAAGCTGAGCATCCATAGTATCAGTGACCCAACTTGAGGGGGAGTGTGTATGGTCTTGTTTGACATCTTCTTTCTTTTTTGCGACTCTTGGTCCAAACTATCATGTACTAGCTTGATGATGAGTGTTGAACCCGATTGATTGTATTTTTGGGTAAAGGGTATTTCCGAGTCTCGCATCAGATTACTCCACCTTGTAATCTTTTTTATCCATCTATAAAAGAATCTCTCCACCTCACCTTGAGGTAAGGGAGATTCACCGACTACAAAATTAAACATTTATTTTGTGGTTTCTTTCTAATTATTATTTTTGTTTTATATAATCGATCATATGTTTTTCCATTTTTTTCCATTTTTGTTTCCATTTTTTTAAGAATAAAACAAGTGTTATATTTTGATTTTTTTTTGTTATTATTGATCATAGGATAATGAAAATGGGGCTCATAAGCTCTGTCATTGAAAATGGAGGCGCTTAGGGCTCAAACAACCACCATGCCTCGTCGTCAAAAACCAGGGCCCCTGTCTCTTGAAAATACGATCTGGAGTTCCATCCTTCAAAGAGGAAAAATTACATCGACAGGCACCTTCTATGGGACGAGGATTTTATCATTTAGATTTTCCCTCTAATGATCTGCAGAGGAAGTCCTGAGGCTTTGGCTATCTTTCTTTGAAGCCAGGTATGCTATGTATATAGGAATGGCACCCCCGATTCAATCAATTTGCTATCAAGAACTTTTGAATTCAGGTATGGGTTCGTGTTTTGGGTTTAAATTGGATTCTATGATATCCTAGGATCCTCTTTCATATCGCCTCAACTATTGGAGTTACTATTAAGCTTGATAAGGCCAGTGAAGAAGCAAGGTTCGGTTACTTTGCTAGGTTCTTGGGGGAAGTAGATTTAAGTTCTAACTCTGATTGAGAAAGCAACGCTTTCCAATGAGGATGATGACCTTAATTTGAAAATTGCTCATGAAAGATTGCCTTCTTTTTGCTCTGGCTGCCAGATAGAGGTACATTCCAAAGAGAAGTGCTTCAAGGATGGTTTCTGCTCTTTGTTCTCTTAAGGGACATACTTCAGAGAATTTTCGGAAGAGGAATTTGAAGAATCTAGAATCACACCCTGCAATTGCCTCTGTGTCTACATAGGAGTCAACTGAGCAGGTTGGTGGCAAGGAGCAGCCTGATGGTAAAGCAGTGGCCAATGGGTCTTTGGTTGGAACTGGACAGGTGCCTGATGCTTCTGCTCAAGGAAAACTTGATATCACTGGCAGGGACATCCTCAGCTACAGGGGGGCAAAGCCCTCAGGAAGATTTGCAAGACCAACAGGTGAAAGAGCAGACAGCCGGTTTTGCAGCTCCTGAGTCTGTTGTTTCCCAGTCTCAAGTGCAAACCGATCTAAGTATGAATAGAATCCCATGATTGTGGGCTGATGTTGAGGAAGGCTAGGATGCCGGATGATGAAGATGTTCATGAGGACACTGTCTGCGAGCTGGATGCACAAGCTGATGCAGATTATCAGCTGGTGCAGGAGAAGATTCTTTTGGCCTCAGGAGAACGCGAAGGGAAAAAGAAACTTGGAGCTGACTCTTCTTTTCAACCAAAGCCCAGGAGAGGATCTGTTATGGGTGGGGTGGGTGCAACCACTCCTGTTTATACAGATATTCAGGAAGTGGTTGAAACTGACAGGGCAATCAAATCGGCTCCTTCCAAGGGTGTTGAATTGAGCTGAAAGGATCCTCTTCAGAGTGCGGGGAGCCTTGTTCCTACTTATGATGAAATTGCATGTCAAAAATCTGGGTCTCTAAAATCTGCTTCACCAGACCAGGAAAGTGCGGTGGAAAGTCAGGAAGTGGATTGAATAGACAGTTCAGGCAAATCCTCCCAATCCAAAGGGGTTGATTTGAGCTGCATGGATGCTTTTCCAAGTGCAGTGGGTATTGAAGACCCAAATGCATGACCCAAATCACCAAAATTTACTAAACAAGATCCGAGACCACCTATGTGTAAGGTTTCTACTTCCAATTCCTTTGTTGTATTGGATACTCCTGAAATTACAATGGAGGAATTTGAAATTAAGGATGCCGGCCAGGGAGGAGGCTTCCCTTCCAGTCATGGATTCTACCTGTTTTGAAGTGGCCTGTGAATCAATGGAGACGAGGACGGCATATTCATGGTCGGGTAGCTTAGGCCACTCAACACAATATGAGTCTTCATTCTCATACATAGTTCTTAAAAGACCTTGGACTTTGATGCTGTTGTTTTCCAAGTTTTTTTTGGCTTTTGTGTTCGCTTTTATTTTGACTTTGGCTCTCAGAATGAGGGTCCAAATGAAGTGACTATCCCTTTTTTATCCTTACTCCTTTTGTTTAAAAAAAGCGGGTTGATCCGAGCTTGTTTTGATTAATCATAGGATGAAAAATCTTTTAATATTTGAAATAAAACATGTTTTTTGCATTTTTTTAAAATCTTCATATAAAATAGAAAACAGAACAATAGTTTGGCGTCTTATTGTTAGCCTTTTTATTGTAATTGAACATGTGTTTTGTGATTTATTTGCTATTTTTTTCATAAAAAAAGACATAAAATGTATGTTCTGACATTTTATTGGCTCATTTTTTATAAAGTAGTTTATGTTTTGACGTATCATTATATTTTCCGAATAAAACAACTTACCAAACACATGTTGTACATATTTTAGTTAATTTTTTTTATCATAGTAAATCATGCATTTTGTAATTTTTTTAGTTGGTTTTTTTTGTTATATATAGAAAATCTCATCTTCTGTTATTTTTTTCCATTTCTATCGTAATAAAACATGATATCATTTTTCAGTAAATTTTTTTAGGAAGGTAGTGCTTCGGACAAAGTCCGAGACACAATTTATTAAAATAAAAGGAAAGAACAAACTACATGAGTCTGAAGTAAAGAATCTTATTACAATCTTTATCATAAAAAAGGAGGAGGTCACAAGGCAAGTTATCAATCCAAATTATGCCCTGGTAGATTCCCTTGTTGGCAAGACTGTTGTCAACCATGTTCGCTTCACGAAATCCATGAGTGACAACGTAGTTGGTCTCTAGAATTAAATCAAGATAGTTCATCCAACAGGTAGTCAAATGCCAGATGAGATGTACCACCCCCTCCCAAATAGCATGGATGATAGTGGTGGAATCACTTTCAATTCAAATATTGTTTCAGCCCTTTTGCTTGACAAAATTAACAGTGTGGATCACACCCATCATTTCAGCTTCCAAAGACAAGGCAATGCCACAACTGCCAAAGAAGCATCCATGACACTGACCAAGGTGGTCTCTAAAAATAGCTCCACAACCTGTGGGACTCGGGTTGCCTTTAGAAGCACCATCAACATTCACTTTGATCCATCTTGGGAGAGGGGCTTGCCAGAAGACCTCAAATGTGTGTCGCGGTTGTTTGTAGATCTCATCAATCTGAAGTCAACAAAGGATCTCAAAGTCTCTAACAGAGTTATCACATTGAGCTTTTTGAGTCGCAACAACATCCCTAATAGCAATGAGGATTCGCGTCCAACCTGCATTAAGATTGAATAAGCAATTGTTGTGGATAATAATATTTCTATCATATCAGATTACATGGAGGAGTTCAACAATAGCAGTTAGGAAGAGGTTCTTGATCTGTTGAGAGATATCAAGATCCACACAACGTTTTAATTTAGAGCTGATAGCGTCAAGGAGTAACCATCTGCAGTAAAAAATGTCAGAAATATAATTCCAAAGGGCAGAAGCTATAGCACAAGACAAGAACAGATGATTAGTATATTCTCTATGTTGGTGACAAAAAGGACACATGGAGTAAAGTTGGACCCCAAATGATTGAAGACAAACCTCAGTAGGGACATGATTGTGAGCAATATGCCAAACAAGAGCAAGTCTCGAGGGTTTAATCCAGAGTTTATCAAAAGATTTCAACAAGAAAAAATTTAGATCAGAGTTTGAAAAATTGTGATTGTAAAAACTTTTGGAATCAATGACACCATTGTGAGCAGGCTCCCAAATAAGGAAATCATTGGAGTTAGAGAAGGGGTAATTATCAATAACATGAATGATGTTATCAGGAAAATTGAAATTACGAGATTTCATTACCTCCTTTATAGAGCGGTTGGTATTATTCAGAAGAGAATTAGGAGACACCATAGGGATAAGGGGAGAACCAGTCCAGTTATCAAGCCAAAAATTCAAGGAAGAATTCGTTCTAACCATCCATCTAGAATTATTCATAATATTGGTAAAGGATTGTCTGATGGAAGGCCTGATCTAAGAGTTAACGTAGTTCAAATTTCCTTTCTTTATCTTCGTAAGAAATCGTTTTTTAAGGAAATCAATGGAGTCAGATTTGTTATGAATCAACCTCCAGGTGAGTCTGGCTTGAAGGGCATCATTAAAAAGTTTAAGGTTTTTTATGCCAAGACCACATTTCTCTAGAGGTTTGCAACAGGTGGCCCAAGGTATGGTCACAAGCCTCCTTTCAAGAGTGCGACCAGTCCAAACAAAATTCTTCATGTAAACATTAATTTTCTTTAAGAGACCAGCAGGTCATTTATAGACCATCATCGAGTAGACAATTTTGGAGACAACGGTAGATTTCACCAAACAAATCCTGCCAGCCATGGAAAGGGATTTATCCTTCCAGGAGGACAGTTGATTTATGAATTGGTCAACAATGTTGGAAAAGTACATAGATTTAGGCCTTCCCCAAAATATGGGCACTCCAAGATAGGTGAAGGGGAAATTTCCTTCTTTGGTGCCTAAATTATTTATGATACTAATCTTTCGAGGAGAGGAGAAGTTTTTGCTAAAGAAAACATAGGATTTGTTCCAACTTATAGATTTTTCAGAGATTTATTCATAATGAGACAAGGCATTTTTTAAATTTTGAATATTCTTTTTATCACCTTGTAAGAATAAGACAATTTCATCAACATAAAGAAGATGTGTAGGCACATTTAAGTTTCTGGCAGCCTGAATAGGTTTAATCTTATTTTGATCCACAAGGCGAGTGAGCAATCTGCTTAGGTAATCCTTCACAATAGCAAAGAAAATGGAAAATAAGAGATCACCTTGTCTGATTTGTAATAGAATGCGTTTTATGCATTTTTTATTTAATTTCCCATGTAAAATGTCAAACAAAACACATGTTCTCATTGCAGAATTCAAAAAGACTGTCAATTTAATGCTAAAAATTTGGAGAGAAACTTGGGAATCAAATGGTTTTCATCTCAGTAGGGATAAGGCAGAATACATGGAGTGTCGTTTTCAAGAATAATTGTTTGATAATGTTATGGATGTGAGATTGAGAGGCCATGTTAATTCAAAAGTTGATCATTTTTTATATTTAGGCACATTTTTGTAATGTGATGAAGATATTAATGCAAATGTATCTTATAGGATTCAGACTGGATAGATGAAATGGAGAGACTTCTGAAGTGCTTTTTGACTATAAAATTCCTTTGAAATTAAAGGGTAAATTTTATAGGATTCATATTAGTCCAACTACTCTGTATGGAAGTGAGTGTTGGCCATTAACGAGATATCTCAAAAAATAAATAAGGGTGGCATAAATGAAAATTTTAAGATGGACATGTGAGCATTATAAGATGGATAAAATAAGAAATGAATGTGTTCGAAAGAAAATTAGAGTGGCTCTGACTGATGAAAATATGACTGAGAATAAATTATGATGGTTTGGATATGTTAGAAGAAGACCTAGAGATGTGTTTGTTTATAGGATAAACTGAATGGAAAATTCAATTACTAAAAGAAGTAGAAGTAGAATTAAAAGGGCCCTTAAACAAACCATTAATGATAATCTTGCTCTAAATTATTTCAATGAATATATAATCTTCAATAGAGCTAATTGGTGACATCTGATCTATGTAGACGACCTCATCTGATTGGGTTTAAAACTTGTTTTTTTTCCTTCTAATAAAGCACAAATTGTACTTTTAGTTTTTTGATTTTATAATCTTATTAATGACAGATCATGTTTCATGTTATAATATTTTATTATTATTTTTATGATAGAGCATGTTTTATGTATATTTTTATTTTTATATAAAATATCAAACAAAACTTTGCGTGTTTTTCAATTAGTCTTTTTATTGAAATACAACATGTATTATGTGGTTTATATAGTTTTTTTTGTTATATATAAAAAATATATTTTATGTGTTTTTTAATTTCATTTTTCTAATAATAAAACATGTTTTTACCATTTTTTATCTTATATTATTAATAATGACAAAACAAGTGTTTTGTTGTAATTTGTTATTATATTTTTGAATAAATCATGTTTATTTATGTTTTATTTGATTTTTCATTCATATAAAACAACAACAAAAAATAATTCATAAACCAAATTAAATAGGGTCGACTGCATGGATCAAGCATCACAAATTAGCTATATTACATTCCATATTTTCATTGAAACCATTTATAACAATATCATCTTGAATGATTTGTTTAAGGGTCCCTTTAGAAACAAAATAAATGTTATGTTTTCATTAATTAACATTTCTATAAGAATGGAACATGTACTCTGGTCTATTTAGTTTTCCATGTTACATAATACAAAAAATATATTTTGTGATTTTTATTTTTATTTGTTATTAATGACTGAAATGTGTTATGGTGGCATATTTTGTTAAATTTTTGCAATTAAACATGTTTTATTTATTTATTATTCATTTTTTCATATAAAATTGTAAACATGTTTTTTTAGTTAACATTCTTATTAGAAAATGTTTCTTTTTTTGTTATATATAATGGTAAATGTTTTTTTTTGTGTTTTAGAACACATTTCTTGTACCGAACATTTCTATTGTGAAAAACTACTCGAATTAATTTTATGAATTGATATTTGATTTTTCATGTAAAATGGAATATAAAAGATATGTTTTGTTTTATTAATCTGTAATGTAATTTTCTTTATTCCACATCACCTTTTTTTATAGTTATTCTTTTGTAATAAAAAAATTATTTGAACTTGTATTTTTAGTGGAAAAAACATAGATTATGTTTAAATTATTTGTTTTTTTGGTATCATAACATTTTTTGTACATTTTTTTAGAATTGAAATCATAAAATTTATTGATATTTAAACTTGAAAATTTATATGGAATATTGATAACTTTTTTATCCCAAATAGAAATTTCAGGAAATGCATTTACTTTTAAATTTCAAATGATATTTTTTAGAATTTGATGTTTGTTTTAAATGATAGTGTGGAAAATTGAATTGAATTTTCCTTTCAATGAGGTGTCCTTTCAAAAATTAAAGAACTGAAAGATTTGAATAAAGCAGAAGTGCATAAAAGAGTAAAAACTTTTAGAATAAATAATGAGATGAAATCTATAGCTACAAAATTAAATAAATCTTGAAATAAATTTGAAATTTAGAGGCATAAAATTGCGAGGGAGACTTCTTAACAAGAAGGTTTAGTGAAAAGAAAAAAATAAAACGATACTAGATAAAGTTGAGAGTTATGCTCTCAAATCTTATGATATGTTAGAGACAAACAAATTAAATAACCAATAAAATATGAAAAGGCCTAATTTACAGTTTCAACATTAAATATTATTAAAAAAACACAAAAAATAATCCTAAAAGAAGTCTTCCCAACAATTTAATGCTTCTAAATTTCAAAGTCAACCATTGGATGATTGTCATGAAAGAGAAGATGAACTATTTGAAGAAAAATAAAACCTAGATTGTTATTCTTATGGAAAAAGGGACTAAAACAACATATTCAAAACAAATCTTTAGAAAAAAGGATAAAATTCCAAAGATTTTGTGCAAAAGGGGGGTTAAGATCATCCTGATTTTTTTTTCTATTGTAAAACTTTTTTTCATTAAATTTTCATAAAATTATGTAGGTTATGATGATATGTAATGATCGCATTTAGAAGACACTCCTCCATGAAACACTGGAAGAAGAAATCCATACCCCCCCAAATACTTCAACAATGAGATCCCTAAGATTTATATTCATCTTTTAAATAAAATTTTTTATGGATTATTTTATCTGAAGAAAAATAAAACCTAGATTGTTATTTTTATTCCAAAAGAGACTAAAAAAACATATTCAAAATGAATATTTAGAATAAAGGATAGTGTTAAGAGTACTATATGTTTTTAATATTTGTATCCCACATCAGTTTTGGTAACCTGTTGTACTCTTTTTATCTATAAAGTGAGAACCCCACCTTGTTATGAGTGATGGAGTTTCCATTCTAACATGGTATCAGAGTAGGTTTATCCCCTCCCTCCCTTCCACCCTGCACCATGTGCAACGATGCCTCCCAGCCTCTCCTCTATCATTCACCGCTCCCTTGTGTCGCAACCCCGATCAAGACCCTGCACCCCAGCCCCAGCCCCAATGACGCCCTTGCGCCCAAACCCTGACGCCCCTCGGTGCACGACGCCCCTATGTCCCCCCTGTCCGTGACCTTCCCCTCGTGCGTGAAGACCCCCCCTGTGCACGATGACCTCCAGTGCCCCAATCCTCCTATGCGCCAACCCCTCTGTTCTCCAACCCTCTTATGTGCCAACCCTCCTATGCTGCATTTCTACTCACCGCTCCTCCCTACGAACAGACCTCCAATCTGATGACTCTCCCATGCAACCGCCTCTTGTGTGTCACCTCTCCTGGTGCGAATACGCGACACCCCAAAAATTAACAGTATCACCCCACCACCATCCAAGTGGATATTTATTTTATAACCCAATTGACACCTGGATGTTATAGCTATGCAATTTTAGCACCTGTTCTATACAAATTGTGCACCTTCATCACCTTGTCACCATGCATTTTCAGCACAATCTATGGCATTATCAAATACCACTGTAGCCCATGGCGATACTCTAGAGGCGTGTCTATCCCAATGGTCTACCTCATGGGTTCTTGACTCTAGTGTCTCATATCACATCACTGGGAATTCATGTATTCTTCAATCCTACAAATCGACCTCAAATGCCGGTAATATTATTGTGGCCAATGGTTAGATAGTGAGAATTGCTGGTTATGGGAGTTGGTCAATCACACCTACCTTGACTCTATCTGTTGTTGCATTTGTTCCCACTTGTCCCTTTAATTTACTATCAATTAGTAAAATTATAGTTGATTTATAGTGATATGCCATTTTTCACCTGTTTCAATTATATTTCAAGAGAAATCGACGACTTGGGTGCTTGGTAGTGGATATCTTCAGAGCCCCAATTCTCGCATGTCCTACCACTTATGCTCACGACCTTCAACTTTATTATTGCTTTGGTAATCCACCTACCCCCATTCTTTAGAAACTTTTTCCTGGGTTGGGTCCTCTTCTTCCATTTAACTGTGAGTCTTGTCATTATGCAAAACATCATTGGGTCACCTATATTTCCTGGGCAACCCCACATGCATCCAATCCTCTTCATTTGGTCCATTATGATATCTGGGGACCTAACCCTAGTCTGTAATGGCCCGGTCCAGCCCACGATCATGATATTGTCCGCTTTGGGCCTAGCCCACACGGTTTTGTTTTTCCCTGGGTTCTGGCCCTCAGACACCCCCCAGGAAAAGGTCTCATGATGGGAGAGGTATCCACATCACCTTATAAAGGGGTTCTTCGTGCTCCTCCTCCTTCGATGTGGGATTTCCATAACCCCACTGAAGGGAATAACGTCCTCGCTGACACATCAAATGGACACCGGCTCTGATACCATTTATAACGGCCCGGTCTAGCCCATGATCATGATATTGTCTGCCTTGGGCCTAGCCTGTACGGTTTTGTTTTTCTCTGGGTTATGGCCCTCAGACACCCCCCCAGGAAAAGGCCTCATGATGGGAGAGGTATCCACACCACCTTATAAAGGAGTGCTTCGTGCTCCTCCTCCTTTGATGTGAGATTGATATAACCCACCCCCTAGAACCTGGATCTTCTTTTCAGGTATGTTTTTCCTTTTCTAGTCGTTTTTGAGAAAAAGAGGAATTTCTAGAAATTTTCAAAGTACACACCATGTACTTTATGAGTACACACAATGTACTTCTTTTCCACAGGAGGCCATGTGCTGGCCATGTAGAGGTCACACACACAACCGTGTGGGGGTGATTTGGAGGCCGCCTAAAGCGGAGTACGAAAACAGCGAGTACATGCTGTGTACTTTATTTTTTTTCATTAAACACACCAGGGTCGCGTCTAATCTCCAGGACGCTCTTCTTCTAGGTCTCTTTCGGCCGAGAGCTCCGTACGACCACAGATCTTCGACGAACCCCCGAGCGAGCGTACATCCTCCGAATCGAACACCGTCGGTTGTGTTGGAATCGCATCGGTGAGTTATCTCTTGTCCTTGATCCTCATTTCATGATTAATCTTCTTTCTCAAGTTATAATCTGTTGAATGTTTTAGAAATTTTTATAGATCTTTGGCATTCTAAGGTGATTCAATCCTTGAGGTTCACATATAGTGATCTCCTAACACCAAGATAGGTGGTTTGTGCCTTTCTGTTCAAAGTCTTTCAGTATTATGTGCAATTTTGACCAATACCCTTGAACGAGGTATTGCGTGTTTACCATTTTACCCCTGTTGATTGCCTTCCATGCTTTTATGCTTGTGTAGAGGTTAAATGGATGTGAATAGGGTTGATTTGCTATGATTTGGATGTTTTGACCATGCATGCTCTGTTTATGATCATTTAATCCTATTTAGCCTGTTTGGATGCCTTTCCTGTTTTTCATGCCTAGTGTTGTAGGGTGGAATATTTGTACTCTAACATGAACGATATGTTGTATACTGATTACCCAAGTAATTATATAGGTTTATTTTGGCCATATTGCATTGCTATGCTCATTGACCTACACTGGGCCGTGATAACCTGGTGTAGTAGGCTATAAGGGGAATTGACCGAGTGAGCTTCCTTAGAGAGTCTTTGAGAACTTTAGACTATGAGGGGAATTGACCGAGTGAGCTTACTCAGAGAATCTTTGAATCACATTGGGCTATAAGGGGAATTGACCGAGTGAGCTTCCTCAGAGAGTCCTTGACTGCTTTAGACGATAAGAGGAATTGACTGTGTGAGCTTCCTCAGAGAGTCTTTGAATTATTTTAACAATCTGTGCTATAAGGGGAATTGACCGAGTGAGCTTCCTTAGAGAGTCCTTGACCTTAGGGATATAAGGGAATTGACCGTGTGAGCTTCCTCAGAGAGTCCTTGACCTTGGGGCTATAAGGGGAATTGACCATGTGAGTTTCCTCATAGAATCCCTGACTACCTTAGACTATAAGAGGAATTGACTGTGAGTGATTCCTCAGAGAGTCTTTAGGAATTATTATGACTGAACCAGAGGGGTTAGGCTGAGTGAACTGCCCAGATGGTTTCTTGTACTTCTTAGGTAGGACCAGAGGGGATGGATGTGAATACTTACTAGAGGGTTACCTATTTGGGGTTTAGCTATTTGTTTCGCTGTTGCTTGATATTGAAATTGTGGATTGTTTACTGCTGAGTACTTTCCTATTTACTGTTTTCTGTACTTTTACCTACCATATATTCAATGACTGTTAGGCATAGATCTTCGGGTGGTTGCCTACTGAGATTTAGTCTCACACCCTATTTGGGTCATGCTTTTGGGCCCAAACAGATTATATTGCTGCAGGTATAGATAAGGGAAAACACCCTTATACTTCAGGTACTTGACTTGCTGTAGAGCTGGAGAGCATGAGACCAAGATTAGGCTTGTGATATTGAAGGTCTATTTATCTTTTTCTTTTGTACATTGGTTTAGCACTGTTTGTATTTCCAGCATTTTGAATTGTTTGGATTCTTTCTTAGACATATGTATCATGCATCATTTTATATATACATGTGCTCCAGTTGTTTATTATTCCAGTCTTCCGCGGTTTACTATTGTTGGATATTTACTACTTTTGCTATTGTGTGTTTGTTTACTTCCATTGTTTACTCTGCCAATGAGGGCATTGTTTCCCCACTATCACACCCAAGCCCTCGCTGCTAGTCGACTGCCTCTGGCGTTTGGGGAAATGCGCTTGAAGCAATGTGACCAACCAGGTACGAGGCGCCTCTGAGTGGATTCCAGAACCGGGATGTTAAAAAGTGGCATCAGAGGGTCTCTTTTCTCTTGACTTACTGTTTGGAGCCTTTATCTAGGGATAGGAAGGAATAGGTACTTGGTAATAAGCTTTTCCTGGAAGTAGCTAACCAGTGTACAGGGAAAAGCCAAACTACCTTGTTTATTGTAATTTTTCTAGTTTATGATTTTACAGTTGATTTGATTTTCACCATTAGGTGACTCATATGTATTGTGCTGTTATCATTGATGTTATTGAGGTTCTATTTCTATCGCAACCCGATGAGATGAGGGTATGCCATCTCATGCATCATACATGCACTTTCTAGAATTTACATGTCATGCATTCTTTCCATGACATCTAGGATGAATTAGCAATTACATGTTTTTGTGATATATATTGTGTAGAATATGCATGTTGTTGTGATAGATGCCTTGTTAAAAATACCCACTATTTGATAGGGTATTGGTTGTGCAAGGTTTTGCTTGAATAAATGCCAAACTTTGGTTCTTGAGGTGTTATGGGCCCCCATGGACCAAAATATGGTGGATCATTGCCTTGTTTGCCTTGTTATAACATGTATAAGATGCCAAGATTTGATTCGTGGAGAGTATGGCCCCCCACAGATCGGAATTTGGCACTTACAATGTTCGTTTCAGTTTTTCTGGGTCCCAGAGTAGTTTCTGAGGCTTACTGTCCGGAAAAACCCAGAATACACACCGTGTAGTTTTGACTACACGCCATGTGTTCTTCTGTTCGGGAAGAAACTGTTTTTCTTAAGTACATGCCGTGTACTTTATGTACACCCCGTGTAGTATCTAGAGATGTCATAAGTCATGTGGGAAGAGACACGAGATAGGGAATTTCTTGTGGGAACACGCCGTGTACCAGTTGAGCACGTTGTGTAGTGTTGATTCTGTGTTTTCCTGTGTAACTAACAACACAGACAGATAAACCTTAAGTTATACATGCCGTGTCAGTATTGAACACGCCGTGTAGTCTGACCCAGGTACCCGACCGTGTCACTAACAACATGGGTCGGTGTTATCCTTTCACGTACACACTGTGTCCATCTGGAACACACTGTGTAATGTGAGTCATGTGTCAGGTTGTGTCACTAATAATACGGGAAATGTGAAGCTTGTCTAGTGCATACCGTGTCTACCTTGAACACGCCATGTAGTCTTGTCTTAGGAGAGCTGTGTGGCTTAACTGTGTAGAATGACTCAGGTAGGGAAATAGGAATAACGTACACGCCATGTGTTAGAACAACACGCCATGTGTTTGGGGTGTTACACGACCAGTTTTAGCATAATTACATGCCCATGTGAATGGGTTAAGAGAACACGCAGCATAGGAATTATACACGCCGTGTAGTCATGTTTTGTAAAACTTGAATGATTTCTTTATATTGTTACCTTCTTACGCTTCTAGTTTTTAGTCCTTGATAATCTTGATATAAGGTGTGCGCTTGAACTTGCAGAGTCATGCCACCAAGACGTCCTCCGGTTGTACGCCAGTTGCCAGACAGTGATCAAACACCAGACATGGCTGATCAAGGACTACCTGTAGATCCTCCAGTTGTGCTAGTCTTGGTACTATCCATTATACCTGACACAGGTGTTGATGCACAGTTTAGAGAGGTCCTTTTGAGGATGATGCAGACCTTTCAGGGAGCAACACCTCCTGCCCCGTCAATGGAAGAATTAATGCGGGTCTTTCAGCAGCAGCATCCTCCTAATTTATCAGGGGATGGAGGACCACAAGCTGCAGAGTCATGGCTAGAAGCCACGCTGATGATTTTTTAGCATCTGGAGATACCTCCAGAGAATAGGGTGAATCTTGCTACCTACATGCTCCGAGAATCCGCCAAGAGGTGGTGGGATGTGATCTCGCAGGCGAGATGCCAACAGAATATGGCTTGGTATGAGTTTCAGCGCATCTTCTATGATTACTTATATCCGGATACCTTGAGGGTAAATTGAGCCTAAGAGTTCATGAGTCTGGAGCAGGGTACTCTTTCTATTATGGAGTATTCCTCTCGCTTCACAGAGCTGCAACATTTCACGCCTATTACAAGAGGTGATGATTTGTTCCTTACACGGAAGTTTGAGGATGGCCTAAGGTATGACATCTTATCGTAGGCGAATATCTTCAGGTTGACTTTGATATCCTTTATCATCAACTAGGCACTGATCACAGAGCACAATCTGAGGGATTCTGGAGCTGTGAGCTAGGGCGGTTCGACATCCAGAGTTAATATTCCTCCTCCTAACAGCAGGAAGCGCCGTAGGGAGTTTTCATGAGGAGATCAGAGTAGGCGAGATGCATCTTCTGGTAGCCAGGTGGTGTGCTACCAGTGTGGGAAGAGTAGTTATACGAGGCCACGTTGCCCGAGAGACCCAGTGGAGTGCCGATCTTGCGAAAAAATGGGTCACCTTTAGCGCTTTTGTCAGTTCTTCTCACCAGCAGCTGGTGACAGGGGTTCTTCTATGACTCCTCATTCAAGAGCAGCGCCTCTAGTTTCTCACTAGTCTGGAAACTAGAGTTCTTCCTGCCATTTGGGCTGAGGTGGAGGTCATGGCTGTGGTAGTCAGTCGCCTTTTCTTCAGCGACAACAGGGTGGATCAGCTCAGAGCAGTCACGCAGGGTCACAAGGCCATGGCTTAGGCCAGCCTTTTGTAGTGGAGCAGACCCAGTAGGAGTAGGATCCCTAACCCTCTATAATTCAAGGTACGATCTTAGTAGCCTCAGTTTTAGCTTCTGCTCTTTTTGATATAGGGGCTTCCCATAGCTTTATATCTGTTATTGTTGTGGAGAGTCTTGGTCTTTGTATCTTTTCCTCTGCCGATATTTTGACACTAGACACACCATTGGGGACTAGAACAACTAGTGTTCGTCAGTGCAAGGAGTGCCCACTAGAGGTTGGTGAATATCACTTTCTATGGGACCTCTATGTCCTAGAGATGATAGGCTATGATGTCATTCTCAGAATAGATTGGCTAGTTCCCTTCCAGGTAGTCATCGATTGTTATTTCCATAGGGTGAGTTTCGTATCACTAGAGGGTGGATCCTTTCTTCATAGGGGAGAATGGGATGTCTAGGTGAGCAGAGTAGGTCCAGAGCATCATGGTTTGGGAGGAGTTACAACCTAGATTGCTAGTCTATATTTGGATGACCAGGGGACTTCACAGATGGACTTTCCTCCAGTGGTGGATCGTTTTAGAGATGTCTTTCTAGAGGAATTTTCAGGTTTGCCTCCAAAGCGTGAGGTAGAATTATCGATTGAGCTTATGCCAGGAGTGGCACTGGTGTCCATTCCTCCTTATAGGATGGCTACACCAGAGATACAGGATCTCAAGAAACAGTTGGAGGAGTTGCGGGAAAAGGGTTTCATCTGACCTAGTACTTCTCCTTGGGGTTTGCCTGTCCTGTTTGCGAAGAAGGAAAATGGAACCCTCAGGCTTTGTGTAGACTATCGGAAGTTGAACCGGTTTATGGTCAAGAAGAGGCATCCCTTGCCGAGGATTGATGATCTCTTTGATCATCTTTGAGGATCCCAAGTGTTCTCGAAGATTGACTTGAGGTCCGGTTATCATCAGTTGCATGTTATAGAATCAGATATACCTCTTACAGCCTTTCGGAGTAGGTATGGTCTATACAAGTATTTGGTTATGCCATTCAGTCTCACGAACACGCCTATAGTTTTCATGGAACTGATGAACTGAGTGTTCCATCCATACTTGGATTACTTTGTGGTTGTTTTCGTGGATGATATCTTGGTGTACTCTCACACTCGACACAACCATACTACCCATCTTGAGATCGTTTTGAGTACACTTAGGAAGCATCAGTTATATGCTAAGCTCTCAAAGTGCCACTTTTGGATGGATCAGATTCACTTCCTGGGTCATATTATCTCAGAGGCAGGAGTATCATTAGACCCAAAGACTGTGAGAGCAGTAGTTTCCTTGGAGCATCCAAAGAACGTCTTTGAGGTGTGGAGTTTTCTAGGGCTGGATGGATACTACAGATGTTTCATACATGACTTTTCACACTTGACAGCACCACTAACGGGTCTGACTAAGAAGGATGTGAAGTTATTATGGTCAGATTCTTATGAGTCAGCCTTTCAAGAGCATAAAGGGAGGTTAACTTCAGCACTGAAACTAGTCTTTCCAGAACTAGGAAAGAGCTATACTATTTACTGTGATGCATCAGGTATCGGGCTGGGATATGTGCTTATGCAGGAAGATGGAGTCGTTGTGTTCAGGTCTCGACAGTTGAGGACACATGAGGGGAATTACCTGATGCACAATCTCGAGTTGGCAGTAGTTGTTCATGCCCTACACTGTTGGAGATATTATCTTCTGGGAGAGAATTTTGTGGTTTTCACCGACCAAAAAAGTCTCAAGTACATCTTCACTCAGCGTGATCTGAATTTAAGATAGCGGAGGTGGGCCGAGTACCTACAGTCCTTTGACTTTGAGCTTGCTACATATCTGGGAAGGGAAATGTGGTGGCTGATGCATTGAGTTGGAGGACTAAGATACATGAAGTTTAGGAGGCCAACAGTGAGTGGTAGCTTATGGATATGTGCTCTGAGATTCATATGGAGGTGCACGTCAAACATGGGAAGAATTTTCTATCTTATGTAGCTGTTACCTCTACTCTTCTTGATCGAGTTCGAATGAGGTAGCTATCAGATTCTGAAGGCCTAGTCCTAAGGGAGATTGTGTCAGAAGAGGACCCTATTCCTGGATAGACCATAGGCGAGGATGAGATCTTGCATTTCTAGGGGTGCGTATGGGTGCCAGAAGACATACGCAAGGAGTTGACGTGGGACTTTCATTCCTCAGTTTGGGCAGTTCATCCTGGCATCACCAAGATGTATCATAATCTACACCATCAGTATTGGTGGCCAGGTATGAAGAGGGATGTTTCTGGTTTTTTCATGAGGTGTTCCACTTGTCAACAGGTGAAAGTGGAGCATCAGAGACCAACATGACTTTTACAACAGTTATCCATTCCCGAGTGGAAGTGGAATGATGTCGCGATGGATTTTATGACTGGTTTTCCAAGGTCACCTTGAGGGAATGATGCAGTATGGGTTGTCATTGACAGAATCACAAAGGTTTCTCACTTCTTACCGATCAAGGAGACCTTCAGTATTGACGAACTAGGATGGTTGTACATCTGAGAGATTGTACGTCTTCATTGAGTTCTACACCCCATCGTTTCAGATAGGAATGCACATTTTAATTCTCGGGTCTGGCAGGGGCTTCAGAAGGCTTTGGGTACACATGTACTTTTGAGTACAACATACCATCCCTAGACAGATGTCCATCCAAGCATACGATTCAAGGTTTCTTCTTCTATGCCACACTAGGAAAAATTGGGGAAAAATTTATTTAAGGGGGGAAGTTTGTAAGAACCTGAATATTCTTTTCAGGTATGTTTTTACTTTTCTAGTCGTTTTTTAGAAAAAGAGGAATTTCTAGAAATTTTCAAAGTACATGCTGGGTACTTTATTAGTACACACTGTGTACTTCTTTTCCATAGGAGCCTATGTGCTGGCCGTGTAGAGGCCACACACACGGCCGTGTGGGGGTGATTTGGAGGCTGCCTAAAGCGGAGTATAGAAACGGTGAGTACACACCGTGTACTTTACTTTTTTTCATTAAACATACCGGGGTCACATTTAATTTCCAAGACACTCTTCTTCTAGGTCTCTTTCGACTGAGAGCTCCGTACGACCGAAGATCTTCAATGAACCCCTGAGCGAGCGTCCGTCCTCCAAATCGAACACCGTCAGTTGTGTTGGAATCGCATCAGTGATTTATCTCTTCTCTTTGAGCCTCGTTTCGTGATTCCTCTTCTTTCTCAAGTTATCCTCCATTGAACATTTTAGATATTTTTGTAGATCTTAGATGTTCTAAGGTGATTCAAGCCTTGACATTCACATATAGAGATCTCCTAACACCAAGGTAGTTGGTTTGTGCCTTTCTGTTCAAAGTATTTGAATATTATGTGTAATTTTGACCAATACCCTTGAACGGGGTATTGCATGTTTACCATTTTACCCCTGTTGATTTCCTGCCATGCTTGTATGCTTGTGTAGAGGTTAAATGGATGTGAATAGGGTTGATTTTCTATGCTTTGGATGTTTTTCCCATGCATGCTCTATTTACGATTGTTTGGTCTTGTTTAGCCTGTTTGGACGCCTTGCCTATTTTCCATGCCTAGAGTTGTAGGGTGGAATATTTGTACTCTGACATGTGCGATATGTTGTAGACTAATTATCCAAGTAGTTCTGTAGGTTTACTTTGTCCCTATTTTATTTCTATTCTCATTGACCTACACAGGGCCGTGAGAACCTAGTATAGTAGGCTATAAAAGGAATTGACCGAGTGAGCTTCCTCAGAGAGTATTTGAATCACTTTGGGATATAAGTGGAATTGACCGAGTGAGCTTCCTAAGAGAATCCTTGACTGCTTTAGACTATAATAGGAATTGACCATGTGAGATTCCTGAGAGAGTCTTTGAATTATTTGAACAACCTGTCCTATAAGGGGAATTGAATGAGTGAGCTTCCTCAGAGAGTCCTTGACCTTGGGGCTATAAGGGTAATTAACTATGTGAACTTCCTCAGAGATTCCCTGACTACCTTAGACTATAAGGGGAATTGATTGTGAGTGTTTCCTCAGAGAGTATTTATGAATTCTTATGATTGAACCAGAGTGGTTAGGCTGGGTGCAATGCCCAGAGGGTTGCTTGTACTTCTTAGGTAGAACCATAGGGGATGGCTGTGAGTACTTCCTAGAGTGTTACCTAATTGGGGTTTAGCTGTTTGTTTTGTTGTTGCTTGATATTGAAACTGTGGATTGTTTACTGCTGAGTACTTTCCTGTTTACTATTTTTTATACTTTTACCTTCCATATATTCACTGAATGTTAGGCACAAATCTTCGGGTGGTTACCTATTGGGATTTAGTCTCATACCTTGTTTGGGTCATGCTTTTGGGCCCAAACAGATTATATTGCTATAGGTATAGATAAGGGAAAGTGCCCTTCTACTTCAGGTACTTGACTTGATATGGAGCTGGAGACTATGGGACCAAGCTTAGGCTTGTGATTATGAGGAGCTGTTTATCTTTTTCTTTTGTACTTTGGTTTAACACTGTTTTTATTTCCAGCATTGTGACTTGTTTGGCTACTTTCCTAGACATATGTATCACACATCATTATATATATATATATATATATATATGCTCCAGTTGTTTATTATTTCAGTCTTTTGCGGTTTACTGTTGTTGGATATTTACTGCTTCCGCTATTGTGTGTTTTTTTACTTCCACTGTGTACTCTTCCAATGAGGCTATAGTTTCCCCACTATCACACCCAAGCCCTCGCTGCTAGTCGGCAGCCTCTGGCATTCGGGGAAATGCGCTTGAGGCCATGTGACCAACCAGGTACGGGGCGCCTCTGGGTGGCTTCCGGAACAGGGACATTACATATTCAATCTAAACTGGACTACAGATATTTTGTTACATTCATTGATAATTTTTCACGAATGATGTGGGTCTATTTGTTGAAGAATCATTCAGAAATGTTTACCGTGTTCCGCACCTATTATCAAGAAATCACAACCCATTTTTCTACTAAAATTAATTGTTTTCATTCTAACAATGTTCATGAATGTTTATCTGGACCTTTCGAGTCTTTTCTTGATGATCATGGCATAATCCATCAAAATTCTTGTCCAGATATACCTCAAAAGAACGATTTTTCAGAATAAAAGAACCCTTATTTGTTAGAAGTAAATGGATGGAAACACCCACCTCAATGAAATGTGTTGAAAAGTAAATGGATGGAAATACCTACCTCAATGATGTGAAAATGCGATGAAACAAACCACAAAACAACCTTAACCCATAAGGTTTGTCCAAAATAGAAACCCCACCAAGAAAAACCAAGAACCAAGAGAAGAGGAAGATGATAATAGGAAATGAACCAAGAATCTAAAGAAAACTCACATAGAAACCTTTGGGGAGCTTCAATGGTGGAAGGAGAGAAAGGGAGGAGGATCTTAGAGAGCCCCTTGATGCACCTAGGACGAAAAAGGGGAGGAAATCTAGAATTGGGGTTAAAACAACGGAGGGGAAAAAGAGGAAATTCACACTTTTAATGACTTGTGAAACTCACACGGTTTGTCCACATGGTTTTTTAAAATGTGTGCCAACTGTGCACCCCTCACTACCCAAAAGGAACATTCCACATGGTTATCCTGTACAGTTTTCCAAACCATGCATCAACCATGTGGTCTCCACTATCCAAAATCAACATTTGTAGCATGGTTTCCTGGGTGAGGGTACATGGTTTCCACAAACTATGCACCACCTACTATCAAGCCCAAAATCCCACTCTTCACCAAAAGATCCCAAGGAAACTAAGGAACAAACACGAGGCTAACCTGAGAACTTTAAAAATTCAAAAATTCCAACTGAGAACTCAACCAAAACTTTAACCAAAATATCCAAAGTTGAGAAAAGAATTAAAAAAATAAATTCCAAGATTAGGATGTGATAATTATCCCCGCCACAAACACTCTATGTCCTTAGAAAGTCACTTAGCCAAACAAGGAATAAGGATCAATCCAAAACATGAACAAATTTGAAAAAATTATGAACCTCAGGGTGAACTTTAACTCCAAAAGTCACACCTAATTAGTCCCAAGAGAAACCATAAAGAAAAGAAACACAAAAAATGTGGAGGTTTACCCCCACCATAAGAACTCAACTAACACCGTGACACAACTTCAGATCGGCCCAACATGAGAACTCCCAACATGAACTAATCCAAATTTATCTGCATAAGATAAACAACACTACCACCCAAACTAGAAATTTCCCACATAAACTAAACCCTAAAAACAAGGGGAAACCCATGAAAGGAACTCGAACCAAACTGTGAACACAAATACAAGCTATAATCATCGATTTCTATAAGAAAAGATATCTCCAAACAAGTGAAACAAAAAACTAAAATTTATTCAAAAAAGGCTAAACATTTAAATATCCACATCCACAACACAAAAACAGAGCTATAAGAAAATAGTACCACTGATTCTCTTATGAATAACTCACAACAAGAGAGAAACTACAACAAGAAAATTAAACCATATCCACTCCAACACTAGAGACAATAATTGGGATAAGGTTTCTCATACCCCCAATGACTTCCTGACTACGTGCAAGCTTCACTCTGGGGCCTGCGACTAGAGATCTAATGTATGAGATATCTACTACCTCGCAGTCAGGAGCTGACATCCTCTGATCAAGAATTCTTCTTTGGGCAATGATTCTTAAAAAGCTTCTCCAGATGACTCAAACAGCCACAACGGTGAAAGGTCTTTGGAGGATTTCAACAAGATAGATTCGAATGACCAAACGGATTGCACTGAAAACATAAGAGTGAACAATCTGACAAATGAGAATCTAGAATCAATGAAAGAGGCCTTTATAAATAGGTTCCTTTTGGTACACCTCTCTCTAGATGGGGAACCTTCATGAGCAATAAGAGATACCAGATTGCCAAATTTCTATGCTCTAGAAACCAAATCAGTTAAGAATGCTTCATCCACCAACTTATCGAAACGTAGATCCTTGGAGGAGAGGGTTAGATCCTTGATATCTGGATGAAGAACCCAAATAAAAAGAGGATCCTTCAACAGATCCTATGACACTACCTCAGAGGAAAATGAAACCAGTTCCTTGAAGTGGTCAACATAGGCCTTTACTGTCTATTGGCATTGCTGAATACTCATGATCTCATCCACTTTCTTCATCTTCACCTCCTCAGGAACAAGAAGAAAGTGGTCTTGAACACCTCCCATGCCATCCCAACTTGTAATAATGATGAAAAAATAACCTTACACTAATCTAAAACTGGACCCTCAAACAAGAATAGAACAAAACACACTCTCACAGATTTGGGAGTTCCCAATGATCTAAAGACACACTAAACGTCCCCAAGCCATTCCACTGCCTCTAATGGACCTCGATCACCAAGAAAGTTGGGAAACAACCGAGAATTACCAGAAACTGGAAAAGACTCTCTAGAAACATTGGGGACCTTTCTGAGTATCATATTCTGAACAACACAAGGAACACAAAACCAAAATCATCATCAACCCGAAACACAATCGAAGAGAACATCTCAATCCAAAACAATAGGCTCACAAACCAAAAACTAAAAGAACAACAAAAAATACTCTTTTCAAAAACCACAGTTTTTCTCCAATTTCCAAAACTGACTTCTTATAAATCCAAATTACAAATACCAAATTCCATTTTTCACAAAACAAGAACCCATTTTTTAATGAAAAACCAATTTCTGAAATTATTTTCCCTTTCAAAAGTCATTTTGGAAAAACCAAGCCAAAACTTTGGTTTCAAATACTCACCCATGGAATCCTATGAACCATCACATATGTTTTTATCCCATCTCTGATTATACCATCCATGAACACATGAAAACATGCACTTCCCATACACACCCACATAGATGTGAACGTCCATAAGAAATACCAAGGGTCACACGTACCATTTCATCATCAAACCCAAGAATTCACCCAATTTTCAATTCTAATCACTTTACCTTTTAAAAACCATTATTATCAATCCGAAAACACTTGAAAAAAATAATTTACATTTCAAAAACTATTTTTCAGTTTAAAATCCCACTCACACCAACCAAAACCAAAACAAAACACAACTCACACCAAAATATTAGAATGAGGAAATAGAGGTCATTCCTAACCCGATGACATGGTTAGTGGGCCATTACCCAAGTAATCATTAAAAACTAAGAGTACCTTGAACTATGTACTCATATTCCACATGGGTCACTACTCTAGGCAAGATCACGACATGACATTGGATCGTCATTGTTGTCATTTATCATCCAATAAAACCAAAAACCAAAACAAAAGACTCAAGTCTCAGACTACCCCAAGAAACTCAAGGATCAGAACAAGAAAAATTTCATGATGTCCTTCTTGTACCTACCTCCTGAGTCTCAATAGTCTTAATCTTCGATGTAACACCCCGACCCCTCTAGGCTGGAGTTGGTGCATTAATTGTGATATTGTAATGGTTAGAAGGAATGAAAATCCCGAAGGAACGATCGGTTTAGTAGTCTTGAAGAAACTAGATACATATATGTTACTCAAATTACATTAGAAAAGTTTACAAAATACAATACATAATGAAATCTTAAAACTGCATCCACAAGAACTCAATAAATAATCTTATCTTTGTCACCTGTTGAAAGTAAACAATGAAAGGGGTGAGCTCAAACGCCCAATAAGGGTTAAAAATAGTGGAAGCATGAATACAATAATAAGTTAATCATAATCAATCTGACATAATCAATATGGAATGGTGAATAAATGAAAAACTCATGCCATTAATAAACTGAGAATGAAACCACATCCATAGATTTTGTCACAGTGAAAACCTCATGGATGGTAAAAACTGATAATGAATAAAGAAAATTATTATTATTTGGACTTCATGTATCTGGAACATGAAACCATAATACCGTAAAAACGGTTTAGTTCTATGGGTAGATATCCGTCTGATTTTTGGAAACAAAGTCGAAGGGTTTGTCGCCAAACTGATTTGTCTCATGAGACCTAACGATGCATCGAGGGGCTATAGAAAGCCCCACCCACCACTTCATGTCCAAATAATTCTTTATAAATTGATTAAATACAAGATAAATATGCCTTTTCAATATTCGTATAGAGTAGAGTATACAGATTCATCAATATTTCCATAATTAAAATAACTTTCCAAATAAACACCATATGTAAAAAGGTATACGGTTTAGACAACAACATATCCATGATATGAGATTATGGATATTTAATATAAATATAATTTCAAATGAAAAATGATCTCAAATGGGCAGTAGGTACACCGCATAAGGATTATTAGATGCATAATACAAAGTTAGTCACAACAAAATAGTAGTTGAGACAAAGTCTCTTACCACAATGTATTCGGTCGAATCATATGAACAGAACTTAATAACCCTTAAATGAATCATTGAATAACATGAATATAAATAGAATCATTTTATTATATATCAAATGACAGTACACATATACAACATACAAGAAATAAGTTGTGAACAATGAAAATCTCACAGAAATGAAAGTGAGATGAGAAACCCCTTACAAAAATTTTGGCATGGTAACGAGTGTTATTGTGAGGGATTAATGAGAGGTAAAGGGGTATTCCATTATTTATATGTCACAAGGGATGTATGTAGGAGGTGCTAAAACATACCCCATCATTATTAATTAAAAAATAAAAGGGTACAAGATGGGGGAAATTCTTGAACAAAAGTGAGAGAGAGGATCCCTTACCTTATGCTTGAAGGTGTTCTTGAATTGTTATTGAAGACCTGAATAAACAAATTAGGCTTATTAATTCATAATTCCATAACCTCTAATATATGTAAATGATTTATTATAACCCTTTTTAGTTCATTCAAGGCCTTTTTTATTAGTTATAATGTTCAATTTCATTGTTCGGGCTTGTTTGATTACTTGTTTTAAAAAGATCAGTTCACTTATATTCAAGTTCGGATAAATATGAAAGATGGAAGTGGTTATCCAGAAATGAAGTTATATGACATTAATGAACTTCCAGGAGATTACATGGTTTTAAATTTCATTTGGTTACTTAGAGTGAGGTCAAATTGTTACATATATATAACCTTAGTGACAATCGTTTTGGTTAAACGGTGGGTTTGATTACAATGAACATGTTTTGCTTTATAAGTTAATACCATTTGTACAAAAGGATTACAGAACTAAAAATAGGATATATTACATATGTAATAATCTAGTTCAACCATAACACAAATGGTTTCATGAATAGAATTAAATATTATAATAGAAATTGATAAACTGTTGTCCTTGAATGTGCTAAATTAGCACATCTCAAACGGTGTTTTCATTTCATCCAAATAAAGAGTGGGGAAAGGAGAAAAGATAATGAAATACTCCATTAGCATAAAAAAATTCCAGCACATGTATGTTAATGGAGTTATCATACTATTTGGGTGAAGGTAGGTGAGGAAAGAAACAAAAAGAAAAGATCTTAAAAGAAATGAAGGAATTGAAAAGAGGAATTTACCTCTTGAGTCTTTTTCCTTTGAGAACCTCTTAAGGGGAGAAGTTTTGGTATTTTTAAGAGGCTAGGAGCTTTTGGATGTGGGGGAGGATCTTGGGGAGAGTATTTGGCAGAATTTAGGCAAGGATTGAATCTTTAGTGGTGTGGGAGGAAGAGGGGGTGAGGGGTGGTTTATATAGTGGAGGGGAGAGGAGTTTTCTTAACATTATAATTATTAATTTATTATTTCCTCTCAAGAAAACCAATAGTGAGTATTACATGACCAAGAACAGTAATATATGCATGTGACTTAGAACCAATTGGGATTACATTAGCAGATCATCATCAACGACTCAATAAATTCCTTATTTAGCATTTATTGTAAATTATCGCATTTTACTATTCATAAAAAATTTAAGTATTTCAGAAAAATATCAAAAATTTACCCAAACCACTTTTCAACATGTAGAATCCAAAAATGGTCTCCATTTTTCAAAAATATTTTTCTAAATATAATTAATTAAATATTTAATTAAAATAATTATTTAATCCAAAAATATAAACACTTAAAAAATTCATCTTCATTTTTAAGATGCATAAATTCATTTATACATTCAAGAGCATGGATACCATTCATAAGTCATATTAATATTCATAAGGGTAAGTTACTATTCATAAGGGTATGTTACTATTCATAAGGGTAGGTTACTATTCACTGAAAATTAAGTTAATTCTATCAGACTCTAAATATCATCTTGAACACAACCATGTATGTCAGATTTTTAAAATTCAAATCGCAGAGTTGGAAAATTTAAGTTTAATGGATTGGTTATGGATATCTCTTATAAGTAACCATATTTTTTTTCCTTATAGGCTCAGTGATTCATTAAATATAGACTATAACTAGAATATATTTAAGAGAAACATACCATGAAGTGTTTGGGGTGCTACATTATTCCCTGCTTCGGAAATTTAGTCCTCAAAATTTTATGTATGAAACTCACCAAAAAGATGTGGGTGATTCTTTTTCATAACATCCTCAGGTTCCCATGTTGCTTCCTCCATATTCTGGTTTCTCCAAAGAACCTTTACTAGATGAGTTGTCTGATTTCTCAATACCTGCTCCCTTGTGTCAAGAATCTCGATAGGATTTTCACAGTATGACAAATCAGGTTCCAGTTCAATTTCTTCATATGTGAGTACATGCGTTGGGTCAGACATGTATTTATTTAACAATGACATGTGGAACACATCATGAACTCTGGAGAGATTTGGCAGCATCGCTAAATGGTAAGCTATAGCTCCGATTCTTTCCAGAATTTCAAATGGTCCGATGTACCTGGGGCTCAGTTTACCTTTCTTACCGTACCTTAAGACACCCTTCCATTGAGATACTCTCAGAAATACATGATCTCCCACTTTGAATTCCAAGTCCTTTCTCCGGTTGTCAGCATAACTCTTCTACCTACTTTGGGCTACTTTAATATGGGCTTGTATTTTCTTTATCTTTTTCATGGTATCTTCAATAAGTTCTGGGCCTATAAGTTTCCTCTCACCAACTTCGTCCCAAAAAGTTGGAGTTTGACATCTCTTTCCATATAATACATTATATGGAGCCATTTGAATACTAGAATGGAAACTATTGTTATAGGAAAATTCCACCAAAGGCAAGTATTGATCCCACATACCTTGGAAGTCAAGAGAGCATGAACTCATCATGTCTTCTAAAGTTTTAATAGTTCTTTTAGACTATTCATCAGTTTGAGGGTGATAAGTAGTACTCATACGAAGCTCAGTATTCAAAGCCTTCTGAAGAATTTTCTAGAATTTTGATGTAAATCGGGGATCACGACTGGACACAATCGATAGAGGTGCACTATGAAGTCTTAAAACTTCATTAATATAAAGTATTTCCAAGTGCTCAAGTGTTAAATCCTCTCTTATTGGAAGGAAATGTGCAGATTTTGTGAGATGATCAACAATTACCCATATTGCATCATTCCTTCTCAGTTTCCTTGGTAGTCTGATGAAAAAATCCATCGTAATTTTATCCCACTTCCACATAAGAATAGGTAGAGGTTACATCACTCCTTTGGGATGTTGTCTCTATGTCTTCACTTGTTGAAAAACTATACACCTTGACACGTAGTCAACAATTTCTCGCTTCATATTATCCCACCAAAAATGTTCCTTTAGATATTTATACATCTTGGTGCTACCCAGGTGTATAGAGAAATTTGATCTATGAGCATCGTCTAATAGTTCCCTTTTTAGCTCAGGTACTGATGGAACACATAACCTCTTCCCAAATTTCAGAACTCCTTCTTTATACACGAAGTCAGCGAGTCTCTCATCCTTAACTGCATTAATTTTCTTGTGCAGATTCTCATCATCATATTGAGAGCTTTTTATCTTCTCTAGTAAAGATGGTTTTTCAATCATTTGAAAGTGGAGCGATGCTTCCCCTTCCTTAACAATTCCCATATCCATATTTAGTAGATCCAAAAATATAGGATCTCTCTCAATCCTCATTTGAGTAAGAAGGCCATGATCTTTTCTACTTAATGCATCTACCACCTTATTCGCCTTTCCTGGGTGGTAGTGTATCGAACAATAATAATCTTTTAGTAACTCGAGCCATCTTCTTTGCCTCATGTTGAGTTCTTTTTGTGTGAAAATTTATTTCAAACTCTTGTGGTCCATATAAATCTCTCATCTCTCTCTGTAGAGATAATGCCTCCATATTTTCAGAGCAAAGATTATGGATGCTAACTCAAGATCATGAGTTGGATAATTTTTCTCATGTGTTTTCAACTGTCTTGATGCATAAGAAATAACTTTATCATTTTTCATAAGGACACAACCTATTCTATACTTTGATGCATCGCTATATATTACAAATCCATCACTTCCATATGGAAGAGTCAAAATTGTATCATTGACCAATATTCTTTTTAATTCTTCTAAGCATTATGTACATTCTTTTTTACACACAAACTTAACTACTTTATGTGTGAGCTTGGTTTGTGGGTTAGCCAGTCGAAAAATATTCTGAACGAAATGCCAATATAACCTGCTAAGCCAATAAAACTGCGTACCTCTTTTATGTTTGTTGGCATGAGCCAATCCTAGATTGCCTTTTTCTTCGTAGGATCAACTAATATTCCATCCTTAGAGACAATATGGCCTAGAAAAGAAACTGATTGAAGCCACAATTCGCACTTTCTAAACGTACCATATAATTTATTTCTTCTAGGAGTTCTCAGAGTAACCCACAAGTGATTCTCATGGTCTTCATAGCTTTTTGAGTATACGAGGATATCATCGATGAATTCCAAAAAAAGTTATCAAGATATTCCTTGAAAACTCTATTCATTAAATCCATGAAAACAGAGGGTGCATTTTTCCATCCAAAAAACATCACTGTAAACTCGTAATGCCCATACCTTGTATGAAATGCTGTCTTAGGAATATCTTCCTTCCTCACTCACAAATGATAATATCCAGATCGAAGGTTTCAAAAAGTATTGAGCTCCATGAAGTTAATCAAATAAATCATCAATCTGGGGAAGATGATACTTATTCTTTATTGTATTAGCATTGATTTTCCTGTAATCAATGCAAAGCCTCATGGATCCATCTTTCTTCTTGACAAAGAGGATAGGGGCTCCCCATGGAGAAACACTAGGTCGAATAAATCATTTTTCACTCAAATACTCTAGTTGTTTCTTTATCTCTACTAATTCCACAGTGGCCATTCTATAGGGAGTCTTTGATATAGGTCTTTCATTAGGAATTAAGTCAATGGAAAACTCAATTTCGTGCTCTAGAGGATGTACATGTAAATCCTCTGGAAACACATCAATGTATTCTTTCACTATATGAACATCTTCAATTTGAATATTTCTTTCCTCACCCACAGATATTGGGTTCTCTTCCTCTCTAAGAATGGAATTCAGTAGATCTACTGGGAGTGGTTCTAGATAAGAATCAGGTGGCAAAGTTTCTTCCCAAAAGACAAGGGATTCTACACTATTTTCAAAAATTGTAACTTCCTTCTTCTTAAAATAAATATTCACATCAAAATTTTATATCCAATCCATTCCGAGAATTATATCAAATTCAGTCATTGGTATGATTATAAGGTTAGAAACTAAAGCACGTTTTGGTGTCTGGAGGGGGACTAATAGACATGACTTTGTTACAATGATACATCCCCTAAGAGTTTTGATTGACAAATCCTTTATTAAATCAAATTAGACATATATAATTTTCTTAGAAAACTAGGAAGATATAAATGAATGCGATGATCCAGAATCAAATAAAGTATTTTCTAAGTTTGAGGAAACAATTAAATTACCTGCCACCACGTCATTAAGAACTTCAACCTCCACGGTTGTAATCACATAGGCTATCCCTTGTTCACTTGGCTTTTTATAAGGCATGTTTCCTCGGCACTTAGGACACTCATTTGCATAGTTTCCCATCTCTATGCAATTTTAGCATTGAATATCATTCAATTTTTCTTCCCCTTGTATTCATCGGATCGATGACCCTTTTCTCCATAGTTATAATAGACACCCATTCCTTTCAAGCATTTACCGAGATGATTCTTTCCACAGTTATCACATAATGGGAATAGCTTTGTTCCCTTGATCTTCTTTGGTGATTCTCCTTTTCCTTTGTTATCAGAGTACCGCTTCTTATCTTGGTTTCCTTTGAAAAGATTTGATCTATAAAATTCCCTCTCAGTTTTGATAGCACTTGATACAATTTCATCATATGATGAAAATGATTGAGAAGCCAGTGCCCTTAAAAGACTTGGCTTAAAACCATCAAAGAAATGATCAATCTTATCTGCCAAGTCATGTATGTAATCTACTGCATACCTGGCTAGCCTTATGAAAGTAGCCTCATACTCTGCAACACTGTCTTCTTTCCTTTGTTTTAAGCTAAGGAATTTCCTCTTCATTTCAGTTCATTGCTCATGAGGGAAATATATTTCAAAAAATATTTTCTTAAAAGTACTTCATTCCAAATCTTCTATTTCTTCTTCCTCTGTGGTATTCTGAATCAAGGACCACCATTGATCAGCGTCTCCCTTGAGACAATATACTGCCGGTACTACCTTTTCATTTTCATTTCATCTTAATTCCATGAATATCTTTTCAAGGGACTTGATCCATTGCTCAGAAACCACTAGGTTAGTAGTCCCACTAAAAGATGGGGGCTTCTTCCACATGAAACGATCCAAAATAGGTGTGGAATGGTTATTCGTTACAACCTGAGTAAGTTGTCCCAATATGGTCATGATCTGATCTGCTCCAACATTGACTATGTTGACTTGCTCAGTAGAGAGATCCCTACCTTGCCCATGAGTATTGATTCCCCTTCTTCCGTAGACTAAATTTATAAATAATGGGATTCACTAGATTAGTTTATGAATCTCAAATAGAAAATCACTCAACATAGATTGAAATTCTATGCATAGCTAATCTTATAAACATGATTTCTCTGAGGAAAAATTTACATTAAACTCCTTCATAATGGATTGTAAAGAAAATGTCAATTATCCTAAGAATATCCCCTGGGAGTGTCGTAAACAAGAGTGCATCAAGGATCGTTGTCGTGCACCAGTTCCCTTTCGAGTCTAGCTCAAAGTGGTGTTTTCGGGTTTTACCCCTAGATACATTTGTGCCAGAGCCGCCTCTAACTACTCGTATCCAAATAGGGACGTATTGATTAAAATATCCACATAATCTATTCCTTACCAAAATACCAGGACTTTCTTGTATGTTTATCCTCAAATACTACCTTAGGGTTTTGTTCCCTACTATATATTTCCTACTCTAGTTTCCAAGTTTTCTACTATGCTTCCTTTAATACCAACTATAACACCCCGACCCCTCTAGGTTGGAGCTGGTGCATTAATTGTGATATTGGCATGGTTAGAAGGAATGAAAATCCTGAAGGAATGATCGGTTTAGTACTCTTGAAGAAACTAGATACATATATGTTACTCAAATTACATTGGAAAAGTTTACAAAATACAATACATAATGAAAACTTAAAACAACATCCACAAGAACTCAATAAATAATCTCCTCTTTGTCACCTGTTGAAAGTAAACAATTAAAGGGGTGAGCTCAAATGCTCAGTAAGGGTTACAAATAGTGGAAGAATAAATACAATAATAAGTGAATCATAATCAATCTGACACAATCAATATGTCATGGTGAATAAATGAAAAACTCAGACCATTAATAAACAGAGAATGAAACCGCATTCATAGATTTTGTCATAGTGAAAACCTCATGGATGGTAAAAACTGATAATAAATAAAGAAAATGATTATTATTTGGACGTCATTTATCTGGAACATGAAACCACAATATCGTAAAAACGGTTTAGTTCTATGGGTAGAAACCCATCTGATTTTTGGAAACAAACTCGTTGGGTTTATTGCCAAACTGATTTACCTCATGAGACCTACTGCTACATCGAGGGGCCATAGTGGGCCCCACCTGAAACTACATGTCCAAATAATTCTTTATAAATTGATTAAATACCAGAGAAATATTCATTTTCAATATCCGTATAGAGTAGAGTATACGGATTCATCAATATTTCCATAATTAAAATAACTTTCCAAATGAACAACATATGTAAAAAGGTATATGGTTTAGACAACAACATATCCATGATATGAGATTATGGATATTTAATATAAATATAATTTCAAAAGAAAATTGATCTCAAATGGGAATTAGGTACACCACATAAGGACTATTAGATGCACAATACACAGTTAGTCACAACAAAATAGTAGTTGAGACAAAATCTCTTACCATAATGTAATCGGTTGAATCATATGAACAGAACTTAATAACCCTCAAATGAATCATTGAATAACATGAATATAAATAGAATCATGTTATTATATATTAAATATAAGTACAAATATACCACATACAATAGATAAGTGGCTAACAATTAAAATCTCACAAAAATGAAAGTGAGATGAGAAACCCCTTACAAACATTTCAGCATGGTAACGAGTGTTATTGCAAGGGATTAATGAGAGGTAAAGAGGTATTACATTATTTATATGTCACAAGGGAAGTATGGGGGAGGTGAAAAAATATACCCCATCAATAGGAATTAAAAAAATAAAAGGGCACAACATAGGGGAGATTCTTGAACAAAAGTGAGAGAGAGGATCCCTTACCATATGCTTAAAGGTGTTCTTGAATTTTTATTAAAGACCTAAATAAAAAAATTAGGATTATTAATTCATAAGTAAAGAACCTATACTATATGTAAATGATTTATTATAACCCTTTTTAGTTCATTCAAGGCTTTTTTATTAGTTATAATCTTTAATTTCATTGTTCAGGCTTGTTTGATTACTTGTTTTTAAAAGATCGGTTCACTTATATTCAAGTTCAGATAAATATGAAAGATGGAAGTGGTTTCCCAGAAATGAAGTTATATGACATTAATGAACTTCTAGGAGATTACATGGTTTTAAATTTAATTTGGTTACTTATAGTGAGGTCAAATTGTTACATATATATAACCTTAGTGACAACCGTTTTGGTTAAACGGTGGGTTTGATTACAATGAACATGTTTTGATTTATAACTTAATACCATTTGTACAAAAGGATTACAGAACTAAAAATAGGATATATTACATATATAATAATTGGGTTCAACCATAACACAAATGGTTTCATGACCATAATTAAAGATTATAATAGAAATTGATAAACCATTGTCCTTGAATGTGCTAAATTAGCACATCTCAGACGGTGATTTCATTTCATCCAAATAAAGGGTGGGGAAAGGAGAGAAGATAATGAAATATACCATTAGCATAAAAACATTCCAGTACATGTATGTTACTGGATTTATCATACTATTTGGGTGAAGGGAGGTGAGGAAAGAAACAAAAAGAAAATATCTTAAAAGAAATGAAGGAATTGAAAAGAGGGATATACCTCTTGAGACTTCTTCATTTGAGAACCTCTTAAGGGGAGAAGTTTTGGTATTTTGAATAGGCTAGGATATTTTAGATGTGGGGGTGGGGATCTGGGGAAGAGTATTTGTTATAATTTAGGCAATTCTTAAAGGTTGAGTGGTGTGGGAGGAAGAAGGGGTGAGTGGTGGTTTATATAGTGGAGGGGAGAGGAGTTTTCTTAATATTATAATCATTAATTTATTATTTCCTCTCAATACAACCAATAGTGAGTATTCCATGAACAAGAACTGTAATATATGCATGTGACTTCGAACCAATTGGTCTTACATCAGCAGATCATCATCAATGACTCAATAAATTCCTTATTTAGCATTTATCGTAAATTATCGCATTTTACTATTCATCAATATTTTAAGCATTTCAGAAAAATCCCAAAAATTCATCCTAAACATTTTTCGACATGTAGAATCTAAAAATGTTGTCCATTTTTCAAAAATAAATTTCTAATATGATTAATTAAATATTTAATTAAAATAATTATTTAATCCAAAAATATAAACACTTAAAATATTCATCTTCATTTTTAAGGAGCCTAAATTCATTTATACATTAAAAATTATGGATACTATGAATAAGAGTCATATAACTATTCATAAGGGTAAGTTATTATTCATAAGTATAGGTTAATATTCATAAGAGTAGGTTACTATTCACTGAAAATTAAGTAAATTCTATCAGACTCTAAATATCATCTTGAACACAACCGTGTATGTCATATTTTTAAAATTCAAATCGCAGAGTTGGAAAATTTAAGTTTAATGGCTTGGTTATGGATATATCCTATAAATAACCAAGTTTTGTTCCATATAGGCTCAATTATTCATGAAATATAGGCTATAAATAGAATATATTTAAGAGAAACATACCATGAAGTGTTTGGGGTGCTACATTATTCCCTCCTTCAGAAATTTTGTCCTAGAAATTTTATGTATGAAAATCACCAAAAATATGTGGGTGATTCTTTTTAATAACATCCTCAGGTTCCCATGTTGATTCCTCCATATTCTGGTTACTCCAAAGAACCTTTACTAGACGAGTTGTCTGATTTCTCAATACCTGCTCCCTTGTGTTAAGAATCTCGATAGGATTTTCACAGTATGAAAAATCAGGTTCCAGTTCAATTTCTTCATATGTGAGTACATGTGTTGGGTCTGAAATGTATTTCTTTAACAATGACATGTGGAACACATAATGAACTCTAGAGAGATTTGGTGGTATCGCTAAACGGTAAGCTACAACTTCGATTCTTTCATGAATTTCAAATAGTTCGATGTACCTGGGGAACAATTTACCTTTCTTACCGAACCTTAAGACAACATTCCATGGAGATACTTTTAGAAATACATGATCTCCCACTTCTAATTCCAAGTCCTTTCTCTGGTTTTCAGCATAACTCTTCTGCCTACTTTGGGATGCTTTAATATGGGCTTGTATTTTCTTCATCTTTGTCATGGTATCTTCAATAAGTTATGGGCCTATAAGTTTCCTCTCACCAACTTCATCCCAACAAGTTAGAGTTCGACATCTCTTTCCATATAATAATTCATATGGAGCCATTTGAATACTATAATGGAAACAATTGTTGTAGGAAAATTCCACCAAAGGCAAGTATTGATCCCACATACCTTGGAAGTTAAGAGGGCATGACCTCAGCATGTCTTCTAAATTTTGAATAGTTCTTTCAGACTGTCCATCAATTTGGGGGTGATAAGAAGTACACATACGAAGCTCAGTATTCAAAGACTTCTGGAGACTTTTCCAGAATTTTAATGTAAATCAGGGATCTTGATCAGACACAATCGATAAAGGTGCCCCATGAAGTCTTACAACTTCATTAATATAAAGTCTTTCCAAGTGCTCAAGTGGTAAATCCTCTCTTATTGGAAGGAAATGTACTAATTTTGTGAGATGATAAACAATTACCCATATTGCATCATTCCTTCTTGGTTTCCTTGGTAGTCCAATGAAAAAATCCATCGTAATGTTATCCCACTTTCACATAGGAATAGGTAGAGGTTGAATCACTCCTTTGGGATGTTGTCTCTCTGCCTCCACTTGTTGGAAAACTAGACACCTTGACACGTAGCCAACAATTTCTCACTTCATATTATTCCCCCAAAAATATTCCTTCAGATCTCTATACATCTTGGTGCTACCCAGGTGTATAGAGAAATTTGATCTATGAGCATCGTCTAATAGTTCCATTTTTAGCTCAGGTACTGATGGAACACATAAACTCTTCCCAAATTTCAGAACTCCTTCATACACAATGTCAGCCAATATCTCATCCTTAAATGCATTAATTTTCTTGTGTAGATTCTCATCATCAGATTGAGAGATTTTTATCTTCTCTAGTAAAGACGGTTTAGTAATCATTTGAAAGAGGAGTGATGTTTCCCCTTCCTTAATAATTCCCATATTCATTTTTAGTAGATCCAAAAATATAGGATCTCTCTCAATCCTCATTTGAGTAATAAGGCCATGATCATTCCTGCTTAATGCATCTTCCACCTTATTCACCTTTTCTGGGTGGTAGTGTATCGAAAAATCGTAATATTTGAGTAACTCGGGCCATATTCTTTGCCTCATGTTGAGTTCTTTTTGTGTGAAAATATATTTCCAACTCTTGCGGTTCATATAAATCTCACATCTCTCTTCATAGAGATAATGCCTCCATATTTTCAGAGCAAAGATTATGGCTGATAACTCAAAATCATGAGTTGGATAATTTTTCCCATGTGTCTTCAACTATCTTGATGCATAAGAAATAACTTTATCATTTTTCCTAAGGACGCAACCTAGTCCATTCTTTGATGCATTGTTATATATTACAAATCCATCACTTCCAGATGGAAGAGTCAAAATTGGATCATTGACCAATCTTCTTTTTAATTCTTCAAATCATTCTGTACATTCTTTTTTCCACACAAACATAACTCCTTTACATGCGAGCTTGGTTAGCGGGTTAGCCATTCGGGCAATATTTTGAACAAAACACCGATAGTAACCTGCTAAGCCAATAAAACTACGTACCTCAGTTATGTTTTTTGGTGTGGGCCAATCTTATATTGCCTTTGTCTTCACAGGATCAACTAGGATTCCATCCTTAGAGACAACATGTCCTATAAAAGAAACTGATAGAAGTTAGAAATCGCACTTGCTAAACTTTCCATATAATTTATTTCCTCTAGGAGTTCATAGAATAACCCGCAAGTGATTCTCATAGTCTTCATAGCTTTTTGAGTATATGAGGATATCATCTATGAATACCACAAAAAAGTTATCAAGATATTCTTTGAAAAATCTATTCATTAAATCCATGAAAACAGAGGGTGCATTTATCAGTCCAAAATGCATCACTGTAAACTCGTAATGCCCATACCCAATCCAAAATGCTGTCTTAGGAATATCTTCCTTCCTCACACGAAACTGATGATATCCGGATCAAAGTTCAATCTTCAAAAAGTATTGAGCTCCATGAAGTTGATCAAATAAATAATCAATTCGGGGTAGAGGATACTTATTCTTTATTGTATTAGAATTAATTTCCCTGTAATCAATGCAAATCCTCATGGATCCATCTTTCTTCTTGACAAAGAGGACATGGGCTCCCCATAGAGAAACACTAGGTTGAATAAATCCCTTTTCACTCAAATCCTATAGTTTTTTATTTAGCTCTATTAATTCCACAGTTCCCATTCTATAGTGATTCATTGATATAGGTCTTGCATCTGGAATTAAGTCAATGGAAAACTCAATTTCCTACTCTGGAGGATGTCTAGGTAAATCCTCTGGAAACACATCAATGTATTCTTTCAATATATTCACATCTTCAATTTGAATATTTCTTTCCTCACCCACAGATATTGGGTTCTCTTCCTCTCCAAGAATGGAATTTAGTAGAGCTACTGGGGGTGGTTCTAGATAAGAATTAGGTGGAGAAGTTTCTTCCCTAAAGACAAGGGATTCTACACCATTTTCAAAAATTGTAACTTCATTCTTCTTATAATAAATCTTCGCATCATAATTTGACAGCCAATCCATACTGAGAATTATATCAAATCCAGTCATTGGTATGATGATAAGGTTAACAACTAAAGCACGTTTTGGTGTCTATAGGGAGACTAATTGACATTCATTTGTTGCAATGATACATCCCCTGTGAGTTTTGACTGAAAACTCCTTTATTAAATCAAATTGTACATATCTAATTTTCTTGTCAAACTGGGAATATATAAATGAATGCGATGATCCAGAATTAAATAAAGTGTTGGATAAGTTTGAGGAAACAATTAAAGTACATACCACCATGCCATTAGGAACTTCAACCTCCGTGGTTGTAATCGCATAGGCCCTCCCTTGTTCACTTGGATTTTTCTAAGGCATGTTTCCTTGGCGCTTAGGACACTCATTTTCATAGTGCCCCATCTCTCTAAAATTATAGCATTTAATATCATTGAATTGTTTCTTCCCCTTGTATTCATCAGATCGATGACCCTTTTCTCTGCAGTTATAGAAGACTCCCATACCTTTCAAGCATTTCCCGAGATGATTCTTTCCACAATTCTCACATAATTGGAATAGATTTTTTCCCTTTCTCTTCTTTGGTGGTTCTCATTTTCCTTTGTTATCAGAGTACCACTTCTTATATTGGTTTCCTTTGAAAATATTTGATCTAGAAAATTCCCTCTCTGTTTTGATAGCACTTGATACAATTTCATCATATGATGAAAATTATTGAGAATCTGGTGCCCTTTGAGGACTTGGCTTAAGAACTTCAAAGAAATGATCAATCTTGTCTACGGAGTCATGTACGTAATCTACGACATACCTGGATAGCCTTGTGAAAGTAGCCTCATACTCTCCAACACTATCTTCTTCCCATTGTTTTAAGATAAGGAATTTCCTCTTCATTTTAGTTCATTTCTCACAAAGGAAATATTTTTCAAATAATATTTCCTTAAAAGTACTCCATTCCATATCTTCTATTTCTTCTTCCTCTATGGTATTCTGAATCAAAGACCACCATTGATCAGTGTCTCCCTTGAGACAATATACTGCCAGTACTACCTTTTCATTTTCATTGCATCTTAATTCCATGAATATCTTTTCAAGGGACTTGATCCATTACTCAGCAGCCACTGGGTTAGTATTCCCACTAAAAGATAGGGGCTTATGACACATGAAATGATCCAACACAGGTGTGGAATGGTTATTAGTTACAACCTGAGTAAGTTGTCCCAATATGGTCATGATCTGATCTGCTCCAACATTAACTGTGTTGAATTGTTCAGTAGGGAGATCCTTACCTTGCCCATGAGTATTGATTCCCCTTCTTCTGTTAGACTCCATTTCTAAATAATGGGATTCACTAGATTAGTTTATTAATCTCAAATAAAAAAGCACTCAACATAGATTGAAATTATATGCATAACTAATCTTATAAACATGATTTCTCTAAGGAAAAATTTACATTAAACTCCTTTATAATGGATTGTAAAGAAAATGTGAATTATCCTAAGCATATACTCTAGGAGTTTCATAACCAAGAGTGAAGAAAGGCCCGTTGTTGGGCACCAGTTCCCATTCGAGTCTAGCTCAAAGCGGTGTTTTCGGGTTTTACCTCTAGATACATCTGTGCCAGAGCCGTCTCTACCTGCTCGTATCCAAATAGGGAAGTATTGCTTAAAATATCCACATAATATATTCCTTACCAAAATATCTGGACTTTCTTGTATGTTTATACTCAAATACTACCTTAGGGCTTTGTTCTCTACTATACATTTCCTACTCTAGTTTCCATGTTTTCTACTAAACTTCCTTTGATACCAACTGTAACACCCCAACCCCTCTAGGCTGGAGCCAATGCATTACTTGTGATATTGGCATGGTTAGAAAGAATAAAAATCCCTAATGAACAATCAGTTTAGTAGTCTTGAAGAAACTAGATACATAGATGTTATAAAAATTACATTGGAAAGGTTTACAAAATACAATACATAACAAAAACTTAAAACTGCATCCACAAGAACTCAATAAATAATCTCCTCTTGTCACCTGTTAAAAGTAAACAATGAAAGGGGTGATCCCAAACGCTCATTAAGTGTTACAAATAGCGGAATCATGAATACAATAATAAGTGAATCATAATCAATCTGACATAATCAATATGGCATGGTGAATAAATGAAAAACTTATGCCATTAATAAACTGAGAATGAAACCACATCCATAGATTTTGTCATAGTGAAAACCTCATGGATGGTAAAAACTGATAATGAATAAAGAAAATTCTTATTATTTTTATTTCATGTATCTATCACATGAAACCATAATACCGTAAAAATAGTTTAGTTATATGGGTATAAACCCGTCTGATTTTTGGAAACAAACTCGAAGGGTTTGTCGCCAAACTGATTTGTCTCATGAGACCTACCGATGCATCGAGGGGAAATAGCAGGCCCCACCCGCCACTGCATGTCTAAATCATTATTTATACACTGATTAAATACAAGGTCAATATGCCTTTTCAATATCCATATATAGTAGAGTATACATATTCATCATTATTTCCATAATTAAAATAACTTTCAAAAGAAACACCATATGTAAAATGGTATACGATTTAGACAACAACATATCCATGATATGAGATTATGGATATTTAATATAAATATACTTTCAAATGAAAAGTGATCTCAAATGTGCATTAGGTACATCACATAATGATTATTAGATGCACAATACAAAGTTAGTCACAACAAAATAGTAGTTGAGACAAAGTCTCTTACCACAATGTAATCGGTCGAATCATATGACCAGAACATAATAACCCTAAAATGAATCATTGAATAACATGAATATAAAGAGAATCATGTAATTATATATCAAATTGCAGTACACATATACCACATACAAGAAATAAGTGGTGAACAATGAAAATATCATAGAAATGAAAGTGAGATGAGAAACCCCTTACAAACATTTCAGCATGGTAACGAGTGTTATTGCAAGGGATTAATGAGAGGTAAAGGGGTATTACATTATTTATATGTCACAAGGGAAGTATGAGGGAGGTAAAAAAACATACCCCATCATTAGGAATTAAAAAATAAAAGGTCACAACATATGGGAGATTCTTGAACAAAAGTGAGAGAGAGGATGCCTTACCTTATGCTTGATGGTGTTCTTGATTTGTTATTAAAGACCTGAATAAACAAATTAGGCTTATTAATTCATAACTACAGAAACTATAATATATGTAAATGATTTATTATAACCCTTTTTAGTTCATTCAAGACCTTTTTTATTAGTTATAATGTTCAGTTTCATTGTTCGGGCTTGTTTGATTACTTGTTTTTAAAAGATCGGTTCACTTATATTCAAGTTCGGATAAATATGAAAGATGAAAGTTGTTGTCAAGAAATGAAGTTATACGTAATTAGTGAGCTTCCAAGAGATTAAATTGTTTTAAATTTAATTTGGTTACTTATATTGAGGTCGAATTATTACATATATGTAACCTTAGTGACAATCGTTTTGGTTAAACGATGGGTTTGATTACAATGAACATGTTTTGATTTATAACTTAATACCATTAGTACAAAAGGATTACAGAACTAAAAATAGGATATATTACATATATAATAATATGGTTCAACCATAACACAAATGGTTTCATGACCAGAATTAAATATTATAACAGAAATTGATAAACCGTTTTCCTTGAATGTGCTAAATCAGCACATCTCAAACGGTGCTTTCATTTCATCCAAATAAAGGGTGGGGAAAGAAGAGAAGATAATGAAATATACCATTATCATAAAAACATTCCAACAAATGTATGTTACATGAGTTATCATACTATTTGGGTGAAGGGAGGTGAGGAAAGAAACAAAAAGAAAAGATCTTAAAAGAAATGAAGGAATTGAAAAGAGGAATTTACCTCTTGAGACTTCTTCCTTTGAGAACCTCTTAAGGGGAGAGGTTTTGGTATTTTGAAGAGGCTAGAATATTTTGGATGTGTGGGAGGATCTTGGTGATAGTATTTGGCAGAATTTAAACAAGGATTGAAGCTTGAGTGGTGTGGGAGGAAGAGGGGTGAGGGGTGGTTTATATAGTGGAGGGGAGAGGAGTTTTCTTAATATTATAATCATTAATTTATTATTTCCTCTCAAGACAACAAATAGTGAGTATTCCATGACCAATAATAGTAATATATGCATGTGACTTTGAATCAATTGGGATTAAATCAGTAGATCATCATCAATGACTCAATAAATTCCTTATTTAGCATTTATCGTAAATTATCGCATTTTACTATTCATAAAAAAATTAAGTATTTCAGAAAAATCCCAAAAATTAACCCTAACCATTTTTCAACATGTAGAATCCAAAAATGATGCCCATTTTTCAATTTTTTTTCTAAATATCATTAATTTAATATCTAATTAAAATAATTATTTAATCAAAAAATATAAACACTTAAAATATCTATCTTTATTATTATGGTTCCTAAATTAATTTATATATTCAAGAACATAGATACCATTCATAAGAGTCATATTACTATTAATAAGGGTAAGTTACTATTCATAAGTGTAGGTTACTATTAATTAGGGTAGGTTAATTTTCACCAAAAATTAAGTTAATTCTATCAGACTCTAAATATCATCTTGAACACAACTGTGTATGTCATATATTTAAAATTCAAATCGAAGAGTTGGAAAATTTAAGTTTAATGGCTTGGTTATGGATATCTCCTATAAGTAACCATATTTTGTTCCATATAGGCTCAGTGATTCATGAAATATAGGCTATAACTAGAATATATTTAAGAGAAACATACCATGAAGTGTTTAGGGTACTACATCCGATCTACTTGACACCCCAAATAGCATGGGCCTGCACTAATACCATTTTTTCATGAACCAAGCTGGGATTCCATCCAATCCGACACACGACCAGGTCCAATATGTGGCCCTAAGGGAATTCCTGATCCCTACAGACTGACAACTAGTGTCATACATTAAATCAATCTCAATGGGAACAAATTTCCTCAAACAACCCAAGATCAAATAAACAAACTGAGCATACAGTGTAACCAATAATAACTAAATATAAATAAATAAAAAACTGATCCAGATACAACAACTTCTTAACAAAATAAAACAAAATAAAAAACTAAAAACAAACCATGAAACATGATCTCCATGTGATCTCTTGGTCACCACCAACCACAAGTCCAACCCGCTCCAAAGGAAAACAAATCCAGAAACCTAAACCTGCAAAACAGCTTAGGTCTACCAACACTGAGTTACACAAGTAAGGTGTAAGATTAAAAAACTAAGTTGGTAATCACAACAGAGTCCATTCATTTCCTTTACTAAAATAGTCTACAAACACTGGTTTTAAATAAGTTTAGAATATAGGTTTTTAAATCATTTCTAGCAAGTAAACATGGATTTCCAAAAATTCCCTTTGTAAAACCATAGACGCAAATTTCTTTTCAAAAATGGTTTCACACCCAAAACCCAATTCAAAACCAAGATCAAATACAAATCCATGGAAAGTGACAAAAAATGGGGCTATGTAGAAAGTAAAGTAAGCAAAATAAGCAGATACAAAGTAGCAAGGATAATATCCACATGCAGGAGAAGTAAATAGAACATACCGATAGATAATCATGGGAATTTCCTAAACAATTATAGAAGCAATACCCATACGTAATTAGTTCAGACTCACCTATCAGCATATGGTGCTATTCCACAGTCTATAACCAAATGGTTTCTCTAAACTAGCCTCACCAATGACACATCCCACCAGGCCTCTCAACAAATCCAGGGGGTACCAACCCATCTAATTGGGGTTGAAAAACTACCATCACTCGAACCTCTAGACGATGCCCATAAATCCCATGATAATAATAATAATCAGCAAAACATGGTAGATCAACCATAACCCATAGTGTTCTCTATCATGATCCACTAGAGGGGGACACATTCTAAGGTTCAATGGACTCAATACCAATAGTGTTCCCATGCATGAGCCACTAGAGGGGGTTCCATCCCAAAATTCTAGTGGTCTCCAAACATAAGCCAAGTTATCACAAACATACATGAAAATCCATTTATTTTACAATAGTTCTCATCCAACAATTAAAGATTACATGGAAACCATTATTTTATATAATTAAAACTACTTTCCTAATCGTTTTAAAATAACAACTGAGCATTCATGCTACCCAATTTTTCAATCCATTTTCCAAAACATTCTAAAATTCCCACCGAGCCCATACATAACATAAGTTACAGAACTAATTTCCATTACATTACATGGTTCTAATCATTCCTTCACATCACTTCACATTAAAACCAACTTTTCAAGACAACACAAAGTTCCAACTAGGCCTGTAAACACTTCCAATCCAAATACATTTACAAATCCATTGTCACACCATTTACAAGGTCAATATAAAAAACCAATTTTAGATTCACAATGCCAAATGAGACTTTAAATTTCAAATAAAAAACTCTTCCCAATCCAAAATGAAAATAGAAAGCAATACAAGAAGCACTGACGAGCCTTTAACATTTTAGAAACCAAGCCACATTACAATGCCAAATGGGCCCTTATATCATTTTAAATATCAAGTGAGTCTAAAGTTACAAATGGGACTTTATACCAATCATTCACCGAGGCATATCATAAAAGTGATAAATGAGCTAAGATTCAAAATAACATTTTAAACCACTTTTAAAGTCACAAGAAGAACCAAAACACCATTTAGAAATCAAGGAAACATTTTGAGAAAAAGGGGATCACTCTTAAGTGCCATCATCATTTGAATGACCATCCTTGTGCGCACCCCATGCACCCTTGTATGTGATAAAATCCAATGTAACTCTTCAACTATCTATGAATTTACCCAAAAACCATTTTTAAGAAACATCATTTTCTTTTCCACCAAACCCATCAATTACACACAAGAACAAAAGAATTTAAAAACTAGAGGAATCTTTCCAAAAAAATTTCCACAAATAATCAATCCATAAAAGGAATATAAATCACACATCATGCCCAATTCATAATTATAACCAAGATACAAAGAGATATACACGGCCAAATATCACCACAAGTTCTCACTTTCATTTTTAGAAAACAATAATCATTTCATTAAACAACTTGCGTGCATTCAAATATAGGCATAGTTAGGGAAATCATTTAAAAACCATTTAATATCCATTTTTCATCATGTAAGTATCAAAAAAATTTACTTTAACACATCATAATAAAGATTATAACATTTTGAAAGCATTTAATGAAATATCAAGCATCAACGAAATGTGTCAAAAAGGAAATGGATGGAAACACCTACCTAAAAAATGTGAGAATGAGATGAGACTTTTAGAGGGGAAATAATATACCCTAAGAGACTATCTTCACACCCTAACATCAAATAAAATGAACAAAACAACAATCCTAACCCTCAAGGTTCATCCAAAATATAAACTCCACCCTGAAAACAAAGAACCAAGAGAAGATAGAGAGGAGAAGAGGAAATCAACCAAGAATCTGAAGAAAACTCACCTAGAAAGCTTTGGGAAGATTTAATGGTGGAAGGATATCAAGGTAGGATAAAATTAGAGATAACCCTAGTGTTCCTAAGCTGAACAAGGGGAGGAAATCCCAAATTGGGTTTAAAATAATAGAAGGGAAAAAAGAATAATTTCACACTTCTAATGACCCGGGCATCTCACATGCTTTGGCTGTACAGTTTTCCAAAACATGCACCAACCGTTCACCCTTTAATGTCAAATAAGAACATGTCACATGATTATCCTACATAGTTTTCCAAACCTTTCACCAACCGTGTGGTCACCACTATCCAAAATTTACATTTTCTATGCGGTTTCCTGGGCAAGGGCACATGGTTTCCCCTAACTGTGCTCCAACCATGCGCCACCTATGGTCAAGCCCAAAATATCAATCTTCACCAAAACCTCTTGAGGAAACTAAGGAACAAACACGGGATTAACTCGGGAACTTTTAAAATAAAAAAAAATTTAAACTAGGAACTCAACCCTAACTTCAACCAAAAGATCCAAATCCAAGAAAAGAATTAAAACAAAAGAAATTCCAACATCGGGTTGTGAAATTCATCATCTAATATAAGGCCCTTGAACCACACATATAATTTTAAAATATTTTTAACCCCCTTAATACCTTCAAGTGATAATTATATAAAAAAATATTAGTTATATTTAAATTACACATATTCAAAAAGTGGTTGAAACTGACAGGGAAGTCAAATATGCTCCTTCCAAGGGTGTTGAATTGAGCTGCAAGGATCCTCTTCAGAGTGTAGGGAACCTTGTTCCTACTGCTTATGGTGAAATTGAATGTTAAAAATCTGAGTCTCCTAAATCCTCTAAACCAGACTAGGAAAGTACGGTGGAAAGTTAGAAATTGGATGGAATAGGCAGTGTAGGAAAATCCTCCCAATCTAAAGGAGTTGATTTGAGCTTCATAGATTCTTTTTGAAGTGGAGTGGGTATTGAAGACATAAATACATGTAAAAAATCACTAAAATTTACTAAAAAATATCTGATACCACCTATGTTTAAGGTTTCTACTTCTAATTACTTTGTTGTACTTGATACTCATGAAATTACAATGGAGGAATCTGAAATTAAGGATGTCATCCAAAGAGGAGGATTCCCTTCTAGTCATGGATGCTACCTATTTTGAAAGGGTCTCTGTGAATCAATGGAGATTAGGACGACATCTTCATGGTCGGGTAGCTTAGGCGACTCAACACAATATGATTCTTCGTTCTTAGGCATAGTTCTTAAAGTACCTTGGACTTTGATGTTGTTGTTTTATGAGGTTTTTTTGGATTTTTTGTTATCTTTTATTTTTTCCTTTGTCACTTAGAACAAGGACCAAAATATAGTGATTGATCCCCTTCCTCTCCTTACTCCTTTTGTCTTCTTGAACAAGGGGATTGACCCAACATCTTTTGATTAATCACAGGATAAAAACTCTATTAAAAATTTGAAATAAAACATGTTTTTATTCAGTTTTTAATATCTTCATATTAAATAGAAAACATAAATATAGTTTTGTGTTTTATTGTTATACTTTTTATTGTAATTAAACATGTGTTTTTTGATTTATTTACAATTTTTTTTATAAAACAAGACATAAAATATATATTCTTAATTTTTATTGTATAATTTTTTATAATGTAGTTTCTGTTCTAACTTATTATTACATTTTTAAAATAAAATAACTTAAAAACCCCATTTTGTACATATTTTAGTTAAATATTTTATAATAATAAATCATGTATTTTTTAGTTTTTAGTGGTTTTTTTATATATAGAAAATCACATGTTCTGTTATTTTTTTCCATATTTATCATAATAAAACATGATATCATTTTTTATTAACGACAGAACATGTGTTCTGCTATGTTTTCTGTTAAGTTTTTTTTAAAATATCACGTTTTATGGATTTTTTATTTCACTTTTCTTATAAAATAGTAAATATAACATGTGTTCTTTAATTATAATTTTTATTGAAATAAAATATATGTTGTGGGGTTTATAAATATATATGTGTGTGTTATAAAAGATAGAACATATATTCCATGTTTTTTATTTTTATTTTTATTCTAAAAAGAATGTGTACTACCTTTTCTTAAATATTTAATTGTCATTAATGAAAAAGCAAACTTTCTATAGTAATTATTTTATTATGATATTGTAATAGAATGTGTTTTACGTATTTTTTATTTAATTTCCCATGTAAAATGTAAAAAAAACACATGTTCTCTTTGTAGAATCCAAAAAGACTATCAATTTAAAGTTAAATCTGAGGAGAGAGACTTAAGAATCAAATGGTTTTCCTCTCAATAGGGATAAGATAGAATACATGGATTGTTGTTTTTGCAAATAATTGTTTGAAAATGTTATAGATGTGTGACTCAGATACCATGTTATTTAAAAAGTAGATCATTTTCTATATTTAGGATCATTTTTTTAATGTGATGAAGATATTAATGAAAATGTCTCTCATAAGATTCAAAATAGATGAATGAAATAGTGAAATAATTTTGAAGTGATTTGTGACTATAATTTTTTTTTTGAATTTAAAGGGTAAATTTTATAGGACTGTCATTAGACTAGATACTCTATATGGTAGTGAGTGTTGGACTATAATGAGACATATCAAAAAAATAAGGGTAGTATAAATGAAAATGATAATATGGGAATGTGAGCATACTAAGATGATAAAATAATAAATGAATATGTTCGAAATAAAATTAGAGTTGCTCTGATTGATGAAAATATTATTGAGAATAGATTATGATGGTTTGGATATGTTAGAAGAAGACCTAGAGATTCATTTTTTAATAGGGTAAAATTAATGTCAATTTCACTTATTAAAAGAAGTAGAAGTAGACCTAAAAGGACCCTTAAACAAATCATTAATGATAATCTCACTCTAAATAGTTTCAATGAAAATATGATCTTCAATCACTAGTAGAAAAACTATTTATAACGTCACAGTTTTCATGTAGGTTATTTAGAATCGATGTGAAAGTCTAGGAATATGACATTTTCATATCGGTTAAATGATAAAAGATGTAAAAAAACTTTTAAAAATTTATGAATTGATCGAGGGTTCAATTCGTGGTCTTCCATTATCGTGACACAAGTCTTGTTTCTCTCTCACTGAAGTCCTAACTCTCTTATTTCTTTGATCTGGTGGTCCAATCTCACATTACGATCTTAATCAACCCTCCGGTTTTGTTAGCCTCATTTTATGCATCAAAGATAGATCTGAAGTAAGCCTAAAAAATTGTAGTTTATCTATTTTTGGTCGTTCTTTGGCATGGAATCTTTAACTGGCGATTGTTCGATCAAGTGGATTTCATTCTCGCATTACCATCTTCATACACTTGGGTTTTTTCAACTTCATCATTGTGTGTTCGATTCTAGATCTGTTCATCTCCAAATTTCTCTCCTAAAGGTTTGAATACATTTTATAATGTGTTAATTAGTTATTCCTAATTTTATTTCTAGTATTAATTAGTGGTTCCCATTCAATATATTTTTCCTTTGGATTACTTTAAAATTATTTTATACATTTTTTCATGCTAAGAAGTATGTAAAGGTGTGAATACCATATTTAAAGGTATGAATACCATACTATTACTAGTGTTATGTAAAGGTATGCATACCATATTATTACTGGTGTTTTTTAAACAACATGATATGATATGAAGTATTTGATGACATTACTGAACACAAGAAAATAAATAACTCATAAACTATTTTTGGATGACATCATCTAACACCCGCATATGATATGCATGATCTAAAGGAATATGCGGATTGATATGAACCATCCTCCAGATGTGGTACATAGAAATGTAAAATGAAATGAAATCTGGTGTAATTAGTTTGTAGGTTATCTGGCCTAGAAAACCAATTTACTGTTAGTGAAACCTCTCCCATAGAACTAAATTCAAGGTTTTAATTCAAATTAAACACAATTGAGTGTTTATTTAACTATGGTAATTGATTAAACTATCATTTTATATCATTTTCATCACATACCATCCCAAGATCCAGGTTTTTTCATCTTTGTGGATTGTTCCTATGAGTCAATGGGTCTCTTGTGAGTGCAATAGGTTGGGAGTGACTGTTGAAATCCTTATAAATAGAGTTGTAAATCAATCCGAGGCTGACATAGACTAAACGTGATTTATAATAATATAACAGACATCATTTTTTTCAACCATGGCTTAGATCTAACTGTATAGCTAGAACAGGTATCATAAGAATCAATTTAAACACGCTCTATACATACAGTATGCATACAATTGTTTCAAAGTACTTACACTTGTAGTCATACAATATGAATCATTGTGCACAGTTTAACACAGTACACTAATATCATAATTTTACTATATACAATAACAACCGATCAAATTTTTATAGGAGGAAATATCATTATGCATTTTGAAACTATTTATATTCTATATTTTGTTTCAATTCCACTTATCGTAGCATTTGGTGTATATAGGATTCCATTTATAAAATACATTTTCATACATTAATGTGCATGGTCATGTCTTTCAAAGGTACTCTGGGGTATTGCAAAAGGGTTGAATGGATGACGAGTCTACTTTTTAAAGTATAAGACCAACCAGGTACCCAATTAGAGAATACTATGTACTATATGAAGTCCCATGAAGTAAGGTTTAATGTGACAATTTATTTAAACTAAGACTCAATTTATGATTTGAATATATTGTTAATTAGAAAATAAAATAATTTTTTTTATTTTTATAAATAATCAACTATGAATTAGTTTTTCTCATTATATATATTGTTTTATGGATATTATTTTTTAGATATCATTGTACATATTTTTTAATAATTTTATAAGTTTATATTCATTTATTTTTACTTGAGAATTTTTTTAAACGAATCTATTTTGTAATTTCTTTTTCATTATTGAATTATCTCATCAAAATTTTTTATTTTCCTTCTAATGTTTCCATTCTTGGTTTTCTATATCTTTCAATTTCATTTCTAATCTAAATATTTTATAAATTACTCCCTCTATTATTGATATTTATTTTTAACATTTTTTATAAATAATAATGAATCTAAGTTTGATTAATTCACCTTGAAGAGGTGCTAAATTTGAGGAAGGTATCAATGTTTTTTTGGAATTTTCTAAAAAAAATGTTCCAGAAAATGACATGTTTTTCTCTCCATGTATGAAATGTTTAAACTTGAAGAAGTTGGAAAGTAAAGAGATCAAATATCATTTAATTTTTTAGGGTTTTAATTTGAGTTACAGCCCTTGAATTTGGCATGGTGAAACCATGTAGAATTTCAAATCTATTGATGATGGTGCTTTGAAAGATGATAAATATGGTTCACTTGATGAAATGATTCATGATATTAGAGTAGAGAAAATTAAGAAACAACTGAAAATTGAGCATTTATATGGTGATGCCAAAAAACCATTATATTCGGGTTGTACAGAACATACAGTTTTATTGACGTTGTTATGATTGATTAGCCTGAAGCCGAAACATGGATAGAGTGACAAGATTTTTATAGAGCTACTAAAATTGTTGAAAAATATTCTTCCTAAAGATAATGATCTTCTATATCATATTATAAATCCAAGAAAATATTATGCCTAACGGATTTGGGGTAGAAAATATACATGTCTTTCTGAATAACTGTGTTCTATATAGGAAAGAATACAATTTTGTTCAGAGTGTCCAAAATGTGAGATGTCACGGTATAATTTGAAATAAAAATCATAGGTTTATTTTTTAGTTATATAGATCCCCACCAATAAATTTTGGTAACTTTCTATAATTTTTCATTTCAAACAATTATTTTCATATTCATGTGATGAAAAAAATGTTAGATGGCATGCATATGAGTGGATATGTGATGGAAAATTACAGAATCCAATTGATTTTCCACAATGGAAGAAAATTGAACACTAGTTTCTTATATTTGGAAATGATGTTTGAAATCTCATACTTAGACTATGAACAGATGGAATGAATCCATATTGAAGCCTTAGTGGCACACATTGTTCGTGGCATGTTTTATTGGTAATTTAAAACTTATATCCTGAATATTATATGAAGAAAAAATATATCATGTTGAGATTAATGATATCTAGACCAAAATAGTCTAGAAATAATATTGATATTTTATTATCACCAATAATTGATGATTTGAAACTTTTATAGAAAGAAGTTATTAAGGTATACGATTCTTATAAAATGGAATATTTTCAATTATGTATGATGATTATGTTCACTATAAATGAATTCCTAGAATACAATAATTTGTCTAGATACAATGTTAAGGGGCATAATGATTGTCCAATTTTTTAAAAACATACTTCATATTATCAACCATATCATGGGATAAAAACAGTATACATGGGTCATCGAATGTTTTTGTCTATAGATGACTGTTATCAAAGATTAAAAAAGACATTCAATGGATCACATGAATTTTTTAGTGCTCAAAAATGTTTTTCCACTAATCAATATTTTGAGAAGATGAAAATCTTTTATGCAACATTCTGAAATACATAGAAAACTTGTGATTCTAGAAAAATTTGGAAGAAAAGATCAATATTTTTTGAGATACCATATTGGAGATATCATGAGGTCAAACATAACATCGATGTCATGCATGTGGAAAAGAATATCTATGATAGATTTATTGGAACATTGTTAGATATTAAAAGAATTACTAAAGATGGGTTGAATGAAATATTGGACTTACTCTTAATGGGAATATGTTTGTAGTCATCTCCCACTCATGATGGAAGGAAAACATTCCTACCCCCAGTTTGTTATACATTATCCAAGAGAGTGAAAATAATATTTTTTAGTATCATTATGATATCAAAGTGTCATAGGGTTATTCTTCAAATTTAAAAAAAATGTTTCTTTAAAGGATTTGAAGTTGATTGGTTTGAAATCTCATGATTTTCACGTCATGATGAAATAACTCCTACTAGTTGCATTACATGGAATATTGCCTATCCGTGTCAGAATGACTATCATGAAGGTGTGTTATTTCTTCAATTCAATTATTAATAATTCAATTGATCTTAATGATTTGAAAAACTTAGATAACAAATTAGTTTATATACTTCGTAAATTAGAAATGCATTTTACTCCATCCTTTTTTGATATCATAGTTCATTTAACGGTTTATTTGGTGCGAGAAATAAAACTTTTCAAATATGTATATCTATGTTGTATGTATCCTTTTGAAAGTTATAAGAAAATATTAAAGGTATATGTTAAGAATCCACATTGACCTGAAGCCTTCATTGTTGAGAAGTATATTTCTGAAGAAGTTACATAGTTTTTTACAAGCTATTTGTCTGCAGTAGATCACATCGGTTTGCCTACATCTCGCCATGAATGAGTTAATTATGGGGGAAAGAGGATCTATGGATTGAAAGTAAAATCATTGAAATGTGAAGAGATAAATAAGGTACAATTATAAATCTCGAATAACATAGATGATGTTCAACAAAATATAAAATTTCATATTAATGTGTTGAAATAATGTTATCCCAAAAAAAGATATGTGGATTTTGACTAAGCATAACAATTTTTTTCCACGGTTTAAAGAGAGATTTCATGGTAGATTAGATACATATAAAACATTGAGATGTTTAGTGGGAGTTCCTAGTTTAAATTTGTTAACATGGTCTGGGTATGGTATTAATGGATATACATTTCATACGAAAGACCAGGACAACATAAGTGAAGTTCAGAAGAGTGGTGTATTGTTGTTTGCAGAAGTAATTAATTTTTCATGTTCTAAAGAAAAAAACCCAATATCTACATCAAGTGCATATTATGGAGTCATTGAAGAAATATGGGAGGTTTTTTACATTAAATTTTAAGTTCCAATGTTAAAATGAAAATTATTTATTGGTAATAATAGTGTCAAACATGATGAATTTGGAATAACAATAGTTAATATGAATAAATTGAAATACACAGTTGGTATATTTATCATGGAGACAAATAAAAAAAATTATATATTATTGATCAATTTGATATATAGCAGTCTATTGTTTTACAAGAAAAAACAATATTCTTGTGATGATAAACTTGATGAAGATGCTAATTTATGTGAGATCACCACTTCCATAGAAATATTAACAGATAATGTAGATGAACATTTCGAAGACATGGTTTTTTCCATACGAAATGATCATAATCAAGGAATTTGGGAAAACAATCTATGAGTACATTCATAATTTTATAGGTTACATCTATTTTTATTTTTTTTACATTTTAAAATTTCACAAAATGTTAGATATTTTATTATGAATATATTTTTTAAAACATGTATCAACACAAAATTTTCAAATTTTATTACATTCATTTATGTCATTTCATATCACATTAATGATGTTAGAATTTTGGTTAACTATAAAAAAATATGAATTGACTTGTGTTAAGTTTAGTTTATTTTACTATTTGTTTGATAATTTTCCTTTTTTAATTTTTATTTTAATGTAATAGTTGTATTAATATTTTTTTAATTGATCGTTTATTTCTTTGATTTATATGATAATGAAAGATCCATTAGCTGATACAACACATACTTTTATATATAATCGAGGTCACGATACCTTCGGGGAGGAACACATGCATGCTCCTGTTGATGAGTCTCCCCATTATTCTTTACATGAGAAAATAAATTCCATGGGGGGGGGAGTTCTAGGGTGGGTAAAAATGGCATCATACATTTACCAAAATTATATATTGCCCGTAGTGGGGACCAGAGGGTATCAGTATAATTTTATGATAATGATATTCTAAGAGGTCCACATGCAAAACAATTCAAGACATTTATAAATTAGTGCAGGCTAAAAGTAAAGTTTGTATTTTGATTTATAATTGGAGAAGTGTTGAAAAAGTTACCATATCTCACATACAGAAGACTATTTTTGTAAGCATGTTTTCTATTATTTTACTTATATTGAAATTTTATAGTTATATATGTTTTCACCCTTCTTATCATATGACATATGATATACCAAATAATGGAGGAGTCAAGAATAAATGTTTATCATTGGCTGCTTAGAGATGGAGGGATTCTAATATTCCCCCACATCAAAATTCATTTTTGGGAATAGAAAACATGAAAATCCAGGTCATATATATCAACTTATAGATGAATATACCTAGAAGAAATTTGTTGAAACAAGACGAGGAGCAATGTTTTTGGTAAGTGAAATGTAACATTTTAGAATTTTTTTATATTAATGATAATATTAATGATCATATTAATGATCATATTAATTAATTTTTAATTCTTAATTTATAGAAATCAAGGAGATATCATTAGGAGATCCAAGAAAAAAACGTATACCCTCAGACTTTATCTTGGGGAGGGTATACGTTACTAGAAGATAAAATGATGGATGAAAATTTTCAATAACTAAGGGTTTCCTCTTCAATCTCAGTAGAGGTTGGACCTCCTTTCCCACTGTAAGGCATGAAAAATGTAAGAGGTCTCAGGTGAGAAAAAAAGGACATTATCTTACGGAAAAGTTGAGGGTTGTAGCTGAGAAGATTGTATGATGTTTACATTATTTAATTATTTAAGTTAAATCAATTGTTTATATATTATGATTCATTATAGTATTTTTCAAATATTTCATATAGGATTCTCTTAACAATAAGAGCACACATGGGGCCTTTATTGTTGAGGGTAGGTAGAATATTTTATCTATAGAATTGGGAAAGGCCGAACACCTGAGTCATGTATGAGGATACCTAACAGGTGTATCGGTAAAATAAGTGTTTCCCCATTCTGAATATTTTTTCAAGGGAGGATGTTTATAAAAAAATAAACACTTTGGATGATAAAGTTTAGGATATCTGCTTGAATATGGAGGATAGCTTCCATACAGATGATGTTTGAAAGCATGAAAAAATAGTTTCAGACTGTTGATCTAACTCCTCCACCTCCGCCACCTCTGCCAGTTGATCCCACTCCTAGTTATTCTACTTATACATATTTGGATGTAAACCCCACTCATTCTCATCCTACTCCAACACCCCCTCATACACATCTTCCCAATTATTGTGAGTTGCATATTGATGATCCTCAGTATATTGTTGCACATGAGATGATATTTTATTTGGGTAATACCATTCATAATCAACTGATAGAGATAAATCATCATAGGGTCACTGTATAGGATATTATCTATAGATCAACAATAATTCCATATCCTACAGATGAGGTTAATACAGTAGGACAAAGTATCAACCATTTTCTAGCTTGGCTATCTGGACCTGTTTGACATATTATCATAGAGGTATGTGTATAAGTTATATTTTATTACATTTTGATATTAAATTTGTTTTATCATTATAATGTTAATATATTTATCTATTTTTTATAGGAATACTTTAAAGGTAAATAAATATTGTATAGTCAATAACATATATAGAGTGTTATGACTTCAGATGCAGTTTCTTATGCTTTTGATAGACTGTTGAGATATTAAAATCTGTTACAGGATTTATATGATATTCGAATTGAAGATGATGTTTATGGGTGTGTAATGAAGGTGATACTTTTGAAAAATGATATCATGGAGCTTTTAGCGAGAGATTAGTTAGGCATTTACATGAAACAAATTTTTTCCATGTAAGCTGGTTAACAAATTTTTTCTAATCATTTAATTTATTAAAAATATATACTTATTTTTGTTTTGTATTAGGTATCTTTATAAATTTTTTATAGATATTTACAAGAAAAATTTATGTCATATAAATTTTTCATGTCGGTTATTTGATAAAAAATTTGAAAAACCATAAATAATAGTTTTTCACATCTGTTATTTGGTAACCGATGTGAAAAACAATCTTCCATGTCGGTTATTTTATAAAAATGATTTGGAATACATGTAGATTGATATTTTAAGTCGGTTATCAAATAATAAATGTGAAATATTGATAGCCACTCTCTTTCACATCGGTTATATATATAACTGACGTGAAAGAAGAATTTTTGTTTTTTTCATTTTAGTTATTTAAAAACTGACATGAAAAACTTTCAATATATATATATATATATAAAACATCGGTTATTTAGAACTGATGTTATAAAATTATTTACAATTTCACTCACCAAAATGTATTATATTAACCAATGATAAAAATCAATATAAACCGATGTAAAAAATCTTCATTTTCACTAGCGAATAAATCCAATTGGCGACGTCTGATCTATGTAGACAACCACGTTTGATTGGGTTTAAAACCTATTTTTTCTTCTTCTAATAAAGCACAAATTGTACTTTTAATTTTTTTTGATTTTATAAAATTATTAATGACAGAACATGTGTCATGTTATAATATATTATTTTTATTTTTATAATAGAGCATGTTTTACATTTTTTTATTTTTTATTTGAAATATTAAACAAAACTTTTCATGTTTTACAATTAGACTTTTTACTAGAATATAACACGTGTTCTGTTGTGTATATAGTTTTTTATTATATATGAAAGAATATATGTTATGTGATTTTTAATTTCATTTTTCTAATAATAAAACATGTTTGTACCATTTTCAACTTATATTATTATTAATGAGAAAACATGTGTTCAGTTGTATTTTTTATTATATTTTTGAATAAATCACATTTATATATGTTTTATTTGATTTTTTATTCATACAAAACAATAAAGGAAAATAATTTATAAAACCATTTAAATAGGGTTGGATGCATGGATCAAATATCATAAATTAGCTCTATTATATACCATATTTTCATTGAAACCATTTAGAACAATATCATCATGAATGATTTGTTTAAGGGTCCATTTAGAAACCAAAAAAATGTTATGTTTTTATTAATTCACATTTCTATAATAATGGAACATGTGCTATGTGACCTATTTAGTTTTTCATGTTATATACTACATAAAATATATTTTGTGATTTTTATTTTTATTTTCTATTAATGAATTAAATGTGTTGTGGTGTCATATTTTGTTAAATTTTTATAATTAAAAATGATTTATTTATTTATTATTCAATTTTTTATATAAACCTATAAAAAAATATTTAACATTTTTATTGGAATAAAAAATGAATCATCTGTTTTTTATATATGATGGTACACATTTTTTGTGTTTTAGAGCTCATATTTCTTGTACTGAACATTTCTATTGTGAAAAACTACTCAAATAAATTTTATGAATTGATATTTTATTTTTCAAGTAAAATGGAATATAAAAGGTTTATTTTGTTTTATTAATCTTCAATGTTATTTTCTTTATTACATGTCACATTTTTTTATAATTATTCTCTTATAATAAAAAATATTATTTGAAATTGTATTTTTAGTTGACAAAACATAGATTATGTTTAAAAAAATTACATCATAACATGTTTTCTACATTTTTTATATTTTAAATAAAAAAATTTATTGATATTTAAACTTGAAAATTTATATGGAATAACGATAATTATTTTTCTCCAAAACAAAAAATTTAGGAAATGTATTTACTTTTTAATTTAAAATGATATTTTTTTGAATTTAATGTTTGTTTTAAATGATGGTTTGAAAAAATGAATATAATTTTCCTTACAATAGGGAATCCATTTAAAAATTTAAGGATAAAAAAATTTGAATAAAATATAATCCAATAAAAAAGTAAAAAACTTTAGAACAAATAATGAGATTAAATCTATAGCACCAAAATTAATTAAATCTTGACATAAATTTGAAATTTAGAGGCATGAAATTGTGAGGTAGACATCTCAAAAAAAGTTTTAGTGAAAATAAAAAATAAAACCATACTATATAAAGTTGAGTGTTATGCTGTTAAATCTTACGACATGTTAGATACAAACAAATTAAACCATCAATAAAATATGAAAAGGAACAATTTACAGTTTTTTCATTAAATATTATTAAAAAACACAATCAATGATCTTAAAATCAATAAACTATGGATAAGAAGGAACTAAGTCAAGCATTGGATAATTTTTATGAAATATAAGATGATCCATCTAAAGAAAAATAAAAAACAGATCGTTATTCCTGTTCCAAAAGGGACTAAAAAATATTCAAAATGAATCTTTAGAAAAAAGATAGAATTAAAAAGATTTGGTGCAAAAGGGGGGTTAAGATCATCTTAATTTTTTTTTCAATTTTAAAACTTGTTTTGATTAAAATTTAATCAAATTATGTAGCTTATAATGATATGAAATGAGCACATTTAGAATACACTCAAGAAAAAAAATCTGAGTGGGGGTGCGTAGCAGAGGGAGAAATTTTTTTGAAGTAGGTTATCCCTTTGATACCATGTAGATGGGTACACTTAATACCTCAAAGAGAGGTGAAAAACTTCATTTATAGATAGAGGAAAATAAATACATGTAGGAGGAAATGATGTGGGTCTTAGAAATACACTTAAATGGAAGACCCCCTCCCATCGCTAGTCCCTGTTGTGGAACTACCAGCCCCTCCACTCACCTCCACTACACACCATCCCTAGCATCTTCCCACTATGAGCACGACATTTTCACACCTCCCAAGCATGACCCACCACCCCTATGGCCTATCCATTCAATAGAAGATGGCTTCCCCTTACTTCATCTCTGACCATAACCTCATTATGCCTCCCAGGCGTGCCTCTCTACCCCTGATGGCGTCATACTTCTCAGGTGCACCCCACCGCCCCTGCTGACGACGTCCCTTTCCATTCATTACCCCTAACAACCAATGTCTCCCACCACACCATCTTCTTGCACAATCCTATCATGCGAATACTATTCTTATTTTCATTCCCTACAATGCACACCTATTCTCCGAATATAGCCAATGCCCTCAGGTAGCACCTCCCACAACCCCCTCCCTTGACGACACTGATCCTAATGTGACATTGAAGGTAGTTGCAGAGGTTGAAAATAAATTTATGGAATCAGGACCATTAGGGATATCAGGGTAAGAAATATTCCAATAATACATCTAATTAGTATCTTACTGCATGCTATTCTAGCATGCTTTGATGCTACTGACCCAATTATTCCTTCCAAGGCATTATCTAGCTATCCCTACCAATAACCCCTAGGATTGATTTCTCATTTCAAGCTACTTATTTTTTATTCTCCATCTCCCTCTTTACATGGAAACATCCTCACCACCATACAATATCTATCACATCCTGGAACTCTTGATGTCTAAAATTGCTCTTATAAAATCTCATCAGACTGCTTTTCCACCAACCTCATCTCCAACCTCTATCCCCCATATTGGTTGCCCTACCGCTTGTTTATCTCATCAACCATCTACTTGGATGCTTGATTCTGGTGGTTCTGATGATCTCAAAGGTGATAGAGGTATGTTTACTATTCATTGACCGTATACGCGTGCCACTGTAATTAATGTTGCTGACAGATCTACGATCTCTATTACGGGATTTGACACATGCTCCTTAACTCCCTCTATCCACCTAACTTCAATGGAAAGGAAATAGATTTTGTTTCTATTTTAAAATCCTCTCATGTTGTTTTTTAGGAGCATTCATCAAACCGGGAGTTTGGTAGAGGTCATCTTAGTAATGGGGAGTACATTTTTGATACCCCATCATCCCTTTATTGCACATCCACCTTTTCTTACATCGTCAACCAACATTTTCTTCATTTTCATCCACCACCTTTAGTCTTACAATTTTTCCCCCATTTTAGTCTACATCATTCCTTCTATTGTGAATCCTGTAATTTTTTCAAACATCATTGGACATCTTATATTCCTCGTTTGGTGACACGTGAAACTAACCCTTTTGAAATGGTTCATTCCGATGTGTGGGGTCCTTGTTGTTTAAATAGTGGGTTCCCTAGACCCAACTATTCAGTGCTTTTGATTACCATATTGTGTATACAGTTAGAAATGCATGATGTAATCTTACCATTATAGTGTAGACTGTTCTGCATCCACCATTGAAATGGTAATGTCCAAATATTAATTGTTGTTTCGAAAGGTTATAACAGTTCCTAGGCTATAATGAGAACCTCTAGACACTATGACTTTAATCATAAATATACATGTTCTATGGTCTAGATATATCTTACTAATTGGAAAAAGTAGATGTTTGACCATCAGGTGCTGGGGGATCATAAGAATTGAGACTTTTTCTCATGAAGTTCATACTTTGTGATCTCTAGTAGTGAGATCATGAGGACTGACCCGCCAATAGGAACACCATATATTTCGGGTGTCATTAGATGTTCCTATCTACGATCATGTGTAATGGTATCCTTACATGAGATCATTACCAATGTATGTCATTTGATTGCATACTTTGATGAAAGAGGAAAACCATGGAAATGAAGTCGTGGTGAGGTAGTTTGTGTCGGGTGCATCATTGGTGGTATGAAATTGGTTGAATGGTCAAGAAATGATTTTTCGCTTTCGAGTTATGGAAGTAATATATCTCAAGCCATGTAGATATGGATGGTAGTGCCTTTATAAGACCATATCCATGTAAGTCAAGGGTAAATCCATCCAGTTAAATCAAAAAACTATAAAGCAAGAAAAGGGAGATGACATGTGAGTGCGTCCTTCTTTATGAGATATTATAGACAAAGAGATTATATTACACAGTGCGTGTTCGTAGGTTAATTTTCGCTACTGTGACAATCCTTATTTCTTCAGGGGACATGCTGGGTTTCTAGATCCTGCTCTTGGTCTGTGAATACTATTCATCGCTGTCGAAATAAGGTCCTAGAGGGTCACACATAATAGCATATTCAAGAATCTTCCCTATTCAGTTGAATATGAGTTTTGGACATGGTGAGACCCGCCATAGGGGCCCATGATTTGTCCAAAGTTAAACGATCACCAATTCAATAAATAAATTCATATTATTTGAGTTTAGAATAATGAGTTTTAAATTTATTTATAAAATGTATTTACAAGTTTTAAGTAAATACATGAAAAAATATTAATTGACAAATATTAAATTATTCAAGGTTCAATTAATATTTATGGGAGTGATGAGTCGAGTTAATGACTTAATTATTATCATTTAATATATTTTAATATATTACAAGTAAGTGATAATAATATTTATGACTCAAACAAGTAGTCGTAAAATGTCATTGATAGTGTGTTATGTATTCGGGGTTGGCGAGGCGATACCAGGTATTTTAATTAAGCACTATAAATAGAAGAAGAGGGTCATTTGCCAAACACTATTGATGGAGATTATCTCTCATCTCCTCTCTCCTATAATCTAGAGAGAGATGCTCCGGATCCAAGGAGCATGGATCAAGAATTCTCCTATACATCGCCAGTGAAGCGTTACGGTGATCGTTGGAGTGTCGAAGGCGTCATCGCAATTCCGCATTAGCACTCAGATTATAATGAACAATGCTCTCGTGGATTCCTTGAATCATGTGTGGATGATCTAGAGGAATCTGACTTCGGATTCTTCGAGCAGCGATCACCAACGATGAGCAGACAACGTGCGCGACTTCAGAATTAAACTAGGTATTTTTACAGTTTATTTTGTGCTTAAAATACTTCACGTGGGATCCTCGGCTTTGACAGGGCTGCCCTTCATGGACATCGACAAGTTTATGTTTATCGGCGATGATTTTTTTTAAAAACCCACCTGTTTAGGGCTTCCGTTGCGTGGCAGATTCCAACAAGTTATATCAGAGCGATGCGTGATGATTTTAAGCTAAGAAATATTAAATTTTATTTAAAATATAAAGAAGGCATTGTTACGGTCCCAATGCCATAGACCGCGTTTGAATCCGATATCAGATGACCCATCTGCGATCATCTAAAGTTTAAAATCGGAATTAAACCGATTGTTTTTGATCACCGAGTGGACATCCGATTATCAGAATAGTGTTTTCTGGTGAACCTTAATAATTATTATTGTTATAATAATTCTATTATAATAATAATAGTTTATTTATAATAATAATTTTATTATTATAATATTATATTATAATAATAATAGTTTATTTATAATAATAATTTTATTATTATAATATTATATTATAATAATGTTTTATTATTATAATGTTTTTGAATTTTCTATTCTAAATATAGAATTTTGAAAATTTTATTGAAGGGAGGAGAGACCTACTTTGTAGGTCTCTAACTTTTTTTTAAAAAGGTAATAAAAGACTTAAGACTTAAGTCTTGCAAAAAAAATAATAATAAAGGGGGTGGGGCAGACCAGCCTGTTAAAAAGATAAAAAAAGACTGTTTGGTTTTGGGGGGCCAAGCAGCCCCCCGCTAGTCCTTCTTCTCGCCAAGTCGGCGTGTCCCGACTCTCCCGCTCCAGGCCCACAACAACACCCTGGCCGCCTCTCCCCTACAGAGGCCTTCTCCCGTGCTCCACCCCTGGACCACCTCCTGTACCAGCCAGTCCAGGCCACCAGAACACCTGACCGCCTGCCTCCTTTATGGAGATCCCACGCAGCAGGCACCACCTCCGGCTGGTCTCCCTTGTGGAGACCCGTTGCAGCACGCATCAGAGTCATGACACACCACACCTGGCTACACCACACGTTGGCACCAGAGCTTCCCCGCACCGCCCCGACAACCCCAGACTCTCCTCCTCCGGTCTTCCCCGTTGCGGTGCATCGTACCAGGAAGCTGCCTCCTCGGTTGCCAGAGGCTGACCAGCTGCACATAGCCTGGCGCAATAGGCCACTACACCCAGGCGCCCTCTCAGCCGGAAGCATCCCCACGACTTCCCTCCTCCCTCTGCGCAGCTCCACAGCAGGCCGGTCGGCCCTCTCCCGGACTACTGCACCGGCGCCCCGTGGTGCCCCTATCGACCGCGGACACCCCCACTGGGATTCCATTATCCAATGAAGTCCTCCTGATTCATCCACCCTCCACCATGGAAGAACCGGTGCGGCACCCTACCATGGGTTCAATCTCCCGTGGGTCTACGCACAACTCTCGGTGCCTGTCTGAAGTTGTGGCATCCTTGTTCAGTCAAGCGCACCAGCTGGAAGCAAACCACGGCCGTCGCCCAGTCTTTCTAGCGGGTAGGTAACCTCACTACCTCGAAATAATTTTGGGCGGATCTACCCATCTCAGAATGGGCTTGGGCGGTCTGGCCCGGCCTAGGACTCCCTTGCACGGGGTCAATACTGTCCAGACTGGGTCTGCACAGGTTCGCCCCGACCCGCGCAAGCCCTACCCAAAGTTTTAAGGGTATGGGTGGTTTAATTTAATAAAATATTAATTTAAATAATTAATTTAATTACAGTTGATAATTAAATTAATTTAATATTAATTTTTGGCTATTAAAAATTTTAATGCGGTGTGACTAATTTATTTGGGAGATAATTAAATTAATTAATTAATTTAATTTTTGGTTTTAAAATTAAATTAATTAAATGGGACCAGATGACATAAATATTGGATTAAAATTTAGAGTGAAATTTTTAATTCAATTAAAATTCCCTCAAGTTTAATTTTAATGCAAGTTCAATTTTTATTCTGCATTTATTGAATATATGCGAGATTATTGTGTATATGTCTGATCATGAACTGAGACCGACCAATTCATGTATGGTGTGGTTTTAATTATTTATTTAATTATATATTTATTGTAATGTTTTTGTAATAATTAATTTAATTAAATAAAAAGGTGATATGTGTGTTGTCTTAGAGTCATTATATGTATAAGGGCTTGCACGCCCATTCTCAGAGTTATACATTTTTACCCCAAGACCCCCTTTCTTGCGTGCGAGTAATGTTGTATAGTGACGAGACGACATATGACGCACTTCGGGCCAAGTGACGACGACGCACCAGACAGAAGTTGGTTGCATTGGATGAGCAAACATTGCTGTTCAAGTTGCAAGCCACGTGACTAAAGATACTTAACCCTAGGGTTGCATTTGGTTCGTTATTCACTCAATGGATCAACCATTATAACAAGATCATGATCAGGTGTTCATTTTATTTTTCATTGTTTATTATTTTTGTTCATGTGTAATTTATTGTGCGATCACATAGTATAATAATAAACAAGCATGCAAGATAAAATGAACATGTGACGCGATGAAATTTCTATTTCTTACACGGTCAGTTGTGAGTGCGATTATATAGTACGTGCTTATAAAAATAGAAAATTATTTCTTTTGTCACACTAAAAATAATTAAACCCTCAAAAATATATTAAATCATAATTGCCTTCCGTCATTCAAATTTAGACAAAATCGATTGTTTGAGGTGTCGGTCATGCCATAGATGAGGGTGTCTCTTATTACTAGGGATTACTTATAAGAATGATGGCTTGACTTAACTAAAATTACAGCAAAGAAATAGCCATAGCTAGCTTGTTGTAATTTTAGAGGCAAACGTTCAATTTCTGATTTTAAGAAGCTGGGACTTCACTCAACATATCGAGGAGCCACAAGTTAAAGCGTTTGACCAGCCAAAAGCCTTCCTAGAACCCTCCAAGTAGTGGCATAGCCACAACTTTTAGACTATGAGGGGTGGTTTTGGGATCCTTTACACTAGAATACTCAAGCGACAAAGTATTCTAATTCTAGCATAGAGGGTTCCTAGAATCTGATAAAATAGTAGGAGACATAAAATGATTTAAGTAATTAAAAAAATATCTAAACTGGTAATTTAGATAAAAGGCACTAATCTGCTAAAATTCATTTTTGTAGAAAAAATGGAAAGTTATACCACAAGATTAAAACTGCGATATTATAATGGAAAAAGTAAATTTCCACTATGACACGAGTATCCATGAATATTATAGGCGCGTGCGCATAGTACTATGATATAGGAAAATCAAGGTGTCAGTGTCCCTAACACTATTAAACTACCTCAAAAAGTGAGGGTGAAAATTGCTTATAGGAGACTAATGTACAAAGCATATGATAGTTATATCATTATGATTTCATCAACGTCTGATGTCAGTTGCAGTCGCTACACCAGGACATGGATGATAAAATATGAAGTCTCATCTCTGAGATATTTGCGAGGAGAAAGCGAAGCAATGATATGAATAAGGCGAAGTTTACACCAGCATATGTAAATTGAAAGATTCATCATGATCTTTAAATGTCATTTTCACCACATTACTCAAGTCTCGTTTTAAGTTACAAAACAAAAAAGTATTGAGTAAAATATTCATTACCAATTTAGGTAAGATTCACCAAGATAATAAGAATCAAAGAAAATAAAGTTTTAATCCTTATGACGAATAAATTAAAAGACATTGTGAAAAGAACAAAGGGAAAGTAATTCCAATGGCACATTCATGGATTCCTTCAATAAATGAGGTATTAACAAATTTTATTTACATTGCATATTATAAAATAATACTATGGAAGTTTATAGGCAATAAACTAATTTAAAGAAGCAAGTTTTCGCTTCTAAATCAGGCATATTCATCAATGTAATGTTTCCTTTTACTACTTGGGTATTCAATACTATATGATTTTTATATATGTGTATTTAAATACAATAACCAAGTAAGTATAGAAACATTACTATAAGTCAGGTGTATTCTCCAAGTGGCTGTAAAAGGGTGATACCTAGGCCGGTGATGATAATTACACGACTTCTTTAATTTCCAAGTGTAAGATTTGTGTTGAAATATTATTGAGTATAACCACAAACATTAATATCATATGTCCTTGGATGCAAGGAGACGTTCTTTCAAGTTCTGGAATGAATTTTGTTTTTGGTAAACTCAATCACTTGTTCAATAATACATGAATCACAAGAAATTAGTGATGAATATAAATGTAAGACTTATACCCACTTGTGACAATATAATTCTTTGTCATGTAATACTAAAAGTAGACGTCATGAATATACCATGTATGGTATTTAGGCTCATCACAACTAAGTACTTTTGGTATTATCGACGTCTTTAGTTTGGAAAAAGGAGTCTTTATAAATAAAGGTATGTCACAAGGCTTTTGGAAATAGTTCAACAAGTAAAAATAAACTATTCTAATTATAAGCTAGTGGTATATATACTTCATAAGATTCCTTTAAGTAATTAAGGAATAACAAAGTGAAGTATATGCATGGTCCAAAGATATGAGTAGCTTCGGGTGGGATACCGAAGAATATCTCGACCAAGCATTCATCAATCATGATAATATAGTGTGGAGCAATTCCTAAATGCACATTACCTTATCGAAATCACGACATTGATGTTAATGATGAGTATTGACGATGAAGTCTTACATATCAACATTGATCAACAAAATGTAGCGTGGAGTAATTCCTAAATGCACATTTTATACATCAAAGTATTGATGTAAGTAATATCAATGTTGAAATTAGCAGAAACTTCCATTATATTTCATGAAATGATTTTCAAATAACAGCGATATCCCATAACCATATGCCAACTATAAAGACAAATGGATATCATACGAGTCATAGTATGATGTAAACCCATTATGTCATAAGAACATATATTTGGATGCAAAGAGTTTGTTAGGACATAAACAAACTTGTGTCAAGACAAACACATTGTGCATTTAGTGTAATAATCCTAACAGTTTTTTAGGTTGTTATGTAAATCCCTAAGATAAAAGAGTAGGTAGTCAAGAAAAAGAGTACACTTATATATAAGGGTCCACATCTCTATTGGAGATAGTGGGAGATATATTGACTTGTGTTTAGTCAATGATCAAGATGCACAAGTAGTTGGCATAGGAACTAGTTCCACAAGCACATGTGAAACAGAGTATGTTCCAAAGACACATACAACGTAGGAAGGTTAAAACCATAGTGATGGTTTTTATATTCACCACGATCGGTGATCTATTATTCAAAGTGAATAATATTTCCTATAAGTAAGCAGTATATGGAAATTAGCTAAAATTGATAAGACCAACTAAAATTCAATTAATGGATTCCATGTATCAAAGTGAAAAAAGGGATTATTGTTTTGAATACTGCAGTGGGTATTCAAGTGAATTGATGCATGAATGGTACAAGTGTAGTACTAATAAGGTTCGGTTGGTTTTACTAAGTCATTATGCCTAAATCTGTTAGAATTTTCCTTATCATAGCTAATATCTATGATCAATTTATTTAGCATTGGATGTCATGACCACCAATCGTGGATGGTGTCTATACGACGCAACTAGAAAGGGATGGTCACGTCACATAATGCTAATAAAAGTTGCAAGTTATTGAAATACGATTTAGGATTAAAGTAAGAAACAAGATCATATTATATACATTTGCAACAAATGATTTCCATGTGTCTACCAGGGGTTAGTGGGGGCACCAATGTTTTCCAAGAAAAAATATGTTCGACAACATATGGAAAATAGACATTGGTCTCATAGTTAGTTAAGACCAAAATTAAATTTATTCTCCTATGATTGACTTAAAGTATCAACCTAAGTTCTAGGGAATAGGATCTACTGAGGTAGATCTATAGGTTTCTTGGTCCTAGTCAATCATACGTATAGTGACATTGTATTGAAAAATATATGTTGGAACAATTCAAGAGATGAATTGTTGCATATGTCACAGGGCATAATCTCTCCATGTTAACATTTTTGTGACATGGGAAGAGATAAATGTGGTGAATTGAAATTCATATGTCGGAGTGATGGATAAATCAAATATGCCATGATATGTACACAAACCAATATTGCCAAGGTATATTTTAAAATAGGAAAATATCAGTTATATCCAGGAGAACTATAAAGGATATAGTCAAAACTATCTAATTGTACTTTGGAATGTACAAAAGATATGTACTTGGTAAGTGGAGAATAAAGGATACTAGTTTTTGAGGATACGAACTAGTCTTCCATAGATCAATGTGATCTTGTATTGTAGTTAGGCTAAAGGCGATGAGCGAGTCAAGATCATATCAGCCAGTGGTGGCCATACCTACAAGACCGAGTACATTGAAACTTCTAAGATATCTAAGAAGAAGTTAAATGCAATGATTTGTTCCAATTCTTGTAATCACACCTGGTGAGAAAATTATTATCATAATATAGATTATGATATTTTTACTAGACAAGATGTCAAGTTATAACAGTGTACAAAAAGGTACATACTCGGGATACCATCTCTTGAGAAGTTTTACTCAATGAGATAAGGTCGCAATAGTAGAATTTCCATGAGGTGGAACAGTGGTAGACCCAGTAGCTAAATTCGTTACTCAACAGAAACATGATGTTCATCATTTGAGTATCTAACAAGTTTGGTTAGCAAGTTGTCTCTAGTGAAAGTGGGAGTGTTTAAATTGTGGGTTCCCTAGACCCAACTATTTAGTGATTTTGATTACTATATCGTGCATACAATTAGCTATGCATGATGTCATCTTATCATTATAGTGTAGACTGTACTGCATCCACTATTGAAATGGTAATTTCCAAAGATTAATTGTCGTATTGAAAGGTTATAACAGTTCCCAAGCTATAATGAGAACCTCTAGATACTATGAAATTAATCTTTAATATATATTTTCTATGGTATAGATACATATTACTGATTGGACATAATAGATGTTTGAACATCAGGTGATAGGGGCTCATAAGCATTGATACTTCTTCTCATGAAGTTCGCACGTGGTGGTCTCTAGTAGTGAGATCATGAGGACTGACCCACCAATAAGAACACCGCATGTTTCGGGTGTCATTGGATGTTCTTATCTACAATAATGTGTAATGGTCTCCTAACATGAGATCATTACCAATGTATGTCATTTGATTGCGTACTTTGATGTAAGACGAAAACCATGGAAATGAATTCATGGCGAGGTAGTTTGTGTCGGGTGCATCATTGGTGGCATGATATTGGTTGAATGGTCAAGAAAGGATTTGTCGCTTTTGGGTTATGGAAGTAATATATCTCAGGCCATGTTGAAATGGATGGAAGTACCTTTATAAGACCATGACCATGGAAGTCAAGGGTAAATTTTTCTAGTTAAATCAACAAACTATAAAGCAAGAAAAGGGATATGACATGTGAGTGCATCCTGCTTTATGAGATATTATAGATAGAGAGATTATATTACACAGTGCATGTTCGTAGGTTGGTTGTCACTGCTGTGACAATACTTATTTATTCAGGGGCCATGATGGGTTGCTAGATCCTACTCTTGGTTTGTGAATACTATTCACGGCTGTCGAAATAAGATCCTAGAGGGTCACACACAATAGCGTATTCAAGAATCTGCCCTATTTAGTTGAATAGAAGTTTTGAACATAGTGGGACTCGCCACAGGGGTCTGGGATTTGTCCAAAGTTAAAAAATCACCAATGAAATAAATAAATTAATATTATTTGAGTTTAGTATAATGATTATTAAATTTATTTATTAAATGTATTTATGAGTTTTAAGTAAATACCTGAAAAAATATTAATTGACGAATATTAAATTATTCAAGGTTCAATTAATATTTATGGGAGCGACGAGTTGAGTTAATGACTTAATTATTATCATGTAATATATTTTAATATATTACAATAAGTGATAATAATATTTATGACTTAGAAAAGTAGTCGTAAAATGTCGTTGATAGTGCATTATGTATTCAGGGCCGGCGAGGCGATACCGGGTATTTTAATTAAGCATTATAAATAGAAGAGGAGGGGAATTTTCCAAACACTATTCATGGAGCTTATCTCTCATCTTCTCTCTCCCATAATATATAGAGAGATGATCTGGATCTAAGGAGCATGGATCAAGAATTCTCTTATCCATCACCAGTGAAGCATTGCGGTGATCGTCGGAGCGTCGAAGGAGTCATCACAATTCTGCGCTAGCACCCGGATTATGACGAATGGTGCTCCCGTAGATTCCTTGAAGCACGTGTGGATGATCTAGAGGAATTTGACTTCGGATTCTTCGAGAATCAATCTCCAACGACGATCAGACGTCGTGCATGACTTCAGAATTAAACCAGGTATTTTTACGGTTTATTTTGTGCTTAAAATCCTTCACGCGGGATCCTCGGCTTTGACCGAGCTTCCCTTCACGGACATCGACAAGTTTATGTTGATCGTCAGTGATTTTTTTTTAAAAACCCACCTGTTTGGGGCTTCCATTGCATGCCCGGTTCCAACACTTGTAGGGTCACATTCAGTTAGGGTACAATTATTATGTATCCTTTATTGATGACTTCTATAGGATGACACACCGATGTCTACTTCATGATCGTTCTGAGGTGTGTGATATTTTCAAGACATTTTACTATGAAATTCACACTCATTTCTCCAATCCTATTAAAGGTCTCCACTCAGACAATGACTGATAATATTTATCTTCTACCCTTAAGTAGTTTTTCAAAGATCACAATGTACTCCATAAAACATCCTTCCATGATACCCCTCAGTAGAATGGTGTGGCTAAGTGTAAACATCATCATATTATAGAAACTACTCAGTCCTTATTATTTCACATGCAAGTTTGTCATTCTTTTTAGGGGATGAAATTATTATTTTCACCTATCTTATTAATCATCTTTATTCTTCTATCCTTTAGGGGAGAGTCCTTTCTCAACTATGTTCACCTCCCTTCATCCTCACCCTCTTCCATTTCATGTTTTTGGGTGTCTTCGTTATGTTCGCGAAACTCATCCTTGTCTCTCTAAATTTTCCCCAAAGGCCCTCCATTGAATTTTTCTAGGCTTCTCTCATACCCAGTGTGTCTACCATTGTTTCTCTCATGAATTGAGATGTTATATCATCTTCTCTAATATCTCTATTGAGAACTTTTCATTTTTATCCTCTCCACCCTCTCCCCACCCTGATACCACCATCAATGAATGTCTTCCTCTCACCATCCACCAAAAGTGTTATTATAATCATAACATTTTTTGGGTTAATTTATTATTATTATTATATAGAAAATAGGAAAGAACCTCATGGGAACCCTAATCATATCCTCTAAAACCAGCCTATACCTGAAGAGTTTTCATTCATTCATAGGTCCAATAATTCACATCACCACACAATTGACATCATAATTCATAACCTCTCACCAATCACTCACCTAATTTGAATCATAAAAGTTTTCTATCATATAGGTGTCACTACATTCCACCATCAACCCATCGAAAAATGCTCCACCGCACCCATTAAAACTCCAAATATGGTTGATCCATACTTTTCCCCAGAACTATCATTGAGAATGGGAAAAATAAAATATTTAAATAATTATAAATATTTTTTTAAATGTGGACAAGTTCATGGACTACCCATGGGATTAAAAGGGGTAAGGCAGGCTTTATTTTTCTGTGCATAGTGTATGCAGGCTTTTATAGACAAACCCACATAAGCTCAAAACTGCATGGGATTAGTCCACACCCATATTTCACATTAAAAATATTGATTCTCTCAATTTATTATCTTCTTGAACAAGTGGTTTATCCCACTCTTTATGGAAGCCCTCAGTTGTTCATCTAGTTACAATTTCCTTTTGACAAAGTTGGGGGTCCTTCTTTTGGAATAAGTAATTTTTTATCTCCAGTAGCAACTCCATTATGATCACCAACACCTAGTTAATAACTTCACATCAACTCTAATTCACTACATTGACTTTGAAATATCTTACTTTTACATTTTATAAGAAATAATTCCACACCCTGTCATTAGTGTTCATGGAAATCATGAACTTTCTCTCTTGATTATCCTTCCCTGGACTTTTATTTGGCTACGAGAACTTCCCTTTCTATCTACCTCACTCCATTATTTGGAACCATGACTGATGCCCAACTTATATGCATCAGAATACCCCCCTCAATGTTTCCACAATATGACTCCACCATGCTACATTCTTTTGACTACTTCCACCCAATTGCATCCATTAGACTGAACTAGTTAGGATCCTTCCACTGACCTCAAATCCAATAATCACTCAGTTTATCTTACTTCTAGTGATTTTACATTTTGAGGCTTCCATTGAATTTCTATTCAACTCTCATCATTGATTATGCCAAAATGATCCCATTCATCTGAATCCAGTGAACTGACTTCAGTTTCTCGAATCCAAACATCCATGGTGCTAGTGTGGTTGTCTCCATCTGGGCTCTCTAAAGTGTAAATTCCAATGAATGAACTTCTATATCTACCAACACTTGACCTAGAAAACATTTCTCACACCAAAACCTAATAATATTCTACATAATAATTGTTTTTGTAGGTTAAGTCCAATAATTTCTCACTTTAAGACCATTCTCATGCTCACACCAAAGTCACACCATCCAGATTTTGTTAAACATACTTTCACAGCATCCACATGGTTATTTGGATGACTCAGTTTTAGCCTGTGATTACTTTGTCTACAATAGAAGAAGGATACATAACAATTATGAAATCTGGAACGGAATTAACCCAGTTATTGTGCTTACTGAAGGAGCTTGTAAAGTCAGTGAAAGGAGGAGTGTTATTCTGCGATAGTCAGAGTGTTATTTGCCTTTCCTCAAATCTAGTGTTTCATGCAAAAACAGAACACACTGACTTGAAATTACATTTCATTTAGAATAAATTGGAAGACAAGGTGTTATATTTGTAGAATATGTAATAGAAGAAAAATATTGCTGACATGTTTATAAAGGTTTTAGTCTTTAAAAGTCCAAGGAAGCATTGTTCCTTAGTTAGACTCGAGTGAATGGAAGTTGGTGGAGAACATTGTTAGCACAAGGAAGAAGGGTGATTTTTGCCTATGTGTTGTAGAATGTTGAGGATATCCTTGAATAAATCTTCAAGTATGATATTTTTGGGTTTTATAAAGCTTCTTCAAGATACCAGATTCAACTTATCAGAAAGAGAAACTTCAAAGTTTACTTTTTTCCTTATCATAATAGAGACACTTAACATCTTTCACATGAATGTTCTTTTACCAGTTGGTGATGTACTTCTGATGAGTTGAAGGTAAATACCAATTTAGGTTTACCAAATACAACGGTTGAGTAAGTGGATCTACAAGGAATCATATGTTGACCGACTCTATCCTTGAGTAGATAGCAAACTTCGTTGGGCAATCCAACTTTTTTTTATCGATGGAATACCTCTATAAAGTAGAGGTGGGACCAATTGGTGATATGTACCATGTATAACTGAATTCAAGATACTTACCTATAATGTTTTTAATTATTTGTTCTTCCAATAATATAAAAGTCTGTAGTGTTATCTCATGAATATAGGACAAAAGTTTAAACCAAGTAATCAAGTGTGTCCAATTTTTTTATTTCTTGTTACTTTGCTTCAATATTTGTGAGAGTGTTTGGTGAGTGTGTGCATAGTGTGACTTAGTGTGGTGAATGGGGTGTTATGTCTTCCCATCTTTTGATACACCATGTTCATGGAGGATTTTTGAAGGTTTGGTTTCTGCATCGTAACATCTTTGGTGTGTGCATGTTTGGTTTCTATCAAACACGTCATTTAAAAAGTAAAATATAATACAATAAATTTTTAATACGATAGTAAATAACATAAAATTAATATTTCTATATACTGTAATGGATGTAAAAATTGTAAATTTCTATTATTTTTATATTTACATTTCATTAATAAATGAAATTCATCACATGTACTGTAACAAATATTTTTAACAAATCCTTATATTTTTATATTTTTTGTATAATATTTAACACATCTTGTGAGTGAGATAAGTTTTATTTATAACCATATATTTAAAAAAAAATAAAAATTTTAAATTATTATTTTTTATAAAAAATTTATTTCAAATTTCAAAAAATATTATTAAAAATTAGATTAAGGTTTTAAATTTTCATGAAAAATTTATATCACCCGGGTAATGAGTTAAAATTCATTTTATATGATAATTTAAAATGATAATGAAATAAAAAAGCAATTATATTTTTTCACTGACATTACATTAATGATTGAAATTTTATTCATATACCGAGTAAGATAATTTTCTTCTCATTCTTCAAGATTTTTTTTTCAACATTTCATATGAAATTTATCTCACATAGTGAATGGGATGAATTTCAAACAAGTACTTTATGCATAACCAAACTAAATTTCTAGGTGTCCCATCACACTATATATGTGTCACAGTTTGAGGTGTTGGATTCAGTACTTAACAATCTGTATACACAACACACCTAACCAGTGAACATGACATTCACAATATCTAGGAACTTATCCATGATCATTTCCCTAATTCCAGACCCCATAGAATCGATCCCCATGTAATTCACCCGAAAATATCCACCGTCCACCAACAACACACCCACAATCCATTCATACTTATCAATGGCCAGTCTCAGTACATCCAGATGACCATTTATAGCATGCATGCAACAAAGTGAAAACCAATCCATTTTCATTGACCAAACATGGTGTAGCAATAGATCTCTCACCTCCATGGTTGTCTCACCAATACCTTCATTAAACACTTGATTAACCTACTTCACTAATGCATCACCAAATTTTTCCTTTAACATGTATCCAATCCCCATATTCATCATGGTTGTCGAGCTAGGGTAGCTCCCACATGCTCCAATGCATAAATTTACAAGAAAAAAAATGTTTTTTTAGGAAATGATTAATCATACCTTAGACTAAATGATGAACAAGATAGATGATAATAATTGAGATCCAAGATAAAATTACTGGAATCTTCAAATTTTTTAGTTAATGTTAAAATATTGTAGAAGGAACTTTAGTAAAATTACATCATCAAATTTTCATGCAATCGGTTGGTTTGGATTTTTCAAAAACTAAATTAATTATAGGGCCTGGGTGAGGGTACCATATGTCTATGGGGAAACTGGTGGCACTTGGAGGTCCAAGACCCAATGGACATATTAAGGCAGGGCATTTGTTTTTTCATTGGGGCTCAATTGTTACATTTGGTATCAGAAAAGGAACTCAGTCCTAAGTGTGGTGCACTGCCTTGGTTGAGATGTAGGGTCCACAATGGGTACGTTGTGCTCTGAGGGGGGGGGGGGGTGAATGTAGAACCCCATAATAATAAAGGGTCAAATAACTAAATGATATTACTCATGTCAATAAGGTGAACCTTTATTTTGGGGAGCCTACCTGATTATAACTCCACAATTAAGCATGCTTGGCTTGGAGTAGTGACTAGGATGGGTGAACTTATAGGAAATTTCCCAGGATGTGTGCGAGTGAGGACATTCATTAGTCATATGACCTGTTCGGGCATGTGGGTGGTCCCTAGGGAGGGGACCACATGTCTTCAGGGAAACTAGTGGCACCTAATGGGCCAAGGCCCGATGACCATGCCTAGGTTGAGATATAGGGTCCACAATGAGAATATTGTGCTCTAGAGGGGGTGAATATAATACCCTAGAATGATAAAGGGTTAAATGAATTAATTATAAGACTCATGTCAACAAGGTGCACATTTTTTTGGGAGCCTACCTGATTAGAAATCCATAGTTAAGTGTACTTATCTTGAAGTAGTGATCAAGATGGGTGACCTTCTCAGAAGTTCCTTAGGATGTGTGTGAGTGGGAAAAAAGTACAATGGAAAGAACATGTGTTGGCGTGTGGGGATAATTATTAGTCATATTACCTTCTCAAGCATGTGGGTGGGCCCTAGGGAGGGGACCACATGTCTGCGGGGCAATTGGTGGCACCTGGAGGGCTAAGACCCGATGGCTATGTTAAAGCAGGGTGATTATGCTATCAATAGGGCCAAATTGTTACATTATATGTATTCACTTTACCTTCCATGTCTAGATTTCTTTTAAATACCCATTTATATCCAATGGGTTTTACATCAACTAGTGGATCAATCAAAACCAAAACTTGGTTTTGATACATGTAATCCAAATTAGAATTCATGGATTTTTTCCATCTTACGGTTTCTGAGCTCTCTACTATCACCTTATAAGAGAGATGTTTATTATTGTTAACCAATAATGAGCCAACATCATTAGAGACTTGAAAAATGTTAGAGTATAAGTTGTGTCAAGTCCCACATTAGACTTGACATATCATGTAACCTATTTTATTCATTACAAAATAACCCAAAGGCCTCCCTTAGTGTGGAACCTTGGGTATTGGGTTCACATCTCTTATCATTCTAAAAGGTATAAAAGTAAGTTATATAACCCTAAACCCTTATCCAGACTCTTTTTTTATTATTAGACACCTACGAATTCCCCCCATTGGGGGGCAGTGGCCCCAAGAACTTGGACACCATCAAAGTCGTTTTCTCCTACCCTCGATGAGGGACACATCTCCGATGGACTTCCCAACAACATATCGTAGATGATCAACCTACGATTCTTTGGCATATGTAAGAAAATCATCTCTGACGAGATCCATTTCTACACTCCAGATGATGTCCCTCTATCTTGTCACCACCAAATCCTACAACGATGCCTCTCCCTGGCCTGATCTAGGCTGTCTCTATTGTGCGGCACCTCGGTTTTCTTCCTCCTCGCATCGACTGAACTTCCAGATCTGGACTAGCAAGCATAGGTCCTCATGGGCACCTTCCAACCCCTCTCTTTCTCTCTCCATTTATTCAACTTGGAGATCCCATGACTTCCCCTACTTGAAGCCTGCTACCTGAGGCTAGAACCCCCTTTCCTATTCCATTCAGATCTGCACACCACTGAGCGACTGAGCGGGATCCCGATCTCCTCCACCATGTGTACTCACCGAAATCGTCAGCGGCCTTCCTTCACTTGTGTTCCCCCCTTCTTTCCAAAGATTCCATGGACCCTACCCACTCCCTCAATCTTCCAACAGTCACGGACCCTTTCCCACATATTTTTATCCACATGAGCTAGTGCCTCCCTGCCCGAAAATCAACCCTTATCATCATCTCTCATTGTGTGATGCATGAAATGACCTGTTCTACCAGTGAAGCTTTCCCAGTGCTCCATTAAATGGCCCCTACTATATGAAATTCTTGGTGCTTCATCGACTGGCCGCAACTACACGGTTCCTCTAGTGTGCCTCAATGACTTGTCGTTCCACTTATGTAATTATTCTATTTCAGCAACAACTTCCATCATCCATTATTTTCATCTTGAGGTGGAGATGTGATAAAAAATGATTAATTTTTTGTTTCATATTGTTTTTTAATCAATCTGGGTATATCCAGCTTGAGGGGGAGTGTTTTAAGTGTTTGTTGATAACTTTATTTTTCTTTACTTTGTTTTCTTTAATTATGTGTCCAAGCTAGGTACACCTAGAATGAGGGGGGTGTTAGAGGATAAATTGTTTCAAGTACTAAATCAGACTTGATGTATCATGTAACCTTTTTATTCATTATAAAATAACCCCAAGTCCTCCCTTAGTGAGGCACCTTGGGTATTAGGTTCACCTCTCTTATCATTCTACATGGTATCATAGGAGGTTCTCTGACCCTAACCCCTCCCTTCATCTCTTTTTTTATCAGCGAAAACCTATGACTTCTCCCCCTACCCTATTGCAAGGTGGCGGCCCTAGGCCCTCAGTAACCATCAAAGTCGTCTTCTCCATTCCCTCATTGAGGGACGCATCTTCGACATCCTTCCCGATTCCATCTCATAGCTGTCCGGCCTGCGGTTCGTCAACATCTGCAGAAACATCATCTCCAGTGAGATCCCTTTCTATGCTCCAGTCGATGGCCCACCCACATGTCACCACCAGATCCTGCAGTAACACCTCATTCCTCCCTAGTCCAGGTAGTCTCCACTACACAGAGCCTTGGTTGTCTTCCTCCTTGTGTCATCCGGCCTTCCAGATATAGACTAGCGAGTGGAGGACCTCATGGGAACCTCTCAAACCCTCTCCTATTATCTCTATTCATTTGACCTAGAGATCCCGTAGCTCCACCTACTAGAAGCCTACTACATAAGGCTGACACTCCTTACCTTTTCTAGCCAGACCTGTGCACCAACAAGAGACCAAGCGAGATCCTTATATCCTTCATTGAGTGTCCTCTATGGAATCACCAGCGGACTTCCTCCATGGTTGTACCCCCTTCTTCCCAGTGGTGCTACAAACCCAGCCCACTCCCTAAGTCTTATAGAAGTTCCACCCCCTTTATTGCATATTTTTCTCTCCATGCACCAATGAATTAGTTCCTCCCTTCTTGGTGATGAACCCTTATCGTCTCCCCTATCTGTATGCTATAAAAAATGACTGGTCCATCCAGTGTGACTTTCCTAGCATTCTGTCGACCAACCTTTCCTGTGTGGCATTCCCAGTGCTTCGTCAACCAACCATGCCTGCTTGATTCCTATACTGTGCCTCAACAACTTGCTGCACCACTTATGTAATCTGTCTATTTCAGTGAAATCTTCCACCATCCATCATTTTCATCTCTAGGAGGATTTGTGATCATAAATGATTTCTTTTTTGTTTCATCTTGTTTTATAATAATTTTGGGTATGTCTAGATTTAGGGGGAGTGTTTGAAGTGTTTGTTGACTACTTTTTTTTCCTCTTTGTTTTCTTTAATTATGTGTCCAAGCTAGGTATGACTATCTTTAGGGAGAGTGTTAAAGGATAAGTTGTGTCAAGTTCCACATCAAAATTGACGTATCATGTAATCTCTTTTATTCATTATAAAATAACCCCAAGGCCTCCCTTAGTGAGGCACCTTGGGTATTAGGTTCACCTATCTTATCATTCTATAAAAAAACATATCTCTATTTCTATCACCTCTATTGTACTCCTACGAATCATTTGAGTTTTAGGAACACCTTTGTCCAAATGGACCTGTTGGATCAGTTTCTATACCAACCTCTTGTGTATTTTGAGTATCAACTTCATCAAATTCAATCTTTCCCCCACTGTCCTACTTGAGTACATGCTTTCTATAAGGAAAGATGACCTCTCTTGAGATAATAACTTTCTTTTCTAAAGGGTTGTATAAATATTATCTCATTTTTTTCTTGAGATACCCTATAAAGATACACTTCATGCCGTGGGGTTCTAGTTTGTTACTTGATCTATTATTAACAAACCTATCGCATCCCCATGCATGAATATGTAACTGAACTGGTTTCTTTACACTCCATAATTCAAATGGAATACTGTTTTATGCTTTAGTTGGTATTCTGTTTAGTAAGTATGATGTTATCTGTAATGCATATCCCCAAAATGAAAATAGAAGGATTACATGACTCATCATTGACCTTGCCATTTCAAACATGATACAATTCCTTCTTTCACTAACACCATTTCACTATAGTGTATAAGGTGGAGTGAGTTGAGATAAAATCTCGTACTCCTGTCAAAATTCGATAAAGTCTTAAATAAGAATCGAGTCGATTGATGTTTTCTTTATCTTCTTACCAAGTTGATTATCAACCTCATTTTTTAACTCTTTACACTTTTCAAATGATTTGGACTTATACCTCCTTAAGTATATATAACCATAACCACTCAAGTAATCGATAAAAGTAATAAAGAATGAGAATCCACCTTTAGATTCTACCTAAAAAGGTCCGCACACATCAGTGTGTGCCAATTTTTGAATATTTGTGGCCCTTTCACCTTAAGCATTGAATGGTGGTTTGATCATATTTACTTGTAAAAAAACATGATATATTTCAAGTGGATTCATCTAAAAAGATTCTAAATAACCATCTTGAAAGATCTTTGTCAAATTATTTTTGTTTACGTGACCAAGATGGTGATTCCACAACTAAGTGTCATATGAGTCGAGCATATTAGTTTCATTATCAATTGTCAATATTTGGTTTTCATAATTTAATACATAAAGACTATTATTTAGATACACTATATGATAACATATTTTATCTTTATAAAAGTAACAACCCTTATTTTCAAAGAAGAAAACAAATCCATCTATATCTAAACATGAAATGGAAATAATTTTCATAGTAACACTAGACATGTAATAACAATTCCTTAAAACCAAAATCATTATTATTGGCAATGTGTGACACTAGTCTCCAATGGCTAGAGTATTCAAAATCACTCTATTGGTAGAACATAGATCCACATAATCTCTGGTAATATTCTATAATTTACTTGGTTCCTATATTTGGATACAATTGTGAGAACCACAGACAGTATCTAATAACAAAATTGTAGATATGGAAAGATTACAATCAATAATTAATTCCCCTGAAGCTTCCCCTACTTTGGTTGGGTGAAATTCCTCCTCCAATGGCTATGATTTCCCCATGAAAAACAAATTGCATCCTGTTTCTTTTCTTATCTATGACTATTCTTCTTCTTAGAGGGATGATACTCTGAAAACTTAGAATTGGAATGAGTCTCCGACCTCTTTTCCTTGGTCATCTTCTTCTTATTCATTATAAGAACAATGGTTTTTTCATGCCGCTTGTATTTATCAACTTGGAGCATAAAATTAAGAAGTTCTTATAGAGTCTTGTCACTATTTCTCATATTATAATTCACAATAAAACTGGATAAGTTTTTGGATATCGAAGAAAAATGAGATCTATGTGCAACTCATCAAGGATGTTAAAAGCTAAGATTTCAAGGTGCTCAATGTAGCCAATCATCTTGACTACATGTTCCCCATCTATCACCAACTCTCCAAACCTGTACATGAAAAGTGCATTGAATATCTCATATCTCTTTGATCTCACCTTCTATTGATAGAGATCCCATTGGCTAGAAGCTATGTTATACACATCCATATCATCATATTGCTTTAAAATTAACTATAAATGTAGGATAACATAAAACATTGGACATCCATTGCATCATCCACATGCCTTATGTAGAGATATACTTCTTCCCCACTAGCCTCTTTGTAAGGTGACTTAGGAAGTGAGGTTTCCAGCATGTATGATTTTCATTCATGGTGTAGTATAATGCGCAAACACCTATACCATCCCTAGAAATTTACGTCAGTGATAAGGTTACCCTTATTTAGTATGGATCACAATGATATTGTTGAAGTTGTTTGATTTTTTATTTTCTAAAATTAAGAATTGATAATTATTACTTGTTCTAATTAGAAAAATCGATTAATAAATTTAAAATAAATTAAATTCTATTAATCACCCACTATTTTTTAAAACATAATAACCCTCACCATCAGTTTTAGAATATATTTTCTCTTATATATTCTAGTTTAAAGGATCCATATTCTCTTCTCATAACCCGGACTTGGGTCTGAAAATCTATTTGAAGGGTTTTAGGAAGACGTAATTTGTTAACTAGATTAACTCATAGTTTCTTGATCTATTGAGTGGACTCCCCAATCCTAAAATATTATTTTAATATTTCCTCAACCTTTGACTCTTAGTTACATCAAACCATTCTTGGGAAGTCAACCCTTGATGTAAATGAAGTTAAGTCAACCTAAAACTTCAATCTAAAATTTCTATGATAATTGAAGTCACCCAAACTTGGGTTGATCAAGTACTTTGAAATATGAGTTTGATTCTAACATAAGTAGTGTAATGGTAAGATAACTTAATATGAGGTCAATTATAACTTAAGTAGTAGAAGAAGAATCCAAATTAATATTTTAATTGAGATATTTCCATCCTTATGTGTAAATCCCATTTTATCATTTTACATGCCTTGTTAATATTAAATGGATTTTAATTATGTGATTAACCATGTCTGAAAAAACATTTACATACAATCCAGTTATATTTTATTCCATCTTGCATACTTGTTAATTCATTTATTAAGTGATCATGTAATATTCAAACATAAATAATTAACCATGCAATTCACATAAATGAAATATAAGTGACATGATCATGAGATTTTCTAATAGTTAGTTTATCTAGAGGATGATAAACCAAACCTCAACCCTAGAGAAAAACACCTTGAACCATAGTTTGGTTCGTGTTGTTGTATACCACTTTGGATCATATTCATTTCCTCGATTGATTTCATCTCTTATCCTTTATTCAGACTGCCCCACTTGCTTGGGAGCTTCATCCGTACATAAGCTTTTACTCACATACAGGTGAGGGGATTCAATGGATTAAATAAAGGGTGTTTAAATAAAAAAACTTCAGGCATGTAGACCCTTACATAATTAGGAGGGTATGAATCATAGACCATCAATAATAATTTAACCATAATAAATTAAAATAAATCAATCAAACACAAGGGTTGGTCTAATATAATGATCATCCACACACATTACATAACAGACATACATTTTAAATCTTGTTATCAATTACTTTGATCCATTATTTAATTAAGATAATGCACCATGAATTTATATAATTAATTAAATTTATCTTAATTTCATCCGACCATCCTTAACTCACCTTCATCTATAATTTTAATCAAAATTAACTTCATTGGAAATTAATTTAGTACACACATGTACTTGAAGGAAACCTCATGTGTTCGTAAATTTTTTAAAATAAAATAAAATTTAATATATAATTTTTAATTCTAGGACCTGGTGTGTACTCTTGAATGAACAACACAAAACACATAATCAATAGGTTTAATTATATATTTAATTCTTCTTTATATGAAACTTTTAGAACACTACTGTGACGTCCTAACCTGGGATCCCCTAAAATAGTGTCTGAGCCGGTTCACCCCATTACTAGAGGAATTAGATGAATAATAGAGCAGTGGAAGATAATAGAGCAGTGGAAGATAATAATAACAAGAACATAAATAATAAATAAAGAACCATGCCAAAGCCAAATATATAGGTTTTGGGCTCAGCGGAAGTGTCGAATGAGGTATGTACAACGATTATTTTTTCATGATTAATGATTAATCTGAGATTTACATGATGATAAATTCCATGAACAACATAATTCAATCAAATAATATAGATAATGGATAAATGTCGGAACCAACAAACCTGATTATCATATATCATTTATAATTAATTTAAACAATTAAATAATTACCTTGTGAGAAATTTTTTCTTCATTGATCAATCTGAAAACATCTATACATCATACCATCATTGCATTATAGGAATAAAGAATATATTCCTTCCAACAGTGACCCATATGTGTTCTAAGAACCTCATAAAGTTGATGTTGGAATAGTCGTGTGCTAGCATGACAGATCCGAACACTTACGTCATTTTCCTTTGATCACCTCGAGAATTGCTTCAAGAAAAGGATCTCTTTAATCTCTATAGACTTGAGAGTGGTGGTGGTGGTGGATTGTTCTCTGTTCTTGAGAGAGTTCTTGGAGAGGGATCTCTCTAGGTCCTTGAGAGTATTCTCTCTGTATCTAGCTGTGCACAACACAAATGAATTAACTCTTCAAAAAAAATAATATAATTGGGTTTGTATACTATTGGGGTTAGAAATAAATAATTTCACAAGTGACCTGTATTATTTATTTAATCCCTAAAAAATCCACACATCTATAATAATAATAATATTATTCTTTCTTAACATGCACTAAACATTCAAATTAAATTAAATATTATTTAATTTAATAATATTAAATATATATTATTTCTCACCAGACCTATAAACTTGGTCCTCCATTCTTATACAATATTTATTGGACCTTGAATAATGACTATTTATTTAATAAATAAATATCACTACATTATTTGCAAATAAAATAAATAAATATTATATTTACTAAATAGTAAATAAATATTTATTAAAGATTCTGCTCACATAATATTCTCTTGAATAACTAGTGATTGAATATATGTGATAAAAAACATGATTAATTATTAAAAGTGTGAGAATAATATTTATTAAAATTTTTAAATAATAAATTATAATATATTATTTAATTGAGATTCTGGATACACTTAGTGTATTACCCACTAGGCCTCTTTCTCAGTGGCATTATGCGGAGCAGCCTAAAGTCCAAGGTTAGTATCTATCAATATGAAAGACACCCATATAGAAATAAGTTAATGTTGCAATGATATAATACCTCATATGAATGCTTACTGTGTAATATAATCTCTTTATCGTGATATCTCTAATCAAGCAGGTTGCATGCTAGTGTTGTCAACCTATGTGCTCAATGTCTCTTTATTTGACTTTTCAGAAATAAAACTTACATATAGAAAACCATGGTCATGGATTTATTTAGGATATATCATTTACTTAAAAAGACATGAGATATCATCTTCTTTAAAAGAATAGAAGGGAAAAATCCTTTCTGGCCTTATTCATTAATGAAATATTACTCATGATGCACCCAATATATCCTACCTTTATGTCAGCATATATCATGAAGATTTTTATCAATAAATCAAATTAAACGACTTATAATACTCATTAATAATAATAATAAAGTCTAAGGATCAATACACACATCCGTAAATAGGGAAAACCAATGGAAAAAATATAAATTTTCTACTGGTGGGTCTTATTCTCAAAATATCTTACATTGGATATCCCCAAGGGCGTGCATCATGAGAAGCTGTATCAAAGTCCTTTTAGTCACCAAAATTAATAGTATGTATCATTTTCATCCCTAAAATGATTTCATATGGCTATAGAACATATATTTAAGAATATTTTCATGACACTTCAAGGTTCTCATCATAATGGGGATCTTCTAGGACCTTTTAGCACGACATATACTCTTAGGAAATTATCACATACTATGTTATGTAGAAGAACAATCATGATGTGATAATAAGTTTATAAATATTAAAAACAATGAATAAAAGTTATCATAAGTACTAAAATCTCCTACTGTCAACTATGAGTCACCGCCAGATTGGAAATTTGGTAAAGTATGAAAATACTCACCGCCATAGGACGACTCACCGTTGGACGAGAAATTTGAAAAAATGTTAAAAACACTTACTGCTGGAGTTGATTCACAACCAAAACTAAGTCATTTTTGATGACGACCTTCCATCAAAATTGACATTTTACAATGTGCTGAAATTACCTACCACCGGGATGAGTCACCATTGAGCTTGACTCACCGCCAGCCTTAGTCACTGCTAAATACTATCACCATCTGAAAAGTCTCACAACCATTGTTTTATTTATTTTGAATTAACTATTTATAATGGCTATATTATGTAATTTAATGACAAAATTCATTTTAATTATTGTTCTTAATTATTATGCATAGATGCATTAAAGAATATTTCAGCCCTTAGTACGAGGATGGAGTGTATCTGGATGATTGTTCTCCACATGGACACTCCTACATTCTGATGATAGAATGAGAATACTACCTCATGCATAGAAGATAGATAAAAATTGAATAAACTAAGAACTGGGATACATGAAAAGAGATAAATAGTTGGACATTGCAATATCAAGAGAAGATTGTTGTTCCTTACATGAAACATCTTTACCAATGATCAACTATAGAATAAGTGAAGAACATTGAAAACTCATACTACTTCATCCAATTATAACAAAGAGTTTATGACACTTTTTTCTACATAAAATTTTAGAAAGATAACTTGATCCTCATTTTAGATCACATTCAAGGAGTCATGATCTATAGAGCTTATCAGACAGAGAAAATAACATCTTCATACACCTTTACCTAATCTGTTTGTCTATTTCATTTATATTATGATTAACTTGTGTAATATATATTTCTAAACACACACTATCACTTTCAAGATACTAGATATATTCTCAAAACTCTTTACTATTTTTTCCCAAGTGTTGTGGTAGAGGTCTCTGTGTAGCCTATTTTATCTATACTCCCACTATTACTATGGAAGAGGTCCCTGTGTGGCCTAGAAAACTATTGTGTTGTTGTACACCTGATCCAGGTTATGGATCAAAGTTTATTTTCATATAAATTACTTGGTGGTGGGTGATTTTCAAGTAGAGAGGATCAAGTCTCAACTTGAGACCAAACCTCTTTTATTATTTTCTGTTGTGGGTTTTGTTTGTTTTATTTATAATTTTTAAAACTGAATATGTTTTAATTTACAAAAAAACCACTACTTTGATAGTTAAACTTAATTAGTTTTTATATAATATTTTGATTGAATATATTGATTTCAAATCTTAAATTAATATTATATATAGTTTTAACCGAGACCTAATTAATTTTGGATAATTATTTTAAAAGGTTAAGACTTATATCGATCTATTTTTTTGGTTAACTCGGTTGTTCTTAATTAATTGGGGGATTTTATTTAAACATGTTTTTAATAGAAATTTCTATTGGGTACTCAATTCAACCCCTTCCCGAGATACTCAATCCGACCAAAAACCTAAATCATTCTTAGTAAACTTTACTCCTCCATTATCAGAATTTGATTCAAGCTAAAACGATAAAAATAAAAAAAAATTATACAAACACCCTGAAAATAGGGAATGCGAGTTCACATTGAAATATCATTCAATACAATAAGATAAATTGAGAAAATATGATTCGTAGTCTTACCAAGGGAGATAAAACATGATCGAAAATGATTGAATCGAACACCGGATAAAGGATAAGCATCAAGCCTAGAATAGTCCAATGAAAATCTCCACATGTTGGATTGCTACTATGCACAAGTGAGGAGAAGAAAGGAGGAAGGACATAAATAAGAAGATGAGAAAAATCAGAACTTCACCCCATTAATTAGGATCACAATTTAATTAAATGTGTGTACCTACTGTCCAAAGGGATTGGTTGTGCGAAACTAGGTGAACAGTTAGACAAACTGTGCACAACCCTGGTAGGGCTACTATCCATGTGGCACCTCACCTCGCATGCCTAGGTGCATAGTTTGTCTAACCATTCACAATCTATGTATCCTCCTCTAAAATTGTCTACAGGACCCCTCGCATGGTTTTTCACCTCCTCTAACACAGTTAGTCAAAGCCATGATCCTATATATATGGGATGCATGGTTTGGGGCTTTATTTTCATAAACCATGTGGAAACCATGTGCCCACTTTACCCTTTCCCAAAATTGGACTTTTGAAGCCTGGTGTTCCCAAAACTCAACCGAACACCTGTGAAACATCTCGTGACTTAAAACCCAACTAAAAACAACACTTTTAAGAGTTATAACTCTAGGAAGTCCATTATGAATCTCAACTTAAAACCAAGACCATCCACCAAAATAAAAGTTCAAGATCCCTTGAAATTTTCAACTCAGTCCAAAACATGTGACGCTACAATTGTTTCTAGTAGACTACACGGTGTGTACAAAAGTACACAACGTGTACTTGTCTTCTACCCATGTCACATCTTGGGTCTGTCTATGTTGTATTTCTTGGATGTGTTTGAGGTACACAACATGTACTAGGAATACAAGGTGTGTACTCTCAGAGTTGCACGACATGTATTTCCTTGTATCGTGTATCCGATACACGGCTCGTTGGGACACCTCATGTTATCAGCCATGAAAAGACAAGGACTGCATGATGTGTAGTTCTAGATTCCATGTTCCAGTCTACCTAGAACTACACACCAATACACTTTTGTCGAATATTATATCTGATTGGATTAGATCTATTCTACTTTGTTGCGTGATACACATGTGAAAAAAAGTACACGGTGTGTATACAGGAAGTAAACACTGTATACTTTGGTTTTGTCTAGGCAGGAGATTTGAAACCTTTAGATGGTTTGGATCCAATACATCTTCATTTTTAATAATTAACCAATTAATGGTTATGTTATTGAGAATTAAGGAAAATAAGAGACGACCATGTCAGATATTGAAACGAATTGTTTTAAGTAAAAGAAAATTCAAACACATTCAATAAATCAAAGAATAAATTAAAAATTAAACATGTGTTTTCTCTAATACACCACTTATAGGTTCCATATGCTACTAAATCATACTTTGATGGTGTGACCAACTCATCCTTTAGTCTTAAATCACATGTAATTGTTGCTTTACATTACCAAAATGGAAGGTTCCGGGCGCAATGGAAGTGTGGTTGGGATGACACCCATGTTTAATTTTTATCATGATTAATGATTATTCTGGTATTAATACGAAGATGAATGCAAGTCTCCATATAATAGAATAAAATATTTATATAAAGAAAGAAGAGGACCGAAACGTTTAGAGAGGATCTTGTACATCGTGTTTATAATTAATTTAATTAATTTCATAAAGAAAAGAATACCTATATCTTTGGTATTTTCTTTTTTGATGATTTTGATTGTATAGAATGACCCTTACAAATTATCTTGTTTTGATTGCGAGGATCTAAACTAGAATCCATCTAACGGTGATCCACACGTGCTCTGAAGGCCTCCGATCGAAACCTCTCATTCTCCAGGTGCTAGCATGGTGAAGTGAGTGTCTTGTGTCGGTCGTTCTTGATCACTTGTTCTTTGACCTTGAAGAATGTATATTATTCTTGAGAGGGGAAGGAACAGGATTTGAGAGAGAAATTGTTTAGCTCAATAATTCTCAATTCACCGGGCATGCAGTTCGGTGCATGGAACAATAGACGTACATGTCAATTTATCGGCATGAGGATTCAGTTACAATATTTAATTGCATAACCCTAGATAAAACTCACCCTCTTAATAATAATACCACGTCATTATTTATGGTGCGCCAACTTGCGCAAAACAGAATTATAAATAAAATCTTGCGTCACAAAATAATAATAGAGTTATTATTATTTTAACTTGTGCCAACTAGTCAAATAATTATTTACTATATTGCAAATAATTATTTTACTACCAAATCAGCCTTGGTCCTCTCGAAATATACTTCCAGTTATTGAACACCTAGATAAATAAATAAATAATTTATCCTCTTAAATAAATAATTTATCCTCTTAAGTAAATATTTTATTTAAAAATTAGTAAATAAATACTTATTAAAGGTTCAATAAAATAAATAAATATATTTTATTCACAATATGATGAATAAATATTTATTTAATTTATGAAATCATTTTAACTTGAATAAAATTATTTCACGGTAAGGAGAATAGTATTTATTTCATCAATTAAATTCAAATATAATTTAACTGAGACCACTAAAAACATTTAGCGTGTGACCCTCTATGATTCTTTATCATTAGAATTAGGTGGGCTTTCCTAAAGTCCAAGAGTAATGTCTAGAAATGGGTCAAGGAACCCAAGATAAAAAAACTTAAAGTCACAATAATAACATCCACATACGAATGCTCACTATGTAATATAATCCCTTTGTCTCAATATCTCATCAAGAAGGTTTCATGATAGTGTCATTAACCTTTATGCTTGATACGTTGTTCTATGACTACTTGAAATAAACTCACCATTACACCATGGCCATGGAATTTCGTGTGACAGTTCTATTTAATCCAAGGGATGAGATATCAACATCCATAAATGGAAGGGACAAATCCTTCCTTGACTTATCCATTAATAACATGCCACTCATGACACACCCAACGTACCCTACTTCCCACCAATTGTCTGCGTGACAGTTTTAATTAGTATATCAAAGTGTGTGATTTGTGAAACGTATTAATGATAATATTAAAGTCTAAGGATCATTATACACACTCTCATATAGGAATATCTGATGACACCAAAACATGTGGAATTCCTACTAGTGGGTTGGTTCTCATAGTCTCATGTCTTGGAGATTACCAAGTGTGGACTTCATGAGAGGAAGTCTCATATAATTAATATTACTCACACCTAATGGTATGTATGGTATGTGTCCCATAATATTATGGAATCTAACCACAGAAATATATTTAAGAATATTGTTATATCATTTCAAGTTTCTCATAATAGTGGGGAACTACAATGACCTTATCAATGCAAAAAATACTCTAAGACATTATTACATCATAGTCATGTATAACAATGAACAATATGTAATAATATGTTTAATATTTAAATACATTAAATATCCATGTAATCAAAGTAAAAATAGTTGGTTCTAGAACACCAACTTTAACAAACTCCCACTAAGACTAGAGCCAACTGCCTATGACATTCAGTCTGCTAGACCTCACATGATGATCATGTTTCTGCTGAGTCAAGGATTTAGTCAAGGGTTCCACCACATTGTCTTCTATGGAAATACTTCTCATTACAACTTCACCTCTCTGAGAAAAATCCATCAAGATATTATACTTCCGAAGTATGTGCTTCATCCACTAATGTGACCTTGTCTCTTTTGTGAGATCCACTACTCCAGTATTATCACAGTGCAGAGTGATGGGATCTTTACTACTAGGTATCGCATCCAACTCTTGGATGAAGCATCACATCCAAACTTCATCTTTATCTACCTCACAAGTTGAGATATACTCAAACTCTACCATAGAATCTAAAATCGCACCCTTCTTTGAGATCTTCCATCTCACTGCACCTCCATTCAAAGTGAATATGTATCCTATCTACGACTTCATGTCATCTTGATATGTCCAGAAACTAGAATCTACATATCCTCTAATGAATAGCTCCTCATCACTTCTATAAACCAGGAACATATCCTTAGTATGCCTTAGATACTTTAGGATACTCTTGACTACCATCCAATGGCAATCACCTAGGTCATCTTGACATCTTCCTACCACACTCAATGCATAGGCAACATCAAGCCTAGTACATAGCATGGCATACCTGACTGACCCAATAATTGATGCATATGGAGTCCTTTCCATTATCTTTTTTTACCTCATGTGTATGATGACACATTTTCTTGGAAATTTTAATTCCATGTGACACTAGCAAAAATCCCCTCTTGGATTTTTCCATACTGAATCTCTTCAGTATAATATCAATGTATGTACTTTGACTTAGGCCCAGAAATCTATTGGATCTATCATGATGGATCTTGATCCCAAGAATATATGATTCCTCTCCCAAGTACTTAATGGAGAATCATTTATTCAACCATGCCTTAACAGACTGTAAGACTGGTATCTCGTTTCCAATAAGTAATATTTCATCAACATATACTATTAGGAAAACGACTGCACTCCCACTAAACCGTTTGTAGACACAAGGCTCACATTCATTCTTGATAAAATAAAATTTCATTATGGATTCATCAAAATGAAAGTTCCATGACCTAGATGCTTGCTTTAATCCATATATGGATTTATACAACTTGCATACCTTATTGGCATCCTTTGGAGTCATAAACCCTTTAGGTTGTGTCATGTAGACATCTTCCTGAAAGTTCCCATTAAGGAAGGATGTTTTGACATCCATTTTCTAAATAGCATAGTCATGGTAAGAGGCAATAACCAATATAATTCTGATGGATTTCATCATTGCAACTGGTGAAAAGTTTTTTTTGTAGTCAATAACTTGACGCTGCTTGAACCCTTTTGTAACCAGTAATGAATTATAGGTACTGATTTGTACTTCCATCTCCAGTTTCTTCTTGAATACCCATTTGAAATTAATAGGATTTACATTAACTAAAAAATCTACCAAAATCCATACTTGGTTTTGGTACATGGAATCCATTTCAAAATTCATGGATTCTTTCCACATGGAAACATCTGTGCCACTTGTTGATTCCTTGTAGGTTAGAGGGTCATTATTATCAACTAATAATGAGTCACCATCCTCAGTAACTAGAAAGCTGTACAATTTTGGTTCTCTAACCTCTCGTGTACTCCTACACAGTTCTTGTGTCTCTAGAACAATTATTTCTTCCACAGGGCTTTGTGGAATCTATTCATGTACCAACTCTTGTGTACCTTGAGCCTCAACTTCATCAAAGTCTATCTCTCTCCCACTATCTCTTCTGGATATGTGATCCCTCTCAAGGAATATGGCATGTCTTTCCACTATAACCTTTTTTCAGAGGTGTTATATAGGTAATACCCCCTTCTTTCCTGGGGGTGTCCTATAAAGGTACACTTTGTGCCTCGGGGTGAAAGTTTGTTACCTGAAGAGTCCTTAGAAAATGCATCGCTTCCCCATACATGTAAATTCGATAACATGACTTTCCTTCTACTATAAAACTTTTATGGAATACCATTTATTGATTTAGTTGGTACTTGTTTTAGTATGTGTACCATTTTTTGTAACGCATATCCATTAAATTATAATGGAAGACTCTCATGAATCATAATTGATCTCACCATGTCCAACAAGGCATAGTTCCTCCTTTCACTCACACCATTCCACTGGGGAGTGTAAGGAGGAGTGAGTTAGGATAGGATCCCAAACTCCCATAAGTAATCAATGAAATATTGATTAAGATATTCTCCACCTTGTTCTGAGAAGAGTTTATTAATCTTTTAAACAAGATGGTTCTGAACTTCTTTCTTGTATTCTTTGAACTTATCAAAAGAATATGACTTATACCTTATTAGGTAGATATATCCATATCTACTAAAATCATCAGTAAAAGTTATGAAGTATGAGTACCCTACTCTTGATCTAACTGGAAATGGTCTACAAAAATTGGTATGAACCAATTCAAGAAGCTCTTTAAACCTTTCACCTTTCCCACTAAATAGGGTTTTGGTCATTTTTCCTTGTAAACATGCATGACATACTCCAAGTGGTTTTAGTTCTAAAGAATCTAAATATACATCTTGATGTAACTCTTTCAAGAATTTATTATTTTCATGACCTAGCCATTGATGCCAAAGTTGGGTGTGGTATGAGTCATGTGAAGTATCTTTGTTATCGATTTCCATTACTTGGTTTGTGTAATCCAACATGTAAAGACCATTGTATAAATGTGCCCTACCAGAACAAATTCTATCATTGTAAAAGAAGCAACATGCATTTAGAAACTTGAAAACAAATCCATCTGTATCTAATCTAGATACAAAAATAATGTTTTTAGTAATAGAGCACACATAATAACAACCCTTTAACACCAATATCATCCCAGTTGGAAACGTGAGGTGGTAGTCCCCGACAACTACAATAGCGAGTCTGGCTCCGTTGGGTGCTCGTAGATCTACCTCCCCTTGTTCAATCTTCCTGAATATACTTGGTTCCAGTATTTGGATATATAAATGAGAACCACAAGCTTTATCTAATACCCAATTTGTATAAACATATAGATTACATTTGATAACAAATGCACCTGAAGCTTCCCCTTTCTTCTTGGGATGGGTGCATTTCTTCTTCCAGTGGATCTTCTTGCCACATTCAAAATAAATAGCTTCCTATTCCCTTACCTCCCCTTTGATATTCCTTTTCTTGGAAAGGAATGAAGAATATTTAGACTTAAATCTCTTATCCTTCCCTTTCCTATTATTCACTATAAGGACAGAAGTCTTCTCGCACTTCAGATCTTTTTCCACTTGGTGAATGATGATAAGAATATCAGATAGAGACTTATCAATGTTGTTCATATTGAAATTAACAACAAATTTAGAGAAGCTATGAGGGAGTGATTCAAGAATGAGATCGATACCCAATTTTTCTGGGAGTTTAAACCCTAAAACCTCCAAGCATTCAATGTACCCAATGAGCTTGACTACATGAGGCCCAACTGGGGCACCCTCTCTAAGATTACTCTGAAAGAGTATCTTCGAGATCTCAAACTTTTCTTATCTTGCTCTCTCTTGGTAAAGACCATGGAGGTTCTCAAGCATGCTATAGGCATCCATGTTTTCATGAGAATTCATGAGATCCCTATGAATTGATGATATCATAAAACAATGAACATCGACCACATCGTTCGTATGTTTCTCATGGACCAAGAACTCTTCATCCCTCGCCTCTTGGGTAGGTGGATCATGTAATGCTGAATCCAGCACGTAAGACTTCCATTCATGGTGTAGAATAACTCGAAGGCATATGAACCATTCTTGGAAGTTACTACCAGTGAAGATGTTGTTTTTATCCAGAATTGATCGCAGGTACAGTGTGGTTGATGAGTTTTTCATTTTTATTCTACAATTAAAAGAGAATTACTTTTCTTGATTACATTTTATGAGAAATAATAAATTAATTTAAATCTCCCACTATTTTATCAAGTCCCAATGGCCCTCACCATTGAACTCAAAATGTCTATTTTCCATGACATTCTACTAGAAAGGATCCATATTCCCCTTCTCATAACCCCAGAAAGGGTTGGTCAAGCTATTTGAAGGTATTTTGGTAGGGAGGTCTTTGCCAATTGTGGTATTGCAGCTCCTTGATCTATTGAGTGGACTCCCCAATCCTTAAATCCTGAATTTGGATTTCCTCAACTCTTGCCTCCAATATTACACCAATTCTAGAAATGGATACTCCTCTTGATGTAATATTGTTAAGTCAATCGGAAAACTTTCATAAGGGCTTCCTGTATAAAAGTAAGTGTCCCAACAAGGGTTGGTCAAATACAAAGTTTTATTGATTTTTTTACTTAATCAAGTAACGAAAGGCTTGGGATGGCTTAATATTTTATTTGAGTGATTTTATATCTTATATGTGAATTGATTATTATCATTATCACATGCTTGTTACTATTAAGTGGAATTTACTTAAGTGATTAACCATGTATTGATAATATTTACGCATAAGCCTAGTTTATTTTAGTTCCATCTTGTATGATTGTTTATTTCATTAATTATGTGATCGCAACAACACATCCATAATGATAAATCATGTAACTGATAGGAATAAAATAAAGAAAAGGGAATGATCATGAGATTTTCTAATGGTTAGTTTATCTAGTGGTTAATAATCTAACCCTGAATTAGGGGAGAAATACCTTGAACCTTTTGGGTTCGTGTTTACATCTTTCCACATGTCCACCTCTGTATCTCTTGGGATTGGTTTCGTATCAACTCTAGCTTGAACTGCATCCTGTAGCTTGGGAGTTCCATCCATTACATATGGTTTTTTAACTCACCCATAGATGAGGGGTAACAAGGGGGTTACATAAAAGAAACCATGGGCACACATGCCCTATATATTAATGAGGAGAGATGGATCGCATGCCAACAATTAATTTAATAAATAAATTAAAAGGAAACCAATCACATACAAAGGTCTTGGTCTAGCTCATGATCAACCACATACATGAAACGAGTTACATATTTAATAAAAATAGTATTAAATTCTTTAATCGTTCTTGTTTAAGATAAATCATGCTCGAATCAATTAATTATAATCTTTAATTAATCAATCCTTTTATCTTAAACCCTTTTTCTGAATTTTCTTAAGATTATCATCCATCATAATTTTAAACAAATAAATTCATTTAAAATTATCTTTGTACATAACTTGTACCTTGGAGGCAACCCAGTGAATTCCCATTCATAACTACCCAATGAGTAGGAATGAACATTACGTAGATGTTAAATTAAACACACATATATAAAACACCCATCACATATTGTGCCCAACTTTACACCTAAACCATCGTACTACTATCAAGGGTTTGTATAATATAATAATAAATTTTAATAAATCTGTATAATTTGAATGAGTACACAACATGTAGTTTCTACTACATAGCATGTAATACCATTCACTGTCCATCTGAAGTACATGCTCGAGGATACGATGTGTATATGTACTTTGGAAATCCTTAGAGTACACAGTGTGTACAGTGGGCCGCATGCTGTGTAGTATCTGTGTTACACGGTCTCCAGCCGGGCAAGACGTGTACGAGGTACAAGGTCCAACCCTAACCCGAAGGGAGTACACATCGTGTCCAGTGGGCCATACAACATGTAATCTAGAAACCATGTTCCACCTATTCCAAGTTAACACACAGAGTCTTTAAGACTTAGACAAACTCCAATGGCATGACTTGGTTTGGCGGACCAATCACGATGCATTGAACCTTGATACACGGATTTTGAATCCAACTACACGTCGTATATTCTGGTGTTGTATGACCAAGAACTGTTGGAAATTCTGGATGAAATTATCTATTTTATTTTAATCAAAATTAAAATGAAAGATCATTTTGTAAGGTGAACGAGAAACGAAAGTGGAGGAATGGATATCGAGATTCAAATTTGAAGAACGATTAATTTGAATTGAAAAACTAAATTATTAAACTATAAATCATCAAAAAATTATTTAAATAATTATAAAATAAGATGTAGTATCTCTCATACCACTTGAAGGTTCCAGGCTTAGCAGAAGTGTGGTTAGGTCGGAACCTAACTTTAAGTTTTACCATGATCAATGATTATTTCAGGATCAATACGACGATGAATGCCAGTCTCCACGTAATAGAATCAAAGACTTAGATAAAGAAGGAAGAGGCCCAAAACCTTTAGAGAGGATATTATACATCATGTTTAAAATTAATTTACATAATTTCATAAGGAAAAGAATACATGGATCTTCATTATTTTCTTCGTTAACGATGTTGATTTTCCAGAATGATATTTTTGGATTATCTCATTGTGCTTGCGAGGATCCAAACTAGAATTCCTCTAGCGGTGATCCACACATGCTATGATGGACTTAGATCGATACCTCTCATTCTCCGTGTGCTAGTGCTACGAAGCGAGTGTCTTGTGTTGGTCATTCTTGATCGCTTGTTCTTCAGCCTTGAAGAACTTCTCTCATTCTTGGGAGGGGCGGGAAGAGGATTTGAGAGAGAAATTTTTTAGCTCAACAATTATCAATTCACTGGGAATGCAGTTCGGTGCATGGAACAATAAATATACGTGTCTATTTATTGGTAAGGGGCTTTAGTTACAATATTTAATTGCATAATAGCAATTAAATACATTCATAACCTTAGAGAAAACTCATGCTCTTAATAATAATACCAAGTCATTTTTTATGGTGCACCAACTTGTGAAAAACCAAATTATAAATAAAATTCCATATCACAAAATAATAGCAGTGTTATTATTATTTTAACTTGTGCTGACTAGTCAAATAATTATTTACTGTCTTGCAAATAATTATTTTACTACCAAACTGGCCTTGGTCCGCTCGAACTCTACTTCCATTTATTGAACACCCGAATAAATAAATAAATAATTTATTTTCTTAAATAAATATTTTATTTACAAAATAGTAAATAAATATTTATTCAATGTTTAATAAAATAAATAAATATATTTTACTCACAATCCAGTGAATAAATATTTATTTAATTTATGCCATCATTTTAACTTGAATAAAATTATTCCACTGTCTTGAGAATAATATTTATTTTATCAATTAAATTAAAATAAAATTTAACTGATACCACCAAAAACACTTAGTCTGTGATCCTCTATTTATCTTTCTCATTGGCATTAGGTGGGCTTGCCTAAAGTCCAAGAGTACTTTCTAGCAACGGGTCAAGGCACCCAAGAGAAATAACTTAAAGTCGCAACAACGAAATCCACAGACGAATGCTCACTATGTAATATAATCTTTTTGTATCAATATCTCATCAAGTTGTTTTCATGATAGTGTCATAAACCTTTATGCTTGATATGTCGTTCTTTGACTACCTGAAATAAACTCGTTGTTACACCATGGATGTGGAATTTTGCACGGCGGTTCTATTTCAATCAAAGGGCCGAGATATCAACTTTCATAAATAGAAGGGACAAATCCTTTCTCGACTTATCCATTAATAACATGCCACTCGTGACACAGCCATCATACCCTAATTCTCGCCAACTGTCTGCGTGATGGTTTTCATCAGTAAATATAAGTTCTTGAGTCATGACCCGTATTAATAATAATCTTAAAGTCTAAGGATCATTACACACACTCGCAGATAGGAATATCTGATGACACCAAAACACGCGGAATTCCTACTGGTGGGTCTGTTCTCATAATCTCTTATCTTAGAGATTACCAAGTGCGAACTTCATGATAGGAAGTCTCATCTTCTTGCGAGTACTCGCACCTGATGGTCTATATGTTATGTGTCCCATCATAGTATGTCATCCAACTGCAGAACTACATTTAAGAATATTGTTAAATCATTTCAAGGTTCTCATCATAGTGGGGAACAACCATGACCTTATCAATGCAATAAATACTATATGATATTATTACATCATAGTCAGACATAACAATAAAAAATATGTAATAAGATATCTAATATTTAAATACATTAAATATCCATGTAATCAAAGTACAAATAGTTTTTTCTAGGACACCAACACTAAAAAAACGTCATGTCCAAAAAAACGGTAAATTACTTGATTAGATTAAAACACAACCAAAAGTGAAATATATATACATGTAATTTATAATTAATTTATGAGAAGATATAGAATTATCTCAACCTGTAATTCCTCTTTTTTTGATGATTCAGTTAACAAGATATTGTCGTACCGTGGTTGCGCTGCAGGATCCAAGTGAAGAATCCCTCTTGCGGTGATCCAAATGTGTACTGTGATCTATAAATGACGTCATAGAACTACTGGGTGCTAGCATGGTCAATCATGATCTCTTGTGTTCATGATTGATGACAACATAATTCTTCTCAAGAGAGAAAGAACTCTTGATGATCACTCATTGGCTTGAGAGAGAAGGGGATGAGAGCACTCTAGATCTATTAATATCTCTGTAGAGTTTGAGAGAGTCTCACCCTATCCATTGTGCAGACCAATTTTGTTTTATGAAATAGATATAATTAAATATTTATTTTGTCATGTTTAGGGTTGACTTATCGCACACAATCCCATTCCAAATTCCATAATTTTTTGTTGACCCATGTCCAATAATAATAATATAAATATCATTATTAAATGCTTTCCATGTCCAACGTATAAAGAATATAAATAAATATCATTTATACCATTTCCAATTGGACCATTAAACTCGGTTTGCTTTCCTCATCCAAATTTACCGATCCTTGAATAATGACTGTTTATTTAATAAATAACTATCACTGCATTATTCATCAATAAATATAATAAATATTATATTTGTCAAACTTGCAAACAAATATTTATTATACTTATTTAACCCATTTATTCTTTCAAATATCTTGTGATTAAATTAAGATGAATAACCAAATTGAATAAATCTTATTTATTATAACTTGTTAAATTCAATACTAGAATTTAATTGAGATTGTGAATGCACTTAGTGTGTGATTTTCTAGGCCTCTTTCTCAGTCACATCGGGCATAACAGCCTAAAGTCCAATGTTAACGTCTAGAAACACACAAAAACATCCATAGAGAAAAAAAGATAATGTCGCAACAACACCCATCCTCCTAAGAACGTTTACCGTGTAATATATTGTATTTATCACAATATCTAGAATCAAGCAAGTTGCATGCCGGTGCCATCAACCTATATGCTTGATGTCTCTTTCTTTGATATTTTGGAAATGAAGACGCTCATCGAACATCATGATCATGGATTTATTCAGAGGGTTTCATTTTCATCAAAGGGTCGAAGATATTAACTTTCGTTAGGAGACAAAAGACATAACTCCTTTCTCACATTATCCATTAATGTTATATCACTAATGACTTACCTAACATATCATACTTCACCGCAAGCATATGTAATCACAATTTTCATCAATATATCAAATTACACGAGTCATGATATCTATTAATGATAATATTAAAGTATAAGGATCAATACATGCATCCACAGATAGTAACATCCAATGACACACGAGAATATGGATTTTCTATTTACGGATCTGTTCACATAACCTCATATCTTGAAGATTACGAATGGAAAACACCATGAGAAAGTGTCTTGATGCACATGGATTTATTAACATTTTTTGGGTTTTCTAACTTAGTTGAAATTAATTTTTCTATCCTTTTTTTAGTTTTTAGGTTTTTTATAGTTTTGTAGTGTTTTTTTTATTTTTGAAATTTTTTAGTTAATTATATATTAATATTAGTCATTTATTATTATTATTATTATTATTATTAGTGTATATTAATTTTATACATTATTAACATTTAATATCTAACACTATTATTATTAGTAGTAGTTTGATTAAGATTGGTTTTATTATTTATTAGTAATTATATTAATTTCTTATATTAATATTATATATTTTTGTATATCATTATAATTATGAGTAGTATTAATAATAGTAGTATTAATTTTGTTAGTATATTATTATTATTAAATTAGATGGACTTTTAATAGTAGCTTTTTTATTATGTGTATAAGTATATTAATTTAATTTAACATGTAAGCTATTATATATAATATATATTTACATTATTATTTATATTATTTATATTTTTTAACATGTAGATAATTGTTTTTTTTTAAAAAAATTTTGAAATTTGAAGGTGGAGTTTCGGTTTTGGTGCAGATATGCGGATAGGGGAATTGTATTCTCTGGACGATCTTCAACAGGCGGCGACCCTTCTTCACGGGGGTGGGAACCCATGGCGGGCACACCACCGTCTCACCTCCACGCCTCCACGCCTCCACGCCTCCACCTCCATCGCGAGCAGGCCTCCTCTGATCGGGGAAACACCACACAGGCCGCCGGTTAAACACCAACCACCACCAGCAGCGAACCAGCCCGCCTCCTCTGATCGGGGAAACAACACAAAGGATGGAGGAAGAACATTTAGGAGGTCCATTTCTAAGGAATTTTCCAACCCAATCCCGAAGTCGTACGTAACCGAAAGGCAAAAAATACCTCCCGCCTTCAACGCTCAAGCACCATCTTATAACCAGCTGAGCTCGACTAACTAGAGAATCATATTTATAGTGCCACATTTCTAACGTCGATAAAAAACACTCATAAAAGGGTATCTTTATCACCGTTAAAAAAACGCCATAAAAAATGTGTTTTTATCGGTGCTAAAAAAACGGTATCCTTTTATCTGTGTTTTTTTTAGCGTTGATAAGGGGTATTTTTATCAGTATTTTTCTTAGCATTGATAAAAGATATATTTTATAAAAAAATATTTATCATTAAAAAATACATATTAATATATAAATATATTTATATTGATACAAATATAATATATTTTATAAAATATGATTTATATAAGGCTAAATATGCATTTGTACTTAATATATAAGATATTTAGTGAAAATGGATTATAAAATAATTAAAAAAAATATGAATTAATAATTTGATAATTCTTATTGAGTAATAGTCATTTAATGATAATTTAAAGATAGAAAAAATAATAATAAACGATCTAAAATAAGTTGAAAATGTGACTCAAACTTCAAACGGTCATAACTTTTGATCCGGGTGTCCGTTTGAGCTATATCATATCTCAAATTAAAGCATGTGACGACCTCTACGCCACCATGCATAGGGGGTCCGGTCACTATTTTTTCAAATCTAAAAAAAGTCTAGAAGGCCTCCAGAAATGAGTATTTAGTTGGGGTACCCCAATTTTTTAACATTCAAGGACTTTTAGCCTCGTTTAAGAGGTTCTTCTTATATCTTTTCAGTGAAGACTCATTTTTCTTCAAGGCTTAAACTCATAAGGATATTATGATGTTCAAATTTTGTCTTTTTTCATAATGTACTGTTATTTATAATTAAGTATATGCACATATATAAATATTTGTATGTATTTACACATAAAATCACTACTACAAAAACGGGCAAGGGAAGCGCCACCTTATATCAACGCTAAGCAAAAACCGCTGATAAAGAAACCCTGTATCAGCGCTAAAATTTTAGCGCTGATACATGGTAACCTTTATCTGTGCTTTTCTAGCACTGTTAAAGAGACCCTTTATCAGCGCTTGAAAAGCGCTGATAAAGAAGGCTTGTATCAGCGCTAAAATTTTAGCACTCATACAAGAAAGATTTATCAGCTCTTTTTTAGCGCTGATAAAACCGTAGTCCCATATTTTATAAAATCGATCGCATAGTGTCCTCGGTTTATCGCGACCTAAAGCTCTCGCGGTACTGTAACCCTGCGACTCCCCCCCCGATCTTCACATTGCCGGACCTCCACCGCCCCCGATCTTCACGTTGCCGGACCTCCGCCACCCCCGATTTTCGCGTTGCCGGACCTCCGTCGCTAGCCCTTCTCCTAATCCTCCCCCTCGAACCCCTTCGGCAGATCCTCCTCCTCGCAAACCCTACTTCTCCTCCTCTTCGCTCGACCCTACTCCCCGCAAACCCTACTCCTCCATTTCTCTTCGGTTGGCAGCTCCTCCCGTGCACCTCCTCCCGTGCACCTCCACCTCTAGAAGTTTCCAAGTGTGTGGTAAGTGATTCAATGCTTTTACATTATTAGATGATTTTGATATGCTTTCTTAGTTTCATGAATGTGTTCTATGGATTACTTTTTTGGTGCGAAATATGTTTTGGAAAGGTTTTGAGATCCACATGTGAAGAATTTTTTTTTCTAAAGGAATGTTTTTATGTTTCATGTTATCTTTGTTGAGGTGTTTCTTAAATATATTTTATATATGTCTTGTGTGAAAGGTGTGAAATGAGTTTCCAAAGAGAATTAATGGTTTGAATGTGTTGAATGTGGATTTTATAAGAGAAATTCATTTTTATTGCATGTTGTATTTTTTTGAACCTCATATGCGTCTTTGAATTGTGAATGTGATTTGAAACATGTTATAAAGTATGAATTTGAAAGGGGATTTTCGCATGGAAATAGTTGGATTCCATATGTGTTCTTCTTGTTGTGTTTCCAAATGTGTTTCATAAATTTTGAAAGTGGTGTGAAATGTGTTTCTAAATGGTTTTAGTGTGCATGTGAAATGGAAAGTGGCTTTTTGTGTAAAATAGTGGTTTTGGTGTGAGATTTCGATCATTGGATCCATGTGAAAATGTGAAAATGTGAAAGTGGTGATATCCTTATGTGCTTATGATGCTTGGAATGTGTATGTGAAAGTGGTGATATAGTTATAGTTAAGGTAAATGGGGTCTTAGATTGCAAATACTTCAAGAAATTTTTTACGGAGCAATTATATCCAGATTCAATGGTATCGGGTAAGTCCATGGAGTTTATCAAACTCGTCTAAGGTTATTAGACATTAACTCAATATACTAATAATTTTGCTAAACTTGCTCAGTTTTCACTTGAAGTGGTGTCAAACAAGAATCTTAAGTCCCAGAGGTTTTATATGGATCTTTGATCAGATATCCAATATCAAGTATTTATGCTAAATTTTACCTAAAATTTTGATGTTCTAGATAGGGATGTGATGGAAGAAATTGGCATGACTATTATGTCAGGGTTAACTAGAGTTACTTATATTACTAGTGGTAGTTTTAGTGGTTCCTATAAGTGAAATAGAAAGTAGAATGAGCCTCATAGTGAAAATAGCGGTGGTGGTATTTTATAGAAAACTTCCTCCAGATCATCTGTAGTGTCTAGTAAAGGCCAAATGACTTTTTTCAATGTGGAAAGATTGATCACTCAAAGAATTATTGCATGGAAGCATTGAATATTTACATCTCGTACAGACATTAAACCCACTTGAAGAAGGTTTTACATGTTTTTACTACCCTATGTAGTGGAATGGAATCATAAATATTGAGAGGTACCAAATCATAGTAATATTATTCAATAACAATGGGATCCTAGAAACATGTATTAGGAACGAAACAACTTCATGCAGTGGATTAATCTCCAGTAGGAACTGATGTGGGTCATGCGATAGTGAGAGGCACCATTTCCATTTCTTTTTCTTTAGTGTATGTTTTATTTGATATTGATTCCCATCATTATTTCATATCAAACCTCAATATAGAACTATTGAAACTTATAATATATCTCATGGATTATGTGATAGAGATTGTAATATCTCTCTCGATAAAGAGGGAGTAAGGTGTCTGATTCCCCTCTCATGCTTTCTCTTTTTCAGAGATTTAGATCATATGATATTTTTTGGTTCTTAAAATGATTCCCCTATATGTTATTCTCATAATGGACTGACTAGTTTCTAATAAATCTTGGATTTACTATTATCATCGGTGGGTGTCCTTCACTACCCCCGATGGGGAATTCCATGTTTTCCATAGAGAATCAGACCTGAGGTCTAGTTGAGCTAGACCTCTTCTTCCAGAATTGAGTGGGATGATATCCTTTTATGCCATTGAATTGAAGTAGGAAGCCTATTATAGTGAACTTCCCCTAGTAGCTATTGAATTTCCAAAAGTGTTTCCTTTAGTCTTTTTTGGTCTACCACTAGAGAGGGAGGTGGAGTTCTCTATCAATTTGGTGATGGGTAAAAAACCAATATCTATTCTATCTTACCATATAAAACTAGTTAAATTGAAGGAACTCAATAATCAGTGGGATGAATTGGTTTCCAAATTCTTTATTTAACCTAGTGTGTTGCCTTGGGAAGAACTGGTGCTTTTCACCAAGAAGGTCATTGGAACCTTTCGCTTGTGTGTTGATTACCAGAATCTCAATCAGGTTATGATCAATAAAAAGTATCTGTTAACCTATATTTATGATTTATTAGATCTTCTAAAGGGGGGAGGAGTGGTTCTCTAAGATCAGTCTTTAGTTTGGTTAACACCGGATCAGGATCAAGGAGTTTAAGATTTATGTGTGACTATATACTTATTATATTTTCTTATTATTTCTTAAATACCACCACTTGAGTCGAGTAACCTGATTGAAATCCATTTGGGTACTTTGATTCTGATGTGGATATGGTTTTTTATGTGTTTGTGACATGTGTATGTGCGGATATATGGGTATTTAGGCATGATGATATTGAATGTAGGGCAGAGACCTAGGAGTGGTATATGTATCATTCTTGATTATTCTTGTGTTTGGACTGGGGTGATTTGAGGAAACTATAATGAATCTAAAGTAATTATATTTAATGAATTCCATATTTTAGAGATTATGAGAATCCTTTCTTTACTTATAGAGTTGGTTACTGGTTTTCATCCATATGTATTTTAGGTTGGTGAGGTATAAAAGGATGGACTAGTTGACCATAGAAGGGTTGACCCGATAGAGGAGGATGATCCATAGAGGATGATGTCGTGTGAGTTTTACCATCTATGACAAAAGTGATTATCCTCGCGAACCCCTTTATGTTTGGAAACTGTGTTGATTTTGATGGGGGGGTCTATCCTGGTTCTGTTGATTTCGAAATCATTATTTGAAATGGTTAGGCTCTATTAGTCTATATTTTTATAAGGAAGTGGTTCTATTCTACTGTATTTGGATGTCTTGTTTTGTGTACTTGAACCATAAATACTAATATTTGAGATTCAAATAGGATGGAGATGAATAAAGATTGGATGGATGCTAATCGTTTGACAATAGAGTATGAGAACAGAGTGAAAGAGTTTATCAAGTTTGCAAAGGATCATGCAAATGATCCTTCTCAAATCCTTTGTCCGTGTTTACATTGTTGTTATTCTAGAATACTTACTCCAGAGGAGTTGGAAGAACATTTGATATGTCATGGAATAGATCGAAGTTATAAATGTTGGAATAAACATGGAGAAAAAGCGAATGTAGCTACTGGCTGGGATAAAACTGCATTTTATGGATCATCATATATGAATACAAATATGGATAATAAAGAAGACCGTATGGAGAATGTGATTACAGATATCAATGATGATGAAGATCATATTGATAAAATGATAAAGACAATTAATGATGAACTCCGTGATTGTCCAAAATTGTTTGAGAAGTTAAAGAGTTGTGCAAAGACACCATTATATGCTAGTTGCACTAAATATACAGCATTGTCAGCTGTACTGAAGTTGTATAAATTTAAATAAGGCAACATATGGAGTGATGTAAGTTTTACGAAACTACTTGCTCTCTTTAATGACATGCTCCCAGAAGATAATGTGTTCCCAAGCCGGACATATGAAGCTAAACGAATGCTACGCTCGATGGGTATGATTTCTGAAAGAATACATGCCTGCCCAAAAGACTATATATTCGCAAGGAGAACAAATCACTTACAGAACTCCCAAAGTGTAGTGCTTGTCGATACAAGAAAGATGAATCAAATCCTATGAAAATTTTGCGGTACTTTCCAATCATTCCAAGGTTTAGGTGTCTATATAGAAGTGAAGAAACTGCAAGACAATTGTCGTGGCATGCAGATAAAATAAATAAAGATGGGAAAATACGTCATCTGGCTGACTCTCCTCAATGGAAGAAAATTGATCATGAGTATCTTGAATTTGGAAAAGAGCCGAGAAACCTTCGTCTTGTGTTATCTACAGATGGAGTGAATCCTTTTGGTTTTCAAACCAGCACTCATAGTACATGACTTGTTATGTTGGTAAATTATAACTTGCCATCCTAGTTATGCATGAAGTGGAAATTCATCATGTTATCTATGCTTATATCAGGACCAAAACAACTAGGTAACGATATTGATGTTTATCTGGCTCCTTTGATCTAGGATTTGAAGTTATTGTGGGATTTAGGTGTTATGTTTTATGATGCTTATAAAAGTGAATACTTCACGTTGAGAGAAATGTTGTATGGAACAATAAATGATTTCTCTGCTTATGGAAAATTTTCAGGATATATAATTAAAGGAACTCAAGGGTGTCCCGTGTGCAAAGAAGATATAGAATTAATTAGGTTGAAAAATTCATCGAAATCTGTGTTTCTAGGACATCGTAGATTTCTACCTCGTCAGCATAAGTACCGATCTTGGATGACATCATTCAATGGAAGTTCAGAACAATGCACAACACCGTCTCCACTAACAGGTGATCACCTGTTTGAGAATGTAAAATATGTGAACACTGTTTTTGGTAAACCATTTTCGAAAAACCTTACGAAAATCAGTTGGAAAAAGAGATCAGTTTTTTTTGAATTACCATACTAGAATTGTTTGTACGTCAAAAATTTTATTGATGTGATGCATGTGAAAAAAATGTATGTGATAGTGTTATCGGAATGTTGATAAATTCTCCTGGAAAAACAAAAGACAGAATTAAGGAAAGGTTGGACATGGTTTACATGGGAATACAAGAAGAGTTGGCTCCCGTGAAGGGTGAAAATCAAATGTTTCTTCCTCCAGCTGCTTATACTCTTTCTAGGGAGGAGAGATATCAATTTTTCAAATTCTTCAATGATGTAAAGGTTCCAGAGGGGTATTCATCAAATATCAAGAACATTATGTCAATGGATGATTTGAAGTTAAAAGGTTTGAAATCACATGACTGCCATGTTTTGATGCAACATCTAATTTCTACAGCTTTACATTGCATTTTTTCCAAGAATTTTCATCATAAGTTAACCAAACTTTGTTTCTTTTTCAAATCTATATGTATAAAATTTTTAGACCCAGTGAAATTTCCATCTATGGAAAAAAGAAATTTTCATCATATTATGTGAATTAGAAATGTTCTTCCTGCCAACATTCTTTGATATGATGGTTCATTTGATGATTCACTTAGTAAGATAGATTTGACTTTGTGGTCCTATTCACTATAGATGGATGTATCCTATTGAACGGTATATGAATATTTTGAAAGGGTATGTCAAAAATTGAAATTGGCCAGAGGGTTCTATAGTGGAGCAATATATTATTGATTATACCATTGAATTTTATACCGAATACCTATCTAATGTGGAAATCATTGGTCTCCTGAAATCTTGTCACACTGGACACATTGAGGGTGAGGGAATTTCTGGAAGAGATGTTTTGACAATTAGTATTACAGATCGGGAGCAGACTCACCTTTATGTTTTTCATAACAGTTGGGAGGTTACTTCATATATTGAAACACACAAAGAAATTCTTAGGCAGTTGAATCCATCAAGGTCTGAAAAATGGTTATCAAATACACATAATCACCAATTTATAGGATGGTTTCAGGACCATATTTTTAAGCAGTTGGATGAAAATCCAAATTCAATTTCAGAATGACTTTGATGGCTAGCCTTCGGACCAAGTCTGTATGTATTATCTTATAGTGGTTATGTAATTAATGGTTATACATTCTATACAGATGAACATGATGAAGATAGTACCATGAAAAATACTGGAGTTACACTAGTGGCTGAAGCGATGCATGTTTCTGGTAATAAGGACAGAAATTCAATTTATGCAAATATGTCATACTTTGGCATTATCAAACCAATATGGAAGTTAAATTATACGACATTCCAATTGTCTATTTTTCAATGAAAATGGGTTGATAACAACAGTGGTGTTAAAATATATGAATTGGGATTTGTGAAAGTTGATTTTAGTAAAGAAGGGTACAAATACGAACAGTTTATAATGGCATCACAAGCGGTACAATTTTTTTATGTTCCAGAACCCACAAACCGAAAGTGGTCGATTATTCTGTTATCCTCCAAAACTACTGAAGGGTCCGATGAAAATTCAGTTGAGAACAATATTTCCAGTGGTACGTCACAATCATTTCGCAGTGGTCTCAATGTAGATGATGTTTTGTATGTTAGAGGATACCATAATTAAGGGATTTGGATAATCGATAAAGGTGTCAAATCCCTTCAGCCTTTGAAAAAAAGAAAGAGAGTTCAATAAACAGGTTATATTTTTTTGTAATATAGATCTTGTTATCTCATTTTATTATCTTATCATTAATGAATTTATGTAATCTAAATTAACTGTTCAACTACTTTTGAAGATAATGACTTATTCATATTCTGGTGCTCCTAACCTTGAGGCCGAACAAGTCTCTCAAGCTGTTGCTGTTGCGGCTACTGCTGCTCCTACTGCGGCTGCTCATAGTGCAGAGCAACAACAAGCTTCTAAACCTGTTGTTGCTCCTAGTATTGAGGTCCAACAACCATCAGCACATGTCATTGCTACCATTTTAGATGAACATATAGATGATGTTGATATCGATGAAATGGTCGGGAATGAAGGACTGACGTCGTAGAAAACACAGGTGCGTCGTAGTTTGACGGTGTTAGCCAAAGTTCTTAAGGCGAAAAGCAAAGGCATCAAATTTGATATCGGATGGAATGCATGAGGCCAACATGTGAATCCCAACAAGGCTATGTTTAGTAGTTACATTAGATTTGTCACTCGGAAACACATGTTGATTGACATAGATTCATGGCACTATGTTATGTTCGAGCTGAAGGCTGTGGTCTGGGAAGAAATTACGGTAACATTATTAATTTATTTCTTAAATTTACTAGCAAATAAAATAATGAAACAATGTATTACTATTCTCAATATCTTACATAGTACATTTATAGTAGACTATTCACACAAGTATTATGTACTAAGGCTTTCAGGAAGGATTCATCGAGGTTTTCACACTATTTTAACAAGATGTCACCTAAAAGATTTCAAAGGTAAAATAAACCCGCACCCACCCATTGTCTACGCTCACCTGATATCCCAAGAAGCATGGGATGCATTTATTGGCCGCCATGGGGATGAGAAGTTTCAGGTACATTGTGGGTGATAATACGTTGTTTGAGGATACGTGTATTCAGCACTTTGATTGTCAATATTTCATTTATGAAACAGAAACTCTGTACTGAAAATAAGGAACGTGCATCAAAACCAACATACCCCTATCATAAAGCAAGGATGGGGTATGCTTCACTAGAAAAGAAAATGGTACGTATTTTAGGTGCCAATAAACAACATCATAATAATCTTTCTACATTTATATGTAGATTTATGAGTCTAAAACCAAAGACACTTCCATCCCATGTCATGTGCTATGGAAGGAGGCATGTGTGAATAAAGAAGGGAAGCTAGTAGATGAGAACACATAAAAAGTGTGGGAAATATGTGTAAGTATGACACAACGATAAAAAGATTTGTTTTAAATTTCTATTAAATAAAAACAATTAGTTATTTTCCTATATCCGACAATCACAGGAATCAGCTACTCCTATAGTAGATACAAACCTATTATCGATGGCTTTGAAGTAGCCAGAACAACACGGTCGTGTCAGAGGTGTGGGGTTTGGGGTGACACCTTGATTATATTTTGAGAAGAAGAAAAAACGGACGATAGAGATGAAAAATTGAAACGAATGAGCAAAAGACTATCAACCCTTGAAGAACTATTTTAATGGAAAGGAGAGTTGCTAGAAACTTTTATGGGTGGGAAGCAAGGAGAAGACACAACTCAGTAACAACTAGCGCGTGAAGATCCTGCCCCTCCCCCCACCAGCTCTAAGGCAAGTCATTCCCCTCAAAGAGCTGTCTTAGCCGTGGTAATCAATATTCTAATAATTGTTCTCATGAAATGTGAATTAGACAAACACTAATACTTTTCATGTACTGATCTTCTACAGGGTGATAATGATTGTGATTTATATCTATGAACACCCACCTATCACCTTGTAGCAAGGTCTACAGTGTTCAACATCCCAGATGGCACGTTGCATAATAGAATACTTCTGAAAGATCATTTGAAAGTGACGATTACTGTAGATCATGATCCAAATGAAAAGATACCTATTCCATTTGACAATGATGATATTCATATGGTCGAGAAGGATATTGGGACATTAATTTCATGGTCGTCACAACTTGTAAGAGTACATGTTGAAAAAGAGGTATTTATTTCCTTTTTTTAAAGTTAAACATTTAACAATTAATGAAAAAAGGGTCTGAACCAATGAATGTTATTATAGACGGAGAAAGGGAAGTGAGTGACAAACATCGGCTCAAAACCATCTAAAGGATCGACCAAACGATCCCAAGGATCTACTGAAAGCACAATAACACCACTTGTTCTCTATCCACATTTACTAGCATTGAAGACTCATGTGGATACGAATCTAAGAGGTGGTTGTAGTCATATAGTGGTTTTCAAAAAGAATATATACAGAGAGGAAAGTCAAGATTTTGTTGCTACTAAAAATGTAAATGAGATCCTTAAAAATGGTTGGCTAGTCATCACAGTTGTAAATATATATATGAGGTATGTTTTCATGAATTGATTTTCTAAAAGCTGATCTAATGTGAAAATTATGACTAAATTCATTTTATATTATTGATAGACGTATATATGAAAAACAGTTGAAGGAATTTTCTCATGAGCCAAAATTCGGACTCGTTAGCCCTCATACCACATCAACACATTTAACGAAATTAAATCCATCAAAAAAGAATGAAATAGTGAATGACTTGCTAAAAATATTTGAAAGAAATATTATAGATGACAGACTCTTCCTAATACCAACCATGCAGGGGTAAAACTCTACGATTAAAACATATCAATTATATTTTCACTTCTTTTATTACTTATTCCTTTTTTTGTTTTTAGGAAACATTGGATACTAATTGTGGTGAACTTGGATACTTCAATGATTTATTTTCTGGATTCAAAGCAAGGATATCCATCAAACCGACCACACATGATAGAGTTTGTGAATCTGTAAGACACTACATCCTACGTTTTAGGTCTAAACATCAAGTAATATAATTTATATTATCTCTTACTGGGGATTATATTATGATAGGGTGGTGTATCATTATCGTCTAAAAAAGGAATGAGGATAGGGGCTAAGCATAAGGAGGTGAGCAAGTACTATGTCTGGACAAATATCAGGGTATATATAATAAAATTTTACTATCCAAACACATCTCAACACAAGTTACTTATTCTCCTAATGAATAATTTTTTTGCAGTGTCCAAAACAAACAAACAATAATGATTGCAGTTATTATGTATGTAAATTTATGAAAGAGATCATTTTTCATCAACAAACTACATCCCTAAAGAGGTATTTTCAAAAACAACTGCTAGTTCATTTAATTTATTTATTAATTATTTATTTTTATATTTTGCATTACTACTCTGACTGCTGAAAATCCTCATACTCACAAGAAGATATATATTTGTTCAGAAATGAGTGGGTCACATACCTGATGGTAGATTGTACACAAATAACATGAAGATATGACTTGGGGATGTGTACAATTGGTGGTCATTTTTGAGAGGGGTTAAAGGGATCAAAAGATGAAACATTATTGTATGTAAATGTTCATAGGAAAATTGTAATTGTTATTAAATAAAATATCCTCTCTCCAATGAGTCATTTTCTCATTTTAATACATGATATGCACCAACAACATGCAATAATGATGAACCACTCAAAGTGTCTCTCTTTTGTTTAAAATGAACAGATTTTTAAGTGAAAACAACAATTGACATACGGAAATCCAACAAAATACATTTAGATTATGTTGATCCTTTAGTAGAATGTACCATGGGTGAATTGGGGACATGTACAAGTCAACCTCGCCTCAATCCGAGGCACGGTGTGGCTGGTATCACTCAAAGTGTCTCTCTTTTGTTTAAAATGGACACAATTTTAAATAAAAACAACAACTGACCTTAGAAAATCCGACCAAAAACATTCATATTGTCTTTATCCTATAGTAGAACAATCCATGGGTCCTTTAAGACATGTAAGAGTCAACCCTGTCTCAATCCGAGGCACGGTGTGGCCGGTATCACTCAAAGCGTCTCTCTTTTGTTTAAAATGGACACAATTTTAAGTGAAAACAACAACTGACCTACTGAAATATGACCAAAAGCATTCGGATTGTGTTAATATTTTAGTACAATGATCCATGGGTCCTTTGAAACATGTAAAAGTCAACCATGCATCAATCTGAGGCCCATTGTGGTCGGTATCACTCAAAGTGTCTCTCGTTTGTTTAAAATGGACACAATTTTAAGTAAAAACAACAAATGACCTAGGGAAATCCGACCAAACACATTCAGATTGTATTGATATTTTAGGAGAAAGATCTATGGGTCCTTTGCGATGTGTACGAGTCAAACCCATCTCAATATGAGTCCCAGTGTGGCTGGTATCACTCAAAGTGTCTCTTTTGTTTAAAATGGACACAATTTTAAGTGAAAACAACAACTGACCTACAGAAATCCAACCAAACGCATTCGGATTGTATTGATACTTTAGGAGAATGATAAATGGGTCCTTTATAATGTGTAAGAGTCAACTCGACTTCAATCCAAGGCACAGTGTGTCCAGTATCACTCAAAGGATTTATCTTTTGTTTAAAATGGACATGATTTGAAGTGAAAACAACAACTAACCTATGGAAATCCAACCAAACACATTCGGATTGTGTTTATACTATTGGAGAAAAATCCATGGGTCCTATTAAACGTGTAAGAGTCAACCCATCCTCAATTCAAGTCATGTTGTGGCTGGTATCACTCAAAGGGTCTCTCGTTTGTTTAAAATGGACACAATTTTAAATGAAAACAACAACTGACGTACGAAAATACAACCAAACACATTAGTATTGTATTAATCCTTTATGAGAATGATCCACGGGTACATTGGGACGTGTAAGAGTCAACCTTGCCTCAATATGAGGCACGGTGTGGCCGGTATCACTCAAAGTGTATCTCTTTTGTTTAAAATGGACACAATTTTAAGTGAAAACAACAACTAACCTATGAAAATCCGACCAAACACATTAGAATTGTCTTGATCCTATAAGAGAAAGATCCATGGGTCCTTTTAAACATTTAAGAGTAAACCTCTTCTCAATATGAGGCATGGTGTGGCCGGTATCACTCAAAGTGTCTCTCTTTTGATTAAAATGGACACAATTTGAAGTGAACACAACAACCGACCGATGAAAATCTGACCAAACGCCTTCTAATTGTGTTGATCCTAAAGGATAATGATCCATGGGTCCTTTTCGACATTTATGAGTCAACCCAGCCTCAATCTGATACGCGGTGTGGCCGGAATCACTCAAAGGGTCTCTCGTTTGTTTAAAATAGACACAGTTTTAAGTGAAAATAACAACAGACGTACGGAAATCTGACCAAACGCATTCATATTATATTTATCCTTTATGAGAACGATTCAGGGGTCCTTTGGGACATGTAAGAGTCAACCCTTCCTCAATCCGAGGCATGGTGTGGCCGGTATCACTCAAAGTGTCTCTCTTTTGTTTAAAATGGACACGATTTTAAGTGAAAACAATAACTGACCTATGAAAATCCAACCAAACACATTCGTATTCTATTGATCCTATAGAATAATGATACATGGGTCCTTTGAGACATATACAAGTCAAACCCATTTCAATATGAAGCACGGTGTGTCCGGTATCACTCAAAGTATCTCTCTTTTGTTTAAAATGGACACAATTTGAAGTGAAAACAACAACTGACCTATGGAAATATGACCAAAGACATTTGGATTGTGTTGATCCTATAGGAGAATGATCCATGGGTCCTTTGAGATGTGTAAAAGTAAACTAGACATCAATCTGAGGCACGGTGTGGCCGATATCACTCAAAGGGTCTCTTGTTTGTTTAAAATGGACACAATTTTAAGCGAAGACAACAACTGACATACAGAAATCCAACCAAAAGCATTCATATTGTGTTGATCCTATAGGATAAAGATACATGGTTCTTTTTCAATGTTTACAAGTAAACCTCTCCTCAATCCGAGGCACATTGTGGTCGGTATCACTCAAAGTGTATCTCTTTTGTTTAAAATGGACTCGATTTTAAGTGAAAACAAGAACTGACGTACGAAAATATGACCAAACACATTCGGATTGTGTTGATACTATAGGATAACAATCCATGGGTCCTTTTAGACATGTATGTGTCAACCTAGACTCAATCCAAGGCATGGTGTGTTCGATATCACTCAAAGGGTCTCTCGTTTGTTTAAAATGGACAAAATTTTAAGTGAAAACAACAACTGACATATGGAAATATAACCAAAAACATTCGAATTATGTTAATACTATAGTATAACAGTCCATGGGTCTTTTTAAATGTGTAATATTCAACCCTACCTCAATCTGAGGCCCAGTGTGGCCGATATCACTCAAAGTGTCTCTCTTTTGTTTAAAAAGGACACAATTTTAAGTGAAAACAATAACCGACCTATGCAAATCTGACCAAACGCATTCAGATTTCCTTGATCCTATAGAATAAATATCCATGGATCATTTTCAATGTTTATGAGTCAACCCCACTACAATATGAGTCACGGTTTTTCCGGTATCACTCAAAGTGTATCTCTTTTGTTTAAAATGGACACAATTTTAAGTGAAAACAACAAATGACCTATGAAATCTGACCAAACGCATTAGGATTGTCTTGATCCTATAGGAGAATGATACATGGGTCCTTTTCGACATGAAAAAGTAAACCATGCCTCAATCTGAGGCATGGTGTGGCCGGTATCACTCAAAATGTCTCTCTTTTGTTTAAAATGGACACAATTTTAAGTGAAAACAACAACAAACCTATGAAAATCCAACAAAATGAATTCATATTGTCTTGATCCTATAGAAGAATGATACATGAGTCCTTTTAAACATTTATGAGTCAACCACACCTCAATCCTAGTCACGGTGTGCCCGATATCACTCAAAGTGTCTCTCTTTTGATTAGAATGGACACAATTTTAAGTGAAAACAAAAACTCACCTACGAAAATCCAAAAAAACACATTCATATTGTATTTATCTTTTAGTATAAATATCCATTGTCCCTTTGAGATGTTTACGAGTCAACCTCGCCTCAATCCGAGGCCCTGTGTGGCCGGTATCACTCGAAGTGTCTCTCTTTTGTTTAAAATGGGCACAATTTTAAGTGAAAACAACAACTGACCTAATAAAATCTGACCAAACGCATTCATATTGTCTTTATCCTTTATGATAATGATAAATGGGTCCTCTGCGATGTGTAAGAGTCAACCCAGCCTCAATCCGTGGCATGGTGTGGCCGGTATCACTCTAAGGGTCTCTCATTTGTTTAAAATGGACACAATTTTAATTGAAACAACAACTGGTGTACGGAAATTTGAACAAAAGCATTAGGATTGTATTGATACTTTATGAGAATGATCCATGGGTCATTTTTGATGTGTAAAAGTCAACCCCCCCTCAATCCGAGGCACGGTGTGGCCGATATCACTCAAAGTGTCTCTCTTTTATTTAAAATTAACACGATTTTAAGTGAAAACAACAACTGACCTACGAAAATCCAAATAAATGCATTAGGATTGCCTTGATCCTATAGTAGAATGGTACATGGATCATTTTCAATGTGTACAAGTCAAACCCGTCTCAATCCGAGCCACGGTGTGGCCGGTATCACTCAAAGTGTCTCTCTTTTGTTTAAAATGGACACAATTTGAAGTGAGAACAACAAATGACCTATGGAAATCCAACAAAACGCATTTTTATTATGTTGATCCTATAGTAGAAAGATAAATGGGTCCTTTTAGATGTGTATGAGTCAACCCAGCCTCAATATGAGGCATGGTGTGGCCGGTATTACTCAAAAGGTCTCTCGTTTGTTTAAAATGGACACAATTTTAAGTGAAAACAACAACTGATGTACGAAAATCCGACCAAACACATTCTTATTATGTTGATACTATATGATAACAATTCATGAGTCATTTGAGACCTGTATGAGTTAACCCTACCTCAATCCGAGGCACAATGTGGTCAGTATCACTCAAAGTGTCTCTCTTTTGTTTAAAATGGACACGATTTTAAGTGAAAACAACAACTAACATACATAAATCTGACCAAACGCATTCAGATTGTGTTCATACTATAAGATAACGATCCATGGGTCCTTTTCGATGTGTATGAGTCAACCTGGACTCAATACGAGGCACGGTGTGGCCGATATCACTCAAAGGGTCTCTCGTTTGTTTAAATTGGACACAATTTTAAGTGAAAACAACAACTGACATAAGGAAATCGAACCAAACACATTTGGATTGTGTTTATCCTATATGAGAACAATAAATGGGTCCTTTACGACATGTATGAGTCAACCCCGCTTCAATCTGAGGCCCGGTTTGTCCGGTATCACTCAAAGTGTCTCTCTTTTGTTTAAAATGGACACAATTTTAAGTGAAAACAACAACTGACCTATGAAAATCTGAACAAACGCATTCAGATTGTCTTGATCCCATAGTAAAATGATCCATGGATCCTTTGCGATGTGTAAAATTCAACCCCACCTCAATCTGAGGCATGTGTTGCTGGTATCACTCAAAGTGTCTCTCTTTTGTTTAAAATGGACACAATTTTATGTGAAAACAACAACTGACCTACGAAATCCAACCAAACGCATTTTTATTGTCTTGATACTATAGAATAATGATACATGGGTTCTTTTTCAATGAGTAAAATTCAACCCCGCTTCAATTCGAGGCACGGTGTGGCCGGTATCACTCAAAGTGTCTCTCTTTTGTTTAAAATCGACACAATTTTAAGTGAAAACAACAACTGACCTACGAAAATCTGATCAAACACTTTAATATTGTATTAATCGTATAGTAGAACAATCCATGGGTCCTTTTTGACATGTAAGAGTCAAACCCGCCTCAATCAGAGGCACAGTGTGGCCGATATCACTCAATGTGTCTCTATTTTGTTTTAAATGGACACAATTTTAAGTGAAAACAAAAACTGACCTACGTAAATCTGACCAAACACATTCGGATTGTATAGATATTTCAGGAGAACAATCCATGGGTTATTTTCAACTTTTAAAATTAAACCCCACATTAATACGAGTCCCGGTGTGGCCGGTATCACTCAAAGTGTCTCTCTTTTGTTTAAAATGGACACAATTTTAAGTGAAAACAACAACTGATCTAAGAAAATTCAACCAAACGCATTCGGATTGTCTTGATACTTTATGAGAACAATCCATGGGTCCTTTTAGATGTTTAGAAGTCAACCCAACCTCAATTTGAGGTGTGGTGTGCCCGGTATCACTCAAAGGGTCTCTCATTTTTTTAAAATGGACACAATTTTAAGGGAAAACAATAACTGACATACAGAAATCCAACCAAACACATTAAGATTTTATTGATCCTTTATGAGAATGATCTATGGGTCCTTTGTGATTTGTATGAGTCAAACCTGCTTCAATATGAGGCATGGTGTGGCCAGTATCACTCAAAGTGTCTCTCTTTTGTTTAAAATGGACATGATTTAATTGAAAACAACAACTGACCTACGAAAATCCAACCAAACGTATTCGGATTGTCTTGATCCTATAAGAGAATGATCCATGGAACCTTTGCGACATGTAAAAGTCAACATCATCTCAATCCGAGGCACGGTGTGGCCGGTATCACTCGAAGTGTCTCTCTTTTGTTTAAAATGGACACAATTTGAAGTGAAAACAACATCTGACCTACCGAAATCCGACCAAACACATTCGGATTATGTTGATCCTATAGGAGAACAATCCATGGGTCCTTTGAGACATTTAAGAGTTAAAAAGTCCTCAATCTGAGGCATAGTGTGGCTGGTATCACTCAAAGGGTCTCTCATTTGTATAAAATGGACACAATTTTAAGTGAAAACAACAACTGACCTACAACCTGGACACCCCACCCCCTGGAAAGCCCCCTCAACCTTCTGGACACCCCGCCCCCTAGAAATTCACATGGACAGCCCCCCTCCACCTCGGACAGCCCCCCCGGACACCCCCACCCGCTGGACAACCACCACCCCCCTGGATGGCACCCCCACCCCTCTGAGACACCACCCCACCACCTGGATACCCCCACCCCCTAGACACCCCCCATGTACAGCCACCCCACCCCTCAGACACTATCCCACCCCCCTTGGACAGCCCCACCAACCCCCTGGAAAGCCCCCACGACACACTGAACACCAGCCCCCCCCCCCACCTGACACCCCCCTCCTTGGACACCACCCCACCACCCTGGGACAGCCCCCAACCTCCTGGACCACCCCCACCCACCTGGATACCCCTTTCCCCCTGGACACCCCCATCCCCCCAGACACCCCTACCCCCCCCCTTGGACAGCCACCCCAAACCCTTGAACATCCCCCCAACCCCCTGAATTCTAAATTGAATTCTTTATGTACTTAATTAACTTATGAATTATGTGTTAATGGTGTACGGGTATACTTGTTGTATGGGTATACTTGGTGTAATTAGATTATGATTTGTGTGTTAATTTTGTATGGGTATACTTATTGAGATGCTAAATTTTTTGCAAGTGTTATTTGGGCTTGCTTCTGCAGATTTTTTTGTAGCAGCAGATAGGGCATTTATCAGCGTTTTTTTTGCACTGATAAAGGGAGCCTTTATCAGTGCTAAAAAAGCACTGATAAAATCCACCTTTATCAGTGCTAAAAAAGCGCTCATAAACTCCACCTTTATCAAACTCTAAAAAAACACTGATAAAGGATCAGTTTATCAGCGCTAAAAGAGCGCTGATAAAACACACATTTATCAGTTCCTTTTTAGCACTCATAAAGGGGTTTTTTATTAGCGCCTTTTTAACAATGATAAAGTTCCCCTTTATCAGCATGTTTTTAGCACCAATAAAGGTTTCTTTTATTAGCACTTTTTTAGCACTGATAAAGCTCGTTTTGATCGCTGATAAAGACCATTTTTGTAGTAGTGAATTTTAATTTTATAAATAAATATATAAACATATTTATATATAAAATATATTTATAAATATATAAACCATATCTAAAGAAAAAATAATATTCATTTAATTTATAATAAAATATATATATGAATATTTATATTCCTATATAGTGTCTGTGTGTGTGTATTTGTGTGTGTCTATATTAACAAACTGATATATATTATCTATATATTCTAATATATGTTAATAAATATTAATATATAATATATTTAAATAAATAAAAATATGTATAAAAATATTTATATATACACACATATAATATATATATATATCTGTTGTATATATGTTTGTATTTATTTATTTATAAACACACACACAAAAACATATTTTATAATGTATTTAAAAATGATCATATAAATATATATTAATATAAGAAGATATATATATATATATATATATATATATATATAATATAACTATATATATATAGAGAGAGAGATATCATAAAGTGGAGAACAAAGCAACATGGAGGAGTCGTAAGGATCCAGGCGTGCAAGGGAGAGGTCTTGGGTTCAAATCCAGGGGGAGGCAGGGGCATGGTAGCACTATTAAAGTGGGTTTCAAGCACTGATAGGGGGTCACCTCTAATTCAGATTTTTTTTTCAAATTAAAAAAAATACTTTTATTAGCATTTTTTAGCACTGATAACTTTTTTTAGTGTTAATAAAAGGGACCTTTATCAGCATTTTTTTTAGCACTGATAAAAGGGACCCCCTTTTAATAGAGCCTTGATTATCGGCACTTTTTTAGAATTGGTAGGGGGCCACCTTTGATTCTGATTTTTTTTTGAAATTAAAAAATGACTTTTTTCAGTGCTTTTTTATCACTGATAAATGACCCCTTTTATCAATTCTTTTTTTGAAATGATAAAATGGATCCACCTTTTAATAGCACCTAAATTATTAGTGTTTTTAGGGCTGATAAAGGCTTTTTTAGTATTGTTAATACCTTATTCTATAGTAGTGACCACCAGCACACTAGTGGGTTGTAACGAGTCACTCGGTGGTTTGAATTGGCATTGTGGTGATCATCAGAATTTTTTCACACAGGGTTTCATATAATCTTCTCAGTTGGCGGTGGATCATGCAAGTCATCACCTAAATGGACATCACAATTCTGATTGTTTCACCCATTTCTTCCATAGATTAATTTAGTTCACCTAGATAGTTTTAGTTAATTTAAATAATCATGTTTTAAATAGTTGTTTAGTTTTTAGAAGTTTTAGTTTTTAATCACATTAAAATCTCATCTGCCTAAACATTCTTCCAATGTGATATTTCTAGTGTGTACGCACATTCTCTCTATGGTTTGACTATTCTCGTCGCTTCTACAGTAGTTAGTAGGTTTATAAATTTGCATGATTTGTGACACGCATGCTATTTTTTAATGACTTATGAGTCTCCTACCCCTGATAGCTTGTATTGTTTGTGTCTCATCAGACAATATCATCCGACCATAGAACAAGGATCAAGAATAATATCACAGAACCTTTAGGTTCTCATCATAGCGAGGAACTTCTATGACCTTTCAACGTGACATATATTCTATGGACATTATCACATAGAGATATTATGCATAAGAACAATCAAGATGTGATAAGAAAACTTCTTTAATAATAAAAACATGTAATAAAGTAATAAATAATTTGGTTCTAGGGTACCAACTCTAACACCTTCCCCCATAGTGCAATTGCGTCCCCTCCATCTAACTATTAAGAGGTTAGGCCTCAATGTCTTTCAGACCATACCACTACCCACATTTTTAGAAAAATTAAATTGAGTGACAATTCAGTGGGAAGTGACCCAATTTTAGTGATTTTTTCCAGCCTAATGCTCTTAGTAAAGAAAAAATATAGGACTTGGAACTTATGTATGGATTATCGCTCCCTCAATAAAGTTCCCATTCCAGATAAATTTCTTATTCTGATGGTGGGGGAATTATAGTATAAATTATATGGGGCTAATTATTTCTAAAAATTGGATCTTAAATCTGATTATCACCAAATTCTCATTAAGGATTAAGATATTTAAAAAGAAAAATTTTAGGACTCATAGCTTCTATTTTGAATATGTGGCCATGTCGTTCGAGCTTACCAATGCCCCGCCCACTTTTTAAGCTTTCCATGAATTATCTGTTCCAACCAGTTATGTGTAAGTCAATGATGATTTTTTTAATGATATATTGGTCTATAATGCTACTCGGATAGCCCATTTAGAACACATGGATACTGATTTACAACTTCTCTTTGAAAACTATTTATTTTCCAATCGCAAGAAGTGTATGTTTGGTCAATGTGAGGTCGAGTACTTGGGACATGTTATTACCTCAACATGAGTTTCTATGGATCCTAAAAAAATAAAAGTCATTCTTGATCGGCGTATGCCTATAACAGTGAAGCGGGTCTAGGGTCTCTTATCCCCACTGGTTGTTATCACAAATTCATCCAAGCCTATAAGAAAATAGCACAACCTCTCACTTCCCTCACAAAGAAAAACAATTTTCACTAAGATCATGACTCAATTCAGGCTTTTCAATCATTGAAACAACTAATGAATCAAACTCTTATCCTAGCTTTACTGATTTTTAGTAGATTTTAAGGTTGAATATGACTCATATAGTCAAGGGGTTGGTATTGTCCTCATGAAAAATCATCATCCCATTGTATTCTTTAAAAAAAATTTGGGAGGTAAAAATCTCACCAAATCCACGTATGAGAAGGAAGTCATGGCTTTGGTCTTAACCATTCAACATTGATGCCCTTATTTACTGGGCTAACATTTCACTATTTTTTTCTAACCATCACTACCTCAAGTTTCTCCTTATACAGTGTATCATGTCCGCATATTTGAAATATTGGATTGAAAAATTGTTAAACTACTAATTTGATGTTAAATTTAAGTTAGGCCATGAGAAATCAACAACAGATGCCCTGTCTCAAAGGGAAGATCTCATTGCCGGCCAACTAATACACTTGACCTCGGTCTAGGAGGATGGTTGTCGCCTTACTGAAGGAGTACACACAAATCCTCTCCACTCAAAAATTATTATAGCACTTCAATCAGGCTTCATTGAGATATTGTGTAGCTTCTAGGATCATTTCATTTTCAATGAATAGATTCCACACTCCCACTGATGAAGAATCAGATTCATGGTATACATTTCTCTTCGATCCTCATGGAATTTTATCAATGTCTGGATGAAGGTGAAGTAAACTTAGCACTCAGTGGGAGGAAACCCATCTTTTGTTTATTTTCCTTTCACTACATTTAGTTTCATTTAATTTAATTTTTTTAGTTAATAAAATGTCATGCTTCACCGTAATCTATTTTATCCAAGAGCCAAAGTGGATTTGAATTAATCATATATATTTTCATCATCCACTTTCATTTGATATTGGTGTGAATTATTTGATATGATGTGGGTATGTTCTATACATGTGTAGATTTTATGAGTTACATCATTTTTGGAGCTTCATCAGATACAAACAATATTTCCTCATCTATCTATACTTAATCAGAGAAGTGTTTCATTTTCTATTATATTTCGTACTTCAAAAAAAACCGTGTAAAATAACTAACAAAAAAATTAAAAAAACTAACATTACTATCATTATTGAACCCACATGAAAAAAACTATTTTTTTTTCATAACATAGTCAGGGGCATACCACTTGTGTCCTTGGGAAGTTTGAGCACATTATTCTTGTTTGGAATGATTTGGTCCTTGATATCATTACTTAGATGATTACCGATATTATTTCATGCTTCAAAAATGTTTTTTAGAAACCTGTTGTTTTTGAGACACTTATTTGCACTCATGCTCATCAGTGTTTTCCAACAATATATTTCCATACTCGTGAAGACTCAAACCCATTTTACATTGTCCATTCTTTCTCTTTTTCTTTAGGGAATCTTGACTATGTTTTGTCTTCTATAACTTGTCATGTTCTTCCATCAAAGCGATAAGAATTTTAAAATTTTTACTAAAATGACCGAGACATCTGTTTGAATTTTATCCCCTTTGACCCACTAATCCACCCATACATTTTATCTACCATGTATCCCTTATAAGTCATGAAGAATCCTTTTAGGATGATCCAACATCCTATACCCTTCTCTACCCATTTTTTGACTATTTTCATGATAATTTTCAATCTAAGTGTGGGGGAAATATTTATTCATGGAGAGGGTAATTTGAGGGGGCAGTGAGTCATTTGATGCACATGGATTGAAATTATCTTTTCCTGATCATATGTGTTATATTTTATAGTAGCCACATTCATTACATGTATTTTGATATGGGAATATAGAATCATTTTGGTTCCAACAGTGATTACATTGGTGATCATTATGCAGTAACCCTCGCTTTTGGGGATACCTATAAAAGTGATGATCCATTACTCTAGTAGCTAGAGAGTTTTCTACATGACCTACTTTCAATGAGATGTTACAACGTACACACTACTAGTGTACCTTTATTTGGGTTTTTTTATAACACTTATTTCATGGGGTTTTAGAGTTGATACTCACTAGTTTTTCTTACCAATCTTATTTGAGCGAGTTGAGTCAAAAAATAGGAGGAAAACTAAAATAAAAAAAGAGTGAAACATTGGATTATCATAATCTTGGGGAGAAGAAATGTCTTAAGTGTGGGGGAGTGAGAGTTTGAGGGAGTCATTTGGATTGACACTTATCATGCATTTATTTCAAGATCATGCCTCCTATTTTTTGAAAAAAACTATCACAATTTTTGTATGACCCATCGTTCTGCAGCCTCAGATACATTTGAACCTCATGTAATATCCTTGATATTGGTGCATTATTTTAATTTCCACTAATGCAGATGTGAAATTCATGGAAAATCCTATTATAAGCATGCATTTGTATGATAATTGAGCATGGATTTGATCAAATATTTTGAGAGATGAGAGTGATGGTGAGGTAGGTCAGATGATACATGAGTGCATGTACTTGTTTTGGAAAGAATGTGAGTAGCAGGAAAAATGGTTTTTGAAAATTTGAATTTTAAATGAAGTGTGATATTTTTTTGGTAAAAAAGATTTAAAATTTTTGAACTTTTAATTTTGATGTTTTGATTTGTCTATGGGTTCACTTGTGTTTTCTTTCAGACTGTTTTTCCCAGGAGTGAAAAAGTTTAAGTGTGAGGGATTTGATGTACATGGATTTCTCTTATTTTTTTATAATTTTCTACCATAGTTTTAATTAATTAGTTTAATGTTTTTTATATTTTTAGTTTATTTTTGTAGTTTTGCAGTAGTTTAGATATTTTGATAATTTTTAGTTAATTTATATACTTATATTAATTTTATATATTATATTTAACACTATATTTTTATTATTAGTTTTACTAATTTTAGTTTATTTTATTTTATTAATTTTTATTAGTATATATATATTTTAATTCTCTGTTTTTATTTTATTTTATTTCATTATTGTTGTTGTATTAATAAAATAATATATTTTTATTAGTTTGTTATTTTTATTTAATAGTAGTATTATATTTAATTAAATGTGCATGAATATATGTGTGTGTGTGTGTGTGTGTTAATTCAAATTACATGTGCATTAACATTTAATTCTTATTACTATTTATTATTATTATTATTTAACTTTTAGATAATAGAATTTTTTAATTTGAAATTGATTTTTTTTTCAATTTTGAAAGCCCCCTAACTACCCAGCGCCCCCTCCCCTCCCCCTCACACCCCCATCCCTTGGCCAGCCCCCTCATCTCCCTTTCACCTCACCCCATGCCCCCCCTCCTACCTCTACCCCTCGCCCCACTCACCTGCCCCCTCCCCAACACCCCACCCCAACCTCCACCCCCCTCTCCTTCTAGACCCCACCCCAAACCCTCTCCCTTTAACACCCCACCCCCTGCAAACCCCATGCCCCATCCCCTCTTCCCTCTCACCCACGGACCCCCACCCCCTGGCCCTGCCTCTCACCAGTGGTCCCCCTATCCTTCGTCCTAACCCTAGCTGCGGGAGCCCCCAAGCACTCCTCTCTTCCTGTCGCACACCAACAAGCACACTACCATAGATTCGGGTAAGGGATGCACTATGTTTTATTAGGGCTAAGCAGAAAGAACTGATAAAAGGGGGGACTTTATCAACACTGGCTAAAAGCGCTGATAAATCTACCCTTTATCAGCACTATTATTAGCACCGATAAAAGTTTTTAATGAAAAATATCATTAATTTATATAAAATTATTAAATTTATATTCAAAAATGATGTTTATTTGTATACATTAAAAAACACAATTTTATAATTAATATATATTTTTAATAATTCAAATATATATATAATAAATTTCATTAAATAATAAATATATTTATTATATTTATTATATTTACAAATTTATAATTATAATATATATTAAGTTCTTAGGGGTACAATTACATTAAATACACACACACACAAGCCGGAAAGGCAGGTCATAGCCCCCCTAAGGGATAAGCCACACATCAAGCCTTATTTATTCATTATATGGCTCGAAGACCCAGTGGGCATAAAGCCCATAACATAGTCCAAAGGCTCATAAACTGACCTGAAGGCCTAGTGTAGTGTCTTTTCAGCATCATACTGCCTGCGTCACCACCTGCTTGCATCATGCGTCGTGTCTGCGTCACCTCCTGCCTGTTGAAATTCTCTCCCACCCGGATTTGAACTCGGGTCTGATGCAAGATTACGGGGAACATTTACCACTCAGGTAAGTCCCCAACTACAATATATTTATAATTATAGATTTATAATAATATATAAATACTTTTTAAATATATATACTTATAATTATATATAAATACTTTTTAAATATGTATATTTATAATTATAATTATAAATAATTATATATATAAATATATATAAATATATGTTTCCAATGAATTTGATCAATTGATACGTGAATATAATTAATGTTCATATGTTATGTATTCATCATTAATGTTCATATATATATTACACCCTCATTACTATTCATGTTGTCTATATATATATGATGACTCGTTTTTTATATTATATATTTTACTAGGTATATGATTCATTCATGTTCCCATGAAGCTATTATGTTCTCATAAATACTTAAAATCATGATAAATATATTTAAATAATAAATATATTTATTATATTTGTAATTATAAATATTTAGTTATATATAAATACTTTTTAAAATTTATTTATAATTATAATTATATATAACTATATATATATTTAAATAATTATATATTTAAAATATTTTTTTAAAATGATAAATATATTTATTATATTTATAATTATATATAAATACATTTTAAATATATAAATTTATAATTATATATATATATATATTGTAATCTGTTTAAATGATAAATATATTTAATATATTTATAATTATATATAAACACTCTTTATAAAATAAAAATAAATACATTTATTATAATTTTATAATTATATATATTTATATATTAATATACATATAAATATATTTATAATTATATACAATTATTTATAAATATATTTATTTATAATTATAATTATATATATATAAATAATTAGAAAATTGTAATAATTATATTTATAATAATAATAATTTTATAAATATATATAATTATATAAGTCTATGTATAAATATATACAAATATTTATACATATATACAAATATTTATACATATATACAAATATTTATAATTATAATTAAAAATAATATATATATGTAAATAATTATAAAATTATAATATATATATTTAATTAATTATGAAATTAAAATAAATATATTAATTATATATATTTTTATTAATTAATATTTATTTAATTAAAATTATATTCATATTTAAATAATTGTAAAATTATAATAATTATATTTATAATTATTATTATTATGTAAATAAATATAATTATTATAATATATTTATAAACATATAAAAATATTGATAATTATAATTATAAATAATATATATATATATATGTAAATAACTATAAAATTATAATAAATATATTTATTATATTTATAATTATAATTATAAGTAAATAAATATTTATTTATAGTCACACACACACAGAGATATATATATATATATATATATATATATATATATATATTTATGACTATAAATAAATATATATGTATTTATAATTATAATTTTAAAAATAATAAATATATTTATTATAAATATATTTATTATAATTTTGTAATTATTTAAATATATATATATTTAAATAATTATGAAATTTAAAAAATATATATAATTAACATATTTATTTTGGTTTCATAAGTCATTAAATATATATATATATGACTATATATAATTAATATATTTATTTTAATTTCATAAGTATTTAAATATATATATATATAAATTTATTTATATTTATGACTATAATTAAAATATATATGTAATAAATATATATTTATTTCATAATTATTTAAATAAATATATATTTATATTTAAATAATTATAAAATTATAATAAATATTTTTATTAGAAATATAATTATTATAATTGTATAATTATAAATAATTTATTAATATTATGTCTTTATCAATGTTTTTTTAGCATTGATAAAGATAACCCTTTATCAACGCTAAAAAAACGCTAATAAAAATATGATTTATCAGCGCTATGCTTTTAGTGATGATAAAACCGACTTTTATCAATGCTAAAAAAGCGCTGATAGAAACAACCTTTATCAACGCATTCTAAAAAAACTCATAAAATTCTTTCACATTATTATAAATGGAACCCTAACAGTTCTACTTGTCTCTATACCCTCAAGCTTTCGCAGAAGTCGAGCTCTGCCTCCACCGCCTCTATCGCCTCTGCCTCTGTTGCCTCTACTTCCACTACTCCCTTCTTCGCTGCCCTCACCTCCACTGCCCCCGACTCTACTGTCTCTGCCTCCACCGCTGCCTCCACCTCCACCTCCACCTCCACCGATGTCGCCTCCACCCCCGCCTCTGCAACCACTGCCCCCTTCTCCCCTACCCCTACCTCTGCTACCCCCTCCTCTGCCTTCGCCGTTCCCGCTGCCCCCGCCCCTGTTTCTACCGCTGTCGCTATCGTTGCCCCCGTTGCTGCTGCCACTACCGCCATTGCCGCTTCCCTCATCGTTGCCCTCTTTGCCCCTACCATCACTGCCGCCAGACCGTAAGTTCCAAATCGTCTAAATTATTTGTGTATTTAGATATTATGTGTGCATATAGATTTATATTATTTCAGGTTTAACATTTTTTCTTGACATTATATTTCTCATGGATGTGTTTTTTCTTCCATGTTGTACTCTCTTTATAGTGTGATGATGAGGTATGTGGTTTTATCTGCTGCCAACATGAGATGTTGGACCTTGTGAGAGTTGGGGTAGGTAGGGTTGTGACCTGAAGGACACTAGTAAGGAAGGGAAGGGAGTATAAGACGTTTGGAATTAGGATTTGAGAGCAGATAATTATGGTGAAGTGGTTGAATGGGGAGCCTATTATTATTTTTATTCTGATATTATTTTTACTATACTTGGATGAAATTCATGGTGAGGGTGGGGATGGGTAGTTAACCTAATAGGTGTATGTTGGTTCTACTTTTTATTCACTGAAGCATTAATATGCTTTTCTTACATTTACATGAGAGGTCCTAAGGATGATCCTACTAAGTATAAATTTTATAATCACCCCTATATATATTATAGGTGATTAGGTAGATTTTAGTGACTAAGATAGACCAGGCTAGTTTGGAGTTGGAGTCGATGTTTGGAGCTACTGGTTATAATAGGTTTTGGATTTTTTATTTTATATATTTCTTTTTATATAAAATTACATGTTTGTTGCATTTTTGTATTAATTTCTATTATTTCCATCAACACTTCCCTTACTTCTAGTGACCTATACTCTTGGATTAACTGAAAAAAAAATTAACAAGCATCATTTCCTAATAATCTTTCATTTTATGACTATTTGAAGGAAATTCTTGGAAACCTCTTTAAAATTAAAAATTATAACCATCGTTCCTCCATTACTTAGTATGTGATGTTCTATATCTGATGTCTTCACATTAGGCCCACTGAGGTGTATTATTTTTTTAGGTTTTCATGGATATGAAAAATATTAATGTATCATCTAGGTTCTATTTCTTAGCTTTTTCACTATTCTAACAATTTTTCTTCTAATACATATTCGATGAAATTGAATATGATGCCAATGTGTTTCATCCTTGAATGAAACACCCTTGTTTTTGGTGAATTACACTATGAATATCATAATAGAGTATCCCCTCTTCCAAGAATATGTTAAGCTCTTTAATTAATCACCTTAACAAAATAAACTCTTTTCCCACTTTAATTGCTTCCACAAATTTAGTTTCCACATTTGAAAAATTAACTACTAGTTACAGCTAAGACATCCAACTAACCATTTTCCCTCCATAGGATAACACTAATATAATTGAGCTCTTCTAGGTATATCAATATCTAATAATGTTTGTGTCTAGGAACCCATATATAATACCATCTTCCTGAAGGAACATTTATGTTTCATTTAATACAACAATTAACAGGTCATAAACTTATAAAATTAGTATGATGTAACTTCATTCATCCCATACCTTCTTTTAGAAATAGTAGTTTTCATAGCTTTAAGTGAATCCTTCTTTGGCCTTATAACCTCAATATTTTGGTTCTATTATCAAGGAACCTACTTCAATCCATAAAGTAATTACTTTTATATTCATATAACATCCCCGTTTGATATTCCTCATATCCTTTCATTTTCTTCATATAAATCTTTTCTTTGATTTAATATCTTTCACCAGACCTTAAATTTCACTTTTATATTATTTTACCCAGTCATTTAAACTTTAATAGAGAATTATATACAAATTCATGTAATTGTTTCTATAATATCATATTATAGTACTTAAAATCTTTTTTTTTTGTTTTTGGAAAAGAAAATTTTTAAATGGAAAAGGATATTTTATTGAGTAAGTTGATTTTAAAACTAAATTCCTGAGGAAATAAAAAATATTTTAATGGTTGTGAAATGTTTTAAATATGGTTTCTCTTCTCTTTTCATTTTTACATGAATTTTTTGGTACTGAAATTAAAAGGGGATTTTGAGAAATGCATTAATTTTTGAAACCATGTGTACAGATTTCTTTGTAAGATGATATTTATTTAATTTGAGATGTTTGAGATGTGGTTGTTTTAATTATGAAAAATTAGAGAACATTTCTAGAATTTATGGAAATGATTTAACATGAAAATTATAGATTTCATTTTTGATAATTTAGATTGTTTTCAAAGTGTGTATGTATTTGTGAAAGAGTGTTTGGAACTGATTGATTTATTTTGAAAAGGGTGTGTTATTTTAAAGAGGAATTTTTGTAAATGGTTGGGTTTTTAATGGGATTTCATGTGTGATTTTATAAATAATTTTCAAAGGACATCTGAAATGTAGTTTTTCCATAATATTTTAAGTTTATATTTTTATATAATTAAGAAAACCATTACATTATATAGAGAATAAAAGTAGATTGATAATAACATAATGATAAGGGAATGTCACTAACTCTATCCAACCCATAGGATATCCATCATTACCTCACTCCTACAAAAGGTAAATTAATGTTTAACCCCATTGAAACTCCTAAACCCACTTTGCATCCAACATCACCTGCATGGTTTAAATTAGGGGAATCCTCTACAAATACATATTATTTCTGTTTTGGTGTTAGATTCTAAGGGGATGTGTCTCAGACAATAAAATACAATAATAAATATCATTCAAATGTTGAGTTCCCCATATTTGAAAGGACCCTTTTGTGTATTTATTTTGTTAAATATTAATATTACCAAATAAAATAGGATGTATATGAATAAATAATGGATTAATGCCAATCATCTGACAAAAGAGTGTGAAGATGGAGTTAAAGAGTTCATAAAATTTTCAAAATATCATGCATATGACCCTTCTCAAATCCTTTTCCCATGTTTACGTTCTTGTTATTCAATAGAAATTAGTCTTTAAGAGTTGGAAGAACACTTTATATGTCATAGAATAATATAAATGGTGGAATAAACACATGGAAAAAATAAAATGTTGCTAGTGAATGGGATAGTAATGCATTTTATGGATCATATCATATGATTACAAGTGTGGACAATGAGGAAGACTATCGTGGATGTGATTATAGATGTGAATTATGATGAATATTTTATTGAGGAAATGATAGGGAAAATTGAAGATCAACTTTGTGATTATCCAAAAAAAATTGAGAAGTTAAAGAGTTGTGAAAAAACACCATTGTATGGTGGTTGCACAAAATATACAGCATTGTCCGCCATACTGAAGTTTTATAATTTAAAAGCAAGCAACAGATGGAGTGACGCCAGTTTTAAGAAATTACTTTCTCTCTTAAATAATTTGATCCCAATAGATAATGAGATTTTGATATGAACATATGATGTCAAATGAATGCTATGATCGATGAGTATTACTTCTAAAAGAATACATGCTTGTTTGAATGATTGTATACTATTTCTCAAATATCAAAAATCACTTAGAGAATGCCCAAAGTGTGGTGCTTCTCGATACAAGAAAGATGAATTTTGTCCAATGAAAGTTGTATGGTACTTTTAAATCATTCCAAGGTTTAGCTGCTTATATTGAAGTGAGGATACTACAAGGAAATTGATGTGGCACGTAGATACAAGAAATAAATATGAAAAACTATGACACCCGACAGACTCTCCTAAGTGGAAGAGAATTTATCGTGAGTATCGTGATTTTGGAAATGATCTGAGAAACCTTCATCTTGTGTTATCTATAGATGAAGTGAATCCTTTTGGTTTTCAAATCATCACTCACAGTACATGGATGGTAATGTTGGTAAAATATAACTTTCCACTATGGTTATGCATGAAATGAAAATACATCATGTTATCAATGCTTATATCAGGACAAAAACAACCGGGTAATTATATTGATGCTTATTTGGATTCATTGATTGAGGATTTCAAATTATTGTGGGATTCAGGTGTTACATTGTATGGTGATTATAGAAATGAATATTTCACATTGATATCCATGTTATACAGGATGATAAATGACTTTACTACTTATGGAAATTTGTTAGGATATAGCATTAAAGGAACTCACAGTTGTCCCATCTACGAACAAGGTACATAGTCAATTAAGTTGAAACATTAATCGAAAATCGTGTTTCTAGGACATCACAAACATCTACCCTGATGACATAAGAACCGATATTAGATGACATCATTAAATGGAAGTTCATAAGAATGTACAATTCTATCTCCACTAACAGGTGATCAACTATTTGAGAAAGTAAAAGATGTGGAAACTACTTTTGTTAAACCATTTTCAAAAAACTTTACAAAAACTGGTTATGAAAAGAGATTCATTTTTTTTGAATTACCATACTGGAATTTTCTAAACATTATACATTTTCTTGATGTTTTTCATGTTGAAAAAAATGTATATAACAATGTCATCAGTACGTTTCTAAATGAACTGGAAAAACAAAGGATGGAATTAAGGCTAGATTGGACATGGTTGACATGAGAATGCGAGAAGATTTGGCCCCAATGAAGGGTGAAAAACAAAATTTTATTTCTCTAGATGCTTACACTCTTTACAGGAAAGAGATATATCTATTTTTCAACTTATTTAATGTTACAAAGGTTCCATAGGTGTATTTCTCAAATATCAAGAATATCATTTCAATGATCGATTTAAAGTTAAAGGGTATGAAATCACACGGATTCCATGTTTTGATGCAATATATAATGCCTATAGATTTAAATTGAAATTTTCCCAAGAATTTATGTCATAAATTAACCAAGATCTATTTCTTCTTCAAATCTATATGAAACAATGTTATAGACCTGAAAAAATTTCTGAATATGGAAAGAGAAATTGTCATCATATTATGTGAATTGGAAATTTTCTTCCCGCTAAAATTCTTTGATATGATGGTTCATTTTATGGTTCAATTAGTGATAGAGATTTGACTATGTGTTTCTATAAAATATAGATGGATGTAACCCATTTAATGGTATATGAAGATTTGGAAAGGGTATATCAAAAATTGAAATCATCCAGAGGGTTATATTACAGAGTGATATATTGTTGAGGATGTCATTGAATTTTGCACTTAATACCTATTTGGTGTGGAAATAATTGGTCTGCCAAAATCTCATCACATTGGGCATCTTGTGGGTGAAGGAATTTCTAGAAGATATATTGTCACAATAAATATTACAGATGAGGAGAAGGCCCACCTTTACTTTTTTCATAACTGTTTGGAGGTTTCCACATATGTTGAAGCCCACAAATAAATTCTTAAACATTTGAATCCATCAAGGTCTGAAATATAGATATCAAATAAACATAATAAAAAGTTTATAGGATGGTTTTGATAGTATATTTTATAGGATTTAGATGAAATCTGTATTCAATTTTAGAACAACTTTGATGGCTAGGTAAAGGACCAAGTGTGTTTGTATTATCCTATAATGGTTATGTAATTAATGGTTATATGTTCTATAAAAATTAGAATTATGAAGATAGGCGATGAATGTTTTTGATACTAAGGATATAAATCCAATTTAAAACAATATGTCATACTTTGGAATCATTAAAAAAATATGTGAGTTGGATTATGTAACATTCCAAGTGCCAATTTTTCAATGGAAGTGGGTTGATAACAGAAGTTTTGTTAAAATAGATGAATTGGGATTCATGAAATTTGATTTCAATAAAGAAGGGTACAAAGAAGAACTGTTTATAATGGAATAACATGTAGTACAATTATTTTATATTCTAGATCTCGCATACTGAAAATGGTTAATTGTTTAGTTATCAACCAAAACCAATGAAGGGTCAGATGAAAATTCAACTGAGGTTGACCCTTTCATTGGGATGTCACAATCATTTCACAGTGTTCCCAAGGTAGAAAAAAATTATATAATAGGAGACCATAATGAAGGGATTTGGATCATTGATATAGGGGTCAAATCCCTTCAGCCATTAAAAAAAATAGTTCAATAATCAAGTTACATTTTTATGTAATATACATCGTGTTACCCCATGTTATTATTAATTTATGTACTATAAATTAAATTTTAAACCAATTTTGTATGTAATAACTTCTACATGTGTTGGTACTACCAATCTCAAGGAACAACATGTCTCTCAACCTACTACTGCTCACAGTGCAAAGGAACGACCTTCTGCACATGCTAGTACTCTCATTCCTGGGGAACAACAGGTTTCTCAACCAACTGTTTCTCCCATTATAGAGGTAAAACAACTATCTACACATGCTGATGATACCACTCTAGAGGAATATATTAACTATGTTGATTTTAGGGAAATGGTATGTGATGAAGGACCGACCACGCAGAAAAAATAGGAGCCTCATAGTTTGATGGTGTTAGAAAAAATCATTAAGGTGAAACTCAAAGGCATTAAATTTGAGGTTGGATGGAATGCATAGGGACAACATGTTAACCCTAAAAAGTTCATGTTTAATAGTTACATTAGAATCTTCACTCAACAATGCGTGATGATTGATATAGATTTGTGGCTCTATGTTGTACCCAGTCTTAAGAAACTAATGTGGGAAGAAATTATGGTAACATTATGATATCATTTCTTTATTTTACTAAAAAATAAAATAATTAAACATTGACTTACTCTTCATCATCCATTGTAGAGTGAATTTATAATATATGACTCCCACAAGAAATATGTATTAATTCTTGCTGGAAGGATTCATAGAGGATTTCGCGCAATCCTAACAAGACATCATCTTAATGATGCTGAAGGAAAAACAAACCCACATCCATTGCTTATCTATGCACACATGATAACCCAAGAAGTGTGAGATGTGTTCACTATCCTTCATGTAGATGTTTATTTTCAAGTACATTGTGTCTAGTAATATGTTATTTGACACTACATGTTTTCATCACTTTGATTCAAAAAATTTTATTTATAAAACAACAACAGAGTGTTGGAAATAAGGAATGAGTAGAAAAACTAGTGTACCCCTACCGTAAATCAAGGATGGGATACAATTCACTTGAAAAAATTGGTACATATTTTAAATACATCATAATACTTTTATATGACATGAAACAACACCATAATTATGTTTCTCTATTTATATATAGATTGATGACTCCAAATCCAAATCCACTTCCATCCCATGCCATGTTCTACGGAAGAAGGCAAATGTAAATAAAGACAGGATACTTGTCATGACCCCCTCCCCATGAAGGTTCTGAGCGCAGTGTAATCTCATGGGTGGATGTGCCCACTTTGCTTTTTGTCATTAACAATGATCAATCTGGGATCAATACGATGATAAATGCTAGACTCCACAGATCGAATCACAGAAATAAACAAAGAAGAAGAATAGTCCCAGAACCACAAACAAGGATCATCACAGGTTGATTATAATTAATTTAATTAATTGACAAGAAGTACATTTTATGGCATTCTTTCTTTATTGATATTTCTGATCATGTTCAGATGTGATTCATCGTTGCGTCACAGAAGCCAAGTGTAGACTTCCTCTAGTGGTGATCCACACATGCACCACGTATCTCTAGACGTTGCCAAAGGAATCTCTAGGTGCTAGCATGGAGAAGCCTTTGCTCGCATTGTCCACCTTAGATCGTCTTGATCTGATGGAGGAGGATCTCTCTCAGTCTTGAGAGCGTTCTTAGAGGAAGGATTTCTTTTAGCCTTGAAATAATTCTCCATAATTGTTGTGCACAATGATTGGGGAAACGTGTTGGGGTTGTGAGTATATTTATAATCAGATTTGAGGTTATAGAGTTATGAAAATAAATAAACATGTTACACATTTTATTTATTTCATTAAATCTTATTGAAAACCCCCATGTCGAATAATTAATTCCTTGACATGCACCCACATTGATTATAATAAATATCATTTAATAAAACAATATTATATCCTCAAAATCCTGACTAGAAAAACTAAATGGCGTGTAATCATTTATACACAGCGTGTACTTGTTTTTCATAAAAAAAATACACGACATGTAATCATTAATACATGACATGTACTTGTTTTTCATTTCCTTTCCAAAATGAAAACTACACGGTGTGTAATCATTAATACACGGTATGTACTTGTTTTCATTTTATTCTTCCTCCAACATTAAAAAGATTTAGGCTTCCTTGAATAATTATTAAACCACGTATAAGAATAATCTTTATTCTACTTGAGATAATTTAATACACTTAGTGTGTGACCCTCTAGGCCTCTTTATCATTGGAATTAGGTGGGCTTGCCTAAAGTCCAATATTACTATCTAGAAATGGGTCAAGGGACCCAAGAGAAATAAGTTGACGCCGCATTGACGTGTCAACTCATATGAATGCTTACCATGTAATTTAATCCCTTTGTCTCAATATCTCATCAAGAAGGTTTCATGGCAGTGTCATAAACCTATATACTTGATCTTTCATTCTTTTACTTCCAGAAATAAACTCGTCGTTACACCATGGCCATAGAATTTGGGCGACAATTTTATTTCAATCAAAGGGCCTGAGATATCTACTTCCATAAATATGGAAGGGAGAAATCCTTCCTCGAATTATCCATTAACAAAATGTCATTTGTGATGCACCCAATGTACCCTACATCCCGCCAACTGTCTTCATGATGGTTTTCATCAGTAAATCTAAGTGCGCAAGTCATGACATGAGTTAATGATAATCTTCTAGTCTAAGGACCATTACACATGCTCATAGATAGCAATGTATGATGACACCAAGACATGCATAATTACTACTGGTGGGTCTGTTCTCATAATCTCCCATCTTGGAGATTACCAAGTGTGAACTCCATGAGAGAGAGTCTCGTTTTCTTACGAGTAATCGCACATGACGGTCTATATACTATGTGTCCTATCATAGTTTGCAATACAACCATAGAACTTTATTTAAGAATATTATTATGGAATTTTAAAGTTCTCATCATAGAGGGGATCTTCCATGACCTTATTAATGAAATAAATATTCCAGGACATTATTATATTATAGTCATGTAGAACAATCAACAATATATAATAAGTTTACATTCACATAATCAAAGTACAAATAGTTGGTTCTCAGGACACCAACTCTAACAAACTCCCACTTGGTCTAGAGCCAACTGCCTACAACTTTTAGTCTGTTAGACCTCACATGATGATCATGTTTTTGATGAGTCGAGGATTACTCAAGGGGTCTGCAACATTGTCTTCCGTGGAAATACTACTCACTACAACTTCACCTCTCTGAGAAAAATCCCTCAAGAGATGAGACTTCTGAAGTATGTACTTTGTCTGCTGATGTGACCTTGACTCTTTTGCAAGTGCCACCACTGCAGTATTATCACAATAGAGTGTGATAGGATATTTACTACTAGGTACTACATCCAGCTCTTTGATGAAGCTTTGCATCCATTCTGCTTCTTTAACGTCCTCATAAGTTGCGATATACTCAGACCCTACTGTAGAATCTGCGAACACACCTTGCTTTGAGCTCTTCCTGCTCACTGTACCTCTATTCAAACTGAATATGTATCCAGTCTGCGACTCCATGTCATCTTGATCAGTCTGGAAACTAGAATATACATGTCCTTTGATGACTAGTTCCTCATCTCCTCCATAAACCAGGAACATATCCTTAGTACGCCTTAGATACTTAAGGATAGTCTTTACTTCCATCTAATGGTGGTCTCCTGGATCATCTTGATATCTTCCTACTGCACTTAATGTGTAAGAAACATCTAGCCTTGTATATAGCATAACATACATGACTAACCCAATAGCGGAAGCATAAGGGATCCTTGCCATTTTCTTTCTTTCCTCATGTGTCTGAGGACACATTTTCTTGTAAAGATGAATACCATGTGACACTGGAAACAATCCCCTCTTGGACTGTTCCATATTGAATCTCTTTAGTATCTTGTCAATATATGTACTTTGACTCGGACCCATCATTCTCTTGGATCTATCACGATGGATCTTGATCCCAAGAATATATGTTTCCTCTCCCAAGTCTTTCATAGAAAAGCATTTATCCAACCATGCCTTAACTAAATGTAAGACAGGTACTTCATTTCCAATTAGTAATATGTCATCAACATATACTATTAAGAAAACGACTGCACTTCCACTAAACCTTTTGTAGACACAAGGCTCACATTCATTCTTAACAAAGCCAAATTCTATTAAGGCTTAATTAAAACAAAAGTTACATGACCTTGATACTTGATTTAATCCATAAATTGATTTCTGCAACTTGCATACCTTGTTAGAATCCTTTGGAGTCACAAACCCTTCAGGTTGTGTCATGTAGACATCTTCCTGGTGGTTCCCGTTAAAGAATGCTATTTTGACATCCATTTTACAAATTTCATAGTCATGGTAAGAGGCAATGGACAATAGTATTCTGATGTATTTTAGCATCGCAACTGGTGAAAATATTTCATCATAGTCAATTCCTTGACGTTGTCTAAAACCTTTTGCAACCATTAGTGCCTTATAGGGGCTGAATTGTCCTTCCATGTCCATTTTCTTCTTGAATACCCATTTATTACCAATAGTCTTTATATCATCTGGAGGATCTACCAAAATCCAGACTTGGTTTTGATACATGGAATCCATTTCAGAATTCATGGCTTCTTGCCACTTGGTAATGTTTGTGCCATCATCTGCTTCCTTGTAGGTAAGAGGATCATCATTGTCAACCAATAATGACTCACCATCCTCAATGACAATAAAACCATATCATTCTAGTTCTCTCACCCCTCTCATGATCCTACATAGTTCTTATTTCTCTGGAATAGATTATTCTTCCACGGGGCTTTGTGGAATCTTTTCTTGTACCAATTGCTGTGTATCTTGATCCTTGACTTCATTGAAGTCTATCTCTCTCCCACTATCTCTTTTGGAGATGTGCTCCCTCTCAAGGAATATGGCGTGTCTTGCCACTATAAACTTTTTATCTGAGGTTTTGTATAGATAATATCCCCTTGTTGCCTTAGGATATCCTATAAAGGTATAATTTGTGCCTCGGGGTGCAAGCTTGTTACCTGAAGAGGCCTTAACAAATGCTTCGCTACCCCACACATATAAATTTGATAACATGGCTTTATGTCCACTCCATAATTCATATAGAATAACATTTATCTATTTATTTGGTAGTTGGTTTAGTATGTGTGTTGCTGTTTGTAATGCATATCCCCAAAAGGATAATATAAGACTCGCATGACTCATCATTGATCTCACCATGTCCAACAGAGTGTGATTCCTCCTTTCACTTACACCATTCCACTGAGGCGTGTAAGGAAGGGTGAGTTGAGATAGAATCCCAAACTCCCATAAGCAATCAATGAAGTACTGATTAAGATATTCTCCTCCTCTGTCTGAGTAGAGTTTTTTAATCTTCTTACCAATCTAGTTCTCAACTTCATTCTTGTATTCTTTGAACCGATCAAAAGAATCTGACTTATACCTCTTTAAGTAAATATATCCATATTTACTAAAATCATCAGCAAAAGTTATGAAGTATAAGAACCCACCCCTTTCTTCAACTGGAAATGGTCCACACACATCTGTGTGAACTAATTCTAGAAGCTCTTTAGCCCTTTCACCTTTCCCACTAAATGGGGCTTTGGTCATTTTTCCTTGTAGACACACATGACATACACCAAGTGGTTTTAATTCGAAAGATTATAAATACCCATATTGATGTAATTTTGTCAAATGTTTCTCATTGACATGACCTAACCAGTGATGCCAAAGTTGGGTGTGGTATGAGTCATGTGAATTAACTTTTTCATCGATTTCCATTACATGGTTTGTGTAGTCTAACACATAAAGTCTGTTATATAAATGTGCCCTACCAAAACAAATACTATCTTTATAAAAGTAGAAACATTATTTTCCAAACTTGAATAAGAATCCATCAGTATCTAATCTAGATACTAAAATAATGTTTTTGGTTATAGAGGGTACATAATAACATCCTTTTAATACCAAGACCATCCCTATAGGCAATGTGAGGTTGTAGTCTCTGACAGCTACAACAGCGAGTCTAGCTCCATTGGCTTCTCGTAGATCCACCTCACCTCGATCAATCTTTCTGAATCTACTTGGTTTATTTATTTGGATATAGATGTGAGCACCACAAGCAGGATCTAATACCTAATTAGTAGAAACAGATAGATTGCATTTGATAACAAACACACCTAAAGCTTCCCCTTGCTTCCTTGGATGGGTGCAGTTTTTCTTCTAGTGGCCCTTCTTGCCACATGCAAAACAAACAGCCTCCCGTTCTCTTGCCTCCCCTTTGATCTTCCTTTTCTTGGAAGGCCTTGAAGAAGCTTTGGGATTAAATCTCTTCACCTTCCCTTTCCTTTTATTCACCATAAGGATAGAAGTATTTTCACTCTTTATATCATTGTCCACTTGGTGAATAAGGATAAGAAGATCAGATAGAGACTTCTCAATTTTCTTCATGTTGAAATTTACAACAAAGTTAGAGAAGATCTGGGGGAGTGATGCAAGAATGATATTGGTACCCAGTTCTTCAGGGATTTTAAACCCTATAACCTCCAAGCGCTCAATATAGCCAATAAACTTGACTACATGAGGCCCAGATGGGGCACCCTCTCCAAGCTTGATCTAAAATAGAGCCTTGGAGATCTCAAACCTTTCCTGTCTTGCCCTCTCCTGGTATAGACCATGAAGGTGCTCGAGCATGATGTAGGCATCCATGTCTTCATGAGAATTCATGAGATCCCTTGAAATTGATGATAGAATCAAACATTTAACATCAAGTGCATCGTTTAAATATTGATCATAGACCAAGAAATATTCATCACTCACCCCTTGGGCAGGCGAACCAGGAAGTGAGGACTCCAGCACGTAAAACATTCGTTCATGGCGTAGGATAACCCGAAGGTGGATAAACCATTATTAAAAGTTACTTCTAGTGATGATATTGTCTTTATCCAGAATTAATTACAGAGAAAATGTGGTTGACGAGTTTTTCATATTGATTCTACAAATTAAAAGAGCATATTTATCAGTACTTTCTTGATTACATTTTATGATAAATAATAAATTTTATTAAGTCTCCCACTATTTTATGAATTCCCAATGGCCCTCACCATTGAACTCGGAATGTCCAGTTTCCATGACATTATAGTGGCTAGGATCCATATTCCCCTTCACATAACCCTAACAAGGGTTAGTCAATCTATTAGAAGGTATTTAGGTAGGTAGGTCTTTTCCAACTATGAGCTTACAGTTCCTTGATCTATTGAGTGGACTCCCCAATCCTAAAATCCTGACTTGGATTTCCTCAACACTTACCTCTATTTTACAATAAGTTTAGAAAGGGATACTCCTCTTGACGTAAAATGTTTAATTCAACCCAAAACATTCATAAGAGATTCCTTTATAAAAGTAAGTGTCCCAACAAGGGTTGGTCAAACACATAGTTTTATTGAGTCTTTCCCTTAATCAAGTAACGGAAGGCTTGGTCTGACTTAATATGGTATTTTATAGATTTTATTATTTATGTGTAGTTTTTCATTATCACATGCTTGTTAATATTAAGTGATGCTTTCTTAAGTGATTAACCATGTTCTGATAATGTTTACACATAGTCTAGTTTTTATTTTATTCCATCTTTGTATGCTTGTTTATTTCATTAATTATGTGATCACGACAACACATACATAATAAATAAACTATGCAATCAGATAGAAATAAAATAATATGGCATGATCATGAGCTTCTATTGGTTTAGCTTATATAGAGGTTTTGATAAGCTAACCCTGACATAGGGAAAAACACCTTGAACCCGATGGTTTGTGTTTTGTAGCTCCCACCTGCCCACCTTTGTATCTTCTTAGGTTGGTTTCAACTCAGCTTCAGATTTTGAACCGTCTCCTCTGGCTTGGGATATCCTCCATTACATGGGGTTTACATTAAAGAAACCATGGGCACGTAGGCCCTACATATTATTGTAAGAAGGCTCGCAGGCCAACGAATTTAAATTAAATATATTTAAATTAAACCATACACACACAAAGGGTCTTTGTTCTAGCTCATGATTATCCATAGCATGCAATGACATTTAGGCATATTTAGTATTCTAATTATTTTAATCGTTATATTATTCAAGATAATTCACCCTTGAATTTGAATAATTATGATCTTATAATTAATCAATTCTTTATCTTAAGTTCCTTTCTGAATTTCCTTGAGATTATTCTCATCCATATTCCTTGTATGGGTCTTTTTAATTTGGAGGAAATTCGGTGAAATTAAATTTATGTAAAGTACACAGTGTGTAGGCTATATTACATGGTGTGTATTTATTTTCACCCTTTATCCAAAGTACACGCTGGGGGCTCTGGAATGTTCTCTGTACTTTGGAAATTTTGGAGTACACGACGTGTAGATCAATCTAACATGGCGTGTAATTCCTTGTTATGGGGTTACCGGCCTGGAAATCCCATGTACGCGGTACCTGACTTCTCCTAGTACATGGTTTCACCTGGGCCGGACCAGACTACATAGTGTGTTGATTAAACATACATGCCGTGTATTCTAGTTTCCACATGCCGTTAATTTCTGGTCAACACGGTGTAATAAATACTTAGGTATACTCAATTAAAATGGAATGGTTTGGCGGACCAGTACCGGTTCGTTGAACCTAAGTACACGGCATGTAGTTTTCACTACACGACGTGTATTCTTGTGTTGTACAGACAGAAAGAGCGACTCCTCCAGATGAGTTCCTCATTTTTATTTTAATCAAAATTAAAATTAAACGGTCGTTTCTGTGATGTGAATCGAGAAACGCAGGAGGAAGAACAGATCTCATTCATTCAGATTTATAGAACGATTCATCTTGAATTGAATCAAATATAAATGCGTAAATTATCAATGAAAATTAAATAATTATACTCAACGTTGTAACCTCCCTCTGATACCATTTGAAGGTTCCGAGCGCAGTGGAAGCTCGTGGGTGGATGTACCCACTTGGTTTTTTTCATTAACAATGGTCAATCTGCGATTAATACGACGATAAACACCAGACTTAACAGATCGAATCATAGAAATAGACAATGAAGAAGAATAGTCTTGGAACCACAAAAAAGGATCGTCATAAGTTGATTATAATTAATTTAGTTAATTGAAAAGAAGCGTCTTTTATGGCGTTATTTCTTCGTTGATATTTCTGATCACGTTCCGATGTGATTCGTCGTTGTGTCGCAGAATCCAAGTGTAGACTTCCTATAGCGGTGATCCATACGTGCACCACGTATCACTGGACATCATCAAAGGAATATTCAGTTGCTAGCATGGATAAGCCTTTGCTCACGTTGTTCGCCTTAGATTGTCTTGATCCAATGGAGGAGGATCTCTCTCAGTCTTGAGAGCGTTCTTGAAGGAAAGAGTTCTTTTGGCCTTTAAAGAATTATCTAGAATTGCTGTGGACAACGATTGGGGAAAATTGTTGGGGTTGTGAGGATATTTATAATCAGATTTGAGGTTATAGAGTTATGACAATAAATAAATGTGTTACACATTTTATTTATTTCATCAACTCTTATTGAAAACCCCCATGTCAAATAATTAATTCCTTGACATGCGCCCACATTGATTATAATAAATATCATTTAATAAATCAATATTATATCCTCAAAATCCCAAATGGAAAAACTACATGGCATGTAATCATTAATACATGGCGTGTACTTTTTTTCATAAAAACTACACGGCGTGTAATCATTAATACATGACATGTACTTGTTTTTCATTTCCTTTCCAAAATGAAAACTACACAGCGTGTAATTATTAATAGACGAAGTGTAATTGTTTTCATTTTATTCTTCCTCCAATATTAAAATGATTTAGGATTCCTTGAATAATTATTAAACCACGCACGGTAATAATCTTTATTCTTCTTGAGATACTTGAATACACTTAGTGTGTGACCCTCTATGCCTCTTTCTCATTGGCATTAGGCGAGCTTGCCTAAAGTTCAAGATTACTATCTAGCAACGGGTCAAGGCACCCAAGAGAAAGAAGTTGACGCCACATTGACGTGTCACCTCATATGAATGCTTACCATGTAATTTAATCCCTTTGTCTCAATATCTCATAAAGCAGGTTTTATGGTAGTGTCATAAACCTATATGCTTGATCTGTCATTCTTTGACTTCTAGAAATAAACTCGTCATTACCCCATGGCCGTGGAATTTGTGTGACAATTTTATTTCAATCAAAGATCCCAAGATATCTACTTCCATATATATGTAAGGGACAAATCCTTCCTCAACTTATCTATTAAAAACATGTCATTCGTGACGCACCCAATGTACCCTATTTCTCACCAACTGTCTTCGTGATGGTTTTCATTAGTAAATCTAAGTGTGCGAGTCATAACATGAGTTAATGATAATCTTCCAGTCTAAGGACCATTACACACGCTGATAGATAACAATGTTCGATGACACCAAGACATGCGGAATTACTACTGGTGGGTCTATTCTCATAATCTCCCATCTTGGAGATTATCAAGTGCAAAATCTATGAGAAGGTGTCTCATCTTCTTACGAGTAATCACACATGATGGTCTATATACTATGTGTCCTATCATAGTATGTAATACAACCATAGAACATTATTTATGAATATTTTTATGGCATTTTAAGGTTCTCATCATAACGGGGATCTTCCATGACCTTATTAATGCAACAAATATTCCAGGACATTATTATATTATAGTCATGCAGAACAATGAAAAATATATAATAAGTGTACATTCATGTAATCAAAGTACAAATAGTTGGTTCTCAAGACACCAACTCTAACACCCCACAAGGTGTACCCCTTCTGTCCTGGAAATGTGAGAAGGGAGATAGTGACCCTTGAGTACTGCCATGAGTAGGACCCGGTTTTACGACTATCACTGAGGGTATAGTTAACACACAAATGAGAGGCATTACCACATAAGAGAACACATGAAAAAGAGAGAGATATGACAGAGAGCAACCAACTCCAACTTATACTACAATATAAAAGAAGCCCCAAGTATACATATGTAATGCCATAAAAAACTACTACATCTAAAACAAAAAACTACAAGTACCAAAGGGAAGTAAAAACAACTGGGACTACGAATCTCGAACATCTCAAGAAACCCCAAGCTAGTAGTAACCAACCTGATCTCCAACCTACTCTAAGTGACATAAAAAGAAGTTTATATATACATAGGGTGAGTATAATAGTATACTCAGTGGGATCCTCCTCGGAGCCTCTCATGAAAAAGTAAAGAAAGCACGCTAAATCACAGTGAACAACGAGTGAAACTAACTGTTTACCTAAACAGGTATACTAAGTTCCCAGCCTCACCATGGAAACTCTCACTAAGTATCACAAACAAGAGTATATAACATAAAAAATAATATCAAGGGTACCCCACTACTACTTCCCCACTGGTTTTCCATTTTTCCCCAACACCGCACATCTTATGCATCTATCTCCAAAAAGGCATTCCCATAGACAGCTAGGCAAAGCACCACAATATGCACCTCATGAAACAAAACCACCACTTCCACGTAAGCAAAGTAACCAGGTAGTTTTTGGGAGCCACCACTGCTTGCGTAACATGTATCATACGTTGGGTATTAAACATCAATCCATTATATCCCATACACCAAGTAAGGATCCTCATTCTATTATAGCCTATACACCTTACACCTATAGTAGTCTATAGGAAACTATATCCAGAATATATGTGTATGAATAACCACAATCCATTACAACCCTCTACACACATATATTGGAAAAACTAACTGTTGTGCCTACCAGCACATATAACTACCAAGAGAAAAGAGTGGGTCCAAAGGGGGTATTCATCCATCCATCCTCCCATCGGAATGTTGGGGAAACCCCCCCCCCCCCCCAGGGCACAGAATCCCCAGGGTGTCAGTTTCCATAACTGACATGGTGGAGTAGCGTATAGAAACAAAAAAAGTATAGAATATAATATAGCTCAGAACCACACTCTGGGCATAACCTAGTCTTAGACTCAAATGCATATAACTTCTCTTAGACTCTCATATTCCACTTCTAAGACTAGGTATCCTATAAGCACACAACAATTTAAAGATATTTATTACATTAATTCATTCCCTTTTATAAGCTTCACTTTACGTTAATTAAATCTTTAAAAATTAATTAACCATTAACAATTATATTTCATTAGAATCATACCCAAATTCTATTGTTCCTTTAAATTGCAACCTCAACATTGCGTCCCATAAATCTCCAACCCCATGGTTTAACATCATTTATTCAATAATTTATTAACAACATTATTACTTTCCCATATTCCCAGGCATTCTAGAAAAACATTCTAAGATACTAAACATAATGGGCTCAACTCGGTGAGTAGATGAACTACCTTTTATGTATTTTCCACCTATAGATAGAGAATGAACCCATCCTACCTTGAGAAGATAAACACAGAAAGCATGTGGCATACCCCGCACATCTTCGCCCATTTTGGAAGGAGGGTAAGAAAAACCAGCTGCCTTGAGTGGTGGGGAAAGTAAAGAAGATAAAAACCCATCAAGAATTATCTAGCATCCAAAATTTCACATCTAACCCATTTCATCGTCCCTTGTGTCCTCCCCAACACCCACATGCATAAACTAATGCATTTTTCCACTCTAAACATAAACTACTGCCACAAACAATGGGCCTCCCTGCCCCCACATATCACAAGATCAATCTAGGCTCACATCCCATCAAAAGTAGTAGGAAAAAAACATCATATCAATTGAGATCTTGGACCTTAATCAAGGCATACAACCTTCAAAAACAATGAGCTCTCATAGCTCCAAGCATAAGGCTCTTGTCCTTTATAATAAAGAGGTTAACTCAAAACTCAATGAGGCATTATCTTTTTATCAAACGGATGGTTCTTTAATTCATTTGGAATTCACCAATTTATTATTTGTAGGTTCCAACTTTGGGTAACCTAAACAAAAAGATATCATAGCTATCAAAAATTGATTAAAGATGATTACTACATCAATTTTATTAACATCAAACAACAACAACAACAACCAGATTCATTTACATGCATCTTTATCTTTAGCCAAATAATGATCAATTAATTTCCTTTTTACTTTCATTACCAATTTCCATAAAGAATGAAAATATAAACAAAACAAGCATAGATATCACACTATCTATCAAAATAAGAGGCAATAACATACAATCGATATCAATTTATTTATCCGGTTCAAATATTTATTATGTCAATTCCATTGTGATCCAGTGGACTAAAACATGCTAACTCTACAGTTGCATGTAAAAGAATAAAGAAGCAACAAATCCCCTACCTCAAAAGGTTCTTGATGTTATTTATATGAGAAATATCTACAAAACGGATCACGGTCATCTCCTCCTCTAACAACTGCATTCACCTGAGGATGTCGCGACATGACTGCACCAACCGAAACCCAAGAAAACTCCATTAGAAGCATGGATATCACATTCCATAACATGTAAAGGAGAAACTGGAGAATATGAACCCAAAAAAATAGCAATAAATCATACCTTATATCAAATATTTATTGATACTGCTTGGTTACACCAAAATAGGGGGTGCACTTGTAGCAAGAAGAAATTCAAGGGGAACCAGTCCAAGGAGGAAAGTTTGATCATACAACTCCTACGAAAAGGAAGGAAAGGTTCGAGCATATCTCATAAGAGAACAAGGAGTAAGAACAAGGGAGGAAGGTATCTCTCCCCTTTAGAAGATTTAACGGAGCAATGGTTTATGATACACTATATTTTCCACTAAAATAGGATTGCATTAAACTAAAAAGTTTAACCAAGTAAAGGCATCACAAACCTTAGGAAAATTAATATAGGAGTTATGGATTTTTAATAGGCCCTAAATCCCTTAAAACAAGGACTTGAATATGTTTAATGTCAAAGAAAACATTAAATCGGCGAAACTGGAAAAATCTGGAAATTTGGAAAAGGAAATAGGAAACCGTTCTAGAAACTTTGTAGACTCACCGGTCTATAAACTCTTTAGAATCACCATTCTGGAAACATTATAGACTCGTCGGTCTAAAAACGCTGTAGACTCAACATTCTAGAAATATTATAGACTCATCATTTTGGAAACACTGTAGACTCACCATTCTGGAAACACTAGTGACTCACCGGTCTGAAACACTGTAGACTCACCATTCTGGAAACACTGTAGACTCACCGGTCTAGAAACACTATAGACTCACCATTCTAGAAACACTACAGACTCACCGTTCTAGAAAATGTGTAGACTCACCGGTCTGGAAACACTGTAGACTCGCCGTTCTAGAAAAAATGTAGACTCACCGGTTAAGAAACACTGTAGATTCACTGTTCTGGAAACATGGTAGACTCACCAGTTTGGAAACACTATAAAATCACCATTTTGGAAACATTGTAGACTCACCATTCTGAAAACATTGTAGACTCATTGGTCTAGAAACACTATAGACTCATCATTTTTGTGACACCATTTCTATGACACCTTTTCTGTGACACAATTTCTGTAACACCGTGACACTGTACATAAAACTAGAAACACTGTTAATAGAACAGGAAATTTGGAAAAGTGATGGGGATGAGTCACCTTGACCTCCCAGAACACCTCAACCACCAGATTTCAGCAAGGGAATGGACCGAAGATTTCTGGGCTATTACATCAGATACCTATCAAAACATTATCGTCCTCGAGAATCCAAAACCAACCCAAAAAGAAACAGAAAAGGGGTCCGAACAACCCCCCATCGAGATACCACTCAAAAGAGAGCAATCCATAAGAAGAAACAAAAGAAATTCATCTTATAAACATGAAAGGTCTATAACCACAAAGTGAACATTTTTACATCAAAAGAGTTAAAAATCAAACAACTCGGGGTACTGAGCACGTATCTGCGACTCACGTTCCTGGGTATTCTCCTCTACACCACTATGTCACCATAAGACACGAACCAAGGGGATATAATGCTCATGCAACACCTTCTCTTTTTGGTTATGGATTTCCACAGGCCGATCCTTGAAGGTCACATCTTCATCAACATCGATCTATACCCATTTGATGATGTGAGAGTAATCATGAAGATAAAAACGGAGCTATGAAACATGAAAAACATCGTGTAATAGGACCATCTATGGGAGAAGTGCTACTTGATACGCCATGACTCCAACATGATCCAACACCTTGAAATGCCAAACAAACCAGTGAGAAAGCTTACTCTCATGACCAAACCTTCGCTTCCCATGATGGGGAGTCACCTTCAGAAAAACGTGATCCCCAACATCAAACAAAAAAGGTATCCTACTTTGATAGGAATATGATTTTTGACGATCTTTCACTATCTTAATCCTCTCACAAATCACCTGAACTATCTCTATTGTATTCTACAACAGTTATGGTCCGATAATTGCTGACTCTCTGACCCCAGTCCAGCACAATAGAGAACATAAAGTTCAACCATATAAGGCTTCAAATGGTTCCATACCAATGGTGGAGTGAAAACTATTATTCTAAGTGAACTCCACCAAGGGTATGTGCCTTATCCACAAACCTCCAAAATCTAAGACACAAGAGCACAACATGTCTTTAAGAGTCCGGATAGTATGCTCTATCTGACTGTCCATCTACAGATGAAAAGCAGTGCTAAGGAATTGTTGAGAACCAAAATCATATTGGAGACCTCTCCACACCCTAGAGGTAAAATGAGGATCTCGATCGAAAATGATCAACCTAGGGACTTCATGGAGTATCTCCACCTCCTCCAAATACTACCTCAACAAAAATTCCATTGAGCTTGACTCCTTGATTGATATAAAGTGGCACTACCACAAAACTGGGTTTCCGTAGCACCACTATTTATCAGTGCTAAAAAAAGCACTGATAAATGGGGAGGGGGGGGGGATTTATTAGCACTTTTTTATAATTGATAAATCCCCCCCTTTTATCAGCTTTTTTTAAACACTAATAAAGGGCCCCCCTTTATCAGTGCTTTTTTTAGTAGCGCTGATAAAGGGGGTTTTTATCAGCGCACATTTTCCTATCACTGATAAATGTGTATATTTAAAAAAAATCATAAAAAATAATATATTGATATATAAGTATATTTATATTGATATAAATATAATAAATATTTTTTAAAATATGTTTTATATCGATTTGATATATCGTAGACCCAAAATGGACACCCGGGAGCAGAAATTATGGCCATTTGTAGAAATTAAGGACTTTTTTGTACCTTGAAGAATATGATAAGGTGTTATAATGGCCATATTAGTGTAGGTCTGGTCGTATGATTCTATTTTATATGTGGTCAAGGCAAAACAGACACCTGAAGCAGAAGTTATGGCAAAACGGATTCCCGGAGCCAAACTTATGACCAATTTGAGTGTTTTTGGTCCCTTTTGAACCTCAAAGAATGTGAGAAGGGGTTTAGGTGATCACCGGAGTGTGTAAATTTTTACAATATTTGATTTGATATGTGGTAGAGCCAAAACGAACACTCATAGAAGAATTTATTGTTGTTTGAAATTTGGCAACTCTCGTATCTCCTAAAAACCTAAGAAACCAATAACTCACTAAAACATGAATAACTTATGATCTGGTTGTCTATTTGAGTGATGCAACCAATAAAATAGAAGCTCTTGAAATGATTGGAGATGATGTATAGTCAAAACCATTAGAAGATCAGAGGAACGAAAGATATATCAGTTATAGCACTCCAAAAAAAGTCCAACTTCAAACGGCCATAACTTTCGCTCCGGGTGTCTGTTTTGGATCTACCACATATCAAATAGAAGGAATCGAAAAGATATATGAAGAATATTAATTCATACATAGTCTTAGTTAGGTCTAGGAACCAAAAATCCAAAAAAAACCACCAGAAGTCCTCCAAAACTCAGTTTTCATGTCCGGACCCCAGTCAAATTTTTCTTAAAACTATCATAACTTCTGATATGTGTGTTTGTTCGGCCTCCACCACCCATTTTATCATAGTTTGTTTCATGAGCTTCAGTTTTACTATTCACAGAGGTGTGGACACCTAGAGAAGAAGTTATGAATTTTCTTGTGACTCTGCGATTTGTTAGGTTTTTCGAGACCCCATTTCTAGCACTTTTGTATATACATATTGATATATAATATTTGAAAATATATATAAATATTAATAATTATTCCTATAGATATACATATAATATATATCTCTGTGTGTGTGTGTGTGTTGTATATATGTATGTATGTATTTATTTATTTATAAAAACACACATAAGAAAACATATTTTATAAATGTATTTAAAACTAATCTTATAAATATATATTAATATATAAATATATATACGGATAAAAAATTATAACTATATATATATAAATAGATATAAATATATATTAATATACAGATATATATATATATATTAATATAATTAAATATATGTATATATTAATATGACTAAATATATATGTATATATTAATATGACTATATATATATTAATATAAATATATATATTAATATATATATATATATATGTTAATATATTTATATATATATTAATATACGGATATATATATTAATATAACTAAATATACATATATATTAATAAAAGAGTAAATATAACTAAATATATATATAAATAAATAGATATATTAATAAATGAAGAGAAAAGAAATATGGTGGAGTGGTAAAGGCTTAGGTGCGTAGGTAGGAGGTCTCGAGTTCGAATCCTGGTGGAGGCAGGTCGCGCGTGAAGGTGGGCGGAATTACCTAGCGCTGTTAAAGGGGGGTGGGGCTGGGTGGAGTTGTCCTGGGGTGTGCGTGCACTACCATGGGCGATGGGCACTGTTAAAGGGGGGCTTCAAGTGCTGTTGAAGCCCCCCAGAATTGAAAAAAAATATTTTTTTAATATTTCTTAAACTTTTATCAATGCTGATAAAAGGGGACTTTTATTACCGCTAAAAAAACGCTGATAAAGGACCCTTTTATCAGCACTTTTTTTAGAACTGATAAAAGGGGCCTTTATCAGTGCTTTTCTGAGTGCTGATAAAATGGAACCCCATTTATCTTCTCCTCGATTAACAACACTTTTTTTAGCATTGTTAATAAACTTTTATAGCACTGATAAAGACCATATTTGTAGTAGTGTGGACTGATTTTGTTAAAAAGTCCACTACCACCCCAATAGCATCATGTCCTCCTTGATCTCGAGGTAAACCAGTAACAAAGTCCATTGAGATGTCCTCCCACTTACACTGAGAAATATCTCATTGCTGGAGCAAACCATCGGGGACATGTCTTCAAGTGCTGTTGAAGCCCCCCAGAATTGAAAAAAAATATTTTTTTAATATTTCTTAAACTTTTATCAATGCTGATAAAAGGGGACTTTTATTACCGCTAAAAAAACGCTGATAAAGGACCCTTTTATCAGCACTTTTTTTAGCACTGATAAAAGGGGCCTTTATCAGTGCTTTTCTGAGTGCTGATAAAATGGAACCCCATTTATCTTCTCCTCGATTAACAACACTTTTTTTAGCATTGTTAATAAACTTTTATAGCACTGATAAAGACCATATTTGTAGTAGTGTGGACTGATTTTGTTAAAAAGTCCACTACCACCCCAATAGCATCATGTCCTCCTTGATCTCGAGGTAAACCAGTAACAAAGTCCATTGAGATGTCCTCCCACTTACACTGAGAAATATCTCATTGCTGGAGCAAACCATCGGGGACATGGTGCTTGGCCTTCACCTTCTGGAAGACCAAACTTCGAGACACAAACTCCCAAACTGTACGCTTCAGCCCAGGCTACCAAAACTGACTCCTCAAGCCTCATTACATCTTTGTCATGCCAGGATGTACAACTAAAGGTGAACTATGGAACTCTCTGAGAACCATATCATGCATTTCCAAAGGAACAAAAATCCTTCCATGATACAACACCTAGTTTTTTTCATCCTCAAACCAAACATTATAGGCCTCGCCCCAAACAACTCAGTCTCTCTAAACCTCCACCTCTAGATCCCCCAACTAGGACTCTTCCACCTGCTACACTAGAGATGAATGCACTGTCATCTGAAAATGATAACCTCTGCCCCCAAATTCTCCCATATTGAGATGTAATGCTAAAGGAACTTCCATTACTCTCCAAGAATCACCAGATTCATGCACTGCATCACTACGTAACTTCTGGCACAGTGCATCAGCTACAGCATTCCCCTTCCTAGGTGTATATGAGATTTTGAAGTCGTATTCCTGTAAGAACTCCATCCACCAACATTCTCTCAAGTTTAATTCACACTAGGATAAAACATATCTCAGACTCTTATAATTGGTGTAAAGCACAAAGTGCTCTCAAATGAGGCAATGTCTCTACAACTTCATAGAAAACACTATGGTTTCCAACTCAAGATCATGGGTGGCATAGTTATGTTCATGGGGACACAGCTACTGAGACCCATAAAACAACTGATCTCTGCTACATCAAAACATATCCTAACCCCATATGCAAAGAATTGTAGAAAACATCAAACTGGACTACCTCTGTTAGAAGACAAAGAATTGAAGCACTTACCAAATTTTTCTTCAGATACTCGAAAGCTACCTGACACTGATCAATCTACACGAACGCCTGATCCTTCCTAGTAAATGTTGTTAGAGGAGTCTCAACCTGAGAGAAATTGACTACGAACCTCTTATATTAGCTTGTGAGACCAAATAAATGTCACACCTCTGCCATTTTCTTGAGAGTTTTCCAAGACACAACTTCTTATATCTTTGATGGATCCACAGCTAATCCTAGATGGGACACAAAATTCCCCAAGAAACGGATTTCTCGAGCCCAAAACTCACACTTCGGAAACTTCCCTAACAGTTTTTGTTGATGATGAACTCCCAAAACATCATGCAGATGCTCTGCATGCTCCTCCTCAGATGTGGAGTACACAAGGATGTCATCGATGAAAACCACCACGAACTTATCTAGGAAATCACTGAACACAACATTCATCAATCCCATGAACACAACTAGAGAATTAATCACACTAAAAGGCATTACAAAGAACTCATAATGCCCATGACAATAATGAAATGAAGTATTCAGGATATCCTCATCCTTCACACGCATCTGATGATATTCTGACTGCAAGTCGATCTTTGAGAACCAACCTTCACCCTTCATTTGATTGAATAAATCATCAATCCATGGAAGAGGATAGCGATTCTTCACTTTCACTTTGTTTATGTGATGATAATCAATACATAACTACAAACTGTTGTCAGCATTCTTTATGAACAAAAACAGTTCACCCCTTGGTGACACACTCAGCTGAACAAAACCACACTATAATATACCATCAAGATATATAAGTATCTCTTGTAACTCATAAGGGTCCATCATATATGGAGACATGGATGTAGGAGATTCTCTTGGTTGTAGCTAGATCCCAAATTCAATCTCTCGTCAAGGGGGTAGTGCTACAGCCTATTTTGGAAAGACATCAGGGTACTCTTATACAACCCTAAGAAACACCAACTGTTGATCCTCTAAAGAACTCAGCATCAGCTCATCCATCAAGGATGATAATGACAGAACATGCCTCTGACCCATCCGAGGGTCATGCTCATCAACAAACATCGTTGGCTCTCCATCATCATTGAAGAACACCACCTACCTTTTAAAGCAATCCACGATAGCCTGCACCAAATACAACCAATCCATGTGAAGGATAACATTATATGGTTGTATCTGTAAACATAGGAAATCTCCCTAAGAGCGGTGCTACCCCAACACTAGCTCATAGTCTCTACATACTTCAAATAAGTCAGCTCGACCTCTAACTGGTGTAGTCAACACCAAGGGAACTAGAAGCCTCTCTACCTCAAGTCCCAAAGCATGGAAAAGGTAGGTGATATGAAAGAGTGTTTCACTCCTAAATCAAACAAGGTATACACCCAAGTAGAAAACAATCAAAGGGTACCTCGAACGATGTCTGGCTCGCCTGGTGCTGGAAACGCTAAAGCATGAAGTTGACCATGACCTCATCCATGAACTCTCTGACCCTGATGAAGACCTCCACCGTGACCACACTCTTCTCTCTAAGGACTGGGAGCATCACGGGGTTGTACTATACCCACCCCATCTACTCTCTACTGATCCAAAGCTAATGCAACCTACTGTTGCTGCCTCGGCTGGAACTACCTCAACAGAGGAACTTGAAGAGGAACACCTGGAGCACGATGACTGCTCTGAAAGGTCAGAAACTCTTGCTACTGATGACCTCGTCCTCTATAAGAAAAACAAGTTCACAATCTCTTGTAATAGGCATGAGATCTTCTGCCCCTGGAGAAATGAGATGCAGAGGGCTGGGACCTACCCCGGTCGAACAAGAATTCTTATACCATGAAAATCAGGAACCCCAAACCATAGCTCTACTTCACGAGGAATCATGATGAATCCCCTCTTGTGAAGATCCAGCTCTGGCCAATGTACTATTGATGACCTTTTCCCTTTTCAGCACCTCAAGATATGTCTTCAACAAAAATGGGGTGGCTTGGAATTGGATCTCTGGATGCAAAGCCTCCTCAAAATGTCTTTCCCTAGACTCCTCTTCTGGAAATAGGTCCTAAGCATATCATAAAAGGTTCCTGAAATGGATTCCAAAATCTCGCACACTGGAGCTCCCCTGTCGAAGGGTAAGAAGCTCCTGGTGACTGGATGCCTTCGCAGTCAAAGAAAGAAACTCGACTATGAACTTGTCTTGAAAATCCTCCCATGAGATTGTTGAATCTTCACATTCCCCGAGGAACAAGAACCACCACTGCCTCACTGCTCCATGCAGCATCTTCAAAACCAAAGAAACCCAGTTCTCTTTCTGAGCATGGATCAAACTAAAGCATATCTAGACCTCCTCTAACCATTCTTCTGTGACAGCATCTGAAATGGATCCCTCGTACTTATGCAGACTCTGGCACTGAAACTCTTGAGGTGTCTTCCTCCAAGTGTTGTCATCATCAACCTCTACCCTACGACAATCTGTTGGTGCAGCCTGCTATACATCTTCTATGAGAACCTGAAGAGGACGTCAACCTGGAGCCATACCTATAAAATAACAAATAGTTAGAGCTCCTAAACATGGAATATGGAAGACTCAATGTTAATTAATTAATTGTTTTCTTTTATTAATTTGAGGTTAACCTATCCCAAGGTCTACCCATTAAAACATAGGTACAAAGAAGAATGATGCATGATCCTTTCTTAGGTCTTTACCATGAAACTAAAATCACCTCGTTTAGTAGCCATTGTAAACTTAAAGGTTTTTGCATCAGATCACAGGGGCCCCTAAACGCCTATGTCTCAGTCGGTCTCCAATGTTTACATCACTTTCTAAACTTGACTAACACCATTTCCCTACCAACCCATGCAACCTCACCTATTCCTAACACCAAACTCCATCATATCCCTCAACCTTCCTTTGATACCACTATGTCATGACCTCCTCCCCATAAGGTGTACCCCTACTGAGCCGATAATGTGAGAAGGGAGATAGTGACCCTCGAGTCCCACCTCCAATAGGCCCCAAGTTGGTGACTAGCACTGAGGGTATAGTAAACACACAAATGGGAGGCATTACCCTCTAAGAGAACACATGCGAAAGAGAGAGATAAGACAGACACCAACTAACTCCAACTCAGACTGCAATATAAAATAAAACCCAAGTACACATATATAATTTCATACAAAACTACTACAATTGAAACATAAAACTGCAAGTACCAAAGGGAAGTAAAAACAACAGCAACCACGAAGCCTGAACAACTCCTGCAACCCCAAGCTAGTAGTAACCAACCTAATCTCCAACCTGGTCCAAGTGACCTAAAAAGCAGTTTATATATACATAAGGTGAGTATAATAGTATACTCAGTATGATACTCCCCATATCATCTCGTGCAAAATTAAAGAAAGTATGATAAATCATAGTGAACAATAAGTGAAACCAATGTGTCACCTAAACAGGTATACTAAGTTCCCAACCTCACCATGGATACTCTCAACATGTATCACATACAAGAGTATATAACATAAAAAAGAATATCAAGGGTACCCCACTACTACTTCCCCACTGGTTTTCCACTTTTCCCCAACACCGCACATCCTAAGCATCTCTCTTCAAAAAGTATTTCCCACAGACACTAGGGTTAATCACTTAAACATGCACCTCATGCAAAAAAACCACGATGTCCACGTAAGAAAAGTAAACAGGTAGTTTTCGAGAGCCACCACAGCTCGCAAAACGTGTATCATACATTGGGTATTAAACCTCAAGCCATTATAGTCTATACACCGTATAAGGATCCTCAATCCATCATAGCCTATACACGTTACACATATATTAGTCCATAGGAAACTATATCCAGAATATGTGTGTGTGAATAAACAAAAGACATTACATCTCTCTACACTCATATATGGGGAAAACTAACTATTATGCCTACCAGAACAAGTAACTACCAAGAGAAGAGAGCGGGGCCAAAGGAGGTAGTCAATCATCCATCCTCCCACCGGAATGTTGTGGAAAACACCCTCCAGGGCTCAGAATCCCTAGGGTGTCATTTTACCTAACTAATGGTGTGGAGTAGCGTATAGAAACACAAAAAGTAAATAATATATTATACCTCATAACCACACTATGGGCATTACCTAGTCTTAGACTCAACTGCAGCTAACGTCACTCAGACTCCCGGCTGCCACTTCTAAGACTAAGTATCATATAAGTGCAAAACCATTTAAAGAGATTTATTACATTACTTCATTCCCTTTTTATAAGTTATACTTTATGTTAATTAAATATTTAAACATTAATTAACCATTAAAAATTATATTTCATTAGCATCACACCAAAATTCCATTGTTCCTTTAAATTGTAACCTTAGCGTTGCGTCCCATCAAGCTCTAACCCTATGGGTTAACATCATTTATTTAATCATTTATTAACAACATTATTACTTTCCCATATTCCTAGGAATTCTAGAAAAACATTTTAAGATACTAAACACAGGGGGATCAACTCGGTGAGTAGATGAACTACCCTTCAAGTATTTTCCACCTATACCAAGAGCATAGACTCATCCTCCCTCGATAATCTAAACACAGAAATCATGTGGCATACCCCTCACTTCTTCGCCCCTTTTGGAAGGAGGGTAAGAAAACCCATATACCTTGAGAAGTGGGGAAATTAAAGAAGATAAACAACCAACAAGAATCAGAAAGCATCCAAACATTCAAATCCAACCTATTTCATCATGCCTAGTGTCCTCCCCGACACCCACATGCATAAACCGATGCATCTCGCCACTCTAGGCGTCAACTGTTGCCACAACCAATGGGCCTCCATGCCCCCACATATCACAACAGCCATCCAGACTCACATCACAACACAAGAATTAGGAAAACAAACATAATATCAATTGGGCTCTTGGCCCTTAAACAAGGCATCCAACCTTCAAACACAATGAGATCTCATAGCTCCAAGCATAAGGCTCTTGGACTTTATAATAAAAAGGGTAACTCAGAACCCTACGAGGCATTATATTTTTATCAAACAACCAATTTTTAATCCATATGGAATTAACCAATTTATTATTTTTAGGTTCCAACTATGGGTAAACTAAACAAAAATCTATCATAACTATCACAAATTGATTAAACATTCTTACTGCATCAATTTGATTAATGTCAAACAACAACAACAACAACAACCAGATTCATTTACATTCCTTTTTATCTTTATCCAAACAATTATCAATTAATTTCATCTTTATGTTCTTTACCAATTTCCATCAATAAATAAAATCTAAACAATGCAAGCATAGATATCAAACTATTTAGCAAAACAAGAGGTAATAACATACAATCGATATCAATTTATTTATCCGGTTAAAATATTTATTATGTCAATTTCATTGTGATCCAGTGGGATAAAACATGTTAACTCTACAGTTTCATATAAAATAATAGAGAAGCAATGAATCCTCTACCTAAAAATATTATTGGGGTTCTTCATACGAGAATGATCCACACAACGAATCATGTTCGTCTCCTCCCATGACAATTGCATCCACCCGAGGATGTCGCGACACCACCGCACCAACGGAAACCCAAGAAAACTCCATTAAAATAATGGAGATCACATTCCATAACATGGAAATGATAAATAGGAGAATATTAACCCAAAAAGAATGATGATAATTATACCTTATATCGAATAATGATCGATACTGCTTGGTTGCACCAAAATAGGGGGTGCACTTGCAACAAGAAGAACTTCAAGGGGAACCAATCCAAGGAAAGTTTGATCGCACGACTACTATGGGAAGGAAGAAAAGTTTCAAGTGTCTCATACCAGAGAACAAGGAGGAAGAACAAGAGAGGAAGATATCCCACCCCTTTAGAAGATTTAATGGAGAAGTGATTTAAGATACAATGGATTTTCCATTAAAATAGGATCACATTAAACCATGTGGTTTGAACAAGTAAAGGCATCCCAAACCTTAGGAAAATTAATATAGGAGTAATGGGCTTTGAATCAGTCTTAAATACATTAAAACAAATCCTTTAATGCATTTAACATCAAAGAAAACATTAAATCGGCGAAACTGGAAAAATCTGGAAATTTGGAAAAGGAAATATGAAACCGTTCTGGAAACACTATAGAATCACCAGTCTGAAAACACCATAGACTCACCGTTCTGGAAACACTGTAGACTCACCAATATAGAAACACTATAGACTCATCGTTCTAGAAACACTATAGACTCACTGGTCTAGAAACACTGTAGACTCATTGTTCTGGAAACATTGTAGACTCGGTCTGGAAACACTGTAGACTCACCATTCTGGAAACACTGTAGACTCACCGGTCTAGAAACACTATAGAATAACCATTATAAAAACACTATATAATCACTATTCTAGAAACTCTATAGACTCACCGGTCTGGAAATGTTGTATACTCCCCGGTCTGGAAACAATTTAGACTCACCATTCTAAAAACACTGTAGACTCACCGATTTGGAAATATTGTAGACTTGCCCTTCTAGAAACACTATAGACTCACTATTTTGGAAAAACTGTAGACTCACAGGTCTGGAAACACTATAAACTCACCATTTTTGTGAAACCATTTCTGTGACACCGTGACATTGTTCATAAAACTAGAAACACTGTTCACATAAATGGAAATTTGAAAAAGTGTTGGGGATGAGTCACCTTGAACTCCCAAAACACCTGAACCACTAGATTTCAGCAAGGCAATAGACTAAAGAGTTCTGATACATTACAATACTAATAGATGAAAACACACAAAAAGTGTGGGAAATATGTGTAAACATTACATAATAAAAATATGTTTTTCTTTAAATCACTATTACGTAATAATGATCACTTATTTTTCTATATTTTCTATCTAACATAGTAACAGGAATCAAAAACACCTATACCAGATGAACACATATTGTCGGTGGCCTTAAAGTGGTTATAATAGTATGTCTACATCAGTGGTACGAGTTTTGGGGTGGCACCCTGAACATATTTTGAGAAAAAAAAAGAGGAAGATCAAAGTGAATTAATAAAATAGATGATATAAATAATATCTACCCTTGAATAACAATTCCAATGATAGAGAGAGATGATGGAAACTTTTGTGGGGGGTAAGGAGAAGAATCAACTCAAGAACAACCACTGCATATAGATCCCACCCCACCCCCCACAAGCTATGAGGCTAGACATTCCCCTCAAAGAGATGTCTTAGCCAAGGTAATCAATGCTCTAATAAATGTTTTTGTGAAATTTGAATAAAAAAAAACTAATACCTTTCCTGTATTGATATTCTACAGGGTGATAATGATTGTGATCTATATCTATCAACACCCACCCATCGCCTTATAGTGAGGGCTACGATGTTCAACATGTAAAACAACATGCTACACAACAAACCACTTCTAATAAATCATCTACGAGTGTCGATCAACATATCCCATGAGATGAGTGCTGAGCTACCTATTCCAATTCATGAGAAAGATATCCATACAGTCAAAAAAATTGTTAGAACTTCATCACATGGCCGTCACATCTTATAAAAAAATTTGTCAAGGAGGTATTAATTACCAATTTATTTCTTAAGTTAAACCTTTAAAAATTAATGAAAAAATGTCTGAACTGATGAATGTTATTACATATAGGCAAAGTGAAGGGAATGAAATAAAAGAGCAACTCAAAACCATCAAAAGGATTGACCAATCGATCAAAAATATCTACTGAAAGAACCATTACCTAGGCTTGTTCTATATCCACATTTACTATCATTGAAGGCTCATGTGGATACAAAGTTAAAAGACGGTCCTAATCACATAGTTGATTTTGAAGAAAATATGTACGGAGAGAAAAATAAATACTTTATTGGTGTTGAGAGTGAAACTAAAATCCTCAAATATGATTGGCTAGGCAGCTCAGTTGTAAATATATACATGAGATTTTGTCTCTAGTTCCCGCTCACCCTTAAATCAGATTTTGGAAATCCAATAAAAATGAATTTTCAGTTAGTAAATATATACATGAGGTGTGTTTTCATGATTTTATTTTCCAAAAGCTGATATATTGTGTTAATTATGACTAAATACATTTCATATTTTTGGCAGGCATATATATGAAAAACAATTGAAGGAATTTTACCATGAAATAAAATTTGGACTTGTTAGTCCTCACATCACCTCTATAGAACAAACGAAAATAGATGCCAAAAAAGAATGAAATAGTGGAAGGTCTGATCAAATCATATGAATGAAAAATTTCAGATTACAAAATCTATTTAATACCAATGATGTAGGAGTAAAACTCTACAATTTAATCAAATCAAATATATTTTCATTTCTTTCATTACTTATTCTTTTTTGTGTTTTTTGGCAGCATTAGATTCTCATTGCGGTAAATTTGGATACTATGAAAATTTATTTCTTGGATTCAATGCATGGATATCAAACAAACTATCCACACATGGTGGTGTTTTTCAATTTTTAATAAACTACATCCAACATTTTAGAACTAAACATCAAGTTATATAATTTATATTATCTTTTAATGAAGATCCTGTTATGATAGGGTGGTTCATGATCATCATAAAAATCAGGGAATGAGGCAAGGGGATAAGCACAAGGATGAATAAAAATTATACGTCATGACAAGTATCAAGGTATATATAATAAGATTTCACTATCCAAACACATATCAAAGAAAATTACTTATTCTACTCAATGTTTCTGCAGTTTCTAAAACAAACCAATGGAAAATATTATGGTAATTATGTTTGTAAAGTTATGAGAGAGATCATATTCCATGAACAAACTAGAATCCTTGAAGAGGTATTTTCAAAGATAATTACTATTTTATTTAAAATATTTATTAATAATTTGTTTATTTATATTTTTCCAGTACTACTATGACTGTTGAAAAGACTCGTATTCATAAGATGATATAGATGTGATCATAAACGAATGGGAAACATACTTGAAGGAAGAATATACACAAATAGCATGAAGATGTGACTTTCATAGAAGTAGTGTATTTTTTCATATTTATTTTTAATTTACTTATTTTTAGTATTACTCACATAATAATTTTTTTCTTATACTGGTGGATTCCTTTTTTTGAGTCGGGGTGGTCTGTTCGAAACCGATCATGCTCGTGAGAGATTGGACATCGAGGCTGCAACTCAAAATCCAATGATAAGGTATTTTTTATATGCTATGTTTTTATCATAATATTATAAGTTCTCTATTTCATTAACATAATATAAATTAAATGTTTGACTACTCATGTAGAAAATTTCTTCCATAGACTTATTCTCCCTCATAATCTTATCACCCCTACATTATCTGCATTTATCACTTTCCTTCTTAGATAGTGGAGGAAACTTGAAGGAAAGTGATAAATGTCGACAATGCAGTGTTTCCATTTCGACAAAGAAGCAAATGGAAAGTATGGTAATGCACGATGTGGTCAGTATGACTCAAAGTGTGTCTTTTTATGTAATTAATTAGTTTTTTCATCATTTTATATACTATTTGTATGTTAATTTCCTTATCATTTTTATCTAATACTTATTTAGTTTTTTATTCTCATATTATCCTTATATGATCATTGATATCTAAATTTTTCACACTTATTGAGAATCTATGATCACCCTTTATTATGTTTCATATCCTTAGGTTATTAAAAATGGTTTCAAAAATGATATGTCTAAGAAGGTTTCTAGTAAAGAATAACTAAATGAGATACTCTTATGAACTAGTTCTATATGTTTCCATGTTTCCAAAAGTAGTAGGCCAAAACTATTCTGGCATGGATCATTATGTTAGGTAAGGAATATTAATCTACTGAGATGTGATATCTATATATGAAATTTCTAGGTTAATATAGTTGGTATTAGAGAAACCAACCTACTCAAAACCGAATAAAAAGAATAAGTGTCTGGTATCACTCAAAGTGTTTCTTTTTATTTAAAATCGACATTAGTTTTAGTAAAAAGAATAAGTAACATACTGAAAACTAAGAAAATTAATTTGTATTGTTTTGATACTTTAGTAAAATGACCCATAAGTCATTTTTTATGTTTAGGAATCAACTTCACCTTAATCTGATGCATGGTGTGGCCGGTATGACTTTAAGTGTGTATTTTTATATTAAATTGACATTAAATTCAGCAAAAAGAACAAGTGACATACTAAAAACTGAGAAAATGCATTTTAATTGTTTTGATACTTTAGGAAAAAGATCCATGGGTCATTTGTGACATGTAGGAATCAACCACACCTCAATATGTTGCATGGTGTGACTGGTATGACTAAAATTGTATGTTATCAGTTTAAAATTGGCATTTTAGTTCAAAACATGTCACTCAATGAAAAACAAGAAAACAAATTCTGATTGCATTCATAATTTAGGATAGATATTCATAATTTGTTTTGGATATGTATGAAGCAGTCTCACGTCATACTGACGCACGATGCGATCAGTATGACTCAAAATGCTTGTTTCCAGTTTGGAATGACATTTTATTAAAAAAAACACAACTGACATACTGAAAATCAAGAAAACACATTCATATTATTTTTATACTTTATTAAAATGATCTATAAGTCTTTTTTTGATGTCTAGAAATCAACCGAACCTCAATATGATGCATGGTGTGGCCAGTATAACTCAAAGTGTCTCCTTTTATTTAAAATTGACATTAATTTAAGTAAAAAAACACAACTGGCATACTGAAAAATGATAAAACACATTTAGATTGTTTTGATACTCTAAGAAAATGATCTAAAATTCATTTTTAATGTGTAGGAATAATCTATACCTCAATACGATGCATGGTGTTTCTGATATAACTCAAAGTGTTTTTTTTAAAAATTGACATCAATTTAAGTAAAAACAACAAGTGACATACTGAAAACTAACCAAACGCATTTGGATTATTTTGATATTTTAGAAAAATTATTCATGACTCCTTTTTGATGTGTAGGAGTCAACCAAATCTCAATGTGATGCACAGTTTGACCGATATGACTCCAAGTGTGTCTTTTTATTTAAAATTGACATTAATTTAAGTAAAAAAAACTAGTGACATACTGAAAATCATGAAAACACATTCGGATTGTTTCGATACTTTAGGAAAATGATCCATGATCCATTTATGACATGTAGGAATCAACCACACCTCAATCCGACGCATGGTGTGGCCGGTGTGACTCAATGTGTCTCTCTTTATTTAAAATTGACATTAATTTAAGTAAAAACAACAAGTGACATACTGAAAACCAAGAAAAAGAATTCTGATTGTTTTGATACTTTAGGAAAATGATCCACGAGTCATTTATGATGTGTAGGAGTCAATCACACCTCAATCTGATGCACGGTATGACCGGTATGACTAAAAGTGTCTGTTATTAGTTTATAATTGACATTTTAGTTCAAAATGTGTCACTCACTGAAAACCAAGAAAAAACGCTCCGATTGTCTTGATAATTTAGGAAAATGATTCATAAGTCATTTATGACGTGTATTAATTAGTTTCATTTCAAACTGGAACACGATGTGACGGGTATGACTGAAAATGCGTGTTTCCCGTTTGAAATGATATTTTAGTAAAAAAAACATAACTAACATACTGAAAACTGAGCAAACGCATTCATATTGTTTTGATATTTTATGGAAACGATCTATTAGCCATTTTTGATGTGTAGGAATCATCCTCACCTCAATCCGACACATGGTGTGACCAGTATAACTCCAAATGTGTCATTATTTAAAAATAAAATTAATTTTAGTAAAAGAATAAGTGACATACTCAAAACCGAGAAAATGAATTCAGATTTTTTTAATATTTTTGAACAATGATTTATAACTCATTTTTGATGTGTAGGAATCAACCCCACCTCAATAGGACGCACAGTGTGACCAGTATAACTCCAAATATGTCATTTTTATTAAATATTCACATTTTATTAATGTATTTTTTCATATTAAAGTTTAATTTATTTCTTTATAGTATTACTAATAGAATATTTGTTTTCTTATATAGGCGGAATATTTTTCTTGGGTTGATATGATTTGTTCGGCAGTTGATACCATGGACATACATTTTTGAGAGGGGATCACGGGCATCAAAAGATGAAATATTAATGTTTTAGAATTTTTGTTGGATAATTGTAAATGTAATTATATAAAAAAATTTGTTTGAAATGTAAATAGTAGTGTTTTTTTGTATATACCATGGGTGGAAATTTTTGTATTCATGACTAATTAAATGTATATAGAATTGTTTGAAATTACAACATTGTTTGAAATTACAGGTTGTATATAGCATTTGAAATTGCAGGTTTTTGCTTCTCGGTGTGGTGGTGTATTAACAGCCCACTGCATCCAGCTAGGCCTCTATCAACACTAAAAAGCGCTGATAAAAAGGGTCCTTTATCAGTGTTCTTTTTAGCATGGATAAAGGACTCCTTTATCATCGGTGTGATTAACAGCGCTTTTTTAGCGTTGTTAAAAGCCGATTTGCACATTTTTAGATGGCATATGTGTAGTAGTGTGGTAGAAGAAAACATGAAAAACAGAGGATGAAGGAAGAACATTAGAAGTCCCTTTTCCAAGGAATCCTCCCACCCAAACCTGAAGTCGTACATTACTGAAATGAAAAAAAATCCCCCCTGCATTCCACACTCAAACACCATCTTATAACCTACTTAGCTCCCCTCACGTGGGCTAACCACATCCCCTAGTTTACTTACAGTATTACCCCTCAGCGCTTCCCCTTGTAACAAAACCGGCTCCTCACATCGACCAACCGAACCCCCCTACAACTTTAGTTTTGCCTCGCCTGAAATATACTTTCCAACCCCTTACGAGGTCTCGGGCATTATTATTGGGCACCACCACGCCTGTCCGCCTCTCTCTTCTGCTGCGCCAGTCGGCGAATGACTCCTCAACGCTGCACCACCACCACACTAGTGGGTTTCAACGAGTCACTTGGTGGTTTGCATTGGCATTGTGATGATCTTCGGTATTATTTCAAGCGGGGTTTCATATGCTGTTCTCGGTTGGTGGTGGATCATGCACGTCGTCACCATGCATGGTGATTCGATTTGACATTCCAATGTTCAGCGGGGCGATGTTTCTTATTCAGCGATTGCCGATGGCGGTTTGCGGTGGTCTTGGCGTCGACAAGAACACAAATACCTCTATTATTTATTTTTCATGGTGGGTTTCCACGATGGTTGGCTAACATTATTGGTGCTGGAGTTGTGATGCAGTCGACAGTAATTGCATGTATGCATTTTGTTTTAATATTTGATTGGAAGTTAATTAATATGGATCAATTTTTTATTTATTAAATTGTATTTTTTTCTGACCTAATTGTTCATATAGAGTATGCGCACATGCTTTCGTACTCGTTCATATGATACGTAATAAGTAATCATGGGCGGGAGATCATCAGAGATTTTATTTGTTTAGAACACGGTCATGTACGTCAGAGAATCATAAATCGCCCACGAGTTAAATCTGAATAAATAAATATATTAATTGAAAAATCAATATTTTGTGTGCATTCCCCTTCAGACAAGCATTAATGATACCAAATAAGTAATCTCATATGAGAGAACCCGACACTGATAGATACTTCGACTTTATGAGAAATGGGTCGTTGCATTTCACCAAGTGATTCGATGCTAAAGTGATGCACAAATTATTCATCTAATCATAGAATGAAATGATGAATTATTTGTATGAAAATTAAAATATTTTCTGACATTAAATAACGTGACATGGTAGCTTGTATTGTCTATGCCCCGTTAGACAGCATCGTTCGGTCATAGAATAAGGATCAAGAATAATGTTGCGGCACCTCTAGGTTCTCATTATAGCGAGGAGCTACTATGAACTTTCAGTGTGACATATATTCTATGAGTATTATCACATACAAATATTATGCAGAAGAATAATCATGATGTGATTAAAAAAATTCTTTAATAAGAAAAACATGCAATCAAGTGCTAAATAAGTTGGTTCTACGGCTCCAACTTCAACACCTTCCCCCGCTATGAAATCACGTCTGCTCCATCCAACTATTAACATGTTAGGCCCCAATGTCAGTCAGAATATACCACTACCCATGTTTTCAGAAAAATGAAATCTAGCGATGAGTCAGTGAGATATGACCCAGTTCCAGTGCTTTTTTCCAGCTCAGTGCTCTTAGTGAAGAAAAAAAGAGGATGTGGTGCTTATGTGTGGATTATCGTTCCCTCAATAAAGGTCTCATAGCGGTCATTTTGAATATGTGGTCATGTTGTTCGAGATTACTAATGCCCTGCCCACTTTTCATGTTTTCCATGAATGATCTGTTCCAACCAGTTCTGCGTAAGTTAGTGCTCTTTTTTATGATATATTAGTCTACAATGCTACCTGGACAGCCCATTTAGAATACATGGAGACTATTTTACAACTTCTCTTTGACAACTATTTATTTTCCAATCCAAGAAGTGCATGATTGGTCAACGTGAGGTTGAGTACTTGGGACATCTTATTACCACATCAGGAGTTTCCATGGATCCCAAAAAAATAAAGTCGTGCTTGACCGATGTATGCCTACAACACTGAAGGGGATCTGGGATTTCTTGGCCTCACTGGTTACTATTGCAAATTCATCCAAGGCTACAAGAAAATTGCACAACCTCGCACTTCCCTCACCAAGAAAATCAATTTTCACTGGGATCATGACTCAAGTCAGGCTTTCCAATCACTGAAACAACTCATGACTCAAGCTCCTGTCCCAGCTTTATCGATTTTTTTAGTATATTTTGAGGTTGAATGTGACGCATCGGGTCAAGGGGTTGGCATTGTCCTCATTCAAAATTGTTATCTCATTGCATTCTTTAGTAAAGCTTTGGGAGCAAAAAATCTGGCGAAATCCACGTATGAGAAGAAAATCATGGCTTTGGTCTTCACTATTCAACATTGGCGCCCTTATTTACTGGGCTGACATTTCATTGTTTTTTTTTTCATCACATCCTCAAGTCCCTCCTACAGTGTATAACATCTGTGGATTATCTATGTTGGATTACAAAACTGTTAAACTACCAATTTGATGTTAAATTTATGTCAGGTCGTGAGAACTCAACAGCGGATGCCCAGTCTCAAGGGGACGATCCCACTGTCTACCAGCTAGTACACTCCACCTCGGTCTGGGAGGACGACAACCGCTTTATCGAAGGAGTCCACACAAATCCTGTCCTCTCCAAAATAATTACAGCGCTCCAATCGAGCTCCTCATAACCAGCTTTTCAATATACTCAATGTTGAAATAGTGGGTGTCCTAGACCCAACTATATAGTACTTTTGATTACCGTATCATGTGCACAGTTAGATATGCATGATGATATCTTACCATTATAGTGAAGAATTTTCTGTATCCACTATAATAATGGTAATGTCCAAAGGTTAATTGTCATGTCAAGAGGTTATAACAGATCCTAGGCTATAATGAGAACCTCGAGATACAATGACATTGATCTTAAATATATGTTTTATAGTCTAGATACATCTTACTGACTGGACACAGTAGATGTCTGACTATCAGGTGATGGGGGCTCATAAGCATTGAGACTTCTTCTCATGAAGTTCGCACTTGGTGATCTCTAGTAATGAGATCATGAGGACAGACCCGTCAATAGGAACACCACATGTTTTGGGTGTCATTGGTTGTTCCTATCTACGGACATGTGTATTGTTCTCCTGACTTGAGACCATTACCAATGTATATCATTTAATTGCGTACTTTGATGTAAGGTGAAAACCATGGTAGTAATGTCGTGGCGAGGTAGTTTGTGTTGGGTGCGTCGTTGGTGGTATGACGTTTTTTGAATGGTCAAGAAAGGATTTGTCGCTTCCAAGTTTAGGAAGTTTTATATCTCAGGCCTGGTTAATCAGGATGGTGCCGCCTTCATAAGTCTTTGGCCAAAGCAGTAGAAAGGAAAATCCATTCGGATAGATCAACAAATAATAAAGTAAGATAAGGACGATGACGCAAGAGTGCGTCCTGTTTTATTAGATATTTAATGACAAAGAGATTATAGTACATAGTCAGTGTTTGTAGTTTGGTAGTTGTTGCAATGACTATCCTTATCTCTTTAGGGTCCATGACGGGTTTCTAGACCCCACTCTTGGTCTGTGGATTTTATTCACTACTTTTGAGATAAGGGCCTAGAGGGTCACACACAATAGTGTATTCAATAATTTGCACCTATTCAGTTGAATAGGTATATGGACATAGTGGGCTCCGCCACGGGGTCCGAGCGTTGTCCAAGTTGTCGATCACCAAAATAATTAAATAAATTCATTAATATTCAAGTTACGAATATTTGAGATTGAATTTATTTAATGTATTTACGAGTTTAGTAAATATGAGAAAATATTAATCGAACGAATATTATTTTAATATTCAAGGTTTGTTTAATATTAAGTGGGACAACGAGTCGAGTTAAATGGATCGGGTTTTATCACCTAATATATTTTATATATATTACAAGTATGTGATAAAATAAATAAATAATATTGATGCAGTTTTAAGTTGTCATCGTTATTTATTTAGTGGATGTGGAATTAACGGGGGTCGAGGAACCCAACCGGGTAATTTTCACAATCCGCTATAAATAGAGAAGAAGGGATCAAGCGCAATTAGTATTCATGTCATTTTGGCTAGAGCTCCTCTCACCTTCTACTCTCTAGAGAGAGAAGTTGTCGATCCGTGCTCGAATCAAGTTTCTTCTCACGTATTGTAAGATCGACGATGCGGTGATCGTCAGGACGTCGAATATATCATCGGATCTCCGCGCTAGCACCCGGAGTTCAACGATCGGCGTTCTAGCAGATTTCTAAAGCGCGTGTGGATGATCTAGAGGAATCCTGCTATAGATCCTTCATGCAACGATCGTCAGTGACAAGTTGCAGTCGACAACGACTTCGGATCTGAAACGGGTAAGTTTTCTGTTTATGTTTGTGCTCTTAATAATTTATGCGAGATCCTCGGGCCTCTCCGAGGCTCGGATCATCGGCGACGACAAGTTCCGTCATTCCGGTGACAAAAATTTTAAAATCCCCAGCCCACTGGCTTCTGCTGCGGGCCTTGGGAACCTTACAGTGGTATCAGAGGGAGCGCGTAGATTTTCTGAGTCAAATAAAATTAATTTGAATAAAATTAAGTAGAGGCTTTAAAAATGGATCCAACCGTGTTTCAATCCAATTTCGAATGACCAAGATATGGTCATTCAAAATTTCTGGAATGGATCGTGTTCGTGTTTTTTAATCGGGTTTTAAATTTTGTTGATTATTTTCGTTTATCGGAAATAATACTAGATTTTTAGAAGAAATTATAATTATTATAATTATAATTATTATAATAATAATTATATATAATAATAATAATATATAATTAATTATTATTATTATATGATTACAATAATAATAAATTGATATTATATTATAATAATTTATGTATTATTATAATAAAAGGCAAATAGCCTTTAGAAAAACTTAAAAAAAGGGAGTGAGATGACTTGACCTGGTGGTCAAGTCTTAAAAGAAAAAAGAAAACAAATGAAAGGGTTGGGTGGTGGAAAGAAGAAGAAGAAAAAAAAGGTGCTGCCGTGTTGAAAGAAAGAAAAAAAAATTAAGGGGTCCGAGCGGACCCCTCTGCCCATGCGCGACACACTGCAGCGCCGCATGGGGCACTCCTCCCGCACGGCGCACCGCCCAGAGCTGCCGCACCCCTCCGCCTCTGCAGCACTCGGCCTCTGTAGAGACCCAAAGCTTGACGTACATGAACATTACATTACTTTTGCGGAATACTTAGTACATAAAAAAAACACACACAAGGATCGTAATAGTTTAGTGTCTTTGGAAACTCGGAACGTAATCTTCTAATCGTGGTGAAAGATCTTCAATATCTCCCATAAAGATCTTCCCCTTTTTTTTACCTAAAACCTTTCTTTATATCCTGGGGAAAAGAAAACATAAAAGGGTGAGCTCAAATGCTCAGCAAGGGCAAATAAAGGAAATAAAAATCATATCATATCTTTTTGAAAATTATAACCTGCAAAAGAGATCATAATATCTTAACATGGAACAAATCATAGAAGTGAAAATGAGATCCCCATAATCATAACATGAAACTTGAAACTTTGTGGCATGCACACATAATCATGGAAAATCATTTCTTGTTAGTCATGACTCATTGCCAAGACTATCTTAGTGGACAAAGTCCCTTTCTGAACCGAGTTCACTCCTCGTTTCAGTCCTGTATCACTGAACCGAAATAACCTTCCGTTCCATCCATGTCTATCTCATGAGATATAAATCTTTACCCAATGCATTGGAGGGAGATATAGGTCCCACCCATCTTATAATTAATCCTTTCTTATGTGTGCCACATAATCATAAATCATACATCATCGCATAACACATGTAACAAAAATGGGATTCTTGAAACATCATGACATCATAAAACAAATCATATAAGGTAAATGACTTCATAAAAATAATTCACTCACAACATAATAAATTCAATGTAATAATATGGATAAAAACAGAACCCTATATTATCTTATATGGAAAATAATTTTGATAAAACATTTGAACTCCATTCTTGAGGAAAATATCCTTTCTACTTCAAAAACACTTTTCTTTTCTTGACATGTACAATTATAAACTAAACGAAGTTGATTAAAAATAAACTTGAAAACTTATAAAGGAATATTCTTGGAAATAATGTTTTAAAAATCCATTCATGCCGTATAAAAAAAACATTCTTCTCGTACTTTTGTCGAAAAAGTCAAAAAGTACCTCGTACGAAAAACGACAAAAGATTCCTTTCATACATATTACTAAAAACTCACCGAAGGGTAAAAATGGATTTAAACAATTGTAGGTGGATGAAAATAATATTACATATTGATGAAACATGGATGTGGATGATAAAATACACCCCAGTAAATACTTACGAATAAACAATCTCGGATAAAAATGAGATCGTGATATTTCCCTTACCTTAAGTCCGATTTGCTTCGTAAGTGTCCGAACCTCCTGTGTAATGATTTAAATCATGTTATTGACTTATTCCAGAATCATATTCATTGTTATTATATCATATATGGTCCACTTATGACTTTATATTACCCGTTCTTTTGTAAATTCATGTTAAAGTAGCGTTTTGGATAAAACCGTCTCATTTGTCGTAGGTGTTTGGACTTGTTGTTCTTGACATTATTATTACTTATATCATGATTTACTTACTTCCAGAATATAAAACATGATTTATATATATATAATCAGTATATATATATATAATAGATAGATAAATGAAATGAAACACACCGTTCATGGAGACGGTAGTCCGTACGTACGCATGAACGCTGTTTTCGTTTCCTTATTGAAGTGAATGGAATTAAGTAGATGACATACATATAAATTTACATAAATCAAGTATCATTATTATGTCATATATTTCATTAGTACTTATTATATATACTTTATAATCATTCATGAATGGTTAATCATTGAGAATGAATCTCATCGCGTCGTGGAGACGGTAGTCCGTACGTACGCACGAGCGATGATATCGTTCCCATGGTCATGGAATTGTGTTGAAGTGTATGTAGACTATTTCAGTGTCAATATAAATTTATAATAATCATATATAGTTACTAATTACACCATTATACCCATCCTTGTAAGGTTATGATGGAAAATAGATTACACCACGGCGTGGAGACGATATTCCGTACGTACGCACGCGCGGTGATTTCATTTTTCCGTAGGATGGATAGAAGGTGAATTAGGGTTGTTTCATATTTATAATAACATATCAGTATGTAATTAATACTGATGTTATTACTTTATCATGAAACAACTAAAGAAGAAGAAGTTGAATAAGAATGAAATTGAAAAGATCGGTAATGGATATTACCTCTTCTTTGAAACGCCTCTTTGAATCCTCCACTTAGGGAACTAAGATTGGTCTTTGAAGAAGACCAGGACCTCTAGGATTATTCTAGGGAAGTGGAGAAGGGATTTTGGCAGGGTTTGGCCGAGCTTTAGTGCTCAAATTGGTGTGAGGAGGAGGGGGAGGAGGTGCCCTTTTATAAGGGAGGAGAGGGGCACCTTAGGAATATCTCAAAATATTATTTTATATTAAAGTCAAAATCGGTTTATAATGGTTCCAAAGGGTCTTATTTCGAAGCTAAAGTGGGGATGGGTCGAAATCCTATCAACCAATAGGATTTAGACAAGTTTAGGTTATTATTTTAACCTTATCAATTAGATTTAACTCTAAGTTAAATAATTTAACTTTTACCGTGTCTTTTTGTTTTCTTACACTATATGGTTAATACACTTACTATAACATGCCAAACGAACCCCAAATTGTTTATTATTAACATATATATCCTTATCTAAGTCATTTGGCCGAACCTTAGATTTTTAGGAATAAAATAACAATTAATAATATAATATTTGATTTAAAAACTATTTTGTGTCAATTTTGACACTATTTGATATAGGATTTTTGTGAAAGTCATAACAGAATTATATGTTCGAACCAAGTTGATTAAATCAACACTAATATATCATAGTAACCTATAAAATTATTGGAATTCATAAAAAGTCTCAAATTACATTTATTTGAGCATTTATAACATCAATTATGTTAACATTTCCTTAAAAGGGTAATTACTGCATCATCATTGTGTCATAAATAAACTAATTTATTTAAAGTCTAAAAATTATAAATAAAATAGCATTATGTAGGAAATATTTTTAGCTTTCTAATGAATATTTATAGTCGAATTTATCTTATGTATAAACCCATATTAAAAATGTTTTAGTTATTAAACTTTGATTTTAACTATTTTAACTATTCATTAAATAAAATAATATTAAATGTCATAATCTAATCCAAGTGGACCTAAATGGTCATATTATATTCATAAGGTTGTTTTTGGTCGAATTACACTTATCCAATAGAATTAGGACATGTGTTAGGGTAATAGTAATATCATATTTACCCTTAGTTACCCTATTTACTATTAATCATGGTAAAAAAAAGTAAAAAGTTACTATTCACCAAAAATTATTTTCATCTCATTGAACCACATTTTAGTCCTTGATATTAACCGTGTCTGTCGGATTTTCGAAATTCCATTCACAGAAGAGGTAAAATTAAGTTTTATGCAAAATTCAGTTTTTAACCTACCACTTAGTGGTTTCACTATTCATCAAAAATTGAAAGTTTTCAGAAAAGTATCAAAATTTCACCCTAGGCTATAATTGATATTCCGAATTCAAAAATGATTTCTATTTTACAAAATTCGCAACATATAAGTTGCATTAATTAATTTTATAATTAATTTCCGCTGTCACAACAAATAGCGTGTTTTTAAGAGATAATAACTATCAAAAGATTGACACTTATTTATAACTGGTTTAAATGTGAAATTACATCCAATGTCCAACATTGTATTAAATTGTAAAAATATATTCTAAATATACTTTAAAACCACTCAAATTAATAATTTATCACTATTAATTATTTCGATTAAAAAAGTTGTTTTTAATTAAAATTTAGTAATTTTCACTATTCATCAGAATATGAAAGTTATCCGAAAAGTACCAAAATTTCACCTTAGGCTAAATTCGATACTCCGAATCCATAAATGAAGTCCATTTTGAAAAATAAAATTTACAAAATTTCAAAAAGTGGTTATTACTATTCATAACGGCTAGTTTTAATAATATCTTAATAGCATATCGTTGTTTAGCGAAACTTGGTGTTGCGTACAACACACGCTATCGTGGAAGGTCACGATTGCGTGTAATTCAAGCCAGGTCAGTGATGTGTGTTGTGAAAGCTCCTTTTGGTGTAGCGTATAACACAAGACATTAATGAAATTAAAAAGAATATTTTTCATAAAATCTCGGGGTGTTACATTCTACCCCCCTTAAAATGAATTTCGCCCTCGAAATTCGTCTGGGTTATAAATGGTTTACTTTTTGAAAGTTTCTTTAATAGAAACCCACATCGTAAAAAGGAATACCAAAACCAATCTTTAAAAACAAAGGTATGAAACGTAATGGTTACCCCAAATAAACTAATCACTGGGTTTCCACATAGGTGAAAATATGGATATGGAAGAAAAATCTAACCATCATGTTCTGATGGAGAGTGGTAGAGAACATGGCTATGGAAAAGCCAACAATCACAAATCCATAAATTTGTGACGATCTAAGGTACCATATGATTAATCAGATATAAGAGCACTAGGACAACATTTTTAGTTTTCAAGATCGTTTCCCTAAAGTTGAAGAATTAGAATAAATACTTACTTTATTTTGGTACAATCTCACTGTTGTTCGTTCCTTGAACAATTTCCACTTCATCTCTTAAATAAATGAAGTTGAATTTGTTATTCGTGAAGTGTTAGCAGATCATGTGATAGAATGACGGGTCATTCCATCTGTTTTAAACAAAAGGTTAGCAAAAGTTATTAAATATACATAAGTCATTCTATAGTGAGATTAATCATATATGGTTCTTAAAATGGACTTATACTTCATATATCATACTGCTTAATATAATAAAACTAGTTTCTACTAAACAGGGACTTCCTGTAGGCCAGTGGTAGGCGATAAAGGCCAGTCGCACTTCGGTTGTGGGTTCGATTCCCACAGCCTTGTCCGAAGCGATGGGTTGTCGCCCGTCCTGCAGGTTGTCCTTTTTCTAAAGCTATATTACTATAACATCCCATCAATAATATCGAAAATCTTCTATCCTTAAACAATACTAACTTATGTCCAACATAATCCATTCTAATCTTTAGGCTTATCCATAATACTGCAGTCCACTCTCATAATATAGTGAAAACGATTACTAGAGATTTAATACCATCGTTGATCCCCATATATCATAAGATATGTCTTGTTGGTCACATTCCAAACATTCAAAGGCCTTAATCAAGTATTTTATTGAATACCCATTGGACCTTAGTGAAAACATGTATGCAGTTAAAAGATAACACTTTCCACATACCAAAATCCTCAAAATTCTATATACTCAAACCATGATATCACTTAGTCCTTATATCAATCACGAGCTCATGAATACTGTTAAACATTTCGTTTTCTCGTTTTTCCTTCATTATGCGCGTATCAACTTATTTCCAAAAATATCTCAATCACTTTGAATACCACATTAGACCAATACATAAATATTCCAATACTTTATGATACAACATTATTTTGGAATCCCATTACATAAACACTTAATCATTCCACCACATCGTTGTCATATTCAACATCGCCAATAGTAATCGCATGTGACTTCCCTTTGTCCTTTGCCTTAAGTGGTTGCTCATGTTGATCATCACTAACCCTTGGATTAGGGCATTTATTAGCATAATGCCCCATTTCCTTGCACTTGAAGCATTGAAGTGTTGGTGGTGCGTTCTCTACAGTGATTGCTTTATTCACATCATTAGAAACTCTTTTTACATTACCTCGACACTCAGCTGCTCGATGACCTTCTTTTCCACACTTAAAACATTTTCTAGTCCCTTTAAGACAATCTCCACCATGCTTCTTTCCACACTTTGAGCATAAGGAAACATTCATCTTCTTTTCACCATTATTCTGAGATTTCTCCTTGAACTCCATCTTTCGTTTCTTGTCAAAACCCTGAGATGGATATGTAACACCAACTTCCATTTCTACCTTGATAGCACAACGCACAATTTCTTCATAGCTACTGAAGTCTCTTATAGCTAATTCCCTTCGAAGACTTGGTTTTAAGCCACTGAAAAATCGATCAACTTTACTTTCAGGTTGGATGATAATGCCAGATGCATACCTTGCTAGTCTTGTAAAATTCGCTTCGTATATACCAACAGATTCATCATCCTTCTGCTTCAGCTCAAGGAACTCCTTTTCCATCATTGTTCGAAGAATACGAGGGAAGTACTTACTGAAAAACAAGTTCTTGAACTCGTCCCATTCCATGGACTCAATTTCATCTCTTGGCCTCGTATTCGTGATAAGATTCCACCATTGATCAGCTTCACCTTCCAAACGATATACTGCTAAGATGACTTTATCATGTTCAGAACATTGAAGAACTGAAAATATCTTTTCAGTGGTACTGATCCATTGTTCAGCAACAAGTGGATCGGAAGTCCCACTGAAAGAAGGTGGACGTTGCCTCATGAAGGACTCAATAGAATATTTTTCCCTTCTCTGCTCATTTGGAAGTCAAGAATGATTCATAGCTTGTGTAAGTATAGCAATAAGATTTTGCACTCCATCTCCCATAACATTTGTTTATTCAGGAGGGCAATCATTGCATTGTCCATTGCATTGATCAACACGGTTCCTTCAGGTTCCAGCCATCGTCTAAAACCCAAAAAGAATAGTGTGAGAGGCAAAAATCATGCTAGGGAAAACAACATAATAAAGGGGGAGTACCTTCAATATCTAACATCTTAGGTTTAATTCTATGATCGTTAGCATAATTCTAGTACTATAACCTATACGTATACTTAACCTTAGGGACATCCCTAGAAATACCTTAGAAATATCTCTAGGGATCTCACTAATGTTTTCGCATCCTAGTTTCCAAAGGTTGACTAAACTTTTCCTCTGATACCAACTGTAGAGACCCAAACCTTGACGTACATGAACATTACATTACTTTTTCGGAATACTTAGTACATAAAACACACACACACAAGGATCGTAATAGTTTAGTGTCTTTGGAAACTCGGAACGTAATCTTCTAATCGTGGTGAAAGATCTTCAATATCTCCCATAAAGATCTTCCCCTTTTTTTTACCTAAAACCTTTCTTTATATCCTGGGGAAAAGAAAACATAAAAGGGTGAGCTCAAATGCTCAGCAAGGGCAAATAAAGGAAATAAAAATCATATCATATCTTTTTGAAAATCATAACCTGCAAAAGAGATCATAATATCTTAACATGGAACAAATCATAGAAGTGAAAATGAGATCCCCATAATCATAACATGAAACTTGAAACTTTGTGGCATGCACACATAATCATGGAAAATCATTTCTTATTAGTCATGACTCATTGCCAAGACTATCTTAGTGGACAAAGTCCCTTTCTGAACCGAGTTCACTCCTCATTTCAGTCCTGTATCACTGAACCGAAATAACCTTCCATTCCAGCCATGTCTATCTCATGAGATATAAATCTTTACCCAATGCATTGGAGGGAGATATAGGTCCCACCCATCTTATAATTAATCCTTTCTTATGTGTGCCACATAATCATAAATCATACATCATCGCATAACACATGTAACAAAAATGGGATTCTTGAAACATCATGACATCATAAAACAAATCATATAAGGTAAATGACTTCATAAAAATAATTCCCTCACAACATAATCAATTCAATGTAATAATAGTGATAAAAACAGAACCCTATATTATCTTAGATGGAAAATAATTTTGATAAAACATTTGAACTCCATTCTTGAGGAAAATATCCTTTCTACTTCAAAAACACTTTTCTTTTCTTGACATGTACAATTATAAACTAAACGAAGTTGATTAAAAATAAACTTGAAAACTTATAAAGGAATCTTCTTGGAAATAATGTTTTAAAAATCCATTCATGCCGTATAAAAAAAACATTCTTCTCGTACTTTTGTCGAAAAAGTCAAAAAGTACCTCGTACGAAAAACGACAAAAGATTCCTTTCATACATATTACTAAAAACTCACCGAAGGGTAAAAATGGATTTAAACAATTGTAGGTGGATGGAAATAATATTACATATTGATGAAACATGGATGTGGATGATAAAATACACCCCAGTAAATACTTACGAATAAACAATCTCGGATAAAAATGAGATTGTGATATTTCCCTTACCTTAAGTCTGATTTGCTTCGTAAGTGTCCGAACCTCCTGTATAATGATTTAAATCATGTTATTGACTTATTCCATAATCATATTAATTGTTATTATATCATATATGGTCCACTTATGACTTTATATTACCCGTTCTTTTGTAAATTCATGTTAAAGTAGCGTTTTGGGTAAAATCGTCTCATTTGTCGTAGGTGTTTGGACTTGTTGTTCTTGACATTATTATTACTTATATCATGATTTACTTACTTCCAGAATATAAAACATGATTTATATATATATATTCAGTATATATATATATAATAGATAGATAAATGAAATGAAACACACCGTTCATGGAGACGGTAGTCCGTACGTACGCTGTTTTCGTTTCCTTATTGAAGTGAATGGAATTAAGTAGATAACATACATATAAATTTACATAAATCCAGTATCATTATTATGTCATATATTTCATTAGTACTTATTATATATACTTTATAATCATTCATGAATGGTTAATCATTGAGAATGAATCTCATCGCGTCGTGGAGACGGTAGTCCGTACGTACGCACGAGCGATGATATCGTTCCCATGGTCATGGAATTGTGTTGAAGTGTATGTAGACTATTTCAGTATAAATATCACTTTATAATAATCATATATAGTTACTCATTACACCATTATACCCATACTTGTAAGGTTATGATGGAAAATAGATTACACCACGGCGTGGAGACGGTATTCCGTACGTACGCACGCGCAGTGATTTCATTTTTCCGTAGGATGGATAGAAGGTGAATTAGGGTTGTTTCATATTTATAATAACATATAAGTATGTAAGTAATACTTATGTTATTACTTTATCATGAAACAACTAAAGAAGAAGAAGTTGAATAAGAATGAAATTGAAAAGATCGGTAATGGATATTACCTCTTCTTTGAAACGCCTCTTTGAATCCTCCACTTAGGGAACTATGATTGGTCTTTGAAGAAGACCAGGACCTCTAGGATTATTCTAGGGAAGTGGAGAAGGGATTTTGGCAGGGTTTGGCCAAGCTTGAGTGCTCAAATTGGTGTGAGGAGGAGGGGGAGGAGGTGCCCTTTTATAAGGGAGGAGAGGGGCACCTTAGGAATATCTCAAAATATTATTTTATATTAAAGTCAAAATCGGTTTATAATGGTTCCAAAGGGTATTATTTCGAAGCTAAAGTGGGGATGGGTCGAAATCCTATCAACCAATAGGATTTAGACAAGTTTATGTTATTATTTTAACCTTATCAATTAGATTTAACTCTAAGTTAAATAATTTAACTTTTACCGTGTCTTTTTGTTTTCTTACACTATATGGTTAATACACTTACTATAACATACCAAAAGAACCCCAAATTGTTTATTATTAACATATATATCCTTATCTAAGTCATTTGGCCGAACCTTAGATTTTTAGGAATAAAATAACAATTAATAATATAATATTTGATTTAAAAACTATTTTGTGTCAATTTTGACACTATTTGATATAGGATTTTTGTGAAAGTCATAACAGAATTATATGTTCGAACCAAGTTTATTAAATCAACACTAATATATCATAGTAACCTAGAAAATTAGTGGAATTCATAAAAAGTCTCAAATTACATTTATTTGAGCATTTATAACATCAATTATGTTAACATTTCCTTAAAAGGGTAATTACTGCATCATCGTTGTGTCATAAATAAACTAATTTATTTAAAGTCTAAAAATTATAAATAAAAAATCATTATGTAGGAAATCTTTTTATCTTTCTAATTAATATTTATAGTCGAATTTATCTTATGTATAAACCCATATTAAAAATGTTTTAGTTATTAAACTTTGATTTTAACTATTTTAACTATTCATTAAATAAAATAATATTAAATGTCCAAATCTAATCCAAGTGGACCTAAATGGTCATATTATATTCATAAGGTTATTTTTGGTCGAATTACACTTATCCAATAGAATTAGGACATGTGTTAGGGTAATAGTAATATCATATTTACCCTTAGTTACCCTATTTACTATTAATCATGGTAAAAAAAAGTAAAAAGTTACTATTCACCAAAAATTATTTTCATCTCATTGAACCACATTTTAGTCCTTGATATTAACCGTGTCTGTCGGATTTTCGAAATTCCATTCACAGAAGCGGTAAAATTAAGTTTTATGCAAAATTCAGTTTTTAACCTACCACTTAGTGGTTTCACTATTCATCAAAAATTGAAAGTTTTCAGAAAAGTATCAAAATTTCACCCTAGGCTATAATTGATATTCTGAATTCAAAAATGATTTATATTTTACAAAATTCCCAACATATAAGTTGCATTAATTAATTTTGTAATTAATTTCCGCTGTCACAACAAATAGCGTGTTTTTAAGAGATAATAACTATCAAAAGATTGACACTTGTTTATAACTGGTTTAAATGTGAAATTACATCCAATGTCCAACATTGTATTAAATTGTAAAAAATATATTCTAAATATAATTTAAAACCACTCAAATTAATAATTTATCACTATTAATTATTTCGATTAAAAAAGTTGTTTTTAATTAAAATTTAGTAATTTTCACTATTCATCAGAATATGAAAGTTATCCGAAAAGTACCAAAATTTCACCTTAGGCTAAATTCGATACTCCGAATCCATAAATGAAGTCCATTTTGAAAAATAAAATTTACAAAATTTCAAAAAGTGGTTATTACTATTCATAACAGCTAGTTTTAATAATATCTTAATAGCATATCGTTGTTTAGCGAAACTTGGTGTTGCGTACAACACACGCTATCGTGGAAGGTCGCGATTGCGTGTAATTCAAGCCAGGTCAGAGATGTGTGTTGTGAAAGCTCCTTTTGGTGTAGCGTATAACACAAGACATTAATGAAATTAAAAAGAATATTTTTCATAAAATCTCGGGGTGTTACAGCCTCCCTGCGGCCGCACCCTTCACCGGACCCCGTCGCCTGCCCCTCTCCCTGCGGACCCGCACAGCGCACCCCAGCCGAGCCCCCTGCCCAGGTCGGCCGCCCCGCTCCTCCGCATGCCAGCATCACTATCGGTCCAGCTGGGCACCTCCCACCTTCGGCCGAACGCCGCCCCGACCTTCCCCAAGCAGTGCCGCAGCGCGCAACGAGCAGCCGCCTCCGCCGCTTGCGCCAGCTCCGGCCAGACCCGCGCTCAGCAGGCCGGCCCGCTAGCCTTCCTCCGCCGGCCGCCCGCCTCCGCTGCATCTCCAAGCAGGCCCTGACCGCCTGCCTCCTCCCTCGCGCACCACCTGCGTGCCCAGGCCGAGCCACCGCAGGGTTTCCTCTGAACGAAACCAGCGCAACACCAGCAGGTTGGCCTTCGCTCCTCCGGGCCGACCGCAGGGCAGCTCCAAAAGCCACCTCGGCTACCCAGCCAAGCCTTGGCTAAACCCTCCCGCCGGAGACCCAAGTGGCCGGAAGCCTCCCAGGTACCTCGCGCTGCAAGACCCTGCAATGCCGCCATTACAGCTTGGCTCCCACGGGTGTCCCTGCCTCCGGCCGCCGCTCGGTCCTCCTAGCAAGCAGGTAACCCCTGACATGGGTTTAGTTAAATCAATTAATATAATTAATTAACTTAATTAAATTAAATTAATTAATATATTAATTGTGGTGAAAATAAATTTTAATACCCGATGTTAAAATTAATTTAATTTTTGTAATTAAATTAATTAATTAATTAATTTAATTTTAAGTATTAAAATTAAATTAATTACATGACCGATAATTAATTAAATTATTTTAATTTATTAATTCATTTAATTTAATTAAATTAAATAACCCTCGTACTTATTTATTCATTTTAATTTTATCGCGCTTTAAATTACCCGTCGTCTGGTCTTGAGCATCGACCTCTGTATATCGGCATTTAATTATTATTTTCTAATTAATTATTAAATTGCATGTGATGATTGTAATTAATTGAATAGATGGTCTACTCATCGTCTTTATTTTTTCGATTAAAATGTATAAGGGCTTGCGCGCCCAATTTATATGATGTACATTTATACCCGAGTTCCCCTCGCCTGCACGTGAGTATCTTTGTACTTCAGATGAAGACGGCGAGCGATGTAGATCCCGCCAAGATGAGGCGGTGTACGACGGTGTAAGACAACACGTGGATTCCGCCAAGACCAGGCGGTACTCCAAGACGTGACGTCGACCCCGCCAAGACATGGCGATACTGCATAAGACCAGAAAACATACAAGACAAGGGGAAAGCTGCATTTTGAGTCAAGCTTTGACTCAGGTACGATGCCCTTAGGTCGTTTAGATGCTCAAGACCAGTCGGGTAGTAGTTTAACTTTATGCATTTATTTATTATTTTATGAATTTTAGAACAGCGGGAAAAATACATAAAATAATAGATAATAAAATGCATAAAGAAGTGGCGTATGTTTTTCTATTAAAGTTCAGTTGTGAGCGCGACAACATAGATGAACAAGTTTAATAGAAATGGATCACATTCGTCGAGAGAAAAACAATAAAACCCTCAAAGAAAATATTAAGTCAGAAAGAGCCTTCCATCATCCAAGTTTGAACAAAACCGGGTGTTCGAGGTGCCGGTTCATGCCTCGGCTGAGGGTGCCTCTTACTACCGGGGAGTTCTTATTCGTGTGGTGGATCGACTTAACTAAAATTGCATCAATGGAATAGCCTTAGCTAGCTTGTTGTAATTTTAGAGGCAAGCGTTGAGTAAATCATTAAATGATTTTTGAAGCTGGGACTTCACTCAACAGATCAAGGAACCGCAAGTTAATGCGGTTGGCCAGCCAAAAGTCTACCTTGGACCCTCCGAGTAGTGGCGTAGCCATAGCTTGTAGACTATGAGGGAGGTTCAAGGATCCTAGCCACTAAAATACTCAAGAGTATTCCAATTCTAGTACAGAGGGTTCCTAGAATTCGAAAAATTAGTGGGTGACATTTAATGATCAAATTAACCAATTATGTCTAAAATGGTAATCACATGAAATTACAATATGCTAAAGTATATTTGTAGATAATGGAAAGAAATACCAAAACCGTGATAATTATTAGACAAAGTTAATGTCCAAACAAGAACCAAATTCCAAGTGTAGTATAGGCACTTGCGCACATTACTACCATAATGGAAATTCAAGATGCTTGTGTCCCAACCTGTTAAACCACCTTAGGAAGAAATGAGTGTAAAACTGCTTACATGAGACTCATGAATCAAGTATATGATGGTTCTGTCATAATGCTATCATCAAAATCTGATGTTAGTTGCGGCCGCTACATCATGACATGGATGATGTTTCTTGTAGTCTCATCTCCAAGATCCTTTTGAGGAGAAAGTGAAACAAGATTTGAATGTGATGATTGCACTCAAATTGTGTAAAGTGAAAGACAGTTCACAATCTTTCATGTCATCCCATTATTACACCTTTTACACCCAATTAATCTAGTTTCATTTAAAGGTACAAACAAACGGCATAGAGTAAGCGCTTCATTACCTTTAAGATGAATATTTTCCAAGTAATAAGAATATTGGAGATAATGCCATCTTTTATTCTTATGGTGAATACATTGAATGACTAGATGAAAAGGATTATGGAAAGTTACGCCAAAGGAACCTTCGTCATGTCCTTCAATGAAAAGTGTTTGGTTATTTAACAAGAGGTTATTTGTATCATATAATGAAATAAATTCATGGAAGTTTAAAAACTGAAATACAAGAAGCAAGTACCCGCTCCTCGTTCAGTTAATATTCATCAAATAAAAGTATTGTTTTCTCTCATACTTATTGGGTATTAAAATAAAATATGATTTTCACATATATGTATTGAAATACAATAACCAAGTAATTATAGAAACATTACTAGATGTAAAGTATCTTCTCCAAGCAGCTGAGAAAGGGTGATTCCTAAGTCAGCAACGAGAAACACATAACTTCTAATTGCCAAGTGATTGATTCAAATTGAAAAAGTTGTGGAGTATAACCAAAAACATTTATCTCATGTGCCCATTTGGACATGATGAGACATTATTCCATGTTTTGGAATGAATGTTGTTTCTGGTAACATACTCAACAAATAGTTCACTGCTACTTGAATCAATGGCAATACATGATGAATATAAAATGTAAGACCTACCCAGTTGTGGAAATGTGATTCTTTGTCAAGTAAAACTAAAAGTGTATGTCAACCATATACCAAGTATGGTATTTAGGCTCGGAATAGCTAAAAACCTTTAGTATTATTGACATCCTTAGTTTAGACAAAGAAACCTTTAGAAATAAAGGTATGCCACAAAGCTTTCTGAGGTTAGTTCAACAAGATAGTGTGAACTCTTCCAAAGAAAGCAAGAGGTAAAGATACTTCATAAGTTTCCTCTAAGTCATTAAGGAATAGTCAAGTATAAGTTTGGTAAGAAGATATGAGTTTCTTCGGATTGGCATGCCAAATAATATCTTGACCAAACAATCATAGATCATGATAATGTAGCGTGGAGTAATTCCTAAACGCATGTTACCTTATCAACATCACCATATTGATGTTCATAAGGAGGATCGATGACGAGTCTTACATATTAACATTGATCAACAAAATGTAGCATGGAGCAATTACTAAATGCACATTTTATACATCGAAGTTATGATGTAAGTTGTATCAATGTTACAACCTACAAAAACTTCCATTATATTTCATGATGTGCTTTGAAAATAACGGATTAAACCCATAACCAGTATGCCAACTAAAATGAAAAATGGATATCATATGAGTCATAGTATGATGGAAAATCCATTATGTCATAGGATGTGTTTAGATGCAAAGCGTTTGTTAGGATTTAAACAAACATGCATCAATTTAAATACATTGTGCATCTAAATTAATTATCCTAACAGTTGCTTAGAATATTACATAGATCCCTAAGATAGAAAAGATGTTTTCAAGTATTAGACTAAATTTCTATACAAGGGTGCACATATCTATTAGAGATAGTGGGAGCTGAATTGACTTGGACTTAGTCAATGATCGATATGTACAAGTGGTTGGCATAGGGAACAAGTTCCACAAGTACATGTCGAATAGTAATGTTCCAGAGACACATACTGCGTAGGAAGTATAAAACCATGGTGATGGTTTTATATTCACCGCGGTCAGTGATATATTATTCATTGAGAATAATAAATCCTACAAGTAAGTAGTATATGGAAACAAGTTAAGATTGACAAGATCAACTAAAATTCAATAATGGATTCCATGTATCAAATTGCAAAGGGGCTTATAAATTGAATATTACGGTGGGTATTCAAATGAAATGATACATGGATGGTACAAGTATGGTACAAATAAGGCTCTATTGGTTATACCAAGTTGGTACGCCTAAATCTATTAGAATTCTACTTGTCATAGATAAACTTCTAAGATCCTATTATTGATCATTGGATGTCAAGTTCATCTTTTGTGGAAGGAGTACATACGACGCAACCAGAAAGAGATGATGACATCAAATGATTCCAATAAGGGTGAAAGTTACTAAAATCCAATTCTGGATTAAAGTAAGCAACAAGATCTTAGAGCATTCATTATAAATCGATCTTTTCCTTGTGTCTACCAAAGGTTAGTGGGAGAACCAATGTTTTCCAAATGAAATATGTTCAGAAACATATGAAAAAAGATCTTGATCTTATAGTTAGATAAGATCAAGTTAAAAGTAATTCTATAATGATTGACTTCAAATAGCAACCTAAGTTCTAGGGAAAAGGATCCACTAAGGTAGATCCAAAGGTTACTTGGTCCTAGTCAATCATACATATAGTGACATTGTATTGAAAAATACAAGTTGGAACAATTCAAGTTCAGAATTGTTGCCTATGTCATATGGCTTAATCTCTCCAGGTTAACATGTTCGAAGCATGTGTAGAGATTAAAGTTGTGAATTGATACCACATGCTTTAGTGATGGATCAATCACATATGTCATAATATATACAATAATTGATACTACTAGGATATGATTTATTATAGACATTTATCAATTATTTCTAGGAGCACTGCATGTGATGCAGTTAGAATTATCATCTTGTACTTCAGCAAGTACAAATGATATGTACCTGGAATATGAAGAGGAAGGTATACTAGTTTTGGTGGGACCCAAAATAGTAATCCTTGGATAAATTTGATCTAGTATCGCAGTTAGGTAAAGGAGATGAGCGAGTCAAGCTCATAAAAATCTTGTGGTAGTCATACCTACAAATATCGAGTATGTTGCAGCTTCTAAGGCAGCTAAGAAGCAGTTATAAATCACAACGATTTGTCCCAGTTCTTGGATTCGCACCTAGTGAGAAAAGTATTATCATAATAAGAATTATGATATTCTTACTAGCCAAGTTTTCAAGTTATGAAAATGGACAAAAGTAATATACTCAAAGATACCTTATCTTGAGAAGTTTTTCTCAAGAATATGAGGTCGCATATAGCAGATATGCCACGCGGTGAAAACGTGGCAGGCCCAACAGTTAAAGCCATTACTCAGCAGAAACATGGTATTTATCATGCGAGTAGCTAGAAATATTAGTTAACAAGTTGGATCTAGTGCAAGTGAGAGTGTTGAAATAGTGGGTGCCCTAGACCCAATAATTTAGTACTTTTGATTACCGTATCATGTGTACAGTTAGATATGCATGATGATATCTTACCATTATAGTGCAGACTTTTCTGCATCCACTATAATAATGGTAATGTCCAAAGGTTAATTGTCGTGTAAAGAGGCTATAACAGATCCCAGGATATAATGAGAACCTCGAGATACAATGACATTGATCTTAAATATATGTTCTATAGTCTAGATACATCTTACTAACTGGACACAGTAGATGTCTGACTATCAGGTGCTGGGGGCTCATAAGCATTGAGACCTCTTCTCATGAAGTTCGCACTTGGTGATCTCTAGTAGTGAATCATGAGGACATACCCGTCAATAGAGACACCACATGTTTTGGGTGTCATTGGTTGTTCCTATCTACGGACATGTGTATTGGTCTCCTGAATTGAGACCATTACCAATGTATATCATTTAATTACATACTTTGATGCAAGGCGAAAACCATGGAAGTAATGTCATGGCGAGGTAGTTTGTGTTGGGTGCGTTGTTGGTGGCATGACATTGGTTTAATGGTCAAGAAAGGATTTGTCGCTTCCAAGTTTAGGAAGTTGTATATCTCAGGCCTGGTTGATCAGGATGGTGCCGCCTTCATAAATATTTGACCAAAGCAGTAGAAAGACAAATCCATCTGGATAGATCAACAAATAATAAAGCAAGATAAGGACGATGACACAAGAGTGCGTCCTGCTTTATGAGATATTTAATAACAAAGAGATTATAGTACACAGTCAGTTTTCGTAGGTTGGTAGTTGTTGCAATGATTATCCTTATCTCTTTAGGGGCCATGACGGGTTTCTAGACCCCGCTCTTGGTCTGTGGATTTTATTCACTACTATTGAGATAAGGGCCTAGAGGGTCACACATAACAGCGTATTCAAGAATCCACACCTATTCAGTTGAATAGGTATATGGACATAGTGGGCCCCACCACGGGGTCCGAGCGTTGTCCAAGTTGTCGATCACGAAAAGAATTAAATAAATTCATTAATATTCAAGTTATGAATATTTGGGATTGAATTTATTTAATGTATTTACGAGTTTAGTAAATACGAGAAAATATTAATCGAACAAATATTATTTTAATATTCAAGGTTCGTTTAATATTAAGCAGGACATCAAGTCGAGTTAAATGGCTCGGGTTTTATCACGTAATATATTTTATATATATTAAAAGTATGTGATAAAATAAATAAATAATATTGACACACTTTTAAGTCATCATAGTTATTTATTTAGTGGATGTGGAATTAACGGGGGTCGGGGAACCCAACCGGGTAATTTCCACAATCCGCTATAAATAGAGGAGAGGGACTCAAGCGTAATTACTATTCATGTCATTTTGGCTAGAGGTCCTCACTCCTCCCGCTCTCTAGAGAGAGAAGCTGTCGATCCGTGCTCGGATCGAGTTTCTTCTTACGCATCGTAAGATCGACGATGCAGTTATCGTCGGGACATTGAATATATCATCGGATCGCCGCGCTAGCACCCGGAGTTCGACGATCAGCATTCTAGCGGATTTCTGAAGCGTGTGTGGACGATCTAGAGGGATCCTGCTATGGATCCTTCGTGCAACGATCGTCGGTGACAAGTTTCAGTCGACAACGGCTTCAGATCTGAAATGGGTAAGTTTTCTGTTTATGTTTGTACTCTTAATAATTTACGTGAGATCCTTGGGCCTCTCAGGGGCTCGGATCATCGGTGACGACAAGTTATCTCATTCCGCCGACGAAAATTTTAAAATCTCCGGCCCACCGGCTTCCACTACGGGCCCCGGGAACCTTACACTCAAGGCATGTTACAATATAGTGCCAGAGTAGTCCTACTTCATCCCGTTGGATACCCCTTTTGCTGGACGGATTTCATTCTACTCCCTAAGGGGGACACATTGCTTTTTTCAGCACATACCGCAAGTTTGCTGCCAATTTGTACTGGGTTGGGATGAAGAACCAGATTCGGGAAATTTGTCCACGGTTGTGCAGTTTTCCAACAAAATAAATACTCTACATTGTCCCCCGTTGGTCTGTTGCAACCACTTGAGATTCCAAAGCTGATATGGGTTGTCCTTTCAATGGACATCATCACGGGCTTACCAAAATCTCACGGGTATGATTTGATTTTTGTTGTCGTGGACCGACTTTCCAAGTATGCACACTTCATTCTTTTAAAACACCCATTTACTGCCAAAACAATGGCTATCATTTTCATGTAGGAAGTGGTTCATTTATATGGAATGCCAACTTCCATAGTTAGTGACCAGGACCCCATTTTCTTAGCCATTTTTGACCAGAATTATTTCATATTTAGGGGACAAACTTATATTTTAACTCTACATACCACCCACAGTTCGATGGCCAAACTGAAGTGGTTAACCGCTGCATGGAAACATATTTACCTTGTTTTGGTGGGGAGCAACCAAAATGCTGGTCTTATTGACAACCATGGGCTAAGCTCAGTTACAACACCACTTGGAAAGTTTCTATAAAATCTACTCCATTTGAAGTTGTCTATGGTAGGAAACTGCTCATGATCTTCAATTGTTTTCCATTTGAAATTCGCGTCGATGCAGTAACAAATTCTTTACCAGTCTGCAATGAGGCCTTAAAAGAGCTCCAACACCACTTGGCTCATTCCCAAGATTACATGCGCCATCAAGTTGATCGCCATCACCGTAATATTTCTTTTCCAGTTGGGGATCAGGTCTATGTACACCTTCTTCCACATAAGCAACATTTTCTACTTCATCATATCAATTAGAAATTATCTCTTTGTTTTTACGACCCTTTTTCCATCCTCACAAAAATTGGGTTGCTGACATATAAACTGGATCTCCCGACAACAGCCCGCATGCATTCAATTTTTCTTGTGATAGCTTAAAAATGGTGGGCCCTCATCCAGTGCGGCAAACTCTACCCATAGATATGGCCCCTGATATGACTTCTCCATCCACAACCAATTTTCGACTTTCAGTTTTGAGGACAAGACTGCTCCTTAAGAGACAGACAATAATAGGGCCTGAGATCTACCAGGAGAGTGGTAGGTTTAATCTAAGAGGAGAAAAATAGTAAACATTGCTCAAGGGAGTTTTCTATGAGGTTGAAACCGTGTGGAGGAGTGAGAAGGGACTATGTGTTGGGGCACATAGTCCGGTGCCGCAGCGGAAGTCGTCGTTGCAGAAACACAGAAGAGGATAGGATTTCACCCGAAGGCTTTTTATCACCCGAAGACATTTTTAACATCACACCCGAAGGCTTTTTACAACGTACTCGAAGGATTTTTCACTCAACACATGACACCCATGAACGTACTATTTTTTTCCGTACCGCCGATCACCACAACCGGGACACGCCACTTGATCTCCGCAACCAAGAAGACTTTCGATACATGGCACCATCATGAATCTCTTTGCACACCATCATCGACAATTCTCTCTCCATCGTCGCACGTCATCATCTTCACGTGCACACTTTCATTCGCCATCATCATCTTCACTTTGTACCGGTTATCGCAAACGCGGCAACCCCTTCCTCATTTTTCTCTTGGAAGCTACATCTTTGTCTGCCCACATTCCAAAACATGCTACCACATCCTCTTATATAGACACCCAGTCCATATCTCCAATAAATGAGGTCAACATTCAAAATTACATCATTATTCCACTAATTAATATTGGGAATAACTCTTCATTAATGTTGGGAGAAAATCCTCCATTAATGTTGAGAAAATCCCTCCATTAAAAATTCCATCAGCAGCTGTAAGCTTTGGCGGGAAAGCCTTTCTGGCTCCCTGATTCTTCTGTTTCCATACTTTTTTGTAATTTTCCTATGAAATTTCAATACAAATCTCTTCCCACTCTATTTTTGGAGAAGGGCATGTTGTGGTGTTCTAACATTAACTGAATTACACTCTAATAATAACTGAACCAAACCAAGTTTACTATAAAACTGAAAACAAAAATAGGCGATTATGTATAAAATAAATCGATTAAACTGACAAAATTAAATTAAAAAATTAAAAATTAAATTAAAAATTTTAATATTAAAAATCTAACAAGTAAATCATATTTTAGGGTATAAACTTTATTTTGATAACTTATATTTTCAAAATTACTCGAACCATCATTTGAACTGCTTATTTAATATCGAAACTTCATTATAGTTTCTTAAATTAATATATCTTTTTTTTAAAAATATTTTTAACAAATATAATCGATTAATTTGGATAAATTGATTTCCCAATTCAAAACCAAAAATTGACTCAATAAATCTACTCAACCAACATGAAACCCAAATTAATCAAATTGTAGAAAAAAATCAAACTGAATTATCTAATTTTATTTTAATTTGGTCAGATAACTTAGTTAAACCAACTTTTTAAGGGTCTTTGAGCCATCCTCAAGCGGACTTGATCTTAAATGGACATTTTTGAGCTGTGGGGACTTCAACCATCAAATGTTGAGGCCTTTGAGTGTAAAACCTCAAGATCACCCTCTCATGTTAAGTCTTGGGTTCACCGTCTAATATAAGCCCCTTGAACCACATCTGTAATTTTAAAAGCTTTTGACCCCCTTAAGATCTTCAAGCGATAATTATAAATATAAAAAAATTATTAGTAAGATTTAAAATACACGATGGCATGAGAATAAATCCAAGATATGCCAAGTTTGTTTCAGATTTAAAAGGAAATCCAATTTCTCTAGAAATGCCTGATAAAAATGGTGTAAACTTTAGTTCGGAAGCTAAAAACTTAAAAATGACCATTGTTTATTATAATGAAATGGATAATAATGAATGGATTATATGTGTAATGAAATGGATAATAAGGAACGCATTATGTGTTGTTGGGAAGCTCAATATATCATGGAAAAATTCAACCATTCAATATTTAAATGTTGAATTTACTTGTACAAGTGCATTGAATTAGTTAAATTTTATTTTATTTTTTCTTTTTTGGATATGTTTGATAGTTTTTTTACGCAATTTATTTTTTTTCTTTTTTCCATTGTAATAGATGTTGTTAAATTTCAATCGTGTTATTCTTTGTAAAAATATTTGAAATAATATTATATCTATTATCTTTTTAAGATTTATGTATTTTTATATTACAATTTTTAAAATGAAAAGACACAAAGCATACGTCCTGTCCTTTTGATTTCTTAATTTTTACATAAATTTTTTATGCCTTTTTTATTAGATTTGTCAAATGAAATAGGTTTCAGAACATGTGTTTTTTTGTTTTTTAATTATCCTTTTTATTGAAATTAAACATTTATTTCATGGTTTCTTCTTCTTCTTTTTTTTGTTATATATAATGGATCATATGTTTTTCCATTTTTGTTTCCATTTTTTTAATAATAAAACACGTGTTTTATATTTTGATTTTGATTTTTTTTTTGTTATTATTGATCATAGGATAATGAAAATGGGGTTCAAAATCTCTCGTTTCAGTGAAAGTGGAGGCGCTTAGGGCTCAAAGTTGGAGATGGCCTTCCCGTGGGATCTCGAACTTTATCTTAGTGTTCCACTCACTGGTCCGTCAAACCACCATGCCTCATCATAAAAAACCGGGGACCCTCTCTCTTGAAAATAGGATCTTGAGTTCCATCTTTCAAAGAGGTGAAGTTACATCGACATGCACCTTCTATGGGACAAGGAATTTATCATTTAAATTTTCCCTCTATGATCTGAAGAGGAAGGCCTGAGGCTTTGGCTCTCTTTCTTTGAAGCCGGGTATGCTATGTATACTGGAATGGGACCCCCGATTCGATCAATTTGCTATCAAGAACTTTTGAATTTAGGTATGGGTTCGTGTTTTGGGTTTAAATTGGATTCTATGGCATCCTATAGGATCCTCTTTGATATGGCCTCAACTATTGGAGTTCCTATTAAGATTGATAAGGCCATTGAAGAAGCAAGGTTTGGTTACTTTGCTAGGTTCTTGGTGGAAGTGTATTTAAGTTCTAACTATGATTGTGAAAGAAGTGTTTTCCACTGAGGATGATGACCTTAATTTGAAAATTGCTCATGAAAGATTACCTTCATTTTGCTCTGGCTGCCAGATAGAGGGACATTTCAAAGAGAAGTGCTTCAAGGACGGTGTCTGCTCTTTGTTCTCTTAAGGGACATACTGTAGAGAATTTTCAGAAGAGGAATTTGAAGAATGTAGAATCACACCCTGCAATTTCCTCTGTGTCTACATAAGAGTCAGCTGAGCAGGTTGCTGGCAAGGAGCAGCCTGATGGTAATGCAGTGGCCAATGGGTCTTTGGTTGGAACTGGACAGGTGCTTGATGCTTCTGCTCAAGGCAAACTTGATATCCCTGGCAGTGCTAGGCAGTCTCCATTGGGTCACAGCTGGGTTGTAAGGCAGGGACATCCTCAGCTGCAGAGGGGAAAAGCCCTCAGGCAGATTTGCAATCCCAACAGGTGAAGGAGCAGACAACCGAGTTTGTAGCTCCCGAGTCTGTTGTTTCCCAGTTTCAAGTGCAAACTTATCTAAGTATGAATAGATTCCCGGTATTGTGGGCAGATGTTGAGGAAGGGAAACACTTTGATGCAAGATGATGAAGATGTTCATGAGGACACTGTCTGCGAGATGGATGCACAAGCTGATACAGATTATCAGCTGGTGCAGGAGAAGATTCTTTTGGCCTCAGGAAAACGCTAAGGGAAAATGAAACTTGTAGCTGACTCTTCTTTTCAACCAAAGCCCAGGAGGGGCTCTGTTATGGGTAGGGTGGGTGCGGCCACTCCTGTTTACACACATATTCTGGAAGTGGTTGAAACTGACAGGGCAGTCAAATCCGCTCCTTCCAAGGGAGTTGAATTAAGCTGCAAGGATCCTCTTCAGAGAGGGGGGAGCCTTGTTCCTGCTGTTTATGATGCAGTTGCATGTCAAAAATCTGGGTCTCCAAAATCCGCTCAATCAGACCAGGAAAGTGGGGTGGAAAGTCAGGAAGTGGATGGAATAGGCAGTGCAGGCAAATCCTTCCAATCCAAAGGGGTTGATTTGAGCTGCATGGATGCTTTTCAAAGTGCAGTGGGTATTGAAGACCCAAATGCATGTGACAAATCACCAAAATTTACTAAACAAGATCCCAGACCACCTATGTGTAAGGTTTCTACTTCCAATTTCTTTGTTGTAATGGATACTCCTGAAATTACAATGGATGAATCTGAAATTAAGGATGCCAGCCCGGGAGGAGGCTTACCTTCCAGTCATGGATGCTACCTGTTTTGAAAGTGGCCTTGTGAATTAATGGAGATGAGGACGACGTCCTTATGGTCGGGGAGCTCAGGCGGCTCAACACAATATGAGTTTTCGATCTCAGGCATAGTTCTTAAAGTACCTTGTCTTTGGAATGTTGTGACTGATCCCTTTCCTCTCCTTACTCCTTTTGTTTTCTTAAACAAGGGGTTTGACCCCAGCATGTTTCGATTAATCACAGGATAAAAACTCTGTTAAATATTTGAAATAAAACATGTTTTTTTGCATTTTTTAAAATCTTCATATAAAATAGAAAACAGAACAACAGGTTTGCGTTTTATCGTTAGCCTTTTTACTATAATTAAACACGTGTTTTGTGATTTATTTGCTCATTTTTTCATAAAACAAGACATAAAATATATGTTCTGCCTTTTTATTGGCTAATTTTTTATAATGTAGTTTGTGTTCTGACTTGCTATTAGATTTTTCAAATAAAATAACTTACGAAACACATGCTGTACGTATTTTAGTTAATTTTTTTATCACAATAAATCATGCATTTTTTAATTTTTTTAGTCGGTTTTTTTTGTTATATATAGAAAAGCACATGTTCTGTTATTTTTTTCCATTTTTATCATAATGAAACATGACATAATTTTTTAGTAATGACAGAACAAGTGTTCTGCTATGTTTTCTGTTAAGTTTTTTTTTGTAAAATAGCACGTTTTTTGAATTTTTTATTTCACTTTTCATATAAAATAGTAAATAGATCATGTGTTCTTTAATTATCTTTTTTATTGAAATAAAACTTATGTTGTGTGGTTTATAAATATATATATATATGTGTGTGTTATAAAAGACAGAACTTGTATTCCATGATTTGTATTTTCATTTTTATTCTAAAAAGCATGTGTACTACATTTTATTAAATATTTTATTGTTATTAATCAAAAAACAAACTTTATATTGTATTTTTTTTATTATGATATTGTAATAGAATGTGTTTACGTATTTTTTATTTAATTTCCTATGTAAAATGTCGAACAAAGCACATGTTTTCATTGCAGAATCCAAAAAGACTATCAATTTAAAGTTAAAACTTTGGAGAGAGATTTAAGAATCAAATGGTTTTTTGTCTCAGTAGGGATAAGACATAATACATGAAGTTTCGTTTTTGCAAAGAATTGTTTGATAATGTTATAGATGTGAGATTGAGAGACCATTTTATTTCAAAAGTTGATCATTTTCGATATTTATGCTTATTTTTACAATGTGATGGAGATATTAATGCAAATATATCTCATAAGATTCAAACTGGATGAATGAAATGAAGAAAGACTTTTTGAAGTGCTTTGTGACTATAAAATTCCTTTGAAATTAAAGGGTAAATTTTACAAGGTTGTCATTAGACCAGCTACTATATATGGTAGTGAGTGTTGGCCTATAACGAGACATCTAAAAAAAAGGTTAGCATAAATGAAAATGTTAAGATGGACATGTGAGCATAATAAGATGATAAAATAAGAAATGAATGTATTTGAAAGAAAATTGGATTTGTTCCGATTGATGAAAATATGATTGCGAATAGATTATGATGGTTTGGATATGTTAGAAGAAGACCTAGAGATGCGCCTATTAATAGGGTAAACCTAATGTCAAATTCACATATTAAAAGAAGTAGAGGTAGACCTAAAAGGACCCTTAAACAAATCATTAGTGACAATCTCGCTCTAAATGGTTTCAATGAAAATATGATTTTCAACCACTAGTAGAAAAACTGTTTACAATGTCATAGTTTTCATATCGGTTTTTAATTAACCGACGTGGAAAATACAGTTTTCACGTCGGTTATATAAAAAACGACATGAAAAATGCATATTCGCCGCTCTTTCATATCGGTTAAATGATAACCGACGTAAAAAATCTATTAAAATTTTATGAATTGACAGAGGGTTCAATTCATGGTCTTCTATTATCATGACATAGGTCTCATTTCTCTCTCACCGAAGCCCTAACTCTCTCGTTTCTTCGATCCAGTTGTCCAATCTCACATTATGATCTTAATCAACCCTCATGTTTCATCGGCCTCGTGTTATGCATCGAAGATAGATATGAATTAAGCCTCACACATTGTCATTTCACTCTTTTCGGTCATTCTTTGGCGTGGAATCTTTAAATGATGATTGTTCGATTAGGTGGATTTCATTCTCGCATAACCATCTTCACACACTTGGGTTTTTTCAGCTTCATCGTTGTGCGTTCAATTCTAGATCTTCTCATCTTCAACTAGCTTGCCTGAAGGTTTGAATATCTTTTATAATGTGTTAATTAGTTGTTCTTGATTTTATTTCTAGCATGAATTAGTTCTCATTCAATATATTTTTCCTTTGGATTACTTCAAAATTATTTTATACAATTTGTCATGCTGAGTATGTAAAGGTAAGAATACCATAGGTAAAGGTATGCATACCATATTATTACTGGTGTTATGTAAAGGTATGCATACCATATTATTACTGGTGTTTTTTAAACAATGTGATATGATATGAAGTATTTTTTGACATTACTGAACACAAGAAAATAAATAACTGGTAAACTATTTTTGGTGAATGTCCTATGACACCCACATATGATATGCCTGATCTAAAGGCAGATGCAGACCGATCTGAACCATCCTCCATACGTGGGACATAGGAATGTCAAATGACGTGAAATCAGGTGTAATTTGTTGAGTCAATGAGGTTTCTTTATGACTTTTCTATTCCTTCATACTTGGGGGATATTGTTGTGTCAATAAGGTTTCCTTATGACTTTACCATTCCTTCTTGTTTTGAAAATAACACACACCATATCTCAAGGCAAATTTCATTTTACCCTATGCTTTGTTTTCATAAGGAAAATTTCCTTCCCCAAGGAAATTTATCCTTACCTTGTTTTTCATTGTTCATTATCATGTCTAAATGTAAAATTCGGTTTCATATCTAAAACCTCAGAATCATATAATACTTAGATAAAGAGTATTCTGTTTTTAGGATCTGAATTCAGGTTCCGAGTTCTCTGAATTCAGACTCCGAACTCTTCTGAGTTCTGACTCCGAGTTCTCTGAATTCAGACTCCGAACTCTTGTGAGTTTTGACTCCGAATTCTAATGAATTCAGACTCCGAACTTTGTAAGTACTGAATCCGAATTCTCATAAACTCTGACTCTGAACTTTGTAAATCTAGATTCCAAATTTTCTTGAAATTCAGACTCCAGGATTCTATAGAGTTCAGGTTCTGAATTCCTTAGAAAACAGAATCTGAATATCCTTGTATTATAGACACCGGATATGTTTTTGGTTAGACTCAGAACTTTTATTTGTTTACATTCCGAATTTTTTATTATGGTTATGTAACCATATTTTGTCTTACACTTGTTTTTGTTATAAAACAATGTCGTGCATTCAGTTACTAACTAACCGTTGTTTGAGTGACACGTGTACAAGTCCCTCCGAAATTTAAGGAAAAATATGACCTTTGGAGGAGGGAGCTGGCCGTTGGAGCTGTGCCTATAAATTGGAGCTCATTTGAAAGATCTGACAACTTTTTTACTTTGACTTACTTTTTACAACTTTTAATACATGTTGTTGAAGTGATTTCTAGAGAGAGAGGCTCTTATAAACTCTCAGGCTTCGTGCAGAAAGTTTGAATGACTTGTTCAAACTTTGCTTCGTGCAGATTTGCTTTGTGCAGAGGTGTGATTTCCTTGAAATCAGAGACTTCGGGTTGTGAAGTCAGAGGTGCCGATTTCCTTACAAATCGAGGGCTTGCGGGGATAGCAAGATAGATACCGATCTTCGAATTGAGGGCTTACCTAGGTTTGGGTAAGACAAATTTTTTTGAAAGTATAAATCAAGGGACCTTTATCCAGGGTTGTTGGATACCCTTCTCTTTGTCTTAAAAGAGTTACTACTTGTTACCTGTAGTGTTTCAGTTTTGTTTTCCGTTGTAATTTTGGTTGGTAAGAAAAGTATAACTATCTTATACTTCCTTAAACTTGTTCTCTGATTATATAGGATTCTATACGCTTTAAGGTAGAATCTTAGTTGTTGTAAATTTTTGTTATGTTTTATTTTCGGAATCACTTTTCCGGAATCAAGAAAGTTATTAGAATTTAGAGGTGTTGTGAATTTTGTTTATGCAAAATTTCCTTAAGGATTTTTAAAGTAAACAATTCACCCCCTCTTGTATATTGAGCATCTGCATCATAGTTTGATACTACAATCAGTATCATATCTATCGTACTATTGATCCAACATAATTAGTTTGTAGCTTAGCTGGTCTGGAAAACCAATTTACTGTCAGTGAAACTGCTCCTGTAGAATTAAATTCAAGGTTTTCATTCTACAGAAACACAGTTGAGTGTTTATTTAACTCTGGGTATTGATTAAACTATCATTTTATATCATTTTCATCACATAACCTCTCATGATCTAGGTTTTTCAAGCTCTGTGGCTTATTTCTATGAGTCAAAGGGTCTCTTAGTGAGTGCAACAGGTTGGGAGTGATTGCTAAAATCTTTATAAATAGAATTGTAAATCAATCTGAGATTGACATAGATTGGACATGATGCAAAATAATATAACAATCATTGTTTTTTTCAACTGTGGCTTGGATCTAACTCTATAGCTGAAACAAGTATTACAAGAATCAATTTAAACACGCTCTACGCATACAGTATGCATACAATTGTTTCAAAGTACTTACACTTGTATCCATACAATATGAATCATTATGCATAGTTTAACGGTGTACACCAATATCATACTTTTACTATATGCAATAGCAGTTGATCATATTTTTATGGTTGGCAATATCATTATGCATTTTACAACTGTTTCAATTCCAACTATTGTTTCAATTCCACTTATTGTAGCATTTGGTTTAGATTGGATTCCATTTATAAAATACATTTGTGTACATTAATGTGCATGGTCATGTGTTTCAATGGTACTCTGGGGCATTGCAAAAGGGTAGTATGAGCGATGAGTCTACTTTTTAAAGTAGCAGACCAACCGGGTACCCAATTAGGGAATACAATGTACCATATGAAGTCTCATGAAACAAGGTTTAATGTGACCTTTTTTTAAACTAAGACTCAATTTATGATTTAAATATATTGTTAATTACAAAATAGAATATTTTTTTTTATTTTTTATAAATAATCAACTATGAATTATTTGTTCTCATTTTATATATTTTTTTTATGGATATTATTGTACATATTTTTTTAACAATTTCATAAGGTTATATTCATTTATTTTTACTTGAGAAATTTTTGAAATGAATCTATTTTTTAATTCCTTCCTCAATAATATATTTTCTCATCAAAATTTTCTATTTTCCTTATAATATTTCTATTTCTGGTTTCTATATTTTTCGATGTCATTTTTAATCTCTATATTTTATAAATTACTCCCTCTATTTTTATATGTATTTTTTATATTTGTTATAGATAATAATGAATCGAAGTTAGATTAATGCACCTCGAACGGGTGATGAATATGAGGAAGGTGTTGATGCTTTTTTGCAATTTTCTAAAAGAAATGTTCCAAACAATAACATGTTTTTCTGTCAATGTCTGAAATGTTTAAATTTGAAGAAGTTGGAAATCAGATAGATCGAAGATCATTTAATTTGTCATGGTTTTAATTCGAGTTACAACCCTTGGATTTGGCATGCTGAAATCGGGCAGAACTTCAAATCTATTGATGATGGTGCTTTGCAAGATGATAAATTTGATCAACTTGATGAAATGATTCATGATATTGAAGTAGAGGCAATTGAGAAACAACCAAAAATTGGGCATTTATATATTGATTCTAAAAAATCATTGTATCTGGGTTTTATGGAATATACGGTTTTATCGATGGTGTTAAGATTGATTAACCTAAAGGCGAAACATGGATGGCGTGATAAGAGTTTTACAGAACTGTTACAATTGTTGAAATACATTCTTCCTAAAGACAACGAACTTCCATATTCACATTATAAAGTCAAGAAAATATTATGCTCGATGGGATTGTGGTACAAGAAATCAAACGTCTGCCCGAATGACTGTGTGTTATATAGGAAAGAATACAAATTTCTGTCAAAGTGTCCTAAATGTGGGAAATCACAGTATAAGTTGAAAGAAAAATCACAGGCTGATTTAGTAGTTATAGAGATTCCTGCCAAGGTATTTTGGTATCTTTCTATAATTCCTCATTTCAAACATTAATTTGAAAATTCACATGATGCAAAAATGTTAAGATGACATGAAAATGAAAAGATATGTGATGGAAAATTATGGCATCCAACTGATTTTTTATAGTGGAATAAAATTGATCACTAGTTTTCTACATTTAGAAATAAAGTTAGAAATATCAAACTTGGACTTTGCACAGATAGAATAAATCCATATTGAAGCCTTAGTAGCACACATAGTTTGTGGTCTTTTTTATTGGTAATTTATAACTTATCTTATGAATATTGTATAAAGTGAAAATATGTCTTGTTGAGCTTAATGATATCTGGACCAAAATAGCCCAGAAATAATATTGATGTTTTCTTATCACCATTAATTGATGATTTTAAACTTTTATGGGAAGAAGGTATTAAGGTGTATGATTCTTATAAAATGGAATATTTTCAACTACATGCGATGATTATGTTTACTATAAATGAATTCCCAACATATGATAATTTTTTTGGATATAGTGTTAAGGGGCATAATGCTTGTCCAATTTGTGAACAAAAAACTTCATATTATCAACTACGTCATGGGAGAAAAATAGTATACATGGGTCATCAAAAGTTTTTTCCTATGGATCACTCTTATCGAAGATTAAAAAGGAATTCAATGACTCACATGAATTTGTTAGCACCCCAAAACCTTTATCCACCGATCAGTATTTTGAGAGGGTGAAAAACATTGATGTGACATTCGAAAGGACATAAAAATTTGGTAATGATATAAAAATTTGAAAGAAATGATCAATATTTTTTGAGCTACCATATTGGAGATATCATGAGGTCTAATATAACATTGATTTCATGTACGTGGAAAAGAATATATGTGATAGCTTGATTGGAACATTGTTAGATATTAAAGGAAAGACTAAATATGGGTTGAATGCAATATTTGACTTACTCTTAATGGAAATAAGTTTGGAGTTAGCTACCACTCCTGATAGAAGTTGAACATTTCTTCCCCCATCTTGTTATACATTATCCAAGAGGGAGAAAATTAGTTTTTTTCAATGTCTTTATGGTATCAAAGTTTCATAGGGTTATTCTTCAAATGTAATTTTTTTGTTTCTTTAAAGGATTTGAATTTGAAAAGTATGAAATCTCATGATTTTCATGTCATGATGCAGCAACTCGTTCTAGTTGCATTGCATGGAATATTGTTCATATGTGTTAGAATGACTACCATGAAGGTGTTTTATTTCTTTAATTCAATTTGTAATAAGGCGATTGATCGAAATGCTTTGAAAAACTTGGAGAACGAAACAGTTTATATACCTTGTCAATTGGAAATGTATTTTCCTACATCTGTTTTTGATATCATGGTTCATTTGGTGTGAGAAATAAAGCTTTGAGGACCTGTATATCTATGTTGGATGTATCTTTTTGAAAGGTATATGAAGATATTAAAGGGATATGTTAATAATCCATATCGACATGAAGCCTCCATTATTGAGAAGAATATTTCTAAAGAAGTTGCAGAGTTTTTTACAAGTTATTTGTCCACAATAGAGCACATAGATTTTCCTATATCTCACTATGAACGAGTCAATTATGGGGGAAAGGGGATCCATGGCTTGAAAGTAAAATCATTGACATGCGAAGAGATAAAGAATGTACATTTATAAATCTTGTATAACATAGATGATGCTCAACCATATATAATATTGCATATTAATGTGTTGAAACAATGTTATCTAAAAAAGAAAGATATGTGGATTTTGAATGAGTATAACAAAACTTTTTTTCCATGGTTTAAAGAGACACTTCTTGGTAGATCAGATGCATCTAAAACATTGAGATGGTTAGTAGGTGGTCCTAGTTTAAATTTGATAACATGGTCTGGGTATGATATTAATGGATATAAAATTCATATGAAAGATCAGGCAATATAAGTGCAATTCAAAATAGTGGTGTATTGGTGTTCGCAGAAGCAATGCATTTTTTAGGTGCTAATGACAAAAACCCAATATCTGTACCAAGTGCATATTATAAAGTCATTGAAGAAATTTGCGAGGTTTATTAAATTAAATTTTAAGTTCCAATGTTAAAATGTAAATGGTTTATTAGTAATAATAGTGTCAAACACGATGAATTTGGAATGATAGTTGTTAATATGAATAAATTGGAATATATAATTGATCCATTTATCATGATGACACATGAAAAACAAATTTTCTTTGTTATTGATCAATCCGATATGTTGTGGTATATTGTTTTACAAGAACAAAATAGTATTTTGGTGATGATAAACTTGATGAAGATGTTGATTTATGTGAGATCACTACTTCCATAGAAAGATTAAAAAATAATGTAGATGAACATGTCAAAGACATGGTTTGTGACATACAAAATGATTATAACAAAGGAATTTGGGAAAAAATCCTTTATTACATTCCTAATTTTACAGGTAACATCTATTTTTATTTATTTTTTACCTTTTAAAATTTCACAAAATGATAGATATTTTATTATGAATATCTTTATTAAAACACATATTAACACAACATTTTTGAATTTTCTTACATTTGTTTATGTCATTTCATCTCACATTAATGGTGTTAACATTTTTGCTAACTATAACAGATATGAATTAACTTATTTTCAGTTAAGTTTAGTTTAATTTCTAGTTGATAATTTTCATTTTTTAATTTTCATTTGAATGTAATAGCTATATTTGTATTTTTTAAGTGATTGTTTGTTTCTTTGATTTGTAGGATAATGACAATCCATCAACTAATACACCATATACTTCTAAATATGATCAAGTTGATAATACCTCTGGGCAAGAACACACACATGCTTCTATTGATGAGTCTCCTCATCCTTCTTTACAAGAGACAACAATATCCATGGGGGGAAAAGAGTTCTAGGGTGGGTAAAAGTGGCATCACATGTTTACCAAAATTATCTGCTTCCTATAGTCAGGACCAAAGGCTATCAATAGACTTTGATGATACTGATATTTCAAGAGGTCCACATGCCAATTCAAGACTTTTATATCAGTACAGGATAAAAGTAAAGTTATTATTTTGATTGATAATTGGAGAAGTGTTGACAAAGTTACAATATCTCACCTGTGGGAGACTGTTTTGGTAAGCTCGTTTGTTATAATTTTACTTATATTGAAATGTTTATAGTTATATATGTTTTCACCCTTCTTAACAGATGACATATGATATACAAAATAATGTAGGAGTTGGGAATAAATGTTTTTCATTATCCACTAGGGGATGAAGGGAATTTAAATCTTCCCTCACATTAGCATTCATTTTTGAGAATAGACAACATGAAAATCAATCTCATATATATCCATTTATAGATGAAGAAACCTAGAATCAATTTTTTGAAAGAAGATTAGGAGAATAATTTTTGGTAAGTGAAATGTTACCATTTAGAAGTTTTTTTATATTAATGATCACATTAATGATCATATTACTGAATTTTTAATTCTTAATTTACAGTAATCAAGGAGTTCTCATTAGAAGATGGAAGCAAAAATGCATACCCTCACACTTTATCTCAGAGAGGGTATATATTACTAGAAGAGAAAATGGTGGCTGAAAATATTCAACAAGTAAAGGCTTCGTCTTTAGGCTCAAAAGAGGTTGGACCCCCCCCCCCCCCGCAAAGCATGAAAATTAAAAGAGGGATCAGATGATCAAAAAAGGACATTATCTTATGAAAGAGTCGAGGGTTGTAGTTGAAAAAATTGTAATATGTTTACATTATTTACTTATTTAAGGTAAATAAATTGGCTATATATTGTGATTCATTACGGGATTTTTCAAATATTCCATATAGGATTCTCTTAACGAGAAGAGAACACATGGGGCCTTTATAGCTAAGGGTAGGTAGGATATTTTAGTTGCAACATTGGGAAAGACTGAACAACCAGGTCGTGTATGAGGATACATGACAGGTGTATCGGTAAAAAAAGTGTTTCCCCATTCTGAATATTTTTCAAGGGAGGATGTTTATAAAAAAATAGGCAGTTTGGAAGCTAAAGTTCATGATATACATTTGAATATGGATGATATGATCAGTGCTTCTGTACAGACGATGTTTGTAGACATGCAAAAATAGTTTCAGACTGCTTATCCGACTCCTCCACCTCTGCCACCTCTGCCAGCAGATCCCACTCCTAGTTATACTACTTATGAATCTCGGGATAAAAACCCCACTCCTTCTTATCCTACTCTATCAACCCCTCATCCACAACTTCTCAATTAATACAATTTTTATATTGATGATCCCCAACATATTATTGCATATGAGATGATATTTTATTTGTATGATACCATTCATCATAAATAGATAGATAAAGATCATCATAGGGTCACTATACAAGATATTATAGATAGATAAACAATAATTCCATATCCTACATATGAGGTGAATATAGTTAGAAAATGTTTCAAAAATTTTCTAGTTTGGTCATCTAGACTTGTTCGACATATTACCATAGAGGTATGCTTATATGTTATATTTTATTTCATTTTGATATTAAATTTGTTTTATCATTATAATTTTTATATATTAATCTATTTTTTTACAGGAATATTTTAAAGGTAAAGAAATACTATATAGTCAACAACATATACAAAGTGTTATGACTTCAGATGAAGTTTCTTCTGCTTTTGATGATATTTAAATCTGTTACTAGATTTATATGAGATTTTAATTGAAGATTTTATCTATGGTAATTCAATGAAGGTGATACTTTTTAACAAATGATATCATGGAACTTTTATATGGAGATTAGTTGGGCATCAACATAATGCAGATTTTTTCCATGTAAGTCAGTTAACAATTTTTTTTCCAATCATTTAATTTATTGAAAATTTATATTTATTTTTGTTCTATATTAGGTATCTTTATAAAATTTGTACAAAGTATGACAAGACAAATTTATATGGATTTATGGATCTATAATTTATTTCACCCATAGCTTGGATAATGAAAGATGTAGAATGAACAGTTTATATTGCTGAAAGATTTCAGAAAAATGCAATTATTTGGTGCTAGATGTTTCCTCATATTCAAGAGTATGAAACATATTTCTCACAAAGTGTTTTATATATCTTAACATACTAACCAATAATATTAAATTTTCATATATATTAGTTGTCATTGGATGTTGGGTGTTTTTTATCCTAGGGAGAGGACACTGTACTGGTTATGCTTGATCTACAACGAAGTGAAAGAGATTTTTAAGAATGTATTGAATAGGTAATTTTTAGTATTTTAATACTTGTTTACATTATAATGAATAAAATTTATTTTATTCATATTATTTTCATATAGTGCATGGGATTTCTATAGAGAGACCACAAGAAAGAATCAAGCCAAGATCAAATATATAAAAGCATACAAGTGAATTTTCATTTACAATTATTAAAATTTGAATATATTACATATTAATGTTATTTATAATTGATAATATTTTTTTAAAAAAAATTTCATAAAAAAGGAGTAAAATAATGTGGATACTATGTTTTAATATTTATGTATTAAATAGTTTCAATTGGAACACTTTTGAAGTTCAATAAGGTTAGATTTCTTTATAAACTTTTCCTTGATATCTCATTAGTTTTTTTCAACATACATTCAAGTTAAATGATTTATTTATAATTTGTATCTTTTTGATGACCCTTGGACTTATAGTAAAAATGAGTTGAGACACTTACAAAATGAATGGGAAAATAATTTCACAGGTTTGATTCAATTTTAGTTTGTTTGTAATATATAGTGTAAACTAGTAAGTTAAAATTTCAAGTGTACTATTTTTTTCTACTATTCTTTACGATTTTACTGCTTTGGTACCTGTTTAGTATTATTTTTGCTGGGGAGGGGGTAGGGTGGATGGTTTTTATTTTAAAAAAAGTTGATTTTCAGGTTGGTTATTTGGTAACCGACATGAAAAACTATAAATAATAGTTTTTCTCGTCGGTTATTTTATAAAAGAAATGTGAAATACTTCTTGATTGATATTTCATGTAAATTATAAACTAATTGATGTGAAATATTGATATATGCTCTATTTCACATTGGTTATATATATAACTGGTGTGAAATAAGAATTGCATTTATCTTTCACATCAGTTATTAAATAACTAATGTGAAAAATCATTTTTCACGTCACTTATTTAAAAACTAATGTGAAAAACATTCACAAAAAATATTTAAAATGACGGTTATTTATAACTGACATTATAAAATTATGTACAACGTCTCTTGCAACAACATCACATATTAACCTATGTTAAAAATCAATATAAACTGACATAAAAAACATCATTTGCATTAGTGAATAGAGTCAATTGAAAATTCAAGATCTATGTAGACAACCTAATTTAATTGGGTTTGAACCTTATTTTTTCTTCTTCTAATAAAGCAAAAATTGTACTTTTATTTTTTTTGATTTTATAATCTTATTAATTACAGAACATGTGTCATGTTATAATATTTTATTATTATTTTTATAATATATCATGTTTTATATATTTTTTTATTTTTTATATAAAATATCAAACAAAACTTTGCATGTTTTGCAATTAGTCTTTTTACTGGAATAAAACATGTGTTTTATTATTTATATAGTTTTTTTGTTATATATGAAAGAATATATGTTATGTGATTTTTAATTTAATTTTTCTAATAATAAAACTTGTTTGTACCATTTTTTATCTTATATTGTTATTAATGAAAGAAACTTGCATTTTGTTTTAATTTGTTATTATATTTTTGAATAAATAATTTTTATATATGTTTTATTTTATTTTTCATTCATATAAAACATCAACAACAAATAATTCATAAACCCAATTAAATAGGGTTGGCTGCATGGATCAAATGTCGAAAATTAGCTCCATTGCATACCATATTTTCATTGAAGTCATTTAAATCAATATCATCTTGAATGATTTGTTTAAGGGTCATTTTAGAAAAAAAAATGACCATTATGTTTTCATTAATTAACATTTATATAAGAATGGAACATGTTCTCTATGGTCTATTTATTTTTTCATGTTACAAACTACACAAAATATATTTTGTGATTTTTATTTTTATTTTCTATTAATGACTTGAATGTATTGTGGTATCATATTTTGTTATATTTTTGTAGTTAAACATGTTTCATTAATTTATTATTTTATTTCTCATATAAAATTATAAAATAGTTTTTTAGTTAACATACTTATTAGAATAGAAAATGTACCGACTGGTTTATTTTTTTTATATTTGATGGTACACATTTTTTGTGTTTTAGAACTCATATTTTATGTACCGAACATTTGTATTGTGAAAAAAATACTCAAATTAATTTTATGAATTGATATTTGATTTTTCATGTAAAATGGAATATAAAAGGTATGTTTTTTTTATTAATCTGTGTTGTTATTTGTTTTATTCCATGTCACACTTCTTTTTATAATTATTCTTTTGTAATAAAAAAATATTATTTGAACTTGTAATTTTAGTGGAAAAAAACAAATAAAACCATACTAGAGAAATTTTAGTATTATTCTCTTAAATCTTATGACATATTTGAGATAAACAAATTAAACCACCAATAAAATATAAAAAGAATGAATTTATAGTTCCTACATTAAATATTATTAAAAAAACACAAACAATGATCCTAAAAGCAGTAAACTATGGATAAGAAGGAACAAAGTCAACCATTAGATGATTATCATGAAAGAGAAGATGAACTATCTGAATAAAAATAAAACCTAGATTGTTATTCCTATTCCAAGAGGGACTTAGAAAACAGATTCAAAATGAATCTTAAAAAAAAGATAACATTCCAAAGTTTTTATGTAAAAGGGTGGGTTAAGATCATCATGAATTTTGTTCTATTGTAAAACATGTTTTGATTAAATTTTCATCAAATTATATAGCATATGATGATATGCAATGTGCACAGTTAGAAGACACTCCTACATGAAACACTAGAAGAATAAATCCATACCCCCCCACAAATGATTCAATAATGAGATCCCTAAGATTTATATTCGTATTTTAAATAAAAATTTATATCACTACTACACATATGACCTTTAACAACTCACAAATAGAATTTTAATAGTGATAAAAAAGTTGTATTAATCATAGAACTGATAAAGGCCACCCTTTATCAGTTCTTTAAATAGAATTGATAAAGGGGTCCATTTATTAGTGCTAAAAATAGCACTGATAAAGGCCTAACTCTCTATAATGTGCTGTTAATATAACAACACACCCAAAAAAAACCTTTAATTTAAAATAATTCTATATACCCCCTATAATTTCAAACAATTCTATATACATTTAATTGACATCATGAATACCAAAATGTCCACCCATTGTATATAAAAAAACACTACTATTTACATTTCAAACAATGTTTTATGTAATTACATTTATAATTTTCCAACAAACATTTTAAAAAATTAACATTTCATCTTTTGATGCCCTTGATCCCGTCTAAAAATGTCCACCCATGGTATTAGTTTTAGAACAAATCATCTCAACGGGATCAAAAGATTCTGCCTATATAAGAAAAAAATATTATGTTAGTAATAATATAAAGAAATAAATTAAACATTAATATAAAAGAATAAGTTAATAAAATGTCAATATTTAATAAAAAATAAACATTTGGAGTTATACCGGTCACACCATGCATCCTATTGAGGTGGGGTTTATTCCTACATATTAAAAATGAGTGATGGATCATTGTCCTAAAATATAAAAAAAATGAATGTGTTTGCTCGGTTTTTGAGTATGTCACTTGTTCTTTTACTAAAATTAATGTCAATTTTAAATAATGACACATTTGGAGTTATATCGGTCACACTGTGTGTCATATTGAGGTGCGGCTGATTCCTACCTATAAAAAATTACCGATGGATCATTTTCCTAAAGAATCAAAATAATATGAATGTGTTTGCTTGATTTTCAGTATGTCAGTTGTGTTTTTTAACTAAATTGTCATTTCAAACTGGAAACATGCATTATGAGTCATACTGGTCGCATCATGTGTTAGTTTGATGTGAGACAGATTCATACACATCACAAATGAATTATGAATCAGTTTCCTAAATTATCAAGACAATCATAGTGTGTTTTCTTGTTTTTTAGTGAGTGAGACGTTTTGAACTAAAAGGTCCATTTTAAACTGATAATATATACTTTTACTCATACTTTTCACACTGTGCATCAGATTGAGGTGTGTTTGATTCCTACACATCACAAATAACTCATGGATCATTTTCCTAAAGTATAAAAACAATCCAAATACTTTTTCTCATTTTTCAGTATGTCACATGTTCTTTTTTTACTTAAATTAATGTCAATTTTAAATAAAAAGATACACTTGGAGTCATAATGGTCATATCATGGATCATATTGAGGTGTGTTTGACTCATACACATTAAAAATGACTCATGGATCATTTTTTCTAAAATATCAAAATAATCTGAAATCACTTGCTCATTTTTTAGTATGTCACTTGTTCTTTTTTACATAAATTATTGTCAATTTTAAATAAAAAGACACACTTGGAGTCATACCGGTTGCACCATGTGTTGTATTAATGTGCGTATGACTTCTACACATCAAAAATGACTCATGGATTGTTTTTCTAAAATATAAAAACAATATGAATGTGTTTTCTTAGTTTCCATAATGACACTTGTTGTTTTTACTTAAATTAATGTAAAATTTAAATAAAAAGAAACACATGGAGTCATACCGATCACACCATGAATTATATTGAGGTTTGTATGATTCTTACCTATCAAAAATGACTGATGGATCTTTTTACTAAAGTTTCAAAATAATCTGAATGCGTTCGCTCAGTTTTCAGTATGCTAGTTTTGTTTTTTTATTAAAATGTCATTTCAAACTAGAAACACGTATTATGAGTCATACTGGTTGCATCATATGTTATTTTGATGTGAGAATGCTTCATACATGTCATAAATGACTTATGAATCATTTTAATAAATTATCAAGATAATCAGAGTGCATTTTCTTAGTTTCCAATGAGTGGCACGTTTTGAACTAAAATGTCAATTTTAAACTGATAACAAACACTTTTGATCATATCGGTCACACTGTGCATCAGATTGAGGTGGGATTGATTATGACACATCAAAAATGACTCATGTATAATTATACTAAAGTATTAAAACAATCTGAATTCGTTTTCTTGGTTTTTAGTTTTTCACTTGTTTTTTTACTTAAATCAATCTCAATTTTAAATAAAAAATACACTTAGAGTCGTATAGGTCACAAAATATGTCGTATTTATGTGAGGTTGACTTTTACATGTCACACATGACTCATGGATGATTTTATTAAAATATAAAAACAATTAGAATGAATTTTCTTGGTTTTTAGTACGTCACTTGTTCTTTTTACATAAATTAATGTTAATTTTAAATAAAAAGAAACACTTGGTGTCATACCAGTCACACTATGCATCTTATTGAGGTTTAGTTGAATCCTACACATAAAAAATTAATCATGGATCGTTTTCTTAAATTATCAAAACAATTTGAATACATTTTCTCAGTTTTCAGTATGTCACTTTTTGTTTTTACTTAAATTAATGTCAATTTTAAATAAAAAGAGACACTTTGAGTTATACTAAACACACCAGACATAATATTGAGGTTTGGTTTATTCTTACACATTAAAAATGAATTATAGATCTTTTTCCTAAAGTATCAAAACAATATGAATGTGTTTGGTCAGTTTCAGTATGCTAGTTGTGTTTTCTTTACTAAAATGTCATTTCAAACTAGAAACATGCATTTTGAGTCATACCAATCATATCGTGCATCGATTTAATGTGATACAATTTCATAAACATCAAAAATGACTTATTAATCTCTTTCCTAAATTATTAATACAATCAGAGTATGTTTTCTTGGTTTTCAGTGAGTGACATGTTTTGAACTAAAATGTCAATTTTAAACAAATAATGGACACTTTTAGTCATACTGGTCACACTGTGCATCAGATTGATGTGTGGTTGACTCCTACACATCAAAAATGACTCATGAAAATTTTTCTTAAAGTATTAAAATAATCTGAATTTGTTTTCTTGGTTTTCAGTATATCACTTGTTCTTTTTTCTAAATTTAATGTCAATTTAATATAAAAATGTACATTTAAAGTCATACCGGCCACACTGTGCATCATATTGAGGTGTGGTTGATTCCTACACATAAAAAATGACTTATATATCATTTTACTAAAGTATCAAAATAATTCAAATTCATTTAATCAATTTTCAGTATGTCACTTGTTCTTTTTACAAAAAGTAATGTCAATTTTAAATAAAAAGATACACTTTGAGTGATATCGATCACTTGTTCTTTGTGCTCAATTTTGAGTAGTTTAGTTGTTATGATACCAATTATATTCACCCATACATTTCATACATAGATATCACATCTTATTAGATTAATATTCTTTACATAACATAATGATCCATGCCATAATAATTTAGGCCTACTGCTTTTGGAAACATGGAAAAATAAAGAACTAGTTCATAAGAGTCTCTCATTAAGTTATTCTTTACAAGAAACCTTCTTATACGTATCATTTATAAAACTATTCTTAATAACCCAAAAATATTACACATAAGAAAGGGTGATCATAGATTCTCAATAAGTGTAAACAAGGGAGATATTAATGATCATATAAAGATAACATGAGCATAAAGATGTTAGAAGGTGATATTAACATTAGAAATTCAAAAACTTCTTATCATAGATCATAATCACAAGCCATGGATCAAATAATGGTAGTTCATAAGACATGCATCTTAAAGGATCAAAGAATATTATAAACTAAAAATATATACTTCGAGTCATACAGAGCATACTGTGTATCAGATTGAGGTGTGACTAATTACTACATTGTTCAGAAAAATGTTCATGGCATATCTTTTGGGAAGTCATACTTTTCATTTAATTATTTATAAATCCCTTGGTATATTCATCCTTACAATTCACTTCAAATTTCATGCAACATGGGGTTTCCTCTTCCACCCAAAAGGAACATGTTCTCTCTTTTCTGGCTTGTTACAGATAATTTAAAGGAAATTATGACTTCCCAAAAGATCTATAAAAAAACTAAATAAGTATTAGATAAAAATGATAAGGAAATTAACTTAAAAATAATAGATGAAATTATGAAAAAATTTATTAATTACATAAGTATTAGGAATTCACCTTTATACATTCTTAATTTATTTGTTGTCATTATTTGAGTTGCAGCCCCGAAGTACTATCTCTCATGAGCATGAGCATCTTTGAACAAACCGCCCTAAATCGAACAATGGAATCCACCTGTATAAGAAAACAATTCTTATGTGAGTAATACTAAAAAGAATTAAATTGAACATAAATATTAAATAATCCAATACTTCTATGGAAGTCATATATTTATGTTATTTTTGTATATTCTTCTATCAGGTATGCTTACCATTCATTTTTAGCACATTTATATCGTGTTGTGAATATGAGTCTTTTTAAAATTCATATTAGTACTAAAAAAATATAAATACATAAAGTATTAATAAATATTATAAATTAAATAGTAATTATCTTCTAAAATACCTCTTCAGTGATGCTAGTTTGTTCATGGAATATTATCTCTCTCATAAATTTATAAACATAATAACCACAATCTTTTCCATTGGTTTGTTTCAGACACTACAGAAACATTGAGTAGAATAATTAATTTGTTTTGATATGTTCTTGGATAGAAAAATATTATTATATATACCCTGATACTTTTCTAGTCATAGAACTTTTCTTAGTCCTCATTCTTATCCCCAGGCCCCATTCCTTGTTTTTCATGATATTGATGCACCACCCTATCATAATAGAATCCTCATTAAAAGATAATATAAATTATAAAACCAGATTTTTAGTTCTAAAATGTTGTATTTAGTGTATTACAAATTGACAAATTCCATCATGTGTGAATGGTTTGTTGGATATCCATGCACTGAATCTAATAAATAAATATTTGGAGTATCAAAATTTACCAAAATGAGCATCCAATATTTCCTAAAAACATAAAAAGAAATAAGTAATTAATGAAGTGAAAATATATTTGATATGATTAAATTGTAAAGTTTTACCCCTGCATCATTGGTATTAAATAGAGTCTGTCATCTTAAATTTTTCTTTCAAATGATTTGATCAGACCTACCACTATTTTTCCCTTTTTTGGTATATATTTTTGGTTTTTCTGTAGAGGTGATGTGAGGACTAACGAGTCCAATTTTTTTAGTGGGAAAATCCCTTAAATTGTTTTTAATATACGCACCTACCAAAAATATGAAATGTATTTAGTGATAATTATCACAGTATATCAACTTTTGTAAAATAAAATAATGAAAACACACCTCGTGTATACATTTAAAAATGAGCCGTCGAGCCAATCATAGTCAAGGATTTCACTTACATTCTCAACACCAATGAATTCTTGAAATTTCTCTTCATACATATTTTCTTCATAATAAAATGTGTCACTACTACCATATTTTAACTTTTTATGCACATTAACCTTCAATTCTAGTAAATACGGATATAGAAAGGGCGGGGTAATGGTGATTTCAGTAGATATTTTCGATCGGTTGGTTAATCCTTTATATGGTTTTTGAGTTAGTATTTCATTTCATCCCCTTAACTTTGTTCGTCTGTAATAACATTCATCAGTTTAGAACTTTTTTCATTAATTGTTAAAGTTTTAGCATTAAAAATAAATTTGAAATGAATAACTTCTTATCGATATGTTTTTTTACAAGATGTGACAACCATGCAATGGATGTTCTAATAGATTTTTCGACTATATGAATATCTTTCTCATCATTTGGAATAGGTAGCTCAGCGCTTGGATCATAGGCTATGCTAATTGACACTCTCACATGACCTGTTGGAAGTGGTCTGATATGTAGAATTTCATTTTGGATATTGAACACCGAAACCCTTGCTAAAAGGAGATGGGTGGGTGTTGATAGATATAAATCACATTCATTATCACCCTGTATAATATCAATATAGTAAAGGTATCAGTGTATGTATCATTCACATTTCACTAAAAAATTTATTAAAACATTGATTACCTCATCTAAGACATCTCTTTGAGGGGAATTGATCGCCTCATAGTTGGTGTGGGGTGGGGTGGGATCTCCACACGGTAATTGTTCTTAATTTGTTTCTTCTTTTTTGCTTCCCCCTATAAAATTTTACATCATCTCTCTCTACTATTGGAGTTTTTCTTAAAGGGTAACTAGTATTTATCTCATCCATTTAATTTCTTCAGTTTTATCCTCCTCTTGTGTTTTTTCTCAAAATATGTTTGAGGTTTCACCCCAAAACCCACACCTATGACACGACTATACTATTATGGACACTTCAAGGCCACTGATAGTATGTGTTCATCCAGTATAGGTGTTGTTGATTATTATGACTATGTAAAATATAAAATACAGTAAAATAAGTGATCATTATTATGTAATAACTATTTAAAACAAAATTTTTTTATTATGTAATACTTACACATTTTTTACACACATTTTGTGTGTTTTAATCTATTAGTATCTCATATTTATTTTCATGTGCCTCCTTCCATAGTAGATGGTCTCGGATGTAAGTGACTTTGGATTTGGAGTTATCAATCTACATATAAATATAGGAACATAATTATGGTGTTGTTTCATGTCACATAAAAGTATTATGGTAGATTTAAAATAAATACCAATTTTTTCAAGTGAAGCGTACCCTATCCTTGATTTACGGTAAGGGTATGTTGGTTTTGTTGCTCATTTCTTATTTCCAGCACTCAGTTGTTGTTTCATAAATAAAAAATTTTCAATCAAAGTTATGAATACATGTATTGTCAAACAACATATTACTAGACACAATGTACTTGAAAAGACACATATGCACAATGTACAACAAACACATCCCATGCTTCTTGGGTTATCAGGTGTGCATAGATAAATTGTGGGTTCATGATTATTTTACCTTTAACATCTTTAAGATGATGTTTAGTTAGAATTGTGCAGAATCCTCTATGAATTATTCTAGAAATAATTAATACATATTTTTTGTTAGAGTCATCCACTATAAATTCACTCTTCAATGGATGATAAAGAGTAAATCAGTGTTTCATTATTTTATTTTTTATAAAAATAATGAAATGATACCATAATTTTACCATAATATATTCCCACATCAGTGTCTTAAGTGCAGTCACAACATGGTGACATGAATCTATATCAATCGGCATGCATTGCAGTGTGATGATTCCAATGTAACTACTAAACATAGCTTTGTTGGGATCAACATGCTAGCCCCATACATTCCATCTGACCTCATATTTTATGCCTTTGATTTTTACCTTAATGATTCTTGTTAACACTGTCAAACTACAACACTAATATTTTTATGTGTCACTGGGCCTTCATCGCCTACCATTTCCTTGGATTCAATATCGTCAATATGTTTTTATGGTGCGGTAGTGTCAGCATGTGCAGATGGCTGTTGTACCTCTACACTGGGAGAAGTAGTAGCTTGAGAAACTTGTTGTTCCTCAGGATTAGGAGCACCAACATGTGAAGAAGTTCATTGTTCCTCTGCACTGTGAGCAACAACGGGTTGAGAGGCCTATTATTACTCGGGATTGGGAGCACCAGCATATGCAGAAGTCATTATCTACAGAAGCGGGTTAACATTTAATCTATATTACATAAATTTTGTAGCGAATGGATAATAACATGAGGTAACATGATGTATATGACAAAAAAATATGACCTTATTATTAAAATATATTTTTCTTTTTTAAAGGTTGAAGGGATTTGGCCCGTCTATCAACTATCGAAATCCATTCATTGTGGTCTCCTATGACATACAAAACTCAGTCTATATTGGGACCACTATGAAATGATTATGGCATCCCAAAGAAAGGGCAATTCTCAGTTGAATTTTCATCTGACCCTTTAGTAGTTTTGGTCGATAATAGAACAATTGAACACTTTTAGTTTGTGTGATCTGGAACATAAAATACTTGTTCTTCTTGTGATTCCATTATAAACTGTTTGTATTTGTACACTTCCTTACTAAAATCAACTTTCATGAATCCCAATTCATCTATTTTAACAACACTCTTATTATCAACCCACTTTCATTGAAAAAATCATCACTTGGAATGTTGTATAATACTACTCCCATATTTGTTTTATGATTCCAAAGTATGACATATTCACATAAATTGGATTTATGTCCTTAGTACCATAAACATGCATCACTTCAGCCACAAGTGTAACTCCACTATTTTTCATGGTACCATCTTCATCCTGTTCATTTGTATAGAACATATAACCATTAATTACATAACCATTTCAAGATAATACATACAAACTTAGTCCTCCGACTATCCATCAAAGTAGTTCTGAAATTGAATCCATATTTTCATTTGACTCCTTAAAAATATGGTCCTGAAACCATCCTATAAATTATTGATTATGTGTATTTGATATCCATCTTTTAGCCCTTGATGGATTCAAATGTCTAATAATTTCTTTGTGGGTTTCAACATGTGGGGAAACCTCTAAACTGTTATGAAAAAAATAAAGGTGGGCCTACTCCCAATCTGTAATATTGATTATGACAATATCTCTTCCAAAAATTCCTTCACCCGCAAGCCACCCAGTGTGATGAGATTTTGGTAGACCAATGTTTTCTACACCAGACAGGTATTCAGTACATAATTAAACAACTTACTTAACAATATATCGTTCCACAATACAACCCTTTGGTAGAATTTTATTTTTGATATACCCTTTCAAAATATTCATATATAGTTTAATGGGGTATATCCATCTATAGTGAACATGACAATATAGTCAAATATATCTCACCAAATGAAATATTAAATGAACCATCATATCAAGGAATGTTGGAGAGAAGAACATTTCCAATTCACACAATATGACGGTAATTTCTCTTTCCATTTTTATCAATATCACTAGTTCTATAACTTTTCTGTATATATATTTGAATAAGAAACAGATCTTGGTTAATGTATGACAGACATTCTTGGGAAATGCAACGTAAAGCTATAGGAATTAGATCTTTAATCAAAATATGATAGTCATGTGATTTCATACCCTTTAACTTTAAATTGTTCATTGACAAAATGTTCTTAATATTCAATGAATACCCCTATAGAACCTTTACATAATTCAAGAAGTTGAAAAACTAATATCTCTCTTGCCTAGAGAGAGTGTAAGTAGTTGGAGGAAGAACACTACATTTTTCACCCTTTACTAGTGCCAACTCTTCTCATATTTCCATGTAAACCATGTATAACCTTGCCTTAATTCCATCCGTTTTTTCATGTGCATTTAGTAATGTGCCAATGAAACTATCACATGAATTTTTTTCAACATTCATAACATTAAGAAAATTCACGATGTGCAGAAAATTACAATATGGTAATTAAAAAAAACTTATCTCTTTTTCCAACTGGATTTCATAAGGTTTTTCTAAAACAATTTACCAAAAGTAGTGTCCATATATTTTAATTTATCAAATATTTGATCATCTGTTAGTGGAGACGGTGTTGTACATTTTTCTAAACTTCCAATGATGTCTTCCGAGATCATTACTTATTCCATCGGGATAAAAATATGTGATGTCCTAGAAAAACGGTTTTTGGTAAATGCTTCAACCTAATTGTGTTTGTACCTTGTTCGCAAATGGGACACCCTTGAGTTCCTTTAATACTATATCTTAAAAAATTTCTATAATAAGGAAAGTCATTTATCGTCCCGTACAATATGGCTCTTAACATGGAATATTAATTTATGTAAGCATCATACAATGTAATACTTAAATCCCACAATAATTTTAAATCCTTCACCAATGGATCCAAATAAACATCAATATCATTACCCAGTTTTTTTGGTCCCAATATAAGCATAGATAACATGATGTATTTTCGTTTAATGCATAACTATGGTGGAAAGTTATAATTTACCAACATAACCAGCCATGTACTGTGAGTACTGATTTGAAAACCAAATGGATTCACCCCATCTATAGATAACACAAGACGACCATTTCTCAACACATTTAAAAATTTAGGATACTCATAATCAATTCTCTTCCAGTGAGGAGAGTCTGCTAGGTGACTTAGTTTCCCATATTTAATTATTGTATCTACGTGCCACGTCAATTGTCCGCCAGTCTCCTCACTTCCATATAGATGCCTAAACCTTGGAATGATTGGAAAGTACCATAAAGCTTTTGTAATACTAGATTCATCTTTCTTATATCAAGAAGCACCAAAATTTGGGCATTCTATAAGTGATTTTTAGTTCTTTTGAAATTGTATACAATCATTCAGGTAGGCATGTATTCTTTTAGAGATCATACCCATCGATCGTAGCATTCGTTTGGCATCATATGTTCAGATCAAGAGAGCTCATTATCTTATGAGATCATGTCATTCAAGAGATAAAATAGTTCCTTAAAACTGGAATTACTCCATTTTTTTCCAAATTTCAAATTATATAGCTTTAGTATGACTGAGAATGTTTTATATTTAGTGAAACCAATATACAATGACATCTTTTCAGAAATCTTTAACTTCTAAAACAATTTTGGGAAATCAAAAAGTTCATCTTCAACTATCCTTGTCATTTAATCAATACGATCTTCATCATCATTCACATCTGTAATCACATCCTCGATATGGTCTTTTTTATTTTCCACACTTGTAATCATTATCAGATGATCCATAAAACGTAGTGTTATCCCATCCACTAGATACATTCACTTTTTCCCTATTTTTATTCCAAAATTTATAACTTTGACCTATTCTGTGATAGATCAAGTGTTCTTCCAACTTCTATGGAATAATTTGTCTTCAATAACAACATCGTAAACATGGAAAAAGGATTTGAGATGGGTTATATGCATGATCTTTTGAAAACTTGGTGAACTTTTTCACTCCATCTTCATACTCTTTTTTTAAAAGATTGACATTCATCTATTATTTATTGATATCCATCCTATTTTATTTAGTAATATTAATATTTAACAAAATAAATACACAAAATGTTGATATAAAAATTAACTAAGGATAAAAAAAGTTATAGACTTTAAGTCTCTTCCAATATTTATCCCCAATATCCAATTTCAAGAACCAAGGTCCTTTATTTGGGATCTTCTAGATAAATCAATCTTAAGCTCTTCCATCCTTTCCTTCATTGGTCCAAATAAGAGAAATTCATCCACATAAAGAAATAAAATGAAAAAACTCCCATCATAATACACCTTCATATAGTAGCAATTATTTACATTACGCTGCATAAACATTAATTTTACCATGGAAGCATAGAAATTCCAGTTACACTATCTTGGTGCCTACTTAAGCCCACAAAAACTCGATTTGAGACTAGAACCAAACCTTCTATTCCATTTATCATGAAACCTTTTATTTTATATATGTAGATATCTTCCTTCTAATCTCCATGACAGAATATAATCATGACATCCATTTGTTCTAGAAATAAACCTTCAATGAAAACCAAACTGACAACCATTTGAATTATTATATGGTTTATAATAGGAAAGAAAATCTAACTGAAATCTAATCCTTCTAATTATTGAAATAAATTTATAACTAGAGACACCTTACACTATTTCCTATCATCCACTTTCTCCTTTAGATGATAAATCTAATTGTTCTATAGATCCCTCTTTCCTATTTCCAATTTTATTATCTGTAATGTATCAAAATCATAGATGGAATTCAATCATTTCTTCATTTTTGTACTCACAGTAGATTGAGGCCAATAGTCGACCTATGTTAAATCCTAAAAAAATATAAAATCCACCTAACTTACCCACACATTCCTCATTAGAGACACTTTTATAGACTAAGAAAACCATAAAACTAAGGGAAACTAGCTAGTGTGTGAGTTAACTAGTGTAGTATACATATGGATCTATTTGTTAATGTAGTTTCTAGGCGCAGCGGAAGCACTTTGGTGGGTTTTCCCAACTTTAATTTTAGCGTTAAAAAATGTTCAATCCAAGATCCGTCACGATAATAAAATGCCGGATTTTCGGAATAGAACAAAGAGCAAAAAGAAATAGCAGGGTCCTGAAACCATCGATAGGATCACCATATGTTGATTACAATTAATTTAATTAATTGACAATAATTACCTTGATGAAATTCTTTCTTCATTTATGTTTTCCGGTCACGTTTCGATGTGATTCGTTGTTGTGTCATAGAATCCAAGTGTAGACTTCCTCTAATAGTGATCCACGTGTGAACCACGTATCTCTAGACATCGCCAAATGAATCTTCAGGTGCTAGCGTGGAGAAGCATTTGTTTGTATTGTCCACTTTAGATCGCCTTGATCCGATGGAGGAGGATCTCTCTCGGTCTTGAGAGCATTCTTGGAGGAAGGAGTTATCTCAGCCTTGAGAGAATTTTCTAGAATTTTTGTACACAACGATTCATTGAAAAGTGTTGGGGTTGTGAGGATATTTATAATTGGGTTTGAGGTTATAGATTTATGACAATAAATAAACACGTTACTCGTTTTATTTATTTCATTAACTCTTATTGAAAACCCCCATGTCGTATCATTAATTCTTTTACATGCTCCCACACTGATTATAATAAATATCATTTAATAAAACAATATTATTTATTTAAAATCCCGATTGGAAAAACTACACAGTGTGTAATCATTAATACATGACGTGTACTTGTTTTTCATTTCCTTTCCAAAATGAAAAATACACTGCGTGTACATTAAATATACACGGTGTGTATATTTGTTTTTCATTTTATTCTTCCTCAAAAATTAAAATGATTTAGGCTTCCTTGAATATTTATTAAACCACATACGAGAATAATATTTATTCTACTTGAGATACTTGGATAAAATTAGTGTGTGACCCTCTAGGCCTCTTTCTCATTGCCATTAGGTGTGCTTGCCTAAAGTACAAGAGTAATTTCTAGCAACGGGTCAAGGCACCCAAGAGAAAGAAGTTGACGCCGCATTGACATTTCACCTCATACGAACACTTACCATGTAATTTAATCCCTTTGTATTGATATCTCTAATCAAGAGGGTTGCATGCTAGTGCCATCAACCCATGTGCTCGATTATTCTTTCTTTAACTTCCTGGAATTGAACTCACCCATACCTTACCATGGACATGGATTTATTTAGGCTATATCAATTCCATCAAAGGGCCTGAGATATCTACTTCCATTATGGAATATAAGGGAAAAATCCTTTCTCACATTATCTATTAACGTAGTATCACTCGTGACACACCCAACGTATCCTACCTCACTGCAAACAATGTGTCGTCACAGTTTTTGTTAATACATCTAAGTGCACGAGTCGTAATACCCGTTAATAATAATCTTAAAGTCTAAGGACCAATACACACATCCGATGATAGGAACATCCAATGACACTATGAAATTTATATTTTCTACTAGCGGGTCTCGTTCTCATAATATCCTCCTAGATATTACCAAAGGCATACACCATGAGAAGGTTCCTAAAAGTTTTATGAGTCTTCACCCCTAATGTAATGTATTATTTGTGTCCCTCAAATAACATTATCCGGCCATAGAACATATATTAAAGAACAGTGCTATGGAACTTTTGGGTTCTCATCATAGTAGGGATCCGCTATGACCCTTTAATGAAATAGCTATTCTTAGGACATTATCACATGCATTATCACGCCGAAAAACAATCAAGATATGATAAGGTATTTATTAATGAATAAAGTAAAAAGTATTTGGTTCTAGGCCACAAAATCCAATAGATTCCCACTTAGACTAGAGCCAACTACCAACAACATTTAACCCGCTAGCTCTCACATGATATTCATGCTTCTGTTGAGACAGGCCTTTAGTAATGGAGTCTACCATGTTCTCTTCCATGGACAATTTGATCACTACAACTTCACCCCTTTGATAGAAATCCCTCAAGAGGTGATACTTCTAGAGTATGTGCTTTGTCCATTGATGTGACCTTGGTTCTTTTGCAAGAGCCACCACTATAGTATTATCACAATACAACGTGATGGGATCTTTACTGCTAGGCACCACATCAAGATCCTGGGCAAAGTTCTGAATCCAAATGGCTTCCTTGGGTACATCAGAAGCTACTATATATTCAGACTCCACTGTAGAATCGGTGAAAACTGGCTTCTTTGAACTCTTCCAGCTCAAATATCCTCTATTGAGACAGAAAACATATCCAGATTGCGACTTCAGATCATTCTGATCTGTCTAAAAACCAACATCAGCATACCCTCTAATGATAAGTTTTTGTCTCCACCATACACCAGGAACATATCCTTAGTTATTCTCAGATACTTAAGGATAGTCTTAATAGCAGTTCAATGCTGTTCTCCTGGATCTACTTGATATCGGCCTACCATGCTAAGTGCATATTCAACATCAATCTTGGTACATAACATGTCATACATGACAGATCCTATAGCCGAAGCGTATGAGATCTTACTCATTCTATCTTTCTCTTGTTGTGTTTGAGGAAACATTTTCTTAGAAAGATGTAGGCCATGTGACACTAGAACCAATCCCCTCTTAGATTGTTCCATACTAAATCTCTTTAGTATCTTGTCAATGTATATACCCTAACTTAGTACAAGCAGCCTCTTAGATCTATCACGAATGATCTTGATCCATAGAATGTAGGCTTATTCACCCAAGTCCTTCATGGAGAAACACTTGTTCATCTAGTCCTTAACTGAATGTAATACTGGTACATCATTTCCAATAAGCAATATGTCATCAACATATACTAATAAGATAACGATCACATTCCCATTAAACCACTTATAAAAACATGGCTCACATTTGTTCTTAATGAAACCAAATTCCTTTATGGCTTCATCAAATCGAATGTTCCATGACCTGGATTCTTGCTTTAATCCATAAATGGATTTCTACAACTTGCAACCCCATTTGGATTCACCTAGTGTCACAAAACCTTCTAGTTGTGTCATATAGACATATTCCTAAAGGTTCCCATTAAGGAATTTTGTTTTGACATCCATTTCCCAAATCTCATAATCATGGTAAGCTGTTATGGAAAGTATGATTCTTATGAATTTAAACATGGAAACTGGCAAGAAGGTTTCATAATAGTTAATTCCTTGACGCTATCTGAATCCTTTAGCCACTAGCCTTACTTTATAGGTCCTAACTTGACCTTCCATGTCTAGTTTTATCTTGAATACCCATTTGCATCCAACATGCTTTACATCAACTGGCTCATCGACTAGAACCCAGACTTAGTTCTGATACATGGAATCCATCTCAAAATTCATAGCTTCTATCCATATTGCATCTTATGAGCTTTATACTTATTCCTTATAGGAGAGAGGTTCATCATTGTCCAACAATAATTATTCACCACCCTCGGTGACTAGGAAACCAAATCTCTCTGGTTCCCTTACCTCTCTTGAGCTCCTATGCAGTACTTGTATTTTTGGAACCTCTTCCACGAGGACCTATAGAACTTGTTCCTATACCAACATCTGTGTATCTTGAGCATCAACTTCGTCAAAGTCAATATTTCTCCCACTATCCATTTTGAGGATGTGCTCCATCTCAAGAAAGACTACTTGCCTGGCGACAATCACTTTCTTTTATTAAGGGTTATATAGGTAATATCTTTTTGTTTCCTTGGGGTATCCTATCAAGATATACCTTGTACCCCGGTGTGCTAGTTTGTTGCCTGAGAATGCCTTAAAAAATTCCTCGCATCCTCATACACGTGTATATGACAAAATGGATTTCTTTTCATTCTATAACTTGGAGATAATTCCATTTTCCACCTTAGTTGGTACTTGGTTTAATGTGTACGCTGAAGTTTGTAATGCATATCCCCAAAAGGATAATGGAAGATCTACATGAATCATCATCGACCTCACCATATCCAACAAGGTTCGGTTCCCCCTTTCACTAACACCATTCCACTGTGGTGTATAAGGAGGAGTGATCTGAGATAGAATCCCAGACTCCCATAGAATATCGATGAACTCTTGGTTCATATATTCTCCACCTCGATCCAATTGAAGTTTCTTTATCTTCTTACCAAGATGATTCTCTACTTCATTCTTAAATTCCTTAAATTTCTATAAGTCTTCTAAATTATACCTCATTAAGTAGACATAATTATATCTACTCAAATCATCAGTAAAAGTAATGAAGTAAGAATATACACCTCTACCTTCTACTGGAAATGGTCCACACACATTCGTGTGCTCCAATCCTTGAAGCTCTGTGGCCCTTTCACCTTGTCCACCGAAGGGCGATTTGGTCATTTTTTTTGTAAACAAGCATGACCTCTATTATGTGGTTTTAGCCCATTAGAGTCCAAATAACCATCTTGGAAGAGATTTTTCAAGTGATTCTCATTTACATGACCGAGATGGTGATGCCACAACCGGGTGATGTATGAGTCATGTGAGTTTATTTCGTTATCGATTTCCAACACTTGGTTTTCATAATTTAATACATACAAACCATTATTTAAATGTGCCATACCATAACATACATTGTTCTTATAAAAGAGAAAACCTTTATTTCCAAACTTGAAAATAAATTCATCCATATCCAAACAAGATACAAAAATTATGTTCTTGGTAACACTAGGCACATAATAACAGTTATGTAAAACCAAAATCATCTTAGTTGGAAATGAGAGGTGGTAATCACCAATAACCAACGTAGCCAGACTTGAACCATTGGTAGCTCGAAGATCCACTTTTCCTCTGGTAATCTTTCTAAATTTACTTGGTTCCTGCATTTGAATACAGATGTGAGCCCCACAAGCTGTATCTAATACCCAATGTGTAGAAATGGAAAGATTACACTCGATAACGAATTCACCTTTAACATCCACACACTTTTAAGTGCAGTTCATCTTCCAGTGGCCTTGCTTTCCACATTCAAAACATACTACCTCCCGTTCCTTGCCCTGCCTCTGGATCTTCCCATTCTTGGAGGGACAACGTTCGGGGGCTTTAGACTATTTATAAGTCTTTGGCCCCTTTGAATTTTTCCTTACTTTTCTTATTCACCATATATACTATGGGTTTTTCACGCCCCATGCCCTTATCTACCTGGAGAATTAAGGTCAGAAGTTCCTATAGACTCTTCTCATTGTTTCTCATGTTATAATTGGCAATGAAGCTAGAGAAGGTCTTGGGTAGTGATGATAAGATGAGATCTGTATGCAACTCATCTAGGAATTTAATCCCTAAGATGTCTAGATGTTCAATATATCCAATAAGCTTGACTACATGAGGCCCATCTAGCACAGAATATCCAAGATTAGTTGTAAAAAAGCACTGTAGATCTCATATCTCTCTTTTCTCTCATTCTCTTGGTAGAGATCCTTAAGGTGATACATCATGCTATACACATCCATGTTTTCATGTTGCTTCAAGAGATCATTAGACATGGCCGATAGCATGAAACACTGGATATCTGTGGAATCATCCATATGTTTTGCATAGAGAGATATTTCCTCATCACTGGCCTCTTTCCCAGGCGCAACTAGAATAGGATCTTTCAGCACAAACAATTCCCTCTCATGGCGAAGGATGACGCGTAAACACCTCTGCCACTCTTGGAAATTGGTGCACGTGAGAAGGTTTTCCTTCTCAAGTATAGTTCGCAATGATATGTTTGAAGTCGTTTTTATTATCGTTTCTACAAATTAAGATGATAAAAGGTTTTAGTACTTTATAAAACTGAGACAAATAAATTAATACTTATTAGTCTCCCACTATTTTATCAAATTCCAATAGCCCTCACCATTGACTTCAGAATATTCTTTTGCCTGAATATTCTAGTGGAAAGGATCCATATTTCCCTTCGCATTACCCCAACTAGGGTTGGTCAAGAAACTTGAAGTGTTTTAGGTAGGCATTCCAAATGCCAACTGCATTAACTCGTAGCTCCTTGATCTGCTGAGTGGACTCCCCAATCATGAAATCCTTTTATTTTAGATTTCCTCAACCTTTGCCTCTTGGTCACACCAAGTCCTGCTGTGGCAGTCAACCCTTGATGCAAACCAAGTCAATTCAACCTAAAACCTTGAATTATAATTCCCCAATAATTGAAAGCACCCCAACTAGGGTTGGTCAAGCACTTTGAACTATGGTTCGATTCTAACCAAGATTATGGAAGGCTATACCGACTTAATATTTCTTTGAGGGATTTTATCCTTATACGTAAATTTTCATTTTATTATCTTTTACTACATGATTTTTAATATTAAGTGGGATATAATTAAGTGATTAACCATGTATAAGATAATATTTACACATAATCTGGTCTTATTTTAGTTCCATCTTGCATGATTGTTTAATTCATTAATTGTGTGATCGTGACAACACAACCACAAAAAATAAACCATGTAACTAATAGAAATAAAATAAATGGTATGATCATGAGATTGTTTTATTGGTTAGTTTATCTAGAGGTTGATAAACTAACCCAAGACCTAGGGGAGAAACACCTTGAACCTTTCGTGTTCGTGTTTACAGCTTTCCACCTGTCCACCTTTGTATCTCCTTGAATTGGTTTCACCTTGGCTCCTGACTTGAGTTGCCTCCACTAGCTTGGGAGATCCATCCATTAGATATGAATTTATCTCACACACATGTGAGGGGTAAAAGGAGTTTTTTACATAAAAGAATCCTTGGGCGCGCAGGCCTTACATATTAATGAGGAGAAGGCTCAGAGGCCAACAAATGTAATTTAAATAAATAAATTAAAAGAAACCATTCACATACAAAGGTCTTGGTCTAGCTCATGATCATCCATACATGCAACGACATTTACACATAAATAAAACTAGCATTCAATTATTTAATCATTCTTTCTTAAGATAAATCATGCTCGAATCAATTAATTATCTTTAATTAATCAATTTTTTTTATCTTAATCTCTTTTCTGAATTTCCTTGAGATTCTCATCCATCATAATTTTAAACAAATAAATTCTTTTAAAATTATCTTTGTACATAACTTGTACCTTGGAGGCAACCTGGTGAATTCTCATTCATTACGTAGATGTTAAATTAAACTCACAAATATAAAACACCTATCACGCGTTGTACCTCAACTTTACGCCTACACTATGGTACACGTCTCAAGGGTTTGTGTAATATAATAATAAATTTTAATAAATATGCATAATTTGGTTGGGTACATAGTGTGTAGTTCTGACTACACGACGTGTACTTTTGTTCACCATCTATCTGAAGTACACGCCTGGGGACATGGCGTGTAGATGTACTTTGGAAATTTTCAGAGTACACAACGTGCTCAGTGGGACACATGCCGTGTAGTATCCACGTTACACGGTTTCTAGTTGGGTAAGTCATGTATGGGGTACATGGTCCAACCCTAACCCAAAAGGACTACACATCGTGTTCAATGGACCACACGGTGTGTAATCCGAAAACTGTCTGCCACCTGTTACTAGTCAACACACACTGTCATTTATGACTTAGGTATACTCCAATACATGACCTGATTTGGCGGACCAGTCCGATGCATTGAACCTAGACTACATGGCGTGTACTTACGAATACATGCCATGTATTCTTGTGTTGTACGACCAGGAATGTTTGGCACCTCCGGATGAGATCCTCTATTTTATTTTAATCAAAGTTAAAAGAAAAATTTGTTTCTGTAAGGTGAACGAGAAATGAGAGAGGAGGAACAGATCTCAAGATTCAGATTTAAATAACAATTAACTTGAATTGAAACAACTAAATTATTAAATGTGTAAATCACCAACGAAAAACTAAATAATTATAATCAATGATATGACCGTTCTGAGAACACTTGTAGGTTTCGTGTGCAGCGGAAGCGCCTTGGTGGGTTTTCCCAACTTTAATTTTAGCGTTAAACAAAGTTCAATCTGAGATCCATCATGATAATAAAACACCAGATCTTCGGAATAGAATAAGGAACAAAAAGAAAGAGAAGGGTCCCAGAACCATCGAAAGGATCATCATATGTTGGTTATAATTAATTTAATTAATTGACAAGAATTACCTTGATGGAATTATTTCTTCGTTAATGTTTTCCAGTCACATTTCGATGTGATTCGTCATTGCATCGCATAAGCCAAGTGTAGACTTCCTCTAGCGGTGATCCACACGTGCACCACGTATCTCTGGACGTCGCCAAAGGAATCTCTGGGTGCTAGCGTGGAGAGGCCTTTGCTTGCATTGTCCACCTTAGATCGCCTTGATTCGATGGAGGAGGATCTCTCTTAGTCTTTAGAGCATTCTTAGAGGAAGGATTTCTCTCGACCTTGAGAGAATTTTCCAGAATTTTTGTGCACGAAAATTCATCGAAAAATGTTGGGGTTGTGAGGATATTTATAATCGGGTTTGAGGTTATAGAGTTATGACAATAAATAAACGCGTTACACATTTTATTTATTTCATTAACTCTTATTGAAAACCCCCATGTCGAATCATCAATTCCTTGACATGCGCCCATGCTGATTATAATAAATATAATTTAATAAAAGAATATTATTTCTTCAAAATACCGACTGAAAAAACTATACGGTGTGTAATCATTAATACACAGCGTGTACTTGTTTTTCATTTTCTTTCCAAAATGAAAACTACACGGCGTGTACATTCAATCTACACGGCGTGTATATCTTGTTTTTCATTTTATTATTCCTCCAACATTAAAATTATTTAGGCTTACTTGAATAATTATTAAACCACATATGAGAATAGTATTTATTGTACTTGAGATACTTGGATATACTTAGTGTGTGACCCTCTAGGACTCTTTCTCATTGGCATTAGGTGGGCTAGCCTAAAGTCCAAGATTACTGTATAGCAATGGGTCAAGGCACCCAAGAGAAAGAACTTGATGCTGCATTGATATGTCACCTCATACGAATTCTTACCGTGTAATTTAATCCCTTTGTCTCGATATCTCTAATCAAGCAGGTTTCATACTAGTGCCATCAACCCATGTGCTCAATTATTATTTCTTTGAATTCCCGGAATTGAACTCTCCCATACCTTACCATGGCCATGGATTTATTTAGGCTATATAAATTCCATCAAAGGGCTTGGGATATCTACTTCCATTATGTAATAGAAGGGAACAATCCTTTCTCACATTATCTATTAATGCAGTATCACTCGTGACGCACCCAACATATCTTACCTCACTGCGAATAGTGTGTCATCACAGTTTTCATCAATACATCTAAGTGCGCGAGTTGTAATACCCATTAATAATAATCTTAATGTCTAAGGACCAATACACACGTTCGTAGATAGGAACATCCAATGACACCATGAAATATGAATTTCCTACTGGCGGGTCTCGTTCTCATAATATCTTCCTTGATATTACCAAGGGCACACACCATGAGAAGGTGCCTAAAAGTTTTATGAGTCCTCACCCCTAATGGCCTGTATTATTTGTGTCCCTCAAATAATATCATCCAGCCATAGAACATATATTCAAGAATAGTTTATGGCACTTACGGGTTCTCATCATAGCAGGGATCCGCTATGACCCTTTAATGAAACAGCTGTCCTTAGGAAATTATCACATGCATTTTCATGCAGAAGAAAAATCAAGATGTGATAAGGTATTTATTTATGAATAAAGTACAAAGTAGTTGGTTCTAGGCCACCATCTCCAATAGTTAATTCATAGGGTTCCCATACATCCAAACAAGTGGAAGTGAGAAATAATAAGCTAATGATCATCACGTGAATAAATATAATATAAGTAGTAAATCACATGTCAACTCTAACACCATCACAATAAAGAGACAATTTTCACATCCATGAATAGGAATAAAGCATTTCATATTAATAATCAATCACATAAATTTGAGGGAAAAGGCCTAAATACACATATCAGACAAGGGGCCCCTTAATTTAAACCATGCTGGTGATGTTGGATGCAAAGTAGGTTTATGAGTTGCAATGAGGTTAAACATTAATTCACCTTTTATGGGAGTGTGGTCATGATAGATATCTTATGGGTTGGATAGAGTTAGTGACATTACCTTTCCATGGTGTCATAATCAATATACTTTTCTTCCCTATATAGTGTTTTGGTTTTCATAATTCTATAAAAATATAAACTTAAAATACTATAGAAAAACTAAATTTTAGATGTCCTTTGAAAACTATTTATAAAATCACATTTGAAATCCTATTAAAAAACCAAACATTTACACAAATTCCTATTTAAAATCACACACATTTTTTAAAATAAACCAATCAATTCCAAGCACTCTTTCACAAAACCAAAATTCCTTTTTCTTAAAGAATTCTCATAAATTTCATGACCCAACAGTCTTAATAATTTAAAATGATAGAAAACTCTCTATATTTTACCAATTTTAATTTAAAACTTCATAGAACACTTGTTAAAATTAAACCATCATTAAATAAGCTTTCAAAACATTCACACCCCTTTATGAATGTCAATCGGGTGAGTTAACAAACACTTGGCATGAAACCTAAGTCCATACCAAGTGTTTAAATCATTTTAAAGCTATTTAAAACTAAAAAATGGGTATGTTGAAAACATATATTTTTTTAATAAACATTTAAAAAGACTTAAATCATTTTAAAAGAGCCACTTAATCATTTTCAATCTCTCTGAGTACATAGATTCTTTGAAACTTATTTCCAAACTATCGTAGACAACACTGGAACAATTCCTTTAGTACTTTTCATTTATTATCATAAAGATTACTACATTTAATCATTTAGTCTTATATAATCAAACTAGAATCTTTCCATCCAGATATTTTTAGGTAGTATCAACTTCCATCTATCTACATAACCACAGTTCAGGTGAAACACCTCTAATCGACATGTAATTGGTTGAATACTCAATCCATCACTAAAATTATCCACATTAATATTGAAATGTTCATTTATAACCATTGAAAAAAATATAACTAAACATAAATCTAAGATCTTTAATCACCCCCTTTATATTTATTTTTAATTCCATTGAAATGATCTACTCTTAATTCATGTCAAAAAAATTTCACTTTTCCACACCCTCTTAATGAAAATAAATAAAAAGGTGTAGAAAAACATTTTCCCTATGTTCATTCCATAAATAAATGGGAATGTATTCCAAGGTAAAAATTCTTATCCCCCTTTTTCATTTGAATTAAGGAAAATTATTCTCCCCTTTTGTTCTTCCACTTTTATTTAACTCAAATAATAATATGATACAAGTGTGGAACCAAAAGTTTCTTAACAATGATCCATGGGTAATCCATTAATAAGTCTATGTGAGATAACCAATTTAACAAAAAAGGTTTTTTTACAAAAAAATATTTTTCTATTCACAGTTCTCAATGTTGTACTAATTTAGAATTAAACTGTTTTGGGGATTTAAAAATAGAATTCAAGTATATTTTATAAACATGCACTCATCTTAACAATCACATCAGATCATTAAAGGGAATATTTTATCACTTTCCTATTTTTTGGGCAATCATTCCAACAATGTTATTGTGGAAATATAGAATATATAGATGTTTTAAGGGATTTTTATGACACTACTAGGGTTTTTGAATCAATGACACTCCATTTGAAGGTATTCAAATAAATTTCATTCATATTAAATGTAATGTATAAATAGATCAAAATCAAGCCAAAATCAATCTATATATTTGGAATTCGTAATAATGTGGAAAAAATGGCATACCCCTCTGACAGAAGTAGTAGGGTCCGGTGGTGGTGAAGTTAGGGTAGGCAGTGGCAGTAGAGACAACAAAGGCCACAGAGGGGTTCGCAGCAGAGGTGGGGTTCATGGAGGAGGGTTCACGTCAGAGGAGGGTTCAAGGCAGAGTAGGTGTTTGTAGAAGAAGGTGGGGTTTAGCACGTGATGGAGGTGGGTTCACGACAGATGAGGGTTCACGATGGAGGAGGGGTTCACGGTGTTAGAGGAGGGATTCGTGGTGGTAGAGGTGGGGTTGGTGGTAGAGGAGGGGTCGGTAGTGGCAGAGGTGATTTCGAGGTAGAGGTGGGGTCAGCGACGTAGGGGTTGGCTTCCGTGAGAGGCTGAGGTGTTTGAGAGAAGAATCCAACTGTTAGGGTTCATTTATAAAATCAGGTGAAGTTTTTATTAGCGCTAGTCAAAAAGCACTGATAAAGGTATGTTTTATCAGTGCTAAAATAGAAAGCATAGATAAAACATGCCTTTATCAGCGTTTTTTTAGCACTGATAAAGATAAAATGTTAATAATTTATTTATATTATTATATATATTTATGAAATTATATATATGATAAATAAATAAATATTTATTAATAATTATAACTATAAATAAATAAATAATTATTTATAATTATAAAATTATAATAAATATATTAATTATATATATTAATAAAATAAAAAATATAATAAATATGTTTTTAGAGTTTTATAATTGTTTAAATAAATAAATATATTTATTTTTTATGGTTATAATTATAAATAAATATATATATTCATTTAAATAATTATAAAATTATAAGAAATATATTAATTATATATATAGTCTTAAAAATATATATTATTAATATATTTATTATATATATTTCTAAGATTATAAATATAATAAGTATATTTCTTATAAATAAATATATATATCCATTCCTGGCATCTGCAAATTTTTTGAATTAATGTTAAAACATTGGAGAATAAACAGTAGTGAAATTATATCATCAAAGTTGTGTGTAATCAGTTTTTTTAGCCTTTTCAAAAACCAAATTAACTATAGGGACTCAGATCTATCAGAAGAGTGGCAGGTATATTCTATATGGGAAAAACAGTAAACACTACTCAAGGGAGACTGTTAGGAGGTTGAACCCATGTGGAGGAGTGAGAATGGATTCTGTTTTAAAAGTGGTGGGGGCCGAGTTGGGTAGTAGAGAGAAATATTTTTGGGATTCCTTGGCTATAAGATTGGATGGGAAAGCCCCGTTGGCTCCCCGATTCTTTAGTTTTACTTACTTTCCTATAATTTTCTTATGTAATTTCAATACAAAGCTCTCCACTCCCTATTTTTTGAGAAGGATATGTTGTTGTGTTCTAGCATTTTGGTCTGACCTGCCACTCGATCCATCACACCCTATTTTTTTTCTCCCATGGAGATTCACATGATGAATATTCTAGTTTCCATGGTTGGTGGGTGTTGCACCAACCACACCCACCATAGGAGGACTTCTATTTTGGGGGCTGCACATTTCACATGTGTAACATCTATTATTTTGGATACCATTGGATTTGGTGGCCACCACGTTTGAATTCCAATGTTGGTGGGAGAATTTTTGGGGGAGTTGTGTCAAACTTTAAACCCCCACCAAGGATATATAAGAAAGTCATGGGGAGCTTCCATCAATCAGATTAGAGAACCAAGTGCAGATCTCTATTGTGAGAGGGCCGGAAGAGCTCCATGTTTGTGAAATAAAGGGAGGTGTGGGAGGGGTCATTGTAGTCCTTTGTTTTTGAGAAATAAAATCTGGTTTCCTCTTCCATTCATCTCTCTTAGTAGTCAGCGAACCACAACAAGTGGTATCATAGGTGGTTCCAGTGAAACGGCGGCGGGCGGTGAAATTTTCCAGTGACCAGAAAATTCTAGTTGCCCGTGTAAGAACCCAGTTCTTATCTTTGAGGTACGGGTTTCTTCTTTTCTCTTTTCCTTAAGTGTTTTTGAGAAAATATGGAAAATGGAAAAAAATCCCAAATTTTGGAAGTACACGCCGTGTACTTTTTCACACGCCATGTACTTTTGGCCGTGTGGGATGAGTACAAGGGGCGTGTGGCCATGAAGGCGATAAAGGGTGTAGAAACTGACTACATGTCGTGTAGTGGTCCTTTACACGTCGTGTAGTCAGTCGGTAGGAAAATAGTAAGGCGGTGGCTAGCTATGTGAAAGAACACGCCGTGTACTCAAGAAGGCATGCTGTGTAGTCATGTCGGCAGGTGAACAGTGCCACGCTGGCGGGAAACCACCAGATGAACAGTTAAATGAAGAAAGTACACGACGTGTACTTGGAAATACACGCTGTGTACTTCTTTTTTTCTTAAAATGGGCAGTAGCCTTCCTTGTTCACAGGGAAGTCTTAGAACTGGACAAGAGCTCGGGAGGGACGACCAAATCTTCGAGGATCCTTCGATCGCAAACCGGAAATCCGATTCCACCTTCGTCGATCTCGTTGGAACCGCACGTGTGAGTTCTCCCTTCTACTAGAGTAGTTATTACCAATTCTTTCCTATAGGGAAGTTATTTATGTTTGAATGAGGTTTTATTTTTCCTCAAATCTACATCATTCTAGGATGAATTGAGTATCGTCGTTTGCGTATATCATTTGTGGGTGTTAAAGGTAGGTGGCTTGGTGTTTATTTTCCAACTGTTGTGCGTTTTGTGTGTTTTTGAGCTACAAACCCATATTTGGGGTGTCGTGTGGCTGAGGTCATAGCTGTTTAAATACCTAGAATTGTATAGGTAATTAAAATGTGATAATAAATTGATGTTTGGGATCATTTCTTGGATCCAGGACCATCCTGAGGGGTGCGTTCCTCTGTTTAGCCATTTGGCCAAGATACCCGAGGGTATGCCAGGTTTAAATTATGCATTACTTTTTCCTTGAGAGTAATTGTATGTAAATTGCATGTTTATATGTTGGACATGGCTCGGTTACTTATGCCTGAGGGTGGTGTTCTACTATAGCCTGAGGGTTTGACTGTATTAGCCTGAGGGAGTGATTGTATTAGCCTGAGGGAAACATCCTATTTTTCCAGAGGGCAACCTTTCGTGCCTGAGGGATTGACTTCTGTGCCTGAGGGAGACACTTCGTATGCTTGAGGGAGAGATTCTGTTATGCCTGAGGGAGAGATTCTGTTATGCCTGAGGTCAATTCCTAAGGGCGAGATTCTAATTACCTGAGGGTGAGGTTTTGCTTATCTGAGGACACTGACTGTTTAATTAGAAATTCACTGTGATGTTTTCTTAATATTAAATGGTTGAATGAATAATTAAAATGTCAATATAACTGGTAAGTTAGATACTTTGAGTAATGCTTAGTTTATTGCATTTACTTTTGCACACTGTTGTTTAATGTTTGCACATAGTTGGGCACGGGCCTTTGGTGGGTGCCTATTGGGATATATTTCTCACACCCTATTTGGGCCATGCTTTTCGGCCCAAACAGATTATATTGCTTCAGGTGTAGATAAGGGAAAGGGTCCTTATACAGGTACATGATTGTTGCTGAGGAGTAGGGGAGCATGAGACCGGGCTGAGGCTCACGATGCTACCGGCTGTTTTGCTCTGTTTTGCTTTCCTGTACTTGTACTGTGCTGTATTGTTGTGTAACATGTTCTGGCTGTTTTCTTAGAATTTGAGGCATGTTGCACCATTACTTATATACTGGTTGCTTATATCTACTACAGTTGTTTATTTCAGTTGTGTATGGTTTACTGCTTCCGTTGTTATTGTATATTTTATTTCATTCCGCTACGCTACACTTTTAAAAATGAGGGCATAGTTTCTCCACTATCAAACCTGTGTGTTCGCTGCTAGTCGAAAACCTCTGGAGTTTGGGGAAATGCGCTTGAGGTCACGTGGAGAACCAGGTTCAGGGCACCCATTGAGTGGCACCTGGACCCAGGACGTTACAAAGTGGTATCAAAGGGGTTCTTTTCTTTGACTTACTATTTGGAGCGTTAGTCAGGGATAGGACAAGAACGGTAGTTGGTAATAATTTGTGCCCAGGCTTAGCTAACCCATGCAAAGGGAAAAGCCAATTTACCTCGTGTTGCAATTTTTCTGATTTTGCAATTTATAGTTGATTTGATTTTCACCGTGGGTGCCACACTTGTGATTGTACTGTTTATATTTTATCCATGAGTTCCATTAGATGCAACCCGATGAGATGAGGGTATGCCATCTCATGCATCATTTAAACACATGCTAGAAATCATATGCCATGCATAGTTTTCATTCCATTTAGGTGCATTAGAAATTTCATGTTGTTGTGATAAATGTTGTGCTAGTAAAAACATGCTGTTGTGATAGCTTCTTTGATAGATACCTGCTATGTGGTAGGGTATTTTTGTATGAGTCGGTTTATATAATGGATGCCAAACTTTGGTTTTTGGGGAGTATGAGCCCTCATTGACCATAATTTGGTGGATCATTTACTGTTTACTTTTGTTATAACACAGATAAGATGTCAAAATTTGATTCGTGGGGAGTATGGGCCCTCACAGATTGGAATTTGACACTTAGGTGTTGTTTTTCAGTACTTTCTGGGTTACGGAGTAGTTTCTGAGGCATACTGTCTGGAAAAAATTGTATACATGCTGTGTAGTACCTTAAACATGTCGTGTAGGTTCTTCTGTTCGGGAAGAAAAGTAAACTTTTTAAGTACATGCCGTGTATCAGAAGTACATGCCGTGTAGTCTCTTCCTGTGTCACAAACCGTGTGGGCAGCGACACGGGGAAGGGAAGAGCTTGGGGAGAACACGTCGTGTACCGGATGTACACGCCGTGTAGAATTGACCCGGAGTCTGCCCGTGTAACTAAAAACACGGACAGAGGAGACTGAAGATATACACGCCATGTCAATGATGAACACGCCATGTAGTGTGACCTGGGGACTTGACCGTGTAACTAACAACACGGGTCAGTGTCACCTCTCCTTCAACATGCCGTGTACCTGTGGGACACGCCGTATAGTTTTTTCCGAGGATAGACCATGTGGACTTAGCCGTGTGGCTGGAAAATGGGGTGGTGTACACTCCGTGTTCGGGTGTCACATGCTGTGTGGTGTCAAGTCGAGTAGTCGGCCATGTCACAAATGACACGAGCAGTTGGAAATAACACCATACACGCCGTGTAGATGATATAAATGCCGTGTAGTTTTGTTCAATGGGAGCTATGTGGCTTAGCCGTGTAGAAGGACCCAGGCAGGAAAGAGAAGTCAAGTACACGCCATGTAGTCAGTATACACGCCGTGTAGTCTTGTTTTGCAAATCTTGAAATGCCTTCTTCCTCTTATTCCCTTTGGGGTTCCTTCTCTTCAGTCTTATTAATCTTGAATCTAAGGCGTGTTTTTGACCTTGTAGTGTCATGCCGCCTAGACGACCACACATTGTTCTCCAGGAGAGCAGCAACGAGTTTACTCTAGAAATGATGGGCCATGGGCTACTAGTGGATCCTCCAGAAGAGCCAGATGTGGCACCAGTTTTTATATCAGACACAGGCATAGAGGCACAGTTCCGTGAAGGATTTATGTGGTTCATGCAGACCTTTCAGGGAGCACCGCCGACTGTCACATCTATGGCCGAGCTTACTCGTATCTTCCAGCAGCAGCATCCGCCTATGTTCTCAGGGGATGGCGGACCACAGGCTATAGAGTCTTGGCTGGGGTCGATGCAGAATATTTTCAAGCATCTCAAGATGCCTCCAGGACAGAGGGTCAAGATCGCGACTTATATGCTGCGTGATTCCGCCAAGAGGTGGTGGGATGTTACCACCCAGTCAGAGAATCACATAGACATGGTATGGGAAGATTTTCAGGCAATCTTCTATGAATTCTTCTTCCCAGAGACACTGAGGGTAGATAGAGATTGAGAGTTCATGAATCTGCAGCAGGGCACTATGTCAGTGATGGACTATTCTGCTCGTTTCACCGAGCTTCAGCATTTTGCACCTGTACTGGTGGGTGATGAGACGTTGAGAGCCAGAAATTTTGAGGGTGGTATTCGTTATGACATCTGAGCACTGGTGAATGTTTTCAGGTTGCCTTCAATACATGCTATTGTGAACCAGGTGCTGATTATAGAGAAGAACTTGTGAGAATCTAGCGGTGTGATCCAAGGTGGTTCAACACCAGTTACTGGTACTATTTTTACTATCAAGTGAACGAGATGGATGGACTTCTCTTAGGGTGGCAGTACCATCCAGACAGTTTCTTTAGGTGGCCCGATCAGGTGCTACCAGTGTGGTAAGGAGGGGCAAAAGAGACCTCAGTGTCCACGAGACCTAGTGGAGTGCCGAGCTTGCGAAAATATGGGTCATCTACAACGCTTTTGTAGGGCGTTTCTACCAGTGGCTAGTGAGAGGGGTTCTGTGTAGACTCCGCATGCGGGGGCAAGACCAGTGACTTCATACCAGTCAGGGAACTGGAATATATTAGGGTGTGCATGTAGAGATGGTGGTCGTGGCCGTGGTTTCCAGACACCAGGATCATAGAGGCAGCAGGGCGGGACATCTCAGGGTAGCCAGGCTGTGTCGCAGGGCCGCAACACTGGGCAATCATATGTAGTGCAACAGACCCAGTAGGAGCAGGATCCCAGACCTTCTACTGTCAGAGGTACTATTCTAGTAGCTTTTGTCTTATCTTCGGTACTTTTTGATAGAGGTGATACACATAGTTTCATATCTGTACCCATTGTAGAGATCCTTGGGCTCTGTGTTTCTACTTCTTCTGATATCATGACGTTAGACACTCCGTTGGGGACTAGAACGACTGGTGTGCATCAGTGCAGGGAGTGCCCCCTTGAGGTTGGTGGGTGTCACTTCCTTTGGGACCTCTATGTATTAGATATGATGAGCTATGATGTCATTATTGGGATGGACTGGTTGATTCCCTTTTGATCCTTTGTAGACTGCTATCGTCGCAGGGTGCGTTTCACGTCACCAGAGGGCGGAGAATTTCTATACAAAGTTGAATGGGATGTTCAGGCGAGTCGAGATGGACCAGAGCATCGTGGGCGAGGTGGAGTCATAGCCCAGATTGAGAGTTTATATCTAGATGATCAAGGGATTTTTCAGGCGGATTTACCTCCAGTGGATGATCATTCCAGGGATGTCTTCCCAGACAACTTTTCGGGTCTACCTCCGAAGCGAGAGGTGGATTTCTCTATCGAGCTTGTGCCAGGAGAAGCACCGGTGTCCATTTATCCTTATAGTATGGCTACACCTGAGTTTCAGGATCTCAAAAGGCAGTTAGAGGAGCTACATGAAAAGGGTTTTATCTGACCCAGTACTTCTCCTTGGGGTTCTCCAATCCTTTTTGCGAAGAAGGCGGACGGTACCCTCAGACTCCGTATGGATTATCGGAAGCTAACCCAGTTGATGGTTAAGAACCGATATCCCTTACCGAGGATTGATGATCTTTTTGATCAACTTCGTGGAGCACGAGTATTCTCAAATATTGACTTGAGGTCAGGATATCATCAGCTGTGCATGAGACCATCGGATATACCACTTACAGCTTTTCAGAGCAGATATTGTCTGTACGAGTACTTGGTTATGTAGTTCGGACTCACGAACGCGCCAACAGTTTTCATGGCTCTGATAAATCGTGTGTTCCATCCTTATCTAGATTCTTTTGTGGTATTATTCATGGACGACATCTTGGTGTACTATCACACTCTACACGACCATGCCACCCATCTTGAGATCATATTGAGTACACTGAGAGAGCATCAGCTATATGCTAAGCTCTCAAAGTGACACTTTTGGATGGACCAGATTCACTTCTTGGGTCATATCATCTCAGAGCCAGGAGTTGTCGTGGACCCAGAGAAGGTGAGAGCTATAGTTTTCTGGGAGCAGCCTAAGAACATGTTTGAGATACGGAGTTTCTTAGGGCAGACTTGTTACTACAGACGCTTTATACAGGACTTCTACCACTTAGCAGCGCTGTTGACGGGTTTGACTAAGAAGGGTGTAAAGTTCGTTTGGTTGGAATCTTGAGAGACAGACTTTCAGGACCTGAAAGGAAGGTTGACATTAGCACCAATCCTGATACTCCTAGAGCAGGGGAAGAGCTATACAGTTTACTATAATGCATCAGGTATAGGGCTGGGGGCAGTGTTGATGCAGGGAAACCGAGTTGTTGTGTACGGGTCTCGGCAGTTGAGGCCACATGAGAGGAATTACCTAACACATGATCTCGAGTTGGCTGCAGTTGTTCATGCATTGCGCTGTTGGAGACACTATCTATTGGGAGAGCATTTTGTGGTTTTTACCGATCACAAAAGTCTCAAGTATATCTTTACGCAGCGTTAATTGAATCTGAGGCAGTGAAGGTGGGTCGAATAACTTCAGTCCTTCGATTTTGAGCTTGCCTATACACCTAGTAAAGGTAATGCAGTAGCAGATGCACTGAGCAGGAAGACTCAGATACAAGCAGTGCAGGAGTTCAGTGGTGAGTGGCAGCTGATGGCTTTGTTCTATGAGATGAATTTGGAGGTGCATGACAGTCAGGGGAAAACTTATCTTTCATCTTTAGCTATGACTTCTACCCTCCTAGATAGAGTGATGATGAGACATCTATCTGATCCAGAAGGGCTAGTTTTACGGGAGTCGGTGGCAAGTGAGGACCCTCCTCCCGATTGGGCGATAAGCGATGATGAAATTCTGTGTTTCCATGGATGTGTGTGGGTTCCAAGGGATATACGCGAGGATCTGATGCGGGAGTTTCATGCTTCAGCTTGGGAAGTTCATCCCGGGGTTACCAAGATGTACTGAGACTTGAGACGTCAGTACTGGTGGCCGGGTATGAAGAATGATGTAGCTGGTTTTGTTACGAGATGTTCCACCTGTCAGCAGGTAAAGGCGGAGAACCAGAGACCAGCTGGGCTGTTAAAGCAGTTACCCATTATGGAGTGGAAATGGGATGATTTCGCGATGGATTTCATGACTGGATTGCTGAGGTCACCTCGAGGCAATGATGCTGTGTGGGTTGTTGTGGACAAACTCACGAAGGTAGATCACTTTTTGTCGATCAAGGAGACCTTCGGTGTTGACGAGCTCATAAGGTTTTATATCCAAGAGATTGTACGTCTTCATGGGTTTCCTCATTCTATCATTTCAGATAGGGACACCTGTTTTACATCTCGTTTCTGGCAGAGTTTTCAGAGGGAACTGGGTACACAGGTGCTTCTGAGCACAACTTACCACCCTCAGACCGATGGCCAGTCAGAGCATATGATATAGGTGATTGAGGAAATGTTGTGGGCATGCGTCCTAGACTTTGTGGGCTCTTGGGAGAAGCATATACCCCTAGTTGGGTTTGCATATAAAAATAGTTTTCAGGAAACTATTGAGATGAAACCATACGAGGCTTTATATGGTAGGCCATGCCAATCACCCTTGTGCTGGATGGAGGTAGGTGATGCAGCTTTACTAGGACCACGTCTCATGAAGAAGACTTCTAAGCAGGTCCAGTTGATTCAGAAGAGGATGGCTACCGCGCAGTCTCATTAGAAATCTTATGCTGATCGCTGTAGATGACCTTTGGAGTTCATGGTTGGGGATTAGGTTTTATTGCGTGTTTCGCCAAGGATGTGACACATACGGATCAGGAGACAGGGTAAACTTTCACCGTGGTATGTGGGGCTGTTTGAGATTCTGGAGAGAGTCGGGCCGATTGCCTATCGTTTTCAGTTACCATAGAGGTACCAAGCCATGCACAACATCTTCCATGTATCTCAGCTACACCGCTATAATTTAGATCCATCTCACATCTTTCAGTCAGAGGAGGATGAGCTAGAGGAGGATGCATCCTTTGAGGAGCATCCGATCCGTATCACTGATAGGAGCACAAAGGTTCTCCGAGGCCGGTCAGTTCCTCTCGTATGGGTGCTATGACAGCATGGCCGAGTACAGGACAAAACCTGGGAGCAGGAGACCGACGTACATGCTCAGTGGCCGGAGTTGTTCACGACTTTATCTTCGCCACCCTTGGAAGGGAAATTAGGGGATGAATTGCTTTAAGGGGGGAGTTTGTAAGAACCCGATTCTTATCTTTGAGGTATGAGTTTCTTCTTTTCTCTTTTCCTTAAGTGTTTTTGAGAAAATAAGGAAAATGGGGAAAATCCCAAATTTTGGAAGTACACGCCGTGTAATTTTCAACACGCTGTGTACTTTTGGCCGTGTGGGATGAGTACACAGGGCGTGTGGCCATACCAGCGATAAAGGGTGTAGAAACCGACTACACGCCGTGTAGTGGTCCTTTACACACCGTGTAGTCAGTCAGTAGGAAAATAGTAAGGCGGTGGCCAACTGTGTGATAGAACACGCCGTGTACTCAAGAAGGCACGCTGTGTAGTCATATCAGCAGGTGAACAGTGCCACGCAGGCGGGAAACCGCCAGATGAATAGTTAAATGAAGGAAGTACACGCCGTGTACTTGGAAATACACACCATGTACTTTGTTTTTTTACGCTTAAAATGGGCAGTAGCCTCCCCTGTTCATAGGGAAGGCTTAGAACCGGACGGGAGCTCAGGAGGGACGACCAAATCTTTGAGGATCCGTCGATCGCAAACTGAGAATCTGATTCCACCTCTGTCGATCTCGTTGGAACCTCATGGGTGAGTTCTCCCTTCTCCTAGAGTAGTTCTTACCAATTCTTTCCCATAGGGAAGTTATTTAAGTTTGAAAGAGGTTTTATTTTACCTCAGATCTACGTCGTTCTAGTACTAATTGAGGATCGTCGTTCGCGTATATCATTCGTGGGTGTTAAAGGTAGGTGGCTTGGTGTTTATTTTCCAAATGTTGTGCGTTTTATGTGTTTTTGAGCTATGAACCCATATTTGGGGTGTCGTGTGGCTGAGGCCATAGCTGTTTAAATACCAAGAATTGTATAGGTAATTAAAATGTGATAATAAATTGCTGTTTGGGATTGTTGCTTGGATCTAGGACCATCCCGAGGGGTGCGTTCCTCTGTTTAGCTGTTTGGCCAGGATACCCGAGGGTATGCCATGTTTAAATTATGCATTACTTTTTCCTTGAGAGGAATTGTACGTAAATTTCATGTTTATATGTTGGGAATGGCCCAGTTACTTATGCCTGAGGGTGGTGTTCTACTATAGCCTGAGGACGTGACTGTATTAGCCTGATGGAATGACTGTATTAGCCTGAGGGAAACATCCTATTTTTCCTGAGGGCAACCTTTCGTGCCTGAGGGATTGACTTTTGTGCCTGAGGGAAACACTTCGTATGCATGAGGGTGAGATTCTGTTATGCCTGAGGGCGTGATTCTGTTATGCCTGAGGGAAATGCCTAAGGGAAAGATTCTGATTACCTGAGGGTGAGGTTTTTCTTGTCTGAGGACGCTGACTATTTAATTATAAATTCACTGTGGTGTTTTCATAATATTAAATGGTTGAATGAATAATTAAAATGGCAATATAACTGGTAAGTTAGATACTTTGAGTACTGTTTAGTTTATTGCCTTTACTTTTTCACACTTTTGTTTTATGTTTGCACACAGTTGGGCACGAGCCTTTGGTGGGTGCCTACTGGGATATATTTCTCACACCCTATTTGGGCCATGATTTTCATCCTAAAGATATTATATTGCTGCAGGTGTAGATAAGGTCAAGGGTCCTTATACAGGTACATGATTGTTGCTGAGGATTAGGGGATCATGGGACTGGGCTGAGGCTCACGATGCTACTGACTGTTTTGCTCTATTTTTCTTTCCTGTACTTGTTCTATACTGTATGGTTGTGTAACATGTTCTGGCTATTTTCTTATAATTTGAGGCATGTTGCACCATTAATTATATACTAGTTTCTTATATCTACTACAGTTGTTTATTTCAGTTGTGTATGGTTTACTGCTTCCGTTGTTGTTGTATGTTTTATTTCATTCTGCTGCTCTACACTTTGACAAATTAGGGCATAGTTTCCCCACTATCAGACCTGGGCCCTCGCTGGTAGTCGGCAGCCTCTGGCATTTGGGGAAATGCGCTTGAGGTCACGTGGTGAACCCGGTTCGGGGCACCCATTTAGTGGCACCCAGAGCCGGGATGTTACAGCCCGAAATCGTGTTTTGAAGGAATATTCTGAAAACCTATGTCAAGACGATTCCAACAGTGCAAACGACATCGAAAATGGAGCTAAAATGAGCTTACTAGGCCTGGTCAAAGTTTGGTCAAACTTTGGGTGCTACGATACCCCCTTGCCAGAGAAGAAGGTACTGTTCCAGCACTGGAAAAATTTCTGGTGGAGTTCCGGTAGCTTCTTCGATATGCCACGTCATCGACACATCATCGCCACGTCATCGGACGATCTCGGCCGTTGATACTGTTTTGATCATATCTTGATCAATCAGTATCCAATTTCAACGATCCAAGAGTCGATTCCACCATTTTTGACCGTTCTAGACACAGCTCTGAGCTCCATTTTTCTAGATTCTGCACCAATTTTAACTGAATTTAAATCCAATGGAGGGATCGTCCACAAGAGGGATGATCATGTTGACTTCTTTGAACTAATCCATTTGGAAGTCTCGAATTGAAGATCATCTCAATGATAAGGATCTTTTTGACCCCATTGAGAATGAGGGAGTCAACCCCGATGCCACAAAGGAAGCGGAGTAGAAGAGGCTGAACAAGAAGACGATCGGCCAAATCCTCCAATGGATTGATCACAACATTTACCACCATGTTTCTCAAGAGACTGGTGCATATAAACTTTGAAAAAAGTTGGAAAATACGTACAAGTCAAAGACCACTCGAAACAAGATCCTCTTGTTGAAGCAGTTAATGAATTTTTTACTACAGAGTGGAAGCTCTATAGCCAAACACACCAGCGAGTTCCAAAACCTGGTGAACCAGTTGGTGGCTACTAGTAAGACTCTAAATGATGAAGTTTAGGTGAACCACTTACTCTGCACTCTTCCCGATAGCTGGGATAAGCTTTTCATCTCACTCAGTAATTCAACGCCTAGAGGAAAACATACCATAATTATAGTAAAGGATGAATTGTTCAATGAGGAAGCTCGAAGGAAGGATGCGAGTTTCAAACAGACGCAAGCTCTCGTTCTGGAGAAGTGAGGGAGACAACAAGGAGGAGGTCGTGGGGCATAAACCAGAGGTCAAAGAAAGAATATAGGAAGGTCCAAATATGGAAGGTGACCAACATACAAATGCTACCATTGTGGAATGGGGGGACACATGAAGAAAAACTTCCAAAATTTGTTACAAGAAAAGGGTCAAAGCAGAAACCAGCAAATAAGAAATAAAGACATGCATGTGAGAATCACCATAGAAGTTATTCTTTTCTCTAAATATGAAGAAGAGACATACTTTCATACATCTGGCCAAGACACAGAATGGGTGGTCGATACTGCAACATCGTACCACGTCACACCACATCGTGAGTATTTCTTGACTTATCAAGCTGGTGACTTTGGTGCAGTCAAGATGGGGAATACCAGTTCGGAAGAGATTGTTGGAATGGGTGATATCCAAGTCAAGACAAACGTTGGATACACAATCACCCTGAAGGATGTTCGGCATGTTCCAAGCCTTCAGCTCAACCTGTTATCAGGTATAGTCTTTGATCGACAAGGCTATGACAACATCTTCAGCAACAGATCATGGAAGATGACAAAAGGACCCATCATCATCAGTCAAGGACACATATGCAGTACGTTGTACAAAACTCATGTGAAGATATGTACAGACAGTCTCAACACGGTGAAAGGAGAAATGTCATCCAATATGTGGCATAGAAGGCTCGACCACATGAGTGAAATAGGGTTATCTACCCTAACAAGGAATAATTACATCAGTATTGACAATAATACATCACTTGATCCTTGTAAATAATTCTTGTATGGGAAGCAACATAGTGTCTCATTCAATACTGCTTCATCACAGAGATCAGAGTTGTTGGATCTGGTGCAATCTGATGTATGTAGACCCATGGAGGTGGATTCACTCAGAGGTAACAAATATTTCTTATACTTTATTGATGATGCATCTAGAAGGGTATAAGTGTTCTTCTTGTGGATGAAGGACCAAGTACTGGACTACTTCAAGATGTTCCACACTATAGTGGAGCGTGAAACTGGAAGGAAGTTGAAGTGTCTTCATTCAGATAATGGAGGAGAGTACACATATAGGTAATTTGATGCCTATTGCAGGAATCATGGAATCCTACATGAGAGGACAGTCCCTCGCACCCCACAACACAAAGGAGTTGCAGAAAAGATGAAAAAAATCATCATGGAGAAGGTCAGAAGCATGATGAGTTTGGCTAAGCTCCCTAATCCATTCTGGGGAGAAGCTGTTCAGGTTTCCTGCTACCTCATCAACCGATCACCGTCAGTCCCTCAAAATTTTGAGATTCCATAGAAGAGATGGTCATGTAAACATCCCTCTTACTCTCATTTAAAAATATGTAGATGTTTGGCATTTCCACATGTATCCAAGGAGCTCAGGCAGAAGCTAGATGGAAGATTTACTCCATGCATCTTCATCGGATATGGAGATGAAAAGTTCAGATACAAGCTTTGGGACCCAAAAAAGAAGAAGGTGATCAGAAGTAGAGATGTTGTGTTCCATGAGAACCAGATGATTGAGGACATTCAAAATCCTAGAATGACTCAAAGGTAAAGTGTCAAGGACTCAATTCGTGATCCAACACCTATACCAGAACCACCCATCATTGAAGAGGAGGAGGTGCAAGAAGACTCATCGACAATAGACCATGAGGAGGTAGAGGAGGATATTGAGCAGGGGGAGACTCAATAATCTCCATAATAAGTTGTAGAATCAGCATAAGAGCTAGGTGATGTTGTGCCTCCTGAACCTAACATTTCATAGGTTCTAAGATCTTCATGAGGAATGATTCTGTCAAAAAAATATTCGGAGTTAGATTACTTGTTGCTGACTAATGAGGGAGAGCCAAAAGGATACCAAGAAGCAGTGTATCATCTTGAAAAACATAAGTGGCTGCATGTAATGCAGGATGAGATAGTCTTTGATGAAGAACCAAACATATGATTTGGTGGAATTACCCAAAGGTATAAGGTACTTATGAACAAATGGGTGTTCAGGTTGAAGAAGGATGACAATAAAAGGGAGGTCAAGCACAAAGCTCGGTTAGTTGTCAAGGGATTCATTCAGAATAAAGGAGTTGACTTTGATGAGATATTTTCACCCATGGTGAAGATGGATTCAATCCGAGTCTTTTTCGGATTAGTGGCTAGCTCAGACTTGGATATTGAACAGATGGATGTGAAGAGAGATTTTATTCATGGTGACCTCTTCAAGGAGATCTATATGAAGTATCCCGAAGGATTTTAGGTTTATGGATAGGAAAACCTCATATGCAAATTGAATAAGTGCTTATACGGACTGAAACAAGCTCCCAGGCAGTGGTACAATAAAGTTTGAATCATTCATTGCGAGTCATGGCTACAAGCAGACACAGGCAGACTGGTGTGTTTACATCCAGAGATTTTAGGATGGTAACTTTGTTTCCCTTCTACTTTATGTTGATGACATGTTGATCATTGGGATGGATGCAGCGAATATTAACCAGTTGAAGAAGGAGTTATCCAAGTCTTTTGATATGAAATACTTGGGAGTAGCTCAATCGATTTTGGGGATACAGATCATTCGTGATAGAAAGAGGAAATTGTTATTGCTTTCTTAGGAGAATTATGTTGAACGTGTTCTGAAATATTTCAACATGGACAAAGCCAGACCAGTGAGAATTCCTCTTCCTGGTCATTTGAAGTTGAGCAAGATTGCATGCCCGTTATCCAAGGAAGAATTCGAGGCGATGGATATGATTCCATACTCCTCAGCAGTTGGAAGCTTGATGTACGCTATGGTGAGTACGAGACTTGACATTGCCCATACAGTGGAAATCATGATCCAATTTCTAATCCTAGAAAGCAGCACTGGGATGCATTCAAGTGGATTCTGAGGTATCTTAATGGTACTTTAAAATTATGTTTGTGCTATGGAGGAGTTGAACCTATCTTGGAGGGCTATACAGATGTGGAAATGGCCAGAGATCCTGATAGAAGGAATTATACATCAGGATACATCTATACTTTTGCAGGAGGAGCTGTATCATGGTAGTCAAGGTTGCAGAAGTGCGTCGCTTTATCCATGAAAGAAGCAGAGTACATTTCTACTTCGGAAGCTGGCAAAGAGATGTTGTGGCTAAAGCATTTTCTTCAAGATATCGGATTCATCCAGAAGGAGTACAGGGTTCATTGCGATAGTCAAAGTGATTTTGACTTGAGCAATAACTCCATGTACCATTCCTGGATGAAGCACATTGACATTTTCTATCATTGGATACACGAAGCGATGGATCAACAACTGCTTCGACTTGTGAAGATCCACATGAAGGAGAACCCGATGGATATGTTGACAAAGGTGGTTTCTCGGGAGAAGCTAGAACTTTTCAAATGCTCAAGCAGATTGTAACTGGAGGGAAAAAATTGATGCATATTCCAGCTGCCATGGTTGGTGGGTGTTGCACCAACTACACCCACCATAGGAGGACTTCTATTTTGGGGGCTGTACAGTTCACATGTGCAAAAACTATTGTTTTGGTTGCCATTGGAGTTGGTGGCCACCATGTTTGAATTCCAAGGTTGGTGGGAGAATAGGTGGTGGAGTTGTGTCAAACTTGACACCCCCACCATGGCTATATAAGGAAGCCATGGGGAGCTTCCATCATTCAAGTTAGAGAGCCAAGTGAAGATCTCTATTGTGAGAGGGCCAGGAGAGCTCCGTGTTTGTGAAATAAAGGGAGGTGTGGGAGGGGTCATTGTAGTCTTTTGTTTTTGAGAAATAAAGTCTGGTTTCCTCTTCCATTCATATCTCTTAGTGGTCAGTGAACCACAAAAACACAACCACTCATATGGATAGTCTGGAGCAACGTTGACAAGCCTCAAAACCACAATTTTTTAATCGAATTCAATAGTTGATGACATTTCTTCTTCCATGAATTCCTCATCCCTTTGGGAGTATAGTTGGGATCATGAAGAACAAGGTATAGCTGAATTCCACAAATATGTCTTCGGTGTTTTGTGAAATTGGGAAAAGCAACTGATGTTGGATGATGATCATCCTTCATTGGTGACTGCGGGATCCAGGGTGTGCCATGCACCCACTATTGATGAAACATCTCCAGGGCATCACACTGTGATCCCGCTCGTCGAGGCTGCTACACATGACTTGCCCCTATTCGGTAAGGGGTGGACTTGCTAAATTTTCATGACACAGACCCCAGCATCTGGATTAACTGGGAAGAGATGTATTATTGAATCCAACATACTCTAGAGGATTTCAAAATTTCACTCGCCCATGTTATTATGGAGGGTGTTTCCATCCATTGGTTTTCTATTCTCCTGGAAGTTCATGATCATCTGTCTTGAATAATAAATTGAGCATTTAAGTGGTTTGTAAATTCACTATCAATATGAGGAATTAGTTGCACTTCACCAATAGGAGGTGGTCCTGGATTATATTGATAGCTCACCTCCTTGACACCTCGTCAACCATAATGCCAAAATGATGGATATTTTCTCAATTTTTTAAGTGAAGATATTCGACATTTGGTATGCATTTATAATCCCAAAACCCATATTCAAGCTATTTGTCTCACCTAAAATGTTGATATCACGGTCTGAAAAGGCATTGGGACACAGTTTTATGGGGATAGTTCTCATTTCTTCAATGTTCTCAGTGGAGACACTACTTTAGCATTCTCAGTGTGACAATTCTCGGGGACACAACCTGGCACCCCTTTTAACCCTTCTTGATCCATGACACATGCTTCATCAGGGTCAAGCCATGAGGTTACAAAACCTTATTTTTTTGGGAGGTGTATGTGTTCAATAGGTAACTACACATAAGTGGGAAGATCACCACAAACACATCTTCAGTTTTTGTTGCAGTTTTACATACAAACCATTATGTAAATATGTTGATCCTAAGATGCATGGGCTACTCCTTGATGAGGATGATGGATTACCTGATACTCCTCCCCAATTACCGTTTAAGGATATTCACCATGACTTGGAGGATGTACCTTGTGAAATAGAATACATGATTATGGAATACCAAATATTACCCAACTATCCATCGGTTTCTTCACAGCACCCAGTGACTTTTCCTTCCATGAAAGTAAGCTGGTAGTGTGGGAGACATTCTTATTATTACCCTCCTAGATAGTGGGGAGACCCATAACTTCATCTCTCCATAAGTGATCAAATTTTTGGGACACCCAGTATACCACCCTCATCACCTGAACATCAAGTTAAGTGATGGACATCGCATTAGCTCACATGGGGTGTGCAATAATTTAAAATTGGTCATGGTCTAGTACACATGTTTAAAAGATGCTCATGTTTTGGATATGGGTGTCCTTGACTTTATTTTGGACATCTCCTATTTATGAACTCTGGGGGTAGTAATCTCCAATTGGGATACAATGACCATGAAACTTTTAGATGCTCAAAAAACATATATTCTTTAGGGTTCTTGTCCATACACCCAAATAGCCTCCTCTTAGGCTAGGGGTTCCAACCCTTACAGTAGGATTTGTGGCCACCATCTACTATTGGGAGCCAAATCTGATGCCACTCTATCTCTCCTTGATGAATTCTAGCAAACTGGTTTACACCAGTTGCTTGAAAATTTTTCTCAAGTCTTTTATGATCCTATAGGCCTACTATAAGTTTTAGGCGTAGTGAAAGTATTATTCGATGGTATGACCGACTCAAATTTTAGTCTTAAATCACATGTAACCGTTACTTTACATGATCAAAACATCATGTCCACTGAAAAAAATAGATTATTTGACTAGATTAAAATGTCGAAATCAAAAGTGAAGGATATTTACATATAATTTATAATTAATTTATGAGTAGATATAAAATTACCTCAACCTATAATTCTGTTTTCATTGATGATCTGGTTAACAGGACCTTGTCATACCGTTGTTATGCTGTAGGATCTAAGTACAAAATCCCTCTAGTGGTGATCCACACATGCACCACAACCTCTGAAAGATTCCATAGAACTGTTGGGTTCCAGTACAACAGATCCTGATTGATTTTTTTTTCTGTGGTTGATCACAACATAATTCTTCTTGAGAAAGGGAAAAATCTTGATGATCTCTCATTGTCTTGAGAGAGAAATGGAGTAGAACACTCTAGATCTATTGATCTCTCTCTAGGGATTGAGAGAGTCACCCTATCCATTGTGCACATAAATTTTGTTTTAGGAAAGAAATATAATTAGATATTTATTTTTGGAAGGTTTAGGGTTGGTTTATCACACACAAGACCTTTCACAATTCCATAATTATTAGTTGACCCAATGTACAAAAATAATAATATAAATATTATTATTATATGTATGACATGTGCAACGGATAAATAATATAAATAAATTTAATTTATACCATTTTCAATCGGATTATTAAACTATGTCCGCTTTACATCATCCACATTTATAGATCATTGAATAATTATTATTTATTTAATAACTAAATATCACTATATTTATCATATTTCCAATCAGATTGATAATATCAGCATGATTTCCATCATCCAAAATTATAGATCGCTGAATAATGATTATTTATTTAATAAGTAAATATCATTGGATTATACATCGATAAATATAAAAATTATTATATTCGCCAAAATTTCAAACAAATATTTATTATTATTATTTAACACACCTATTACTTTGAATAACTTGTGATTAAAGTATGGAGATCAACCAAACTAAATAAATCTTATTTACTCTAATTTGTTAAATTTAGTACTATAATTTAACTAAGATTGTGAATGCACTTACTGTGTGACCCTATAGGCCTATTTCTCAGTGACATTAGGTATAATCATTTATAGTCCAAGATTAGCATCTATCAACACATAAAGGAATCCATAGAGAAAAAAATTAACATTAAAACAATGCCCAAACTAATATGAAAATTTACCATGTAATATAATATATTTATCACAATATCTCAAATCAAGTAGGTTTCATGACGGTGACATCAACCTATATTCTCCATGTCTCTTTGTTTGAGTTCCTAAAAAAGAACACTATCATTAAACACCATGACCATGAATAAATTTTTGTGGTTCTATTTCCATCAAAGGTATTGAGACATTAAAAAAAAGGGATAAATCTTTTATCGCATTATCCATTAATGCTATATCACTCGTGATGCACCCAACATATCTTACTTCACACGCGAACATATGTCATCATGACTTTTGTCAATACGTCAAAGTACACAAGTTGTGATATACATAAATGATAATCATAAAGTTTAAGTGTTAATACACATGTTCACATATAGAAACATCTAATTACACATGGACATGTGGATTTCCTATTTACAGATTTGTTCACATAACCTCATATCTTGGAGATTGCCAAGGGTGAACACCATGAGAATGTGTCTCAATTTCTTATGAGCCTACTACTCCTAATAGCTTGTATTGTCTATTTCCAGTCATAAAATATCATCCAACTATAGAATAAGGTTCAATAATAATGTCATGAAACCTCTGGGATCTCATCATAGTGAAGATCAACTAAGACCTTTCAATATGAGATATATTCTAAGGATATTATCACACACAAATATTATACAGAAGAACAATCATGATTTGAAAATAAAACTTATTTAATAAGAAAAACATGTAATCAAGTACTAAACAAGTTGGTTCTAGGGAACCAACTACAGCAGACCCCCACTTACACTAGAATCACCCAACAATAGCTTTTAGTCCTCTAGCTCCCACATGATACTCATGTTTTTGCAGAGATAAAGCATTAGTTAAGGGGTCTTCCATGTTTTATTCTGGGGATATTCTAGTCACTGTAACTTTACCTCATTAAAAAAATATCTCAAGAGATGAAACTTTCGAAGTATGTTCTTTTTTCCTTTGGTGTGACCTTGTCTTTTTGGAGAGAGTCACTACTGTAGTGTTATCACAGAAAACTGTTATAGGATCTTTACTACTAGGTACCACATCAAACTATTAGAAAAAGTTGTGATTAAAAAATGCTTCATTGGTTACATCAGAAGCTACAATATACTCAGAATCTCTTATAGAATTAGTGAAAACTAACTTCTTTGAACTCTTCCAGGTGAAAACTCCTCCGTTGAAACAAAAACATATCCAAACTGCATATTTAGAACATTTTGATCTATCTAAAATATAGAATTTGTATATCCCCTAATGAATATCTCTTCATCTCCTCCATATATCATAAACCTATCCTTAATAAATCTATGACACTTAAGGATAACCTTAAAAATAATCAAATGTCGTTCATATAGATCTTCTTAATATCTATCTACCATGCTTAAATCATAGTCAACATCAAGCCTCTTACATAACATGACATTCATGATATATCCTATCACATAAGCGTATGTGATGTTACTCATTGTCTCACTTTCCTCTTGTGGATGAGGAAAAATTTTCTTGGAAAGATGTATATCATGTGACACTATAACCAATCACCTCTTGGATTGTTCCATACTGAACCTCTTCAATATCTGGTCAATATATGTACCATGACTTATTCTGAGTAGCCTCTTAGATCTATCATGCATGATATTTATCCATAGAATATAGGTTGTTTCACCAAAGTCCTTTATGGATAAGAACTTTCTCAACCATGTCTTAACCACTTGTAAGGTTGGTATATCATTTCCAATTAGTAATATGTCATCAACATATACTATTATGAAAACAAATTTACTCTCACCAAAACTCTTGTAAACACATGGCTCACATTCATACTTAATAAAACTAAATTATTTTATGGCTTCATAAAATTGAATGTTCAATGACCTAGACATGTGTTTTAATCCATAAATGGATCTCTGCAACTTTCATACCTTTTTGGCATTCCCTAGAATCACAAACCATTCTAGTTGTTTCATATATACATCCTCCTAAAGGTTCCCATTATGGAATTAAGTTTTGACATCCATTTTTAAAATCTCACAGTCATAGTAATCTACTATGGAAATGAAGATTTTGATGTATTTAAACATGGAAACTTGTAAAAATGTTTCTTTATAGTCAATGAATTGACGTTGTTTAAACCCTTTAGCCACTATACATATGTTATAGGTATTCACTTTACCTTCCATGTCCATCTTTCTCTTGAATACCCATTTATATCCAATAGGTTTCACATCAAATAGTGGATCAATTAAAACTAAAACTTGGTTTTGATACATCTAATCCATCTCAAAATTCATGGTTTCTTTCTATCTTTTAGCTTATGATCTCTATATTGTCTCCTTGTAGGAGAGAGGGTCATCATTGTTAACTAATAATGAGCCACCATTATCAGTGACTCAAAAACCATCTCTCTAGTTTTCTCACCTCTCTTCTAATCCTATGAAATATTTTTGTTTCAAGAACACCTTCTTCTAAAAGGACCTATAGAATCAGTTCTTGTACCAACCTCTTGTGTACTGTGTGCATAAACTTCATCAAAGTCAATCTTTCTCCCACTATCCTCCTTGATGATGTGCTCCCCCACAAGAAATATGGTATCTATTGTAATAAAAACTTTCTAATCTGAAGGGTTGTATAGATAATATATCCTTATTTTCTTGAGATACCCTATAAAGATACACTTCATGTTGCGGGGTGCTACTTTGTTGATTGATCTAATATTAAGAAACCCTTCGCATCCCCATGCATGAATATGTGAAAAAATGGGTTTCCTTACTCTCCATAATTCAAAGGGAATATTGTTTTCCTCTTTAGTTGGTACTCATTTTAGTAAGTATAATGTTTTCTATAATGCATATCCCCAAAAAGATAATGGAAGGCTTGCGTGACTCATCACTGACCTTACTATTTCTAACAATTCCTTCTTTCACTATGAACATTACACTATGGTGTATAAGGTAGAGTGAGTTGATATAAAATCTTATACTCATGAAGAAACATGATAAAGTCTTGGTTAAAATATCCACCAAATCGATTAAATCGAAGTTTTCTTTATCTTTCTACCAATTTGATTCTCAACCTCATTTTTGAAGTCTTTAAACTTCTCAAATGATTTGGACTTATACCTCATTAAATAGATATAACCATACCTGCTCAAGCCATCAGTAAAAGTAATAAAGTATGAGAATCCAACTCTAGATTCTCTTTGAAAAGGTCCACACACATCAGTGTGTACCAATTCTATAAGATCTTTGGCCCTTTCACCTTGACCATCTAATGGTGGTTTGATCATCTTTATTTGTAAACAAGCATGATATATTATCTCAAAATAGTATAAATTACTATCTTGATAGAGCTTTGTTAAACTCTTTTCATTTATATGTCCAAGATGGTGATTCCACAACAGATTTTCATATGCTTCGAGAATATTAGTTTTTTTCTCAATTGTCAATATTTGGTTTTCATAATTTAATACATAAAGTCCATTATTCAGCTGCACTATATGATAACTTATGATATCTTTATAAAAGCAGCAAACCTTATTTCCAAATCTGAAAACAAATCCATCCATATCTAAAAAATAAACATAAATAATGTTCATGGTAACAATATAAACATAACAATAGTTCTTTAAAACCAAAATCATTCTTGTTGGCAACATGATATGGTAGTCTCCAATGGCTAGAATACTCAGTCTCACTCTATTGGCATCCCATATATCAACCTAATCCCTGCTAATCTTATGAAATTTACTTGGTTTCTATATTTTGATACAAATATGAGCACCATATGTAGTATCTAACACCAAAATTGTATATATAGAAAGATTACACTCAATAATGAAGACACTTTAAGCTTACCCTACTTTGGATAGGTGCAATTCCTCTTACATTGGCCCTGATTTCTACATGAAAAACAAACCACATCCTTTTTCTTTTCTTGTCTATGGATCTTCTTCTTCTTGGAGGGATTATGGTCTAAAACCTTAGACTTGGAACGATTATTAGAATTATTTTTCTTTTTCCTCTTCTTCTTATTAATCAAAAAAATAGTGGGTTTATCATTCCCCATGTCTTTATCAACTTGGCAGATAAAAGTAAGAATTTTCGATAGCGTCTTCTCGCTATTGCTCATATTATAATTCACAATAAAACTAGATAAGTTTTTGGGTAGTAAAGACAAAATGAGATCTGTGTGCAACTCATCAAGGATGTTAAAACCAAGATATCAAGGTGCTCAATGTATCCAATCATCTTGACTACATGTGTCCTTGATGGCACTGAATCTCCAAGCTTGCACATGAAAAGTGCATTGAATATCTCATATATCTTTGATCTCACCTTCTCTTTATAGAGATACTAAAGTTGAGAAACTATGTTATACACATCCATACCCTCATATTGATTTAAAATTCATTAAACATGGAGGATAACATAAAACATTGGACATCCATTGCATCATCCACATGCTTTATGTAGAAATATACTTTTTCCCCACTAGCCTCTTTGGAAAGTGACTTAGGAAGTGGGGTTTCCTGCACGTATGATTTCCATTCCTGGTGTAGTATAACATGAAAATGCCTATACCATTCCTATAAATTCATGTCAATGAAGAAATTACCCTTATCTAGTATGAATCAAAATGATATTGTTGGAGTTGTTTGATTTTTCATTTTCTACAAATTAATATTTGATAATTAGTACTTGTTTTGATTAAAAAAATTGATTAATAAATTTAAATAAATTAAATTCCATTAATCACCCACTATTTTTTGAAATATAACAACCATCACCATCAGTTCCAGAATATCTTTTCTCTTAGATATTCTAGTAGCAAGGATCCATATTCCCTTCTCATAACCCAAAATTGGGTATGACAATCTATTTGAAGGGTTTTAGGAAGACTCAATTTGTCAACTACATTAACTTGTAGTTCCTTGATCCATTGAGTGGACTCCCCAATCCTGAAATCTTATTTCAATATTTCCTCAACCTTTGACTCTTAGTTACATCAATCCCTGCTTCAATAGTTAACCCTTGATGTAATTTATGTTAAGACAAACCAAAAATTCAAGCTAAAATTTCCATGATAATTGAAGGCACCCCAACATGGGTTGGTCAAGTAATTTTAAATATGAGGTTGATTCTAACTTAAGTAGTGGAAGGCTAAGCCGACTTAATATGAGGTTGATTCTAACTTAAGTAGTGGAAGACTAAGCCGACTTAATATTTTAATTCAGAGATTTTTATCCTTATGAGTAATAAACCTTTTATCATTTTACATGCGTTGTTAATATTAAATGGATTTTACTTAGGTGATTAACCATGTATGATAAAATATTTACACATAATCCGGTTATATTTTATTCTATCATTCATACTTATTAATTAATTTATTAAGTGATCGTGTAATATTCAAAAACATAAATAATTAACCATTCAACTGACAAAAATAAAATATAAGTGACATGATCATGAGATTTTTTAACAGTTAGTTTATCTATTGGATGATAAAATAACCCTCAAACCTAGGTAAAAACAACTTGAATCATAGTTTGGTTCATGTTTTAGTATTCCACCTTGGATCTTATGCATCACCTCGATTGGTTTCATCTTGGATCCTTTATTCGAACCGCCTCCACTTTCTTAGGAGATTCATACTGACATAATATTTTTCTCACAAATAGGTGAGGGGATTAAATGGATTTAATAAAGGAAGATTACATAAAAGAAACCACGGGTATGAAAACACTTAAATAATAAGGAGGGGATGAATCACATAACATCAATAATAACTTATCCATAATAAATTAAAAGAATCCAATCACACACAAGGGATGGTCTAATATAATGATCATCCATACACATCATGTAATGAGAATACATTTTCAATCTTGTTATCAATTAATTAAATTCATTATTTAATTAAGATAACACATCATGAATTAATCTAATTAATTCAATTTATCTTAAAGTCAATGCACATGGAGCATTTGGAGTGGGAGCTGCTGGATCAATAGGTTTTGGGTGTTTTGTTCCTTACATTGTCCAAAAACCTGGAGTTCAACATCAGAGAGAATAATATGATGATTGGAATGATGCAAGATCTCTCGAATATGTCCAAGAAGTCTTCTGAGGGAAAAAAGTTCACTTGATGCAACAATTGTTCAACCTGAAAATGGTTGAAGGGAGAATTTTTATAGATCACATCAATGAATTCAAAACCATAATAAGTAAATTGAAATCAGTGTACATTGTACTCAGTGATGAGGTAAGTGCACTATCTTTACTATCTTCGTTACCTAACAATGGGTAAGTGATTGTAACAACTATGAGCAGTTCTTTAGGAAATACCAATCTGGTTCTGAAGGATGTGTGAGGCTTGATCCACAGTGAAGATATCTAAAGAAGAGAATCATGTAGATTCTATATTTTTTATCTGAATATAGAAGTAAGAGGAAAATATGAATAGTGAAAAATTGTAGAGGATGATAAAAGTCAAGAGGAAAGAGTCAGGACAAGTCAAAGGGGGCTGGTCCTAGCTACTGGACTTGTGGGAAGAAATGACATGTCAATTAGGAGTGCAGAGATAAATGGAAGGTACCTATAACCAATGAAAAAAACACGGTGACTGAAGGAACTAATGATGTGATTTTTTTGATCATGGATATCCTAATTAAGTCTTGGATTTTTGACTCGGGGCATCTTTTCATTCTACATCAGAGAAGGGTTTCCTAAAAAATTATGTTTTTGGAAATTTTGGCAAGGTAAATCTTGTTGATTATGAACCCTTATAGATTGTGTGTAAAGGAGATGCATAGATCAAGACCAATAGTGAGAGATTACTGGTTCTGGAAAATGTGGGGTATGTCCCGGGTTTAAAAAGAAATATCATTTCTTTTGGGAAATTTGATGATGCAGGCTTCAGTACCATGTTTACAGGTGGTGCTTGGAATATTACCAAGGGAGATATGGTCATAGCTATAGGAGTAGAAAATGGTACTCTGTACGACATGACAAAGACATGAACTAACATAGTGGTATCAGTAAATTCTATTGGGGATTCTTAAATGTGGAACTATATGCTAGGCCACATGAGTGATAAGAGGTTGATGGTCCTGGAAATAAAAGGGCTGCTACCAGAGTTGAAGTCAGTGAAAGTTGGATTATGTGAATATTTCATCCTTGGAAAGAAGAAGAATGTATCATTTTCAAAAGGAGGTAGAACACCAAAGGCTGAGAAGTAGGACCTGGTGTACACTGATGTTTGGGGGCCTACATTAGTACATTCCCTTAGAGGGTCACAATATTATGTGACATTTATTTATGACTCAACAAGGAAGGTATGTGTTTACTTTATGAAAGGAAAATATGATGTGTTCAATATGTTTCAGAAGTGGAAGGTAATGGTGGAAAGTGAGTCAGGAGAAAATATAAAATTATTGATGTCTTATAATGGTGGAGAGTATGAAAATAATGAGTTTAGGAAATTCTATGAAAATAAGGGAATTCGGTGGGAGAAGACTATCCTAGGAAAACCACAGTGGAATGGAATAGCTAAAAGGATGAATAAGATAGTTAATTAATGTTCCAGGATCATGAGGCTTCATTTGGGATTACCCAAGATCTTCTAAGATGATGCAGTGAACATGTCAGCATATCTCACCAATAGAAGTACATCTGTACCAATGGGAGAATTTCTACCAGAGGATCTATGGTCTGGTAAGGAGGTAAGACTCTCATATTTATGAGTGTTTATAATTTTTTATTATGTACATATTGATGAAAACTCAAGGTACAATCTTGATGCTAAGTCCAATCCATGTTTCTCTATTGGTTATGGTGTTGAGGAGATCAATTACTACTTTTGGGATGAGCTCAATAAGATGTTCATCAGGAGATAGAACATGGTATTCAATGAAGGTGTCACATACAAGGATCTTCATATAGTTGAAGATGAAAATGGTAACAAAGAATAAAAGTTAAAAGAGAAATTGGAGCTTGAAGGTGAACCTAAGCATGAGACATCAGAACCAGTGGAGCCCAATCCTCTAGTGGAGTTGAGGAGATCAATAAGGGTGAGAAGGCCTGTGCAGAGTTATTCACTATCATTACACTATTTTCTATTGACTAAAGGTGGAGAACTAGAATGTTTTAAAGAGTAAATTTAGTTTAAGGATTCAAGTAAGTGGAAGTTGTCCATGAATGAGGATACTTCTTCACTACATGAAAATAATAATTTGGAGTTGGCACCTCTACCACAAGTAAAGAGAGCATTGCAGAATAAATAGGTATACCAGGTCAAGGAAGAACATGATGGAAAGAGTAGGTACAAGACAAGTCTAGTGGTTAAAGGCTTTCAATATAATAAAGGTGTGGACTTCACTAAAAGAATTCACCTATAGTGAATCTTACCACCATCCAAGTGGTTCTCATTATTGTTTCATCAGAAGATTTATACCTTGAGTATCTTGATGTCATGAATTATTTCCTTCATATAGATCTAAAGGATGAAATCTACATGAAGTATCTAGAGAGATATGTTGATTTTGGTAAGGAATACATGGGGTGAAAAATCTAGAAGAGATTTTATGGGTTGAAGTAGGCACCCAGGTAGCGGAACAAAAATTTTGATGCATTCATGACTAAAAATTCATAAAAACAATGTGTCATGGATCAATGTTGCTACATCAAGTCTTTTGGTGATGAATATATTATACTTATTCTATATTTGGATGACATTCTTATTGTTGGATCATGTATGTAAATAATTAATGAGATGAAAGGGCGGTTGGCTAAAGAGTTCGAAATGAAAGATCTTGGAGAAGATGTAAATATTTTGGGGATGAAGATCAAGAGAGACTGCATAGTTGGAACCTTGATGTTATCATAGGATGAATACATTAAAAAGGTTTTGATAAGATTCAATATGTTGTAAGAAAATGTATTCTATATTCCCCTAGAGGTACATTTCAAACTATTAAAGGAGAAATCATAGAAGATGGAAGAATAGGTTGAGTACATGGAAAAGGTTCCATATGCATCATATGTTGGAATCCTGATGTATGTCATGGTATGTACTTGACCTGACATTTCTCATGTAGTGGGTGTTGTGAGAAGGTACATGACTAACCTTGGAAATCAACATTGGGAAGCTGTGAAGTGGGTAATGTGGTGTTTTAATGGAAGTAAGGAGGTATCTATGTGTTTTGGGAAAGGAAATTCATTATAAGGGTATGTGGATACTGACCTTGGAGGTGATGTCAACAGAAGGAGGAGTATCATAGGTTATGTATTCACATATGGACGAAATAAGGTAAGATGGATATCACAATTGTAGAAGGTGGTGGATTTATCCACCACAGAGGTAGAATGCATTATTGTAATATAAGATGGTAAGGAGATGGTTTAGCTGAATAACTTCTTGGATACATTGGGAAGAAAGAGATAGGAGATTATATTGCACTATGATAGTCAAAGTTCCATAAATCTTGCAAAGAACCCAACATTTCATGCCCAGATGAAGCACATTCTGTTGATGTATCATTTCATTAGAGGTTTGATACAAGATGTGTTGCTGAAATTGCAGAAGATGTGTGTAACCAACAATCTAGAAGACATGTTGACAAAGCCAATGGTAATATAGAAGTTGAGGCACTAGTGTAACTCTTTTGGTCTCCATTGATGAACAGAGGATGAGAGGTAGAATAATGGAGGGAAAAATGGGAGAAAAAAAAGAAAAAACATGTTATTTCATGAATCATCAACTTGAAATTGAAGCTGTGAATGGAAGGAATGGCACTTATTAGTGAAGAGGAGGAGGAGCTCAGATTAAGTAAGTTTTCTTAGTCGGTGGCATCAAAGCAGGTCAACATAGTGGATCATCCAAAAAGTAGGTTAGTGTAAGCTCAATACAGGATATAAGAATCAATGTATAACATAAACACCCATATATATATTTATTCAGGAAATGCATCACACCACTAGGTGGTCATAACCAACTGACAACCACAGGATTCTACTTGAAGAAGTGCTTGTTCTGGGATAATCCACTCCATGATCCATGCTATCATTAGAGACACTCAACGAAGAGGTCTATATCACTGGTCTCTACCCAAGAAAGCTCACTAGTCTAAGGAGACCCCGATACATAGATAGAGGGTCGCCCCCAGAACTATTGGGGAACACTACAAACCCAATTTTGATCAACCTGCTACATAAAGGATCAAATTCCAATGATACCACAGACCCTACTAATAAAATATTATAGATGAAAGATCAAATCCCTGCTCAGGGATGTCATACTAGTTCCACAAACCCCACATATGGAACAAAGACGATAGAGGATCACACCCCAGTCTGATAGGGGGACACCATAACTCAAACTCAACCTCTAGATGGGATCACAATCCTATGATGTCGATATAATGCCACATTGTACCCTCAAGGGAATAGACCAAGGGAACACACTCAACCTAGATTAATCCAAACTAAGGAAATGAAGAGCTACAAACACTCTTGAAGAGGGGTTCACAATGTGTACCAAGGGATACAAGGCACATCCATCTATCCCCGAGCCTTATCGTGTGGTAAATCCTCACATGGTCATGTAAATATAAAGATACATGGTGTGTAGATATCTCTCGGCACCTTCCAGTGTGTTTCTGGCTATGTCTATATATTATTGGTCATGTCTATGTTCCTATCAGTGTACACCTAGCTTTGTTAGTGTCCAAGTACACGACGTGACACTAACTATGTACTTTTTATCATGCTTGTGTACTGTCTAAAGTACATGCTGAGCCATCATAGAGGGGTGACATGACATGTGACTGAGTCACACAATGTGTGATATTTAACTCTAGCAAAAACCCTAGCTCTACATCCAGGGGCCCACACTCCTTTTAACATTCATTACACACCGTGTTTCTCAAGAATTTTCATATTCATTAGATCATCCTTTATGTCATCCACCACATCTCCATATCCTTTATCCTCACTAGAATCTATAGATCATGGGTCCACCAAGCCTTTTCATCACTGCTAGTTGAGACCTGGGTCCTTAATCTTCTCAGAAAACCATCCATTGAGTCATTCATCTTCATGCATCAAAACTGGAAAGAACAGAACTACAAAATTGTTTGATCGACCTCTGATCATCCACTATCATTATCGCATCTCAACCACACCATGGATCATGAACCACACCCACAATATTGATCCTTTACGCCAAATAATGGTTGCATAATGATCAGATATTGAGTATTCGTTGAACCATAAGCCAAAATAAAATGCCTTCAATGAACGTGCAGAGAATAGGGGATGAAATCTAAAAGCCAAAAATGTGTGGAATAAACCTCGGTCATTGTTTTTTTGGACTTGATCCATTTTCATATAATAATATGAACGAAGAGGGATATATTAAAACAAACAAATAACAATTCCATCGATTTAATTATAGTGATGATGCATGTATCAATTTTGTTCATGGAATTGATCTGCGTTTGTATGAGATTAAGAAACGAGATGGAAATCAACAAACAAAATATCCTACATGGATTTTGGATTGATCAATGATTAATAATAGTTTTGTTTTTTCATCATTAATAACATCCATGAACTCCATTGGTGTAATGATCCATAATCTGATCTTGATCCATCATCATCATCAAGAAATCTCTCCAATAGTTGTCTAGTACTCTAGGGTTAGAGTGGTCAACCATGAAGAAATATAATAACTATACACTTAAAAGAGAAAAAGGTTTTTTCATCAAAAATAATAAAATAAATTTATTAATTTATTTATTTAATTTATTTATACCCTCATTGAATTTTTCACAAGCTTCCCACAATGACAAATATTATATCACACCTAGGATAAAACCCGTATTCTAAACCCAATGGTGCTCTTAGATTTTTTATTCGTTCCCCTGTTTGGGAGTTATTAAAATTTCTGAAAAATTGTGCATGTATTCTATTTAATATATTTGATATATTTAAAACATTTATTCTAGGAACACCAAGCCTCAGAATCATACACTGTCTTAGCGCTTGGTATCGAGAATAATCCATATAATATCAAAAAATAAGATATATAAAAACTTGAGTCATTAAAATTTTCCTAACTTTGGTCTTTTCAAACCAAAAAAAGAAAAACCTATTAAAAAATATTAGGTTATCAGGCTCACATCTGGGTCTCCTTCTCCCAGGTTCCCTTCTAAATATTCCCATTCTATCACCGGACACACAAAAGTGGAATCGATCACCACACAAAAGATCCTCTCCTTCCAATCCTGGATCTCCACCGGGTACTCTGTAAAGATAGCTCCATCCTTGATGTCTAGCTCACCCTAGTCGATAATGTGTGATGGGTCATGCATGTAACTCTTTAGCTATGATACATAGAAGATGTCTTGTACCCATTCCAACAGTGCCAGTAGAGCCAAGAAGTGTGCCACCTTTCCAGCTCTACAGAGTATTTAAAAGGGATAAATGAATATCAGAGATAACTTGTCGCCACAAACAAATATTCTCAATACACATCAATGTGAGACCCTTGAGAACACATGGTCACCATCCTCAAACTCTATATGTCTCCATAATTAGTTTTTATAAGACTTATGATGTCTCTGTGTTGTCCTTATCCACTCCTGGATGATCTGAACCTTCTCTGTAGTATCTCTCACCAATGTTGGGTCCATGAGTGCTGAATCACCTAGATCAGTCCCACAAAGTGGTGACTTGTAGAGTTTCCCGTACAAAGTATTTAATGGCTTCATACTAATGCTGGAACACAAACTCCACCATGGGTAGGTGATCCTCCCAACAATGGACAAAGTCCAACATGAAAGCCTGTAAAATTTCCACCAAGGCCTGAATGGTTCTCTTTGTTTGGACATCAAATTGGGGGTGAAATTTCATGCTCAAGTATAACTGAGTCCCAAATTCCTCTTGTAATCCTCTATATAATCGAGATGAGAAGCAATCATCATAGTAATAGATGATCATCGAGGGAACTCTATGGAGTTAAACTATCTCCAGCATGTAGAGGAATCCCAATCTCTCAACTGAACTTTCTTCTCGAATAGTTAGGAAGTGTTACGACTTGGTGAGTAGGTATACGATCACCTAGATGGAATCGTTTCCTCTGTACATATGTGGTAATCCCATCCTTAAGTCCATGAAAATCTGATCCCACTTCCACTTTGTCACCTCAGGGGGTTGAGAAAAACCTGCTAGAACCTAGCGCTCAACCTTTACTTGTTGAAAAGTGAGGCATCGAGAGACAAACTCTGCAACTCTCTTATTTAAACTTGTCCACCAAAACTAATATTGGAGATCCTGATACATATTTTTCACTCATGGATGTATCTCGAAAGGGGATGTATGAAACTCCTGAAACACCTCATCTCACAGCATCAAATGTACCATCATCCATCCTATGAAAAGGATGGTGTGATTCCCTCTTTCAGAATATCCATCATGAGCATGTACAGTGAATATCTGAGTTCATAAGGTCTCACAATCAGTATATTCACATTGAGTATCTCTAAAACACAGTAAAAATGGTGGGGTAACAAAAACTAACTAAATATATGAAGAACCATCCTTTTCCACAAAGGAAATTGCAATGAGGTTAACCATTATAACACCTCATGAAACAACTGAGAACAATATCTCTTACTGAGAGTGTCTTCCATAATGTTCCCCTTCACAAGTTTATAGAAAATATCAAATTCCTAGTCCTGGAGGAACTCTAGCCATAATTTTTTTTCTCAAGTTAAGATCCTTATGCAAGAAGATATACTTGAGACTTTTGTGGTCAGAGTAAATGATAAACCACTTTCCCATTAGGTAGTTTCTCCACATCTTCAGTGTGAATAATACTGATACTAACTCAAGATTTTGGGTCACATAGTTCTACTCATGTGGTCTCAACTGATGTGAACTAGAAGAAATAATCACCTACCTTTACATCATAACACAACCAAGTCCAATCTATGATGTATCACCAAACAGTACATACTCAACACCCTCCTCTAGAAATATCAATATGGGAGTGCTAGTCCACCTCTACCTGAGCTCTTGAAAGAACTACTGACACCTTTCCATCCATATGAAAGGTTTCCCCCTCTAGGTCAATAATTTCAAGGGTGCTGCCACTCTGAAGAAATTGAGTAAGAACCTATAATAGCACCTTGAAAACTAAAGTAAGATCCACACCTCAGTAAAACTCTTGGGTGACTCCCAATCAAGCACTTTCTCAACCTTTTTTGGGTCTACTACTACTCTAGCCTTTGATATGATGTGTCCTAGAAAGTGGAACTCTCAAATCCAAAACTAACACTTTGAGAGTTTCTTGTAAAGTTTATGATCTTAGAGTGTGTATAGGACTATCCTTAAGTGTCTCGCATGATTCTATTAGGATTTTGAATACACTATAATTTCATTGATGATGACCACCAAAAACCGGTCTAATAAAGACTAAAATATTTGGTTTATGAGTCCCATGAACAATTATGGGGTTTCCATTACACTGAGTGACATCACCAAGTATTCATTGTGACTTTAGAGACATCTGAATGCCATCTTCAGTATATCCTCGTCCCATACTCGCAGCTGGTGATAGCCTAATTTGAGGTCAATATTTGAGAATCATAACACCCCTATAAACTGATTAGAGAGTTCTTCAATCCTCAATAGTGGATACTTATTCTTTAGGATCACCTAATTTAAGCATCGATAATCTACACATATCATCATGCTTCCATCCGCATTCTTGGAGAACAACACTGGGGATACCCAAGGGGAAAAACTATGTCTCATAAGGATCTTCTCTTGCTAGATCTCCAACTACAACCTCATCTCTTGGATCTCTAAAGGAGCACAAGAGCCATCCGATATGTTGGTGAAAATATTGGTGCCATCCTAGGATGAAATTAAATGAAAAAGTATAGCTCTCAGCTGAGAGGTAAACCTAGTACATCCTCAGGAAATTTGTCCTTGTACTCTGCCACCAACACAGAAAACTGATAGCCCAAAGCATCCACTACTCCAAAAGTCATTATAGACAACTGATGACTAATCACTTGTACTCTTATATGAATGATCTCATCTAGATCCACCATGGTTTCATTTTCACTCATAAAGTAATACCTCATTATTTTACTGTTGACACACCATATCCTCAGCCTAAAATAGTCAATTTGGGCATGAACATTGGTTATCCAGTCCATACATATGATGATTTCATTAGGCCTCTTTACTACTACAAATATATCCCATAAAAAAATCTCACCTCCAAGTGTTATATTTCACTGTCAGCACAAGTGCTCAATCACTGAGTCACTGCCTGTTGGAGTCTCCAACCGTAAGGGTCGAGCCAATGGATCAACCAAAATATATAATTCTTGAACAATAAGAGTGGAAAGGAATGAATTACATGAACATATGTCTATCAATACTAAAACTAATGTAAAAAAGACATAGATCATTCCTCATATCATCCCTGGAGCCTTGGGTTCATAGGCCTCCATAGCCTGCATCTAGCCCCATCCCTGTCCACCATCTCCCTAAGCCTGACAAGGACCACCTGGTGTTGGTGTTAGTAATAGGTCGAAACCCTAACCACCTCCAATTTCCCTACTATCCTTTCTACCACGTATTCCACTCTGAAGACAAACTTGATTCGACCTCTGCCTCTACCTCAGCGGTCCCTTGACCATCTCATGATAAGTTGTATGATGTGTCAGACAATCCCAAGCCAGATGTCTTTGGCCATCGTAAGAGAAACACCGCCTCTCCCTTAGATGATTCTAGACACTTTGAGATCCCCACACTACTAAATCTGTGTCTTGGTATTGCCTCCTAATGTGTTTGTCTTTCTTAGATCCCTATAACTGATGTCAGCCACCTACTGTCGAGGTCTCAGCTACTAGGTTCCCACTAATAGTTCTTACTATCAGTGATTTATCTTCCAGAAATCTCTCCATACCAAGGGTCGATCAAGTACCCCAAAATAGGTGGTAATGAAAAGGGATACCACTGAAGCCCTAATGTTCTAGCACAAGCGTTGATCAAAGTTTTGAGATTCGAAGAACTGATCAAACACCATATCCAAGGAGAAACGTGAGAGATCAGTAAACCTTATTGTATACTCTACCACGGTTATTATTACCTACTACAGATGCATAAGCTCTTGTATACATACCAATCGCAACGTGGATGGATACAACTCCTCCCTAAAGAGACGCTCAAAGTCTGACTAGGAGAGATTTGTGTCATCGTGTGACTAAGTCACTAAGATAAATCATCTCCTCATAGATCCTTAAATAAGACTCTCCGTGAGGACCACCATCTAATCTGTAGAATTCCGCATAAGGAAGAAAATGTTAGTGAATGCATCTAGCCAGCCCTCAACCACCTGGGGGTATGTATCACCCCAAAACCTGGGAGGTCACTACCTCTAAAACTCGTGTAACACCCTCAACCTGTGTGCATCCTCAGCTAGGACTGCTAGTACTAGCTGCTACTCAATGGGTGGTGCTATAGCTGGTAAAGCACCCAGATTTTCTATCTATAATACATGCCTTTGTACCAATACCTCATCATTTGATTGATCATCCTCATGATCATGCAATGGAATATTGGTTGGTTGTCTTCATGGAGGCATCCTGAAATAAAACAAGATGTACCACAGTCAAAAGAGTATATCTAGGGAGCCAACTCAAGGACATGAAAAACACAAACCATTCCTATATGATGAATTTACCAAAAAAAAATTCCCTATAACTAATGTTTACATGTACCTAGTCTAAAGATAGGTGACTAGAGTCCTAGTGTATTGATACGTTGGTTTTTGCACCAACAATGGAGTCCATGTCCTGAAAGATGAACTCGAAACACTAAACACTATTGACCCAAACCAAACTCACGGAGTCCGGTCCTAAGCTAGAACTAGCTCTGATATCACTCTATCCTAACTCAACCCACTGAGGTCTGACCCGTGACAACCCCAAGCCCACCTCCAATAGGCTAGGGGTTGGCAACCAACACCAAGTAGTAAAATCCCAAAAATGGGAGGAATTTTCCTAAAGTAGATGCACACATGCACATATCTCAAAACTGAAATAATGCTAAAATGTAAAACAACTAAAAAAATGCCTGAATACATCTAATATCCCACAAAAAAGTATGATATTGAAGTACTAAAATCAAAAAAAGGTTCCAAATACAAGCCCACCCAAAAGATGTAAAGAGTTAAACCTACTTCAAGGGTGAGTAATAATTCAAATGAAATCTGATAATAAACACCTCAGTCAGACAAGCTCTAGCCACACTCCACCCACTCCTTGTCCTCCTAGTCCACCATCAAAAGGGTCTTCTTCTACATAATACATGACACGTGCGAGGAAAGCCCATAAAAGGGTGAGTATAACAATATCCAGGACACCCCGAAAACACTAAACCTGAAGCACTAAGTATATTAAGATCAATATAATATATAGAAATAAATTTATAAAGAAACACCTAGATATTATCAGGAAAGACATCACACCACTAGGTGGTCATAACCAACTTCCAACCACATGATTCTGCTCAAAGTAATGCTCATCCCGAGATAATCCACTACAAAATCCATTCCATCATCAGAGACACTTGATGAAGAGGACTAGATCATTGGCTCCCCAACCAAGAAAGATCAATAGTCTAAGAATACATTGATACACAGATAGGGGGTAACTCCCAGAACTGTTGGGGGACACCAAGAACCATACCGATATGGTTTACTAGATGGAGGATCAATGCCCTGCTCAAGGAGGTCACACTGATTCCATAAAGCCCACCCAGCGAACAAAGATAATAGAGGATGTCACCCTTGTCTCACGGAGGGAAACCACAAATCTATCCAAGACTCATCCTCTAGAGGGGATCACAATTTTGTGATCTTTATGTAATGTCACATTGTACCCTCAAGGGAAAGGACCAAGGGAGCATTCTCAACCTAGACTGGTCCAAACTAAGGAAATGAAGATCTAAAAATACTCTTGAAGGGGGGTACATGGTGTGTGCTAGGGGGCACATGATGTTTCTATCTATCCCCAAGTATGCCCATATGGTAAATCCCCACATGCTCATGTAAATATCAAGATACACACAATGTGTAGAGATCTCCCATCACCTACCCGTGTGCCGCTGGCCGTGTCCTCGTCCTGGTGTCTATGTCTGTTACCAGTCTGTGTACACCTGGTTGTATCAATGTCCAAGTACATGGTGTGACACTGGTCATGTTTTTCTACCATGCTTGTGTACATTCCAAAGTACACGCTGAGCCGCTGGCTAGGATATGGGTCTTTGATCTTCTCAGAAAACAATCCATCGAGTCGTTCATCCTCATGCATCAAAACTAGGAAGAACAAAACCCACAAAACCATAAGATTTTCCTCCAATCATTCACCACTGTCATCACACCTCAAATGAACTATTGATCATGAATAGAACCCGTAATATTGATTTGTTGTGCATAAGAACGGTCGTGTAATGATTAAATACTGGGTATTCATCAAACCACGGTTCAAAAGAAAATGCACGTGATGAGCTTGCAAAGAATAGGGGAATAAATCCAAAATCCACAAAACATGTGGAATGAAAATTGGTCATTTTTCATTTGACCTCAATCAATTTTCATGGAAGGATACGAATGAATATGGAAAGATCAAAATGAAAAAATAAAAATTCAATTAATTTAATTATATCGATGATGAACGTATCAATTCTTTTCAATTAATTGATCTGTGTTCGTCTAGGATTAAGAAATGTGGTGGAAATCATAAAACAAAAGATCTTACTTAGAGTTTGGATCAATTGTTGATGAAGAACAGTTATGCGGTGCTATCTTTGACAAGATCCACAAACACCATTGGTGCAACGATCCATGATCTGATCTCGATCTGTCATCATCGCCTAGAAATCTCTCCAATGGTTGTCTAGATCTCTAGGGTTTGAGTGGTAAACCCTGAAGAAATATCATAACCATATACTTAAAGAGATAAGGGTCACTGCATTAAAAATAATAAAATAAATTAATTATTTCATTTAATTACGCTCTCAGTGACTTTTTTAAAAATAGTATGTGTCGATAAAGATTATGTCGTGGCTAGGGTAAAACTCATCATTTGGACATAATGGAGCCCTCATATTTCTAATTTGAGGACCCATTCATGAATTATTCCAGTTTTTCTGAAAAATTGGGTGTGTGTGCTATTTAATATATTTAATATATTTAAAAAATTTGTTTTGGATACACTAGGCCTCATAATATCACGTCGTCTCAGTGCCCAGTCTCAAAAATAATTCATATAATATCAAAAAATACTATAAAAAATTGAGTCATTACAATATTTTATACAAAAAATTTCAATTATTATCTTTATTATATTCTTGTTAATATTAATTGGATTTACGTAAATGATTAACCATGACTTAGATAATATTTATGCATAAGAAAATTTATTTTATGCATGTTTGTTAATTCAATAATTAATGTGATCACCAAAAAACATCCATAATGAAATAACCATGAAACTTGATAGAAATAAAATAATAAAGTGATATGATCATTATCTTTACTAATGGTTAGTTTATGTAGTGGATGATAAACTAACTATAGACCTAGGGAGGAAACACCCCAAACCATTTATGGTTTGTCTTATAGATTTCCACATATGTATATCTCTTGGATAAGTTTGTCTCAACTTCAAACTTAAAACACCTCCACTAGCTTGGGATCTCCATACATTACATATGATTCTACTCACATGTAGATGATGGGAACCAAAGGATTGGTTAGGGTTTTACATATAATAAACCATGGGCACACATACCCTTATGTACTGAGAGAAGGGATGACACAAAGACAAACAATTAATTTAATAATAAATTAAATGAAACCAATCACATACAAAGTTCTGGTCAAGACTCATGATCATCCAAATTAATGCAATGAATTATGCATTTAATAAAATTAACATTCAATTATAATCGTTCTTATTTAAGATAAATCACACTCGAATAAATTAATTATCTTCTTTAATTAATAAATTAGTTTATCTTAATTCCCATATAAATTTTATTGATATTATCATTCATCATAACTTTAAACAAATTAAATAAAATTATTTAAAATTAACCATGTGCAAAAATATACCTTGGAGTCAACATGGTGAGTACCCGTCTGAACCACCCAACGTGTATTATAATCATATACTATTTACTTTTACAACATGTGGCATGAAAAAATTATCATGTAATTTCATGGTGTGTACTATCAAATTAATGAACATATGGAACACATGGTATTTACGTAGTGTGTTATGTTTCAATGCATATAGAGTAATAACTGTAATACGATTTATACATGATATGTAGATCAAAACATTATGCATAAATTAATTAGACATTTATATATAAAAAACCCATCACATGGAATGTACTATCAATTTAAATTCAACAAAGAACACATGTTGATAAGGTTTGAACAATATAATAAATTAATTTTTAATTCCACGTAATTTGGTAAAAGTGAACGACATGTAAATTTTAGTCTACATAGCGTGTATTTTTCTCTCTATCTATCTACGACACACACCTAGGGAATCAATGTGTAACCATTTCACAAAAAATATTGGAGTACACAACATGTGGTCTCCAAGTTACATGGTCACCAGTCATGTAGGCGTAAGAATATACAAGGCCTATCTGTGACTAAAGGACTACACGTCGTGTATGGAAATTACATGATGTGTGCCCCAAATGACTGTGTTCCAGGATATCCCAGTCAAAAAATGGTGTATAATTAAATTCACCATGTTTAATAAATGCACACAACTTGAATTAATTATGAATTAAGTCAAGGTGCATTAAACCCTAGTACACAACATGTGACTTCGAGTTACATGGTGTGTACTTCTGTGATATTCGTCGAAACTCCTCAGAACCTCCAGATGATATCATATAATATTTTCCATTCATAAAATTAATCTATTTTATTATATTTACAAGAAACTAAAAAAATAAATAACATCTCACAATTAGGATTAAATAATGATTAAACTGGAATTGAAAATTAATGAAAAATGTGTAAATCAATCAACGATATTGAAATAATTATAAATAATTATATGACCACTTTGATACCACTTGTAGATTCTAAGCATATAATATGTGTCAGATGGGGCATTCCCTACATTTCTTTTTTTAATGATTGATGATTAATCTGAGATTTACATGATGATAAATGCCATGATCAATAGAATTAAATCCAAGAATATTGAAAATGGATAAATGTCCTAACCAAATCACAGAATCATTACATATTATTTATAATTAATTTAAGAAATTAAAAAATCAACTTTCGATAAATTATTTCTCCATTGATGGATCTAACGTCTCTATGTTGTACTATTGTTGTGTTGTAGGAATCATGAATATATTCCCTCAAAGGGTGATCCACACATGTTCCACAAACCTATAAACATCACTGTAGGAATCTCCAGGTTCTAGTACGAAATATTTTAATGCTTGTGTCATTCTCCTTTGATTTCCCTAAGAGACGCTTCAAGGAAGGGTTATCTTAGATCTCTCTAGACTTCAGAGTGGTGGTGGAGGAGGATTGATCTCTGTTCTTGAGACCATTTTTAGAGAGGGGACTCTCTAGGTAATTGAGAGGATTCTCTCTAGATCTTGTTCTGCACAACACAAATGAATTTAATCTCTAAAAAAATAATATAATTGAGTTTATATACTGCTAGGGTTAGTAATAAATAATTTCACAAGTACATTTTATTATTTATTTAATCTTTACAAAAGCCCGATGTCTATAATAATACTAATATTATTATTTCTTGACATGTTATAAACTTGAAAATTATATTAAATATTTATTTAATAAAATAATATTCAATATATATTATTTTTCACCAAACTTATAATCTCAGTTTGTCATTACTTCACAATATTTATCAGATATTTAATAATGACTATTTATTTAATAAATAAATATCACTATATTATTCACTAATAAATTGTTAAATATTATATTCATCATATAAAAAATAAATATTTATTAAATATTCTTCTCACATAATATTCTCTCGAATAACAGGTGATGGAATGTTTGCAATCAAGAAAACATGAATAATTATTAAATCATGTGAAAGAATAATATTTTTTCAACTTGTTAAATAATAAATAATAATATATTATTTAACTAAGAATCTGGATACACTTAGTGTTTTACCGTCTAGGATTTTTTCTTAGTGGATTTAGGTGAAATAGACTAAATTCCAAGATTAGAATCTTACAACATGCCAAGACACACATAGATAAAGAATTTAATGTTATAATGACATAATACCTCATATGAATGCTTACTATGTAATATAATCCATTTATCGCGATATCTCTAATCAAGTAGGCTGCAAGTCGGTGCTATCAACTTATGTGTTCAATGTCTCTTTCATTGACTTTACAGAAATCAAACTTGACTATATGGCATAATTACCATGAATTTATTTAGGCCGTATCATTTCCATCAAATGACCTGAGATATCAACTTCCATTAAAGAACATAAAGGAAAAATCCTTTCTCACATTACTCAATAATGAAATATTAATCATGACGCACCCAAAGTATCCTACCCCATCGTGATCATGTCATCACAGTTTTCAGCATTAAAATAAAGTAAATGACATATAGTAATCATTAATAATAATCTTAAAGTCTATGTATTAATACACACATTTGTAAATAGAAACATCCAATGACACATATAAATGTGGATTTCCTACTGGTGGGTCTCATTCTCATAATATAATATATTAGAAATTACCAAGGTCGTACATTGTGAAAAGGTACCTTAATGTTCTATGAGTCTCCACCCCTAATAGCCTGTATCATTTGTTTCTCTCAAATGATTTCATCCAAAAATAAAACATATATTTAAGGCAGGGAATTAATAAGACCTTTCAGTGTGACAACAACTCTTATGACATTATCACATACTATGTTACACAGAAGAACAATAATGATGTGATAAATAGTTTATTAATATTCAAAATAATGAATAAAATTTATCATGAAGTATAAAAAATTTGGTTCTATGGAACCAACTCCAACAAAATAATCCAACCATTCATGAACATTCTTTAATGTGCATATTATAATACATGCAACAGGTGATACAAAACAATATATCCAGACTGATATAAGAATAAAAAATGACTCCATATCTAGATGGAAGCATGAGTGCATGATTAGTCACTACTCCCAATCTTCAATGTTCAGTACTTGCTCTTAATAGGTAAACAACACCGAGTACAATCCAGACCCTAACCTGCAATCAAAAGGTCTATTCGAGTACCTATCAGCAACCTGAATAGGGTGTAAGATATCATCAACAGGAAACAAACAACGACATCTAATGAAATCCAGACCATTAATATAAAATATACAGTGTGCAAGTATAATAATAAATAAGGCAGTACAATAAAAGTAAATGTAAACAAGTTGGTCCCAAGTTCCTCAATGATATCTGGCCGATGATACCTGCTTCGACCAAAGTCGGAATGTCTTTGAACATGTGTCACCATAAATATATATAAGTATATGTATATATATATATGCATGTATTCATATATATACACTATATACATGGTAACATATATAGACACATATATAGATGCGTAGTATAGCCAGGACCCAAGGTGTAACTCGGGAATCTGTGGATAATCGTTAGAGTCTCATAGATTAATAAGGGACACCTTGCCCGAGTATCATAAATAATGTAGGAGTCCATGATAAGTATCACGAATAGTGTAGGATTCCATGTTGATCATCATAATTAATAAATAGAATGGGGTTATACCCAACATCCTAACTAAGGGGGTGTGGAACATCATGCCCAACAACCCAAGTGATGCGAAATTCCATGTCCAACATCCTTGATCAAGGGGGATTGAAACACATGTATACAACCCTAACTAAGGCCCCTCTATAATAATTTAGTATAATGTAGTCTCACTTTCCCTATGATCCCATATCCAAGGTGTTCCGTAAAGAGGAACCTGACATCACTCAAGTTGTAATGTACCTTCATTATCATAATTCAGTTAATATTTTAAACAGGCCATGAGATCATCCAAGATATAATGAAATCCATCAAACACTTTAAATCATTAAATTACAAGTTCACATGGTGTTTATCCATTGGTGATATACCAACACACCTTAGAAGGGTGCTCTGTTAATTAGTTAAGGCATAAATGTAGCAAGTTATACAAAACTCACTTTTAAGTCAACCCATTTTTAACCAAGGCATACTTCATAACTTAATGTGGGGTAGGTATACATGCCCAATTTTAATTAAATCCATTTAATTATCAAATTCAACAAAATTTATACATGGTAAATTAATGTACACACCCCAAGGGGTGGTCCAGTTTGAGGTCATGACCCTCAAACCAAGTTGAGGGGTGTAGAGAACATCTAGGGTGTGTTCTAGCCATTTAATTTAAGATATTTCATAATTTAGGACCAATGAATAGAAATTATGGCATGCGACACAACAAAAATATTATATAAATGAAAAAACTTTATGGGAATGACATATAGACCACCTATGTTGGCACCTTTGTTTTAATGATCACCAAATCACGTTTATTATACTTTTAACGAGTTTTATATGTTATGATATAATTTTATAATATAAGATAGATTGATATGAAATGTGTCTAATTATGAAAAAGAATCACCATTGAGGATGATTCACCACCAAGTCTCACTCACTATTGAGGTTGATTCATCTCCATAAATTACTCATCGTTGGGAACAACTCACCATCAATGTGAAAATTTGGATAAGTACAGAAATCACATATCATCAGCTATGAGTCACTACCAGAATAAGAATTTGTTAAAGTATAAAATGAATCACCATCATAGGACAACTCAATATTGAACAGAAAATTTGAAATTTTTTTGAAAACACTTACCACCATAGTTGATTGGCCGCTAGACCTAAGTCACTATTAATGATGACCTTCTATTAGAGTTGAAATTTGACAAATTGTTGAAATTACCAACTATTAGGATGAGTCACTGTTGAGCCTAACTCATCGCCAACCTCAGTCACTACCAGAGACTGTCACTATCCAAATAGGCTCACCACCACTATTTTATTTATTTTTAATTAACTATTAATAGTGGATATATTAGGAAAATTAATGCCAATAGTTATTTTAATGATTGTTCTTAATTATTGTGTAGAGATGCAATAAAGAATGTGTTATCCCTGAGTATGAGGATGCAGGATATCTGGATGATTTTTCTACACATGAAAACTCCTGCATGCTATTAATAAAATAAGGAGCAGACTCCCTCATGCATAGAAGATAAAGAATCATTGAATAAACCGAGAATCAAGATACACACACAAAGAGCTAGATATGGACATTTCAAGATCAATATAAGATTGTTTCACCTTACACAAATAATATTTATCAATGATGAAATGTAGAAGAAGTGAAGCACATTGAACAATCAGACTATTCCTATAGTCAGAAAAAAGATTTTAATACACTATATTCTACAGAAAATTTCAGAAATATAACTCAAGACTTATTTCAGATCACATTCAAGGAGTCATGAGCTACATGGCTTATCAGACAGAGCAAACAATATCTTCATAAACCTTTACCTGCTTTGTTTTTCTATTTCATTTACATTATGAGAAGTGTTTGTAATCTTTATTTCTAAACAAACACTATCTCTTGCACTCAAAATGGAAGATACTAGATATATTATAAACACTCTTTACTCCTATTTCCAATGTGTTGTGGTACAGGTCTGTGTGTGCCCTATTTTATCTGTACTCCCATGATTACTATGGAACAGGTCCCTGTGTGGTATGTATAGATGTTTTGTTATTGTATTCCCAATCCAAGTTGTAGATCAAAGTTTATTTTTATATAAACTACTTGGCAGCAGGTGATTTCCAAGTGGAGAGGATTAAGTCTCAACTTGATACTGAACCTCTTGTATTCATTTCCATTGTGTGTTTTTTTTGTTTTATTTCTAATATTTAAAACCAAATTTGTTTTAATATATAAACATAACCACTAATTTTATAGTTAACCTTAATTAGTGTTTATATAAGCTTTTGATTGAGGAAATTGACTTCAAAGGTTAAAGTAATATTATATATTGTTTTAATTGAGACCTGATCAATCTTTAAGAATTCTTTTAAAAGGTCAAGAATTATATCAATATGTTATTTTGGTTAATTGAGATATTATTAATAAATTGGGGGATTTTATTTAAACCAATTTTTAACAAAAAAAATTATTGGGTACTCAATCCACTCATCTCTTGAGATACTCACTCTGACCAACATTTGGTATCAAATGTTTTTCAAATCATTTCATCGATGATTTTAGTTATATTTTAAAGATCATAAATTTCTATTAGTTCTGAATTTATTTCATTAAATATATAATATAAAAGAAGGTTATACTACCAAAAAAAATCATATATTTAATGGTAATAACCATGTTTAATGGAAAATCAAAATAAAAAATCATGTAGAAATTATGGGTTTTGAAATTTGGACTACTATAGAGGATAAGAATGAGTTATCTAAGACTCTTAGAAAAGAATGGAACAATTATACTAAACTTGATTATAAAAATAATTTAAAATCAATGAGTAACCTTTATTGTGCCTTTGGAGATGAATAATTTAACAGAACATATGCCTATAAAACTGCCTATGAAACTTGGGACACATTATCTGTTTCACATGAAGGAACTACATATGTTAAAGATATGAGATTGAATACCTATAAAATTAAGTATGATACTTGTAGGATGAATCTTGATGGATTAATTTCTGATATGTATCTCAGGTTCAATGAAATAGTGAACACCATAAGCTCCCTAGGAAATCCATTATCTGACAAAGACCAGATCATGAGACTACTGAGATGCCATCTAGAAAGATGGAGAGGTACATCTGTATTAATAAGATAATCTTGCGATATAATTAAATTACATGTTAAAGAATTAATTTCAAAATTTATGGTGTATAAGGAAGAACATAAAGTCAACAGATAATAATAAGATGAACCTAAAAGAAAATTAGTAGTTGTGGAGTATACTGCATCCAAACAAAAAGATAAGGAAAAGATACAAGCTGAGAGTTCTAGTGATGATGAGTCATCGATGGATAGTGATGTGGAGATGACCCATCTGGCTATAAGAGTTGAGAAATTCTATAAAAAAATAAATTATTTATAAATACTAGTTATAAAGGAACGTATAAAAATAGAGGAACTTGGAAAACATACTAGAAAAAGCGTGACAATGAAAATGAGACAACCTTCTATGAATGAAAGTGCAAAGGACATGTTAAGGGTGAATATCTAAAGTTTAAATACAAAAAGAAATATGATGACAAGTATAGAAAATTAAAGAAATACATGAAAGAAAATTGGAGTGCCTCTAATGATATCTCTAGTAACTCTAACTCACCTCATGAAGAGAAATCTAACAGATCCATCATGTTCTTCACGACAAATGTTTCTGAGGTACCTACTGTATCATATGTACTTAATTATTATCACTCTAAAAATGAAAATAATGATGAAATGTTTAAGGAATAAATGTTTAAAAACTTAAAAACCCTGGAGGACACTTTCAATGAACTCAAAGACAAATATAAAGTTCTAAAAAAACAAAAATCTCTATCTTCCAGTATTAAAATTGATCTTACTATGAAAAAAGAAAAGAATGATCAATTGTTAAAGGAAAATACTAAACTGAAAATATAAAATGAACAACATAAGAAAGATTTAGAAATATTTACTAATGGTAAATAAACTCTAAATCAAATATTAAAAAGAATATTTCACCTAAATATGTTATGAGTCTTGGATACTAACCTAGAATGATAAGAATAGTTAAGAGCACATTTATACCTAACTCTAAGTTTGAAAGTTCTACTACTAGTTATTATTCTAGAGGACCTAATGATTTTTTATCTCAAGAAGCTTAAAATATAATTATAGGAAACCCATTAAGAAAATGTGGGTTCCTAAATATTTAATTTATAACACATCTAGACATAAGAAAATATAGGTTCTAAAGTCATTTTTGATATAATTTTTTTTATAGGAAGATTCTTGAAGAACTCCTATAGAAGTATATGGTACTTGGACAATAGTTGTTCCAAAAATATGACAAGATAATACTCTAGCTTCAAGAGCCTAATAAAGGTTGATGGTGGTCATGTCTCCTTTGATGATAATGCTAAAGAGAAGATTATTATCCTTGGCTAATTTGGTAACACCAATTCAGTTTTAATTTCCAAATTACTATTTGTTAATTGTTTAAAATATAACTTTTTTATCATATCACAATTGTGTGATGATGGTTTTCATGTAAAGTTTGAAAACAAATGTAATGATTTTAATTCTAAAAATTATTTAATATTTACTGATTTAAGTAATTATAATGTTTATGCACTTAATATTAATTCATTGATTTCTAAAAATATTTCTTGCTTGAGTACCTTTCATAATGAATATTGGATTTTTCATTTAAGACTAGGCCATTGTAATATTCACTCACATAGGAAGCTTACTAGGAAAGGGTTAGTCAAGGATCTACCCAAACTTGAGTTTCCAAATAACAAATTTTTTAACCCCTGTCAAGAAGGGAAAAAACACAAGATTTATTTTAAATTAAATAAAGAATTTTTAACTTATAAACCTCTTGAGTTGGTTCATATGTATTTATTTGGACCGTCTAGAGTTTATATTTTAAATTATAAACACTATGTTTATGTATGAGTAGATGACTATTCTAGCTATACTTGGGTTTTTTGTATCATAAGAGTGAAACTTATTCTTATTTCCCCAAATATTCTAGATCTGTAGAAAACTTGAGAGGAATCAAAATTAAGATCTTAAGAAGTGACCATGGCCATGAGTTTGAGAATCAAGACTTTGAATATTTTTTCTCACAAAATGGATATAGTCATAATTTCTATGCTCTTAGTACCCCTTATCAAAATGGAGTTGTAGAAAGAACAAATAGAACACTTCAAGAGATATCACAAACAATGCTTAATGAATATGACTTCCTTGTCTACTTTTGGGTAGAAACTACAAACACAACCTGCTATATAATAATAAATAGAGTTTTAATTAGACCTATATTGAAAAAAACCCCATATGAGATTTGTAATTGTATAAATCCTAAGTTTATTTACTTTAAAGTTTTTGGTTGAAAGTACATTATTCTTAACACTAAGGATAATCTTGACAAGTTTTCCTCCAAAAGTGATGAAATAATTTTACTATGATATGGAACCTCCAGTAAATCTTAAAGAGTTTCAATTAAGAGAACCAAGACCATGGAAGAGTTTGTTTATATCAAATTTTATTAGAAATATCTACATGAGCCTAAGAACTCTATAAAAATCCTTGATGATGATTTATCCACCCTGAATTTAAATTCCAAACATTTTTATTTTGCTGGAGAGAAAGAAAAAAATTATCTAGTTCTGAAAAACTACCAGAACTTGAACCTAAACCTATAGAGAACTCTGAAGTGACTAGAACCTTTTTTTCTAGAGATTTTAGGACCCTTAAGTACCATAATTTAGATGTTGTAGTTGGAGACCTAGATAGAGGAACACAAACTAGAGTTTATATAAGAAATTAGGTTGAACATTAAGCTTTCTTATCATAGATAGAACCTAATAACATCAATTATGAAATCAATAATGAATTATGGGTAATGTTTATGCAAGAAAAATTAAATCAATTTAAAAGGAATAATGTCAAAAACCATCCCATGTACCCTGGTAACCCGATAACTGAGCTTTTCTTGACATAGCCCGATTGGCGTTCCCAATACCCATGGGTTAGTGACTAGCACCCAACATCATACAAAAAGAAACTAGGAACAAATTTCCCATAATAATTGTATAAGTAGGATAAAAAATCATTATGAATACAAAAGAAACACCACTAAAAGATGTGTACCAGAATTCAGGTATAAATAACCCAAAGTACTTCAAAAAAGCACTAATAAAACAAGATATATAAATAGCCCATATCCCAACAGATACAACCCTCCAAGTCCATAGATCAATAACTAGAACAATCTAAAAGTGGCACTTTACCCCTATTTGAACCTAAAAGGATAAAATATACAAACACCCAAAATCATAAGTAGGGTGTGAGCTAAAATACCAGTAGGATCTCACTAAGGATTATATAATAAGATGCCAACATTTAATTAAACAAATAAAAATATTTTAATTTTCAAATAAACAAGTTTGAAATTTTAATATAATATTTAAAAAAGTATTTCTGAAAATTTAAAATGATGTAAATACTTTTCAAATGAGGAAAATTATTTTAAACAGATGGTACTTTACAAAAATAGCTTAAATAAACATTATGTTAGGTTAGAAACCTAACAATAAGTCTTGAAGTAGAAATTAAGTGGTAGGAAGAGAAAAAACAAAAATATATTTAGTATTTGTAAAATAAATGAGATAAAACTACCATTGGAAGGAGGAGGGAGAAGGAGAAGGAGATGGAAGGAGCTACAAAAGAAGACCACTCTCCAAAGCCCAAGTTGATCCTCCCTACTTCCAAGTAGAAATATCCAAAATGAATAATGTGTCTATAACCATCCCAACTCACTCCTAATTATAACCCCTAAAAAAATAACAACCTATCACCAGCAATAACCCCTAACAAACTAACAACCTACTTACAAATGTAACCCCTAACAGACTAACAATATATAAGTACAATGTTTCCCCTGGAAACTAATACCTAACCTACTAACTGCCCCTCTCACTGATATCTCACTTCACAATACCACAAAATCCACACATACACATAAAACCCCCTACCAACACATATTCCTAACATTCACCCCTCTTTAAAAACCACCTTGTCCCTAAGGTGGACCTTAAAACCATTACTCAAACTCTTTAACATTGTATTGGAATCCCCTTGTAGGAAATGAGAGCTTCGGCCTAGCTACCAAAGAAAACCTTTCTTCCAAATCTTTCTCATCAATAAGTACACCTTCAAAATATTAAATAGCCCCAACTAAAATAGCCCCACTGTATGATCGATGGACAATTTTTCATTGAAATCTCTACCAATAATCATTGGAAGTTAAAAAAACTAAATTTTAGAACTCAAAAAAATAATTTACTCTCTAGTCCATACTGTATTGGGAACAAACAACCACTCCTTGTTGTACCATACCCCTTATCTAGGCTGGAACCTAGATCTGGAATTACTTCTTTTAGCCGAAAAGGATTGAAATCACTCTGCTCATAAAGTTCACTACTACTAGATCTTTCCTATACAACCTGAAAAATTACCAAGCTTACTGGTTTTTCTCCCTTTTCAATGTGATTAAATTCCTATTTAATGGGTTTAACAGGTTCTAAACTAGGCTCCAACCAGTATTTTCTACTCAAAACAGCCAGACTGAGCCGAAGAATGTCAGCCCCCTACCCCCATCAAAAACAACAACATGCTAGGGCATATTTGGGAAATCTTGGGTATCCAACACAAGTGGGTAGCACTTCCAATATAATTCCCCTCTATAACTAATAAAAAAAATTCTCTAGACTCAACTTTTCTAACATCTCCACAAAATGAAATAATACCAATAGCACAATCTTGAGCATTAATCCGAACAATTGGTTGAGTTGTGGGTTATAAGTTTTTGTCTCTTACAGCGTGCAATGCAATATGGAAAATCCCTGAAAGTTATTCCCTTCGAGGAGGTTCCACTGGTGTAATAATCATTATGGAAGTAACTAAAATATCCTTCCCTAACAATCCATCAGCCTCCATGCCCATTATGAATCCATAACAATACCGTATTCAGTTTCTGAATCTTCAACCCATCTTTAAAACATATACACAAATCCTAATTATTAGTAAGGTACAACCAATTTACCCATATTTCTATGTTGTGGTACCATTCACATAAAAGATAACAATATTTTCAAGCCATTCAGAGACATTATAATGATAGTATCTCTAGTAATGTTGAACAAATGGTTTCATGATAAATGTGGCTATTGATGCATTATAACCACCCATATCCATCTCTAAAAATTATAAAACTCGAGATGGATCAAGTTCTAATGGATAATATATGGTCCATGAAAAATGCATTGCTATGTATATAGATTCATAACACATGATTCATGCTTTGTACACAAAAACAGTAGGTAAGATAGTTGAAAATGGTAATAATAAGTGTGCTACAATGCTTCCATTAATACTGCAAAAAACATGCACTATTTACATTAGGCTTCAAACCCTTGATGGTTGAAATTTTGGGGCCAAAACATCTTCCGCCACACTATAATCTTTCCAGTTCTGTGTAGCTGGAATATCATCAGAACACATAACCTCTCTAACCTAAAGCTTAAACAGTGGCCCAAGAATAAACTTCTCTAAAAGCACACTCCTGCTAGACCTTACCTGTTCCAAATCCTCACTATAGTTAAAATCAAGAAGTTTCACAACAGGTTTCTCTATAACTAAAACATAATCAGTTTGTCGATGCATCCCAAAAAGATGTAGTGTGTCCCACTTAGTGTCCTTAACATACTCTTTCATGAGATCTAGCTTCAAATGCTCCCAATCCACACAAGGATTTCCATACTGCCATGTCAAAAACCAATAAAAAATAGTATACTCCATGATCAACTATGAATAATTCACTTTCATGCATTATTTCATTTAAAAATACTAGAAATATTCTTCCATATTAGTGATATATCCCAATAGATTCTCTCTTGAAAAATAAAGAACCTTGACTTTTTTTGTATCACTTCCTAATCCTTCCATTAAAACAAATTTGTTAGGTTTTACAATTCCTCCTATACTACTGTTGATCTCTATTTTTCCACTACTATGTGGAGTGACAGAGGTTATCTTACTTAATTTTTCATAATCCAAACAACATTCCACATGAAACGCATTCCCCTTGAGTTTCTCTATCATTGGTCCAGTGTTCTCCTACCGATTTGGTAATCCAATGGAAGCTTCCATTAGATCCATCTCAAACTATATCTCTCAGAACATATTACTGATCTCTTCTTGTCTCCTAGAAAAAACTCCAACAAACATTTCAGCCTTCTATATTTTTCCTTCTCAAAAATGTTTCCACTCTATTCTAAACAACCTCACTTTTCTACCAAACTGCTACAAACACGTATCTAGTAGCGTACTATCAACAACAGATCCAAAAGATTTGTTTCCAGGAGTGATTACTGTCTCTCTCTCCTTGAGTACAAATTTATTCTTCCCATATATAATAGTATTCAACTATAAAGTACACTGTAATAAAGATATCTTCTAGTGCTGTTTGAGACTCCAGTTCACATGAAAAAATTTGAATTAATCTCACCCTAGCTATTTTTCTTATAGGTACACATCACCCTACTGGAAAAAAATTTCTACATTGTAAACACATCTCCCTCTCAACAGTGGTCATGCAAAAGAAGTCAGATGGGAGAGAGAAAAAAAAACTCAACAACGATGATCGCATTTTCCAGCAATAATCAAATTCCCCAGTTATTGAGTTATCATTCATGTAAGTATTATAGTATAAAATAAAGAGAATAAAATGGGAAAACCTAGCACTACAACAGACCTGTATTTTTCTTCTCAGCAGCGACTTCTCTCTCTAATGCTTATCCCCAGTAAAGTCACCAAATTTTAGGTTACAAACCTAACAGTAAGCCTTGTAGTATAAATTAAGGGGTAGGAAGAGAAAAAAAAACAATATATTTGGTATTTGTAAAATAAATGAGATGGAACTATAGTTGGAAGGAGGAGGGAGAATAAGGAGAAAGAGAAAGAGATTTCGAAGAAGACCACTCTCTAAATCCCAAGTTGATCCTCCCAATTTTGACCCCCTTCTGACAAGAAAAAATATCCAAAATTATTAATGTGTCCCTATCTATCCCAACTCACTCCTACTTATAACCTCTAATAAACTAAAAACCTACTAACAGTTATAACCCCTAACAAACTAACAACCTACTACCATTTGTATCCCTTAATAAACAAACAATATAAAGGTACAATGTTTATTTTGGAAACTAATACCCAACCTTCCAACTACTCCTCTCACAGCCAGCTCACTGCATACTACCACTACCCCACACACACATGTACAACCCCCATACGAGACCATATTCTTAACATAATTTTTTATAAAATATTTTATATCAATCAGAAGGCATGTAAAACAGTTCTCAAATATTGACATACATTTATATCTCATATATAAACAAGAAATAAACATGGTCAACTACCAAGAGGTACAATAGTTCAAGTTCATGGGATCCTCACACTCTTAAGTGATAAACCACAATGTGTACACACGTCCCTCAGCACTAGAAAGAGTGGAATCATCTATGTCCCACTTGGGAAATAAGATGTGCTATAAAGTGTTTTTTTAGTGTTGTAAAATGTCAATCCGATGTTATATCATTCACATCCAAGTGTGTTTGTCCCAAATAACTCAATAACTACCAAGGCTTACATGTGATCAAGTATAATTCAATGATGGGAATTTTTTTTTACAAAACCTTAAAATACAATTAAATATCATTCCCTAATTTCAAAAGTTCTAATTTTCCATTTAAAAACCAAAACATGTTTTTAATCAAACATGTATTTTACTAAGATAAAATATTAAAATTTCTATAAAAACCATTTTAATACATTTTCAAAAATAATAATTTTAAATCAATTCAAAACTTGATTTCAAAATTCACTTACATAATTAAATTAAACAATTTGATTCAAAATAGTTTCCACCAATTTAAAAAAAAACTCTAATTCAATGAAATTGGGATTTTTAAAAAATTTTCAAACAAAATCATTCCACCACTTAAATTAAAAAATTTAAATTTCACTAATTTCCCTAAACACTCCCCATTTCAATAGAATTGGGATTTTTCCTAATTTTATACCAAAATCCTATTTCAAAACCCCAATTAAATGGAATTGGGTTTTTTTTCAACAAACCAATTGAGATAATATTAAATAAATTCAAGAAATTTCATTTAAATCAAACCATTGAATTTAAAAAAAAAATTTAGGGTTAATAAAAATTGGGCATCATGACAGAACCACCTACCTCGAGATCACAAGATCTTGATTCACCAAACCCTAATCAGGATTCTTCAACAAAGAATGATGATCATGGAATTCGGGAAATAAGGATCAAGCCTAGGTTTAATATCCAAAACAATGGGTATTAAATTTATGAATAAACATGGGGATCTAAAAAAATGAAGGGAGGAGAATATAGATGGTGGGAGATAGAGAACAGGGTGAGGAAAATAACTAGGAGGAGATCAAATGGTGTTCATTAAGTTTAAATCAACTCTTGGAAGGGTGTAAAGGGCCCAAAATTGACTCTTGGATGCTCCCAAGGAAGAAGAAAATGTATGGGGTTGTGATAGGTCCATCTAGTACCTAAAGTTAGGGTTCCAAGATTTTTAATTTGTATTTTCAGATTACTTAAATCTTGTGCACGGTTAGCTGGGAAAGGCTTCATGGTTTGAAAAATCATGTGGACTAATTGTGTGCTACATTTAAATGGGTCACATAGTTTTTCCTAAGAGGTTGCACGGTCTGGAAAACTGTGTGCCAACCATGCAAAACCCTATTAACTGGGTTTACAAGGTTTGGATTCAGAGGGAGTATGGTTTGAGAAAATCATGCGCCAATCGTGTACTAGCCCAAAATTTTCAAAACTTTTAAAATTTCAACTTGAAATAACCCCAAATGAAACCCAACCAAATCTTGGTAAATAGAGGGGTTTAGGAATACCTGAAAAAAGTAACAAGATGTTACAAACTCCACACTATAAAAACATTTTATCCCAATAAATCCTACTCAAAAGATTCTATGCCAAAAAGATGAGGCCACTACCCTCTTATCATTTCCTCCCTCTCCCACATATCATGATTATCAAAAATGTTCTTCCATAGCACTCAAACCAAAGGTATTTTCCTCCCTAGAAGTACCTTGGTTTCAGAATCAACTATCATGACTGATCATTCAGTCACAAATAAATCAAGTTCAACTTCAAGATCACACCAGCTCAAAACATGAGATAGATGAGATAGATACTTTCGTAGGTGAGATACATGGAAGATATTATGTATCGACATCATATGTAGTGGATGTGCCAATCGGTAAGAAACTTTTCCCACCTGCTCAACAACATCAAAAGGTCCCATTAAAATAAAAATAAAGTTCCCTTTCCTCCCAATTCATCGATGAACTAACTGGGGTAAAACTTTCAAGAACACCTGGTCACCAACTAAAAACTCTAACGATCTATGATGATGATCAGGATAAGACTTATACTGGCTCTATACCGTCAACATCCTCTAACGAATCAATAGAATCTTTGTTGTCATACCTTGCACCATTCTTGTCCAACCAAGGATCTTTCACCAATATCTGACCAACACAATGAAGATCTGCAAGGATGGTCGTACAAGACCTCAAAAGAAGTCTTTCTGATTGTGGAATGGTAAATCTTGTTCTATTCAAACTAAACCGATCCCAAATGATCATCCCAAGCCCCACCAAAGTTGAGAACACAAGCATGAAACATATCCTCAAGAATCTATATAGATCTTTCCATCTGGTCATCTGACTGGAGATGGTATGCCATGTAACACCCCAAGATTTTATGGTATATATATTTTTAATTTAATTTATTTGACAACATAGGTTTCAAAAAACACCAAACTTAAATGAATAATGATATACAATTAAATATAATTATTTTAAAACCACCATTATAACCTAGTCGCTAAATTAGCAGGAATGAATATTATTAACCAAATTATTAAATTTATATATTATATATTTACTAAATTTTTTTATATTCATCTGAATGATTTTATATGCATAAGATAAGAATGGATCCAATTTTATGTATTAAAAGACTTTTCTAAAGACACTTTTACCACCTTTTAATGGCACAATTGTTTTAAAACTATATTTTGACACTTTTATAAACTCTATTGAGAAAAATAAACTTCATTTTTGAAATCATAATTTCAAAATTATTTTAGGGTGAAATTTTGGTGTTTTTCCAAAAATATTTATTTTCCAGTCACCTATAAAAGTATACATAAAATTTAAGTATCTTATGTATGAAAATATAATATATTTTATAATGTAATAAGTAAATAAATGTTTTGAAAATGATAAATTAATTATTAATATTTTTGTGAAACATAAATGCTTATTCAAAAATTTATAACTAAAATAATTATTTAAAAGAAAAATTAGTTTAATAAAATATACTAAAAAAATAATATTTTGTTTTATTATGATTATAAGATATTTTTTTGAGACCTTAATTAATTTTTTAATGTGTTATATAATCAGTTATAATTTTAAAATTGATATTTTTTTTAATAAATGCATATTTTATTTAAAATTTAAATTTATCATATTTAGAAAATTATTTTCATAAAATGGATTTCATTTTTGAATTATTCATGTTAAAAAATGGTTAGGGTGACTTTTTTGGATTTTTCTAAAATAGATAATTTTTTTTTAATAGTGAAATACGATAATTTACCATATTTAATAAATATATGAACTATTGATAATAATTTTCTTCCCACTATAAATACCACAACTCACCACATCTTTCCATCACAACTCCAAATCCATGAATTTTGCTCAATTTCTACCCAATACTCTTCCCAAGCATCTTCCCCACATCCAAGAGGTTCTGGTCTTAACAAAATACCAAAACCAATTTCCCAAAGGAGGTTCTCAAGGAGAATAATTCAAGAGGTAAAATCCTCTTTCACTTTTTTTTTATTTTCTTTTCAATTTCTTTTCTTTTCATATACTCTCCTCACATAATTTGTCCAAAAATGAATAATAACTCTAATATCTTATATATAATTTAATTTTATTATATCAATGGAATGTCCACCATCAATTCGATTCTCATTTTTATTTTATTTTAAAGATGAAAGCATCGTCCGTGAGGTGCCGATTTACCGCCTTCATGGACGATGTGTTTTCATTTTTCAATTTCTCCTCCAAGGATGATCATAAAACTAGTTTTTATGGTTAAAATAGACCTTAATATTTGTAATAAAACTTATTTAATATTTTTGAACCAGTATATAGACATAATATTAATTCATAACACAAAACTAGCGCGTGATAATCGAGAAACCGCCAAAATAATCTAAACAATTATCACTAACATCTTATCTAATGATTCATCCACACCCCAAATAACCAAATTAATTATATAACCATTTAATATTATGTAAGATAATAAATAACATACAATTGAAATTCTAGATTTTTTTTTATTTTACATGATCTTCTATATTTATATAAAAGTAAACTGATCATGAAAACCAAGGAAACAAACACTCCTGAATGATAAAATTGTATTTTTATAACTCATAAAAAGGCCATAAATAAACTTAATAAAATTATAATAAATAAAATACATGTAGAATTTTTTTAATTAATTAATTAGTGTATTTAATCTGATTTTTTAGGACATCAATATCAAGTGAAGAACACATTCAAATATAAGGTAAGGGCTTTCTCATCTCACCTTTATTTTTTGTGAGATATGACTTATTCACCACTATTTCTTGTGTGTGGTGTATGTATACCACCATTTTATGTTTAATATCATAAATCAATTTATCTTCATAGTATTAAATGTTTCATTTCATTATTATTAATTTTATGGGTCATATAGTTTGACAATTTGCAAAGTGGTAATGTATTCTCCCCAAACCTCCATTTTTCATTCGGGTTACACATTCTATCTATTTACCCAATGTAATTATTCTTTATTTTTATATAATTATTCTAAATTATGTTTATATGTTCCAAACTCCTTTATCCAGATCAATTCATCTTTTTTTGGGTAAATGCATATTTTACACGGTTCCCTTTTCAATTCCTCCCGATAAGCAAGCCTAATTAAAGGGAACTTCCCTATTTCTTACCCATTTTCAAATACCATACATAATCCATTTTAAGACACCATTAATTTTATAAAATAACAATTTTAATCATGAAATACTATTGTTTTTAATTTCTTTTTTTATAAAAATAATTATGTCTTTTTCCATTTTAAAGACTCTTTTATATTTTCCCTTAAACCACACTAAAGTAGTCCATTTCTAAAGTTTCTTAAAAACCCTTTTTACATGTTTTCAATTTATTTGAACATCCTTTATACCTAAAACATAATTTAATTATATTTCCAATTTCTTGTCTAGGATATTCATTTTTACAATATTATTTTCTAACAAATACAAATGATTTTCCAAAAGAACTATTTTTTTTAAAGTAAAGGGGTATTTCTCTCAAGAATTTATCAATGATATTACTAGAGTATTTTAATATATTATTATGATTAAAATATTTTAAAGTGGTATGGGACACTTTTATTTAAAGATATCTTTTTAAATCGATTATTTTACATACGAGGAATTCATTGGACTAAGTGATGAGTGGGACCCACTATAGCCCCTCGATGTATCAGCAGGTCTCATGAGACAAACTAGAACGAGTTTTGGATGAGGCCTTACCCATTTATGTAGACTTCTTGGTCGAGGAATTTATGGTAAATTTATGATATCTGAAATTATGCATTTCCTTATTATGATATTAGTAATTGATAATCTATGTGATTATTCGACTAGTAGATGAATATTCATGGTTAAGTTTCATTCTCATGTGATTATTTATATAGAATTATTTATTCAATTTTTATTCCTGCCATATTATGATCAAGATTATGTTTTAATGGTATGTGTTTTTAGTTATTCATCATGTCTTATTTTTTATGTTTATTTATGATAGATTCCCTTGTATTGTTTACCCTTGTTGAGCATCTGATCTCATCCCTTTCTTATGTTTTATTTTTTCCAAGGACTAAAAGATGTTTATTATGAATGAATTTTAGGGAAAATCTAGTAATTTTTGGATGGTTACAATGGATTTTCTATGTTTTTTTTTTCAATTGGTAATGTAAAACTTATGTATGTATCTAGTTTTCCAAATCTACTAAACTATTTGGTCCTTTGGGATGAGACTTCACTATTTATTATACTAATGTAATAAAGTAAGGCACAAACTCCGAGCTATTGGGGTCAAGGTCTTTATATGCTATACTCAAATGAATGTGAGATTCCAGTGCCTCCTGAAGACCTCTCAAAAAAAAAATAAGTGAACCGAGGATCTTTATCAGAGACTATAGCAGATGGAACTCTGTGCAAATGAACAATCTCTCTCACATATATATTTCCCAACTCTTCAACTTTGCTTGTATCATGAATGGGAATAAAGTGATCCATTTTAGTCGGCTGATTGATCACAACCCATATCACATTATTCTTTCTCTAGGTACGCATAAACCCAACCAGAATGTTCATAAAGTTCTCATACCACTTCCAATCAGGGACTGGAAGTTTTTGAAGAAAAATCGAAGGTTTTCGATGCTCGACATTGAACAATTCACATATATAACAATGAGATACAAAATGCAATGTCCCATCTCATACCTGGCCACTAGAATTGATGTCACATGTCATAGATCATCTTCATGGTTCCTGGGTGTGCAACCCACTAGGAGTGAAGTAAATCCCTCATAAAAACTATCCCAACTACTTACGGCACAACAAAGAAATTATGATAGCATAGAATATGCACTTTGGAGAACAACTAGTAAACAACTAACCCCCCACTATAAAAAGAGTTTATAATGCTACATAAATCATCATCAATATATTTTTCCTAAAGAATAATCTCAAGAAGAGTGAATTTGAACTAAACACTAGCCAAAGAAACCTCAACCCCTGATTCTTGGACTCCAATATGAAATTGTGCAAAGAGAGGGATCAAGTTCCACTCTTCTGATGTTTCCTTCATGGCCTAGGTTAGAAGTTTCTTTCTCAAGGAATATTTGATGACATTCCCTTTACCTAGGGTATATGTGATGTCAAAAGTGAAAGATTGCATATATTACACCCAATGCCTCTGGTGAAGATTAAAATATTTTTTAGAGAATATACAACTCAAGCTCTTGTGGCCTGAAAACATGGAAAACCTTTATTTATAAAGGTAATGATGCCAAATCTTAAGCATGTGCATCATAGCTACAAGTTCAAAGTGATGGGTTGGATAATTCTTCTCATGTTCCTTAAGTTGATGAGAGCCATAAGAAATTACATGATCACATTTCATAAGAAAGCAACCCAAACCTAAATCCTATGTATAAAAAAAGACCAGATATACCTGCCTGATCCCTAGAAGAGTTGACACTGGAATAATACTCAAAAGATGTTTCAGATAAACAAAAGAACTCTAAAATTTATAATCCCAACCAAACTTTACTCCCTTATAATTTAGAGCAGTTATCAGAGAATCCAACTTTGATAAGTCCTTAACGAATCAGTGATAATAACTAGCTAGATTTAATAAGCTTTGAATCTCAAAAGCATTTTGTGATTGTTCCCATGTCATAAAAGCCTTTACATTTTTAGGATCAACTAAAATACCATGTTTTGACATCACGTGTTCCCAAAATTTCACTTCCAAAATCCATAAATCACATTTTGAAAGCTTGGTATAAAGTTATTGATTTATCAACAATTCCAAAACTACTCTTAGATGAAACACATGATCCTTCTCAAATATAGAGTAAATAAGGATGTCATCCACAAAGACTACCAAAAAGGTATAAAGATACTCATGGAAAATTATGTTCATTAAATTCATAAAGACTAAAAAACCATTAGTTATAACAAATGGAATAATAATGTACTCATAATGGTTGTAAGAAATCCGAAAGGTGGTTTTTTGAATGTCAGATTCTTTTATACTCAATTGATGATAACCAGATCAAAGATCAGTCGTAGATAACCACTTTTACCATTTCAAATGATCAAAGAGATCATAAATTTGTGGAAACATATACTTTTTATTTACCATCACTCAATTGAGTTTTTGGTAATCCACATATAGGAACAATGAACCATAATCTTTCTTAGCAAAGAGAACTGGTGTCGCCCAAGGTGACATGCTCAGGCATAAAAAGACTTTCACTAGAAGATCATCCATATGGTTCTTCATATATTTCATTTCAACTGATTCCATGTGATAATAATGAATAGATAATGGTTGAGTACCAGAAACTAAATCCATATAAAACTCTACTTACCTTACCAGTGGAAAACCAGAGAATTCCGAAGGAAATACAAAGGGAAGCTCAACGAAAACTAGAGGGAGATCATCCCAAAAGATATCAAATTCAAATAAAAAACAAACATAGATATTAATTTTCCCAACTTTGGATAATAAGGACTGGACCTACTCAACCTTAGGTCTCATTCTCCTTGAAAGATACAGAACACTCCATTTGGTGTAGTAAAGGAGACCCATCAAAAGTAACAATCAATCCGTTTTTTATTGGAAATGAGCCAATACATCCCAAATATGATGTCAAGTGGTTTAATATTGAGAACTAGAAAAGTCCAATCAAGATAAAAATCTGATAGAGAGAAAACATAAGTGGGACTATGAAGACCCTGATCTCTCTTCATACCAAGGGTTTAGTAATATCCAATACATAAGATAAAAGATCCATAGGAATATTTAACAGATTAAAACTACAAGTTGAAATAAACAAATGAGATTTACCAATATAAAATAAATAAGTCACTAATGAAAAATTAATAGTGATGGTATATCTCATGATTGTTGGACCCGTATTCGCTTCCTCTAGAGACTCTTCCACTGCGTAAATAAGCTTTGTTCTAGATTCTTATGGTTGGATCTAGATATAAACTCATTCGTAACTACCTCCTAAGTCATGAGAGATTACATAGTGCATACTTGTTTCAATACAGGAAGCTCAACCTGCATTTGATGCCACTTTATCATGAACCAACCTGAATACCCTAAAACTCGATAACCAAGCTGATCCTGACATATCCTAAAGGGCGTTCTCGATCCCCATGGGTTGGAAACTAGAACCTAACATCATATAAAAATAAAGTGGAAACAAATTTTCCACAAACATTGCGTAAGCAAGATAAAAAATCAATATGCATACAAAATAAACTTCATTGGGAAATGTGTATTAGAAGTCAAACATGTATAAACAAACCAAATTACTACAGAAAAGTACCAGTAAAATAGGATAGATAAAAAACACAAGTCACAGTAGATGCAACTTTCCAAGTCCACATATCAACAGCTAGAACCACCTCCAAGTGGTTCTTTACCCCTACTCGAACCTGGAAAGAGAAAATCTACAATCACCCGAAGGCACAGGTAGGGTGTGAACTGAAATCCCATTAGGGTCTCACCAAGGATTCCATAAAAAGATGTCAATATTTAATTGATCATATAAAGATATTTAAATTTTCAAATAAATAGGTTTGTCATTTCAAAAGCATATTTAAACAAATCATGCTTAACATTTCAAATTATGGAAATAATTTTCAAACGATGAAAATACTTTTCAACAGATGGTTATTTACAAAAATGGATTAAATAAACACTTTTATATAAAATATTTTATATAAATCATAAGTCATGTAAAATAGTTCTCAAACATTAGAATACATTTATATCTCATATATAAATAAGTAAGAAACATGATCATCTTTCAAGAGGTAGGATAGTTCCATGTTTAGGGATCCTCACACTCTCATGTGATAAACTTTAATGTGTATACATGTCCCTCAACAATAGAAATATAGAACTAATTTATGTCCCACTAGGTAAATAAGATGTGCGATCCAATGTTTTTTTATTGTTGAAAAATGTCAATCTGGTGCTAGAGAATTCTCATCCCATTTGTCCCAAATAACTCACTAACTACCTAGGACTGCATGTTCTCTAGTACAATTCAATGATGAAAATTTTATTTTAAGTAAACTTAAAATAAAATCAAATCCCATACCTTATTTAAAAAAGTTCTAATTTTCCATTTAAAAATCAAAATGGGTTTTTAATCAAAACATTTATTTTCCAAAGATAAAACCCTAAGGTTTCTATCAAAATAATTTTAATCCATTTTCACAAATAATAATTTGAAATCAATTCACAATTTTATTCCACAATTCACTTTCAGAATCTAATTCAATAATTTAATTCCAAACAGTTTCCATCAATTTCACAACAAACCCCCAATTCAATGGAATTGGAATTTTTCACAATTTTTCCATCAAACTCATTCCAAAACTTAAATTAAACAATTTAAATTTCACAAATTTCCATAAACACACCCCAATTCAATGTAATTGGGAGTTTTCCTTTTTTTTCCCCAAAATCCTGTTTTAAAACACCAATTCAATGGAATTGTTTTTTTTTCAAAAAAAACAATTGAAAGCTTATTAAATAAAATCAATCAATAGCATTTAAATAAAACCATTTAATTTAAAGAATAAATTTTGGGTTAATAAAAATTAGGCATCATGATAGAACCACCTACCTCGGGATTACTGTATCTAGATTTACCAAACCCTAATTGGGATTCATCAACAAATAATGATGATCATAGAATCCATGAAACAAGGATCAAACCTAGTTTTTAGATCCAAAATAGTTGGTATTATATCCAAAAATCAATATGGGGATCTAAAAAACTCTATAGAGTAGAATAGAGATAGTGAGAGATAGATAATTTGGTGAGGAAACTAACTGGGGAAGACCGAATGACATTTTTCAAGATTCGATCTGCTTCTAAGAGGGTCTAGTTTATAAAGGGGCCAAAATCACCAATTGGATACTCCTAAGGAAGAATAAAATGTATGGGGCCATGCTAGATATATCTGGAACCTAATGTAAGGGTTTAAATACCTTACAGTTATATTTTTTGATTACTTGGATCTTGTGTGTGGTTATCTAGGTAGGGTTACACAGTTTGACAAACTGTGTAGACTAAGCATGAACCCCATTTAAATGGGCAGAAACGTTTCTCCTAAGAGGGTACATGGTATGAAAAACCGTGTGCCAACCATACGAAAACCTCACTGCCTAGGTTTTCATGGTTTGGATTGATAGGGGGCATTGTTTGGGAAAACTGTGCACTAACCCATAATTTTGAAAGCTTTTAAAATTTCAACATGAAACAACCCAAAAAAACCCAAAAAAATCTTAGTAAAAAGTGGGGTTTAGGAATACTTGAAAAAAGTACTAGGATGTTACAAATAAAGTAAGGGAACTTATTGATATACCCAAATACACCTTGACTATAGGAACTAAATGGGTGTTTAGAAACAAGGTTGATGAATCTATTACAATAGTAACAAATAAGGCTATACTAGTTTCATAAGGGTATATTCAATAATAAGTTACACCTATATCCAGACTTGAATCCATTTGAATATTTCTTGACTATGAAGCACATCTCAATTTAAAACTATATCAAATGGATGTCAACAGTGCATTCTTAAATGGGTGTATAGTTGAGGATGTTTTTGTTGAACGACCCCTGGTTTTCAAAATTCTCATTTTTCCAATCATGTTTTTAAGTTAACAAAAGATTTTTATGGTTTGAAACAAGCTCCTAGAGCTTGGTATGATAAACTCAAAACTTTTCTTATTTAAAAAGGTTTTTCAAAAGGTATAGATAATCCTACCCTTTTTATTAAAAAAAATTCAAAATATGTTTTAGTTTTTCAAATTTATATAGATGATATTATCTTTGGATCTTCTAAAAATTCTTCATGTACTGATTTTTCTAAAATGATGCAAAATTAATTTGAAATGAATTTAATGGGTGAAATAAAATTCTTTCTTGGTTTTTATATTTTTTAAAATAATAAATAAATTATTTTGAATCGATTTAAACATAAAAAATACATTCTAAAATGTTTTAATTTGGACAACACTAAGAGTAGTGATACTCCTATGAGTACCACTTGTAAGTTAGACCCTGATAAATCTAGAAAATAAGTGGAACAAACCAGTTATAGAGGTAAGATTGGAAGTCTTCTCTGCTTAACTTCTATCCAACCTGATATTATGTTTAGTGTGTATATGTGTGCTCATTTTCAAGGAAATCTAAAAGATTCACACTTGTTGTAAAAAGAATTTTCAAATAACTCAAATATACTACCAATTGAAGACCATTTTACCCAAGGGGATAGGCATTTGACTTAGTTAGTTATTCAGATGCTAATTTTGGTGGTTGTAAGTTAGATAGAAAGATAACCTCTATAATATTTCACCTTTTAGGAATGTCTCTAGTTTATTTATGTAATAAGAAACAAAATTTTGTGACAGTTTCTACCACTGAAGCTGAATACATAGCTGCAGGTAACTTCTATGCACAATTTTTTTTTGATGAAATACACTTTACTAGACTATGCATATCAATTCAGACATGTAAATTATGATAATAAAAGTTCTATAAATATTTCTAATAATACTATGTCATATTATAGAACAAAAAATATTGATGTAAGACATCACTTTTTGAGAGACCATTTTCAAAAGGGTGATATTAATATTGAATACATTGGTACAGAAAATCATCTTACTAATATATTCACCAAGCCTTTTAATTATGATAGAATGAACTCTATCAAACATGAGTTAGGTATGATTAATTTTGGTTAAGTTTAATTTTCTGGGAGTCACCATTGAGTTTTACCCACCGTTGTGATTACCTCGCTATTTTTATTGTCCCATCGTTTATTTTTATTTAGTGTTAGGTCTACCTAATATTGGAAACTTCATGACTTTTTCAATTTTTCACTTATTATGTTTTAAGCCGGAATTGCTATTTAAATTTTAGAAATTTTTTATTTATTTAAATTTTAATACATTTCAAATTCAATTAGGATTTTTATTTTTCAATTTTTGAATTTTTGAATCCCTAAATTTCCCAAATGATATAAATTAGATGATTATCTAATTCCAACACACTTATTTCCTCATGCCATTCTCTCGAGCCCTATGCAACCTTTCTCTATCAACTATCAAAATTATTTCTCCTTCTACTAAACATGTCGATCCAATCTACATGGTCAGAATGAAGTGAGTTTTAGAGTATTCTCAAGATGAGTCACATCCAGAAAAGAAGCAAAAGAGGAATTCTAGTTGTTATGATACTTTAGAGCCTTTGAATCCTGAGCATTCAAAGAGTGTTGTTGTACTTGATAAATAAGTTTAATCAGAATGGTTACTGAAGAGAAAGTCATTAGTGTAGAAATTTCTACATAACCAAGGATGAATGGAATGGTTCTATTCTAATGAGAGACCTTTTTATCCTAGGTTTATCATTTTTACTATTTTTTAGAGTCCAATTCTGAAGATAATGAAGACTGGGTGAGAACTAAAATAAATGGATGAAATTTTGTCTTTTCTTCAAGCCAGTGGGATGAATGGTTAGAGGTTCCTCAGGAAGGAGTTTTGAATGATTATCAAGGTTCTATTCCAGATTCCAATAAAACTTTTGTTTATGAAGATTCTTTGGCTGAGTTAACATGAGATGGAGTTTTAAGAAGACTAGTTTCTTCAGATCTTAATGGTTAATATAGGTTACTTTTCAAGTTAATTCAAAATATTTTTTTCCCAATAAAAGGATATTTTTTCTACCATGAGGTACCAAGATCGGTATTTGTTGTGTCTGATAAATAGAGGTGAAAATATTAATCTTTTTAGATAATTGATGATTCACATTTTATAAATAACCAAGCCATATTCCAGGTCAAATTATTTAATATACCCTAATTTTATCTCTACTATTCTAGAAGAAAAATGTTTGGTTGCTGAATATGAATAATCTATTGTATATTGTGGTAGTTTCTGCATCTGAAGAGTGATTTTAATGAGGATGAAAATCAATTGGAGCCCCTAGAAGAAGTAATGGGTTAATGATAGTGAAAGGATTTTTGATGAGTTCAAACTATTTGACCATCCTTAGAGTAAAAAGGACCTTGTGGACCCTGGTTTGGAACTTGATGATGTGGTAGAGTATTCAAATAAAGAGGAAGTGGAAGTTGTTACCTTTGGTAATGAGGAGCAAGAGTTTCCTTTCAATGAAGGATGTGACACGAAATTGTCCAAAATTCCTCCTTCTATAACCATTGATGCCCCTAGACCTCATATGATAGTCCCTATTAGATATTTTTTTTGAAATAAGTAAGTGATGAGGAGGAGATAGAAGTGTTAGGTGAAGATAAATTTAAGAGTACTTCCAAATTTTCTGAAGAGAATGAAAATGATTAAGATGGTGATGAGGAAGAAGATGAAGATGAATATGAAGATGATGGAAATGGTAATTGAAATGAAGATGGTGATGATGATAATAGAGGATCAGACCCTGATGGTCTCAGTTGAAGAATTAGAGTTGAGGATGTGGAAATGCCTCAGGGACTTGTTCCTTCTCAAGGCGTGTTAGTTTCTAGATTGGAAGAGAGACTCAGTCTAGTTAAATATGTTGACCTGGATCCCAGAAAATATAAAGATGCATCAATTGAGGGGGAGGAATACCAAAGTATTGAAATTTGTATAGTTTATCCCACTACTGATAGTGGTGATCTTATCGAGCTTGAAAATGTTGTTGAGGATACTATTGTGGAACAGTCAGTGGATGTAAAGATGAAGGTTTTTGTTATTAAGCAGTTAGTTTTTGATAATATGGGAGCCGAACTTACTGTTGATGAGCTACCAGGTGAAGTTAAGAGATCTATTAAGGCCCCTGTTTTTGTTCCATCCATGGTTGTGTCTACATCCACAAAACATTCAGTTATTGGACTCTTAATAAATCTTCTGCAAGTTGGATTGAACCAATGTCTTAGAAATGTGACAAGTTTCATGGGAGTCCACCAAAGAATAGTGGACCTAATCTTCAATAAGTAATATATCATGAGGGATATTTGGTTAATCAGATTGATGTTGCTGGTATTTTTGAAAAGGTTTGATTCTAAGAGAGTTTCTGCTCCTTCAGTTCCACTAGTGCCAGTGGATGTTGTCACTAGAGGTGATTTGGAATCTTTTTTCGAAAGTATGATTTATAAATTCAGTTTGTTGTTGAGAAATAAAATCCATCATGTCATAAAGTAAAGTGAAAAATATTAAAGGTATTTATTTGAGGTGGTGATTCAGCATATTCAACCAAAAATGATGAAACAAATTCAAAAAGTAATGATTGAAAATAGGAGACTTAATAGTGATCTAAAGTCTGTGAGATCTGTATTAGAAGGGTTGAAGATAACCTTTGATACTCCTATGGATTTTTTCCATGAGAGAGTGGAGAATATTACTTCTTTGGATTCAAATTCTACGACTCCTCCTCCCTCTCTTGATGTTGATCTAATAAGAATAGTTATCAGAGAAGAGATTAGAGCTCCTTCAAGTGTTGTATCAGGCCAACCTTGGGAGAATTTAAGAAAAATAATATTTAATAGTGATCATGTACTCATGTTATTTAAATAATATGTTAATAAAATGAAGGCTGATAGAGAAACCATAACCAAATCTATCAAACATTATCTTTCAAGGATTTTCACTAATCATGAGCTAAATTCCCATTTTAAGTTTCTTTCTAAAAATATGAGGATGCCTCCTATAACTTAAGAATTTAAAGAACACGTGAACTAGTTGAATAAATATTTCTTCAATGAAATTTATAGAGGTGGTAACATCATCATGGAATTCATAAATCTTATGAAACCATTTCTATATGTTCATAAAACTACTATTGTAGCTCCTAAGGCCTTATTTCTCATCTAACACCTCTAGATAATACTCCAGAATACTTTAGGCATAGTGTGACTAGAGATCCTCATGAACCCTTTCCATCCTATTTTTATCATTTTTCTCTCTCTCCTAGAGAGGCAGTTCAGCATATAAGTCCAATAATCATCAGAGAGCCTCCTTCTCTTACTGTTGTTCCTACAACTGTTCCTAGATCTTCTTTAGGTTCTGATACTAAGACCTATGATTCAGATAAAGGGAAGGTCAAATCACATATAAATCCCTCATTTCATCCGGATATGCATTGATTCTTGTACACTTTGTCTTTGATGGGATGTTTTTATGTAACTTTTTGTTGAACCTTTTTTGTTTTACTTTCATTGACCTTTATTAATGGGAATTTTGTTGTTATTCATATTCTTCTTCTATGAATTTCCTATTTTCTATTCACTTTTTGATAATCCCAAATGGGGGAGAAAATTCTATGGCATTTATTTATATTATTCTGATACTCTATAATTCCTTTAATACCATACTGATATTCCTTGCTATATATGTGTAAATACCTTCATTTGATACTATCTAGTTACTTTTTAATACCATGAATTCTTGATTTATCTATGATACAATATGTATAAAATTCCATGATTTACCTTTGATACTATGTATGAAAAATTCCATGATTTGTGATCATTAAAAAGGGGTAGATTGTTGGAACCGTTGTTTTAATGATCACTAAATCATGTTTATTATGATTTTAATGAATTTTATATATTATGAAAAAATTATATAATATAAGACATATTGACATGAAATTTGGATAAGTATGAGAAAGACTCAACATAGAGGATGAGTCGCCACCAAGACCGACTCACTATTGAGGTTGAGTCATAGCTAGCAATTACTCACTGTTCGGAACAACTCGCCGTTAGTGCGAAAATTTGGCTAAGTACTGAAATCACCTACCATTAGCTATGAGTCACCACTAGAACCAAAATTTGGTAATGTATGAAATGAAACACCACCATAAGATGACTCACCATTGGAATAGAAATTTGAAAAAGTGTTGAAAACACTTACTGCCAGAGTTGAGTCACCGCCAGACCTGAGTCACTATTGATGATAACCTTCCATCAAAATTAAAATTTGAAAAAGTGCTAGAATTAACTACCACCAGGATGAGTCACCATCGAGTCTGACTCACTACCATCCTCAGTAACTTCCATATCCGGTCACAACCAGAGACTTCCACCAACCAAAAAGACTCACTGCCATTGTTTTATTTATTTTGAATTAACTATTTCTAACATCTATAATATGGAATTTCATTCCAAGATTTAATTTAATTATTTTTCTTAATTATTGTATAGAGATTAATTAAGGAATATTTCTTCCCTGAGTATGACAATATATGATATCCAGATGATTATTCTTCACATGGACACTCCTATATACTACTGATAAAAGGATCAGACTCCCTCATGCGTAGAAGATATAAAATCATTTAATAAAATGAGAACTGAGATAAACACGGAGAGAGATAGAGTTGGAAATTACAAGATCAAGATAATATTTTTGTGCCTTACACAAAGAATCTTTACCAGTGATCAACTGTAGAAGAAGTGAATCACATTGAACACCCCAAATACTTCCTACAATCAGAACAAAGATTTTACGACACTCTGTTCTATAGAAAATATCAAAAAGATGACTCGAGCCACATTTAAAATCACATTCAACGAGTCACAAGCTACAGAGCTTATCAGACAGAGAAAACAACAACTTTATTCACCTTTACCTGCTCTGTTTGTCTATTTCATTTACATTATGAGTAGTGTGTGTACTCTATATTTCTAAACATACACTGTCTCTTGCACTCAAACTAAAATATAATAGATATCTTTTCAATTCTATTTACTATTGTTTCCCATGTGTTTTGATATAGTACTACAAAACTGGGTTTATCCAGTGCTAGGTCTTTAATAGATCTAGATAAAAGCACTATTAAATACCCCTTTTATTAGTGTTAAAAAGCACTGTTAAAGGGGGACCTTTATCAAGACTTTTTTTTGTAGCACTGATAAACAGTATATTATAGAAAAAATTATATTTCATTGAAAATAATATATTAATATATAAATAAATTTATATTGATATAAATATAATATATAGTTTTTTAAATATGTTTTAGATAAGGTAAATAAGCATTTACACTTAATATAAAAGATATTTAGTGAAAATGGATTAAAAAATAAATAAAAAAAATTCAATCAATAATTTTAAAATTATTATTTATTAAAAGTAATTTAATATAAATTAAAAGATTAAAAAATCAAAAATAAAATAAAAGATCTAAAATATGTTTAAAACATAACTCGAACTTCAAACAACCATAAATTTTTATCCAGGTGTCTATTTGGGCTCTACCACATAAAAAATCTAAGCTTGTGATGAAAGCTACACCCTAATTACTTAATTTAAACACTTCATCTCATTTTTTAGGTCAAAAAAGGACCATAAGGCCTCTAAAACTAAGTTTTTAGTCGGGGCAACCAAATTTTTAACATTATATAGATTTTCAACCTCGTTTAAGGGGGTCTTTTTCCCTTTTTCAGTGGGGAATAAATTAATTCCAAGGTCTTAAATTCATATAGATATTATGGATTTGATGTTTTATCATTGTTCCTAATTTAATATTATTTATAATCAAATATTTAATAATATATACATATTTTTTATATATTCACACAAAAAAATTTAATTTTATAAATAAATTATTAAATATATTTACATATAAATATATTTATTAATATATAAATATAAATAAATAAATATATATATCTATATATATATATAAATATATGGATAAAAATATAACAATATATATATAAATATATAGATATATCATAATATGTAAAACAATACAGTATAGGGGAGTGGAAAAGTTGATGGTCTATAAGTTGGAGGTCTTAGGTTCGAAACTCATTGGAGGCAGGGTGTGTGTGTTTGTGGGGGGGGGGATGGATTATCAAAAGCACTGCTAAAGGGGTTGGGGAATCATTGATAATGTTTGGGGTGGGGAAGTGCTAATAGGGGGCTGGTGGTGCATGGAAAAAAATTAAAAAAATCAAACCCTTTATCAACGGGGCATTTATCATCACTTTTGCAGCATTGTTAAAGGCCCCATTTAACAACGATTTTTTGGAATTGTTAAAGTTTTCCTTTAATAATGATAAAAAAATATTATTAAAGGACCCTTTTAACATCGATTTTTTATCGCTGATAAAAACTTTGGGGTTTTAACCACGCTCAAGTTATCAGTGCTTTTTTAGTGTTAATAAAGGCTTATTCTAGAACTGTTAAAGGATGTTTTGTAGTAGTGGTATAGGTTCATGTGTGTCCAGTTTTATTTGTACTCCCACAATTACTGTGGAAGAGGTCCCTGTGTGGCTCAAACAAATGTTGTGTTGTTGTATACCTGATCAAGGTTGTTCTATACCCCTTCTTCTCATTGTCTTGAGAGTGCAGAAGGAAATTACTTGGCCTTAGGTGACATCACAAAGATTACAAAGGCTAGAAATAAATGTCTATGGACTTCAATTTACATAGGGGTGATTTTCCTTTGAAAATAAAACAACCGACCAAAAAATCCATAACCAAATAACCCACTACATGATGCATGATATCAATGAAAGACAACTCAAATAAAACCATTGATATTAAAATCCAAATAAATAAAAGTACCACAGTGGAAGACTACAATACCAAAGTACACAGTAGAATACAAAACTTGAAGACTCCAACGAAAAACTCCAAAGCTCCAAACCTGTTCCATGCTCAAACTCCACAAAATCGCCCAAGTATCATGAATTACTTCTAAAGATGTGTGATACTTTAACTTTTCCCATATCTCAATAAACAACATCTATAAAATCACCAAAGTTCAAAAGTAGGGGTGAATAATGAAACTCAGTAGATTTTCCCCAATGAAATCCCTACTCACAACACTAGGATAAAACATATTAGCACATTTATATAAAAAAGTTTATATAAATCAATTTCTAAATCAGTTTATAACTAAATATAAACAAATACCATAGTAAAATAGTTATCTCAAGAAAATAACAAGTTACCAGGAAATAAAACAAAAAATGTTCTCAAATCATTTCATTAATTCCATTTTTCATAACTCATTCAAATCCATAACTCACACATCCACACATGCATGCTTTATTATGATAGTTCCATACTCATGAGCAGTTTCTCATCGATCTACCAAGTCAACACAAGGTAATTAAATCCCATGTTCCATTACACCTTTGGAATTGATAACAAGTTCATTTTTCAACCAAGCCTCGTAATAAAATATGAATACACACCATAAAGTATTCCCAAAAACCATTTCAATTCCAAAACCACTTCAATTCCAAAACTATTTCAATAAAACAAACTTTTTATTGAATTTTTTTGAAAAAACCATTTCAATAAAACTAAACTTTTATTGAAAACACTTTCTTAAGAAATCAAAACCAAACAACCATTTTTAAAATCAACATTTTAAAACCATTTAACAAAGAATCTTGCACAACAATTCACAATTCCACAAAAATCCACAAACCATCACTAAAGAAGGTTTCTAACATGCTTTTCACATCAATTTCACAATCAATTTCAATCAATTTAATCAATTTGAAACTAATACTTCAAGTTATAAGTATAGGAGTTGATAGTAAAGCCACCTACCTTAGGATTTATGGTTAAAGAAAATAACGGCATGAAAACGTCCACGAAACTAGGTTGAATCTCCAAAAACTCATCTTGTATCTCTCCCCTATCATCAAAAAAGAAAAATATAATCATATTTGGTATCCACTATCTTATATATATCCACAAAAGATGTATATCTAATAAACTAAAAGAAATAGAGAAGAAAATATAATAAAATCCACTAAGAACAACCAAGAATGAACACTTACTATGAGAATCTAGCTTTGAATCACCGAGAGAATCTTATGTATTACTTCCAAATTGATGGGTAGATGTTCTACAACCTTTTAGAGGAAAAAATACCAAGTTAGGGCCTTTTTAGGGAAAAACGAGTCATTAAAACTCAAAACCAACTTAGATATACTTTTTTATGATCTAGTTTTTTTAATCGCACATGGTTTAGTTGTAGAGTTAGGAAAACTATGTGAAAACCATGTTTCATCCACTGCCTCAAGGATGAAACTTGCATTGTTAGATCACACATTTTTCAAACCATGCTCCATTATTTCCAAAGCCCACTGTCTCAAGTTGCACATTTTGTCCTAGGATACCTCATAGTTTAGACAAACTGTGTGCAGACCGTTTGCCTTCCCTTTTGCCCCTATCTCATTATGCATAGTTTTTTGTAGGTGTTGCACAGTTTTCCCAAACCGTGAACCAGTAGAAAATTTATAAAAACACTCCACATGTTCTCCAAAGTCTCCCAAACTTCACCCATATACTTTATATACTTAAAAATCATAAATAAATGGTTACTTATTTGAAATAGGGGGTGCTACATTTATAGAAATCCCACATAAAAGGAGGAGGATCACGAAGAACCCCTTTATATGGTCATGTGGATTCCTCTCCCATAACGAGGCCTTTTCCTGGGGGATTCCTGCGGGAAATAGCTCATAGAAAGAAAAAACGTGCAAGCTAGTCCCAAAGAAGACAATGTCATGAGCATGGGATGGAATGAGCCATTAAAATTGGTATCATAGTCAGTGTTCATTTTATGTGTCAATGAGGATGTTGGACCCTTTTGGGGAGAATTATAGAAATCCCACATTGAAGGAGGAGGAGCATGAAATGACCCTTTATAATGTGGTGCAGATACCTCTTCTAACATGAGGCCTTTTCCTGGGGAATGTCTGAGGGTCAAAGCCAAGGGAAAGAAAAACCGTACAGGCTAGGTCCAATAAGGACAATATCATGATCATGGGCTAGATTGGGCCGTTAAACTGGTTGTGGATCAAAGTTTATTTTTATATAAACTACTTTGCAGTGGTTGATTTTCAAGTATAGAGGATTAAGTCTCATATTAAGACTAAACCTCTTGTATTCATTTCTATTGTGTGTTTTGTTTGTTTTATTTATAAGCTTTAAAACTGAATCTATTTTAATCTATAAAAAACCTATACTTTGATAGTTAACCTTAATTAGTGTTCATATAATATTTTTATTGAGTAAATTGATTTCAAAGGTTGAATTAAAATTATATATTGATTTAACTAATACCTAATCAATCTTTGAGAATTATTTTAAAAGGTTAAGGCTTATATCAATCTATTTTTTTAGTTAAATGGGTTGTTCTTAATAAATTGGTGGATTTTATTTGAACTTTTTTTAATATAAATTTTTATTGGGTATCAATTTACCTTTCTCTTGAGATAATCACTTCTACCAACAACCTAAATCATGCTTAAGAAACTTTACTCATCCATTATCAGGCTTTGATTTAATCTAGAATGAGAAAAATCATAAAATTAGACAAACACCATGAAAATAAGGCATATGAGTTCGTATTGAAATAAAATTAAATATTACAAGATAAACTAAGAAAAGAAAAGTTGTAGTCTTACTGAGGGTGATCAGATGTGATCAAAGATGCTTTAATTGAACACTTGATGACGGAGGATCATAAAAGCCTAGAAGAGGCCAACGAAGAGCTCCACACGTGGGGTTGCTACTGTAACACCCCAGTTAAATAAAGAATATTACATTTTCACATTTATCCATATTTGTTAATAAAATATTAATATTACTTTAAAGGGAATGCTATGCTCGATGGCGTACCCAATACGCAACAATGAGTTTCTTTGAAGTCTTACGTTGCACTATAATAATAAAATAATATTATTTTAAATGGTAGTTAATGCCTAGCCATTGTAATGGAAGGAATGAATGAATCTAACTACAAAATGATTATATATGTTTTTCAAATATTTTTACTTTTATCCAATAAAATTTATAGGCTTAAAATACAAATGAATCCAATTTTAAGCATAAATCTTCTAATATTTTTTAAAAGTTCGATTAACCGCCTTTTGATGGAGAACCCTTTTTAAATATACTTTTGACAATTTTATATGTTGTATTTGAAAAAATATAATCCTTCTTTAGAATCTGGAAATCAAAATTTACTATGTGTAAATTTTTTTTATTTTTCCAATAAAGATCATTTTTTATTGAAAATGTTGCATTTTAATTCAAAACCTCCTTTTAATAAGATTTATTTATATGGATAGATTATATTTTTAATTGAGATTAAATTTTATTTAGAATATATTTTTACCATTTAATCCAATGGTGGTCATTGAAATTAATTTCACTCTAAAATTGGACTTAAACTAGTGTCAATCTTTTAATAGATATTGTTTCTTAAAAACACGCTATTTGTTTTGATAACAGAAATTAATTATTAAATTAATTAATGAAACTTATATGTTTTGAATTTTTTAAAATATACATCATTTTTGAATTAGGAATATCAAATATAGCTTAGGGTGAATTTTTGGTATTTTTCTGAAGAACTTCAATTTTTGATGAATAGTGAAACCACTAAGTGGTAGTTAAAGAAACTGATTTTTCATTTAAATGAAACTTTACCACTTCTGTGATTTGATTTTCAAAAATCTGATATACATGGTTGTCATTAGGAAGTAAAATTTGGTTCAATGAGATTAAAATAATTTTTGGTGAATTGTAACTTTTAAGTTTTATTAATCATGATTAAAGGTAATTAGTGTAATTTAAGGTAAAAATAATGTTTTAATAATATGAAATGACCTAGACACATGTCCTAACCTCATTGGATGTGTCATGGCCGACCAATAAAATCCATGGGTCAACTTGGGGACCCCATGGATCCACTTTGGTAGGAAAATGACATAAATAACATTTTATTTAAAGTTAAAATAAAAATGTCACAAACATGAGTTATTTTACTAAAACAATTTTTAAATGGGGTTATACAAGTCATATTTTTAACTATAAATATTAATTATAAAGATAAAAACATTTACTACTTCATGATAGTTTTTTTATAATTTTTAGACATTAAATAAATTAAATTATTTATGACACCATGATGATGTAGTGATTACCTCATTATTTAATGATTTAAATAAAATAAAATGATAATGTACAATCTAAGACCTAAACATGTCAAAAACCTATTGGATGGGTGGATTTTGAACTATTATCACCTTATCTTCGAAATATATAATTTTGAGACCTTTAAAATCTGAAAATCATTTTATAATAAAGTAACCTTTTATAACTTTCCAAGAGTGCCCCTCCACTCCTCTTATAAAAGGCCCCCACCTCTACCACCTTACCCACACCTCTCAAGACTTTGGCTCGGCCAAAACCTGACAATTTCATCTCTCCAAATCCCTCTATTCATTATTTAAGCCTCAAATTTGGGAATAATCCTTTCCAAATAAGCCTTTGAGCTCAAATCAAAAAGAGTTACCCGATTTAAAGGTAATGTCTTCCCTAGTGTTCTTTTGTTTTATTTTGCTTCTCCAAACCCCTAAACTCTTTTTATTTATTTATTTTGTAACAAAACAAGTATCTTAAATATACTAGGATGTTGTTATGAGGAGTATTAGAGCTACACTAACACACACCTCCATCTAATGGTTAAAAAATATACAGTTTCTGTGGATGGTGAATTACTGCCTCACGAAACGATGATTGTTCTATCTTCTCATACCACCTCACATGGTGGACATTATGATGGAACTATATTTATTTATAATATAAATTATATTTATTTCCTCTCTATTCTTCTGTATTTTATATTTAATACATACCTTTATGCTTTTCATGTTGTGCAAATGCGATAATTTCATTTGAGAAAGTGTGGACTACCGCCCCCTCAAGTGATTTGACTCGTTCATGCAATACATGGAATGTATAAAGAATAAAATTGATGAACTTATGTGATATATATAACATATATATTATACTGGAATTATAATATATATATATATCTCATCTAGTTTTAATTCCATTAATGTGCCAAAGAAATGAAAGTAGCGTTCATGTGTACGTACGGCTTACCGTCTCCATGAACGGTACATTTCATTTTTATCTACAAATGTTATGTACTATTATAAGTACATATATATAATGGATATATATGTAATATATTACATCTAAACTATGGATATAATTCTGTAATTATAGTATATATATATCTCTTTTAAATTTAATTCCATTAATATGACAAAAAAAATGAAAGTAGCATTCATGCGTACGTACGGCCTACCGTCTCCATGAACGGTGCTTTTACTTTTTTATCTCCAAATGTTATGGAATAGTAAAAAATGAATATATAATGGATATATATGATATTTAAAACATTAATACTATTCTGGAGATGATGTACCTATAACTACATGGAAAATTCTTTTCCAACAAGTTCAATTTTTACTCATGTACCGAACATCAACAAAAACGTCTAATATGAACTCACTTTATTAACCAATTATTATAAAATTATAATATGTGATATGAACTGAATAATAATATTTAAATGAGGTGCTTAAGAAATTATAAATTGACCAAATTTTATTATTCAGGAGATTAAAGAACGATCGAGTCATGTCGGACACGAGGTAAGGGATCCTGCCCCTCTCTTTCTTTTAAAGTACACTCTTTTATGTCATTCCTTTTAAGCTCATATTTCTTATGATGGGGATGTTCTTTTATATTAATATTACTGTAATTTGTTTATATTCATATGATGAGAGACCCTATTTTCTCTCATCAATCCATTTTGGAAGTTTTGATTGGCGACGTTAGGCTGCCGAATTTTAGTAAGGGATCCAACCTCTCTCTTTCTTTTTAAGTACTCTCTTTTATGTCATTTCTTTTAATATCATCTTTATTATGTTTGGGGATGTTATTTTATATTCATAATACTTTAAATTTTATGTTAATATTATTATAGACCCTATTTGATCTCATAAATCCATTTTTGGAAGTTTTAAGTGGCGCCGTTAGGCTGTCGAGTTTTCGTAAGAGATTTTTCATATCACTTTTTTTCCCATGACATTTATGCTACATTTGCCACTATTTCCTTTTATTGGTGTATTTAATGCCCATTATTATACACTTTTTGTAGTATAATTTCATTTATGAGTATTTACATCTTCATTGTATGACCCTTCTTCCATGGGGTGTACGTTTTGAAAGTTACCCAACTCGGTAAGGGGACCTTTCACCCTCCTATTTTTAAAAGACTTCTTTTGTTATGTCTTTTAATACACATAATATTATGTTGGGATATGTTCTTATATATCTTTATTTATTTAAATTTTATGTTCAAGTGATGAGATACCATTTTCTCTCTCATCAACTCATTTTCTGAATTTTAAAGTGATGTCGTTAGGCTTTTGGATTTCTGTAAAGGAACTTCTTAACCCACTTTCAATTCTTTGGGTTAAACCTCTACTTATTTATTTTATTATTCCAAGATTATTTGTGGAATATCTATGTTGTAATTTCTAAAAACCTTTGTGTGGATATACTATTTCTACACATAATCATCTCATTGATAAATTCTTATGAAGTTGTATGGGAAATCATAACTCAATCTCATTTCATTGAGTTAAATATATATGTCATTGGTTTTGTTTTTCCAAGATTATGTGTGAATGACCACTGATTTTTTCACACTTAATATCCACTTATATTTGGTGTATTTATATTTCTCACACATAATTATGTGATAGATTTATCCTTATTTTAAGGATACCATCTTTATAATGGATTTCATCTCAATTTACATTTCCATTGAGACTTCATTGTTGTTATGAACCAATTCACTCTTATATGGTGTGTATACTTCCCTTTGGCATATTATATCATGAATCCATTTTTTATCATGATATTATAAAGTTCAGATTAAATTTTATTCCACAATTATTTTTATTCAAGAGTCTCTCATTTTGTTAAAAACTCTTTAACAAAAATATCATTTTAAATGTTTTAAAGATTCATTATTCTAAATCTTTATCTTTAATGTCTATGTTTTCAAAATGGTTTTCAGTATTTATTTATATGGACATTAATGTTTTAAAATTATAATTCCATTAAAATCTTCAAAGTGGTATGGGACACTTTGATTCAAAAATCTCTTTTAAATGATTTTTGAAAATGGATTGATTAGTTCAATATCTTGGAATTACTTATTGTGATTGCAAATGAAATTTTGTTATTGAAATGTTTATATTTTCAATATTTTATGTGCAATGATGTTACTTGGACATTTTACGGGTGGTTACATGATAAACCATATGACGGGTGGTGCCATGGATACTAGGACGGGTGGTTACATTATAACCTCCAATGCATTGGGTATGGAAGTTGGCCGTATGGCTATTCCATTAAGTATGTGTGGAAGTCGACCGTATGGTTATTCCATTTAAGTATGTTTATGTCCCAAGTTACCTATATATGTTATGTATTATTTAAATTGGTTTTATGGTAATCATTTTGGTTACAAAAAGGTAAGAAATGATATTTTATTTAGTGAAGAGTATTTACTACTTCATACAAGGTGAAAAGTATTACTTATGATAAAGTAATCATGATTTACTTATTGTTTTGAAAAAATAACAGTTTTCCCTTTTTGTGTATCTCTTACTGAGCTTTTTATGCTCATCCCAAGTTTTTGAAATGTTTTCCACAGGACTTAAAGATGAATAGGATCAAGGATGGGATCAAGGAAAGACATGCTATCTAAAAACATGGAACTAGACATGTTTCTTTTTAAGAGTTTTTATTTTATAAAAAAATGGAAACTGAGTAGATGTGTCTACTTTGTAATCTTTTGAGATGTAATAGTTATGTCCTAATTCTCTATAACTCTAAACCTGAAAAGATCCTCAATGTGAATTATTCATTTAATTCAATATTAAGTAAGGTTTAAGGCCGGGGCCTTATAGTTGGTATCAGAGGTCGGTTTAGATAACTTTAGAGGTTAGGGTATTCTATAAGTATAAGTGACATTACCATAATGTCTAGGATTTCAGAAAGAGTCATAGTTTTTAGATAAAGTGAATGAGTAAGTATATCTTAGTGTTTATCTTCCTTATTAATACATGATGATTTTATTGATATATGCACACTGGCATTTATGTTTTTAGTAAATGGATAATCTAACAGACACCAAAGTGACAATGGGTTTGATGGAAACTGTGGTGGTTCTCTGATTAAGAGACTGGATGAAATGGGGGATTCAATGAGGAATCTCGTGGTTGTTCTAAACCAAATATCAAGGAGTCATGATCAACCAGTTGAACCTTGGTGAGTTCTCTAATGCATCATGTACGAGATAACCAAATCGATGTGGAAGTTCAGGTAATAATTATAAAGGTAACCATTAGTGTTTATATGATCCTTAATTTTTAGGTAATTATGGGTTACTCTATGATATGATGGAAAATGAAAGGCATGAGATAAACATGAGGTTAAAATATGTTATGACCATTTTTGAAGATTTTATCTCGTTTTGGGGAATGTTTTAAGAATTATGTAGTTTTGGAAAAAGGACAACACACAGACCATGTGACAACCTGTCGTGTCGGAAAAAGCTGTGGGAATCGAACCCACAACCAAAGTGCGACTGGTATTTATCGCCTACCACTGGACTACGTGAAGCCCCTGGTTAGTTTGACTAATTATTTTTAGTTAGATGATTTTAGGAATCAAGAGTAAGTTTATTTTGGGTTATCTATGGAAATGATTAACCTGTCATGGAGGATATGTGATTAGGTTAATTACTTTTCAATATGAGACTTTAAGAGAAACTAATGTTATTTGGAGATAAATGTTAATTTTTACCTTGGAAGACTATGTGATTAAATCCTTCAAATATTTGGGTTTCAATCTTAGTTTGGTTTACTTTTGGTCTTCGTTGAACTTTGGGTCTTGTTGGAAAATTTTTGGAGATTAAGAATAGATTTCCTTTTTATAAAGGATTATCCTTTTTGGGTATTATTTGATCTCATACTAATCTTTTTGGTTTTAGTTTTGGTTATGGTCTAAAAACATGTGAAGTATATAGTTCTCTTTTTTGGATTAGGTGATTCTCTAGAAGTTGATTATAGCTCTCTTAATGTAAACAATTCATCCTAAATACTCATCTTTTGGAGAAAATATGAGTTCGTGTAAGAAATCTAGTAAAAGTTGAAAGTCAAAATGACAAGTAAGTATGTTTCATTATGTTTTAGTTACCCTCATAAATAAATTCCTCAATGAAAAGTAACTTAAAAACAAAAATGTTGTCTAATAATTTTTTCTACAGGGGAATCAAATACCGTTTAACCTATCACAAGTTTGTGATTTTCTGGTGGTTAACATTCTCCTAAACATGTTTTCTATCACTCTCCCTAGAAACATGACCCTTTGTTTTCTCCTCCATATCCATGTTTTCCTACATGGAATCCTAGTATGGGTTAACTCGGGTGACCTTTGTACTTATCTTTATTTATTTTAAAGTAATAGTTTTACTGACTCTTGTTCCGATGTGGGATTTTCAATGAAGTTTCCAAACCCAATTTTAAAATTGTGAGGACACAATTCCCAAAAGGGGGGAAGGATGTAACACCCCCAAGTAAATAAACAATATGAAATTTTCACATTTATCCATATTTGTGAATAAAATATTAATATTACTTTAAAGGGAACGCTATGCTTGATGGCGTACCCAATACACAACAACGAGTTTCTTTGAAATCTTATGTTGCACTCTAATAATAAAATAATATTATTTTAAATGATAGTTTAAGCCTAGCTGTTGTAATGGCGGGAATGAACGGAACTAACTAAAAAATGATTATATACGTTTTTCAAATATTTTTACTTTTATCCAATAAATGTTAGAGGCTTAAAATGTAAATGAATCCAATTTTAAGCATAAATCTTCTAATATTTTTTAAAAGGTCGATTAACCGCCTTTTGATGGAGAACCGTTTTTAAATATAATTTTGAAAATTTTATATGTTTTATTTAACAAAATAAAATCCTTCTTTAGAATCTGGACATCAAAATTTACTTTGTGTAAATTTTTGTTATTTTTCCGATAAAGATCATTTTTTATTGAAAATGTTGCATTTTAATTCAAAACCTTCTTTTAATCTGATTTATTTATATGGATAGATTATATTTTTAATTGATATTAAAGTGTATTTAGAATATATTTTTACCATTTAATCTAATGGTGGTCATTGGAATTAATTTCACTTTGAATTTGGACTTAAACTAGTGTCAATCTTTTAATAGATATTGTTTCTTAAAAACACGCTATTTGTTTTGACAGTGGGAATTAATTATTAAATTAATTAATGAAACTTATATGTTTTGAATTTTTTAAAATATAAATCATTTTTGAATTCAGAATATCAAATATAGGTTAGGATGAATTTTTGGTATTTTTCTGAAAAACTTCAATTTTTGATAAATAGTGAAACCACTAAGTGGTAGTTAAAGAAACCGATTTTTCGTTTAAATGAAACTTTACCACTTATGTAATTTGATTTTCAAAAATCTTACATACATGGTTTTCATTAGGAATTAAAATGTGGTTCAATGAGATTAAAATAATTTTTGGTGAATAGTAACTTTTAAGTTTTATTAATCGCGATTAAAGGTAATTAGTGTAATTTAAGGTAAAAATAATGTTTTAATAATATGAAATGACCTAGAAACATGTCCTACTCTAATTGGATGTGTCATGACCGACCAAGACAATCTATGGGTCAACTTGGGGACCACATGGAGCCACTTTGGTAGGAAAATGACATAAATAACTTTTTATTTAAAGTTAAAATAAAAATGTCACAAACATGAGTTGTTTTAATAAAACAATTTTTAAATGGGGTTATACAAGTCATATTTTTAACTATAAATATTAATTAGAAATATAAAAAGATTTCCTACATCATGATATTTTTTTATATTTTTTAGACATTAAATAAATTAAATTATTTATGACACCATGATGATGCAGCGATTACCTCATTATTTAACGATTTAAATAAAATGAAACGATAATGTAAAATCTAAGACCTACACATGTAAAAAACGTATTGGATGGGTGGATTTAGAACTATTATCACCTTATCCTCGAAATATATAATTTTGGGACCTTTAAAATCTGAAAAGCATTTTATAATAATGTAACCTTTTATAAATTTCCAAGAGTTCCCCTCCTCTCCTCTTATAAAATGCCCCCACCTCTACCACCTTACCCACACCTCTGAAGCCTTTGGATCGACCAAACCCTGCCCATTTAATCTCTCCACATCCCTCTCTTCATCATTTAAGCCTCATATTTCGGCAGAATCTTTTCCAAGGAAGCCTTTGAGCTCAAATCAAAAAGAGTTACCCGATTTAAAGGTAATGTCTTCCCTAGTGCTCTTTTGTTTTATTTTTTTTCTCCAACCCCCTAAAATCTTTTTATTTATTTCTTTTGTAACAAAACCAGTATCTTAAATATACTAGTATGTTTTTATCAGGAGTATTCGAGCTACACTAACACACACCTCCATCTAATGGTTAAATAATATACTATTTTTGTGGATGGCGAATTACTGTCTCACGAAATGATGATTGTTCTATCTTCTCATACCACCTCTCATGGTGGCCATTATGATGGAACTATATTTATTTATGATATATATTATATTTATTTTCTCTCTATGCTTTTGTATTTTATATTTAATATATACCTTTATGCATTTCATGTTGTGCAAATGCGATAATTTCATTTGAGGAAGTGTGGACTACCACCCCTCAAGTGATATGACTCGTTCATGCAATACATGGAATGTATAAAGAAGGAAATTGATGAACTTATGTGATATTTAAAACATATATATTATACTGGAATTATAATATATATATATCTCTCATCTAGTTTTAATTCCATTAATGTGCCAAAGAAATGAAAGTAGCATTCATGCGTATGTACGGCTTACCGTCTCCATGAACGGTACATTTCATTTCTTATATCCAAATGTTATGTACTATTATAAGTACATATATATAATGGATATATATGTCATATATTACATCTAAATTATGGATATCATTCTGCAATTATAATTTATATATATATATCTCTTTTAACTTTAATTCCATTAATATGACAAAAAAATGAAAGTAGCATTCATGCGTACGTACGACCTACCATCTCCATGAACGGTGCTTTTAATTTTTTATCTCCAAATGTTATGGAATAGTAAAAAATGAATATATAATGGATATATATCATATTTAAAACATTAATACTATTCTGGAGATGATGTACCTATAACTACATGGAAAATTCTTTTCCAACAAGTTCAATTTTTACTCATGTACCGAACATCAACAAAAACGTCTGATATGAACTCACTTTATTAACCAATTATTATAACATTATAATATGTGATATGAACTGAATAATAATATTTAAAGGATGTTCTTAAGCAATTATAAATTGACCAAATTTTATTATTCAGGATATTAAGGAACGATCGAGTCATGTCGGACACGAGGCAAGGGATCTTACCCCTCTCTTTTTAAGTACACTCTTTTATGTCATTACTTTTAAGCTCATATTTCTTATGATTGGGATATTATTTTATATTAATATTACTGTAATTTTTTATGTTCATATGATGATAGACCCTATTTTCTCTCATCAATCCATTTTGGAAGTTTTGAGTGGCGCCGTTAGGCTGCCGAATTTTCGTAAGGGATCCAACCTCTCTCTTTCTTTTTAAGTACTCTCTTTTATGTCATTTATTTTAAGCTCATATTTATTATGTTTTGGGATTATATTTTATATTCCTCATACTTTAATTTTTATGTTCATATTATGAGAGACCCTATTTGATCTCATAAATCCATTTTTGGAAGTTTTAAGTGGCATCGTTAGGCAGCCAAGTTTTCGTAAGGGATTTTTCATCTCACTTTTATTCCCATGACATTTATGCTATGTTTTCCACTATTTCCTTTGAGTGGTGTATGTACTTACCATTATTATACACTTTTTTTAGTATAATTTCCTTTATGGGTATTTACATCTTCATTGTATGACCCTTCTTCCATGGGGTGTACCTTTCGAAAGTTACCCAACTCGGTAAGGGGACCTTTCACCCTCCTATTTTTAAAAGACTTCTTTTGTTATGTATTTTAATTCACATAATATTATGTTGGGATATGTTCTTATATATCCTTATTTATGTAAATTTTATTTCCAAGTGATGAGATACCATTTTCTCTCTCATCGACTCATTTTTGAATTTTAAAGTGACGCCGTTAGGCTGTCAGATTTCTGTAAGGGAACTTCTTAACCCACTTTCAATTCTTTGGGTTAAACCTCTACTTCTTGATTTTATTTTGCCAAGATTATGTGTGGAATCTCTATGTTTTAATTTCTACAAACCTTTGTATGGATATAATATTTCTACACATAATCATCTCATTGATAAATTCTTACAAACTTGTATGGGAAATCATATCTCAATCTCATTTCATTGAGTTAAATATCTATGTCATTGGTTTTGTTTTTCCAAGATTATGTGTGAATGACCTCTGATTGTTTCACACTTAATATCCAATTATATTGGGTGTATTTATATTTCTGACAAACAATTATGTGATAGATTTATCCTTATTTTAAGGATACCATCTTTATAATGGGTTTCTTCTCAATTTACATTTCCATTGAGACTTCATTGTTGTTATGCACCAATTCACTATTATATGGTGTGTATACTGCCCTTTGGCATATTATATCATGAATACCTTTATTCTCATGATATTATAAAGTTTGGATTAAATGTTATTCTACATTTATTTGTATTCAAGAGTCTCTAATTTTTTAAAAAAATATTTAACAAAAATATCGTTTTAAATGTTTTAAAGATCCATTATTCTAAATCTTTATCTTTAATGTCCATGTATTCAAAATGGTTTTCAGTATTTATTTATATGGAAATTAATGTTTTAAAATTATAATTCCATTAAAAGCTTAAAATTGGTATGGAACACTTTGATTCAAAAATCTATTTTAAATGATTTTTGAAAATGGATTGATTAATTCAATATCTTGGAATTACTTATTGTGATTGAAAATGAAATGTTGTTATTAAAATTTTTATATTTTCAATATTTTATGTGTAATGATGGTACTTGGACATTTTACGGGTGGTTACGTGATAAACCATATGACGGGTGGTGCTGTGAATACCAGGACGGGTGGTTACGTTATAACCTCCAATGCATTGGGTATGGAAGTCAGCCGGATGGCTATTCCATTAAGTATGTGTGGAAGTCGACCGTATGGTTATTCCATTTAAGTATGTTTATGTCCCAAGTTACAATTATATGTTATGTGTTATTTACATGGGTTTTGTGGTAATCATTTTTGTTAAAAAAAGGTAATAAATGATCTTTTATTTAGTGAAGAGAATTTACTACTTCATACAAGGTGAAAAGTATTACTTATGATAAAGTAATCATGATTTACTTATTGTTTTGAAAAACTAATAGTTTTCCTGTTTTGTGTATCTCTTATTGAGTTTTTTATGATCATCCCAAGTTTTTGAAATGTTTTCCACAGGACTTAAAGATGAATAAGATCGAGGATGGGATCCAGGAAAGACATGCTATCTAAAAACATGGAACTAGAATTGTTTTTTTTAAGAGTTTTTATTTTATAAAAAAAATGGAAACTGAGTAGATGTGTCTACTTTGTAATCTTTTGAGATGTAATAGTTATTTTCTAATTCTCTAAAACTCTAAACATGAAAAGATCTTCAATGTGAATTATTCATTTAATTCATGATTAAGTAAGGTTTAAGGCCGGGGCCTTATAGATACTGTGCACGAGTGAGGAGAAGGAGGGAATAAATAAGTAAGGAGATGAGAAAAATAAGAATTTCAACCCATTAATGAGGTGCACAATTTGGATAACCATGTGAACCTAATTTACAAAGGTACTTCACTGCACGTGGCTATGTACATAGTTAGACAAACTTTGTAGAGCCCAGGTAGGGCTACTATCCCTGTTACACCTCCCCTCACATGGCTAGGCCCACAGTTTGTCTAACCGTGTGCAACCCATGTATCATTCTCTACAATTTTCTACAGGACCCCTCACATGGCCATGAACTTCCTCTCGTGTGGTTAGTCCAAATTGTGCTCCCCCAAAATGGTCTATAGTGTTTGGGGGAATGATTTTCATAAACTGTGTGCAAACCATGTGCCCTCTTTAACATTTCAAAAAACTGGTCTTTCAAAGATCAGTGCACCAAAAACTCAATGGAACACCTGATGCGCCTCTCATGACTTAAAACCCAAATAAAAACAACATATTTAAGCATTCCAAATTGTGGAATTCCATTATAAATATCAACTTAAAATTCATCCCATCCACCAAAAGAAAAGTTCAAGATCCCATGAAATTTTCAACCCTATCCAAAACATGTGACACTAAAACTGTAGGCATCAGACTACATAGTGTGAACAAAATTACATGGAACTTACCTATCTTTTACCCATGTAACATTTTGAATATGGTTGTGTTGTCTATCATGTACGTGTTTGAGAAACATGGCATGTACTGGGAATATAAGGCATGTACTCTCAGAGTTTCACGACATGTATTTCTCAATATCGTATATCTGATACACGGATTGTTGGGAAACCTCCTATTCTCGGCCACAATAAGGCATATACTACACAGAGTGTAGTTCTACATTTTGTGTGCCAACCTACTTGGATCCACATGACGATCCACTTTTGTCATATCTTAGAAATGATTGGACCAGATCTATTCAACTTTGTCATGTGATATGAATGTGAAACCAAAAGTACACAGTGTACATGCAGGAAGTACACACAATGTACTTTGGTTTTGTCTAGGAAGAAGATTTGGAACCTCTAGATAGTGTGAATCTAATGCTTCTTCATTTTTCATCATTAAACAATTACTAATTATGTTATCAAGAATGAAAGAAGATAAGAGATGACCATGTTGGATATTAAAAAAAATTGTTTTAAATAAAAGAAAATCAGTACACATGCAATCAATCAAAGAATAATAAATAATTATAAATTAAACAAGTGTCCGCTCTAATACACCACTTGTAGGTTCCAGGTGAAACTGAAGAATCCTTCGATGGTATGACCAACTCAGTATTTAGTCATAAATCACATGTAATTATTACTTTACATTATCCAAACATCATGTCCAATGAAATAAGAAAATTAATTAATTATATTAAAACACCAAAACAAAAATCAAAATATCTATACATGCAATTTATAATTAATTTATGAGTAGATATAGAATTATCTCAACCTGTAATTCTATTTTTTATGATTTGGTTAATAAGATCTTGTCATCTTGTCATTGTGTTGCATGATAAAAGTGTATAATCCCTCTAGTTTTGATCCACATGTTCACCATAATCTATGAATAATGTTATAGAACTGCTGGGTACTAGCATGGTTGATTTTGATCGCATGCATTGTCTGTGATTGATCCCAGCAGAATTATTTTCAAGAGAGGAAGAAATCTTGATGAACACTAATTGAATTGAGAGAGAAGGCGAGGAGGGCACTCTATATTTGTTAATATCTATCTAGATTTTGAGAGAGTCTCACCCTATCCACTGTGTACAACAATTTTGTTTTAGGAAATAGATATAGTTAAATATTTATTTTTGTAGGTTTAGGGTTGACTTATCGCACACAATCCCATTTCCAATTCCATATTTTTTAGTTGACCCTATGTCCAATAATAATATTTTAAATGTAATTATTAAATTATTGTCATGTCCAATGCTCAAAGAATATAAATAAATATCATTTATACCATTTCCAATCAGACCATTAAACTCGGTCTGCTGTCCTCATCCAAATTTACCGATCCTCAAATAATGACTATTTATTTAAAAAATAAATACCACTGCATTCTTCAATGATAAATATAATAAATATTATATTCATCACACTTAAAAACTAATATTTATAATACTTATTTAACTCATTTATTATTTTGAATGTCTTGTGATTAAATTATAATGAATAACCAAATTGAATAAATCTTATTTATTCTAGCTTGTTAAATTCAATACTATAATTTAACTAAGATTTATAATGTACTTAGTGTGTGACTCTCTAGGCCTCTTTCTCAGTCACATCATGCATAACTACCTAAACTCCAAGGTTAACATCTAGAAACACACCAAAGCATCCATAGAGAAAAAATGTAACATCGTAACGTTGCCCAACCTCCTATGAATGTTTATCATGTAATATAATGTCTTTATAACAATATCTCAAATCAAATAGGTTACATGCCAGTGAAATCAACCTATATGCTCGATGTCACTTTATTTGACCTTCCAGAAAAGGACACACTCATCGAACACCATGGTCATAGATTTATTTATATGGTTTCATTCTTATCAAAGGGTATGAAATATTAACTATCACCATGATACAAAAGGGATAAATCATTTCTTGCATTATCTATTAATGTTATATCACTCGTGACACACCCAACATATCCTACTTCACTGCAAACATATGTTGTCATTATTTTCATCAATATATCAAAGTATATGAGTCGTGATATCCATCAATGATAATATTAAAGTCTAATAATAAATACACACGTCTGTAGATAGGAACATCTAATGACACATAGAAATTTGGATTTTCTATTTATGGATCTATTCACATAACCTCGTATCTTGGAGATTACCACACTACTATACATATGCCCTTAAAAAAAACACAAAATGGCTTTTAACATCACTAAAAAATCATTGTTAATCATATCAATGATAAAGGGGGTCCCCTTTATCTACAATTTAAATGGAACTGATAAAGGGGCCCCTTTATCAGTATTGATAAAGGCCTTGCTAGCTGTAATGTGTTATTAATATAACATCATACCCAGCAAAAACCTGCAAAAAACTATAATTTCAAACAATGATATATAAATTTAATGTGAAAATAGGAATACAAAAATATCCACCCAGGGTATATACAAAAAAACATGGCTATATATATTTCAAACAGTGTTTTATATAATTACATATACAATTATCCAACAAACATTTAAAAACAATAATGTTTCATCTTTTGACGCTCGTGATCCCCTCTCAAAAATTTCTACCCATGGTATCAGTTGTCGAACAAATCATCTCAACCTGATAAAAATATTCCACATATATAATAAAACATATATTATGTTAGTAATATTTTAAAGAAATAAATTAAAAATTAATATTAAAGAATACATTAATAAAATGTCAATATTTAATAAAAAAGACATGTTTGGAGTTATATCGGTCACATCATGAATCCTATTAAAGTGGGGTTTATTCCTACACATCGTAGATTAATTATGGATCATTTTCCTAAAATATAAAAATAATCTGAATGTGTTTTCTCGATTTTGAGTATTTCACTTGTTCTTTTACTAAAATTAATGTCAATTTTAAGTAATAACACATTTTGAGTTATATCGGTCACACCGTGCATCATATTGATGTTCGGATGATTCCTACATGTCACAAATTACTTATAGATTGTTGTACTAGAGTATCAAAACACTCTGGATATGTTTTCTTAGTTTTTAGTATGATGGTTTTTTTACTAAAATGTCATTTCAAACTAGAATCATACATTATGAGTCATATCAGACACATTGTGTGTCGGTTTGACATGAGACTGATTTATAAACATCAAAAATGAATTATTAATGGATTTCCTAAATTATAAATACAATCAAAGTGTGTTTTCTTGGTTTCCAGTGAGTGACACATTTTGAACAAAAATGTCAATTTTAAACTAATAACAAACACTTTTAGTCGTACCAAAAACACTATGCATATAATTGAGGTTTGGTTTATTATTACTTGTAAAAAATGTCTCATGGATTAATTTTCTAAATTATCAAAACAATCTGAATTCATTTTCTCAGTTTTCAGTATGTCACTTGTTGTTTTTACTTAAATTAATGTCAATTTTAAATAAAAAAAGACACTTTGAGTGATACCGAACACACCATGAATTTTATTGAGGTGAAATTGATTTCCATACATCAAAAATTAATTATAGATAATTTTCCTAAAATATGAAAACAATCTAAATTCTTTTCCTCAGTTTTCATTATGTCACTTGTTGTTTTTACTTAAATTGATGTTAATTTTAAATAATAAGAGACACTTTGAGTTATACCGGCCACACCATGCATTGTATTGAGATGCATCTAATTTATAAACATAAAAAATTACTTATAGATCATTTTTATAAAGTATCAAAATAATCTGAATATGTTTTCTTAGTTTTTAGTATGCCAGTTGTGTTTTTTACTAAAATTTCATGCCAAATTGGAAACACACATTATGAGTCATACCGATCGAATCATGAAACGGTTTGATGTTATAGTTCTTTATACACATCAAAAATGACTTATGAATCACTATATTAAATTATCAGGACAATCATAGTGTGTTTTCTTGGTTTTCAATGAGTGACATGTTTTAAACTAAAATATAAATTTTAAACAGATGACAAACACTTTTAGTCATAACAGTCACACTGTGCATAGTATTGAGGAATGGTTTATTTATATAGGTCAAAAATGAATCATTAATCATTTTCCTAAAGTATCATAATAATATGAATTTTTTTTCTTAGTTTTCAGTATGTCACTTGTTCTTTTACTTAAATTAATGTCAATTTTAAATAAAAAGACACACTTGGAGTAATTTTGATCACACTATGCATTGTATTGAGGTGTTGTTGACTCCTACACATTAAAAATGAATTGTGGATTATTTTACTAAAATATAAAAATAATCCAAATGTTTTTTCTCAGTTTTCAGTATGTCAGTTGTTTTTACTTAAATTAATGTCAATTTTAAATAAAAATAAACACTTTGAGTTATAACGGTCACATCCTGCATAGTATTGAAGTGAATATGATTCCTACACAACAAAAATGACTTATAAATTGTTTTCCTAGAGTATCAAAACAATCCAAATATGTTTTCTCAGTTTTCAGTATGCTAGTTGTGTTTTTTTACTAAAATGTCATTTCAAACTGGAAACACGTATTATGAGTCATACCGGTCACATCATGAATATGTTTGATGTGAGACTAATTTATACAGATCAAAAATTATTTATGAATATTTTTCCTAAATTATCAAGATAGTCGGTGTGTGTTTTATTGGTTTTCAGTGAATGAAAAATTTTGAACTAAAATGTCAATTTTAAACTGATAACTGAAACTTTTAGTCATATCGCTAATACCGTGAATCATATTGATGTTTTTTTATTCATAAATGTAAAAAATTACTCATATATAATTTTCATAAATTATAAAAACAATCCAAATGTTTTGTTCTCAGTTTTTAGTATGTCACATGTTGTTTTCACTAAAATTAATGTCAATTTTAAATAAAAATAGACACTTTGAGTGATACTGGACACACCAAGAATCTTATTGAAGGGTGGATGATTAAAACATATAAAAAATGACATATAGATAATTTTCCTAAAATATCAAAACAATCCTAATCCATTTTCTTAGTTTTCAGTATGTCACTTTTTGTTTTTACTTAAATTAATATCAATTTTAAATAAAAAGAGGTACTTTGAGTTATAACGACCACTCTATTCATTTTATTTAGGTGTGGATGATTCCTACACATCAAGAATGACTTATACATAATTTTACTAAAGTATTAAAACAATCTAAATTTGTTTTCTTGGTTTTCATTACGCAAGTTGTTCTTTTTTACTTAAATTAATGTCAATTTTAAATAAAAAGACACAATTGGAGTAATACCGGTCACACTATGAATCATATTGAGGTTTGGTTAACTCCTAAACATCAATAATAACTCATGGATCATTTTCATAAAATATAAAAATAATAAAAATGTTTTTTCTTGGTTTTTATTATGTCACTTATTGTTTTTACTTAAATTAATGTCCATTTTAAATAAAAAGAGACACTTTGAGTTATACTAGACACACCATGCATCGTATTGAGGTGAGGTTGATTCCTAAATGTAAAAAATGACTTATAGATATTTTTTATAATGTATCAAAACAATCTTAATGTTTTTGATCAGTTTTAGTTTTCCAGTTGTGTTTTTTTACGAAAATTTCATTTCAAACTGGAAACATGCATTTTGAATCATACCAATCATATCGTGAGTCGGTTTGACATGAGACTACTTCATAGATGTTAAAAATGACATATGAATCTCTGTCCTAAATTATGAATAAAATCAGAGTATGTTTTCTTGGTTTTCAATGAGTCACTTATTTTAAACTAAAATGTCAATTTTAAACTGATAACGGGAACTTTTAGTAATACCGGTCTCACTATGCATCATAATGAGGTTTGGTTGATTCCTACATGTTGAAAATTAATCATATATATTTATCCTAAAGTATCACAATAATCTAAATTTTTTTTCTTGGTTTTTAGTATGTCCCTTGTTCTTTTTGCAGAATTTAATGTCAATTTAATATAAAAATACACACTTAAAGTCATATTGGCCACACCATGCATCATTTTGAGATGTGGTTGATTCCTACACATAAAAAACGACTTATGGATTATTTTCCTAAAGTACCAAAAATAATAGAAATGCATTTTTATCATTTTTTAGTATCTCACTTATTATTTTTACAAAAAGTAGTGATAATTTTAAATAAAAAGAGACACCTTGAGTTATATCTATCACTTGTTCTTTTTTCTCAGTTTTGAGTAGGTAAAATGATAAAAAAATTAATTAATTACATAAGTAGTAGGAATTAATCATTATACATTCTTGACCCATTTCATTTTTTCCACTATCTTAGTTACAACCTCAAAGTCCAATCTCTCATGAGCATGATTAGTTTCGAACTAAAAGCCCCAACTTGAACAAAGGAATCCCTCTGTATAAGAATTTTTTTATGTGATTAATACTATAAATAATTAAATTAAACAAAAATATGAAATAATATATGACTTCTATGGGAGTCTCATCTTCATGCTATTTTTTTACATTCTTCCATCAGGTGTGTTGCCCATTCATTTCTGAGCACATCTATACCGTCTTATAAATATGAGTATTTTTGAATATCATGGTAGTACTATAAAAATATAAATATAAAAATTATTAATAAATATTTTAAAATAAATAGTAATTATATTAAAAAAATACCTCTTTAGGGATGCTAGTTTGTTCGTAGAATATGATATCTCATAAATTTACAAACATAATAACCACAATATTTTCTGTTGGTTTATTTCAGACACTACAAAAACATTGAGGATAATAAGTAATTTGTTTTTATATGTGTTTGGATAGTGAAATATTATTATATATACCTTGATACTTTTCTGGTCCAAGAACTTTTATTCTTTCTTGTTCTTACCACCTGGCCTCATACTTTGTTTTTCATGATATTAATACACCACCCTATCATAATATAATATTCATTAAAAGATAATATAAATTATATAACTTGATGCTTAGTTCTAAAACATTGGATGAAGTGTATTACTTATTGACAAACTCCATCATGTGTGAATGGTTTGGTGGATACCCATGCATTGAATCAAGGAAATAAATCTTTGGAGTATCCAAATTTACTACAATGAGCATCCAATACTTCCAAAAAAAACAAAAAATAATAAGTAATGAAAGAAATGAAAATATATTTGATACTATTAAATTGTATATTTTTACCCCTACATAATTGGTATTAAATAGTGTTTGTCATTTGAAATTTTTCTTTCAAATGATTTGATCAGTCCTGCCACTATTTCATTCTATTTTTGTATCTATTTTTGGTTGTTCTGTAGAGGTGATGTGAGGACTAACGAGTCCAAATATTATTTCATGGTAAAATACCTTCAATTTTTTCATATCACTACTACAAAAATGGGCTTTAATAGCACTAAAAATGGGCTTTAATATCATTAAAAATGTGTTGTAAAGCTCGACACTGATAAAGGGGGGTACCCTTTATCAGTGCTTACTGAGCGCTGATAAAGGGGTACTTTATTAGTGATAAGAAAGTGCTGATAAAGGAAACCTTTATCAGTGCTAAAAACGCACTGATAAAGGTAGACTTTATCAGTGCTCCTTTAGAGCTGATAAACTGGTCCTTTATCAGTGCTAAAAAAACGCTGATAAATTCCATGTCTACTGCTATGAAAAAATATGCAGTAGCACACCCAAACACCTGAAAAAAAATCATCATCTCAATAAGCTAATTAAATCAAGTATACCCATAACAACAACATGGGAATTAATACTATTCCATAACCCATTAATACATTTACCATTTACAATTCATATCCATTTAGCCAAATTCTCATTTTCATACCTTAACCCATTAGGTGTATTCAATAATCCCCTATGCCTTAGCCAAATTCATCATGGACCATTCATTAACCCATTTATCCTATTTATCATTTCACAAGCATTTACCCACTTATGCATTTCAAGTACATTTCTCATATCACATACCACAATCCCTTTATTACATTCAATCATTTAGGTGTACCACATAATTATCATGTATTAACCCATTCCCCAATTTCATCCATTACTTTATTACAACCCATTAACAAATTCCCCATTTCCCATTCCATTTCCCAATTGCAAGCTCACCATTTAACATTACCTAACCCCCTTAGGAATTTCTAACCAAATTCATGAAACAATCGACATAATATCTTTCAACCCAATTACTAATTTACATGTCATTCCCACACCACATTATGAATTTATCTCCCTAGGAATATTTATCATTATTTCATTTATAACTTAATAAATCATTAAGAGATATTCTACATGGGTTTCACATTCTTAATTGGAAACCCACCACTTCACCCTGCCACACTCTCGGTTCGGGTTTGCCAACACACCCCATGGGTGGCCCTAAAATGGTCAGCTCATCCTCAATGCATCCCATGGGGACTGTGAGTGTTTCAATTGTTCACTTAGACACTCAATTTTATTAAAAACTTCAATGGAATGAAGGAATAAAAGGGGAAAACAAGAATGTTTTTGGTCGGATTTTCATAGGCCAGTTGTTGTTTTCAATTAAAATTGTGTCCATTTTAAACAAAAGAGAGACCCTTTGAGTGATAGTAGCCACATCGTGCCTCATATTGAGTTGGGGTTGACTCTTACACATCACAAAGGACCAGTGTATCATTATCCTAAAGGATCAAGACAATATGAATGTGTTTGGTTAGATTTTCATAGGTCAGTTGTTTTCAATTAAAATTGTGTCCATTTTAAACAAAAGAGAGACCCTTTGAGTGGTACCGGACACACCGTGCTTCAGATTGAGGTATGGATTACTCGCAAACGTCACAAAGGACCCATGGATCATTATACTAAAGGATCAAAGCAATATGAAAGCGTTTGGTCAGATTTATGTAGGTTAGTTGTTGTTTTCACTTAAAATCGTGTCCATTTTAAACAAAAGAGAGACCATTTGAGTGGTATCGGTCACACTGTGCCTTATATTGAGGTAGGGATGACTTTTACACGTCACCAAGGACCTGTGGATCTTTATCATAAAAGATCAAGGCAATCTGAATGCATTTGTTCAGATTTTCATAGGTCAGTTGTTGTTTTCACTTAAAATCATGTCCATTTTAAACAAAAGAGAGACCCTTTTAGTGGTACCGGCCACACCATGCCTCAGATTGAGGCAGGAATGAATCATACATTTCACAAAGGACCCTTGGATAATTATCCTATAGGATCAACACAATCCTAATGCGTTTGGTCAGATTTACATAGTTCAATTGTTGTTTTCACTTAAAATTGTGTCCATTTTAAACAGAAGAGATACCCTTTGAGTGGTACTGGCCACATCATGCATTTTATTGAGGCAGGTATGACTCATACACGTCACCAAGGACCCGTGGATCATTCTCCTAAAGTATCAACTCAATAATAATGCGTTTGGTTGGATTTCCGTATGTCAGTTGTTGTTTTCACTTAAAATCGTGTCCATTTTAAACAAAAGAGAGACCCTTTGAGTGGTACCGGACACAACGTGCCTTGCATTGAGGCAGGGATGACTCTTACAAGTCACCAAGGACCTGTGTATCGTTCTCATAAACTATCAAATAAATACGAATGCGTTTGGTCAGATTTTCATAGGTCATTTGTTGTTTTCACTTAAAATTGTGTCCATTTTAAACAAAAGAGAGACCCTTTGAGTGGTACCAGACACACCATGCCTCATATTGAGGAAAAGATGACTCTTACACATTACCAAGTACCCGTGGATAGTTCTCATAAAATATCAAGACAATCCGAATGCGTTTGGTCAGATTTTCATAGGTCAGTTGTTGTTTTCACTTAAAATCGTGTCCATTTTAAACAAAAGAGATACCCTTTGAGTGGTACCAGCCACACCATGCCTCTGATTGAGAAAGGGATGACTTTTACATGTCAAGAAGGACCGTTGGATCATTATCCTATAGGATCAACACAATCCGAATGCGTTTGGTCAAATTTTTGTAGGTCAGTTGTTGTTTTCACTTAAAATCGTGTCTATTTTAAACAAAATAGAGACACTTTGAGTGGTACCAGCCACACCATGCCTCAGATTGAGAAGGGGTTGACTATTACACATCACCAAGGAACCTTGTATAATTATTATAAAATATCATGGCAATCCAAATGCGTTTGGTTGGATTTCCATAGGTCAGTTGTTGTTTTCACTTAAAATCGTGTCTATTTTAAACAAAAGAGAGACCCTTTGAGTGGTAACGGACACACCGTTCCTTTTATTGAGGCAGGGATGACTTTTACATGTCACCAAGGAACCTTTGATCGTTCTCATAAAATATCAAGGCAATCTGAATGCATTTGGTCAGATTTCCATAGGCCAGTTGTTGTTTTCACCTAAAATCGTGTCCATTTTAAACAAAAGAGTGACCCTTTGAGTAGTACCGGACACAACGTGCCTCGGATTGAGGCGGTTATGCCTCTTAAACTTCACCAAGGACCCTTGTATTGTTCTTATAAAATATCAAGGAAATCCAAATCTGTTTGGTTGGATTTCCGTTGGTCAGTTATTGTTTTCACTAAAAATCGTGTCCATTTTAAACAAAAGAGAGACCCTTTGAGTGGTACTGGCCACAACATGCCTCAGATTGAGGAGCGGATGACTCTTACATGTCACCAAGGACCCTTGGATCATTCTCATAAAATATCAAGGCAATCGGAATGTGTTTTGTCAGATTTCTGTAGGTCAGTTGTTGTTTTCACTTAAAATCGTGTCCATTTTAAACAAAAGAGAGACCCTTTGAGTGGTAACGGCCACACCATGCCTCTTATTGAGGAGGAGATGACTCTTACACGTCACCAAGGACCCTTGGATAGTTCTCATAAAATATCAAGGCAATCCGAATGTGTTTGGTCAGATTTTCATAGGTCAGTTGTTGTTTTCACTTAAAATCGTGTCCATTTTAAACAAAAGAGAGACCATTTGAGTGGTACTAGACACAGAATTCCTTGGATTGAGGTAGGGATGACTCTTACACATCACCAAGGACCCTTGGATCATTATCATAAAATATCAAGGCAATCCGAATGCATTTGGTTGGATTTCCATACGTCAGTTGTTGTTTTCACTTAAAATCGTGTCCATTTTAAACAAAAGAGAGACCCTTTGAGTGGTACCGGCCACATCATCTCTTAGATTGAGGTGGGGATGACTCATACATGTCAAAAAGGACCCATGGATCTTTCTCCTAATGTATCAACACAATCCGAATACGTTTGGTCAAATTTCTATAGGTCAGTTGTGGTTTTCACTTAAAATTGTGTCCATTTTAAACAAAATAGAGACCCTTTGAGTGGTTAAGAATTATTTCATGTTGCTGGTGCATATCATCTGTTAAAATGGGAAAATGAATCATTGTAGAAAGTATGTTTTATTTAATAACAATTACAATTTTTCTATGAACATTTACATACAACAATGTCTCATCTTTTGATCCCCTTATCGCCTCTCAAAAATGACCACCAATTGTACATGTCCCCAAGTCATATCTTCATTGTATTTGTGTAAAATCTGCCATCAGGTATGCGGCCCACTCATTTATGAACACATCTATATCATCTTGTGTATATGAGGCTTTTCGGTAGTCAGATTAGTACAGAAAAATATAAAAATAAAGAATTAATAAATAACTTAAACGAACTAGTAGTTGTTTTTGAAAATACCTCTTTAGGGATGTTAGTTTGTTGATGAAAGTGATCTCTTTCATAAATTTACAAACATAATAACCGCAATCATTATCGTTTGTTTGTTTTGGACACTGCAAAGAAATTTATCATTAGGATAATAAGTAACTTGTGTTGAGATGTGTTTGGATAGTCAAATTTTATTATATATACCCTGATATTTGTCCAGATGTAGTACTTGCTCGCCTCCTTATGCTTAGCCCCTATCCTCATTCCTTTTTTAGATGATAATTATACACCTCCCTATCATAACATAATCCTCAGTTAAAGATAATACAAATTATATTACTAGATTTTTAGACCTAAAATGTAAGATGTAGTGCCTTAGAGATTCACAAAATCCATCATGTGTGGTCAGTTTGATGGATATCCTTGCATTGAATCTAGAAAATAAATCTTTGGAGTATCCAAGTTCACCACAATTAGCAACCAATTTTTCCTAAAAACAAAAAAAAGAATAAGTAATAAAATAAGTGAAAATATAATTGATATGCTTTAATCGTAGAGTATTAACCCTGCATGGTTGGTATTAGGAAAAGTCTGTCATATGTAATCTTGCTTTCAAATGTTTTCAGCAAGCCATTCACTATTGCATCCCTTTTTGATGGCTCTATTTTTGTTAGGTGTGTTGATGTGATATGAGGACTAATGAGTCCAAATCTTGGCTCATGGGAAAATTCCTTCAACTGTTTTTCATAAATGCATCTGTCAACAATATAAAATGCATTTAGTCATAATTTTCACATTAGATCAGCTTTTAGAAAATAAATTCATGGAAACATACCTCATATATACATTTACAACTGTGATGCCTAGCCAACCGTTTTCAAGGATCTCATTTACATTTTTAGTAGCAATGAAATCTTGACTTTCCTCTCCGTATATATTCTTTTCAAAAACCACTATATGACTATTACCATCTTTTAGCTTAGTATCCACATGAGTCTTCAATGATAGTAAATGTGGATAGAGAATAGGTGGTGTTATTGTTCTTTCAGTAGCTCCTTGGGATCGGTTGGTCGATCCTTTAGATGGTTTTGAGCCGACATTTGTCACCCCCTTCCCTTTCTCCATCTATAACAGCAATCATTGGTTCAGACCCTTTTTTCATTAATTGTTAAGGGTTTAGCTTCAAAAAAAAGGATATAAATACATATTTGTCCACATGTACTCTTACAAGTTGTGACGACCATGCCATGAATGTACCAATAGCCTTTTCAACCATATGAATATCATCGTCATCAAGTGGAATAGGTAGCTCCACATTTGGCTCATGAGCTACAGTAATCATCACTTTTAGATGATCTTTAGGAAGTGGTCTATTATGCTGTGTGGAATCTGGGATATTGAACACTATATCCCTTGCTACAAGGTGATAGGTGGGTGTTTACAGGTATAAATCACAATCATTATCACCCTGTATAAGATCAGTACAGAAAAATTATCAGTGTTTGTCTGATTCACATTTCATGGGATCAATTATTAGAATATTGATTACCATGACTAAGATAGTTCATTGAGGCGAATGTCTCACCTCAAAGCTGGTGGGGGTGGGGTGGGATGTTCACATACTGGTTGTTTCTGAGTTGTGTCTTCCCTTTTCTTCCCACCCATAAAAGTTGCTAGCAACTCTCCCTGCCATTGCAATCGTTCTTCAAGGGTTGCTATTTTTTTACTCATTTGTTCCAATTTTTCATCTGTATCATCCGTTGTTTTCTTATTCTCAAAATATACTCAGGGTGTCACCCCAAACCTTGAACCTCTGACACGACCGTATTTTTCTGGCTGCTTCAAAGCCGTCGATAATAGGTCTGTATCCACTATAGGAGTAGCTGATTCTTGTGACTATTGGATATAGGAAAATAACTAATTATTTTTATGTAAAAGCAATTTAAAACAAGTCTTTTTATCGTCGTGTCATACTTACACATATTTCCCACACTTTCTGTGTGTTTTCATCTACTAACTTCCATTCTTTGTTCACACATGCCTCCTTCCATAGCACATGACGTAGGATGGAAGTGCATTTGGTTTTAGACTCATCAATCTACATATAAACATAGAAAGATAATTATGATGTTGTTTATTGGAACCTAACAATATTATTTTAAATTTAAAATATGTACCATTTTCTTTTCTAATTAGGCATTCCCCATCCTTGCTTTATGATAGGGGTATGTTGGTTTTGATGCACGTTCCTTATTTTCAGTACAGAGTTTCTGTTTCATAAATGAAATATTGACAATCAAAGTGATGAATACAGGTATCCTCAAACAACGTATTATCACCCACAATGTACTTAAAACTTCTCATCCCCACGGTGGAAAATAAATGCATCCCATGCTTCTTGGGATATCAGGTGAGCGTAGACAATGGGTGGGTGCAGGTTTATTTTACCTTTGGAATCTTTCAGGTGACATCTTATTAAAATAGTGTGAAAACCTCGATGAATCCTTCCTGCAAGCCTTAGTACATAATCCTTGTGTGAATCGTCTACTATAAATGTACTCTGCAAGATATTGAGAAGAGTGAGACATTGTTTCATTATTTTATTTGCTCGTAAATTAAAGAAATAAATTCATAATGTTACCATAATTTCTTCCCAGATCACAGCCTTCATCCCGGACACAACATGGTGCCATGAATCTATGTCAATCAGCATGCGTTTTCGAGTGACAACCCCAATGTATCTTCTAAACATAGCCTTTTTGGGATTCACATGTTGGCCTCGGGCATTCCATCCGACTTGAAATTTGATGCCTTTTCTTTTCGCCTTAAGAATTTTGGCTAACACCATCAAACTACAACGCACCTGTGTTTTCTGCGACGTCGGTCCTTCATTCCCGACCATTTCATCGATATCAACATAATCTATATGTTCATCTGAAATGGTATCAATGACATATGTTGATGGTTGTTGGACCTCAACACTAGGAGCAGCAGGAGCTGCAACAGTAGGAGCAACAGAAGCCGTAGCATGAGTAGCAGGAGCTGCAGGATCTGCAGGAGCAGCAGCAGCAACTTGAGAGACTTGTTCAGTCTCAAGGTTAGGAGAACCAGAATGTGTAGAAGTCATTATCTGCAAAAGTGGTTGAACAGTTAATTCAGATTACATAAATTCAGTAATGATAAAATATAACCTGTTTATTGAACTCTCTTTCTTTTTTTCAAAGGTTGAAGGGATTTGACACCTCTATCGATTATCCAAATCTTTTCACTGTGCTCTCCTATAACATAAAAAACATCATCTGCATTGGGACCGGTCCGAAATGATTGCGATGTACCACTAAAAGGATAGTCCTCAACTAAATTGTCATCGGAACCTTCAGTAGTTTTGGACGATAACAGAACAATCGACCACTTTTGGTTTGTGGGATATGGAACATAAAAAACTTGCATTGCTTGTGATGCCATTATAAACTGTTCTTCTTTGTACCCTTCTTTACTAAAATAAACTTTCACAAATCCCGATTCATCTATTTTAACACCATTGTTGTTATCAACCCATTTGCATTGAAAAATCGGCAATTGGAATGTCGTATAATCCAACTCCCATATTAGTTTGATAATGCCAAAGTATGACATATTTGCATAAATTGGATTTCTGTCCTTACTACAAGAAACATGCACCACTTCAGCCACTAGTGTAACTCCACTATTTTGTGTGGTAGTATCTTCATCATGTTCATCTGTATAGAATGTATAACCATTAATTACATAACCACTGTAAGATAATACATACACACTTGGTCTAGAGGCTATCCATCGAAGTCATTCTGAAATTGAATTCAGAATTTCATCCAACTTCTTAAAAATATGGTCCTAAAACCATCCTATAAACTGGTGATTATGTGTATCTGATAACCATTTTTCAGCCCTTGATGGATTCAACTACCTAATAATTTCTTTGCGAGTTTCAATATATGGAGAAACCTCCCAACTGTTATGCAAAACATAAAGATGGGCCTGCCCCCGATCTGTAATACTGATTGTCACAACTTCTCTTCCAGAAATTCCCTCACCCTCAATGCGTCCAGTGTGACGAGATTTCGGGAGACCAATGATTTCCACATCAGATAGGTATTCAGTACAAAATTCAATGGTTTCCTCAACAATATATCTCTCCACTATACAACCCTCTGGCCGACTTCGATTTTTGACATACCCTTTCAAAATCTTCATATACTGTTCAATAGGATACATCCATCTATAGTGCACATGACCACAAAGTCTAATATCTCTCACCAATGAATCATCAAATGAACCATCATATCAAATAATGTTGGCAGGAAGAACATTTCTAATTCACATAATATGATGAAAATTTCTTTTTCCATAGATGGCAATTTCACTGGGTCTAAAAATTTGCTACATATAGCTTTGAAAATGAAACAAAGTTTGGTTAACTTATGATGAACATTCTTGGGAAAAATGCAATATAAAGCTATAGGAATTAGATCTTGAATCAAAACATGGGAATCATGTTATTTCAAACCTTTTAACTTCAAATCATTCATTAACACAATGTTCTTAATATTTGATGAGTACCCCTCTAGAACCTTTACATCATTTAAGAAGTTTCAAAACTGATATCTCTCCTCCCTAGAAAGAGTATAAGCAGCTGGAGGAGGAAACATTCTATTTTTACCCTTCACGGCAGCCAACTCTTCTCATATTCACATGTCAACCATGTCCAACCTTGCCTTAATTCCATATTTTATTTTTCCAGGGTCATTTAGCAACGTTCCGATAACACTATCACATACATTTTTTTCCACATGCATCACATCAAGAAAATGTCTGACGTACAAACAATTCCAGTATGATCATTCAAAAAAAAAAACTGATCTATTTTTTCAACTGATTTTCGTAAGGTTTTTCGAAAATGGTTTACCAAAAACAATGTTAAGATCTTTTAATTTCTCAAACAGCTGATCACCTGTTAGTGGATACGGTGTTGCACGTTGTTCTGAATTTCCATTGAATGATGTCGTCCAAGATTGGTACTTATGCCAATGAGGTAGAAATCTACGATGTCCTAGAAACACATATTTCGATGAATGTTTCAACCTAATTGATTATGTATCTTCTTCTCACATGGGACACCCTTGAGTTCTTTTAATTCTATAACCTGAAAAATTTCCATAAGCATGGAAATCATTTATTGTCCCATACAACATCGATCTCAACGTGAAGTATTCACTTTTATAAGCATCATACAACATTACACCTGAATCCCACAATAACTTCAAATCCTCGATCAAAGGAGCCAGATAAACATCAATATCATTACCTGGTTGTTTTGGTCCTGATATAAGAATATATAACATGATGAATTTCTGCTTCATGCATAACAAGGGTGGCAAGTTATAATTTACCAACATAACTGGACATGTACTATGAGTGCTGGTTTGAAAACCAAAAGGATTCACTCCATCTGTAGATAACGCAATACGAAGGTTTCTCAGATCTTTTCCAAATTCAGGATACTCAAGATCAATTTTCTTCAATTGAGGAGATTTAGTCAGATGACGTAATTTCCCATCTTTATTTCTTTTTTCTGCATGCCACAACAATTGTTTTGCAGTTTCTTCACTTCCATATAGACGCCTAAACCTTGGAATGATTGGAAAGTACCATAAAACTTTCATAGGATTGGATTTATCCTTCTTGTATCAAGAATCATCACACTTTGGGAATTATTTAGGTGATTTTTTCTCCTTACGAAACAATATATAGTCTTTCGGGCAGGCATGTATTCTTTCAAAAATCATACCCTTCGAGCGTAGCATTCATCTAGCTTCATATGTCCGGCTTGGGAGCTCACTATCTTCCGAGAGCATGTCATTCAAGAGAGCAATTAGTTCTGTAAAACTGAAATCACTCCATCTGTTGTATGCCTTCAATTTAAATAACTTTAGTACAACTGACAATGTTGTATACTTAGTTCAAGCAGCATACAATGGTGTCTTTGCACAACTCTTTAACTTCTCAAAAAAAATTGGTCAATCACAGAGTTCATCTTCAATTGTCTTTTTCATTTCCTCAATAAAATATTCATCATCATTGACATCTGTAATCATATCCTCCATACAGTCTTCTTCATTATCCATATTTGTATTCATATCTGATGATCCATAAAACACATTTTTATCCCAGCCAGTAGCTACATTCGCTTCTTCTCCGTGTTTATTCCAACATTTATAACTCCGATCTATTCCGTGACATATCAAATGTTCTTCCAACTCCTCTGGAGTAAGTAGTCTAGAATAACAACAATGTAAACACAGACAAAGGATTTGAAAAAGGATCATTTGCATGATCCTTTGCAAACTTGATGAACTCTTTCACTCTGTTCTCGTACTCTATTGTCAAACGATTAGCATCCATCCAATCTTTATTCATCTTAGTCTTATTTGAATCTCAAATATTAGTATTTATAGTTCAAGTACACAAAACAAGACTTCCAAATACAGTAGAATAGAACCAATTACTTATAAAAATAGAGATTAATAGATCCTAACCATTAGTATTTATTCATCTTCATTAAATATAATTACTTTAGATTCATTATAGTTTCCTCAAATCACCCCAGACCAAACACAAGAATAATCAAGAATGATACATCTACCACTCCTAGGTCTCTGCCCTACATTCAATATCATCATGCCTAAATACCCATATATCCACACATACACATGTCACAAACACATAAAAAACCATATCCACATCAGAACCAAAGTACCAATATGGATTTCAATCAGGTTACTCGACTCAAGTGGTGGTGTGTAAGAAATAATAAGAAAATATAATAAGTATATAGTCACACATAAATGTTAAACTGGTGTTAATAATCCAATAAACCAAAGTTATCATTCCATCTATCAAAATACTCTGAAGGAGCCCATATGGGACAGTAGTCCCAGGTGGTGAAGGTTTCCTGAGGAGGAAGGGGCGAACACGCACCTATCGGGGTTCGAGGTCAGGTCACTGAGGTTGAAGGTGTCCCGATACTCCTACAAGGGTGTTTTGCATGGAATTCGGGGATGACCTCCTGGATGGGAGATTCAAACGTTCCGATCGGTTTCTAACGGGTTTGTTCGTAGAACCGTAAACATCCAATGATTCCACATCCGTTTGGACCTACTTTCCAAAGGTAGGCGCTCATTAGCTTGTGGACTGATGAGGCTTAGGAATTTGCATTGGTTGAGAGGATGGGAGGTCATACTCATCACACCTTTTTTAGGGGAATTATTGTCTACTCCGGGACTCTCTTTATAGATTTAAGTTATGTTCGTGAATCCTTATTACATTACCAAGTATAAAAATGAGCTTTCCTTTAGTTTTAACAATCAATGATTAAATATGTAAGAAATTTAGAGAATCTTTTATATGTATTCGAGGTTCTTCATCAATAGAGAATCATCTGTATCTATTTAGAGATTCTTGGTCAATGGTATCCTTTGAAACATTTATAAAAATCTCTTGGTCATTATGATGACCAGGCTAGTTTTAAAGCCACTCAGTGGGGCACTTGAAGTTTATCGTCATTCAGAAGGACATGGATTATTTCAAAGTTGGGATCGAACCCATAAATGGGCTACCTACGTATCCTTTGTTTTGGAAAAGGAATCAGAACCCACGTAGTTCGAGTAAGGGAGTATGACGTTTATGATTGATGGCTCAAAGAAGGATGTCATAATTACTTTTACACTCTAAGCTCACGTGAGTCATGCTCGGTGCGAGAAACAAGAGGTATTGGTAAAAATTAGACAATTGTTCCATGAAAGATGAAATCATAAGAAATTGTTTGGGGCTTATGTATGTATGACTGCCCAGATAGATGAAGGTTTAGGATTTACTTTTAGGGAGAAAATCCAGGAATAGGGTCCATAAAGGTATATGTGCTTCATGGAGATTTTGAATACTCTAACTTGGGACTTATTTCTGAAAAGGAAACCCAAATTAGGAGAGGATTGATAATTGGGTTTTACTCCTGAGAAGGAATCCCATATCAAACATAATTTAGGACTGGTTAAGAGAAATTAAGGGACTTGGGGCTTACTCCTGAAGAGGATGCCCATAATTATGACTGGGACTTATTCCTGAAAAGGAGGCCCAGGTTAGGGGACTTGGGGCTTACTCCTGAAAAGGAAGCCCAAGATTATAACTGGGACTTATTCCTGAAAAGGAAGCCCAGGTTAGGGGACTTGGGGATTACTCCTGAAAAGGAAGCCCAAGATTATAACTATGTCTTATTCCTGAAAAGGAGACCCAGGTTAGGGATTAAGGTTTGGGGCTTACTCCTGAGAAGGATGCCCATATTTGAGATTGGGGCTTACTCCTAGGAAGGATGCTCAAATTAAGGGACTCGGGGCTTACTCCTAAGAAGGATGCCCAAAATTAGAGGACTTGGGTCTTACTCCTAAGAAGGATGCCCATATTAAAGGATTATGATTGGGGCTTACTCCTGAGGAGGATGCCCAAGTTAAGGAATTAAGGTTTGGGGCTTACTCCTGAGGAGGATGCCCAGATTTGGGAACTTTAAGAATTTGGGACTTACTCCTGAGGAAGATGCCCAGATTAAAGGACTTATAACTGGGGATTATTCCTGAAAAGGAGACCCAGGTTAAGGATTCTCTCATCTTAAAGGATGAGGTTGAATGAATGAACTCTCAATCTTTGGTGACATAAAGATGTGTAAATCACTAGGTTTTGAGAGATATTCCACCGAATTCCTTTTAGATAAGGAAGTCAAATAAAGAAATCATGCCATAAATGGCTTTGAAGAGTATCTTGAAGACTGAATCTTGAATAGGAAAGGTGAAATGGCTTAAGAGGGGTGAAATGGGCAGAAAAGGCACCCAAAAAGGAAGGGGCGCGCAAGTCTTGGAAGGCGCGCAGGTATTGCGGCGACGCACAAGTATTGGTCGCGCAGGTATACTTGCGCGACATGTGGGGTACTTGCGCGATTTTCAACCAGCATTAAAATACTTGAGCGACTCTTTCTTAAAGCGTTTAGAATCCTCTTGAGGTTCTCCCAGAAAAGGGACGTGCAAGTTATATCGAAGGAATGAGGCGGCGCACAAGTGTGACCAGTTCCCTTAAGGGCTGGCCACTCATGCGTGCAAGTGTTGATGAGTTTCAACACTTAGGCCTTCCTCCCTCTCTTTAGATCTTCCGTTCTAGGTAAGAAATTACCTTAGAAGTGTTCCGGAAGCTTTGAGAAGAGAATTGGGCGTCGGGAGCTTCAATCCGAGTTTCTGGAAAAAGATTCTCTCGAATGGGGGGCCCACATGGTCTATTTATAGGCAGGAGAAGACCCTGGGCGGTTACCGGGCAGTTATCACTTAGGGCGCGCAAGTCACTTGCGTGACCAAGGTCGTCGCGCAAGTGGACTTGTGCGACAATGATATAACATGCGCAGTGCAGTTGCTTTTGATCCTTTGTTCATTCCTTTGTCATTTTTTGATATTTTCTTCAAAGGTTGAATCACTTTGAGCTCATATATTCCCCTTTTCCGATCTTTAGATTCTGTGACGAAAGGAGCGTCAACAAAAGTCCCCCCTCAGAGTTGGATCCGGAGAGAAATGAGGATTTGAATCTGAGGAAATTGAATCCATCCAAAGGAAAAGGGGGCGTGCAAGTCTTCAGGGCACAGAGGGCTTCGCGCAAGTAGCGTCACGCAGGCCTTAAACGCACTGGATACGGCGCGCAGATAGGCCTCCTGGCCTATAAATACATGGCTTCACCTCCGTACAAGCATCCGGATTTCCGGACTTCATACCTTCGAGCTCTCGCCGCGCAGGTCACCTTAGCCGCGCAGGTTGCTCTGTTTTCTAGTGTTTTCCTTGATGTCGCGCTACTGTAAAGGCATTTGTACTTGCGTGGTTTATACTTGCGCGTCAAAAACTAGTGCGGAACACGAATATTTGTGCACCATTTTTTAGACTTGGGCGTCTTAATGCCTTAGCCATTTTTTCGAAATCTTTCACAAATTTTATGAAAAAATAAACCCATTTAGGAGTTTAATTTATTCAACTTTTGGGCAGATTCAATGGCTCCTAAGGGAGTTGGAACAACTGATGAACTGGCTAGCATGCGGATTGATGACATGATGAACATCATTGGCCATGATTACTATGATATCTGCAACAGCACTCTCCCAAATTTGGATAAGTACTTGAAGAAATATCATCCTAATTTTCCACAGAACATCCATCTGCCTCTGTGTGGTCATGGTATTCTGCAAGGAGTCAATGTTCCAAATGCAAACAATTATACACCTGAGATGCAGCTGCACTGCTACTCCTCTATTTCGGTTATGTTGTGCATTAAGAGCAACAACAATGGTGTGAACTTTCAAGTTCTCCTTCCATGCTATTTCCTTGTAGATATGAAAATGGAAAACCCATGGGCTGAAATGTTTTCCAATGCCGGTTGGTGGAGAGAAGACAAACATGGCATTAGAGCAATATCTGAAAAGAGTACTCTCTCCAAATGTCTCTTTACATCCAATGCTCCATTCTCAAATCTATGTATCCATCTTCCAAGTCTCTTGGACAGAAACAGAGTCACTGTTTGATCAGCAGAAAATTTTCTCAAACCGCACTCAAGAACATCCTTTTACAATTGTTGCAAGAAAAGCTGGTATCACTGCAACCCTTATTGTATCCAATTGAATGAATGAATTCCAGGTGGTTGCTGATGAATCTCGGGATGCCGTAAATCAAATGAAGTGTTATGTTGAAAGTATTTTTTAATTCTTGAAAAAATAGAAGAGACTCCAGTCTGTGGATGTCCTTCTAACTCTTGTGTATCAATGAAAAACACTTTCATCTTTAATCATTTGTACCTGCATTCTTTCACTACCTACTTCAAATTTACTTAAGCCAATGGGCCTAGTAAGCATAGTTTGATTTTTACTAGGATTATTACAAATAACCCTATAAACTTTGAATCTCTTAATTGCTCAATATTACCTAAATCATACAAAAATGTATGTTTAGTGAGCTAGAACTTGACTTTTATTCAGAGTTCCTTTGTCTTTTGTGGGCAGTTTAAAGTCATGCATGCCGGACATAAATGGGATAATGTTTAAGGTCAGAATAGCTTTGACCATAATGGATTAAAATTGATTCAATTCCTTGACAATTTATCTTGAAAACATATTACCATACTCAAGTATGAGGGAGAAAAAAAAGTAAACTATGGCTTAAGAATATTTGAATCTGAGAAATGATATGAAAAAGATCTAAAAGGCATTAGAAGAAGTTGTTTCCAAGAATGAAGTTACTATTATTTAACAAAACCCGTTAGGGGGTTGAAATATGCAGGGCCACCTAAGGGCATTGGCTGCATGGTTAAATAAATAGCATCTTTCGGCTGACAAGTCTGTTATGTGGACTGTTTATGCAAGGCCACCTATGGGCACGTGATGCATAGTCAGGCAAAAGAACTCCCAGAAATTTACTTTCCTAGTGCTAAAAGCCAGTGAAAGTTTATGGAGATTCAAATTTTCTAAAGTATAGAGTTTGTTGTATGGAAAGAGGTACTTGAATATAGAGAAGATATTTCCAGACAAGATTATCGAAGAACTGGATGAATATCACTCCTACGAAGGTCTGACCCAAACGTAGGGAAGAAGAATAAACCATAGACTTGAATACTTTCAGATCATGAAAAAGGATATGGGACAAATATGTTAAGGATGGCTATTTTTTTTGCGGATCCCTACATACTGTTGTTTAAGACAAATAAGGAAAAAAAAGGCATTCTTCCCAAGAATGAAGTTACCATTATTTAACAAACTCGTTAGAGGTTTGAAATATGCAGGGCCACCTAAGGGCATTGGCTGCATGGTCAAATAAATAGCATCTTTCGGCTGACAAGTCTGTTATGTGGGCTGTTTATGCAAGGCCACCTATGGGGACGTGCTTCATAGTCAAGCAAAAGAATTCTCAGAAGTTTGACATTTTTGTGACTAAAAGTCATGAAAAGGGTTATGAAGATCTGAAAATATTTAAGGTTAGGATTATAACACATAAACATGGGTATTGTCCAATGTATATAGAGATACATAGGTCAATGATAACCATAATCATGTTGTGACTGGGTCCTGAATTGAAATTTTGGACTTCACTACGTATCTCATAAGAATGAGAATCAAGCCATACGTAGTTCTTGAAATGAAGTTTAACGTCGTGCAGGACGAAAGTATGAGAGATCTTAGTTTAGGGTCATAGAATTAGGACCATAATAATGAATACACAGTGTGTGTTTCCATGAGGACTTTTCAGCTAAGGGAATGAAAGTGAAATTTGGGGTTAGGCCCAAAAGACTTGGGGCTGGATTCGAGGGATACTCGAACGTTCCTACGTATCCCATAAGGATGGGAATCAAGCCCATGTATTTCTAGAACTACCCTTTGTACAAATTTGGTTCGTACATGTGAAGGGTTAAAGGGGACTTTAGTACAATGATGGTTTAACCCAAGATAAAAAGTTTAGGCATTTCCATGTATGCACGTAGTCTTTTGAAATAAAACATGATTGAAAAATCAATGTCAATAGTAGTTCCCTCTCAAATGAGGAAATCAAAGAGTATTGTAGTTTATTGTTGTACCGGACAAAAGTGTTGCATAGTTTAATGTCATATAACAAGGACGGAAGTGAATCAATGTAAAGATATTGATTCCAGGGGTGGTTTCACGAATCAACATCATATGAGATGGTGGTGAACCTATGTGAAGAGATTGTTTTTGGGCTTGAACCCTGGGAGGTTGCCTACATACCCAGCCTGGAGGGCAAGGATCAAAGTCCGTGTAGTTCAATTAAAGAATGAATTAATAATCAAGTTGTTCTTGGGGACAACGATCTAATAAAAAATGTTGTTGGGACTTACACATGGTTAGAGGCCCAAAGAGAGTGTTATGGTTGAGGTTTGCTCTAAGCTCACGTGAGTCATACTCGGTGTGAGAAACAAGAGGTAACAACAACCTTAACGATGCACATTTTAATGTCATGTAGGACATATCAAGGGACTATGCAGTTTAAAGTCTTGCAGTTAGGACTATTGGTGCTACACAGTTTAGTGTCATGTAGCAGGGACAAAATAACAGTTTAATGTCATGTAGGACATATCAAGGACTTTCTGTACAGTTTAGCGTCATGTAGTTAGGACGATGGGGACAATACAGTTTAACGTCATATTGGACGAAAGGGGGAATGTGCAGTTTAATGTCATGCAGTGAGGACAAAAGAGTGAACCATTTTAACGTCATGTCGGACGCATTGGGGATTTTTTTCCCACAGTTTAATGTCATGTTGGACGAAAGTACGAATAGTTTAAGGTCATATGCATGGACCGTGATGATTATATAGTTTAACGTCTTTCCGGACGTAAGGGAATTTTATACAGTTTAGCGTCATGTAGTTAGGACGTCACAGTTTAATGTCTTGTTGGACATAAGGGATTTTTTTCACAGTTTAACGTCGTTTGGGACGAAGTTGTAGTTTAAGGTCATACTGGACCATTGCTGTATAATTTAACGTCATATAGCAAGGACGAACTGGTGCTGTACAGTTTAGTGTCATGTTGTAGGGACATCTTCTTTTCTACAGTTTAACGTCATGTTGGACGAAAGTGCAAATAGTTTAAGGTCATATTCATAGACCGTGGATGATGCAGTTTAAAGTCATACTGGACTTTTAAGCTCTTATGTAGTTTAATGTCTTTCCAGACGTAAGGGACTTTCCTACAGTTTAACGTCATGTTGGACGAAAAAGGTACTTTCCTACAGTTTAATGTCATGTTGGACGTAGTTGCAGTTTAAGGTCATACTGGACCATTGCTGTATAGTTTAACGTCATATAGCAAGGACAAACTGGTGCCACACAGTTTAGTGTCATGTTGCAGGGACATTGAAGGTGACACAGTTTAACGTGATGTTGGACGAAGTTGCAATTTAAGGTCATACTGGACCATTGCTGTATGAACCAATTGTAAGAATCTTGGTTCTGGGGACCATATTTTGTGTTTATACAAAATATTTATTCAGAAATTTGGTATTGGTTGGAGTCGTGATGAGTTCTCCATCCATTGAGATTAATGAATAAGCTCCATTGGAGTAGACCTTATGTATTGAATAAGGTCCTTCCCATTTTGGTTCAAGCTTGGGAGGCTTCTTTCATGGTATCATTGGTGTTCTGAGAACCAATACCAATTCTCCCTGAATGAATGAACGAAGATGAACTTTTTTGTTAAAAGCTCGTGCTATTCGATTCTGATAGATTTCCAAGTGGTGAAAAGTGCACACTATTTTCTCATCTAACTGTTCCAATTCATTCAATCACTTTTGGGATTGCTCATCTATAGATAACTGATCACAAATGGCTACTCTGAGTGAGGGCAATTGAACTTCAATTGGCAAGACTGCTTTTGTTCCATATACCAACGAATATGGAGTTGACCGCGTTGCATTGCGGGTGGTAGTCCGATAAGCCCATAAAGCATGAAAGAGTTTATCAGGTCATGACCTATTATCTTTATCCACCATCTTTTGCAGTATATTTGAAAGAGTCTTGTTAAAGGCTTCTATTTGGCCATTGGCCGCCACATGATACCGAGATGAATGGTTGGATTTAATGTTGTATTCTTGATACAATTTCTTCACCTAAGAAGAACAGAAGTTGGTGCCGTTGTCCGTCAATATGGTATGAGGGACACCAAATATAGTAATGATGTTAGACTTGATGAAGCTAACAATGCATTTAGAACTGACTTCTTTGAGAGGTACTACCTCTTCCCATTTGGAAAAGAAATCAGTAGTAGTAAGAATGTACTTAAACTGCTTGGCCGTAGCTAAAGGGTAAGGTCCCACCACATCCATTCCCCATGTGGAAAATGGCCATGAGTATTTAGCCGTATGAAGCAACTCTGGAGGTTGATGAATGAAGTTGGCATGTACTTGACATGAATGACACTTCTTTGTGAAATCAACACAATCTTGTATCATTGAAGGCCAAAAGTATCCAAGCCTTTGAATTTGATCAGACAGTCTATGTCCAGACTGGTGGGCACCATAGACTCCTGCATGAACTTCTTTTATGACAACCATTGTCTCTTCACCATCAATACATCTGAAGAGAACTCCATCAAAACCACATTTGTAGAGAATTTTCTCTAGGTGGTTTGGGCCATCATAAAGAGTAAAATTGACCACACGTCGCCAGATTTTTTCTTTCTCGACTCTATCAGGTGGAAGTGTTCCATTTTGAAGGTATTCCCTAATAGGTGACATTCATCCTGTAGTATGACCATACGGTTCAGGAATGGGACTAATTTCATTAATTTCCTCTGTTCTGGCTTGAACATAAGGTGAAATTGCATGACGGTGGGCAATACTGATGGTTGTCTCGTCCCGATTTGGATCTTCTAGAGTTGTGGCTATATTAGCCAGTGCATCAGCTTGAGCATTTTTTGATCTTGGGACATAAGAAAATGTCGGTTCTGAAGGGAATTCCTCCATTAACTCTCTGAAGTAATCATACAAAGGGATTAATTCTTCTTTTCTGATGGCATAATCCCCATTGACTTGTTTGATTACCAGGTCTGAATCACCTTTCACCTTTAAGTGATTCACTTGTGCTTGAAGCGCTAAATCCAAGCCTGTGATAAGAGCTTGGTATTCGACTTCATTATTGGTACCACCTTCCCACAATAAAAAGGAATAAGGTAACAATGCCTTATCTGGAGAAATGAGTACAATTCCTAAACCAACTTTGTTGAATTTAGGATTTTCCATTTTCTTCCCTGTTGGACTTCTGGGAGCACCATCAAAATACATTTCCCATGTTTGAGGACTCTCTTGAATAGAGAAAACTTCCTCATCAGGGAGTTCAATATCTGAAGATGTGTCTTCCATGGAAGGATGTTCAGCCAGGAAATCAGCCAGAGCTTGGCCCTTTATTGCCTTTTGAGACACATACTGAATGTCGAACTGCTGCAAGATAACTGCCCACCTTGCCAGACGTCCTGTAAGCATTGGACGACTAAGGATGAATTTGAGAAGATTATTGCGAGATACCAATTGGACCTCGTGATGTTTCAGGTAGTGTCTCAGTTTCTAAACTGCAAAGATTAATGCCAGGTAGCACTTCTCAATACTTGAATACCAGGTTTCTGCTTCAAGCATAGTTCTACTGAGATAGTAGAGGCTATTTTCATTCTCAGCATCATTCTTTTGAGTGATAAAGGCACCCGATGATCTCTCTAGAGCTGTCACATAGAGGATAAGTGGTATACCTTAAACAGGTGGCATGAGTACTGGTGGACTCAAGAGGTATTTCTTGAGAACATCAAATGCTTCTTGACATTCTTCATTCCACTGGTAAGTGACTACTTTCTTCAATAATTTGCTAAAGGGTAAACTTTTTCCTGCCAAATTGGCGATGAAACGCCAAATATAGGCTAAGTGTCCTTGAAGTCCTCTTAATTATTTCAAATTATGAGGAGGTGACATACCAAGGATTGATTTGGTCTTCTCAGGATCGACTTTAATACCACGATGGCGTACAACAAAGCCGAGGAATTTTCCTGAGGTTACCCCAAAAGCACATTTTAAGGGGTTCATCTTCAAATTATGTTGTCGAAGCTTGTGGAATATGACTTCCAAATCAGCCAAGTGATTAGAACGTTGTTTGGATTTAACCACAAAATCATCCACATAGCACTCAACAAACTTCCCTAAGAACGGTTTGAAGATACGATGCATGGCGCGTTGATATGTTGCACCTGCATTCTTTAAACAAAAGGGCATCACCCGGTAACAAAACACACCTTGAGGAGCTCTGAAGGCTGTAGATTCCTCATCTTTTGGGGCCATTCGGATCTGATTATATCTGGAATATCCATCCATGAAAGAAAGTACTTCATAGCCAGCTGTCACATCAATTAAGAGTTCTGTAATTGGAACTGGGAAATCATCTTTAGGACAATACCGATTAAGATCTCTGAAATTGATGCAAACCCTAATTTGTCCGTTCTTCTTCTTTACAGGGACAATATTAGCCAAACACTTGGGATACTGAACTTCTCTGAAGAAGTTATATTTGATCAGCTTATCCACTTCAGCTTCAATTTTGGAAGCATAAGTTGGGTGTGTTCTTCTCGCGGCTTGCTTAAATCCTCGATGTTCTTTTGGTAAACCCAAATGATGAGTAGCAACATTAGGATCAAGCCCAGGCATTTCTGTATAATTCCAAGAAAAAATATCTTTATTTTGCTTTAGAAAAGAAATATACATCTCTTGCTCTTCAAGGGTTATGGCTGCACTAATTAAAGTGGGGCATGGATCTTTCTCTGTACCCAGATTTACTTCTTTGAGTTCATCCACAGTGGTAGAGATACCCTCTTCAAATGCTGGAGGAGCATCTCTAAGACCTTCCTCTTCCTCTTCATTATGTGCTATTTCTTCCGTTTCTACTTGCATAGTAGATGACAAAACGAAATTCTCATGATCATAAGAGATGTCAAAATTTTCACATTTTGAAGAAGAAGCTTCTATTTCCAACCCTATTGATGATAAAGGGTCTTCTTTGGGAAATAAAGAGGAGATTATGGATTGAGAATCAACATCATTATTTACCTCTGATGTTGCTATAACTTCTTCTGGCCTGGTTGGCGAAGTATAGACTTGTTGGACTTCAGCAGATGAAATGAAAACGTCACGTGCTTTCATCAATGTTTGGAAGGTTACCAATTTCTCCCATGTTGTCTGGCTCGATTGCCGTAATTGACATTATGGATCTTTCCATAAGAGTATTTTGATTTGGGCCTATTTTTTCAATTTGACTGATAGGTAGCACATAATCTGTACACACATGTGTAAATGGATTTATTGGAATTTTCTCCAAACTATATGGAGCATTAACTTTGGTAATTTCCTTCATTGTAGATTTTTCTCTTCCCTTCATGTGATAAAATTCCGCCTCAATGTATTGAGGCTCACATGTCTTGAATGGGGCCTTATCAGCATACAATGTTCCAACTTGACCATTGAAACAATATTTGAGACATTGATGGTATGATGAAGGAATAGCTGCATGCTGATGTAGCCAGGGTCTTCAAAGAAAGACGTTGAAAGCTGAGTCTTGATCAACAATCATGAAATCCGAATTGGATACAAGATCTCCAAACTGAGTTCTGAGTGTAACTTTTCCAAGTGGTTCTTGTTCATTTTTATCATATCCTTGTAACATCATGGTAGAAGGAGATAAATCAGATTCTGTGAGGCCCAATCGACGAAGTGTACGAATGGGCATGAGGTTGACTCCTGAACCATTGTCAATGAAAGCTCTTCGAATATCTACACCATTGACTTTGCCAGATAAGTACAAAGGTTTTATGTGCCCATGCACAACATCATATTTATCTTTATCAGTAAAAGATATCACTGCATGGCATTCTGCATGATTATTCTCTATGTGATAGACTTCAGCTGCAGCAATTTCAGCTTCAAACTCATGAGGACTTGACAAAGCTTCGATGAATGATTCCCGAAGATCTTTTGACATATTCAAAGCATCCAAAAATTGATAACTTGGCTAGTACTTGGGCCAAGTGTTTCAATATATCATACTTTTGATCTAGAGGTCTGTGTTTCCCAACAAGAATATGCGGTTTAGCAGGTACCTTGGAATCAGATGCTTTGGAAGCAGATGCATCTTGTATTGAAGTTGGCAACATCCTTGGTTTTGTAAGATTAGACTGATTAGATCCATTTACTTGCTGAGATAAAAAAGATGGAACCTTTAATCGGTCTTCCAAAATAACTGTGCCAAAACTGATTTGGCCATTGGCAGAAGAACTTGCTTGTTCTTTTTGAGCTCGCTGAAGGGCTCTACCACGAGTTTCTGCTGCATATACAGTGCTAGCAGGGGTAGAATTGGAGTAGTGGCTTCAGAAATATCCACGTCTTCCCCTGTATCTGGAACCTCTAGAACTTCCTCAGATTCCCTTATTTGATACAGGGAATTTAGGATCATCAAGACTGGAATATGGATCTGTTAATTGAATCATATTAACAGAACCGAAGATTAACTCTTCGTCTGATAAAGACTCTTCCTGATTAGCCTGTTTATGCTGTGCCGTTTGGTGGGGTGGTGCCCGTGGATTTGAAGTAGATGGCATAAAGTCTGCCAGAGTCAAATACAATTTAGGCTTTGACACATACTCATCTTCTTCTGATTCTTTTTTCTTCTTTGAATCAAGCCGTTTCTTTGAGGATTTTCCCTCTGATGAAGAGGGTTTTACTGCAATATTCATGGTAGAAGACACAATTGGTTTCTTTAATTGTGTTCGCAAAATGGCATGAGTCCGATTGATTGTCTTTCTGACCATCCAATCATCATACTTCTGTGCATTTCTGCTTTTAACTTCTTTCCATTCACCTTCTTCCTCTGGAACTGTAGCATTAACACATGCTACCTGAGTCGAAGAACCTTTCAACTTGACTTGTCCCAAGTCGACCATCTTTTGCAGGAGGTCTTTAAAGACAAAACACTCCTGGATGGGATGCCCCAACATTTGATGAAAGGGACAATAATTGGGATGGTCTTCATCTCCTTCCTTGTTTGGCCTCTTGGGCACTGGTAATTGAACCAAATTATTTTCCAGAGTTGAAATGAAGTAACCAGGAACTTGCTCACTTCGGAAAGAGTATGTTTTACTCTTCAAATCATCAAATTGTTTTCGTCATTGATCTCTTTGATCATTTGGACGAAATGGCCTTTTTTGTTGGCGTTCAGGAGGTGGAGCCCTTCGAGAAGATGAAGGTTTTGAAGTAGAAATAGGTACAGGTGCTTGTTTAAGCATAACTATAGCAGTTTCTACTTTACCCATTCTCCTTCCTGGAGCTGATGGAATTACACGAGATTTAACCTTAGCCTGTATAAGGGAATCTTCAATCTGCTGAGCAATTGAAGTAAGGTCTCAAAACCCTCCTATGTATTTCACAGGGATCAATGGCGTGTGTAATTCGTCACACAAATTTGCCACATAGATTGGCAACAGCTCTTCCTGAGGGAGTGCTAAACTCAGGGAATATGTTAATCCCTTCCAGCGAGCAATGAAATCAGAGACTCTTTCATTCTCCCTTTGCTTGCAGTTTGTAAGATCGAAAACTGTCGTTTTTGGCAAAGTTGAGCTGAACTGAAGAAGGAATTTTTGATGAAGATCCTCCCATCCGATGATTGAGCGGGATTGCAAGCTTGTATACCAGACAAAAGATGGTCCTTGCAAGGTTCGCACGAAGCATATGAGTTTCACTGCTTATTTCTTCTCTGGAGTTCCCATCATAGGATCACAAAAAGACACATAATGTGTCAAATGTTGTTCAGGGTCGCCTAATCCATTGAAAGTAGGGAAAACAGGGTTTCCAAAACTGGATGCAGGAGAAATTGAATCTACCCATTCAGGGTAAACTTTCTTTTCAGGTTGAACTTGTGCCCGTTTCCCTTCCATAGTTTCTAACCGAGCTGTTAATGACTCAATAGTAGTTATCAACTTTTTAGAAACATCAGGTTGAACTTGGTTTTGGGTAGGTGCAATGAATGGAGCTTGGACAAACGTGGTGGTTTGTGCTGCAACTGATGGTATCACTGCCAACCGTTGTTGCACTTGACCCGTAGGATTAGACTTCTGAGGGTGTACTGACAAAGGAGGATATTCCTGATCCATCTCAGTAACTACAACAAATTCCTTTGACTGTCGGACTCCAGCATTTTTAAGAAAAAGACTACTCTGAAGTAGTTCTGCATTCAACCTTCTTAATTCTTTCATTTCTTTCTCTTGTTGTGCAAACCTTTGCTCTAATGCGAGCGATTGACCTTCTACATAGGAAGGATATGTAACCTGATTCTTTCCCTTCCCTTTGTTGGATACCTTTTGGAGGGAGGGAAGTGGATTACCTAGGTTCTGAGTAATCCTTTGACTTTGTGTACGTACACCTTCTTCATTTGTATCGGTGCGTACATTTTCTTGAGCAGGAATCTCTTCATCTGAGTCCCCTGAGTGAGTCTCCTCTGGTGGATTAGCAACAACGGCATTGATGACATTGATTGATGCATAATTCATCACATCCCTTCTATCAACATTTTTGTGATATTGTCTTCTTTCATATCTTTGATGAGACATTGCCTTTTGTTGATTCAATCCTTTAGGAACTTCTTGACGAGCTATAACTTGGAGGAAATCTCCTGATAATTTGGATCTTCGTTCCTCTCGGGACTTCTTCCCCAATCGAGAAAAGACCAATATTCTCTGAGAAGGGGATTGATGATTTGAAAGAGTCCCCAGTCTCAAGGACTGGGGATGTTCCTGTTGCTTCCACTCAACTCCTCGAATCCCATTTGTTGAATCTGAGGGTTGGGTTAAAGAAGTCCCCAGTCTGACAAGCTGGGGTGTCTCTTGACATGCTATGTCTGAGATCTTCTTAAAATCTCTCTTGATCTTGCGAACCTTAGTTCGGAAATTAGCTGGATGCATTAGCCTGTATCCACTTTTATCACCTGGTTCAACAGACCGTTGGATGATTTCCGAAACTTTTGTCATTTGATGACGTGTTTTCTCCATACGAGAGGCTTGTGCAATATTCTCGCCTGCTTGATGTAGGAGCAATTCAACAACTTGTTCTCTATATTCTTGATTTTGAGAGGAACTAGTTGAAGCCTGTTCTTGAGCAAGCTTTTGATTATGAACAAAGCCCATTGACTGTGGCCAGCCATGGGCAATAACATTGCATGAGACCATTTTCGGCGGGCTTTGCTGACTGGAAAGCACTGTGAAATGTAGTTCTCCGTGAACACCCCATCCTCTGATATGAACACCAGATGGATCATTGGCAATTAACTGACACAATTTTCTTAGTGCGCCAAGGCATGAACGTTGAAGGGTTCTCTGCTGCTTTTCAGCCTTCGGATACCGAGAGACTGATAGAGATGCCAAATCAATCTGACATTGTAGACCTTCTATTATCTTAAGATGATTTTCATATTCATCATAAGATAATACCTTCTTCTTCAATTGACAAAGAGTTTTCCATATGTTGAGACGAATATCATGGATTCCATCATCCGTCAACATCTTTGGAATGTCGTACTGGGAGTCAGCCAAAGGCCAAAACATGACTGGTACCTCACCTTTTGCCAGTTTTTTCCTCATGTTCAGCATTTCCTCTTTATCATTAAATGAAGATTCTTCTACCTGTTTTGACCAGAGTTGGTGTTTCCTTGTTGCTTCATCGGATTCAACAAGATTGGTAGAGAAATCATTGATCAAACTAGAAGATGCATGACATAGGGGTGGTTCGGAGAATGACCTATACCCTGGTCTATCTTCTGATTGAGAAAGTATTTCACTTGCTAGAGATAAAGCATCAGACATGACTGGTTTCGCATTTGCAAGTGCCTCAAGATAAGAGGGCTTTCTCAGCACTACATTGTCCACTGGAGTATTTTCTAGGCAATGTGAATCACTACTGCGGAGAGGACTTTCGTAGCGAAGTTCATCATCATGGGGAGGACCACTATAATGGGTTACAGTAAAAGATGATATCTCTTTCTCCTTGGTCTTCTGACCACACAGAGGGTTCTTGTGGCTCTCATCTGAAGAAGAAACTTCAAGATTGACTGAATTTTCATGAAGCAAGCCTTCATGAGGAAGTGTCTGTTGAAGACTTTCTGAATTAATGTTCCCGTTATTGGGAACTAAGGGAGTAGAACCATGAATTCCAACAGATAAATGTCTGAGGGATTCAAGAACTCTAGCATCGAGCAAGGCCTTGTTACAGATTGGCCTTTGATCTCCTGACTGTGTTGGGCAGATCTTTTTCTTAGATGCCTTCTTACTCGCTTTGGAAACCACTTGTTGACGAAAGTGGTTACTCTGAGCAGGTGTATGTGCCTGATCAGGAAAGATGGCCAGGTTAGGCTGACGATCTCCACTCAAATTAGGTGTATGTGCCTGACTTGGCTGTCCGTATGATATGGGGGAGTATGCCCCATAACCCTATTGGACTGGAACAGATGTGTGTGTCTATTCCGGAGTGAATCATTGATGTGTCACTCCACTGCTAGGGATAGATTTATGCATCTATCCCTGAGATGATTCTGAAGCTGTTATGATATCCTGGAAAGCATCCATAATATGAGTAGGAATTTTCTTATGCTCTTTCACCATTGACAAAATATGTTTGGTGACTTCAGCCACTGGAACGGGGATATACGTCCATTCCGGGCTTGGAGTAGGTGTATGTGCCTGCTCCTGTCCTCCTTTTCCTGTCAGTGAATCCTGACAGTACTCAAGTGTGGAGGCAGAGAGTTGAGTCTGCCTCCTGTTTGTCGTCGGGGCTTTCTGATTGACTTCTCCGTGCGCTACCAAGAGAGACTGTTGGTAGGCTTGATTAGTATTAGCAGGTGTATATTCCTGCTGATTACACTTCGCCAAACACGGTTGACGAGATCCATCCTATGTAGTCAGATGAGCCTGCTGACTAACTGATGATGTATAAGCAGGTGTATGTTCCTGCCTATAGTACTCCGCCGAAATTGCCTGGCGGGATTGGCTTGATGCTGCCAGACGAGTCTGCTGGACAGCGGAATTAAAACGGGCATGTGTGTGTGCCTGCTCATTGTTCGCCACCAAGTTAGGTTGGTGGACTTCTCCGGAGATGGCAGGGATGATAACCTGCCCATTGTTAACCGGATTCCGCCTCTGGCGGTTCGTCTTGCCTGCTCGGGTTCGAAGAACCTGAGCCGAACGCCTGGAGTCGGTACCCTCATCATGTTGAGGGTGCACTACCGCACGAGTCTGGCGACGATTGTTGATGGGAGCCCTCGGGAAGGACTCCTGTCTTTTTGAATTAAGGCCCTAAGGGACCTGCTCATTCACTTCCTCAGAGTAAGGGAGTGAATGGAAATTGCGTTCCGGGGATAACGACCCGAAACGGTTGGAGACGGTAGTCAGCACCGCCTGCCTCTTGATCACTGGTCATCGTTGTCTGGACGACCTATGTGAGTTGTTTACTTGGAGGGCCTATCGGGCAGCCTCCAGAGTTGGGATGGTACCGTGTTGACGGTACTCCTTAACTAGTGCATTTGATACCCAGCGTTGAAGACGCTGAGTAGGTGATGTCATCCTCAGAGCGGATGAAGATCCAGTAGGAATAGCAGTAGTGGTATTTGCAGCAACAGTATTCACAGATGTGAATTTGAGAGCAACCATTATGGAAATACAGAAGATCTTGGAAAAGAGTGCATGTTTGATATAACAGACGTAATCAAGATAAAATTCAGCCACTTCATCCTTTGGATGAGAACACATGTCAATGATTGTTTTTTTAGCCCTCTTATTGAGTTTTAAATAGGGGCTTAACAAATAGTTAAAACATCATTTTAACTTGGTTAAGGATTCACGTCGGGTTCACCATTTTTGTTTTGCACGGAATTCGGGGATGAACTCCTGAATGGGAGATTCAAACGTTCCGATCGGTTTCTAACGGGTTTGTTCGTAGAACCGGAAACATCCAATGATTCCACATCCGTTTGGACCTACTTTCCAAAGGTAGGCGCTCATTAGCTTGTGGACTGATGAGGCTTAGGAATTTGCATTGGTCGAGAGGATGGGACGTCGGACTCATCACACCTTTTTGAGGGGAATTATTGTCTACTCCGGGACCCTCTTTATAGATTTAAGTTATGTTCTTGAATCCTTATTACATTACCAAGTATAAAAATGAGCTTTCCTTTAGTTTTAACAATCAATGATTAAATATGTAAGAAATTTAGAGAATCTTTTATATGTATTCAAGGTTCTTCATCAATAGAGAATCATCTGTATCTATTTAGAGATTCTTGGTCAATGGTATCCTTCGAAACATTTATAAAAGTCTCTTGGTCATTATGATGACCAGGCTGGTTTTAAAGCCACTCAGTGGGGCACTTGAAGTTTATGGTCATTCAGAAGGACATGAATTATTTCAAAGTTGAGATCGAACCCATAAATGAGATACCTACGTATCCTTTGTTTTGGAAAAGGAATCAGAACCCACGTAGTTCGAGTAAGGGAGTATGACGTTTATGATTGATGGATCAAAGAAGGATGTCATAATTACTTTTACACTCTAAGCTCACGTGAGTCATGATCGGTGTGAGAAACAAGAGGTATTGGTAAAAATTAGACAATTGTGCCATAAAAGATGCAATCATAAGAAATTGTTTGGGGCTTATGTATGTATGACTGCCCAGATAGATGAAGGTTTAGGATTTACTTTTAGGGAGAAAATCCAGGAACAGGGTCCATAAAGGTATATGTGCTTCATGGAGATTTTGAATACTCTAACTTGGGACTTATTCCTGAAAAGGAAACCCAAATTAGGAGAGGATTGATAATTGGGTTTTACTCCTGAGAAGGAATCCCATATCAAACCTAATTTAGGACTGGTTAAGAGAAATTAAGGGACTTGGGGCTTACTCCTGAAGAGGATGCCCATAATTATGACTGTGACTTATTCCTGAAAAGGAGGCCCAGGTTAGGGGACTTGGGGCTTACTCCTAAAAAGGAAGCCCAATATTAGAATTGGGACTTATTCCTGAAAAGGAAGCCCAGGTTAGGGGACTTGGGGCTTACTCTTGAAAAGGAAGCCCAAGATTATAACTGAGTCTTATTCCTGAAAAGGAGACCCAGGTTTGGGATTAAGGTTTGGGGCTTACTCCTGAGAAGGATTCCCATATTTGAGATTGGGGCTTACTCCTAGGAAGGATGCCCAAATTAAGGGACTCGGAGATTACTCCTAAGAAGGATGCCCAAAATTAGAGGACTTGGGGATTACTCCTAAGAAGGATGACCATATTAAAGGATTATGATTGGGGCTTACTCCTGAGGAGGATGCCCAAGTTAAGGAATTAAGGTTTGGGGCTTACTCATGAGGAGGATGCCCAGATTTGGGAACTTTAAGAATTTGGGACTTACTCCTGAGGAAGATGCCCATATTAAAGGACTTATAACTGGGGATTATTACTGAAAAGGAGACCCAGGTTAAGGATTCTCTCATCTTAAAGGATGAGGTTGAATGAATGAACTCTCAATCTTTGGTGACATAAAGATGTGTAAATCACTAGGTTTTGAGAGATATTCCACCGAATTCCTTTCAGATAAGAAATTCAAATCAAGAAATCATGCCATAAATGGATTTGAATAGTATCTTGAAGACTGAATATTGAATAGGAAAGGTGAAATGGCTTAAGAGGGGTGAAATGGGCAGAAAAGGCACCCAAAAAGGAAGGGGCGCGCAAGTCTTGGAAGGCGCGCAGGTATTGTGGCGGCGCGCAAGTATTGGTCGTGCAGGTATACTTGCGCGACATGTGGGGTACTTGCGCGATTTTCAACCAACATTAAAATACTTGAGCGACTCTTTCTTAAAGCCTTTAGAATCCTCTTGAGGTTCTCCCAGAAAAGTGACGCGCAAGTTCTATCGAAGGAATAAGGCGGCGCGCAAGTGTGACCAATTCCCTTAAGGGCCGGCCACTCAGGTGCGCAAGTGTTGATGAGTTTCAACACTTAGGCCTTCCTCCCTCTCTTTAGATCTTCCGTTCTAGGTAAGAAATTACCTTAGAAGTGTTCCGGAAGCTTTGAGAAGAGACTTGGGCGTTGGGAGCTTCAATCCGAGTTTCTGGAAAAATATTCTCTCGAATGGGGGGCCCATAGGGTCTATTTATAGGTAGGAGAAGACCCTGGGCGGTTATCACTTAGGGCGCTCAAGTCACTTGCGCGACCAAGGTCGTCGTGCAAGTGGACTTGCACGACAGTGATATAACTTGCGCGGTGCAGTTGCTTTTGATCCTTTGTTCATGCCTTTGTCGATTTTTGATATTTTCTTCAAAGGTTGAATCACTTTGAGCTCAGATATTCCCCTTTTCCGATATTTATATTCTGTGACGAAAGGAGCATCAACAAAGGGTTCATTCTATATTTCACAAACCATGTCCTGGTACCCTAGGATGTTAACCCATTGCTGGTGGAAGTGAAACCATTCCTGATGATCATGCCAAGAAGAAATGTAAAGAAAGAGGGGGGAGTGAATCAAAATACCTCAAGCATGATGGAAAAACATTGTATTTGAGAATAGATTAGTGGCTTTCATGTTGGCTAGACACCTATCCAATAGACTCCACAAGTAGTGATGGCCCCTACAGTTGTTGCACCAGGTGAAACTGTCACCTGAGAAGCTGAGATCAATGAGGCCCTTCCCAGCCATGAACTGAACAAACTCCATGATGTCCTTCCTCTGGAATGGGCTTCTACCTTTCCTTTCCTTTGGGTTAGAAATGACATTAAATTCACCCCCAACAAACAATGGATGGTGGTCAGGATCAAAGGTATTTTTTTCAAAAGGACAATCGATCCCCCTCAATTTTTTAAAATACCAATACCTTAAACCATTTAAAAACAAGACATTTTAATTTATTTTGGAAATCATTCCCAAAAAAAATCAATAAACTAACACATTCCAAACCATTTGGAATTTTATTTAAAGAATCAACTTATATTTATTTTAAACCATGATTTTCATTTATTATATCAAATCTACCAATAATAGAAGGAAACCTAATTTATTTCAATGAAAAAGGTTAATTCACAACAAGATACCATCCATTCTATATACTATTTTCATTGATAGGGTTATTTTGTGCTTTAAAATGATCAAAACATGTCTAACTGACTTAAAATGGATAAAATATGAATTCATGAAACACATGAATCCAAAAAAGAAGATATAGTATAGAAACACCCACTTGGAATATTTGGGATCAAAACACAATGAATCTGAATGAGTCTACTCAAATGAAAAACATTGAATCAAATAAAAGGGATCTCAATAAAAGGTAAAATAGATACTATAACCATAATTCCCCATAAAAATTATAGGTCTAGTAAATACCAAGGCTTCCATAGCCCCCAGGAACAAAGAATCAAGTGATGGAGAGAGATTGAAGTTCAAGAAAAGAAATAAATACCAAAAGAGGATCACCATTTTGAATGAAACTTCAATCCACCAAGTGATGATGATAGAAGAGATAAACTATCCAAAGGGGCTCCCAAGGCTTGAGTGGGTTGAGTTAAACTTGAGGGAGAAGATAAAATAAATAAATGGGGGTATCAGGGTGCAATTACCCTACTACCTCGATGCTTTCTCATATACAACGACACCACTGGCTAGATAGTGGCCCTCACCAGCTAGATAGTGGTTATAGTATAAATGTTATAACCATAGGTTATCCCACTGGCTAGTCACTACAAACCCAGCAGCTAGTTGATGGCTATAGAATTTTTTTGTATCCATTGTGAATCAAATTGCCTATCCAATTACCCTAACCGGCCATTCAGTGGACCACATGAAGCATTTCAACCGACATGTTCACATCCACACCTTCTATGACAATCTGGGACATCCTATGACCCCTTAAGAAACCCAAAAAAACTCAAAGAGAATTGCTTTGATGAAAGAGATACTGACATGTTACAATTCTCCCCATCGTTCTAGTTTTTATCCAAATAAATATTCTAGTACGAAGGATAGAAAATGGTGAGACAAAAATAAATTCCACACAATAATTATTGTGTGGAAAATTCACAAAATATAGGAAGATTCACTGAATAGAGGACCACTACAAAAAAATTAAAATGAACAGATAACCAATATTCCCAAGAACCCTTAATGTATATCCTCCAAGAACATCATATATCTCCAAATGACATGTCTACATCACTAAGAAGAGAGAAAATCCCAATAATGTCCAGAGACCTAGCATAGGTCACCCAACCATTTAAATTTTCACTAAAATAGTGGGACATTAGATGGAAATATACTAAGAACACATCCCTTCACCCAAATAAAAGATTTCAACCACTAACCATGAATAACCACTAAGAGTATAATTAGAAACATAAGGAAAGGTACACCCAAAACATACCAATGAATCCAAATGAAATAATACAATTAATATCCATCAATGATTCAACCAACAATAAGAAAGTAAAAAACTAAAAAGGATTTATTCCTTGATCAAGTACTCGATGGGAACCTTGAATTCCCACTATAGAGTGTCACCCATCGATGGTCTCATTGAAGTAGACACCAACACCTCCCAGTGCCTGGTCCATCAAGATAATTCATAATCCTAGTCATTTGAGTACACACCAAAATCCTATCTATGTCCAACCATAAATAGATCATATAAAATGGTTTTTGCACAAAGATGGAAAACTAATATCTTAAAAGATAGACCATCCAACACATCAATATTGAGATCTAACCAAAAAGTTGTGAATCAGAGGACAATAAGGAATAATAACCACCTTAATGGTCTCGAAAACCCACCCAAAGAAGATAACCATGGAAGGAAACATAAAGGATTTTCAATGGAAATAACCTAAAACATCCGTAGGTTTCCAGAAAAGGATGAATCATGTAGCCTACAACCATCACAATCTCAAATATCCATTAAATATATCATGCCAAATCAAAATATGGTTATGCGTGATGGGAGAGGAGAACAATATTAAAAAATTATTTGGAAAACATGCCTTAAAGGGAGGTTCGGCAAACCGAAGCTCGAGGGCGTTGTGGGCGGCGGAGGTTCGGAAAACCTAATCTCGAGGGCGGTGGAGGTCCGACAACGTGAACTTAGCGGGTGGCGGAGGTCCAGAAATGAGAAGCGAGGTCGGAGGAGGTCCCGCAACACAAACTCAGTGGGCGGCGGAGGTCTGTCAATGAGAATCGAGGGCAGTGGAGGTCCGACAATGAGAAGCGAGGGCAGTGAAGTTCCGGTAATGAGAAGCGAGGGAAGAGGAGGTCCAACAACGCGAACTCAGTGGGCAGTAGAGGGGAGTCGCAGGGTTCTAGTACCGCGAGAGCTTTAGTTCACGATAAAACTAATGAATTGTGAGACCTACTTTAAAAGAAAATGGACTAAGGTTTTATCAGCGCTAACAAAGTGCTGATAATGGTACTCTTTATCAGTGCTAAAATTTTAGCGATGATACAAGGATTCTTTATCAGTTCTTTTCTAGCACTGATAAAGGGTTGTTTTATCATCTCTTGTTTAGCGCTGATAAAGGTTACCCTGTATCAGCACTAAAATTTTAGCGCTGATAAAGAGGCCCTCTATCAGCACTAAAATTTTAGCACTGATAAAGGGTAAACTTTATCAGCGGTTTTGCTTAGCGCTGATATAAGGGGGTACTTTCATTGCCCGTTTTTGAAGTAGTGTATATACGCTTATCAAAAATATGAAATGTATTTAGTCATAATTAAAAAATTATATCAGCTTTTGGAAAATTAAATCATAAAAACATGCCTCATGTATACATTTACAACTAAGCCGCCTAGCCAATCATAGTCAAGGATTTCACTTATACTCTTAACACCAATGAAATCTTGATCTTTCTCTCCATAAATATTTTCTTCAAAATTAACTATGTGATTACGACCATTTTTTAACTTTGTATCCATATGAACTCTCAATGATAGTAAATTCAAATATAGACCAGGTGGGGTAATGGTGCTTTTGATAGATCTTTTTGATCAGTTGGTCGATCCTTTAGATGGTTTTGAGTCGATATTTCATTTCATCCCCTTCCCTTTGTCCTCATGTAATAACATTCATTATTTCAAACCTTTTTTCATTAATTGTTAATGGTTTAGATTGAAAAATAAATTGGAAATGAATACCTTCTTATCGACATGTTTTTTACAAGATGTGAAGACCATGTGATGAATGTTCGAATAGATTTTTTGACCATATAAATATCTTCCTCATGAATTGGAGTAGGTAGCTCGATGCTCAACTCATGGGATATGCTAATCGACACTCAAACATGACCTTTTAGAAGTGGTCTACTATGTAGCATATCATTTTTTATATTAAACACCATAGCCCTCGCTACAAGGTGATGGGTGGGTGTTGATAGATATAAATCACACACCTTATCACCCAGTAGAATATCAGTACAGGAAAGGTGTCAATGTATGTTTGATTCACATTTCACAGAAACATTTATTAGAACATTTATTACCTCATCTAAGATATCTCTTTGAGGGGAATGGCTCACCTCATAGTTGTTGGAGGTGGGGCGGGATCTCAATATAGTGGATGTTCTTGATTTTCTTCATCCCTTTGCCTCCCCCCATAAATGTTCCATCATATATCTCTTCTATTGGAATTCTTATTCAAGGGTATCTATACTTTATCTCATCTATTTTATTAATTCACTTTGATCCTCGTCTTTATTTTTTTCTCAAAATATGTTCAGGGTGTCACACCAAAAACCACACCTCTGACACTTCTATACTATTTTGGATGCTTTAAGGCCACCGATAGTATGTGTTCATCTAGTATAGGTGTTGCTGATTATTGTGAATTTTTCAAATAGAAAATATATGAAAATAAGTGATCATTATTATGTAATAGTAATTTAAAGAAAAACAAATTTTAATTATGTAATACTTACACATGTTTCCCACACTTTTTGTGAGTTTTCATCTATTAGTATCCCTTCTTTATTTACATGTTTCTCCTTCTATAGCACATGATGTGGGATGGAAGTGTCTTTGTATTTGGAGTAATCAATCTTCATATAAACATAAGAACATAATTATAGTGTTTTTTCATGTCACGTAAATGTATTATGGTAGATTTAAAATACATACCAATTTTTTCTTCAAGTGAAGACCCCATATTTAATTTATGGTAAGAGTACACTTGTTTTGTTGCTCGTTCCTTATTTCTATCACTTAGTTATTGTTTCATAAATAAATTTTTTTAAATTAATGTGATGAATACACATATCATTAAACAATGTATTACTTTCCACAATGTACCCAAAAAGGAACATTCACATGATGGCTAGTAAATGCATCCCACACTTCTTAGGTTATCAGGTATGGATAGATAAGCGATGGGTGTAGGTTTATTTTAACATCAGTATATTTAAGATGATATCTTGTTAGAATTGTGTAAAATCCTCTATGAATCCTTCCAGTAATAATTAATACATATTTCTTGTGGTATTAATCTACTATAAATTAACTTTACAATGGATTATGAAGAGTAATTCAATGTTTTATTATTTTATTTTTTAGTAAAATAAAGAAATGATATCATAATGTTACTATAATATCTTCCCACATTAGTGAATTAAGGCCAGACACAACATGGTTCCATGAATCTACATCAATAAACATGCATTGATGAGTGATGATTCCAATGTAACAACAAAACATTGACTTGTTGGGGTTAACATGATGGCCCCATGCATTCCATCCGACCTCATATTGGATGCCTTTGTCTTTCATCTTAATGTTTTTTGCTAACACTATCAAACCAAGATTCTCTTATTTCTTCTGCGTCGCCAATCCTTCATCTCATATCATTTCACTGGATTCAACATCATTAATATGTTTCTCTAGAGCGGTAGCATCAGTATGTGAATATGGTCATTGTACCTCTACATTGGGAGCATCATCAGGTTGAGAAACTTTTTATTCCTTAGGAATGGGAGCACCAACATGTGAAGAAGGTCGTTCCTCTGCACTACGAGTAGCAACAAGTTGAGATACCTGTTGTGCCTTAGGATTGGGAGCTCCAACATGTGAAAAAGGTTTTTGTTCCTCTGTACTGTGAGTAGTAATAGGTTGAGAGACCTATTGTTCCTTAGGATTGGGAGCACCAACATGTGCAGAAGTCATTATCTGTAGAAGTGGCTGAACATTTAATTTAGATTACATAAATACAGCAGAAAGCAGATAATAACATGGGGTAACATGATGTATATTACAAAACAAATATTATGTGATTATTTAACTCTATTTTTTTTAAATGTATAAGGTATTTGATCCCTTAATCGACTATCCAAATCCCTTTATTATGGTATCCTCTAACATAAAAAAACACTATCTATGTTGGGATTGCTATGAAATGATTATGAAGTCCCAATTAAAGGGTCATCCTAAGTTGAATTTTCATTTAACCCTTCAGTGGTTTTGGTCGATAACAAAAAAATTTACCACTTTTGGTTTGAAGGATCTAGAACATAAAATACTTACACTATCGGTGATGCCATTATAAATGATTCATCTTTGTACCCTTTTTTACTGACATCAACTTTCATGAATCCCAATTCATCTATTTTAACAGAACTCCTATTATCAATCCACTTGCATTAAAAAATATTCAATTGTAATATTGTATAATCATACTCCCATATTTGTTTTATGATGCCAAATTATGACATATTCATATAAATTGGATTTCTATCCTTAGTACCAGAAACATGCATCACTTCAACCACAAGTGTAACTCCCCTATTTTTAGTGGTACTGTCTTCATCATGTTTATTTGTATAGAATTAATAATAATTAATTACACAACAATTTTAAGATAATACATACACACTTGGTCCTCTAGCTATCCATCGAAGTCGTTCTGAAATTCAATCTGTATTTTTATCTGACTCCTTAAAAAATAGTCATGAAACTATCCTATAAACTATTGATTATATGTATTTGATATCTTTATTTCAGCCCATTATGGATTCAAATGACTAAGAATTTCTTTTTGGGTTTCAATATATGGGGTGACCTCCAAACTATGATGAAAAACGTAAAGTTAGTACATCTCTCGATCTGTAATATTGGTTTTGACAACATCTCTTTTAGAAATTCCTTCACCTGAAAGCTGCCTAGTGTGATGAGATTTTGGTACACCAATGGTTTCCACACCGGATATTTATTTGGTATATAATTCAATGGATTCCTCATCAATATATCACTCCATAATACAACCCTCTAGATGACTTTGATTTTTGACATACCCTTTCAAAATCTTCATATACCATTCAATGGGGTACATCCATCTATAGTGTATGGGACCACATTTTAAAATTTCTCTCACCAAGTGAACCATCAAATGAACCATCATATCAAATAATTTTGGGGGAATTTTTTTCCAATTCACATAATATGATAGTAATTTTTCTTTCCATAGTCGGTAATTTCACTGGGTTTATAATTTTGCTGCATATAGCTTTTCAGAAGAAACAGAGCATGGTCAATTTATGATGGATATTCTTGGAAAAAATGAAATATAAATCTATAGGCATTATATCTTTCATCAAAACATGTCATTTATGTGATTTCAGAACCTTTAACTTTAAATTAGTCATTGACATGATGTTCTTGATGTTTGATGAATAACCCTATGGAACCTTTATGTCATTCAATAAGTTTTAAAACTGATATCTCTCCCTCCTGGAAAGAGTGTAAGCAGTTAGAGAAAGAAAAGTTTGTTTTTCACCCTTCACTAGTGTCAACTATTCTAATATTCCCATGTCAATCATATAAGTACCTTGCCTTAAACATTACATAATCTTGATTTATGTAAAAAATTCACATTGAGGATCTTTTCAGGTTTAGAGTTTTAGAGAATTAGGCCATAACTATTACATATCAACTTGAATATTACATATAGACACTACTACTGAGTATCCATTCTTTTTATAAAATAAAAAATCATAAAAAGAAACATGTCTAGTTCCATGTTTTAGACAACATGACATTTCCTTTATCCCATCCTTGACCCTTATTCATCTCTATGTCTTGTGGATAACATTTCAAAAATTTGGGATGAGCATAAAAAGCTCAGTAGGGGTTATAAGGAAAGAAAACATTAGCCCATCAATAAATACAAATCAATGAAACCATACTTTTCAATCATAACATACCTCATGAAATCATAAGATTTATGAATAACATACAGAAATCATAAATCATAAAGGTAACCTGTGGCGTACATAATATACTTACATTGTATTTATCACAACTACATAGGAAGTTACGTTGGAATACCCACCATAGTATATTCCCTAAATCTCATAGGAGAAACATTAATGCTTACCTTCGTCATGTTACCCAATGCATTGAAGAGCTATCTCGGGCTCACCCGCCCTAGGTTTATCATGGAACCACCCATATATGTAAAAAATTCCTAATATTTATAACATAACCATAACAAATAAAACCAACATAAAGGAAATATAACATTTCTATATTGCAATCACAATATATCATTTCAAGATATTGAAATAATCAATTCATTTAAAACATTCTAAAATGAGAGTTTTGAATCCAAGTGTCCCATACCACTTTGAAACTTTTGAAAGAAATTTACACTTTAAAACACTCATGTACATAAGTAAATCCTTTAAATAATTTCTATAACATGGACATGAAATATAAGTATTTATAATATTAAAATTTTAAAACATTTAAAATAATGTTTTAGTTAAAGAATCATTTACCAAATGAGAAACACTTGAATAAAACTAATTGAGGAATAACATAAATAAAAGCTTATAATATCATGAGAATAGAGAGATTCATGATATAATATGTCAATGGGAAGTATATATATAATATAAAATTTAATTGGTTTATAACAATAAATATGTTTAAATGGAATGTAAATTGAGACAAAGTCCCTTGCAAAGATCATATCCTTAGATTAAGGACAAATCAATGACATAATTATGTGTAAAAAATAAGAATACACCCAATATAATTGGATATTAAGTTTAAAACAATCAGAGTTCATTCACACGTATTCATATCATGACATAATCAAGAAGTATAAGTTTAACCCAAAGAATTAAAATTGGGTGAAGAAGTTTTCTTACCAAAATTTGACAGCCTAACGACGTCACTTAAAAATTAATAAAATGCGTTGATGAGAGAGAAAAGGTTCTACCATCACTTAGACACAAAATTTACAGAAATAAGGATATAAAATAACATATCCTTAGATAAGAAAGTGGAAATTAATAGAATTAACAAAGAATAAGTCTTTGACTAAAAGAGGAGGGTGAAAGGTTTCTTTATTAATTTGGTAACTTACGAAACATGTATCCCATGAAAGAAGGAGGATAAAATGAAGATTTAAATTCCCATAAATTAAATTATATTACAAAAATAATACAATCATGTACATTATATACACCGCACAAAAGGAAATAGTGGAAAATATAGCATGACTCTTATGGGAATAAAAAGTGAAATGAAAACCCCTTACCATGTTGTAATCAATCAAGTCGTATAACCAAAAGTTAATAACCATCAAATGAATCACAGAATACCATGAATATAAATATAATCATGATAATATATATCAAATGTCATTACACAATACACCGCATGAAATAAATAAGTGGTGAACAATGGAAATCTCACGGAATTAAAAGTGAGATAAGAAACCCCTTATCTTAAGTCTGACTTGTCTTGTATGTTCCTTGTTCTTCCTGAATAATAAACTTAAGTTAATTTCTACTTGATTAAGAACATTTTTCAATGTTATTATTCTTTTTATATCACTTATTACCTTGTTATAACAATTAGTTAATTATTTGAGTTCATATTGTACATTTTGTCGATGTTCGGAACTTTTGTCAAAAATGAACTTGTTATAATTACAAATTGTCCATGTGGTCAAAAAGTACATTATATCTAGAATTATATACATAATTTATATATCATATATACCATATATATTCAGTGTATATGTATTTATAATATTCTATATAATTTGGAGTTAATAAATGAAACACACCATTCATGGAGACGGTAAGTCGTACGTACACATTAACACTACTTTCGTTTCTATTTTATATTTAAAGGAATGAGAACTTAATAATAAAAATGTATATTATAATTCTAGTATAATATCATTATTATGTAATTTAATTAACTCCATCCTTTATACGTTCCACGTATGTCATGAACGAGTCATATCACTTTGAGGGGGTGGTAGTCTGCACTTCCTCAAATGAAATTATCGTATTTACCCATTATGGAAACCATAAAGATATGATATAAATGAAAAATACAGAAGTATAGAGACAATTTAAATATAATATATATCAAATTTAAATATAGTGACATCTTAATGGCCACTATAAGAGGTGGTAGGATAAGATTGAACAATCATCATTTCATGAGGCAGTAGTTCTCCATCCACAAAAACAGTATGTTCTTTACCCATTAGACGGAGGTGTGTGTAAGTGTAGTTAGAATAATTATCATATCAAAAACCAAGTAAATTTAGGATACTATTTTTTTTATAAAATAAAGGAATAAAAATATTTTAGGGGGTTGGAGAAGTAAAATGAATGAAAATAACTTAAGAGAAGATGTTACCTTTAAATCAAGTATCTCCCTTTGGTTTGAACTAAAAAGTTTACTTGAATTGCCTTATGCCTAAGGTAAGGCTTCTAGGAGGAATATAGGGATGTAGGTAGATTAATTGGGAAGAGTTTGTATGATCCAAGAGGATTGAGAGGTGCGAGTAATGGGTTATAAGTGAGGGATTTTTATAAGGGGGAGGAGGGGCTCTTTAAGAATGTTTGAAAATATTATTTTATTTTATAATGATGTTTGGTTTCTAAAGGTCAAATACTAATTATAGTCTAAAAAAAGATGACTCATGTTTGAAGTAAAATCATAAAATAATAATTGGACATTGTAACGACCCAATATTTTTGAGTAGTATATTAACTTACTCTTATTGATTTAATAAGATGTTAATGGTTAATGCAGAAAGAGGAGTCGATGGCTTCATCCAGTAGACTCAACCCTTATGAAGCCCACTTATCAGATCTTGGGAAGGAGGTAGCATCTGTGGGCTTTGCTTTGGACCAAGCCCAAGCCGAAATCCAGCGTGTCAAGCTTGAACGGAAACGCCTGCGGGAGAAGTTCAAGTTAGTAGAGATTACTACTAGGGCAATGTTATCTGAGCCTCCCTCAGATTCTCTCACCATAGCACACCTTACACTCGGGTCTTATGCCGGTGTTATAAGGGGCTATGTGACGAGACCCTAACTTCCTTGTGTAATCCCTTCGGGTGAATAAATTGAGATTTCTTCCTTTAGTGATGTTTGTGAAATTTCAAATGTCCAGATAATTTTAGAATGTATTTTATTGATGAATTTTGAAAAAGGGATATTTTGAAATATTTATGTAAACCCTAAATAACTAATGATGTGTAATGATTTTCAAAAAATGGTCTTCTACAAAAGTGTTCATTAAGGAATTTGGAGTCTAATAAGATCAACTTAATTTTTGATGAATAGTAAATAGTGAATAGTGATTTTACGCTTAGGATTAGTAATGTGACCAAATGGATTAGTAATCTCACTTAAAAGAAAGTTTTAAAATAATCTAGGCACCTTGATTAAGTAATGTGATTCAATAAAATGGGTAAATAACGGTTTCATAAATTATTATTCAAGTATTAGTTTTTTCGGATGAATAGTGTTTTTTAATTAAAAATTTAATTAAAAATAATTAGAAAATTATTTTTATAAAAATGACTTTATTTTTGAACTCAGAGCATCGATATTATGTTATGGTAATTTTTGGGGATTTTTCTGAAAAAATAAATTTTCGGTGAATAGTGTATTTATTTAAAAATAAAATTTAAAAATATTTAGAAAATTATTTTTATAAAATGGAGTTTATTTTTGAAATCATAGCATTGATATTTGGTTAAGGTGAAATTTTGGGATTATTCTGAGAAAGTTGAATTTTCGGTGAATAGTGAAAGTATAGTTTTTAAGTTACGGGTGTTTAATGACATCATTAAATGATGTATTAAGTATATATTCAATATGGTCGAATTATGAATAGTAAGATAAGGTGTGAGGTGTCCCAAGTGGCCAATACCATGGGCAAATACCATGGGCAAGCCCATGGTTTTTCCAAAACCACTAGTGAGGTGTCCCTTGGCAATTAATGCGTTGTCCCCTCACTTTCCCTATAAATACCCACCCTTTCCTCCCTTAGTTTTCACTCCCAACTCTCCCCCAACGAAGTTATGGTCTTCTTACCTTCCAAGGAGTCCTCCCAAGGTGCCCCCAAGCCCTCAAGGTCTAATCCTTTGAGTTTCAAGAGTCACGTTTTAAGGTAAGGGATCCGACCCCTCTCTTTCTTTTCATGTAATCTCTTTTATGTCATTCCTATTATGCTCCATGTTTTTATGTGAGAGGATGTTCTTTTATATTCCTCTTACTTCCCTTTCATGTTTATATGATGAGAGATCCCCTCTTTCTCTCATCATTTCGTTTTATGAAAGTTTAAGTGACGCCATTAGGCTGCCGAATTTTTAAGGGATTCTTTCACCCTTCTCATTTTTCAAGTTCGATTTTCATGTCAAGTCTTTCAAGTTCCTTTTTATTATGTTGGGGTATGATCTCTATATCTATCATACTGATCTCCTATGATCATATGATGAGGTACCATATTTGATCTTGTCAAATCATTTTCTTTTTAAGTTAAGTGATGCCGTAAGGCTGCCGAATTTTCATAAGAGAAATCTAATCTTTTTTCCTTCCATGTTTTTCATTTCAAATGGTATGTCCCTAAAATTTCATTACCATGTCCATATGTCCTTCTTATTCTTTCACCCTACTGTTTTATGGATCATTAATGAGTGGGTGACCCATGTCCCCTCTCATTTCAATGTTTTCTAAAACCCCGAAACTTTGCCATTATGCTGCAGAATTTTCCCCTCAAAATGCCTCTCTCTCTTTTCTCAAAAATTATTTTATGTTATAAAGTGAATACTCAAAGCTCTTATTTCTACAAGGGTATTCACATATATATCAAAATGTTCCATTTTAAATTCTGGGATTTACATACATGATACCCGCTTTCCCTTTCCGTGGGTTTAAAGTGACGTAAAGATCATGTCTTTAAAGCAGTTTTTAAAACGTTATGATTATGAAAAGAAACCCATTTATTTTATGCTATGTGGGTTATTTATGAAATGTTTGATGATGATATATGTGTCTCACATGATAATAAAGTCAAATTTAAGGGTGCACCCTGATAGCGCTCCAATGCATTGGGTAATGATGTAACCACTAGAGATTACAGTTTTCATGATACCTTGGTGAATAACCTTGGTAATTTTCAAATGACACCTTGGGGATGGACCTTGGTGATATGTTCATTATTGTCTATGTTAAATGATGTAGCAACATCTTCAAGTTATGGAAAATGTTGTTTTTATTATGAAATTCCTCATGATTTTCTTTCTCATACCTTAAAGTTCTTTTCATGTCCTTATTGAAGTATATCAAGTTCACATGTAAAATGTTCCTCTTGTTTCCCTTACTGGGACTTATGCTCGCCCTTTCTTTTGATGTATGTCCCCAGGTTATGAGATGCAGTAACAAACCTAGGATGAACTTAAGGAGAATCCTTTCAAGTGTTTAAGAAGAATTCTTTATGTTGTTTTCATGTATTATGTTCCTGGTTTCCAAGACACTAAACCTTAAAGATCCTCAGTTGTGTGTAATGTAATGAAAGTTTATGCTATAAAATGGCGGGATGCTATAGTTGGTTTCAAAGGATGGTTTAGTTATTTGTGGAAATTAGGATATAAAAACTTTAGGAAGAACCCTATAGAAAATTTTAAATATAGGAAAACTTCCTGGTATTTTGGTAAGTATTGAGTAAGTGGTTGATCAAACAAATATATCCCTGTCTGGATACGAGTAGGTAGAGGCGGCTCTGGCACAGATGTACATAGGGGTAAAACCCGAAAACACCGCTTTGAGCTAGACTCGAACGGGAACTGGTGCACGATAATGGGCCTTGCTGCACTCTTGGTTACGACACTCCCGGGGGATATGTTTGGTTAATCACAAGCTTTTTATGAATCATTATGAAGGAATTATAGAGAAGTATAATTGTTTAAGCATGAAGTCTTAGTTAAAAGATTCATAAATGAAATAAGTTTCTCACTAAGGTTTTATTCTTTTAGAAGATGGCGGGAAATAGGAGGAACCATGCCGATGGTGACCTCAATGCACCATGTGCTGATGGACCTCCGATGGAAGCTGGAATGGAAACATTCATGCGAATGATGAACCAACTGACTCAAGTTATGAGTAATAACTTGAATCAAGCTGAGAGGCCGACCTCACCACGAAGGGAACAAATTTCTGTTGAGTCCTTCATGCGTCAACGACCGCCAAAATTCAGTGGATCTACTGACCCATTGGTTGCGGAACAGTGGATAAGCTCCATTGAAAAGATCTTTTCTGTACTTCATTGTTCGGAACAAGAAAAAGTCACCCTTGCTGTTTACCGCCTTGAGGGAGAAGATGATCAGTGGTGGTCACTGATCAAAAACACGAAGCCACGAGGAGAGATGGAAGCTATGGAGTGGGAAGAATTTCGGGGGATTTTCTTTAACAAGTATTTCCCTCGTTCCATGAGAACGAAAATGGAGAAAGAGTTTCTCGAGCTGAAGCAGAAGGAGAACGAATCTGTCGGAAGCTATGAGATGAACTTCACAAGGCTTTCCCGTTATACCTCAAGCTTTGTCATGGACCCTAATGGGAAGGTTGATAGATTCTTTGGTGGACTACGACCACATCTGCGGAAGAATCTTGCCAACAGGGACTACGATAGCTATGAAGAAATAGTTCGAAGTGCTATGAAAGTTGAACTAGAGTTTGGGGAGACACAATGGTCTCACAAATATAATGAGAAGAAGAGAACTCTAGAACCAAGCCTGGGAAGAAGTTTTGATCAGGAAAGAGGTGGAAAGCATATGCAACATGCCACATGCAATAAATGTGGGAAGAAGCATCCGGGGAACTGCTTGATCGGAAGTGGCAAGTGCTATAGGTGTTGAAAAGAAGGCCATATTTCTCAGAATTGTCATGGTGATGTGAAGCCTCAACTTCCCAACACTAACGACAGAGGAAAGATGGTTCTGGCCCTACCCGAAGTCACATGCTTCAAGTGTGGACAGCTTGGGCACTTTGCTAATCAATGTCCAAATCCGAGGGCGGTGGAGGGGAATCACCATCAACCTCAACAGAGGCCAAGGGAGCAAGGTCGTGCTTTCGCTATCACAACAACTGAAGTTGAAGTTCCGAACGATGTGGTAGCAGGTACTCTTGTTGTCCTCTCAAAACTAGCAAGTGCTTTATTTGATTCTGGTTCTACGCATTCCTTTATTTCCTCCAAATTTGCAAGGAAAATAGAATCAATCCCCGAACTGCTAGAGGTAGAGTTGTCAGTCAAGACTCCAAGTGGGATTATCCTTGCATCAACAGTATTTAGAGACTCTAGTGTTTACTTTGGTGAGCACAATCTTATCGCAAATCTAGTAGTCATTCCCATGATGGAATTCGACATTATACTAGGGATGGACTGGCTCTCAAAGTATAATGATAAGATCAAATGCAGAAGTAAGGAAATCTCAGTAGTCTTGAAAGAACGACCTACAGTTATCTTCCAAGGAGAGATATCCCAAACTAATCCCTATCTAGAAGCACCTCCTATAGCTTTCTTTATGGAGTTAATCGGCGATGAGGAAGAAGGGAAAGGGAGCATACAAATTGAAGATGTTCCGATTGTTCAGGAATACATGGATGTATTTCTTGAGGAGTTACCTGGACCTCCCCTAGAAAGAGAGGTAGAGTTCTCCATTGAACTCGTACCTGGGTCTCAACCGATATCAAAGACTCCGTATAGAATGGCAAATGTGGAGCTAGAGAAGCTAAAGAAACAACTCCAAGACTTGTTGGAGAAGGGGTTTATCCGACCGAGTGTGTATCCTTGGGGAGCACCAGTTCTCTTTGTGAATAAGAAGGATGGATCAATGCGGCTATGCATTGATTATAGAGAACTGAACGGGATCACAGTGAAGAACAGATACCCTCTTCCAAGAATTGATGATTTATTTGACCAACTTCATGGGGCTCAATTCTTCTCTAAGATTGACCTTCGATCTGGTTATCATCAATTGAGGGTGAAGAAGGAAGATATTCCAAAGACTGCCTTCTGATCAAGATATGGGCATTATGAGTTTACTGTTATTCCCTTCGGCTTGACTAATTCTCCTTCTATTTTCATGGATTTGATGAATAGAGTCTTTAAGGACTACCTTGATAACTTTGTGGTAGTTTTTATTGATGATATTTTGATATATTCAAAAAGTCACGAGGAGCATGAAGATCATCTGAGGGTTATTTTGAAAACTCTACGGAAGGAGAGGATCTTTGGGAAGTTCAGAAAGTGTGAGTTTTGGTTACAACAAGTGGCTTTCTTGGGGCACATCGTAACCAATGAAGGAATCTCGGTTGACCCTGCAAAGACAATGGTTGTGGAGGAGTGGCCTCAACCCACAACAGTAACTGAGATTCGTAGTTTCCTTGGTTTAGCGGGATATTATAGGAAGTTTGTGAAAAACTTTTCACGACTTTCTAATCCACTAACCAAGTTGACTCGAAAAGGGGTTAAGTTCATTTGGACAAATGAATGCGAGGAAAGTTTCCAAGAGCTGAAGAAGAGATTGGTTACTGCACCTGTGTTAACACTACCCTCTATCGGAGAAGGATTCGTTATTTTTAGCGATGCATCTCTGAAAGGGCTTGGGTGCGTCCTCCTGCAAAATGACAAAGTAATTGCTTATGCATCTCGACAGTTGAAGATTCATGAGCAGAATTATCCTATGCATGATCTAGAGCTAGCGGCCGTTGTTTTTGCTCTAAAGATATGGAGGCACTATCTTTATGGGGAGAAATGTGATATATACACTGACCACCAAAGTCTGAAGTATATTTTCACTCAGAAATAATTGAACATGAGACAAAGGAGATGGTTGGAGCTTATTAAAGACTATGATTGTTCAATTCATTATCACCCTGGAAGAGAAAACAAAGTCGCGGATGCGTTAAGCAGGAAAGATCCTGTTGTTCTGGAAACAATGAGGATCCTGGGAGATCCCTTGATTAAAGATCTAGTAAAACTGGACATGGGAATTATAAGGAAAGGGACATCATCAACCCTATCCCAAATGATTTCTCAACCTTCATTACTAGAGAAGATCAAGAAGGCTCAAAAAGAAGATCCTTTGCTGCAGGAGAAGTTCGAGGCTGTAAAGGATGGGAAGTTCCCTGATTTCAATATTGATCAAGAAGGTGTATTGAAATTTCGTACAAGACTATGTGTTCCATCTATTCCGGAGATAAAGAAAGAACTGATGGATGAAGCTCATAGCTCTACTTTCTCTATACATCTGGGAAGCACTAATATGTATAGAGACCTTCTTGATCTTTATTGGTGGGATAACATGAAGAGGGAGATTGCCGATTACACTACAAGGTGCCTGGTGTGTCAGTAAGTAAAGGCAGAAAGACAACTTCCTAAGGGGGTATTACAACCGCTACCCATACCAGTATGGAAGTGGGATAATATCACCATGGACTTTGTAACTGGCCTCCCAAAAACATCCAAAGGAAAAAATGTGATATGGGTTATTGTGGACCGTCTCACCAAGACAGCCCATTTTATCCCTATTCGGGAAGATTTCTCTCTGGATCAGCTTTCCAAGATATACGTGAAGGAAGTGGTAATGATGCATGGGGTACCACTACCCATCGTATCTGATCGTGACCCAAGATTTACATCAAAATTCTGGAGAAGTCTTCAGCATGCTCTGAATACTGAATTGAATTTTAGTACGGCATATCATCCTCAAACTGATGGCCAATCTGAAAGGACTATTTAGACACTCGAAGACATATTGAGATTATGCTCAATGGAATTTAAGGGTGGATGGGATCAACACCTCCCATTAGTGGAGTTCTCCTATAACAACAGCTTCCATGCGAGTATTCAGATGGCACCCTATGAAGCTCTGTATGGAAAGCGGTGTAGAACTCCTACTTGTTGGGATGAAACTGGTGAGAGGAAGCTTCTTGGGCCTGATCTTGTGCAAGAAATGACAGAACAAGTTCATGTCATCCAACAACACATAAAGGCTGCTCAGAGTCGGCAGAAGAGCTATGCTGACAATCGTCGAAGGGACTTGGAGTTTGGTGTTGGTGACAAAGTCTTCCTTCGAATTTCTCCATGGAAGAGAGTCATGCGGGTTGGGAAGAAAGGGAAGCTCAACCCTAGGTACATTGGCCCCTATGAAATCCTTGATCGCATAGGAGCAGTGGCCTATCGTCTAGAACTTCCACCGAACCTAGCTCAAGTTCATGATGTCTTCCATGTATCTGTCTTGAGGAAGTACATACCCGACCCTTCGCATGTATTGAACCCAGAGGTGGTACAACTTGAACATGACCTCTCTTATGAAGAGCAGCCAGTGGAGATCTTGGACCGTAGAGACAAGGTCCTACGAAACAAGACTACCCACCTTGTGAAAGTGTTGTGGAGGAATCATAAATATGAAGAAGCGACTTGGGAGCCTGAGGAAACGATGAAGCAAAAGTACCCTCACCTTTTCGACTAGGCCTCAAGTATAAATTTCGGGGACGAAATTTCTTAAGGGGGGAAGAATGTAACGACCCAATCTTTTTGAGTAGTATATTAACTTACTCTTATTGATTTAGTAAGATGTTAATGGTTAATGCAGAAAGAGGAGTCGATGGCTTCATCCAGTAGACTCAACCCTTATGAAGCCCACTTATCAGAGCTTGGGAAGGAGGTAGCATCTGTGGGCTTCGCTTTGGACCAAGCCCAAGCCGAACTCCAGCGCGTCAAGCTTGAACGGAAACGCCTGCGGGAGAAGTTCAAGTTAGTAGAGATTACTACTAGGGCAATGTTATCTGAGCCTCCCTCAGATTCTCTCACCATAGCACACCTTACACTCAGGTCTTATGCCGGTGTTATAAGGGGCTATGTGACGAGACCCTCGCTTCCTTGTGTAATCCCTTCGGGTGAATAAATTGAGATTTCTTCCTTTAGTGATGTTTGTGAAATTTCAAATGTCCAGATAATTTTCGAATGTATTTTATTGATGAATTTTGAAAAAGGGATATTTTGAAATATTTATGTAAACCCTAAATAACTAATGATGTGTAATGATTTTCAAAAAATGGTCTTCTACAAAAGTGTTCATTAAGGGATTTGGAGTCTAATGAGATCAACTTAATTTTTGATGAATAGTAAATAGTGAATAGTGATTTTACGCTTAGGATTAGTAATGTGACCAAATGGATTAGTAATCTCACTTAAAGAAAGTTTTAAAATAATCTAGGCACCTTGATTAAGTAATGTGATTCAATAAAATGGGTAAATAACGGTTTCATAAATTATTATTCAAGTATTAGTTTTTTCGGATGAATAGTGTTTTTTAATTAAAAATTTAATTAAAAATAATTAGAAAATTATTTTTATAAAAATGACTTTATTTTTGAACTCAGAGAATCGATATTATGTTATGGTAATTTTTGGGGATTTTTCTGAAAAAATAAATTTTCGGTGAATAGTGTATTTATTTAAAAATAAAATTTAAAAATATTTAGAAAATTATTTTTATAAAATGGAGTTAATTTTTGAAATCATAGCATTGATATTTGGTTAAGGTGAAATTTTGGGATTATTCTGAGAAAGTTGAATTTTCGGTGAATAGTGAAAGTATTGTTTTTAAGTTACGGGTGTTTAATGACATCATTAAATGATTTATTAAGTATATATTCAATATGGTCGAATTATGAATAGTAAGATAAGGTGTGAGGTGTCCCAAGTGGCCAATACCATGGGCAAATACCATGGGCAAGCCCATGGTTTTTCCAAAACCACTAGTGAGGTGTCCCTTGGCCATTAATGCTTTGTCCCCTCACTTTCCCTATAAATACCCACCCTTTCCTCCCTTAGTTTTCACTCCCAACTCTCCCCCAAAGAAGTTCTGGTCTTCTTACCTTCCAAGGAGTCCTCCCAAGGTGCCCCCAAGCCCTCAAGGTCCAATCCTTTGAGTTTCAAGAGTCACGTTTTAAGGTAAGGGATCCGACCCCTCTCTTTCTTTTCATGTAATCTCTTTTATGTCATTCCTATTCTGCTCCATGTTTTTATGTGAGAGGATGTTCTTTTATATTCCTCTTACTTCCCTTTCATGTTTATATGATGAGAGATCCCCTCTTACTCTCATCATTTCGTTTTATGAAAGTTTAAGTGATGCCGTTAGGCTGCCGAATTTTTAAGGGATTCTTTCACCCTTCTCATTTTTCAAGTTCGATTTTCATGTCAAGTCTTTCAAGTTCCTTTTTATTATGTTGGGGTATGATCTCTATATCTATCATACTGATCTCTTATGATCATATGATGAGGGACCCTATTTGATCTTGTCAAATCATTTTCTTTTTAAGTTAAGTGACGCCGTAAGGCTGCCGAATTTTCATAAGAGAAATCTAATATTTTTTCCTTCCATGTTTTCATTTCAAATGGTATGTCCCTAAAATTTCATTACCATGTCCATATGTCCTTATTATTCTTTCACCCTACTGTTTTATGGATCATTTATGAGTGGGTGACCCATGTCCCCTCTCATTTCAATGTTTTCTAAAACCCCGAAACTTAGCCGTTATGCTGCAGAATTTTCCCCTCAAAATGCCTCTCTCTCTTTTCTCAAAAATTATTTTATGTTATAAAGTGAATACTCAAAGCTCTTGTTTCTACAAGGGTATTCACATATATATCAAAATGTTCCATTTTAAATTCTGTGATTTACATACATGAGACCCGCTTTCCCTTTCCGTGGGTTTAAAGTGACGTAAAGATCATGTCTTTAAAGCAGTTTTTAAAACGTTATGATTATGAAAAGAAACCCATTTATTTTATGCTATGTGGGCTATTTATGAAATTTTTGATGATGATATATGTGGCTCACATGATAATAAAGGAAAATTTAAGGGTGCGCCCTGATAGCGCTCCAATGCATTGGGTAATGATGTAACCACTAGAGATTACAATTTTCATGATACCTTGGTGAATAACCTTGGTAATTTTCAAATGACACCTTGGGGATGGACCTTGGTGATATGTTCATGATTGTCTATGTTAAATGATGTAGCCACATCTTCAAGTTATGGAAAATGTTGTTTTTATTATGAAATGCCTCATGATTTTCTTTCTCATACCTTAAAGTTCTTTTCATGTCCTTATTGAAGTATATCAAGTTCACATGTAAAATGTTCCTCTTGTTTCCCTTACTGGGCCTTCTGCTCACCCTTTCTTTTGATGTATGTCCCCAGGTTATGAGATGCAGTAACGAACCTAGGATGAACTTAAGGAGAAGCCTTTCAAGTGTTTAAGAAGAATTCTTTATGTTGTTTTCATGTATTATGTTCCTGGTTTCCAAGACACTAAACCTTAAAGATCCTCAGTTGTGTGTAATGTAATGAAAGTTTATGCTATAAAATGGCGGGATGCCATAGACATGTTTTTTATATTTTTTTAATTTTTATAATCTTATTTATTTAAATCATTCATTAATGAGGTAAACACTGCATCATTTTTGTGTCACAAATAATTGTATTTATTTGATGTCTAAAAATTATAAAAAAAATACCATGATGTAGGAATTTTTTTTGATTTAAAATTAATATTTATAGTTGAAGAGATAAGTTATATAACCCCATATAAAAATTTATTTACTAAAAGATATATGTTTCTTTCATTTTTTGTCTTTACTTTCAATTAATTAATATAAAGTGTCATTATCACTCCCAAGTGGCTCCATGGGTCCCAAAATCGACCCAAGGATGACCATGGTCAGACATGTATCCAACAATAGGATTAGGAAATATGTTAGGAAAATTTAATATTTTTATAATATTATTTTTTATCCTTATTTACTGGATTTACCCTTTAACCATGGTAAATAAAATATTTACTGAAGTAAATATTCATAATTTCTAAAAATAAAAGTTACCTATTTACACAATTTGGGCCTCATAATTCTAAATATAGAATCTATTTTTCAAAATTCAAAACACAAAAGTGGAAAAAATTAATTTAAAATTAATTTCTGTTGTCAAAACAAAAAGCATGTTTTTAAGAAATAATAACTATCAAAATATTGACACTTGTTTATATCCAATTTCGAAGTGAAATTACATCCAATGACAAAAATTGGATTAAATTGTAAAAATATAATCTAATTACACTTTAAAACCATTTATAAAGATAATATAACCATATAAATAAATTAGATTAAACGATATTTATGAATTAAAATACTGTATTATTCACAATTCATTAAAAATGAACTTTATCAGAAAAATACCAAAAATTTACCCAAAGTAATTTTTGAGGTTCTGATTCTAAAGAAGAATTTTATTTTGTAAAAAATAACATATAAAAGTGACAAAAAATATATTTAAAAAGTGTTCTCCATTAAAAGGTGGTAAATCGACCTTTTAAAGAATATTAGAGTATTTATGCTTAAAATTGGATTCATTCAAATTTTAAGCCTATAAAATTTTATTGGATAAATGTAAAAACATTTAACAAAAATATATAATAATTTTTTGTTAAATCTATTCATTCCCACCAATACAATGACTAGGCGTTAACTACCATTTAAATTTATTATATTTTTTTTGATATAACTCAACGTTGTGTGCAACGTAAGTTTTCAAAGAAACCCATTGTTACATATCAGTTACACCATCAAACATAACAACCCATTTAATATAAAATTAATATTTAATTCAAAAATATTAATAAATATGAAAATTTCTTAATCTTTATTTACCTGAGATGTTACATCCTTCCCCCCTTTTTGAAATTGCGTCCTCGCAATTTTAAAATTGGGCTTGGAAACTTCATTAAAAGTCCCACATCGGAAAAAGTTTCAATAAAACTATCACTTTAAAAGAAATAAAGAGAAGTAAAAAGGTCACCCAAGATAACTCATACTACGATTCCATAAAAACATGGATATGGAGGAGAAAACAAACCATCAAGTTTCGATGGAGAGTGATAGAAAACATAATTAGGAGAAATTTAACCATTAGAAAATCACAAACATGTGATGGGTTAAACGGTCTTTGATTCCCTAGTAAGAAAAGTTAATAAACAAAATTTTTTTAATTTAATTTTCATAAATCTAAGGAATTTATTTATGAGCTTAACTAAAAACATAAGGAAACATACTTACTTATCATGTAGACTTTCATCCTTTACTAAATTCCTACCAAAAACTCATTTTTTCTTCAAACGATGAGTATTCATGACGACATGGTTACACCTAAAGTGATAGAATCAACTTATAGAGAATTACATAATCTACAATAGAAGAATTATATATTTCCCCTGTATTTATACATTAACCAAAACCAAAACGGTTAGTACAAGATCAGATAATCCCTAAAAATGATAACATTTTACAAAAAGATAAACTACTCTTAATATCCAAAAATTTTCAAACAATACCCAAAGTTCAACAAATACCATTCAATAAACAACTCTCTATAAAATTATTCAAAGTAATCCAAATTTATATTGAAACCCAAATCTTAGAAGGATTTAATCACATAGTCTTCCACGATAAATCTTGACATTTATCTCCAAATAAGATGGACTACTCTTAAAGTCTTATACTAAAGTTTAATTAACCTAATCACATATTCTCTATGATAGGTTAATCAGTTCCAGAAGTAATCCAAATCACCATATGTCCATAATAAATACATATATTCTTCCAAAATAAAAATTTCAACCATTACTCTAAAAATGAGATCCCATAGTATTCTATTTTTCTTAAGAATATAATGTTCCCCAAAAGAGAAAACATCTTCCAAAATAACCTTTAGGACTTGATCACCAAATCTTTTTCCTATATTAAGGATATCCATTAAAACATAAGTTCCCAAAATAAACTTATTCTTGATCAATAAAATCATTTAACTAAAAATAATAATTCATACTAACTAGGGACTTCATGTAGTCCAGTGGTAGGCAATAAATCCCAATCGCACTTTGGTTGTGGGTTCAATTCCCGCAGCTATGTCCGATTCGACGGGTTGTCACACGGTCTATGTGGTATCCTTTCTATAAAACTCAAAAATAACCCTAACATGTTTTAACCTCAAATGTTTTCTTATACCTTTCATTTTCATCCCCAAAACATTAAGATCTCCATATCTTAATTCATAAAGCCTTATATATATTGTCCTTTTTTATTTCACCTCCATATGATAAAATAAAACTATTCCTAATAGAAAGAACAACATACCTTCATCATGGTGTTCATATGGTTTCATTTTCATCTTGTTCACATAGGTAGAAGGTCCATTCATTGAAACAATTATTTAGATATCCTTCAAAATAATTTTCTTCCTTCATCCAAATACACCTTCTACAACTTGGGTCATATGGGTGTTCACAAAAAAATAGTTTCTAAAAATAATCCTGTATGACATATAATTTCAAAACATATGATAAAACACGATTTCTATAAAACAGTTGAACCAAGTTTGAGTTGAAACTTTAAATCAATGGTCCTTTTAAAATACCATAAGTATGTGCTGAAAGATTATATTATAAAAGAAAATATAAATAGGTTGCACAAGGGTCTCCTTCTTCAGTACCTTTTTCAAAATCATAATATGCTTCAAAATCTTGTGATAAGGTAAAATATTTGAAAATTCTTTGATAATATTTACCTTTCTTGAATATATGAGAATATCGTGAAAATAGGATTTGATTAAATAAAACCCATGATCTATGATGATATTGAGGTATAGTGAAGGTGTTTGATATCTTTAACAACTACTTGCAAGTGATTTGTATGTTAGAAAAAGTTTCACAATCATCCAGACAGGACTTTGCAATAATTATTTCAATCATGTAATTAGGAAGATATAGAAATGTTGTTTGAGATCATCCTCCTTCCATTTTTAACTGAATTTACTTGATTTGAAAAAGTTATAGAATAAGGATTTAACTGAAGTAATAGACATAGGGACTAAATATGTGTTTAATGAAAAATCATAATCCCTAAAGTTGTCTAAACCGACCTTTGATACCAAATATAAGGACCTATCCTTAAACACTACATAATCTTGAGTTAAGTCAAAAATTCACATTGAGGATCTTTTCAGGTTTAGATTTTTAGATAATTAGTCCATAATTATTACATATCAACTTGAATATTAAATGTAGACACTACTACTCAGTATCCATTATTTTCATAAAATAAAAACTCATAAAAAGAAACATATCTAGTTCCATGTTTTAGACAACATGACTTTTCCTTGATCACATCCTTAACCCTTATTCATCTTTAAGTCTTGTGGAAAACATTCAAAAAAATTGGGATGAGAATAAAAAGCTCAGTAAGGGTTATAAGGAAAGAAAAAATTATCCCATCAATAAATACAAATCAATGAAACCATACTTTTCAATCATAACATACCTCATGAAATCATATGATTTATGAATAACATACAGAAATCATAAATGATAAAGGTAACTTGCGGCATACATAATATATTTACATTGTAGTTATCAAAGCTACATAGAGAGTTATGTAGGAATACCCATCACAATATATTCCCAAAATCTCTTAGGAGAAACATTAATGTTTACCTCTGTCACGTTACCCAATGCATTGGAGAGCTATCTCGGGCTCACCAACCTGAGGTTTATCACAAAACCACCCATATACGTAAACAATGCCCAAGATCCATAGAATAACCATAACACATAAAACCATCACAAAGTAAATATAAAATTTCCATATTTCAATCATAATATATCATTTCAAGATATTGAAATAATCATTTCATTTAAAACATTCAAAAATAAAAATTTTGAATCAAAGTGTCCAATACCACTTTGAAACTTTTTAAAGAAATTTACACATTAAAACACTCATATCCATAAATAAATCCTGAAAATAATTTCTAAAACATGGACATGAAATATAAGGATTTATAAGATTAAATATTTATAACATTTAAAATGATTTTTTAGTTAAAGAACCCTTTACCAAATGAGTGACACTTGAATACAAATAATTGAGGAATAACATTAATCAAAGCTTTTAATTTCATGATAATAGAGAGATTCATGATAAAATATTTCAAAGGGTAGTATATACACCATATAAAAGGGAATTGGTGTATAATAATAAATAAGTTTTAATGGAATGTAAATTAAGACAAAGTCCCTTGCAAAGATCATATCCTTAGATTCAGGAAAAATCAATGACATAATTATGTGTAGAAAATAATAATACACCCAATATAAGTGGATATTAAGTCTAAAACAATCAGATTTCATTCACACATATTCATAGTATGACATAATCAAGAAGTATATGTTTAACCCAAATAATTGAAATTGGGTTAAGAAGTTTTCTTACCGAAATTCGACAGCCTAACGACATCACTTAAAAATTTAGAAAATGATTTGATGAGAAAGAAAAGGTTATATCATCACTTGTACACAAATTTACATAAATAAGGATATATAATAACATATCCCATCATAAGAAAGTGTAAATTAAAATACTTAACAAAGAAGAAGTCTTTGACTAAAAGAGGAGTGTGAAAGGTTCCCTTACCGATTTGGTAACTTACAAAACATACAACCCATGAAAGAATGAGCATAAAATGAAGATTTAAATTCCTATAAATTAAATTATATTACACAAAGAATATAATCATGGGAACTAAATACACCACACAAAAGGAAATATTGGAAAATATAGCATGAATCTTACGGGAATAAAAAGTGAGATGAAAAACCCTTACTACGTTTTAATGAATCGAGTCGTATGAACAAAAGTTAATAACCAAAAAATGAATCATAGAATACCATGAATATAAATAGAATCATGATAATATATATCAAATTTCAGTACAAAATATACCGCATGAAATAAATAAGTGGCAAACAATGGAAATATCATGGAATTAAAAGTAAGATAAGAAACCTCTTACATCAAGTCCGACTTGTATTGTATTTTACTTATTCTTCATAAATAATAAACTTAAGTTAATTTATAATTTATTAAGGAAAATTTTTCAAGTTTATTATTCCTTTTATGTCACTTATTACCTTGCTATAACAATTAGTTAATTATTTGAGTTCATTTTGGACATTTTGTCGATGTTCGGAACTTTTGTCAAAAATGAACTTGTTATAATTACAAATTGTCAATGTGGTCAAAAAGTAAATTATTTCCAAAATGATATTCATGATTTTGATATAATATATACCATATATATCCAGTGTATATATATTTATAATATTCCATATCATTTGGAGTTAATAAATGAAAAGCACCATTCATGGAGACGATAAGCCGTACGTACGCATGAACGCTACATTCATTTCTATTTTATATTTAAAGTAATGAAAACTTAATAATACATAGGTATATTATAATTATAGTATAATATATATGTTATGTAATTTAATTAACTCCATCCTTTATATGTTTCACTTATGGAATGAATGAGTCATATCACTTTGAGGGGGCGGTAGTCTGCACTTCCTCAAATGAAATTATCGTATTTACCCATTATGGACACCATAATGGTATGATATAAATGAAAAATACAGAAGTATAGAGACAATATAAATATAATATATATCACATGTAAATACAGTTCCATCTTAATGTCCACCATAATAAGAGGTAGGAGAATATTGAACAATCATCGTTTCCTGATGCAGCAGTTCACCGTCCACAGAAACAATATGTTCTTTACCTATTAGACAGAGGTGTGTATAAGTGTAGTTAGAATACTTCTCATATCAAAAACATAGTATATTGAGGATAATTATTTTTTTATAAAAGAAAGGAATAAAAATAGTTTAGGGGGTTAGAGAAGTAAAATAAAAGAAAATAACTTAAGAGAAGACGTTACCTTTAAATCGGGTATCTCTCTTTGGTTTGAACCAAAAAGGTTTACTTGAATTGCCTTCTACCTAAGCTAAGGCTTCTAGTATAAAGAGAGGTTTGTAGGGAGATTAATTGGGTAGAGTCTGGAAAATCCAAGGGGCTTGATAGGTGTGAGTAATGGGTTAGATGTGAGGGCTTTTTATAAGGGGGGGGATCTTTAGGAAAGTTTGAAAATGTTATTTTTTTATATAATGATTTTTTGTTTCAAAAGGTCCAAAACTCATTAAAGTCGAAGATAAGATGAATCATGTTAGAAATAAAATCATCCAATAATAATTGGACAGGTTTCAGATATTTTTAAAAAATTTATAATCTTATTTATTTAAATCATTCCTTAATGATGTAAACACTCCATCATTATTGTGTCATAAATAATTTTATTTATTTGATGTCTAAAAATTATAAAAAAATACCAGGATGTAGGAAATATTTTTAGATTTAAAATTATTATTTATAGTCAAAGATATAACTTATATAACCCCATGTAAAAAATTATTTACTAAAAGATATATTTTTATGTTATTTTTTGTCTTTACTTTAAATTAATTAATATAGTGTCATTATCACTCCCAAGTGGCTCCATTGGGTCCCAAAATCGACCCAAGGATGCTAATGGTTAGAAATGTATCATCCAATAGGATTAGGACACATTTTAGGGTAATTTAATAATATTATAATATTATTTTTTTACCCTTATTTACCAGATTTACCCTTTAACCATGGTAAATAAAATATTTACTGAAGTAAATATTCATAATTTCTAAAAATAAAAGTTACCTATTTACAAAATTTGGACCTACTGATTTAAAATATAGAATCCATTTTTCCAAATTCAAAATACATAAGTGACAGAAATTAATTTCAAATTAATTTTTGTTGTCAAAATAAAAAAGCGTGTTTTTAAGAAATAATAACTATCAAAAGATTGACACTTGTTTATGTCCAATTTCGAAGTGAAATTATTTATAATGACCAAAATTTGATTAAATGGTAAAAATATAATCTAATTACACTTTAAAACCATTTATAATGATAATATAACCATATAAATAAATTAGATTAAAAGGCAGTTATGAATTAAAATACAGTATTTTTCACTATTCATTTAAAATGAACTTTATCAGAAAATTACCAAAAATTTACCCAAAGTAAATTTTGATGTTTCGATCGCAAAGTATAATTTAATTTTGTAAAATATAACATATAAAAGTGACAAAAACTATATTTATAAGTGGTTCACCATTAAAAGGCGGTAAATCGGCCTTTTAAATAATATTAGAGTATTTATGATTAAAATTGGATTCATTCGCATTTTAAGCCTATAAAATTTATTGGATAAATGTAAAAACATTTAAAAAACATATATAATCATTTTTAGTTAGTTATATTCATTCCCGCCAATATAAAATCTAGGCGTTAACTACCATTTAAATTTATTATATTATTTTTCAGTATAACTCAACGTTGTGTGCAACGTAAGTTTTCAAAGAAACCCATTGTTGCGTATCCTGTACGCCATCAAACATAGCATCCCATTTAATGTAAAATTAATATTTAATTCAAAAATATTAATAAATATGAAAATTTCATATTCTTTATTTACTTGGGATGTTACAAACCATGTCCAACATTTTCTTTAATTTCATCCATTGTTTTTCTGGGTGCATTTAGCAACGTGTCGATGACATTATCACATACGTTTTTTTCAACATGAATAACATCATGAAAATGTCTGACGTACAAAAAATTCCAATATGGCAATTAAAAAAACTGATCTTTTTTCCAACAGGTTTTCGTAAGGTTTTTTAATTTTTTTTACCAAAAGTAGTGTCCACAACTTTTACTTTCTAAAATAGTTGATCTCTTCTTAGTGGAGATGGTGTTGTACATTATTCTAAACATTCATCGAATGATGTCATCCAAGATTGATACTTATGCCGTCAGGGTAGAAATATGTGATGTCTTAGAATCACAGTTTTTAATGAACATTTTCAGATAATTGATTGTGTACCTTGTTCGCAAATGGGATACCCTTAAGTTCCTTTAATGATATATCCTAAAAAATTTCCATAAGTAGGAAAGTAATTTATTGTCTTGTACAATGTGACTCTCAATGTAAGATAGATGTATCAGAACTATATGATATATTTATTTAAGAATATCTTTATGGAATATCTATGTTCTCATTATAGTGGGAAACTATTATAACCTGTTAATGTGAATTATATTTCAATGAAATTAAAAAACTATTTTTAAAAAGAGTAATAATCACTATGTGATATAAATATATATAAATATTTTGTAAATAGAAAGTAAAATTTTAGTTAGATATATAGATAAGCATTTAAGCTATTAGCTATAGATTATTTTGAGAAAACCCCCAAATAATCAATATTAATTTATGGGATACATGAATTTCTATTGTGAAATGAAATTGCTCTCAATTACATTGATCTGGTATTCAATTTTTAATAGGGATAAAATCACCTTAGAATTCCATATCAATGTAGAGGTCGTCAAGATGAAATAGTGGAGTCCTGGGTGCCTGAAACACAATTATGTTGAGTATAAACATTTATTTTGTAATTATTCATTGACTGAGTGATCATACATAATTGGTAATGGAAAAAATATTTAGTTTTCTTCTTCTTATTTCATTTATTGAGAAGTTAAGGGTGATTTTCTGCAACATATTCATGAAGGATAATGTGTTGTGTGATTTGACTGACTGCACAATCTGATCATGAGGAGAATCCAAGTCCAATGGAGGAGACCCACAAGATGTTGGGACATAATGAACATGGTTAGTATAATTCTATATGTAAATATCGGAATTAGATTACTACCATAAAAAAGATAAGTATAAAATAAAATTTGGATAAATCAAGGGAAATATATCCTAAGAATTGGGGAATTACGGTTTAATAAGAGAATCTAGATCCAAGAGGGATGAAGGAAATACCTAAGTGATGCTGATAATTAAAGGTGAGTCCAAATCATAATCCACATAGATTATGTCCACTATATTGTGCTACATCTAGAGAGTGGATTTTTTGGAAAATAGAAAAAGTCCAAAAACATTCCAAATGGATTAGAGAATAGAAGGATTATAATACGAGTGAGAGAGCTTAGGAAGATGAAGTATTAATTCTTTCATAGATGAATATTTACCTTGTTAAGAATATAAGGTCTCTTAAAGAAGGATAAATCTATTACAACTTCAACTATGACCATCCTAAGAAAGGTCCATATGAAATCTATCTCTAAGAAAAGATGTTTGAAAAATGATTTCTTGTTCATGGTTGAAGTTATATCAATACCATAGAGGTCTAATGAGTTTATTATAATAGAGAATCTATTTAATGAATTATGATCATAACCGAACATCATAATAAGATACAAATATTGAATGTGAGAAGACTATAAATATTAACCCTCCATAATAGATAGGGATGGGTATCCATTTATTAAATTCAAATCCATTGATTCCATGAAATCATTATAACGAAAGAGAGAGTGAAACATGATGTTAAGTGATGTTCACCAACCACAACTGATTCAGGGAAGGGGGTTCAAGAGGTTCTAGGGATAGAAACCTTCTAGAACGCAGGGTGGGGGTGGATTTTGGAGGGTAACAAAGGTGGGATATTTGATTTGTAAACCTAGAGATTCACTAGATATAGTAGGAACAATGTGGTGCTAAAGGAAATTCCACAAATTTAACTTCAATATAAACTATCATTGGGTGTGGTGTGCCTGACATTGATGTTTGGGGAACCTAGGTTACACAAATAGGAACATACTAAAAATTTAAATGTAATGTAAGAACAGACCAAAACCCGATTAAAACCAAAATCTATCTATATATTATGAATTAATAATAATGTTATAAAATGGCATACCCATGACAAAAATAGGGTCTAGAAGCGATAGAGTTGGGGTCGGTGGCAGCAACAATGACAGCAGAGGCTGCAGAGGGGTTTGCGGTGGAGGTGGGGTTCGGCACGAAATAAAGGTGGGTTTGCAGCAAAAATGGGTTCGAGGTAGAGGTGTGTTCGCGACGGAGTTGGGTTTGTGGTGGAGGAGGGGTCACAGTGGAGGTGGGGACGCGGTAGAGGAGGGTTCGCGGTGGAGGAGCATTCACTACGGAGGAGGGGTCAACAACAGTAGAGGTGAGGTCAGGGCAGAGGAGGGGTTAACAATGCAGAGGTTGGATTCCACGAGAGCTTGAGGTGTGCGAAAGGAGGAGACTATTAGGGTTCATTTATAAAATTGAGTGAATCTTTTATCAGTGCTAGTTAAAAATCATTGATAAAGTATGTTTTATTAGTGCTAGTTAAAAAGAATTTATAAAGTATGTTTTATCAGCGCAAAAATAGAAAGCACTGATAAAACATGGCTTTATCAACATTTTTTAGCGCTGATAAAGATACAATGTTAATAATTAATTTATATTTATAAAATTATAATAAATATATTAATTATATATATATTAATAAAATTATAAAGATAATAAATATATTTGTTATAATTTTAGAATTATTTAAATAAACAAATATATATATATATATATATTTATATTTATAATTATAAATAAATATATATTTATAATCTTGGAAATATATATATATAATATATTAATTATATATATTTATAAGATTATAGATATATATAAATATATTTCTTCTAATTCTATAATTATTTAAATGAATATATATTTATTTATAATTATAACTATAAATAAATAAATATTTATTTATTTAAATAATTAAAAATTATAAAAGTTATATTTATTGTATTTATAATTTTTTTAATATATATAATTAATATATTTATTATAATTTTATAATTATTTAAATATAAATGTTTTTATTTATAATTATAATTATAAATATTTGTATTTATTTATCAATATTTTTATATATTTCTAAATATATTTATTTAATTATATATAACATTATATAAGAATAATAAATATATATTTTATAAATTTATAATTATTTAAATAAATATATTTTTTTATAATTTTATAATTATTTAAATAAATTTATTTATTTATTTATTTGTAATTAAAAATTATTATAAATATATATTTATTTATATTTGTAATTATAAATATATATATTTAAATAATTATAAAATTATAACAAATATATTTATAATTTTATAAATATATATAATTAATATATTTATTATAATTTTATAATTATTTAAATATATCTATATTTATTTTGAATTATAATTATAACTATTTGTATTTATTTATAAATATTTGTATATTAATATATATAATTAGTATAATTATTTTAATTTTATAATTATTTAAATATATCTATATTTATTTATAATTATAATTATAACTATTTGTATTTATTTATAAATATTTGTATATATTTATAAATATATTTATTTAATTTTATATATTTATAATGGTAACATGCCAAACTTCCATGATACATTTCTCTTTGAATAATGCAATAGCCTGCGTTGTACGCAACTTCGAGTTCTAGCACACCACAACCAATCAAACTAGCCGTTTAAAAAGTAGTTATGAATAGTAATACCCACTTTTTGAAATTTTATAAATTTTATTTTTCAAAATGGACTTCATTTTTTTGATTTGGAATAATAAAATTAGCTTAGGGTGAATTTTTGGTATTTTTCTGAAAACAATCAATTTTTTATTAATAGTGAAAAACACTACGTTATTGTTTAAAACCGACATTTTATTAAAATTTATTTTAAGTCAAAATAGATACATAATACCTATATATTTTCAATGTAATTCATTAGAGTTGTTTTATAATAAAATTAGATATATAAAATTTTATTGAACTTTTTAACGTCTTTTACCCACCTTCTAAGCATATTTGCAAATTTGCATAAAACGTAATTTTACCGTATCTTTGAATTAAATTTCAAAAATTTGAGAGCCACGGTTGATATTATTAAGTAAAATGTGGTCTAATAGGATGAAAATAATTTTTGGTGAATAGTGACTTTTGAATTTTATTGACCTGATTAAAAGTAAATAGGGTAATTAATGGTAAAAATGATATTATAATTACCCTAACACGTCTCCTAATTCTATTGGATAAGTTTTTTTCAACCAAAATCAAGCTTAGGACAAAAATATGATTCTTTTTTATCCACTTGGATTAGATTAGGACATTTATTATATTTTATTTAAAGAAGAGTTAAAAGTGTTAAATTCAAATTTTAATAACTAAAACATTTTTAATATAGGGTTATACATAAGATAAATTCCACTATAAATATTAATTGGAAAGCTAAAAATATTTCCTACATCATGGTATTTTATTTATATTTTTTATACATTAAATAATTAAATTTATTTATGACACAATGATCATGCATTAATTACCTTATTAATGAAAGATTAAAATAATTGATATTATAAATATTAAAATAAATGTAAATTTAGACTTTTGATGGATTCCATGAATTTTCTAGGTTAATATGACATTTTAGGGTTGATTAAATTAATTTTTTTCTAAGTGATAAAGTTTTTATGACTTCCACAAAAACCAAATACTAAATAGTGTCAAAATTGACATAAATGAGTTTTTAAAACAAATACTATTTTATTAAGTGATATAATATTCATAAAAATATAAGGTTCGTTAAAAGGAAATAGATAAGGTTATATATGTCAATAATGAACCACTTGGGGTTCTCTTGGGTTTTTATAGTAAGTTTATTAACCATTTATTATAATAATACAAGAAGACATGGTAAAAGTTAAACTATTTAACTAAGAGTTAAATCTAAAATATGAGGTTAATATGGTAACCTAAACTTGTATAAAACCTATTGGTTGAGAGGTTTTCGACCCAACCCTACCTTATACTTGAAATAAATCCTTTTTAATCCATTATTAACTGAATATTATTGTATAATAAATTAATATTTCAAGCTCTTACTAAAGTGCCCCTCACCTCTCTTATAAAAGGGTACTTTCCCTTCTCTTAATTTAACACCTCCAAATCCTTTTAGCTTGGCCAAAACATGATCAAATATCCTCCCAACTACCATCAATTCAACCTAGAGGCATTACTTTTATCATAAAGTCAACCTAAGAATCCCTTTTGTTCAAATCAAAAGGAAGAACCCGAAGAAGAGGTAATTATTTCATCACCTCTTTCAAGTTCTTTTCTTCTTCCACTTCCTCTTTTTTTGTTGTTTCCATACTAAAATAATAACCCCAATACCTTATACATACTTTGATGTTATTATAAATATGGTAAAACCGTAATCATTATTCTATCCATCCTATTAATGACAGTCACCATACGTGCGTACGTACGGATTACGATCTCCACATCGTGGTGTAGTTTGTTATTCAACACTTAATTATTTGGATGGGTATAATAATGAGTATAATTGATGTAAATAATAAATATAATATGTTAATTATTCTTTATATATAATATACCATCCAATTACAAAGGATTTTACCACTAATAGAATGATATTGTCGCTCGTGTGTACGTAAGACTTACTATCTCCATGACGCGATGAGATTTCATTCTCCAGCATAACCATTCAAGAATAATTTTCATTTGATAACTAAAAATAATTTTTACAGACTTAATATCATTCTAGATATGAATCAAATACATCCTATCCATAACAAACATAACTTACGTAACAAAACATATAAAGGAAAATGAATTAGTTAACACCTGAAACAATGATACTACCGAAATATTATTAACCAAACGATATTAGAGGATCATGTATGATATCATATTTATATATATTTATTCTTGTATAATTTAATAAAAATTATTTAACCATTATACATATTTTTAACCTACCCTCGAGTAAGTAAAAGTGCAAAGTAATGGTTAATTTAACAATCTCTTTATTATCTGAGGTTGTTTGTACGTATGTATCTACTGGGACCTCTTTATCATCCATATCCGTGTCTCTTAAAAATGAAATTCAATTTTTTTTACTATTTACTAGAATATGCGTTAAATTCATTTATAGGCTTATTTAAATTTTTATAAAATGTTTTTAAAGGAATATTTTCGTCACTTTTCAAACAAGGTGCTTTATGACATTTTCGAAAAATTAAGGAAAGAATGTTTTTTAACATATACAACGAGTGCAGATATTTTCGGTCGTTATAACACCTTCAAAGGTTCCCTTAATATATTATAATAATATTTAAAAAATAAATGTTTTCTTTTATAATTATGTGACTTTTAAATGATTTAAAAATAGAAAGAGATATTTCTCTCAAATAGATTTTATTTCATCTATGTCAACATCCTTTGATGGATTTTACACTTGTTTGAAGTTGATTTATTATGATAAAATCTTACATATTATATTGAATTTTTTGTGATATGTTAGACTGTGGATGTGTTGTTTTTATACCATTCATGGTTTATGGTTAAATTATTAACATTTTTTGTCATAGTTTTAATACGAATGATTATGTTATGTTTCAACCTTTTCATATGAGGAATGCATTGGACTTCATAAGTGACGGGTGGAGCCCACTATATCTCCTTGATGCATTGGTAGGTATCATGAGAAAAACTAGTTTCTTGGCATAAGGCCTTGACAAAATATTATTTTTAGTCTTGGAACGAGGCCTTTACTATGTGGTTATGATGTCTGACATTATGCATTCCATCATTATGAAATTAGTTATTGATATTACATGTAATTATTCGACTAGAATAATATCCAAGTGAATAAGTAAATGGAATTATTTGATTCATATTTTCCATATTATGCTGAAGTTTAAGTTTAAAAGGCTTGTGTTTTAGTCTTATACATTTCTTTAAATGTTTATACTTATTAATGATAGTTTTTGCTATATTGTTATCCTTACTGAGCATCTGAGCTCACCCATTTCTTATGTTTTATTTCCTAGGATGTGAAGAATTATATTATGATTGAACTACAGGGATAGGCTAAGGGATATAATTGTGTTCAAAGGGGACACCTTTTTTTTTGTTTTTTTATTTCATGATGTAATGTAAAACTTATGTATGTATCTAGTACTTACAGTGCTACTAAACTAATCAGTATTTCAAGGCTTGATCTCTTGTGATCATGCCAATGTTATGTAATAATTCACTGAATCTGGGTAACTAGGGTAGGGGCGTTATAGTTGGTATTAGAATAATTTTAGTACAAACCTTGGAAACTATATTTAGAGAAACTATAATTAGAGAACATTTCCCTAAGATAGACTTTGAGGATTAGTATAGAGGAACTTCCTAGAATTTTTGTAATGTAGAGATTTTGTGAATTTTACAAGAAAATATATCCCTCTTTGGATACAAATAGGTAGATGTGGCTCTGGAAAAGATGTGCCTTGGAGTGAAAACTCTGAAAAGGAGTTTCAGGCTTGAACTAGGGTATCCTAGTACATGAAAACGGACCTTGTTGCACTCTTGGTATTGACACTCCTGGGGGATATGATTAGGATAAATCACATTTTCTTTATAAACCATTATGAAGGATTTATGAGTAAATAATTCCTAAAATAATTTTTTTATGATTATGGATTATATGCATAAACTGTTTAATTTAAGTTAGGTATTTTACATGTTTGGAATTATACATTGTGATTCATAAACTAACCTAGTGTATGCCATTGTTTAGAAATGGTTCCTAGTAGAAGGATTGGAAACCATATCAATGCATGTAATCCATGTAGGGATTTACCTCATACTCAATATAATTATAGTGGAGCTGGTGATTCAACTGGTGATAAACTATTTATAATCATACTGGGATAACTCACTCAGGTTATGAATAATAACCTTACCCGTATGAAGCACCCTGATCCACAATGCAGAGGATCAATGTTAGACTACTTCATGAGGTAACAACCACCAACATTAAATGGGACTACAAATCCATTTGTAGTTTAATAATGGATAAGTTCCTTAGAGAAAATATTTCATGCTTTGGGGAGTAGCGAAAGGGAAAAAGTTGTCATGACAGTTTATCACCTCACAGAAGATGCAGATTAATGGTGGTCATTAATTCAAAACACAAAGGAGGATGAAGAAGTATCAAATATGTAATGTTGGGAGTTTAAAGAGCTTTTATTAGAAAAATACTTTCCTTGTGTCCATCAAGTATATATAGAAATACAATTTCTGAGTCTAAGGAAAAAGGAGGATGAGAATGTCACAAAGTATGAGGCTAACTTTACAAGGTTAGCAATGTATGAAATAGATTATATACGTAATCCAAGGAATAATATTGATCGATTCTTTGATGGGTTAAAACCATTTATTCATTGAGCATTAGTCTCACAATCCTTTTCGTTGTACGAAGATATAGTCTCATGTGCTATCAAGATAGAAAAATTATTCTCTAAGTCTTACAACTTTAAAAGCAAAGAAAGAGAAGTATAGATCTACAGAACAATCTGGAAATGAAAATAAGGTGAAGACGGGAAAATTTGAATTTCCATCATACAGTAAATGTGGGAAGAAACACCCCAGTACTTTCCTGAAAGAAATGATAGTTTGTTACAAGTGTGGTGAAAAAGGGTACCAAGAACGTGATTGCAAGGGAAAAAAAGTGGTTGTCAAATTTTAATGCTACAATTGTAGGGAAATAAGGAATTATGCAAATGAATTTCCTAAGATCCAAGGAAAATTACCTCAGAAAAGTCCTAGGGAGAAAGGACAAGCTCATGTGATCACTACTGCTAAGGTTGAAGCTTCTAATGATGTGTTGGAATGTACTTTAATCGTTTCCTCAAATTTATCCAATGATTTATTTGATTCTGGATAATCACATTCCTTCATATCCTCCCAGTTTTCCAAGAAAATTAGATATTTACAATTTGATTTAATAAGGGGGTTGTCAGTCAAAACTCCTAAGGGAAGTACAATTGCAACAAAGTTTTGTCAATCAGTTACCATTAAGGCATATAAACGTTCTTTATCTGCTGATATTATTTTCATACCCATGATTGAATTTGATATAATCTTCAGCATGGATTGGATTTTGGACCATGATTCAAAAATATATTATAAGAATATGGAGGTTATAATTTTTGAGGATGATAAGGAATCCCTTATCTTTAGAGAAGAAACATCACCATCTGCTTCTCATTTAGATCCACCCCCAATAATTCTACTAAATTCAATTATTGGTGAGGAGAGGAATGTAAAAATAGAGTATATAACTATTTTTTAATAATATTTTGATGTGTTTCTAGAGGATTTACTTGGACATCCTCTAGAAAGAGAAATTAAATTTTCCATTGACTTAATTCCTGGTTCAAGGCCAATATCGAAGACCCCTTATAGAATGACCACTGTGAAATTACTGTAACTAAATAAACAACTAGAAGAATTGATTAATAAAGGATTTATTCTCCCTTGTGTTTCTCCATGGGGAGCCCCTATTCTTTTTGTTAAGAAGAAATATGGATCTAAGAGGTTGTGCATTGATTACAGGCAGATCAATGCTAAAACAATAAAGAACAAGTATCCCCTACCTCGTATTGATGATTTATTTGATCAACTTCATGGAGATCAATATTTTTCAAATATTGACCTTCAATCTGGATATCATCAGTTGTGCGTGAAGAAGGAAGACATTCCAAAGACAACATTTTGTACCAGGTATGGGCATTATAAGTTTACAGTAATGCCTTTTAGACTGACTAATGCACCCTCTGTTTTCATGGATCTAATGAATAGATATTTCAAGGAATATCTTGATGAATTTTTAATAGTATTTATCGATGATATATTTGTATACTCAAAAATCTATGAGGATCATGAAAATCACTTGCACGCTATTCTAAAAACTCTTAGAATAAATGAATTGTATGGGAAGTTTATCTAGTGTGAATTCTATCTTCATGAGATTTATTTTCTTTGTAATATTGTCTCTAAGGATGGAATTTCTATTGATATTTCAAAGAAAAATTCAATCCAAGAATAGACATCATTGATAAGTATAACTGAGGTACACAATTTCATTGGTTTAGTAGGTTACTATCAGCATTTTGTCCAGAATTTTGCTCAATTGGATAACCCATTAACCAAGATCATATGTAAAGGGGTTAATTTTTTTTGGAAAAAATAGTGTGAATAATGTTTTGAAGAATTTAAGAGAAGATTATTCAATGCTCTTATCATGACTCTACCATCGGGGAATGATGGGTTTGTTATTTATAGTGATGCTTCAAAGAAAGGACTTGGTTGTGTCCTTATCTAGAATGATAGAGTTATTGCATATGTATCATGGTAGCTAAAAAAACATGAACAAAAATATACCACTAATGATCTTTAGTTAGCAGCTTTAATCTTTGCTTTGAATATATGAAGACACTATCTCTATGGTTAAAAATGTGATATTTATAATGATCACAAGAGTTTGAAGTATATTTTCTCACAAAAATAACTCAACATGAGGAAAAGTTAATGGCTTGAACTACTCAAGTATTATGATTTCAATATATACTACCACCTGGGGAAGGAAAATAAGGTTGAAGATGATTTGAGTAGAAAGGATCATGGAGTTCTGAACAAGATGAGAGTTGAAAGGGATCATATGTTCATGGATCTAGTAAAGATGGATATAGGAATAATCATAGAAGGTAAAACATTGATACTTTTTCAAATGGTTTCCAAACCATATTTACTAGAAAGGATAAAAAGTTCTTAGACTGATGATGAGTAGTTTCAAAAGAAAATTAAAGTTGTGAATGATGGGAGATTGATTGACTTTGTATATGAAGATGGAATTTTAAAATTTGGGAGGAGGCTTTGTGTTCTTGACATACTTGATCTAAAAAGTGAATTGTTGGATGATGCTCATAACTCCAACCTCTCTATACACCCTGGTAGAACTAATATGTATATAGATTTGAAGGAATGTTTTTTGTGGGACAACATGACGATGGAGATTTCTGATTAAGTGTCAATATGTATGGTTTGTCAACAGGGGAAGGCTGGAAGACAACATCCTATAAGAGTCATTCAATCTATTCCCATACTTGAGTGTAAATGAGATGATATTATGATGGACTTTGTCATGAGGATACCAAATAATTCTAAAAGGAATGATGCAATATGGGTCATTGTGGATCGTCATACCAAGTCAGCATATTTTCTTGCTATAAGAGAAGTATTATCACTTAAATGTTTAGAAAGACTATATATTAGTGAAATTCTAAGACTTCATGGTGTTCCCATATTGATTGTTTCTGATTGTGATCCCCGTTTTACATCAATATTCTAGAAAAGTATTCAGAAAGCCTTGGATACTAAACTTCGTTAGAGCACTGCCTACCACCCTCAAACTGATGCAAAATTAGAATGGACTATTCAAAACTTAGAATACATGTTGAGATCTTTCTCACTTGACTTTCAAGGTATGTGGGAGCATTATTTAACTCTGGTAGAATTTTCCTATAACAATAGCTTCCATTATAGTATTCAAATGGCACCATATGAAGTGTTATATGGAAAGGGATGTCGCACAACAATTTTTTGGGATGATGTTGGTGAAAGAAAACTTGTAGGCCCAGAACTTGTTGAGGAAACAATGGAAAAGGTGAAGATTATCCAAACCCACATCAAAGCAGCTCAAAGTAGGCAAAAGCACTATGCCGATAATCGAAGGGAGGATTTGGAATTTCAAGTAGTAGATTATGTTTTCTTGAAGGTATCTCCATGGAAGGATGTTATACAATTCAGTAAAAGGGTAAATTAAGTCCCAGGTACATCGGACCTTTCAAAATTCTAGAACAAATTGGAGTTGTAGCTTACCATTTGGTAATGCCGCCAAGTCTCTCCAAAGTTCATGATGTGTTCAACGTATCACTATTGAGAAAATACATGCCCGACCCAACACATGTACTCACCTATAAAGAAATAGAATTGAAACTAGATCTATCTTATTGTGAAGAGAATTTCAAGATTCTTGATACCATATAACAAGTGTTTAGAAACCAGATAACTCATCTGGTAAAAGTTATATAGAGAAACCATAAGATGGAAGAGGCAACATGGGAACCTGAGGAACTTATGATAAATAACCACCTAAATCTTTTTATGTAGTAATATTCTAGAAATTTCTAGGATGAAATTATTTGAATGAGGGAAGAATGTAACACCCCAAGCTTCCATAGTATGATTCTATTTGAATAATGCAATAGCTTGCGTTGTACGCAACTTCGAGTTCTAGTACACCACGACCAATCAAAATAGCTGTTTAAAAAGTAGTTATGAATAGTAATACCCACTTTTTGAAATTTTATAAATTTTATTTTTCAAAATGGACATCATTTTTTGATTCAGAATATCACAATTAGCTTAAGGTGAATTTTTTGTATTTTTCTGAAAACATTCAATTTTTGATGAATAGTAAAAAGCACTGTGTTATTGTTTAAAACCGACTTTTTATTTAAATAATTATTTATTTTATTTAAATTTATTTTAAGTCAAAATAGATACATAATACCCATATAATTTCAATGTAATTCAATGGATTCAATTTATAATAAAATTATATGTATAAAATTTTATTGAACTTTTTAACGTCTTTTACCCACCTTCTAGGCACATTTGCAAATTTGTATAAAATATAATTTTACCAATTCTATGAATTGAATTTCAAAAATATGGGAGACACGGTTGACATCAATAAGTAAAATGTGGTTCACAATAGGATGGAAATAATATTTGTTAAATAGTAACTTTTGAATTTTATTTACCACGGTTAAAAGTAAATAGGGTAATTAAAGGTAAAAATGATACTATAATTACCCTAACAAAAATCCTAATTCTATTGGATAAGTTATTTTTTTTACCAAAATCAACCTTAGGACATAAATATGATTCTTTTTTATCCTCTTTGATTATATTAGGACATTTATTATATTTTATTTAAAGAAGATTTTAGAGTGTTACATTCAAATTGTAATAACTAAAACATTTTTAATATAGGGTTATACATAAGATAAATTTTACTATAAATATTTATTGGAAATCTAAAAATATTTCCTACATCATGGTATTTTATTTATAATTTTTATAAATTAAATAATTAAATTTATTTATGACACAATGATGATGCAGTAATTACCTTATTAATGAAAGATTAAAATAATTGATATTATAAATATTAAAATAAATGTAAATTGAGACTTTTTATGCATTACATGAATTTTATAGGTTAATATGACATGTTAGGGTTGATTATATATTTTTTTTGAAGTGGTAAAGTTGTTATGACTTTCACAAAAACCAAATACTAAATAATGTCAAAATTGACATAAATGAGTTTTTAAAACAAATACTATTTTATTAAATGATATAATATTCCTAAAAATATAAGGTTCAGCAAAAGGACTTAGATACAGTTAGATATATAAAAAATTAACCACTTGGGGTTCTCTTGGATTTTTATAGTAAATTTATTGAACATTTATTATAATAATACAAGAAGACATGGTAAAAGTTAAACTATTTAACTAAGAGTTAAATCTAAAAGATAAGGTTAATATGCATTGGGCGTGCATGTATAAATGGAAAAGGCATGATGTTCGTGAAATATTTGGAAATGGGAGTGAAAGATGAAGTTGCACGAAAGAAACATGCGCGCCCAATGCATCGTCGAACGATGTTTTTAACACTCGAATAGGAACTTGCACGACAAAAGTCGAATCTTCCATACAGGGGTCAAGAATCCCTATAAATACGAGGTGACCTGCTCATTCGACAGATCTCAACACTTAGAGAAGATCTGAGCACCAGATTGTGTAATAATTTCGTGCAAAGGGAGTTGCACGAAAGATTTTGATTTGCGTGCAAGCTAAGAAAGTTGCACCTAATATTTGAGTTGCGTTAAAGATTGAAGTTGCGTGCAAAGGGAATTTTGTGATAATAGTTGAATCTTGCACACAAGGCATTAATGTTGAGCACAAGATGCAGTAAGGGTTGCACGAATGATTTGAGGTTTCCTGGTACACCTGGTGTAGAGAGAGATTCATTTGCGAGTGAAAGTAGGACGTCAACAGATCATCTATCAATAGTTAAGGATGCAGATTTCATTAGAGATAATGAAGAGACCTACAGATCCATAAACTATAAGTGGATCTTCTAAAGAAGCAGTGAGCACACTATTTGAGAGAGTAGTGAGTTTTAAAATTAAGATTGGTTATAAACCAGGAGGGACAATGAGTCCACTTCGAACTTGTAAACAATTGTGCGCTTATAGTGAATTTGGTACATCGGCACATCACCGATGTATGCTCCTTGGATGTAGCTCAATGAGGGTGAACAAAGTAAAATTGATGTGTCCTATTCATGCTTTAATTTTTGTTCATACTCTACACTGGGAAGGAGAGAGAAGAGAGTTTTGTCCAATGACGAAACAAGATCAAAGGGGCAGTTGTTTTAATCGGGTATACCCTAATTCACCCCCTCTCAGGGTATCTTGCCTTGTGGACCTAATAGTTGTGACGCACGTGCTATGTCTCAATGCCTTATGAGTATCCTACCTCTTATAGCTTGTATTGTCTATGCCCCATCAGAAAATATCATCCAACCATATAATAAGGATCAAGAATAATGTTACGGCACCTCTATGTTCTCATCATAGTAGAGAACTGCTATGACCTTTCTACATGAAATATATTCTATGGACATTATCACATACAAAAATTATACAGAAAAATAATCATGATGTGATAAGAAAACTTATTTAATAATAAAAACATGTAATCAATTACTAAATAAGTTGGTTCTAGGGATCCAACTCCAACACCTTCCCCCACTGCGTAATCGTGTTTGTTACATCTAACTATTAACAAGTTAGGCCCCAATGTGATTCAGACCATACCACTACCCATGTTTTCAGAAAAATGAAATCGAGCAATAAGTCAGTGTGTTGTGACCTAGTTCCATTGATTTTTTCTAGCCCAGTTATCTTAGTGAAGAAAAAATATAGGATGTGGCAGTTATGTGTTGATTATCACTCCCTCAATAAATGACTCATAGCGACTATTTTGAATATGTGGTCATGTTGTTCGGTCTTACCAATGCCCCGTCCACTTTTCACGTTTTCCATGAATTATCTGTTCCGACCAATTCTGCATAAGTTAGTGATCTTTTTTATGATATATCAATCTACAACGCTACTTGGACATCCCATTTAGAACACACAGAGACTGTTTGACAAATTCTCTTTGGAAACTGTTTCTTTTCCAATCACAAAAAGTGCATGCTTGGTCAACACGGGGTTGAGTACTTGGGATATGTTATTACCAAAACAAGAGTTTCCATGGATCCCCAAAAAATAAAATTCAACCATGACTGGTATATGCCTACAACAGTGAAAGGGATATGGGGTTTCTTGGCTTAAATAGTTACTATCGCAAATTCATCCAAGGCTATGGGAAAATTTCACATCTTCCCACTGCCCTCACAAAGAAAAACAATATTCATTGGGATCATGACTCAAGTAAGGATTTTCAATAACTGAAATAACTCATGAATCAAACTCCTATTAGATCTTTACCATAATTTTTAGTAGATTTTGATGTTGAATGTGTTGCATCTGGTTAAGGGTTTGGCGTTGTCCTCTTGAAAAACTATGATCACATTACATTCTTTAGCAATGATTTGGGAGCCAAAAATCTTGTGAAATCCACATACAAGAAGGAAGTCATGGCTTTCATCTTCACCATTCAACATTGGAACCCTTATTTATTGGGCTGAAATTTCACTGTTTTTTCTAACTATCGTAGCCTCAAGTTCCTCCTATAGTGTATCATGTCCACGAATTAGAAATATTGGACTAAAAAGATATTAAACTTCCAATTTGATGTTAAATTTAAGTCCGGTCGTGAGAAATCAACAACGGATGCCCAGTATCAAAAGGACGATCCCACTTCCTGCCATCTAATACACTCCACCTCAGTATTGGAGGATGAGAACCACCTTACCGTAGGAGTCCACACATATCCTCTCCTCTCCAAAATTATTACAGCACTCCAATCAGGCCCATCATACCCAACTTTTCAATATACTCAAGGAATGTTACAATATAGGAGAAGATTGGTCCCACATCATCCTTCTGGATACCCCTTTTGTTGGACGAATTTAATTCTACTCCCCAAGGGGGACACATAGGTTTTTTCGCAACATACTATAAGTTTGCTGCCAATTTTTACTAGGTCAGGATGAAGAACCAGATTCTTGAATTTATCCACAGTTGTGTAGTTTTCTAATAGAATACATACTCTATGTTGTCCCCCTTTGTTCGATTACAATCACTTGAGATTCCAAAGATGATATGGGTTGGCCTTTCAATGGACTTCCTCACGGGCTTAGCAAAATCTCATGGGAATGATCTAATTTTTGTTGTCATGGACTGGATTTCCAAGTATGTTCACTTCATTCTTTTAAAAAACATGTTTACTGCAAAAACAGTGGCTGTCATTTTCATGTAGGAAGTCGTTCATTTATATGGAATGAAAACTTCCATAGTTAGTGACCAGGACCCCATTTTTCTCAATCATTTTTGGACAGAATTATTTCATATTCTAGGGAAAAACTTATATTTCAACTCTGCCTACAACCCACAGTTTGATGGCCAAACTGAAGTGGTTATCTGCTACTTGGAAACATATTTATGTTATTTTGTTGGGGAGAAACCAAAACATTGGTCTTATTGGCTACCTTGGGCTGAGCTCAATTACAACACCACTTGGAAAGTTTCTATAAAATCTACTCCATTCAAAGTTGTCTATGGAAGGAAGCCACCCAGAATCTTCAACTTTTTTCCATTCGAAATTCATGTCAAAGTAGTAAAAAATTCTTTATCAGACCAGAATGAGGCCTTAAAATAGTTCCAACACCACTTGGCTCGTTCCCAGGATTATATGCGCCATCAATCTGATCTCCATCATCATAATATTTCTTTTCAAGTTGGGGATCAGGTCTATGTATGCCTTCGACCACATAAGAAACATTTGACTGAATGGCACGAAGGCCTATTTTTTTATTATTTTGATAATCCACCTTTAAAGGGGTGAGGTGGAACCCTTACAAGGCCCGGAGGCTTAGAGAAAATTACATGACCCATAGGTCTTAGAGGAAATAACCCAAACAATACAACTTGGAACTGCTCCTCCCCAACACATATCATGATATCTGCACTCCCCCTTCACAAGGCTAGTCAACTAGCTATCCTGTATAGAGCTATACAGGCCCGATACCGATGGAAATGTCATACCCTCTCGTTCTCCCAATTTCAGTTATCTCTATATTGGTGAATGTGCATGCTCTGATCCTCATCTGGAGCCTTGTCCCTTGTAGACTGACTAGTACATCTGCATATTCAGGTATCCCAAAGGCCTTGGGGTTTCCCGAAGGCCTTAAAGTGACCTGAAGGCCTTGAGAGACAACTGGCCTGAAGGCCTTGGGTGGCCCGAAAGCCTTACAGGACCCAAGGACCAAACTAGTGGCCCAAAGGCCCAGATGGATGAATAGATCTAGATGCTACAATACTAAACAGTACCTTCTACATCACCACTAAAGTGTCTACTACAATACTAATACAATACCCTCAGAAATATGTCTCTACCCTGATTTGATCCAAAATCTCTTGGATGCACTTTCCAAGTCCTCACCAAATGGGATGAGGATCATGTGCAGAAGAAACATTTTCTACTTGACCGTATCAATTAGAAATTATCTCCTCATTTTTACAACTCTTTTTCTATCCCACCAAAATTTGGCTACTGACATATAAAGTGGATCTCCTAGAAATAGACCACATATATTAAATTTTTCATGTGATGGCTTAAAAAATAGTGGGCTCTCATCCAGTGCAACCAAATCTACCCAAAGACATGGCCCCTGATAGCCACAATTAGCCTCAACCGAAGACTTCCGGCTAAGCGTCTCCATAGCACTGATGGCATCAAACAACCCTGATGCCTTTTGAAATTATAGGGTCATAAATTTGATGAAGAAATGTGGGAAGAAGACTTCTCTATCTGCAACCAATTTTTATCTTTCAGTTTTGAGGACAAGACTGCCCCTCAAGAGGCATTCAATAATAGGGACTGGGATCTACCAGGAAAGTGGTACGTTTAATCTAAGAGGAGAAAAATAGTAAACACTACTCAATGGAGTTTGTTAGTAGGTTGAACCCACGTAGAGGAGTAAGAATGGATTCTGGTGGGGGGTTGAGTTGGGAAGCTGGGAGAAATATTGTTAGGATTCCTTCAGCAGTTATAATATTGGGCGAGAAAGCCTTACTGGCTCTTATTTCTTCAGTTTTCCCTACTTTCATGTAAATTTCCTATGAAATTTCAATAAAAATCTCTTCCCACTCTATTTTTGGAGAAGGAAATGTTGTTATGTTCTTACATTAACCGACTTACACTCTGAAAATAACTAAATTGAACCAAGTTTACTATAAAACTGAAAAAAAATAGTTGATTATGTATTAAATAAATCAATTAAACTGACATAATTAAATTAAATTTTTTAAAATTAAATGTTTAAAAAGTAAATCATATTTTAGGGTCTAATTTTTTTTTGATAACTTATATTTTTAAAATTACTCCAACCAGCATTTGAACAGCTTATTTAATGGAAAAACTTAATTATAGTTTCTTAAATTAATATATCTTTGTAAAAAATATAATTTTAAACAAATATAATCGACTAAGTTGGATAAATTGATTTCCCAATTCAAACCCAAAAATCGAATAAATAAATCATCTGAACCAACATCAAACCTGAATTAATCAAATTATAGAAAAAAAAATCAAACTGAATTATCTAATTTTCTTTCAATTTTTTCAGATAACTTAGTTAAACCAACTTTTTAGGGGCCTTTGAGCCATCATCAAGTGAAAATGATCTAAAATATACATTTTTTAGCTATCAGGACATCAACCATCAAATGTTGGGGCCTTTGAGTGTAAGGCCTTATGGTCACCCTCTCATGTTAAGTCACTAGTACCAAAAGTATTTACCACGTTGGCATTTTTTACACCGATTATAAATAACCGATGTGCAAAGCCATAAAATTGATTTATCATGTCGGTTATATTATAACTGACATAAAAACTACATTATGTTGACTTATCACATCAGTTATAAAATAACCAATGTGATAAATCAACTATCTCGCTTTATCACATTGTTTATTTTATAACAGACGTGATAAAGACAATTTTTTACATCGATTATTATATAACTGATGTGATAAAGTAATGAAAGTTTCTTTTTCATGTTGGTTATAAAATAACCGATGTAAAAAATTGGCTTTATCATGTCAGTTATAAAATAACCAACGTTATAAATGTAATAAAAACTCTTTATCATATTGGTTACTAAATAAACGACCTCATAAATCATTTAAAAATTTTATGAAGCCTCGTATTGAGTTATAGTGGTATTTTTTGATCAGGCGACAATGAATATTCTCTCTCATGTGAAAACCCTAGAACTGATTCTTCAAACTCGTGGCCTCCAACCTCATTTTTCCAACATCGTTCATTATCTTTTTTATCACCATATCTATTTGATCGACTTGAAACACTCAAGTAAGCCTCACATGCCTCAATTTCAATCATTCTTTTTTTGTAGATTCCCTACATTTACGTCTTTCAATTTAATTTTTTAAAATATCATAATATCTTGTTTAACATCCTAATGTTATCTTTATTGGACATGGATACTCTCATTATCTCTTGGGATGATAGTTTCATCCATATTAACAAAAAAATATTCAATTTAGATGAAATGTAAAGGGAAAATGAAATGATTCACAAGATTATATATATTTAGATTATGAAATTGAGTGTATCTGTGTTTATTGTATCACTAAATTCAATGGGTTTTGGTATCTCTATTGTTTTTGGTTTTTTAATATGTTGTGATCTCCCATGTTGTGTGAATTATTATTAAACCACCATAAATAGATGTTTAACCACGTATATTTGGTTATTGAAATGGATTTACTAGGAACATATGGTTGTTAACACGATGCCCTCAAATAATGATGTGGAATTTAATGAAATCCCCTTTTCTTAATATGGAAAAATCTATGGTATGTGTTGTGATTTGTTTTTTTTTCTTCTAGTTTTTTGTGTTGTGGTTTTGTTGTGATGATGCTAATCATGGGGAGTGTCTTTATTATGATGGGTGTGGGGAAATGGATGTGTTATGTACCAGGGATGTAATGGTTGTAGTGGTGCGATTGTACTGTGGGATTGTGATGGTGGTTATTTATGCTAGTTGCACAAGTAATAATGAAATTAAATGCATGATAATTATATGAAATGGTATTCTAACAACTATTGAATAAATAAATTTATGTGGTTCTATTAAAGAGTAATTTATTTATAATATGAAATCTCAAAATTTGAAAATGTGATTTTAAAATTAGAAAGTTATGTGTTGATTTATTTTAATTTTGTGGGGTTGTATATTTAAAATTTGTAGCAGAAGTAGAGTATCTTGTGAGATGTTAATACCTTGGTTAAAAATATATCACACTAGTGGATGGTGATTTATTTTTACATAGTGGTTTTCTATCTTATTTCTCAAAAACAATATCATTATAATTTTCAAATACGCATATATTCATTTTATTATATTTCAGAATAGTGTTACTTTCAAATTATGGCATGTTTCATATAAATATAAAACTGTATTATCTAACTATATTTTATTTTTCAAATTATTTCAATGCATATATTTTTCAAATACACATATTTGTTTTATATTTCAAAATTGTGTTACTTTCAAATTATGACATGTTTTATATAAATATAAAAATTTTTTATCTTAAAAAGATGTATAATTTTGATATTTTTTATAAGTAATAATGAGTTGAATTTGGATTATGGCACATTGAATGAGTGATGAATATGAGGAAGGTGTTGATGATTTTTTGGAATTTTCTAAATGAAATGTTCCAAACAACAACGTTTTTTTTCTATCCATGTATGAAATGTTTAAATATGAATAAGTTGAAAAGTAAAGAGATCAATGATCATTTAATTTTTAATGTTTTTAGTCCAAGTCACATCCCTTGGATTTGGGATAGTGAAACTGGGTATAATTTCATATATACTAATGATTATTCTTTGCAAGATGGTAACTTTGATGAAATTGAAGAAATAATTCGTGATATTGAAGTAGAAAAAATTGAGAAAGAACCAACAATTGAGCATCTATATGGTGATTCTAAAAAAACAGTGTATCCTGGTTATTTGGATTTTACAGTTTTATCATCGATTTTAAGATTGATTAACTTGAATGAGAAACATGGATAGAGTGAAAAAGATTCATAAAGCTTCTACAATTGTTGAAATACACTCTTCCTGAAGACAACGATCTTTCAAATTCACATTATAAGTCCAAAAAAATATTATTCCTGATGGGATTGGGATACAAGAAAATACATTTCTATCCGAATGACTATGTGATATTTAGGAAGGAATATGAATTTTTGTCAGAGTGCCCTAAATGTGGGACGTCATGGTATAAGTTGAAAGAAAAATCACAGGCTAATGTAGAGAGTATAGATATCTCTACCAAGGTATTTTGGTATCTTCCTATAATTCCTAGTTTGAAACATTTATTTGATAATTTACATGATGAAAAAGGGTTAAGATGGAATGCTGATGAGAAGATATGTGATGAAAAAATATTCCATCTAGCAGATTGTCCATAGTGGAAGAAAATTGATGAGAAGTATCCTAAATTCAGAAATGAAGTTATAAATCTCAGACTTGGGTTTTGCACGGATGGAATAAATCCATATTGAAGCCTTAGTAGCACACATAGTTCATGGACTATTTTATTGGCAATTTACAACCTCTCTCCTGAATTTTGTATGATGCGTAAATATGTCTTGGTGATTTTAATGATCTCTGGACCAAAGAAACCTGGAAATGATATTGATGTTTTTTTTGTCACCATTAATTAATTATTTGAAACTCTTATGGGAGGATGGTATTAGGGTGTATGATTCTAATAAAATGGAATATTTTCAACTGCATGCACTGATTACGTTCACTATAAATTACTTCCCAGTGTAGGGAAATTTTTCTGGATACAGTGTTAAGGGGCATAAAGCATATCCAATTTTCGAACAACAGAATTTATTTTGTTAATTACATAATGGGTGGAAAATATTATATATGGGTCATTGAAAGTTTTCTCATATGGATCACTCTTATAGAATATAAAAAAGACATTCAATGGCTCATAAGAAATTGATATTACTCCAAAACCTTTATCCACTAATGATTATTTTGATATGGTTTAAAACCTTTATGTAACATTGGTAAAGGAACATAAATCTGGTAATGATAGAAATATTTGGAAGAAACTGTCAATATTTTCTGAGCTACCATATTGGAGATATCATAATGTGAAACATAACATTGATGTCATGAATTTAGAGAAGAATATATATGATAGTTTGATTGGAATATTGTTAGATATTAAAGGAAAGACTAAAGATGGGTTGAATGAATGATTAGACTTACTCTCAAGGGGAATACATTTGTAGTTAGCTCCCACACCTGATGGATGATGAACATTTCTTCCCACAGATTTTCATACCTTATCCAAGAGGTAGAAAATTAGTTTTTTTTAGTATCTTCATGATATCAAAGTGCCTCAAGGCTATTATTCAAATGTATTTTTTTTGTATCTTTTAATTATTTGAATTTAATAGGTATGAAATCTCATGATTGTCACGTCATGATGCAACAACTTCTAGCAGTTTCATTGTGTGAATTATTGTCCATCCATGTCAGAAAGACTGTCATGAAGGTGTGTTATTTTTTCAATTCAATTTTTAATAAGGTAATTGATCTGGATGCTTTGAAAATTTTGGAAAACAAAGAAATTTCTATACTTCTTCAATTGGAAATGTATTTTCCTCCATATGTTTTTGATATAATGGTGCATTTAATGGTTTATAGGGTTCAAAAAATAAATCTTTATGGACCTATATATCTACGTTGGATGTATCCTTTTGAAAGGTATATGAAGATATTGAAGGGGTATATTAAGAATACATATCAACATAAAGCCTCCATTGTTGAAAAGTACATTTATTAGGAGGTTGTGGAGTTTTGTACGAGATACTTTTCTGCGATGGAGCACAATGTTTTGCCTCCATCTCACCATGATCAAGTTAATAATGAGGGAACATGGATTCGTGGCTTGAAAGTCAAATCATTGTCAGGTGAAAAGATGAAGAAGGTACATTTATACATTTCGAATAACATGTATGATGCTCAACCATATATAACATTTCATATTTATGACTAGAAACAATGTCATCTAAAGAAGAAAGAAATGTGGATTTTGAATGAGCATAACAAAACTTTTTTTCCATGGTTTAAAAAGACCATGCTTTGTAGATCATATGCATCAGAGACATTAAGATGGTTAGTGAGTGGTACAAGTTTAAATGTGATAACATAGTATGGGTATGAAATTAATTACTATATATTTTATATGAAATCTCAGAACAATAGAAGTAAAGTTCAGAATTGTGGTGTATTTGTGTTTATAGAAGAAATTACTTTTTTGAGTTCTAAAGACAAAAATCCAATTTTTACATCAAGTGAATATTATGGAGTCATTGAAGAAATATGGTAGGTTAGTTACATTAAAATTAAAGTTCAAGTGTTTAACTGCAAATGGTTTATTGGTAACAATAGTTTTCGATACGATGAATTTGGAATGACACTTGTTAATATGAATAGATTGTAAGATAAAACTGCTTCTTTTATAATGGAAACACATGAAAAAAATTCTTTGTTCCTAATCAATCCAATATATAGTGGTATATTGTTTTACAAGGAAAAAACAATATGTTGGTGATTATCAACTTGATGAAGATGTTGATTTATGTGAGATCCCTACTTTGATCAAAATATTAACATATAATAATGATGAGCATGTTGTAGACATGGTTTGTGCCATAAGGAATGATCATGACAAATGAATTTGGGAAAACAATCCATTAGTAAATTTATAATATTACAGGTAATATGTTTATTTCTCATTTACTTCTATTAATTTCATAAAAATTTATATTGTATTTTTTTATTAAAACACATATTAAAATGATTCAGTAGAAATGTTTGTATATTTTAGTTTAGTTTTGTTTATTTTACCATGTTTACCATTAAACAAATTATATATTTATGGATTTTTTGAATGAAAATTATTTTAAATATATATGTTAAAAATATTATTTTTTTGTGTAAAAAATTAATTTAATAGGTTGGTCAATTTTTAATATTCCTATACCAATTTTGGATTTTTTTTCATTCATTTACATGACATTTTATAGATCATTACTATTTTTAGCACTTTAGTTAACTATAACAAATATGGATAATAATGTATTTAAGTTTTATTTTACTCTTGTGTTTCATAATTTTTATTTTTTTATTTACATTAGTATTATAATATGTGAATTTGTATATTTTTTGTACTAAATATTTCTTTCTTTGATATGAAGGAAAATGATAGATTAATCAGATAATCGTCCACAAACGTCTGAATATGAGCATCATGATCATAAATATGGGGAGGAACATCCACATGCTTCTCTTGATGTTCCTCGATCTTCTGTATGTGCTCCCACAATCGCAAAGAAGAGTTTGAATGTTGGTAAACATGGAAGCACAGTTTACCAAAATTATCAGTTGCTCATAGCCGGGACCAGAGAATAGTTGTAGACTTTGATGAAAATTATGTTCCAAGAGGTCCTAATACGAAATAGTTCATGATTTTTGTATCAACATAGGGTAAAATAAAAGGTAAAATTTTGTTTAATAATTGGAGAAGTGTTGACAAAACAACACTGGCTCAGTTGTGGGAGACCATTTGGTAATATTTTTTATTATTGTTTGACTAATATTGAAATGTTTATCGTATAATATGTTTTCCCTCTTCTTTATCAGATGAAATTTGATATACCTGAAACTTTAGGAGTCATGAGAAAATGTTTATCGATGGATGATAGGAGATGGAGGGATTTCAAATCAACCCTCACATATTATTTCATTTTTGGGGATAGCCAACATGACAGTCCATGTCATATGTATCATTTTATATACAAAGACACATGGAAATAATTTGTCGAAAGTAGAAGATAAGAATCATTTTTGGTAAGTGAAATGTAAATTTAGAAGTTTTCTTATATTAATTATCTTATTAAGGACTTATTAATTATTTATTATTCTTAATTTATTCGAATTGAGGAGATCTCTTCAAGATATCCAATCTAGAAACGTATACCCTCATAGTTTATCTTGGGGAGGGTATACTTTATTAGAAGAATAAATGACAGCTGAAAAATTAAAAAAAAACTTAGAGATGAGTCTTCCGGCTATGGAGAGGTTTACCCTCCATCCCTAATGTATAGACATGAAAAATGGAAGAGGAATAAGATGATAAAAAAGGGGAAATATCCTACAGAAGAATTGAGGGTCGTAGCCGAGAGGATTATAAGTTGTGTATTTTATTTATTTAAGTCAATTCAATTCTTTATCTACTATTGAATAATTAAGTAATTTTCAAATAATTAATACAGTATTATCCTGAGGAGAAGAGAATACATGGGGTATTTAAAGTTGATGGGAGGCATGATATTTTATCTACTTCATTGGAAAATCCCGAACACCCAAGCCGTGTACGAGGATACCCGACAGGTCTATCGATAAGAAAAGTGTTACCACATTCTTATGATTCTTCCATGGAGGGTATATATCAAAAAAATAACATCTTTAGAGGCCAAATTCCACAATATTAATGTGATGATGGAGGAAAAAATCAGAGCATTGGTACCATCTATGTTTGTAGACATGCAACGGCAATTTCAGACTGCAGCTCCTGCTTCACCTCTGCCAGTAGCTCCCACTCCCCCACCTCTACCTACATACCCCATTATTTTTCATCCTCCTCTTCCTACAAACCTCATTATTTATACTCCACCTCTATTCGCAGACTCTATTTTTATCCTACTCTCACACCCCTCCATCCACAGCTTTCTAGTTATTGTGAGTTGTATGTTGATGATCCTACCTGTCATATAGTTGTATATGGGATGATATATTATATAGAAGATACAATTCATCATCAACAGTTAGAGGTAGAGCCGTATAGGGTCACTTTAAAAGACATTATAGATATATTAGTTGGAGTACTGTTACCTACAAATGAGGTGACGATAGTTGGAAAAAGTATCAGCCACTTCTTAGTTTGTCCATCTAGACTTCTGCGACCCATTACCATAGAGGTATGTATATGTTATATATTTTATTTTATTTTTATATTAATTTTTCTTAACATTTTAAAGTTAATATATTTTTCTATTTATTTACAGAAATACTTTAAATGTAAATAAATACTGTATAGCCAACAACAAAGACAAAGGGTTATGACATCAGATTCAAATTCTAATAGTCTTGACAGATTGTCAAGATATTCAAATTTTTTGACAGTTCATTACATGTTTATAATGGATGCTCGTATTTTTTGATGTGTAATAGATGTTTGGATTCTGAAAAATGATATCATAGAGCTTGTTACTAGAGATAAGTTGGGAATCAACATGGTGCATGTTTTTTCCATGTACGTCTTAACACAAATCTTTCCCTGCGTTAAATTTATTGAAAATTTATACTTACCTATTTTGTATTAGGTATCTTTACAAAATTTGTGAGATGAATGAGCAGACAGATGTATATGGGTTGATAGACCTGTAGTTGATTTCACCTTAAGGGCATGAATTGGATGAGGAACAAAAGGTAGTTTATATTTCAGAAATATTTCAACAGAATATAATTACACAGTGTTGGATGTTTCCTTTTGCTGAGAGGTATGAAACATATATCTCACAAATTGTTATTTATCTTTTAACATAATAACCACTAACATTAAATTTTCTTTTATACCAGTGACCATTTTATGTTAGGTGTTTTCTTCCATGGGAGAAAACACTTTATTGGATATGTTCTGTCCTTGGAGATGTGTGAGGAAATTTTAAGAACATGTTGGAAAAGTACATTTTAATTTATTAATAGTAGTTTATATTATAATGAATTTTAAATTTATTTTATTCAAATTATTTTCTAATAGGGTATGTGATTTTTTTTGAAGATCCACAATGAAAAAGAGTGTCAAGATCAAATATATAAAAGCAAAGGTGGATATCAATTTATAATTAGTACATTTTGGATTGCATAAAAATGATATTTTGAATTGAAAAACCCATTTAAATAGAATTTTAATAAACAACAAGTCATTATTGTATGCGGGTATTATATGTTAAGATTTATATATGAAATAATTACAAATTCAATAGTTACAAAGTTCGAACAGGTAAGATTTTCTTGTAGATTATTTATTAATATTTTATTTGTTTTATTCATTATACATGTTAACTACTTTATTTTTTAATTTGTAGCTATTTGATGACCCTAAACCTTATAGTTCACAAGAGGTTAAACACTTACAAGTGGAATGGTAAAATTATTTTACAGGTTTGATTGGATTTTAGTATGTTTTAATGAATATTTTAATTTTGAATGTTGCAATTATAAATGTGTATGTGGTAGTTTTTTTGGTTGGATTTAGGTTTTTTTAGTTAATATTACAATTTTGGAATGCTGTAAATGTGAATCTGTAATTTTTATGCTATTTTTGATTGTTTTTGGGTTTTTTGTGCTTGTTTTTGGTCTAGTTTGTGGTTTGGTTTTGGTTGTTTTAGGTCTGATTCTACAGTGGAGAGGAAGGGTTTCATAATTTGTGTTTTTAAATTAGTTTTTACATCTGTTATTTATTAACCGATGTTAAAAAGTAAATAAAAACTGGTTTTCCATGTCAATTTTTTTTATAAATGACATGGTATATATCTTGTCATGTCAGTTATTTACTAACTGACATGAAAAAGGTGTCAGGATCTACTTTTCCATGTCAGTTTTTATATAACTGATGTGGTAGGATATTTTTTATGTTGGTTATTTAAATAACTGAGGTGAAAAACCTTTCCAAAGCATCTTTCACATTGGTTATTACAAAAATGAAATTAAAAACCTCCTATATTATAATTTTTAATGTCAGTTTTTATATAAGTGAAGTAAAAAATATTATTTTTTACGTCTCCTACAACAACATCGCCCTAAAAAAAACGTGAAAAACCTTAAAAATTGACATAAAATAAACATTTTTTACACTAGTGAGTCTTTGGTTCACCATATAATATAAGGTCCTTAAACCAAAACCCCATTATGATCTTCAAGAGATGATTATATAAAAAATAATTAGTTAGATTTAAATTACACAATAGAATGAGAATAAATCCAAGAGATGCTAAGTTTATTTCAAATTTAAAAGGAAATCCAATTTCTCTGGAAATGCATGATAAAAATGTTGTAAACTTTAGTTCGAAAGCTAAAAAATTAAAAATGACTATTTTTTCAGTGTAATGAAATGTATAATAATGAATGGATTATATGTGTAATGAAATGTATAATAAATAAATCATTATGTGTTGTTGGGAACCTCAACATATCATTGAAAAATTCAACCATTCAATATTTAAATGTTGAATTTACTCTATGGAATAAGAATAGGATAAGTCAAATAAACATATGAGAATTAAAAAAACAAGACCTATTAAGTGTCAAATAACTTGTACAAGTGCATTGAATTAGTTAAATTTATTTTCTTTTTTCTTTTTTGGATTTTTTTGATTGTTTTTTTGTGAAATATAATTTTTTTTCATTTTAATTGATGTTGTTAAATTTGAATCGTGTTATTATTTGTAAAAATATATAAAATGGTATCATATCTATTATATTTTTAATATGTGTTTATTTTTTACCCAGAAACCATTTTTAAGAAACATCACTTTTTTTCCACCAAACCCAACAATTACACACAATTACAAGAACACAAGTATTTAAAAATCAGAAGAATATTTCCAAACATTTTACTACAAATCACCAAGCCATAAAAGGAATCCAAATCACAAATCATTCCCAATTCAAAATTCTGACCATGCTACCAAGATATAACCAAGGCCAAATATCACCACAAGTGCTCAATTTCATTTTTATAAAACAATAATCATTTCATCATACACCTTGCGTGCATTCAAATGTATGCATAGTTAGGGAAACCCTTTTAAAACCATTTGGAACCAATTTTCCATTATGTATGTATCAAAACAATTTACTCTTAACACATCACAAGTAAGATTATAAAAGTTTGAAAGCATTCAAGGAAAGCTCAAGCATCAATGTAATTTTCTAGAAAAAAAATGAGCAGAAACACCTACCTCAATGATGTACGAATGAGATGAGACTTATGGAGGAGGAATAATACACCCCAAGAGACATTTTTCACATCCTAACATCAAATAAAATGAACAACACATCAATACTAACCCTTAGGGTTCTACAAAAAGAGAAACCCCACCAAGAAAAACCAAGAACCAAAAGAATAGGAATAAGAGAAAACTAAATCGACCAATAATATGAAGAAAACTCACTTAGAAAGATTTGGGGAGCTTCAATGGTGGAAGGAGAGAAAGGGAGGAGGAGCTTGGAGAGACCCCTGGTGTACCTAGGCTGAACAAGGGGAGGAAATCCCGAATTGGGGTTAAAACAAAAGAGGTGTAAAAGATGAATTTCAAACTTTTAATGGCCAGATCATTTTGCACATTTTGGATGCATGGTTTGACAAACTGTGTTCCCTTCAATATCTAAGAGGAACTTGTCACATGGTTATCCTGCATGGTTTGTCAAACTATGAACCAACCATGCAACCACCACTATCCAAAATTGACATTTGTTGCATGGTTTCCTGGGTGAGGGCACAAAATTTCCCCTAACCACACGCCTATCATGTGACACCTGTTGTCAAGACCAAAATCTCACACTTCACCAAAACCTCCTGAGGAAAATAAGGAACAAACATTCGACCCACCTGGGAACTTTCAAAATTCAAAAATTCAAATTTTGAACTCAACCCTGACTTCAATGAAAATATCCAAAGCCTATAAAAGAATTAAAACAAAAAAAAATTACATGATTGGGGTGTGACATTCATCATCTAATATAAGTCCATTGAACCACACCTATAATTTTTAACGCCTTTGAACCCCCTTAAGACCTTCATGATATAATTATATAAAAAAATATTAGTTATATTTAAATTACATGATATCATGAGAATAATTCCAAGAGATTTTAAGTTTGTTTAAAATTTAAAAGGCGATCCAATTTCCCTAGAAATGCATGATAAAAATGGTGTAAATTTTAGTTCTAGAGATAAAAACATAAAAACAACCAGTTTTTCATTAGAATGAAATGGATAACAATGAATGGATTATATGTTTAATTAAATGGATAATAAAAAATTCATTGTGTGTTGTTGGGAAGCTCAATATATCATGGAAAAATTCAACCATTAAATATTTAAATGTTGAATTTACTCTATGTAATAATATTAGGATAAGTCAAATAAACATATGGGAATTAAAGAAACAAGACCTGTTAAGTGTCAGATAAGTACAGGTGCATTGAATTAGTTAATTTTTTTATTTTTTTATTTTTTGGATTTGTTTAATTGTTGTTTTTGTGCATTGTAATTTTTTTCATTTTAATTGATGGTGTTAAATTTGAATCATGTTATTTTTTGTAAAAATATTTGAAATGATATTATATATATTATCTTTTTAAGATTTGTTTATTTTTTTATTACAATTTTTAAAATGAAGCAAGACACAAAGCATACGTCTTGTCCTTTTGGTTTCTTAATTTTTACATAAAATAATTTTTTATGCCTTTTTTATTATATTTTTCAAATAAAATAGGTTTCAGAACATGTGTTTTTTGTTTTTAAAGTATCCCTTTCATTAAATTTAAACATTTATTTCGTGGTTACTTATTATTTTCTTTTTTGTTATATATAACTGATCATATGTTTTTCCATTTTTGTTTCCATTTTTTTATAATAAAACACATATATTATGTATTTGTTTTTTTATTATTGATCATAGGATAATGAAAATGGGGTTTAGAAGCTCTCATTTCAGTGAAAATGGAGGTGCTTTAGGGATCAAGGTTGGAGATGGCCTTCCCGTGGGATCTTGATCTTGATCTTAGTGGTCCACTCATCGGTTCTTCAATCCATAATATCTCATCATCAAAAACCAGGGCTCTTGTCACTTGAAAATACGATCTAGAGTTCCATCAATAAATATGGAGAAATTACATCGACAAGTGCCTTATATGGGATGAGGATTTTATCATTTAGATTTTCCCTCTAATGATCTGAAGAGGAAGGCCTGCTGCTTTGGAACTCTTTCTTTGAATCCTGGTATTCTATATATATAGGAATGGGACCCCCAATCAAATCAATTTTCTATCAAGAACTTTTTAATTCAGGTATGGGTTCATGTTTTGGTTTTAAATTGGATTCTATGGAATCCTAGGATTCTCTTTGATATCGCCTCAACTATTGGAGTTCCTATTAAGCTTGATAAGTCCAATGAAGTTTTGTGCGCCTTCCTAGTTGGTACACCATGTAACGCCTCCTCAATTGGAGCACCACACGACTTCTCTTTTAATGAGGTGTTTTAATGTGGTCCAAGACCACGTGAATTAATTCACGTAGTGACACACTTTTGACGAGGAGGAATTATTTGACGTAGATTCTTTTTCCTATATAAAGAATAATTGTCAAAGAATTTCAACATACCAGTATCAACAACACTGAGAAAAAATCCCATTTGGTGATCTCCCTTCTTCAATGATCATCTTTCTTTATCTCCACCTTTTCATCCACACTTTTATTCTTGAGTATTAATTTTGAGATCCCTTCCATTTTGGGGAGTCTCTACCGTGTACCTCTTGATTTTAGTGGATCCCTCTTTCTGGACTAGGTCCCATGGTTTTTCCCATTTTGGGTTTTCCATATAAAATTTTATGGTGTCAACCTTATTTTTCTACACTTAATTTTTTCCTTGCGTATTCACTTTTATTTAAAGGGAAAGATTTTATTTTTTACTGCATGTTCGCCTTTTTCTATTGTTTGTGCATTCGTCACTTTCCCATCTTTCCCAACATCTAGTATCAAAGGGTTTGGTTTTTTTACTTCATATTTATTATGGAGGGAAATTATAGTCTGATGATTTTCCTGAATGGTTCCAACTACTACATGTGGTGACTTAAAATGAAGGATCTTATTTTTGTCAAGCGAATGCATCTTCCAGTGTTTAGTACCCATAATCCAGAGAGGATTTCAGATGAATAATGGGTGTTTGAGCATGAGATGGTTTGTGGCTTTATTCTCCAATGGGTTGAAGACAACGTGATGAACCACATTATCAACATATCTCACACCAAAACTTTGTGGGAGAATCTTGAGATGACTTATGCTTCCAAGACGTGAAACAATATATTGTTTCATCTCAAAAAAATGATGAACCTAAGGTAGAGAGAAGGTACATCTATTTTTGATTATTTAAGTGAATATCAAGGATTTTTTGATTAGCTGTCTGGAATGGGTATCAATTTTGAAGATGAGCTTCTAGCTCTTTTTCTTCTTAACACATTACCCAATTCATGGGAGAATTTATGTGTTACTTTAACCGGTTTTTATTCTAATGGTGCTATGAAATTTAGTTTTGTAAAGTTTGATATTTTAAATGAAGAGGTCCAAAGACGTAATCAGAAGAAATATTCTTTAGAGCTTTTAGTCACAATGAACAGGGGGAGAATCCAGGACCGGGGGCAGAGCAGTCGAGGTAAGAGTAGAGGCAGAAGCAAATCTAGATCAAAGAAAAGAGATTTTGAATGTCATAATTTTTGTAATAAGGGGAATGTTAAGAGGTTTTTTTATCAACTAAAAAAAGAGAATATAATGAAGGTAAATCCACAGAATATAAATGGTGATGGAGATGATCATTTCACCACTGCTATAGAGGGTGATCTTGTTATTGTTTATGACTCCATTAACATTACTTATGATGATTCTTGTTGGGTTGTTGATAATGGTGCTTGTTTTCACGTGACATCAAAGAAGGAGTTCTTTACATCTTACATCCCAAGTAATTTTGGGATTTTGAAGATGGGAAATGATGTTCATGCTGATGTTGTAGGCATTGAGACTGTTTTTTTAGAGACCAACACAGAAAGTAAGCTGATTTTGAAGAATGTTCGACATGCACCCGATGTTTTTTTGAATCTTATTTCTACCAGAGTTCTTGATGATGAAGGTTTTATCAACACTTTTTTTTATTTCTAAAGGAATAATTCCAAGGTATCTTTGATTGTGGATCGAGGGAAGAAGCAATCATGTTTGTACTGGACTAGAGCTTCAATTTCTTGTGATACTTCTTGCATTATTGATTGAAGTGTTTCATCCAAGTTGTGGTATAAGAGGATTAGTCACATCAGTGAGAAAGGTATTGGTTGTTTGGACAAGAGAAATATTATTCCATATTTTAAGAGTGTTAAATTGGACACATTTTATCATTTCATGGATAGAAAATAGAGTAGATTGAGTTTCAGCAGACATCCTCCACACATGAAGTCACAGGTACTTGAATTGGTACATTCTAACATTTGTGGTCCTTTGAAATCTAATTCCTTTAGTGGAAGTCTTTATTTTGTTAAATCTATTGATGAATACTCATTAAATCTTTGGGTTTATGTTTTGAATGCCAAAAGTTAGGTGCCCAATGTTTTAAAGCAATTTCATGTTTTTGCTGAGAGAGAATCAGGTAATAAATTGAAATGTATTAGCACTGAAAATTCAGGAGAGTATTGTGGTCCATTTGATCATTATTACAGGTAGGAAGGTATTCAACATCATAATATGCCACCCAAGACACCTCAGCTTAATGGTCTAGCTAAGCAGATAAATAGGAATTTTTGGAAAGAGTTCGTTGTTTTCTTTTAGAAGCAAAGTTTCTTGGACATTTTTGGGGTGAGTATTTACTTACTACTGCTTATATTATCAATTTATCACCTGTGGTTTCTTTTCATATAGACACTCCTAACAAATTTTTGTGTGACAAATAGATCAGGTACGATCACTTGTGTGTTTTTGGTTGCAAGGCTTTTGTTCATGTGCCTAATGATGAGATATCCAAGCTGGATGGTAAGACATAACAATGTATTTTTATTGGCTATGGACACGATGAGTTTGGGTACAGGTTCTATGATACTATTATAAAGAAACTTGTCAGAATATACAATGTAGTGTTTAAGGAGGATCATACTATTATAGACATTGATAAAGGAGAAAAAGCTACTTCTACAACTTCTGATGGTTTTATCAGTCTTGAGACAGGTTCTGATTCACATTTACCTCATATTGTTGATTCTTATTATCATGTTGATGTACATAATGATGCTCAAGGTGAACAGGTTGGAGTTTATGTTTCTGATTCACATTTTTTTTCTGATGATCTGGTTCTAGGGGTTACTAATGAAGTCTTAGTTAGATTCCGGAGCTTATGTCGGCATCACACCATTTCTACTTGGTATTCACCGGATGAGTATGTGCTCTTTTCTGAAGGGGGAGAACCAGAATCATTTTATGAGGTAACAGAAAGTGAATAGAAGGACATATGGGTTGTGTCAATGGTTGATGAGATGACATCATTTCATGACCACCACGCTTTTGAGCTAGTGAAGTTACTGATAGGGAAGAGATATTTTAAAAATCTGTGGATTTATCGGATTAAAAATGAAGAGTCTATTTATGTTCCACAATACAAGGCAAGGTTAGTTGTCAATGGATTCTGTCAGAAGAAATGTATTAATTTTGATGAAATTTTCTCACCTGTTGTCAAAATGTCTTATATTCAGGTTTTTCTTTGTTTGGTTGCTAGTTTGGATCTGTAGATTGAGAATATGGATGTGAAGATAGCATTACTCCATGGAGATTTAAAGGAGGATATTTATATGGAGTATCCAGATGGTTTTGTTGAAATAGGTAAAAAAACCCTTATACAGGTTGAAGAAGCGTTTGTATGGTAGGAAGCAAGCTCTGAGGAGGTGGTATAAGAAGTTTGAATCTGTCATTTCTCATCAGGGTTTCATGAAGACATCTTTTGATCATTGTGTTTTTGTTCAGAGATTTACTGAAGATGATTTTATTATAATGTTACTTTATGTTGATGATATGCTCATTTTTGGCCATGATACTTCTAGAATTGACAGATTGAAGAAGGATCATTGTCAATATTTTGTGATGAAATAATTTGGTCCAACACAATAGATTCTTGGCATGATTATCTCCCATGATAGTAAGGCCAAGAAATTGTGGTTATCTCAGGAGAGATACATTGAGATTGTTCTTTAGAGATTTTCTATGGATTGAGTGAGAGTGGTTAGTACTCCTTTTTCTTTACATTTTAAGCTCAGTTTTAGTCAGTCACCTTCTACTGATGAAGAGAGATGGGAGATGCAGCACATACCTTATTCATCCGCTGTTGTCTATTTGATGTATGCAATGGTATGTACTAGACTTGATATAGCTCATGAAGTTGGTGGGTCTGTAATTTTCTTTCAAATCCTGGTAGAGAGCATTGGAGAACAGTGAAGTACATTTTTTTTTGTCTTCATGGTACTTTTGATCTAATATTGTGTTTTAGAAAAGGGGAACCTGTGCTTTTTAGAATTACAGATTCTGATATGATAAGACATATAGATTCGAGGAGGTTTACTTTAGGCTATTTGATCACTTTTGCAGGGGATGTATCTTGGCAGTCTAGATTGTAGAGATGTGTTTCTTTATCTACCACAGAGTCAGAGTTTATTTCAGCTACTGAGGCATGCAAATAATTGTTGTGGATGAAAACTATTATTTGAGAGCTCAATTTAAATCAGGAATGGTTTGTTTTTTTATAGTCAGAGTGCTATTTTTTTGGGAAAGAATTCCACTTTTAATAGTAGGTAAAAACATATCGTTCTTAGATATCATTGGATCTACAACATCCTTTATTCAATATAGTTAGAGCTTAAAAAGATCCACACTGATGACAACGGGTCATACATGTTGACCAAGAGTTTACCGAGAGGAAAATTTGAGACTTTCCGACTAATTGCAGTGTTGTCGGTGATCCCCACTTGATTCGGAGGGAGAGTTTATTGGGAACCTTCCTGGTTAGCGCACCGCGTTACACCTCCTCAATTGGAGCACCACGCAATTTCTCTTTTAATGAGGTGTTTTTAAAGCAGGCCAAGACAATGTGAATTAATTCACACGGTGACACACTTTTGACGTGGAGAAATTATTTGATATAGATTATTTTTCCTATATAAGGAGGAAGTGGAAAGGCATTTCAACACACTGACATCAACAACATGGAGAGAAAATCCCATTTGGCTATCGCCTTTCTTCTAAGATCATCTTTCTAGATCTCTACCTTTGTATCCATAGTTTTCTTCTTGAGAATTACTTTTGAGATCCATTCAATTTTAGGTAATATCTAATGTGTACCTCTTGATTTTAGTGGATCCCTCTTTTTGGAATAGGTCCTGTGGTTTTTCTCATTTTGGGTTTTCCACGTAAAAATTTCTGATGTCAACTTTATTTTTCTGTACTTAATTTTGTCGTTACGCATCTTCTTTTATTTATAGGAAAAGATTTTATTATCCGCTACTCATTCACCTTTTTCTATTGTTTGTAGGTTTGTCACTTTACCATATTTCCCAACACAAAGAAGTAAGGTTCAGTTAATTTTCTAGGTTCTTGGTAGAAGTCGATTTAAGTTCTAACTTTGATTTAGAAAGTAGTGCCTTTCAAAGAGGATGATGACTTTAATTTTAAAATCGCTCATGAAATATTACCTTCTTTTTTATATGGCTTATAGATATAGGGGACATTCCAAAGATAAGTGCTTCAAGGATGATGTATGCTCTTTGTTCTCTTAAGGAACATAATTCAGAGAATTATTGGAAGAGGAATTTGAAGAATGTAGAATCACACCCAGCAATTGCCTCGGTGTCTACATAGGAGTCAACTGAGAAGGTTGCTGGGAGGGAGAGGTCTAATGGTAATGCAATGGAAAATGGGTCTTTGTTTGGAACTGGATAGGTTCATGGTGCTTTTGCTCAAGGAAAACTTGATATCACTGGCAGTGATAGGGTAGTCTCCATTGGGGTCACAGCTAGTTTATAAATCATAGACATCCTCAGCTGTAGGGGGGAAAATCCCTCAGGAAGATTTGCAAGGTCAACAGGTGAAGGAGAAAACAGCCGGGTTTGTAGCTCTTGAGTCTGTTGTTTCCCAATATCAAGTGAAAACTAATCTAAGTATGAATAGAATCCTAGGATTGTGGGATGATGTTGAGGAAGGGAAACACTGGGATGTAGGATGATGAAGATGTTCATGAGGAAACTGTCTGTGAGATGGATGCACAAGCTGATACAGATTATCAACTAGTGCAGGAGAATATTCTTTTGGACTCAGGAGAACACAAAAGGGAAAAATATTTAGATAACTCTTCTTTTCAACCAAATCCTGGGAGGGGATCTATTATGGGTAGGGTGGGTGTGGCCACTCCTTTTTACACACATATTCAGGAAGTGGTTGTAACAGACAGGGAAGTCAAATCTGCTCCTTCCAAGGGTGTTGAATTGAGATGCAAGGACCGTCTTCAGAGTGTTGGGAGCCTTGTTTCTTCTTCTTATGATTCAATTTCATGTCAAAAATATAGGTCTCCAAAATCTACTCGATCAGACCAAGAAAGTGCAGTGTAAAGTCAAAAAGTTGATAGAATAGGCAGTGCAGAAAAATCCTCCCAATCCAAAGGGGTTGACTTGAGATTCATGGATGATTTTCAAAGTGCAGTGGGTATTGAAGACCCAACTTCATGTCAAAAATCACCAAAATTTACTAAACACGATCTGAGACCACCTATGTGTAAGGTTTCTACTTCCAATTCCTTTATTGTACTTGATACTCCTAAAATTACAATGGAGGAATCTAAAATTAAGGAAGTCAGCTAGGGAGGAGGATTCCCTTACCATTATGGATGCTACCTAATTTGAAAGGGGCCCTATGAATTAATAGAGATGAGGATGATGGCCTCATGGTTGGGGAGCTCAGGCGGCTCAACACAATATGAGTCTTCTCTCTCAGACACAGTTCCGAAAGTACCTTGGACTTTGATGTTATTGTTTTAAGATGGATTTTTGGCTTTTGTGTTATCTTTTTCATTTCCCTTTGGCTCTTAGAATGAGGGCCGAAATGTTGTGACTAGTCCCTTTCTTCTCCTTACTCCTTTTGGTTTCTTAAACAAGGGGTTTGACCACAACATGTTTAGATTAATCATGGGATAAAAACTCTGTTAAATATTTGAAATAAAACATATTTTTTTATTTCCTTAAATATTCATATAAAATAGAAAATATAAAAATTTTACATTTTATCATTATACTTTTTATTATAATTGAACATGTGTTTTTTGATTTATTTGCTATTTTTGTCATAAAACAAGACATAAAATATATGTTCTGACTTTTTATTGGCTAATTTTTTATAATGTAGTTTGTGTTCTGACTTATTATTATATTTTTCAAATAAAATAACTTACAAATCACATGTTTCACATATTTTATTTAATTTGTTATCATAATAAATCATGCATTTTGTAATTTTTTTAGTCATTTTTTGTTATATATTGAAAATCACATGTTCTATTATTTTTTCCATTTTTATCGTAATAAAATGTGATGTCATTTTTTAGTAATGATAGAACATGTGTTCTACTATGTTTTCTGTTAATATTTTTGTAAAATAGCATGTTTTATACATTCTTTATTTCACTTTTCATATAAAATAGTAAATAGAACATGTGTTCTTTAATTGTCTTTTTTATTGAAATAAAACATATGTTGTGTGGTTTAAAAATATATATGTGTGTTATAAAAGATAGAACATATACTCCATGATTTAAATTTAAATTTTTATTCTAAAAAACATGTGTTCTACTTTTTTTAAATATTTAATTATTATTAATGAAAAAAAAACCTTCTGTTGTAATTTTTTATGATATTGTAATTGAATGAATTTTAGGTATTTTTTATTTAATTTCCAATATAAAATATAAAAAAAACATGTTCTCGTTCTAAATCCAAACACTCTCAATTTAAAATTCAAACTTTGGAGAGAGAATTAAGAATAAAATGGTTTTTGACTCATTAGGGATAAGATAGAATACATCGAGTGTAATTTTTACAAATAATTGTTTGATAATGTTATAGATGTCGATTGAGAGACCATGTTATTTCAAAAGTTGTTCATTTTCAATATTTAGGCTCATTTTTTCAATATGATGAAGATATTAATGAAAATGTATATCATAATATTCAAAATAGATGAATGAAATGGAGAAATAATTTCGAAGTGTTTTATAACTATAAAATTCTTTTGAAATTAAAGGGTAAATTTTACAAGACTATCATTAAACCAAATACTCTATGGCAGTGAGTGTTGGCCTATAACAAGACATCTAAAACAAATTAGGGTAACATAAATGAAAATGTTAACATGGGAATGTGAGCATACTAAAATTATAAAATAATAAATGAATGTGTTCGAAAGAAAATTGGAGTTTCTATAAATGATGAAAATATGACTGAGAATAGATTATGATAGTTTGGATATGTTAGAAGTGTTAGGTACCGGGATGGGCAGTGGAAGTTGATGGGCCAAGATATTAAATTATTTTTGCATCATTGGAGCAATGTTACGATGTTGACTCCAGTTAGCTATCCTGGTACGGTCCAAGGACTACACATGGATTTGACAGAGCACAAAAATATAAAATGAACAAGTACCTTGTTCGGATCTGACGTGTGTAAGTTCGTCGTAGGATTCCAGCAACCATTGCTCGAAGACTCTGACGTCTAAGTCCTCTAGATCATCCACACAAACATTTTGATCTACATGTGCATCGTTTGTTGGAATCTGGGTGCTAGCACGGTACACTAATGATCTATTCGATGTTGTAGTGATCACCGCAAGGCAAGAGACTTCGATCCAAGAAGGATAGTCTTGAAGTTCTTCATTTCTTGAGAGAATCTCTCTCTAGACTCCAGGAGGAGATATAGGCTCTCAAATTTTACACATGAATAGTTACATGGGGAGAGCCTAGTATGGGTTCCCAGCCCCCGTATAGTAGATATTCACATTACAAGTTTTATAAATATTTATTTATGTCAAATTAAATTATGCCATAAAAATATTTATAATTTTATCACTAACTGAAATATATATTAAATATATATTTCATGATAAAATTGAGTCTATAACTCGACTCACTTCTCCTGAAAATATTAAATGAACCCTAGATATTCAAATCCGTTTGAATAATATTTTATCTTTGTATTTACTAATCACTTGTAAATACATGTTATAAATAAATTCAACAAATTATTCCAAACTTGAATAATTAAAGAATTTATTTATTACTCGGTGATCCATAGAACTTGGATAATAATTATACCTCTTGGAAGGGCCCACCAAGTTCAATATTCCTATTACCATAATAGGCCAAATTCTCAAAGCGCTATAGTGTGTGACCCTCTAGGCCCTTATCTCAATAGCAGTGAATAATATCCATCGACCAGGAGTGGGGTCTAGCAACCCATAGATGCCCCTATAGAGATATGGTAAAGTCAAATAAATGAAAACTTTGTTACAAACATGGTCTATGTAATATAATATATTCTTCATCAATATCTCAATAAAAAAGAATGCACACTTGTTTCATCATCCTTTATGTTGCTTTATTTCATTTGTTGATTTGTCTGGATGGTATTACCTTCCACTAACATGGCCATAGATTTAATGAAGTTGCAACCATCCTAATCAACCACGCTCGAGATATTTCTTCCTAAACTTGGAAGCAATAAATCCTATATTGATCATTCAATCAATTCCATGTCCCCAAGGACACACCCAACACACACTACCTCGCCACAAATTTATCACCATGGTTTTCTCCCTGCATAAAAGTACACAATTAAATGAAATCTATTTATAATGATATCAATTCTCAAGAATATTACACATGTTCATAGGTAGGAATGACCAATGACACATGAAACATGTGGTGTTCCTATTATGAGGGTCTGTCCTCATGATCTCAACTACTAGAGATCATCAAGTGTGAACTTCATGAGAAGAAGCCTTAATGCTTATGATCCCCTAGCACCTGATGGTCACACATCATCTGTGTCCTTTTAGAATGATGTAAATGGACCATAGGACGTTACTTTAAGATTACTTTCATGGCATCTTGGGGTTCTCATTATAGCCGGGGATCTTCTATAACCCTTTGATATGACATGTAATCTAAGGACATTTCCATAAACAAAATGGATGCAGAAGTATCTACATTATTATGGAAATATAAACACATGTATATATATAAAAAACTAAATACATGTAATGGTAATCAAAGTACAATACAAGTTCGGTCTAGGGAACACACTTTCAACACTCCCACTTTCACAAGAGCCAACTGCTAACAAGTTTTAATCTGCTAGCTCTCACATGAGAATCATGCTTCTGCTAAGAAATGGATTTGGTCAGGGGGTCTTCCACATTGTCCTATGTGTCTACTCAACAAATTGAAACTTCACCTCTTTGAGAAAAATCTCTCAAGAGATGAAGCTTTCGATGAATATGATTTGTCATCTGGTGAGACCTGGTCTCCTTGGAAAGCACCACTGTAGCAGTATTATCACAATATACTAGAACAAGGTCTACACTACATATCCAAACTGCTTTCTTTTTTGTATAGGAAGATGCATTATATTCAAAATCTACTTTATAATCGGAAACCACAGCTTGATTTGAGCTTCTCCATCTCACTGCACCACCATTCAGGAAAAATATGTAGCCTAACTTTGATTTCCGATCATCATGATCTATCTAGAATCCATCATCACTGTATCCCCTCACTACTAGTTCCTCATCTCCTCCATACACTAGGAACATATCCTTTGTATGTCTCAGGTACTTTAGGATAGTTTTAACAACTGCCCAATGCAGCTCTCCTGGATTGGATTGATATCTACCCACCATGCATAAAGAAAAGACAAAATCAAACCTAGTACATAGCATGCCATACATGATAGAACCCACTGCTGAGGCATAAAGTATTCTACTCATTCTGTCAATCTCATCCTATGTTTGTGGACACATTTTCATAGATAGATTTATACCATGTGACATATGCAACAATCCTCTCTTGGATTGTTCCATATTTTACCTCTCGAGTACCTTATCAATATATGTACTTTGACTTAGCCCAATTACCCTTTGAGATCTATATTGATTTATCTTTATCCCTAGAATGTTGGATTATTCACCTAACTCTTTCATGGAGAAGCCTTCATTTAACCAAGTCTTAACTGACTGTAATACTTGCACCTCATTTCCCATAATTAATATGTCATCAACATATAATACTAGGAAAACTATGTCATTCCCTTTAACCTTTTTATAGACACAAGGCTCACTTTAATTTTTGACAAAAACCAAACTCTCTTATGGCCTCATCAAAATGAACATTCAATGATCATGATGCCTGCTTCAATCCATAAATGGATCTCTATAGATTGCATACTTTATTGGCATTCTTTGACTTGAAAAACCCTTAGGGTTGAGTCATATAGATGTATTCAACCAAATTCACATTTAGAAAATAATTTTTGACATCCATTTTGCAAATTTCATAATCATTAAAGGTTGTTATTGCAAGAAACATTCTGATGGATTTAAGCATTTCTACTGCTGAGAAGGTTTCATCATAGTCGATGCCTTGACATTGTCTGTAACCATTTTCTACCAATATTTCTTTAAAGGTATTAACCTCACCATCCATGTACAACTTCTTATTTAATACCCATTTTCATCCAATTGGCTTTACATCAGCTGGAGGGTCTACCAAAATCCAACCTTGATTTTGGTATATGGACTCCATCTCAGAATTCATGGCTTCTTTCCATTTAGTAGCTTCTTTGCCTTCTACTGCTTCCTTTTAGATTAGAGGTTCATCATCATCAAGGACTAATGTTTCACTTGACTCGATGATATGAAAACCAGAATGCTCTGGTTCTATAACCTCTCTCATATACCTATACAGTATTTGTGTCTCAGGAATAACTTCTTCTTCCACCTCCTCTTGTGGAAATTATTCCTCTACCAACTCTTTGGCATCTGGAGCATTAACTTCATCTAAGTCAACCTTGATCCCACTATTTCTAATAGAAATGTGTTATCTTTATAGAAATATGGTATATATTTCCATAATAACTTTTCTATCTAAATGGTTATATAGGTAATATCCTATAGTTTCCTTAGGATAACCTATAAAGATGCACTTGGTTCGTCTGGATGATAATTTGTCACTTGGTAAAGTCTTGAAAAATGCCTCACACCCCCATACACATATGTGTATTAGACTGGGTTTCTTTCCATACCATAAATCATATATAATCCCATTTGTAGATTTAGTTGGTACTCAGTTAAGGGTATATGTTTTTGTCTGCAAAGCGTATCCCCGAAAGGATAATGGAAGAGTTGCATGACTCAACATTAATCCGACCATGTCAAGCAAGGTCCTATTCTTCCTTTCACTAACACCATTCCATTTTGGTGTATAAGGAGGAGTGAGTTGATATACTATCCCACACTCCTTCAAGTGATCAATGAAATCTTGGTTAAGATATTATTCGTATCGGTCTCAGCGGAGTGATTTTATATTCTTACCAAGTTGGCTTTCTACTTCATTTTGGTATTCCTTAAATATTCAAAAGGAATTTGACTTATACCGCATTAAGTAGATATATCCATACCTATTATAGTAATTGGTAAAAGTAATGAAGTATGGAAAATCACCCCTTTCCTCTACTGGGAATGGACCACATACATCAGTGTGTATTAATTCTAGTATTTCATTGGCTCTTTATCTTATTCCTGAGAAAGGTGATTTGGTCATTTTTACTTGTAAACAAGCCTGACATACATCTAAGGAATCTAATTTTATCGAGTCTAAATACCCTTCTTTATGTATTCTTTTTAATCACTTATCGTTTACATGACCAAGCCTGAAGTTCCATTGGTGGGTGATATTTGAGTCATGTTGGCTGTTTTTGTCATTAATTTCCATTATGGGGTTCTCGAGTTCCAGTATGTATAAACCATTGTTAAGATGTTCCATACCATAACATATGTTATCCCTATAAAAGAGAAAAAATTTATTTCCAAACTTGAAATAAAAACCCGTAGTGTCTAAACTCGACAGAGAGATAATATTCCTGGTAACATAAGGTACATAAGAGCAATTGTTGAAAACTAGAACCAAAATAGTTGGCAAGGTTAAGTGATAGTCTCCCACTGCCAAGGATACCATACATTCACTATTTTCATCTTAGAGATCCACTTCACCTTTTGCAATCTTCTTGAACCTACATGGTTCCTGTATATGAATAAAAATGTGTGAGCCACATGTCGTATCCAATACCAAACTTGTAAATAAGGATAGATTGCATTCAATGACAAAAATACCGGAAGTAGAAGCATCAATTTGCTTCTTCTTCCCAGCTCTGCAGTTCTTCTTCCAGTGGCCTTTCTTTCCACATCCAAAGCAGACAACTTCCTTCTCATTACTTTTCCTCTGAATCTTTGTCTTCTTTGCAAGATGATGCATCCGTGTCTTTGGCCTTGACTTGGCCTTAGACCCCTCTGACGTTACCTTGTTTTTCTTTTTCACCATAAGGATAGATGAATTGGTATTTTTTGTATCCTTACCACCTTGGAGAACTAAAGCAAAAAGTTTTGGGAGTGACTTTGTCATATAATTCATGTTATAATTGACAATAAAAGTTAAGAAGCTTGACGATAAAGAGAAAATAATGAGATCTACTTCTAGTTCTTGGTTCAATTTGAACCCAAGGGCTTCAAGCCTCTCAATATACCCAATCATCTTGAGTATGTGAGGACTGAATTAGTGACCATCTTCTAGCATGCACTTATAAATGGCACTTGAGATATCATATATTTCCTATCTATCCCTCTCTTGATATAATTCTTAGAGATGTGAAAGCATCTTATAGGAGTCCTCATCCTCATGTAGTTTTTGCAATTGGCTGGACATGGATGACAACATGATGCATTATACATCAAGTGAATCATCTACATTATTTCTCCATTTATCTTTTTCTTCCTTGATTGCTCCTTGAGGAGGCTCAACAGGAACTGAGGATTCAAGCACATATAACTTCCTTTCTTGCTGTAGTACTATGCACAAGTGCCTGTACCACTCCTAGAAGTTATTGCCGATCAGGATATTGTCTTTTTCCAGAATCGATCAAAGTGATAAAGTACTTGTGGTGTTAGTGATTTCCATCTTAAATCTACACCAGATAAACATTTAGTAGTTAGTACTTTGTCTTGATTACCTTTTTACATTTATGATTAATAAATTATTATATCATTTTAATGTCTCCCACTATTTTAATGAACCTTAATTTCCATCACTATTAGATTTAGAATACTCTATCCCTTGAGTATTCTAGTGGAAAGGACCCTAAAAACCTCCCTCATCATCTACAAGTTATGGCTACGCCACTACTCGGAGGGTTTCTAGGTAGGCACTAGGTTTCCCAATATCTTGACTTGTGGATCCTTGCATTGTTGAGTAAAGTACCAGATTTTGGAATCTAAACTTGATTTCCTTGACATCTTACCTATAAAGTGATATCAAGTTATCTATGACTAATCCTTGACTACTCACTTTATTTATTTCGACCCAGTTCTCTCATGAGAATGCCCTGGTAGTAAGAAGCACTCTCAACTAAGGCTAACGAGCACCCCAAACACCCAGCTTTTTTTAAATGTGAGAAATGGAAGGATTTTGGAATTAATATATCTTTGAGGGATTTTTATATTTATTGAAAATTATAATCATTTTCTATTTATATGTTCAAACTAGATTGTAGCATGCACAATTGAACATTCAATAGAAATACATTTTTCGCTTCTTAATGCATTTTTACCTTGTTTACTATTCTATGTGATCAAGTAATAATCATGAATTCACATAAAACAATAAAAAATGCATAAAGTTAAATCATGCAATCTGACTGGTCTTGAGCATTCTATTATGATCGATCCATAATGGATCAATCTTGACCTAGGGGAATCCATACCTGAGTCGACACCTGACTCACATTGCAGCCATCCCCAATGCAATGCGCTCAGCTCCTGTCCGGATTACGGCCTCGACATGGCGTGATATGTATCTCGGATTATCATTGTTTAATTACAAATATACTTGAACACAGGCGACGGGGTCTTGGGGTACAAAATACAACTTGTGTAATGGACACGTAGGCCCTTATACATATTTTAATTAATAGATGATTTGCAGACCATCATTTATCTAATTAATTATTACAATCATTACATGCATTGAATAAATAATTAAATAAATAAACCTAAAATGAACAGTTTGGTCGCTTTCTCAAGACCAGTCAGTATAAATAAATTGAAATTAAAAATTAAATTACAATAAAATTTAAATAGTATGAGGTCACTCTAATAAATTAAATGAATTTAAGTGAATTAAATTAATTTATTTTTATTAGTTCCATTTGTTTAATTTAACTTTAATTCTAAAAATTAAATTAAACCATTAATTTAATTTTAACTATAAAATTAAATCAAACTATTAATTAAATTTTAATTCTAAAATTAAATTAAACAATTAATTTAATTATAATTATAATTAAATTAATGTTTCAAATTAAAATAAACTAAACCCCCAATATAATTCTAATTAATTTAATTTAAAAAACTAAATTAATTAAAATTAATTGACAAGGTCACCTATAGCTGGGAAGGAGTCCAGCAAGAGTATGAACTGCCGCAAGGGAGTCTTACTGGAGTAGGGCCAAATCACAGCATGACCACGGTGTGTCCACCAGGTCCAGCAGCACCCACAGTGGCATTATCTTTCAGTTGGCAGCGATCTCCTCTGGCAATGTGTGGAGGCAGCTGGGTACCGGTCGGGCCACCCACCCAGGGTGGCAGCCCGCTGCTCCGACCATCTGCAAGGGTGGCAGGCTGGTTGTTCTGGTGTGGCACCGAGCAAGGAGAAGGAGAAAGTTGATGCAGTAGAGAGGGAGGTCGGGCAGCACGATCCAGAGATGGAAAGTAGGTCCTAGTGCTGAAGCCAGCGGCGACTGGGAGGGGTGTGGTCCAACACGACCTGGTCCGGCAGCCGAGGGGGACATTTCTGCTATGCGGCGCGAGTCGGTGATAGCGAGGAGGCCGAATCACGGGGTTCTGGGTGCAGCACTCCGGCGAGGCACGAGTCTGGTCCTGCGGGAAGGGAGGCGGCCAGGGGTCTGGGGTGGTGTGCAAGCTCAGAGCAGACCGAGAAGAGGGATCGACAAAGGCTTAAGGGACCTGAGGTGGCTTCACGCGGGGCCTCAACTAGGGTTTCTCACCATGGGGTGGCCTTCTTGTGTGTGAAAGAATACCTGTGGGTCTTCTTTCCCATTTTTTTATTTTTTCTTTATACAAAATCAACACCCCATTTCCCTTTTTTATTTATAATTAAAAAAAACGAAGAAGACCCACTTTGGGGTCATGGTCTCCATATTTTTTTTATTTTTAACTTTAAAGTCTAAAGACTTTAAATAAATAATAAAATGAATTGAACCAAGTATTGAATGACCCCCTTTGATTAATATTTTTATTTTTATTTAAATTGAAAAAAATAAAATAATATTATAGTATAATATATTTTAATTATCTCTTAAAAATAAACCCACTAGATTAATTATGGCAACTGAATTCTGGCCAAAGCGTGTCTATATTTTAGTACTTTGAAGAACACATAAATAAAATTAAAACACGTTCTTTATCAAATAATAATCCGAAAATTTAAAACTGACGACGTAGATCCAATTAAAATTTTCAAGTGGCCTTAACTTGGTCATTCAGAAAGAGATTGACGTGCAGTCAGATCCATTGGAACTGATTTAATACCCTGTACTTAAATTTAATGCAATTTAATTTTTTATTTTGACTATGAGAAATCATGCTTCCCTTTGAAACCACTGTTAGGTACGAGGATGGGTTGTGGAAGCTGATGGGTTGGGATATTAAATGTTTTTGCATCACTGGAGCATTGTTATGATGTCGACTCCAGTGAGCTATCCCAGTATGGTCCAAGGACCTCGCATGGATTTGATGGAGCAAAAAAAATATAAAACAAACAAGTACCATGTTCGAATCTAACATGTGTAAGTGCGTCGCATGATGTCAGTGACCGTTGCTCGAAGAATCCGATATCGAAGTCAACTAGATCATCCACACATGCCTTTCGAATCTGTGTGTGTGTCATTCGTTGGAATCTGGGTGCTATCATGGTACACCAATGATCACTTCGACACAGTTGTGATCACCACAAGGCAAGAGACTTCGATCCAAGAAGGATAATCTTGATGTTATTTCTTTCTTGAGAGAATCTATCTCTATAATTTAAGAGGATAGAGAGGCTCTCAAATTTGACACATGAATAGTTACATGGGGAGGGCCTCTCTCTTACTTATATAAAGAATATCTAGAAAACCCGATATGGGTTCCTTACCCTCATGTAGTAGATATTCGCATTAAATATTTTATAAATATTTATTTATGTAAAATTAAATTATTCCATAAATAATATTTATAATTTTATCACTAACTTAAATATATATTAAATATATATTGCATGATAAACATGATTCTATAAATGGAATCACTTCTCCTAAAAATATTAAACAAACCCTAGACATTTAAATCCATTCGAATAATATTTTATCTTTGTATTTACTAATCATTTGTAAATACATGTTATAAATAAATTCAAAAAATTATTCCAAAATTGAATAATTAAAGAATTTATTTATTACTTAGTGATCCATAGAACTTGGATAATATTCGGTCCTCTTGGCGGGGCCCACCAAGTTCTATATTCTTATTCCCAGAATAGGTCATATTCTCAAAGCACTATAGTGTGTGACCCTCAAGACCCTTATCTCAATAGTAGTGAATAATATCCACTAACCCAAAGTGGGATCTAGCATCCCATCGAGCCCCCTATAGAAATAAGGTAAAGTCAAAGCAATGATTACCTTCCTACGATCATGGTCTGTGTAATATAATATCTTCATCATCGATATCTCAAAAAATCAGAATGCAAACTAGTTTCATCATCCTTTATCTTGCTTTATTTTATTTGTTGATTTTTTCGGGCGGTCTTCCCTTCCACTACCTTGGCCATGTATATAATGAAGGTACAACTATCCTAATCAATCAGGCCCAAGATGTCTCTTCCTTAACTTGGAATCTAAAAATCCCATCTTGATCATTTAATCAATTTCATGTCACCAAAGACATACCCAACACAAACAACCACTCCATGGCTTTATCGCCATGGTTTTCTCCTTGCATCAAAGTACGCAATTAAATGACATCCATTGATAATGATATCAAGTATAAAGACCATTACACATGTCCATAGATAGGAATGACTAATGACACATGAAAAATGTGGTGTTTCTATTATACAGGTACTCAACTACTAGAGATCATCAAGTGCAAACTTCATGAGAAGAAGTCTCAATGCTTATGAGCCCCCAAAAACAGATGGTCAAACAAAATTTGTGTCCTTTCAGAATGATGTAACTGGACCATAGGATGTTACATTAAGATTATTATCATGGCATCTCGGGGTTCTCATTATAGCCTGGGATCTACTATAACCCTTTGATACGACATATAATCTAAGGAAATATCCACAAACAAAATAGATGCAAAAGTATCTACACTATTATGGAAAGATAAACACATGTATATATAACAAACTACATAAATGTAGTGGTAATCAAATTATAATACAAGTTGGTTCTAAGGCACCCACTTTCAACAAGAATAAGACCTAAGTATGCGTCTGTTAACAGGGTAAACTTAATGTCAAATTCACTTATTAAAAGAAGTAGAAGTAGAACTAAAAGGACCCTTAAAAAATAATTAATGATAATATATCTCTAAATGACTTCAATGAAAATATGATCTTCAATAACTAGATGAAAAACTATTTATGACGTCTCAATTTTCATGTCGATTATTTATAATCGACGTGAAAATCTAGGAATATGATATTTTTATGTCGGTTTTTAATTAACCGAAGTGGAAAAAATAGTTTTTACCTAGGTTATATAAAAATCAATGTGAAAAACGCATATTTAATTCTCTTTCATGTTGGTTATAATATTACCCACGTAAAAAACTATATTTCCACATCAGTTAAATGATAACTGACATAAAAAATCTTTTAAAAATTTATGAATCAATGGAGGGTTCAATTCACGGCCTTCTATTATCAAGACGCAAGTCTCATTTCTCTCTCACCAAATCCCTAACTCTCTCATTTCTTCGATCTGGTGATCCAATCTCACATTACTATCTAAATAAACCCTCATGTTTCATCGGCCTCATGTTACGCATCAAAAATAGATCTGAAGTAAGACTCACACATTGTTGTTTCTCTCTTTTCGGTCATTCTTTTTCATGGAATCTCTAACCAACAATTGTTTGATTAGGTGAACTTTTTGGATTACCATCTTTATACACTTGGTTTTTTTTCAGCTTCATCATTGTATGTTAGATTCTAGATCTACTCGTCACCAACTAGCTCACCTGAAGGTATGAATATCTTTTATAATGTGTTAATTAGTTGTTCCTGATTTTATTTGTAGTATGAATTAGTTGTTCTCATTCAATATATTTTATCTTTGGATTACTTTAAAATTATTTTATACAATTTTTCATGCTAATGAGTTTGTAAAGGTATGCATACCATATGTAAAGGTATGCAAACCATATTATTACCGGTGTTATGTAAAGGTATGTATACCATATTATTAATGGCGTTTTTTAAACAATGTGATATGATATGAAGTATATGATGATGTTACTGAACATAATAAAATAAATAACTTGTAAACTATATCTAGATGACGTCATCTGACACCCGCATACGATATGCATGATCTAAAGGAATATGTAGACTGATCTGAACCATCCTCTATATGCAGTACATATGAATATCAAATAGCGTGCAATCAAGTGTAATTAGTTTGTAGCTTAGCTAGTTTGGAAAACAAATTTACTGTCAATGAAACTACTCCTATAGAATTAAATACAAGGTTTTCATTCTACAAAAACATATTTGAGTGTTTATTTAACTCTGGACATTGATTAAACTATAATTTTATATCATTTTCATCACACACCAGCCCAGGATCCGGGTTTTTCTGGCTCCTTGGCTTGTGCTTATGAGTCAAAGGGTCTCTTGTGAGTGCAACATGTTAGGAGTGATTGCTAAAATCCTTATAAATAGAATTTGAAATCAATATGACACTGACATAGAGTGAACATGATGCACAATAATATAATAGGCATCATTTTTTTCAACTGTGGGTCAGATCTAACTATATAGCTGGGGCATGTTTCAAAAGAATCAATTTAAATATGCTCTACGCATACAGTATGCATACAATTGTTTCAAAGTACTTACACTTGTATGCATACAATATGAATCATTATGCATAGTTTAATGGTGTACACCAATATCATACATTTAATATATAAAATAACAATATATCATATTTTTATAGTAGGCAATATCATTATGCATTTTACAATAGTTTCAAATCCAACTTTTGTTTCAATTCCACTTATTGTAGCATTTGGTGTAGATTGAATACTATTTATAAAATACATTTTTGTACATTAATGTGCATGGTCATGTGTTTTAATGGTACTTTGGGGCATTACAAAAGGTTTAATGGGTGATGAGTCTACTTTTTAAAGAATCAGACCAACCAGGTACCCAATTAGGCAATAATATGTACCATAAGATGTCCCATGAAGCAAGTTTTAATGTTAATTTTTTTAAACTAAGACCCAATTTATGATTTGAATATATTTTTAATTACAAAATAGAATAAATTTTTTATTTTTATAAATAATAAACTATAATTATTTGTTCTCATTATATATTTTTTATGGATATCATTGTACATATTTTTTAATAATTTTATAAGGTTATATTCATTTATTTTTACATGAGAAATTTTTTAAACGAATCTATAATGTAATTTCTTCTGCATGACTGAATTTTCTCATCAAAATTTTCTATTTTCCTTATAATGTTTTCATTCTTGGTTTTCTATATTTTTCAATGTCATTTCTAATCTCAATATTTTATAAATTTGTACCTCTATTTTTTATACTTATTTTTGACATTTTTTATAGATAATAATGAATAGAAGTTGGATTAATGAACCTTGGATAAGTGATGAATATAAGGAAAGTGTCATTTTTTTGGAATTTTATAAAAAAAATATTTCAAACAACGATATGTTTTTCTATCCATGTCTAAAATGTTTAAATTTGAAGAATTTGGAAAGTATAGAGATCAAAGATCATTTAATTTTTTATGTTTTTTAATTTTAGTTACACCCCTTGGATTTGGAATAGTGAAACTGGGAATAATTTCAAATCTATTGATGATGGTGCTTTGTTAGATGATAAATCTGATCAACTTGATGAAATGATTCATGATATTGAAGTAGGTAAAATTGAGAAACAATATAAAATTGAGATTTTATATGCTAATGCTGAAAAACCATTATATATGGGTTGTATGGAATATATGGCTTTATTGACGTTGTTAAGATTGATTAACCTGAAGGAAAAACATGGATGGAATGACAAGAGTTTTACAAAGCTTCTACAATTGTTGAAATATATTTTTCCTAAAGACAAAAATATTCTAGATTCACATTATAAAGCTATGAAAATATTATTCCTGATGGTATTGGGGTACAAGAAAATACATGTTTTCCCAAATGATTGTGTGTTATATAGGAAAAAATAAGAATTTATTTTAGAGTGTCCTAAATGTGGGACATCACGGTATAAGTTAAAAGAAAAATCACTAGATAATTTAGGAATTATAGAGATCCTTGCCAAGTCATTTTTGTATCTTCCTATAATTCCTTGTTTCATACATTTATTTACAAATTCACATGATGAAAAAATGTTAAGATGACAAGAAAATGAGCAGATATGTGATGGAAAATTACGGCATCTAGCTGATTGTCCACAGCGGAAGAAAATTGATCACCAGTTTCCTATATTTGGAAATGAAGTTATAAATATTAGGCATGGACAGTGCACATATGTAATGAATCCATATCAAAACCTTAGTAACACACATAGTTCATGAACTGTTTTATTGGTAATTTAAAACTTAGCTCCTGAATATTGTTTTAAGTGAAAATATTTCATGTTGATATTAATGATATCTGAACCAAAATAGCCCAAAATTTTTATTGATGTTTTATTATCACCATTAATTTATGATTTGAAACTTTTATGGGAAGACGATATTAAGGTGTATGATTCTTATAAAATGGAATATTTTCAACTTCATGAAATGATTATGTTCACTATAAATGACTTCCCAACAAATGATAATTTTATTGGATACAGTGTTAAGGGGCATAATGCTTATACAATTTGTGAACAACAAACTTCATACTATCAACTGCATCATGGGAGAAAAATAGTATACATGGATCATAAAAAGTTTTTCCATAGGGATAAATTTTATAGAATATTAAAAAATTCATTCAATGGTTCACATGAATTTGTTAGCACTCTTAAACCTTTTTCAACTGATCAATATTTTTAGAGGGTGAAAAACATTTATGTGATATTTGGAAAGAGATATAAATATGATAATTCTAGAAAAATTTGGATGAAACGATCAATATTTTTTGGTTTACCATATCAGAGATATCATGAGGTCAAACATGATATTGATTTCATGCACATGGATAAAAATATATGTGACAGCTTGATTAGAACATTGTTAGATATTAAAGAAAATACTAAAGATGGGATGAATGAAATATTGGGCTTAATCTCAATAGGAATATGTTTAGAGTTATCTCTCACTTCTAATGTAAGGTGAAAATTCCTACCCCTATCTTGTTATAAATTATACAAGAGGGAGAAAAATATATTTTTTTAGTGTCTTTATGATATCAAAGTGTCTCATGATTATTCATCAAATGTATATTTTTTTTGTTTCTTTAAAGAATTTGAAGTTGATAGTTATGAAATATCATGATTTTCACATCATGATGCAACAAAGATTACCAGTTGCATTGTGTGGAATATTTCCCATTCATATTAGAATGACTATCATGAATGTGTGTTATTTCTTCAATTCAATTTGTAATACGTAGATTTATCTGAACACTTTGAAAAATTTAGAGAACGAAACAGTTTATATAATTATTCAATTGGAAATTTATTTTCCTCCATCATTTTTTGATATCATGGTTTATTTGGTGTGAGAAATAAAGCTTTTCAGACTTGTATATCTACATTGGATGTATCCTTTTGAAATGTATATGAAGATATTAAAGGGATATGTTAAGAATCCATATCGACCTAAAGCCTCCATTATTGAGAAGTATATCTTTGAAGAAGTTAAAGAGTTTTGTACAAGGTTTTTTTTGTAGTGGAGCACATCGGTTTACCTACTTCTCACCATGAATGAGTCAATTATGTGGGAAAGGGGATCCATGGGTTTAAAGTAAAATTATTGACATGTGAAGAGATAAAGAAGGCACATTTATACATCTTGAATAACATAAATGATGTTCAACCATATATAACATTTTATATTAATGTGTTGAAACATTTTTATTTAAAAAAGAAAGATATGTGGATTTTGAATGAGCATAACAAATTTTTTTTACCATGGTTTAAAGAGACCCAATTCAGTTGATCAGATGCATTTGAAACATTGAGATGGTTAGTGGGTGGTCCTAGTTTAAATTTGATAAAAATGGTCTAGATATGATATTAATGGCTATACATTTCATACAAAAGATTAGGAAAATATAAGTGTAGTTTAGAATTGTGGTGTATTGATGTTCGTAGAGGCAATGCATTTTTTGAGTGCTAAAGAAAAAACCCAATCTCTACATCAAAGTGCATATTATGGAGTCATTAAAGAAATTTGGGAGGTTGGTTACATTAAATTTCAAGGTATAGTGTTAAAATGAAAATGGATTATAATTAAAAACAATGTGAAACACAATAAATTTGGAACAATAGTAGTTAATATGGATAAATTGGAACAAATATTTTATCCATTTATCATGGAGACACAATAAAAACCAATTTTCTATATTATTGATCAATCTGATATGCAATGGTCTATTTTTTTTAAAAAAAAAATAGTATTTTGGTGAGGATAAACTTGATGAAGATGTTGATTTATGTGAGATCACTACTTTCAAAGAAATATTAGTAGATAATGTAGATGAACATGTTGAAAACATGGATTGTGATATATAGAATGATCACAATGAATGAATTTGGGAAAACAATACTTTAGAAAATTCCTAATTTTATAGGTAACTTCTATTTTTATTTTGTTTTACTTTTTAAAATTTCACAAAATATTAGATATTTTATTATGAATATATTTATTAAAATATTTATTAAAAAACATTTTTGAATTTTTCTTACATTCATTTATGTCATTTCATATCACATTAATGATGTCAGCATTTTTATTAACTATAAAAAATATTATTTAACTTGTGTTAAGTTTAGTTTAGTTTAATTTTTTTGGATAATTTTAATTTTTTAATTTTCATTTGAATGTAATAATTGTATTTGTATTTTTTAAGTTATTGTTAGTTTCTTTGATTTTTAGGATAATGAAAAATCCATCATTTGATACACCACATACTTTTGGAGATGATAGAGCTCACGATACCTCTGGTGAGGAACTCATGCATGCTTCTGTTGACGAGTCTCCTCATCCTTCATTATAGGAGACAACAACTTCTATTGGTGGAAAATAGTTCTAGAGTGGGTAAACTTGGCATCACACATTTACAAAAATTATATATTCTCAGTAGTTAGGACCAGAGGATATCTCTAGACTTTGAAGATAATGATATTCCAAGTGGTCCACATACAAAATAATTCAAGACTTTTATATCAGTGCCAGATAAAAGTAAAGTTTTTATTTTTGTTTGATAATTGGAGAAGTGTTGAAAAAGTGGCCATATCTCACATGTGGGAGACTATTTTAGTAATACTGTTTGTTATTATTTTACTTATATTGAAATGTTTATAGTTATATATGTTTTCAACCTTCTTATCACATGACATATGATATACCAAATAATGGAGGAGTTAGGACGAAATGTTTATCATTGACCGCTAGGAGATGGAGGGATTTTAAATCTTCCCTTACATTAGAATTTATTTTTGGGAATAGTAAACATGAAAATACATGTCATATATATCCATTTATTGATGAAGATACTTGGAAGCAGTTTGTTGAAAGAAGATGAGAAGAAGCATTTTTGGTAAGTGAAATGTTACCTTTTAAAATCCATCCAAAGTTAATTTTTTATTAAAGATAAAGCACTTTTAAGGGGAAAGTGGGAACCCTCAAAACTAGCTAGTTTCAAAGCCAAATGAAACGACAGATCTATTAAAGAAAAGAGTGAGTTGTTTAGAAGCGTTTTCCCTGAAAAAAACTCAGAGAGTATCGTGTACCTTCTTTCCAGGGAAGTCCTTCAAGGTACCCTCGAAAAGAAGAGACATGTTGTCCCAGGATTTCTTTAACTCCTCTTTGCTAATCTTCCCCAAGTTGCAGCCTCTAAGAAGAATGTGTACCTACTTGTCAGCCCACTCACCTTGCTCTTTTGTAGTAGCCACCTGGACCAGTCTATTATTCTTCAAAGAATTGATATCCAAAGTTTCCTCCAACAATTCCTTGTCTGAATGCATGATTATATCCATATGTTCCAACATAGAGACCATTTGGCGTTGTGGGTCAGCATTAGAAACCTCTTCATATTGCTGCCCCTGGACCCTCAGCTCCACACCACCTGAAGAAGACTCAGGACAAGAAACATTACAACTTACCTGAACTGAGTCCTTGGAGATGGCGGCCACCTCCTGTTGGAAAAGGTTTTGGACTTGTTCAGGGTTGAGCTTTCAGCCTTTGTAGAGGCCTTTGGGGACAACTTTTCCTTTCCAATAGATCTTTTAATAGGAGGGATGGGGAGGTTGGAGTAGTCCTTCCTTCTGCGCTCCCTCTGGTTGTTCGAGATAAATCCATCATAATCCACGACTTTGTTCTTTCCTTTGCACATAGAGGATCTAAAATAGTCCTCCTCTATAACAAGTTTCTTGGGATCGTCAATGTCTGAGGACTCGACCATTTCTTCTTGGGATGTTTCTGCATCATCTACAAGGTCCTGACTGTGATCCACCCCTGCAACCTCCTCACAATTAAGGCATTGATCTTCACCAAGCACTGCATACTAGTTCTGGGAGGTCCCGATTGGCCCCCCTGCTAAGAGTTTCTCCACATAAGAGGAGGTCTGTGAAGCCTGCTTAGTCTTGGACGAGACTCCTAAATTCTCAAGACCACTACCCATATATTGGAAAAGTTTGGGACAGTCTTCCAAAGCCAGGAATTGAGAGGCCTCCTTGGAACCATGACCCTTGCTATCAACCTTTGGAATTGCATCACTAGATGTTTTATGAGAAACCTCCTAGAAGGCCTGTGTAGATTCCCAGGGGGTTTCCCTCACTGTCTGCGCTGCCATTTGACTGACCTGATCCGCAGCCGTAGGAAGGGGCCTCTTCTCATGCATTACCACACACCCTTGCATGTCGTTGCCCGAGATTCTTGCACCTAGATCACGACGCGGCCAATCAAAAAACTCTGAAACAAGTGGCCCCAAAGCCTCTGAACCACCTTTCTTGGCTGCAACTGAAGAATACCCATGGCCTATTCCCAAAGGAACCTACCTGGAGTGGTCCTCACCCAAAGGAATATGATCCCCCTTATCCTGGATAGCTAGAAGACCCTCCTTATGAGCATCCTCTGAAGAATTCACCTAGGAACCAGGACCAGCGGACTGACCAGAGGGGTCGACCTCATCAGAACCTGTAGCCTTTATCCTCCACTCGAGAAGATTATGACCCTGTCGATTGCAGCCGCAGAAAAACTTAGTCTAAGATTCGTAGAAAATCGGTTGGAAATACATATACTCCCCCTCAATCACAATCCACATGACTTCAGGAGGAAGCCGAGAGAGATCCATTTCAACACATAGCTGTTCCACAATCAGATGTTTCAGGGAAGAAGTTCGCCGATCAGCACAAAGAGAGTGTCCTATGGAGTTACCTATTGATGGGAGTAACACTGGATTTTGGAAAGGCAGCGGAAGTCCAGGAAGATGAATCCAAATTGTTATGGTAGAAGGATCCTGATGCATATGGAGGTTGAACGACCAGCGGAGCAGATGAAAATGAAAGCCTCTAACTGATCTTCCAGGTCGAGACCACACCCGCACAAGGTCTTCCTCTCTTTAGAAGATAAGAAGAATATGTCATGGCCCAATCAACCTGACAACCACTCGCTGAGCTAATCCCCATTCCTCATTCACAATCCTATCAAACAACTCAACCAGAGGGCGACACTGAACGAACCAAGCCACCAGAGATGAATAGAGAAGTGTGGACACTACGTTGAACTCTTAATGAGAAATCGGGACCACGGTTTGTCCATTAAGGACCCCCAGGAACCATTGGGGGGGGGATGGAAATGCTAGGAAAGAACGATTGTTCCTCAGATGAAGGTAAAGAGATAGAAGACCTACCTCGATCCTGAGACCCCTGATGAGAAGTACCATGAGGACGAGACCCCTCCTCTGACAGGGGAGGGGTCGCCGCTTCCGTCATTGACACTAGGGTTTCATCAAGGAAGCAACAGAGGAGAGGCTAATTACCTTTTAAAAGTTTTTATATATTAATGATCATACTAATAATCACATCAATGATCTTATTAATGGATTTTTAATTCTTAATTTACATTAATGGAGGAGATCTAATCAATATTTCCAAACAAAAAATGTATACCCTAACACTTTATCTCAGGGAGGGTATACATTACTAGAAGAGAAAATGATGGCTAAAAAATTTCAACAATTAAGGGATTCATCTTTAGGCTTAGTAGAGGTTGGACCTGCTCCCCCTACAAGGCATGAAAAATGGAAGAGGGCTCAGATGAGCAAAAAAGGATACTATCTTATGAAAGATCTGAGGGTTGTATCTAAGAATATTGTAAGATGTTTACATTATTTACTTATTTAAGTTAAATAAATTGTTTATATATTGTGATTCATTATGGAATTTTTCAAATATTCCATACAAGATTTTATTAATGAGAAGATCACATAGGGGCCTTTATAACTAAGGTTAGGTAGGATATTTTAGCTGCAACATTGGGATAGGCCGAACACCTAGGTCGTGTATGAGGATACCAGACATGCGTGTCAGTAAAACAAGTGTTTCTACATTATGAATATTCATCAAGGGAGGATGTTTATAAAAAAATAGACACTGTGGAAGATTAAGTTTCAGATATCTCTATGAATATGGAGGATAGGATCAGAGCTTTCATACAGATGATTTTTGCAGACATACAAACAAAGTTTTAGACTGCTGATCTGACCCCTCCACCTCTGCCACCTTCGCCAGTAGATCCCACTTCTAGTTATCCTACTTATACATATATGGTTGTAAACCCCACTCCTTATCATCCTACTCTAACACCCCTCCTCCACAACTTTCCATTTATTGTGAGTTGTATATTGATGATCCCCAACATATTATTTCATATGGGATGATATTTTATTTGGGTGATACCATTCATCATCAAAAGATAGAGTTAGATCATCACAAGGTCATTATACATGATATTATAGATAGATCATAAATAATTCCATGTCCTACATATGAGGTGAATACAATTGGACAAATTATCAGCTATTTTATAGCTTGGTCTTCTAAACTTGTTCAACATATTACCATAGAGGTATGTGAATATGTTATCTTTTATTTCATTTTGATATTAAATTTGTTTTATCATTATAATTTTTATATATTTATCTATTTTTTACAGGAATAATTTAAAGGTAAATAAATTCTATATAGTCAACAACATATAGAAAGTTTTATGACTTTAGATGCAGTTTATTTTGCTTTTGATAAACTGCCGAGATATTCAAATATGTTACTCGATATATATGAGATTTAAATTGAAGATGTAGTTTGTGGGTGTGAAATGAATTTGAGACTTTTGGAAAACAATATCATGGATCTTTTAGATAGAGATCAGTTGGGCATAAACACAATGTATATTTTTTTCATGTAAGTTGGTTAACAATTTTTTTTCCAATCATTTAATTTATTGAAAATTTATAATTGTTTTTGTTTTATAAAAGGTATATTTATAAAATTTTAATAGAGCATGAAAAAAAATATTTATATGGATTTATGGATCCAAAATTTATTTCACACATACCTAGGACAATGACTGATGTAGAAAGAACATTTTATATTGCTGAAAATTTTCAAAAAATGCAATTATTCAGTGTTGGATGTTTCCTCATATTCACAAGTATGAAATATATTTATCACAAAGTGTTTTATATATCATAACATTCTAACCAATCATATTAAATTTTCTTATATGTTAGTGTTCATTGTAAATTGGGTGTTTTTTTCAAGAGAGAGGACACTGTATTGGCTATGCTTGATCTACAACAAAGTGAAAGAAAATTTTAAGAATGTATTTAATATGTCATTTTGAGTGTTTTAATACTTTTTTACATTATTATGACTTAAATTTATTTTATTCATATTATTTTTAAATATTGAATGATATTTTTATAGAGATACCATAAGAAAGAAGCAAACCAAGATCAAATATGTAAAAACACAGGTAAATTTTCATTTACAATTATTAAATTTTGGATATATTACTCATTAATGTTATTTATAATAGATATTTTTTTTAAAAAATGTTATACAAAGGGAGTAAAATAATGTGGATACTATGTTTTAAGATTTATGTATGAAATACTTTCAACTGGAATTCTTTCAAATTTCAATAAGGTTAGATTTTCTTTATAAACTTTTCCTTGATATCTCATTAGTTATATTCAACATACATACAAGTTAAATGATTTATTTATAATTTTTAGCTTTTTGAACACCCTCATCCTTATAGTGAAGAATATTTGAGGCAATTACAAAATGAATGGGTGAATCATTTCATAGGTTTGATTCATTTTTAATTTTTTAGTAATACATAGTGTAAAATAACAAGTTAAAATTTCAAGTGTACTGGTTTTTTTCTATTATTCTATGTTATTTTTCTACTTTTGTACAAATTTATTCTTGTTTATTATAGTGAGTGGGTAGGATGGATGGTTTTTATTAAAAAAAACAAGTTTATTTTTCATGTTAGTTATTTGATAGCTGATGTGAAGAACTATAAATAATATTCTTTCACGTCGGTTATTTGGTAACCGACCTGTAAAAAAATATTCCATGTAAGTTATTTTATAAAAACAATGTGTAATACTTCTAGATTGATATTTCACATCTTTTATCAAATAACTAATGTGGAAGAGAATTTTTCAGATAATATATTTAAAAACTGATGTGAAAAACTTTTACAAAAAATAATTAAAACAATGATTATTTATAACTGAGGATATAAGCTTATTTACAACGTCACTCGAAACAATGTCATATATTAACTGACATTAAAAATCTATATAAAATGACATAAAAATAATCATGTTCACTTGTGAATAGAGATAATTAGAGATGTCTGGTCTATGTAGACAACCTCGTTTGATTGGATTTAAAACATGTTTTTTCTTCTTCTAATAAAATAAAAATTGTAATTTTTTTTGATTTTATAATCATATTAATGACATAACATGTTTCATGTTATAATATTTTATTATTATTTTTATAATATAGCATTATTTATTTATTTTTTAATTTTTTATATAAAATATCAAACAAAACTTTACATGTTTGTCAATTAGTATTTTTACTGGAATACAACATGTGTTCTTTTTTTATATATAGTTTTTTTGTTATATATGAATGAATATATGTTATGTGATTTTTAATTTCATTTTTATAATAATAAAACATGTTTGTACCATTTTATATCTTATATTTTTATTAGTGACAAAACATATGTTCTGTTGTAGTTTGTTATTATATTTTTTAATAAATCATGTTTATATATTTTTTATTTGATTTTTCATTCATATAAAACAAAAACAAAAAATAATTCATAAACCCAATTAAATAGGGTCAACTATATGGATCAAACATTGAAAATTAGCTCTATTACATTCCATATTTTCATTGAAACCATTTAGAATAATATAATTTTGAATGATTTTTTTAAGGGTCCTTTTAGAAACAAAACATATGTCATGTTTTCATTAATTAACATTTCTATAAGAATGGAACATGTTCTCTATGGTATATTTAGTTTTTCATGTTATATACTACACAAAATATATTTTGTGATTTTTATTTTTATATTCTATTAATGAATTAAATGTGTTATGGTGTCATATTTTGTTAAATTTGTGTAATTAAACATGTTTTATTTATTTATAATTTGATTTTTCATATAAAATGGTAAGAGTTTTTTTAGTTAACATTATTATTGGAATAGAAAATGCCTTAGCTGTTTTTTTTGTTATATATGATGGTATGTATTTTTTGTGTTTTAGAACTCATATTTCTTGTACTAAACATTTCTATTGTGAAAAACTACTCAAATTAATTTTATGAATTGATATTTGATTTTTGATGTCACCACTGGAAAACTAACTTATACCAATGGTTTGGAACCGTTGTTATAGGCCTCCAAACCGCTGGTATAGCCTATACCAACGGTTTGGAGAACCGTAGGCAAGTAAGCCATTGGGATAGGTATATACCAATGGTTTTTGGAAAACCATTGGTATAGAGGTATACCAACGATTTTGAAAACCATTGGTATATGTAATATGAAAATCTATACCAACGGTTCCATAAAACCGTTGGTATATGTATTTCCAAAAAAAAACATTCACTCGGATTTAATCCCAGGACCTCCAGTTTATCATTGAACGACCTAACCACTAACCTAACATGACTTTTGTGAACATAATTTTATAAATATATTTATTTATTATCATAGTTATTTTAAATTTTGATTTATAGAATGTTCGGGTTAAGAGGATCCAATAAAAAATCAAAGTACCTATACCAACGGTTTTGACAACTGTTGGTATAGGTCCCTAGGACTTTTCCCAATGGTTTGGACAAACTGTTGGGAAAGCCTACCCTTTCCCAATAGTTTTGGAAAAACATTGGGAAAAGTGGCCACAAATTGGAATTTTCCCAATGGTTTGCCAAAACCGTTGGGAAAGCCTACCCTTTCCCAACGGTTTGGCCAAACCGTTGGGAAAAGTAGCCACAAATTTGACTTTTCCCAACGGTTTGCCAAAACCGTTGGGAAAACCTACCCTTTCCCAACAGTTTGGCCAAACCGTTGGGAAAGGTGGCAACAAATTGGACCTTTCCAAACGGTTTGGCCAAACCGTTGGGAAAGCCTACCCTTTCCCAACGGTTTTGGCAAACCGTTGGGAAAAGTGGCCACAAAGTGGGATTTCCCAATGGTTTGGCCAAACCATTGGGAAAGGGGGTATAGAAGTGTTGGGAAAGGTCACATTTCAAGTAGTGTGTAAAATATCATATAATAGGTATGTTTTATTTTATTAATATGTGATGTTATTTTCTTTATTCCATGTCACATTTTTTTATAATTATTATTTTTTAATAAAAAAATATTATTTGAACTTTTTTTAGTGTAAAAAACATAGATTATGTTTAAATTATTTGTTTTTTTGGAATCATATCATGTTTTGTATATTTTTTAGCATTGAAATCAAAAAATTTGTTGATATTTAAACTTAAAAATTTATATATAATAATGATAACTTTTTTCTCCAAAATAGAAATTTTAGGAAATACATTGATTTTTTAATTTCAAATGAGATTTTTTATAATTTCTTTTTTTTTAAACAAAAATTTGTAAAAATGAATATAATTTTCCTTACAATGAGGCATCCTTTCAAAAATTTAATAACTTAATGATTTAAATAAAAAATAATTATATAAAAAAGTAAGAACTTTTAGAACAAATAGTGAGATGGAATCCATAGATACAAAATTAAATAAATCGTGATATAAATTTGAAATTTAGAGGCATAAAATTGTAAGGGAGACTTCTTAACAAGATTTTTTAGTGAAAATAACAAATAAAACCATACTATAGAAAGTTGAGCGTTATGCTCTTAAATATTATGACATGTTAGAGACAAAAAAATTGAACCACCAATAAAATATGAAAAGTCTGAATTTACAGTTTATACATTAAATTTTATTAAAAAACAAAAAAAAAGATCCTAAAAGAAATAAAATATGGATAGGAAGGAACAAAGTCAACTATTAGATGATTTTTATAAAAGATAAGATGAACTATCTAAAGAAAAATAAAACCTAGATTGTTATTCCTATGCCAAAAGGGACTAAAAAATAGATTCAAAACAAATCTTTATAAAAAAGGATAGAATTCCAAAGATTTTGTAAAAAAGGGGGGTTAAGATAATCCTTAATCTTTTTCTATTTTAAAACATGTTTTGATTAAATTTTCATCAAATTATGTAGCTTATGATGATATGCAATGAGCATAGTTAGAAGACACTCTTACATGAAACACTAGAAGAAGAAATCCATACCCCCCCTCAAATGCTTCACCAATGAGATCCCAAATATTTATATTCATCTTTTAAATAAAAATTTTTATGGATTAAAATAGGAAAATAGAAAATAGTATAAATAATTTTACATCCATATGTGGAAAAATAATTTCAATATAAAGTGATTGTGACATTTGTGTATACTATAAGAATGTGAAAAAAAATTCAATTAATTTGGTTGTTGTATGTTGATATTATTTATAATAATATCATGCTAAATAACTAAATTAAGTTTGTGTTAATGTTTGAGTTACAAATAAAATATGTAAGTCTCTATCCAAAGAATTTGAGGAATAAAAATTGTTGGAGATTTTTAGACCAGTTTAAGTGTATTTCTATATCCCACATCATTTTCCTCCTACATGTGTTTATTTTACTATATCTATAAATGAAGGTCTTCAAATATCTTTGAGGTAATAAGTGTACCCATCTACATGGTATCAATGGGATAACCCAATCTGATATTTTTTCACCCTCCGTTGCGCACCCCCACTCCGATTTTTTTCTTCTTTCCTTCACTGCTCCTTGAAGACCCTCCTCCCATTGCCAGTCTCTATCATGCCCTACCAGCCCCACCATTCACCTATACTGCGCACTAGCCCTATAATCTTTCCATAGTGAGTGTGACCTCGTCGCGCATCCCAGATGCGACCCTCCACCCCTGTGGCCTCTCCCTTTCGTGGAAGACAGCTTCCCCTTCCTTAGGCTCTGACTGTAACCTCATCATACCTACTAGGCACGCCCCACCACCCCTGATGGAATCATACATCCTAGGAACACTCTTCCACCCCTATTCATGAAGTCCCTTCCTATGCATTCCCCTTGATAGTCTCCATCTCATGCCGCACCATCTTCTAGCACAATCTTGTCATATAGAGACTATTTTGATCTGCAATCCCTACAGCACACACCTATGCGCCGACTATGGATAACACCCCCAAGAAGAACCTACCATTACCCCTTCCCTTAATGATTCCACTCCTAACACGACGCTAAAGCTAGTTGTAGAGGTTGACAATTGATCTGTAGAATCAGGACCGTTAGAGATATCAGGGGAAACAATGTATGCCTCCATTATTATCTCTTCGCATTATTGATGTAGTCCATCTTTTCAAGTCGGAATTTCGATTAATGTCCTACTTCATGCTATTCCTACATGTCTTGATGATAATAACTCGACTATTCCCACAGAGGCATTATCTAGCTTTCCCTACCAGTAACCCCCATGATTGATTTCTCATTTCCAGCTATTTTTTTTATTCTTAATCTCCCTACTAACATGGTAACATCCTCACCACTATACAATATCCATCACAACCAAGAACTCTCGATGGATGAAATTGAATTTATAAAATATCATCGGACAAATTTTGTACTATCCTCCTCTTCGACCTCTATTCCTTAGATTGGTGGCCCTACCACTTGTTTATCTCATTGGCCATCTACTTGGATGCTTGATTTTGGTGGTTTTGATCATCCCATAGGTGATGCAGGTATTCTTACTATCTACAACCCGTATACTGGTTCCAATACAATTACTATGGATGATGGATCTATGATACCTATTGCAGGATTTAGAACATGCTCCTTAACTCCCTTTATATGTATGACTTCAGTGGAAGAGACTTAAATTGTGTTTCTATTTTTACATCCTTTGGTGTTTTTTAGGACCAGACAATGATTTGGGACTTTAGTATAGTCTATCTTAGTGATGGGGTGTAGATGATCGATACCCCACCACCCCTTAATTTCTCATCTACCTTTGTTCGTGACCTCAACCAACATTTTCATCATGGTCATCCGTTAGCTTTAGTCTTACATAATATTTTCCCCTATTTTATTCTACACCTTTCCTTCTATTTTGAATCTTGTAAGTTTTCCAAACATCATTTGGAATCTTATATTCCTCATTTGGTGACATGTGCATCTAACCCTTTTAACTTGGTTCATTCTGATTTATGGGGTCCTTACAGGGTCCCAGTCAATTAGGGTATTGTTATTATGTATCCTTTATTGATGACTTCTCTCAAATGACATGCCTATATCTCCTTCATGATCGTTCTGAGGTGTGTGATATTTTCAAGACATTTTAATATGAAATTCGCACTCAGTTATCCAAGCCTATTAAAGGTATTTTCTTGGAAAATGATCAAAATATTTATTTTAATTCCTTTAGTAATTTATCAAAGATCATAGTGTCCTCCATCATACATCCTGCCATGATACCCCTCAACAGAATGGTGTGGTCAAGTGTAAATATCATCATATTCCATAAACTACTCAGACCTTATTATTTCACATGAAAGTTCCTCTTTATTTTTGGGGGATGTCATTATTATTGTCAGGTATCTTATTAATTTTCTTTATTATTCTATCATTCAGGGGAAGAGTTATTTTTCATCTTTGTTCCCCTCTCTTCATCATCTCCCTCTTCCAATTCACGTGTTTATGTGTCTTTGTTATGTTCATAAAACTCATCCCTATTTATCTAAATTTTCCCCAAAGGTTCTCTGTTGATTTTTTTTGGGATACTCTCATACCCAGTTCAGATACCATTGTTTCTCTCCTAACTTGTGATGTTATATCATCTTCATTTACGTCTCCATAGAGAACTCTTCATTGTTATCCTCTCCACCCTCTCCCCACCCTGATACCACAATCGATGACTGTCTTCCTCTCATCATCCACCAAAATAGTTATTATAGTCATAATAATTTTTGGGTCGATTTATTATTATTATTATTTTATTTTATTTTATTATTTAGAAAATAGGAAAGAACATCATGGGAATCCTAATCACCTCCTATGAAACCAACGAGTACCTGAAGATTCTTCATTCATTCATAGGTCTAGTCATTCAAATCACCACAAAAATGACATCATAATTCATATCCTCTCACCAATCACTCACCTAATTTTTTATCATAAAAGTTTGTCACTACATTGGTGTCACCGCATGCCACCATCAACCCATTGAAAAAACTCTACCACGTCCATTAAAACTCCAAATATGGTTAATCCATACTTTTCCCCACAACTATCATTGAGATTGGGAGAAAATACAATATTTAAATGATTATAAATAATATATTTTTTTAAATTTTTAAAATTTCATGGACTACCTGTAAAATTATGAGGGGTGGGGTGGGCTTGATTTTCTTGTGCGTAATGTATGTAATATTTTGTAGAAAATCCCATATGAGCTCAAACTTGCATGGGCTTAGTCCACCCCATGTTTCACATTACTAAGTTTGAATCTCTCAATTTATGGGATTCTTGCACAATTTGTATAGCCAACTCTTTATGGTGGTCCTCATTTGGTCATCTGGTCATAATTGACTTTCGACAAATTTGGGCGTCCTTCTATTGGAATAATAAATTTTTGATCTCTAGTAGAAACTTCACTCTGATCACCAACACTCGGTGAACAAGTGCACATATAATCCACTTCACTCTAATGAATTTGATGAATATTCCTTTTCCATTTTATAAGAAATACTTCCACGCCTTGTCATTATAGTACATGGAACTCATGAACTCCTTCTCTTGCTTCACTTGCTCTGAAATTTCGTTCGGCTATGAGAAGCTACCCTTTCTATCCACCTCACTTCATCCTTCAGAACCATGATCACTTCCCAGAGTACATGCATCTAAAGATCTCCCTTAGTGTTTCCACAATCTGACTCTACCATGCCACATTCGTTGGATTGATTCCATATAATTACATCCTCCAAACAAAACTAGTTAGGCTCTTTCCACTGACCTTAACTTTTGATAATCACTCAGTTTAGATTACTTCTACTGATTTGACATTTCAAGGATTCCATTGAATTTCCATTCAAATCACATCATTTATTATTCTGAACTGATTCCATTCAATTGAATCCATTGAATTGACTTCAATTTCTCAAATCCGAATATCCATGGTGCTAGTGTGTTTGTCTCCATCTAGACTCTCTCAAGTGAAAATTCCGGTGAATGAACTTCCATAGATGCCACCAATTGACCCAGAAAACATTTCTCACACCAAACCCTAATAATATTACACCTAAGAATTGTTTTCATTGGTTAATTCCAATAATTTCTCACTTGAAGACCATTATAATGTTCACACCAAAGTCACACCATACAACTTCCATTCACCATCCTTTTTCAACATCCACATGGTTCTTTGGGTGACTTGGTTATAGCCTGTGATTAATTTATCTAAAATAAAAATAGGATACGTAACAATTATGAAAGAAAGAAAAAAAATTAATCTAGTTAACGCACTTAATGATGGAGCATGGAATATCAACGAAAGGTGGAGTGTTATTTTGTGATAGTTAGAGTGCTATTCACTTAGCCTGGAATCTTGTGTTTAATGAAAATACAAAACACATTGACTTGAAATTCCATTTCATTTATAATATAATATAATTTAATGTGTCAGAGTTTTAAATTATGGAAGAAAATAAAAATCTAGATGAAATTTTCATAAAGTTTTTAGTCTTTGAAAGTCTGAGGAAGCATTGTGCCTTAGTTGGAATTGAGTGAATGGAAGTTGGTGGAGAACACTACTTGCACATGGAAGAAGGGTGATTTTTGCCTAAGTGTTGGAGAATATCAAGGATATCCTTGAATAAATATTAAAGTATGAGATTATTGGGTTATATAAACCTTCTTCAGAATACCATATTCAACTTATTAGGAGGAACTTAAAAAGATCACTTTTTACTTGTTATAATAGCAACACTTAACGTATTCAACATGATGGTACTTTTACAGGAAGTTGATTCGCTTCTGATGAGTTTAAGGTAAATCCCATAGGAGGTTTACTAAATGAAATGGTTAAGGTAGTGGAGCTAGAAATAATTAGAGGTTGACTGACTCTAACCTTGAGTAGATCAGAACCATTGTTGGGTGGTGCAACTTGTTTTACTAATGGATTACCTCTATAAAGTAGAGGTTGGGAAAATGGGTGATATATACCTTGTACGACTGAATTTAAGTATAAAACCAAATCCTAAGCTACAATGTTTGTAATTCTTTGTTCTTCTAATAATATAAAAGTTTGTTTCATTCTCTCATGAATATAAGACAAAAGTCCGAACCAAGTAATCAAGTGTGTCCAATTTTTTTCCTTTCTTGTTACTTTTCTTGAATGTTTGTAAGCATGTTTGGTGAATGTGTTCACAGTGTGACATAGTGTGGTGAATGGGGTGTCATATATTCTCATATTTTGATAAAATATGGTCATGAAAATTTTTGAAGGTTTGGTTTCTACATTGCAACATTGTTGGCGTGTGTGTGTTTGGTTTCTATCAAACACATCATTTTAAAAGTAAAATCTAATACCATAAATTTTTATCAAAATAGTAAATAATATAAAATTAATATTTACATATACTGTAATGGATGTAAAAAATTAAAAATTTATATTATTTTCATATTTACATTTCATAAATAAATGAAATTTATCACATTTACTATAACAAATATTTTTAATAAATCCTTATATTTTTATATTTTTTGTATAATATTTAAAGAATCTTGTGAGTGAGAAAAGTTTTATCTATAACCATATATTTTTTTAAAAAATAATTTTTTTTTGAGAAAACCAAATTGAAATGATAAAAATAGATTAGCGAAGAAAGTGGAATAAGAAAAGGAGACAAATAGTTTATTGATGATATAGAGTTTCCTTATTTTGTTCCATATATCTTAATTTGGGGGGGTGCACTCACTTTTATAGGCTATAAAGAAGTGAATTGGTGGGGGTTGGAAACCCACCACCATTAAATTGTTCAACCATTTTTGGCTGCCTGACACCCCCCTTTGGGATACACACCCCTACTAATGTCATACATGTTTTGATACTGCCTCATTAATTTTTTTTAGAAAAACCCAGTGGGATAAAAACTAGAATAAGGAAAAGAGTACAGTCATATTTACACCCCCTAAATGTTACATTAAAAAATTTTCAATCTACACATCCATATATTATGTACAAACCTTCTAAAGATGATAGTCGGCAGTGCCTTTGTAAATAAATTTGAAACATTGTCACTTGATCGAACATATTGTATGTTGATATATTCATTCTTCATTAACTTTGGTGTGAAAGAGAAAAATTTTGGTGCTATACATTTTGTCCGATCATTCTTGATGAAGCCTTTCTTCAATTGTTTGATTCATGCAACATTATCTTCAAATAAAATTATTGGGCTACTATCTATAGGCAATCCACTTTTTGCTCGAATGTGTTGAGTCATAGACTGCAACCAAACACATTATCAACATGTTTCATGTAATTCTATCACTTCTGCATGATTTGAATATGTTGTGATGAGTGTATTCTTTTTTGATCTCTATGATACAGTGGTACCTCCAACTATTAACACATAAATAGTTTGTGATCGAACATTATGTGCATTAGATAAATAACCTGTATCTATAAAACCAACCATCTTCCTTTCTGATTTTTTAGAATAAAATAAAACCAAATCAATAGTGCCACAATGATACTAAAAAATATGTTTAATAAAATTATAGTGTCTTCATGTAGGGTCTTAACTAAATCCTTCCAATAAATTAGAAGAAAAGATATACCAGGATGAGTAAAATTAGAAAAATACATTAGTTCTTTGATAGCACTAAGGTATGGTACTTCTGGACCAACCAACTTCTCATTTTCTTTATAATAAAGAAATTGATCTTTCTCAATATTTAAATAATGGATAACCATTATATCCCTTAAAAGCTTCACTTTATCCATATTAAAGTGTTTTAAGACATTTCTAGTGTAATTTTACTGATGTAAAAATATATCGGTTGGCATATGCTTGATTTTTAATCCAAGATAACACTTGGTTTATCCTAGGACATTCATTTCAAATTAATACTTTAAGTTTTTAATTGATTCATTGATCTCTTCTGGAGTTCTGATGATATCTAAATCAACAACATAAATGAAAATGATTTCATATCCAGATGTTGTTTGATTAATAAAAAAACATGGGAATATGGGGTTATTTACATACTATTCATTTAAAAAATATTCACTTAAACTATTACACCACATATGCCCAAATTATTTTATTCCATACAGATATTTTTTCAATTTAATTGAATATAGGTCTTTGGGTTTTGATTGCAATACTTTGGGTATTTTTAATCCTTCAAATATTCTCATATATATACTATTATTAAGTGATCAATATAAATAAGTTGTAACAGCATCCATAAGAAACATATTATCCTTCTCAGCTACTGCAAGAATGATTAGATATTGAAAAGTAATAGCATCTATAATAAGATAATTTGTCTTCTCATAATAAATTTTAGGTCTCTGACAAAAATCTTGTGCAACAAGATGAGATTTGTATCTTACAATCTTGTTTTTCTCATTATGCTTACACATAAAAACCCATTTATATCAAACAGGATTTATAGCTTCTGGTGTGAGCATGATATGTCCAAAAACACTTCACATATTAAGTGAATTTAATTCAACTTGCATTGTGTATTTCCATTTATTCCAATTGGGTCATTTTTTACATTCCATAACAAACCTTGGTTCAGGGTATTTATTTTCTATATCATGTTATATAGAATTTGAAAAATATTTCATTAATATTATTCATATTACTATGATTCCATATATCACATGTAGTGGTATAATTAATAGAGATTTCATTATTTTCAAAACCTTTACGGTTTCCATATCCTATGAATTATCTTTATGATTCTTATCATGTGTTTATTTAAGAACAATTAAATTATGTGTTTATTCTGGAACACGTGCCTCCAAATGGGGTTTTCAATTATAATCATCCCTTGTATTTTTCAAGTATTTCCATACTTATATCCAATTGTTCTTCCATGCTTCAGGTGTGTTTTTGAGATTTCTGTAACATCATTTTGTGTTGTGTCTTTGGGGCATCAATTATAACTGGTGCATTTATAACCAATATATGTGATTTAGTTATGCCCTTTGAATCAATAAATGCATTAGGTGATTGATTTTCTAGTTATTGAAAATGTAAAATCTTTTTCACTTCCATCTCACACTACCAGGTGAGAGGATCAAGAAAAGATAAAATTTTCATATTCTAATAAATCTCATCCCTTTCTTTCTTTTCTCCCCCTAATGATTGGAATACTTCTTCATTGAAGTGATAATCGTCAAAATGTGTTGTAAAAACATCACCAATTTTTGGATCAAGATATCTACTAATGTATTAGGATTCTTATCTTACATATATTCCTAGCCTCATTTGAGGTCCCATCTTTGTATATTGTGGGAGATAAATTGGTACATATACTACACAACTAAAGATTCATAAGTGGGAGATGTCAAGCTCTTGGCCAAAATCCAATTGGAGTGGAGAGTGTTTATGATATGCACTTGGTTTTATGTGAATTAATGTCAAGGCATGAAATATTGCATGACCCCATATAGAGCTTGACAACTTTGTTCTCATTATTAATGGTCTAGAAATAAGTTGGAGGTGTTTTATTGGTAATTCAACTAAACCATTTTGTGTGTGTACATGGACGAATGAATTCCCCTCAATAATCCCCATTACCATAAAATAATCATTGAAATATTGAGTGGTAAACTCTCAAGAATTATCAAGCCTTACTTTCTTGATTAAATGATCAGGGAATTGTGCTCTCAGTTTAATTATTTGGGAAAGAAAACATTTAAATGCAACATTATGATTTGAGAGAAAACATACATGTGAACATCTACTAGATACATCAATTAATACCATAAAATATTTAAATGTACCACTTGATGGATGAATTGGTCCACATATATCCCCTTGAATTCATTCAATAAAGGCTTGAATTTTGGACTTAATTTTATCTAGAGATGGTCTCATGATCATCTTTCCAAGCGAACAAGCCTCGCATGGAATTTTTCTTAGTAGAGAGATCTGTTGGACCTTTAATGAATGTCCATGAGAACTTTCAATTACATTTAGCATCATTCCTAAACCAAGATGAACTAATATTTCATGCCAAAAATCAACAATTTGTGGTCCAATATTTACTACCATATGTGATTTGATTGCAGTTATATATGTATAATGTAATCCAGATGATAATTTTGGTTGTTTTTCTAGTACACAGATCTTACCAAATTTATTAATGGAAATGGATATGTACTTTTCATTTCTCTCAAATATAATTTGAGTATCATACCCATGATGGTATATATCATTGAAACTTATCAAGTTTATTTTGGACTTTAGGGAAAACAGTGCATCTTTTATAAAAAATTGCATCCCATTGGGTAAAAAAAATGCTTTACCAGTCCCTTCTATTAGATTTGTAGGACCTGATATAGTATTCACAATTTTTATTGTTTATTTAAGATTGGAAAAATGTTTTTTATTCTTAAGAATTGTGTGTGTTGTTCCACTATTCGGTATACAAATATTTGTCCCATTTAAGAAATCCATTTCAATTCTTCAAAGTAAAGAGAATAATATTATAAGAAACACCATGTGAAATTTAAATAATACAACATCTAAAATATAAAACATAAAGAAAAAAATGACATATCATAACTACTATAATTTTTATCAATTATTTCTAGCTATTATCTCATCAAATTCACAATTAAAATCACCTACTTCAAGGTAAGTGAAATAATCATTTGATGGCTTGTGATTCTCAGTAAAATTTACCTCTATTTATTTCTCTTTATAAGATGTCTCAGAAAAATGTGGTTCATTCTTATTTTCTTCAATATATGATTTATAAAGCTTACAAAGATGCTCTAGGGTTCAGAAACCTCGAGACCAATATCCCTCAGAACCACACCTGTAGAAATCTTCAGGATTCCTTGGAGTGTTTCAGCTGATATTTCCTTGATTTTGAAATTTATTTCAAACAGGCCCATGGTTATGACAACGTCCTCGACCGCATCTACACCAAAACCATGTCCATCACGAGAATCACATCCCATAATTCTTTCATGATTATTTTTATAAAACATAACATTTTCTTCAAGAAATGCAATTGTTGAACCAGTAGGACGAGGCTGATGATTTTTAATCAAAAGGACACTATTATTCTATGTTATAAGTAATGATGATATGAGATCAAAATATTTTAAATACCCTCACAAGTGATATTTTTGTTGTAGGGTGATGTGAGATGCATGAAATTTTGTATATGTATTTTCAAGCAAATCATCATCTATAATCTCAATACCATAGTACTTTAGCTATGATACAATTCTATACATGGTAAAATTGTAATCATTGTCCCTTTTAAAGTCTTGGAAGAGTAAAACATTCCATTCATCATGGGTTACTAGAAGAAAAACATCTTTTTGATGATCACACCTCCTTTTCAAACTCTTCCAGAGCTTGTATGGATCTCTTTCTGTGAGGAATTCACATTTCAAACCTTCATCAAGATGTCTTATGAGGAAGATTGTTGCCTTTGCTTTATTTTAGAGGGTTTGTAAATTATTTTCATTAATTGTTTCCATGAGATCCATCAATTTGAGATGCATTTCCACATCCATCATCCATGGAATGTAATTAATTCTAGTAATGTCAAGAATGGTGAGTTCGATATTCATGATATTTGACATGATTTTAACTAGAAAACATTAAAATCAAGTTAATATTATTATTTAATATTATGCATACATACATATTTATAACCCTAATTGGTTAATAAATATTTCACATGGGGATTTGAAATAAAAAAATCAATACTTCACATAACTCATTTAAAACTTTCTTATATGTAATAATTTATTAATTATACCATCCAACCAGGCTGTCCAAAAAAATAAAACAAACCTTTATCATTTTTCAGGGTTTGTGTGGATAACGTGTTGAGAAAAAAAAATTGAAATGAGAAAAATAGAATAGTGGATAAAGAGGAATAATAAAATGAGACAGATTTTTTATTCAGGATGCAAAGTTTCCTTCTTTCATTCCATATATCTTAATTCAGGGGGGCTAGCACAAGAATTTTATAGGAAGTGTAGAAGTGGATTGGTGGGGGTGGGTAGCCCACCCCGATTGAATTGTGAAGCTGCCATCGATTGCCTAAAAATTTTTAAATTGTTATTTTTTATAAAAAATTTGTTTCAAATGTCACAAAATATTCTTAAAAATATGATTAAGGTTATAAATTTTTGTGCCAAATTTATATCACCCAGGCGTTGAGTTAAAATTCAATTTTATATGATAATTTAAAAATATAATGAAATGAAAAATCAATGATATTTTTTTACAAAAATTTAATTAAAAATTGATTCTTTTTCATGTATTGAGAAAGATAATTTTCTTCTCATTCTTCAAGAGAAATAATATTTTTACAACTTTTCATATGAAATTTATCTCACATAGTGAATGGAATAAATTTTAAACAAGTGATTTATTCATTAGCCAAACTAAATTTTTAGGCATCCCATTACACTATCTCTATGGCACAATTTAAGGCATTGGATTAAGTACTTAACAATCCATATACACAACACACTTAACTGGTGAACACAACATTCACAACATCTAGGAACTTCTCCATGATCAATGCCCTGATTTCAGACCCGATAGACTTAGGCCCCATGTAATTCACTAGGAAATCTCCATGATCCCTCTATACTTATTAATGGTCAGTCTCAATATGTCCAGATTATATAATTTCATTACTCAAGCCCCAAATAATTCACTAGACAACACACCCATTCTCCCTCCATACTTATCAATGGTCGGTCTCTGTATGTCCAGATGACCATTTATATCTTTCATGAAACAAAGTGAAAACCAATTCATTTTCATTGATCAAACATGATAAAGAAATATAGATCTTACCTCCATGATTGTCTCATCAGTACCTTCCTCAAACACTTGACGAACATCCTTTACTGACGCATCATTGAATTTTTCCTTCAACAGGCATTCAATCCTCATCTTCATCATGGTTGTCGAGCTAGGGTATCTCCCACATGATCCTGCACATAAATTTCCAAGAAAACATGTTATGTTTGGAAATTTTTAATCATCCCTTGTCTTAATTGATGAAAAAGGGAGATGGGCATCATTGAGATCCAGGATACCATTCCTGGAATCTATAAATTTTTGAGTTAATGTTAAAACATTACAGTAGGAAATGTAGTGAAATTGAATCATCAAAATTGTGTGCAATCAGTTGGTTTGGAATTTTCAAAAACCAAATTAACTATAGGTATTGGGATATATCAGGAGAGTGGCATGTATATTATAGAAGAGAAAAATAGTAAACACTACTCAAGGGAGTATGTTATTGGGTTGAACCCACATGGAGGAGTGAGAAGATATTCTATTTTAAAAGTGGTTGGGGTCTAGTTGAGTAGTAGAGAGGAATATGTTTGGGATTCCTTTAGTGGTTGTATGAATGGGTAAGAAATCCCCTTTGTATCCCTGCTAATTTTTTTTTCTTTACTTTCCAATAATTTTCCAATCCAATTTCAACACAAAGATCTTCCCTCCATATTTTTAGAGAATGACCTATTGTGGTGTTCTAACATTTTGGTCTCACCTACCACTCAATCCATCACATCCTATTTTATGCTCCCATAAAGACATACAACCACTCATATGGATAGTCTACAGAAACCATTGAAAAACCTCAATACCACCATTTCTGAATTGAATTCTATAGTTGGTGACATTTCTTCTACCCTGAATCCCTTATCCCTTCAGGAGAAATACCAGGATCATAAACCATAGGACATGGAAAAATTCATGAAATATGTCTCTGGTGTTTTGTGAAATTGGGAAAATAAACTAATGTTGGATAACAATCTTCATTCTTTTGTGACCACGGCCTCTAGGGTGAACACTACACCTACTATTGATGACACATCTCTAGGGTCACACTACGATCCCGTATGTTGAGGATGTTGGAAACATTTTTTCCAGGATGACACCCCCCACCTTTATCAACATGGGGGGAGTAGTGGTAGGTGGAGGGTGGACAACCCCACCAAACCCACCAGTGGGAGAAGGCATTAGGGAGGGGTGAGTAGGCCTCTAAAAGGAGGTTCTTCATTCTAGAATAGAGCATAACCTTCAGCATCTCATCACTTCTAATGATCAATGACATCATCTTCCATTCGAGTGGTATTTTTTGAGGTGGTTTCCCCATATATTCAAGAGATATATTTAAGAGAGTTTTCTCCTTATAATAGTGAGAGAGTGTGTACCCACTTTTTCCCATAGTTATCCTTCTATTTTCCTGTGATTTTTTATCCATTTCATTTTGAGGGTTTTTTCACATTACATATGGTGTCCATTTACTTATACATTTTGCACCTTATTTTATCTCATGATTATCACTGGATCGGTGAGCCAATAATTTTACAGTCCCAATAAGTGGTATCAAAGGGAAGGTTCTGGCCCTGTGCTATTCATGTTTTTAGGTATTAATAATTAACATAAATTTTAGTATTCTTTGGGATTACAACTCCAGTTAATCTTTCACATCAAAAAAAATTACTGAGATTATTAAATACACCATTGAAAAATAAAGGATGGTTTGGACATATGATGTATCCTGATGGTGGTGAAATTCGAGATCAAAAAATTCAACAGGAATAATTTTCCCTTGTGGAAAATGAAGATGCAAGAGGTACTGTGGAAGGATAATTTACTATTGGAAATTGGTGAAAATTCAATGGGTGAGATGGAGGAGAAATGGAATGATATGGATGAGAATGATATTGAAAACATCCTTTTGGATTTTATAGATGGGTTCCGATTGAGAATTTTGGAGAAAAAGATGGCAAAGGAAATATGAGATACTCTGAAGAAACTATTTGAGGCCAAGTCACTACACACAAAAAATACCTGAAGAGAAAATTGTACACTCTTAGGATGGTAGTGTCATCATTGATGAGTGATCACATCAACAACCTCAATACCCTGTTCGCTCAGCTCACAACATTGGGCTATAAAATTGTGGATACTAAATGTGTGAAAATTCTACTCTAGTGTTTTCCAAATTCGTATGACCAACTCATCATCAACCTCACCAAAAATATCATAATGTATATGATTCCCTAAAATGATGTTGTAGCTGTGGATCTTGAAAAATAAAGTCGGTGTGAGAACAAGGAGGAAAGAAAGACAACTTTACATCAAGCAGAGGCTCTGTCAATGGAGATAATAAGGATGATAGATCATGGTTCTAGTGGGAGCCAAAATCATAGTAAGTCCAAATCAAGGAGTAAGAAGAAGAATGTCACATGTTTCAATTTTGGAGAGAAGGGTTACACCAAGAAGTATTGTTGGAATAATAAGAGTAGTGAAAAGAGATCTCAGGGAAATTTGTTGAGTACTTCTGTAAAGGGATACATTCTTTTCAGTTAAGCAGCGATGACTGCTGGAAGTAAGAAGCATCTGAATGATGCATGGATTATCAAAACAGGATAAACATGTAACATTATGTCTCAATGAAAATAGTTTGAAAAATATGAAACTATATCATATGGACTTGTGTACATGGGAAATTATCTCACCTTGAATATCATTAGAGTGAGTATCATCAAATTGAATATGCATGGCAGTATTGTTCAAACTATCCAAGTAGTACGTGATGTGAATGGATTGATGAATCACATGTTGTCTTTGGTACAATTTGATGACATTAGATGAAAGACTCACACTGAGAATGGAGTGATGAGAATTGTGAAGGGTGCTCTTGTGGTGATGAAGGTATAGAAGATCTTGAAGAACATGCACGTGCTTATGGGTGAAATGTACCAGGAGGCAGAGATAGTTGTCATATCAACTAACTTTATGAAAGCATTGACAATGTTATGGAATCAAAATCTTGGAAATATTTCAGAACGAGGCCTGAAGATTATTGCAGATAAGAAGTCACTTCCTGGGATAACAAATGCATCCTTATCAATTTGTGAGCATTGTGTTTTGAGAAAGGAACACTGGTTAAAGTTTGGAATGTAAATAGAAATAAGCTATAAGATCTTGGATTTGATCCATTATAATGTTTGGAAAATACTATTTATATCCTGAGGAGGAGTAAGGTACTTTCTATCATTTATTGATGATTATTCCAGGAGATGTTGTGTGTATCCAATCAAGAGTAAGGTGGATGTTTTTGAAGTCTTTGAAACATTCAAAGTGCATAAGGAATTTGAATATGGAAAGAAGATCAAGTGTTTGAGGACTGATAGTGGTGGATAATATACAAGTGATGAATTTGATAATTTTTTTCAACAGGAGGGAATCAAGAGATAGTTCATGGTGGAATACACTCCTCAACAGAATGGAGTGGCAGAGTAGATGAACAAAACCCTGTTGTATAGAATAAGGGAAATGTTTAAGACTGTAGGAATTTCCAAAAAAATTTGGGCAGAATAAGTGAATACTTCTTGTTATGTGATTAACAGATATCCTTCAATGGTTATTGATCTGAAGACAACGATGGAGATGTGAACTTTTAATCTCACTGACTATTCTTGGTTATATACTTTTTGAAATCTTGTATATGCATTTTTTAATGACCAGAAAATATTGAAGTTGGATTCGAGATCTTGTAAATGTATCTTCTTGGGGTACACTGATGGTGTAAAGGGGTATAATTTGTGGGACCCCACTACCTAAAAAATTATCATCATAATAGATTTACTTTTTGCATAATACAAGGTAAAAATGAAAATTTATCGAGACACATAAAAGGAAAATATAGAAACAACAACACTCGAAGTAGAGGACAAATCCAAGGAAGAACCAGTTTCCTATGAGGCATTACCTGAGCATGATGATCAAGTACCAATTAATTCTGGACCATGATGGTAAACTCGGGATGAAAGAGTGTCAATATGGCACTAAGACTATGTCACTAAGAGAAATATTTCATACTGCTTATTAACATAGGATGGAGAGCCATATTCTTTTGTGGAGGTGACCTAGAGTCTAGATGTATCCTCATGGATGGTAGTGATGTAGGAGGAACCTGAATCCCTACACAAGAACAATATTTTGGATCTTGTTTCATTACCTCGTGGAAGGAAATCTATCAACAACAAATGGGTCTTTAAGATCAAATGATATGAAAAAGATTGGGTGCAAAGATATTGTGCATGACTGGTGGTCAAAGTATATGCTCTGAAGGAAGGTATTGATTTCAAGGAAATATTTTCTCCTATAGTAAAAATGATGACTATTCAGTTATTTCAAGAAATGTGTGCTACATATACTTTACATTTAGAGAAGCTGTATGTGAAAATTTCTTTTCTCTATGCTGATCTTGACGAAGAGATCTATATGCTCTATCTGGAAGGTTTCTCAGAATAAGGTAAATAAAACTTTGGTTGTAGGTTGAAAAAATCTATGTGCGGTCTCAAGAAGTCATTGAGGTGTTGGTACAAGATATTTGATTCCTATATCACGAGCCTTGGATATAACAGACTTCATTAAAATCCTTGTGCATATTTTAGGGGTTCAGATGGTAATGATTTCATCATTCTTCTGCTATATGTAGATGAAATGTTGGTTGCAGGACCCAATAATGATCAGATCCAGAAGATTAAGGCACAGTTGGATAGGAAGTTTGATATTAAGGACTCGGGACCAGCAAAAATTTTATTGGGATGCAGATTTACCAGGACAGAAATAATAGGAAGATTTGGATATCACATAAAAATTACATATAGAGAGTCTTGAAACACTTCAATATTCAAGACTGTAAGCCAATCACTACCCCTCTTCCTATTAATTTCATGTTATCCTCAATGATGAGTCATAGTAGTGAAACAAAAAGGATTTAAATATCTCGAGTACTGTATACATCGGTAGTGGGAAGTCTGATGTTCGTTATAGTTTGTACTAGACTATATATTTCACATGCAATGGGAACAGTTAGTAAGTACATGGAAAATACAGGATGGGAGAATTGGAACACAGTGAAGAGGATCCTGATATACATCAAGGAGACCTCATATGTTGCATTATGTTATGAAGGATCATATTTCACCATTAGAGGATATTTGATTCAGTTTTTGTTGGTGATTCTGACCAGAGAAGATCCACTACTGGTTATGTGTTTACTCTTATAGAAGGATATGTGAGCTATATTTTAATGTTATAGTCAGATGTAAATTTATCTATGATAGAGGTAGAGTACATGGAATCTACACATGCCTATAATGAGGCAATTTGGAGGAGAAGATTATGTGAGGAGCTTAGGCACAAACAGGACAAGATTCCATTAATTTTTGATAGTCATAGCATAGTTCACATTGCAAGAAATCCATCTTTTCATTCCAAGACAAAACACATAGGGGTACAGTATCACTTTGTCCGATATGTAGTGGTGGAAGGAAGTGTGGGCATGTAGAAATTACATACTAAATAAAATATAAAAGATTTTCTAACAAAGGCAGTTGACTCTGATAAGTTCAGATGGTGCATATCCTTGAGAGTCCTTGTAGAGACTTGATCATCATGTTTTTGTAGATAGAAATGATGTGTCGAGATGTTATTGGTTCTCAATCAAATATTCGAGTGAGATATGTGTTGGAATTTTTTTCCAAGATGACACCCCCTCCTTTGTCAAAGAGGGGGAGGTGGTGGTAGGTGGTGGGTGGCCAACCCCACCAAACCCACTAGTGGGAGAAGGCATCTAGAAGGGGTGAGGAGGCCTATAAAAATAGGTTCTTTATCCTGGTAGAGAGCATCACCTTCAGCATCTGATTACTTATAGTTATCAACAACATCATCTTCCATTTGAGAGGTATTTCATGAGGTAGTTTCCCCAACTATTTAAGAGAGATATTTAAGAGATTTTTATCCTTGTTACAATGAGGAATTGTGTACCTACTTTTACACATAGTGATCCTTATATTTTCTCATGGGTTTTTACCCCTTTCATTTTGTGGGATTTTCCTTGTTACATATGGTTTCCATTTACTTATACATTTTTCACTTTATTTTATCTCGAGATTATCACTTCCTCGATGGGCAAATCATTTTACGGTCCCAAAAGAGGCTACTACACACAACTCTCTCTTTTCATTAAGTTGGTGTACTTTTTCAGTTTTGATGACACCGACCCCCCTAATGGATTAATCAGGAAAATTAGTATTATTTAATCCAACACACTATAGAGGATTCAAAAATTATATTGGCCTAGGTTAGTATAAAGGGTGTTTCCATCCATTGGTTTACTATTCTCTTATAATATCTTGTCCATTTATCTTGGAAAATCAATCGGGCATTCCAGTGGTCTAGAAATTCACAATCCATATGAGGAATTAGTTGCACTTCACCAATAGGGGGAAGTCTAAGATTATGTTGAGAATTTTGAATGCCTCTCCTCCTTGATACATCATTAACTAGAACCCCAATCTGTTGGCTATTTTCTCAATGGTTTAAGAAAAGATACTCGACATTTGGTACGCATACATAATCCTGAAACATGTCTTCAATATAAAAAACTTGCTCTTTATTATACACTTAAACACGATTTATTACATAAAACCCTTAAATTGATACAAAATATAAGATCAAGAGGTCTAGTGTCTTTAGGTATTAGTAACATTACATAATAACTTATAACATAAAACACAACATCATTATTGAAAACTTTCTTTACATGATAACTATATTCCCTCATACTTAGCATTGCATGGGATAACCTGAGGAAATGCATAAGAAAAGGGTGAGCTATAAAGTCCAGTAAGGGAGTAAACAAGGAATTACATGAAGAATACAATACATGTTAGGAAATAGTCATATCAATGGATCATAAGAGAAACGTGAACATAAAGGCATGATATAGCATAATTATCATAACATGGAAATGTGGCATCAACATTTAACATGATATTAGCATGATCCTAGGATCATTGCACATAGAGCATGAGTAAACCCTCATTAAACTTGAATTATCATGATTAAACCCTTATTTCACTTTACATATCATGATACTAATCTTTACCCAATGCATTGGAGTGCTATCAGGGTGAACCCATCTTAATCATATCATTTCATGCATAAGTGTGCCACATGGATCATATAACATGGATTCATTAAAAATAATCATTTATTACATGATAAAGGAATGTGTAATTAATACATGAAACTATATAATAAATAATTAAATATTCATAAATTTGAATACCCATGATAGAGAAATGGGCATGGTATTCAGTACACAATGACTTTGTCTTGGAAAATCACGGTGCAATTTCGGCAGCATAATAGCGTGACATAAGAATTCATAAAAATGGTTGATGAGAGAGAAATGGGAATATCATCATATGTACAATAAATGAATAGTAATGTGGTCATATAGATACTTGTCCCAACATATGTAACAGAATTTAGATTCATAATACAAAAGAATTTCTTGAATGTAAATGAGGAGAGAGAAATCCCTTACGAAATTTCGGCATGGTAATAGGTGTACATGGGAGGCATAAATGAGAGAGAAAAAGCTCAATAATCATTCAAACATAATGAGGGATGTATGGGGGAGGTTTAAAACCATACCCCCAACATTTTTAATTGAACTTAAAAGTGTATAACAACATAATGAAATTTGGACAAAAATGAGAAAGGAAGAAATCACTTACTTGGAAGTGTGATCACAAATTCTTAGTAGGGGATTGAGAGAGGCTTGTTGGGAGATAGAGGCACCTTTGGAGAATTCTAGAGAGAGGATTTAATAGTTTGGTCGAGCTCCAAAGGCTTTGAGTGAAGAGGAAGTTGTATCTTGGGTGTGTTTATATAGGAAAAGAGAGGGAACTCTTTATTGTTTATTTTTTGGATACCACACATTAAACTAATCAAAACCACAAACAAACCCATGTTTTTTGCCAATGGGTTTTGCTAAAGGGAATTGGAAAAAATTATTTTATAATACCAATGTAAAAAACTTCTTAAAATATTATTCTTGCTTATGTGGAGGTGAGTCACACTCTCAAGGAAATCAATTTAAAAAGTTAAAATATTTTGTAAGTCTTGGAGGGTCCAATAAGGCATTTTAAAATAAATAAAACAAACCTAAAATCACATTATTTTAATTTTAAAACATATATTGTCTGAAAATACTATTTATATTATTTTATTACATCACTATTTGGTCATTATGATGTCATAAAAACACATTATATAATTAAACATTATTTAATTTTTACCCAAAAAATCAACTGTCTCAGAATATGATGAAAAATTAACCATTGGATAATTTCAACATCCTATTTCCAAAAATAATATTAATTTTATCTAAATAATTTTCTAAATATGTGAATTTTTTTACTTTTAAAATAAAAAATGACATTTATCAAAAATTCATGGGTTTTGATAAAAACGACTTTCAAACCATAATAAAAATTCCAATTGTATTTATAAAAATTATACGATAATTTATAAAAAGTAAATAATAATAATATTTTATTAAAATATTATTTAACTCAAAAATACACTAATTCATCAAAATATATTTCATAATTTAATATTTACTAAAAGTACTATTTGTGCTTTAAAAACTATTTAAAAAATAAAATGAATGTATATTCTTTATTATATACAAAAATCAAGCACACAATCATAGTATTAAGGTCCGGTTACATAACCCCCTATAACACCCACACAATATTGAATGGTAAGGTGTGTGATGGTGACAGACTCTTGGGGTGGCTTGGATAACATCGCTCTAGTGGTAGTCACTATCAACTTTCACTTCTCTCGTATGCAGTTCCATTCAAGCTTAATGTGTTGAATCTCATCTTGGTATTGGTCAATAGTTAAGCCTATTGATGCCACCTACTTTCTGAGCTCTGAAAAATGGGCTTCGTACAGAGCAATTATACTATATGAAGTCATTGCTACCTTTGTCCAAGTAAATTGGATTTTAAAATCCCTATATTTATACTAATCATGTGATCACTGTTTAACGACTATATTAGCAATGATCATAATTCTTAACGTTATTTTGAAATCCAAAAACATGAAACCAAGGAAGCAAATATTTTATATAACCATTTTATATAGTAATACATTTAATTGAATCAAGATGAATTTTCATTAATGAATGTTTGGGTTGTTACAATCTTCCCCACTTAAGAAATTTCACCCTCGAAATTTCTTTTTCCCACACTAAAGCAGATGCGGGTAACTCTGCTTCATTACCTCCTCTGATTCCCACATTTCTTCTTCAAACTTGTTTATCCACAACACCTTGATGAGGGGAATTTTATTATTTCATAGAACTTTTTCCCTATGATCTAATATCTTCATCGGCTTCTCTTCAAAAGAGAGGTCATTCTCCAATGCTACCACCTCTAGATTGAGTACATGCGATTGGTTAGGTATGTAATTCCTTAAGAGTGATACATGGAGTACATCATGTACTTGATATTGGTTCGATAAGAGTGCGTGTCAATAGACCACTACTCCAAAGAGATCAAGGATCTCAAAAGGGCCGATGTACCTTGGAATATGCTTTCCCTTCTTACCAAATCTCATAACTATATTCCATGGTGATATACGGAGGAATGCCATGTCACTGAAATCAAACTCTATGTCTCTTAGACAATTATCAGCATAGCTATTTTGTCGACTATAAGTAGATTTAATGTGATGTTGGATGGTCTTAACCTTCTCCACTATTTCTTCGACCATTTCTGGAACTAGGATTCTTTTCTCCCCAATTTCATCCCAACATGACAGTGTTATTCACCTCTTCCCATACATGGCTTCATAAAGATCCATTTGGATGCTTGAGTGGAAACTATTTTTGTAAGAGAACTCAAATAGAGGGAGATGTTGATCCCATCCTCCTTTTAAGTCCATTGAGAATTCTCTCAACATGTCCTCAAGTCTTTGGATAGTCTACTCAGATTTGAAATCAGTTTGAGGATGATAAGTCATACTGAAGTTCAGCTCAATATCCAGAGCATGTTGAAGACTCTTCCAAAACATAGATGTGAATCCTGGATCTTGATCAGATATGATAGATAGTGGTACTCCATGCATCCTTACCACATCTATGATGTATATCAGTTCCAACTAATCTAGTGAGAAATCTTCCCAAATTTCAATGAAGTGTGAAGTCTTTGTAAGATGATCCACAATAACCCAGATAGCATTGTTTCCATTGGATTTATTCTAAAGTTTGGTGACAAAGTCCATGGTGATTTTATCCTATTTCCATGCTGGTATGTGTAATGGTTGCATCACCCCCTTAGACTTCTACCTCTCATCTTTCACTTGCTGACATACCAGACACTTTGATGTATACTTAGCGATCTTTTTATTCATGTTATCCCACCAATAATGATCTCAGAGATCAAGATACATCTTTTTGTTTCTTGGGTGAATGGAGAAATTTGAACCATGTGCATTATCCAAAAGTTCCTTCTTTAACTAGAGATTATATGGAACACATAGTCTTGAACCAAATCTTAAAATTCATTTTCATTGATATTTAACTCCGAGGATTTCCCTTCTCTGATAGTTTCCACTTTCTTTTAAATTCCCACATCATTCTTTTGAGAATCCTTTAACCTTTCCAAAATAGATAACTGAGCAATAATTTGTGAAAGGATTGATGTTTTTTCCTTATTTATGATTCCCATGTCCATATTCCTCAAATATAAGACGATTGGATCCTTTTCAATTCTCATCAATGATAAAATTTCAAGTTCTTTTATACTTAGAGCATATGCCACCTTATTCTCTTTACCCGGGTGGTAATGGATTGTGTAGTCATAGTCTTTGATCATCTCTAACCATCTTCATTGGTGCATGTTCAACTCTTTATGTGTGAATATATACTTTTGGATTCTACAGTCCATATATATCTCATACTTCTCCCAAATAGGTAATGTCGGAAATTTTTTAAAGAGAATATCACTACAGCCAACTCCAGATCATGTGTTGGATAGATTTTCTCATAAACTTTCAATTTAGTTGAAGCATAGGCAATCACTTTGTCATTTTTCATCAACACACAACACAGTCCCTTCTTCTAAAAATCAATAAATACCAAAAAAAGTTCTCCACTTGTAGGTAATGTGAGAACGGGCGCAGTGAGAAGCCTCCTTTTCAACTCTTTGAAGCTCTCTTCATATTCATTACTCTAAGAAAACTTGACTCCCTTCTGAGTTATCTTGGTAAGAGGGTTTGATAATTGAGATAAATTTCTCACAAATCGGTGATAATATTCAGATAACCCTAGGAAGCTATGGATATCCATTACTAATGTTGGCCTCGTCCATCCCTCAATTGAATTTTTCTTGGAGGGATCTATAAATATCCCAATTCTTGTGATGATATAACCCAATAATGAGACCTTCTTCAACCATAACTTGCACTTTATGTACTTTTCATAGAGATTCTCCTTTTGCAAGATATCTAGTACAGTTCTTAGATGCTCCTCATGGTCCTCCTTGGTTTTGGAGTATATTAAAATATCATCTATAAAGAAAACCAAAAATTTGTCTAGGTAATATCTAAAGACTCTATTCATCAATTCCATGAAGATTTATAGAGCATTAGTGAGTCTAAAAGTCATTACTATGAATTCATAGTTCCCATATCCTGTACTAAAATAAATCTTGGGTATATACTCCTTCTTCACCCTTACTTGGTAACATTCCAACCAAAAATCCACCTTGGAGAATTATTGTGCTCCACATAGTTGATCGAACAAGTCATCAATTTATGGAATATGATACTTGTTTTTTATCGTGATTTTGTTGAGCTCACGATAATCAATGCAAAGGTACATTGACTCATCCTTCTTCTTGATGAAGAGGACTGGTGCACCCCATGGTGAAGCACTTGAGAATATAAACCCTTTATCTAGATTCTTTTATAGTTGCTTCTTCATCTCCTCAAGATCCACAATAACCATTCTATACAGAGTCTTGGATATTGGAAACTCCCTAGGTATAAGATTGATTGGGAATTCAACATCTCTTTTAGGAGGAAGACGGAGAAATTCCTCGGGAAACACTTTAGTGAATTCCCTCATAATAAGCATGTCTTAAAGGATGATTTATTCTTTATAATCAATCATCTAATCCAGTTATGCATGCTCATAGGGTAGTAATATCCATGATTGAGATGATGGTTCTAAAGAAGATCCATCTTCCTCCTTGCACTTGTACAGAATCGGGGGTCAATTCTCCATATGGAGATTGATTTCCCTCTCACAACAATTTATGTTGGAACTATATAAAGAAATCCAATCCATGCCAAGAATTGCATAAAATTATACTAGAGGGAGTATAATGAGGTTTTTTGGGAAGTTCAATCCACAAATTGTAACATGGGAGGATATATATTCATGGAATGCAATGATTGCCCCATTTTCCTTACTCACCGACATCTTTACTTCCTTGATTTGTGGTGGTGTTGGGATTATTCTACTAAAAATTAAGGATATAAAAGAATTCGTAGAACTAGAATAAAAAAGTATGTCTACTATTATTGAATGAATAACTAGAGTACCTGTCACTACTTTGTTGTTGGGGTTCACTTTGGCAGTAGTGATGACAAAAGCTCTCCCTTGCTACCTTGGAGGTTGTTGGTTTCCTCTGAAAACCCATGGATTAGGAAACTATTTTGCAAAGTGCCATGGTTCCTTACAATTGAATCAATTAACAATGAATTTAGGGTCAAATAGATAATTCCCATACTCTTTTTTAGATGTGGTTTTTTTTATCATCAGTTAATGGATAGGTGCTCTTCTCTTCCACACCTAAAGCATTTATTTGTCCCCTTCAGGCAATTTCAGGCGTTCTTCTTTCTGCACCTTTGGTAAGTGGGGTACTGGATTTTCTTAGCACTGTTGGATTTATCCATCGGACCACTATAATTGAAGTCCACCTTACACTTCTTATCCCCATGATACCCCTGATATTTTCTGATCTCTATTTCAACTTTGTGGGTACATAGGACAATTTCCTCATAGCTCTCAAAGTCATAGATTGCTAGGGGTTTCCATAGTCTAGGTTTTAGCCCACCAAATAACTGGTCAACCCTGCATTTGGGGGTAACAACAAAGCCGAAGGCGTATTGTGTAAGCCTTGTAAAGTTTTCCTCATACGATCTGATGGATTTGTTATCTTTTTTCTTAAGGGAAAAAAGTCCCTTTCCATCTTATATCGGAGGGTGCGAGGAAAATATTTGTTAAAAAACATTTTCCAAAAATCCTTCCATTCCATCACCTCGATCTCCTCCTCAATCTTCATTTTTTTGATCAAATTCCACCATTTATTAGATTCACCCTCCATATAATAAGCATCCAAAATTACATTCTCTTGTTCAAAACACTGAAGTATAGAGAAGATCTTCTCAATGGAGTTGATCCATTGTTCGAAAATTGAGGGATCATATGATCCATTAAAAGTAAGAGGCCTTTGTCTTATTAAGCTCTTGATTGAGACTTGTTCTTTCTTAGGGGGTTGAACATTATTCTTGACCCATGTTTCTATTCAAAACTTGATTTAACTATTTGAGTATCGTGATAAAGTTCATGATTCCCGCTCCTATCAGATTGGGAAACTCATTAGAACAGTCACCACATTGATCTTTGCATTGATTTTTATCCCAATTCCTCCTATTACCAGCCATTGGCTGGAATAAAAGGAAATTTAGGGGTAACACATAAAGGGTAATCCAAAGAAAAAAATGTGTGACTTATAAATTACATTTATTTCTCATACTTAGGAATTTATAAGCTTCAATCTATGTTAACCATGATCTACTTCCCAACATATATTCTTAGGGTATTTTTTTTATTCCCTTAATAATGGTTCATACTAATATTATAAATATACCAAAGCATATCCCCAGAGAGTGTTGTAACCAAGAGTGCAGCAAGGACCATTGTCATGCACTAGTTCCCGTTCGAGTCTAGCTCAAAGAGGTGTTTTTAGGTTTTACCCATAGGATACATCTGTGCCAGAGCCACCTCTACCTACTTGTATCTAGACAAGGATGTATTTTCTTTATAAAAAACTTACTCAATACTCACAAAATTTAGGGATGTTTTTATTATTTCTAATCTTATCCCTAAGTCTTTCACAAGGGTTTTCTAATCTAAATCCAAAAAATAACTAAATCTGCATCTGATACCAACTATAACAACCATGCTCTTTATTACACACTTAAACATGATTTATTCCATAAAAACCTTCACCTGATACAACATAGAAGATCAATAGGTCTAGTATATTTGGGTCTTAGTAACATTACATAACAACTTAGAACATAAAACACAACATCTTTATTAAAACCATCCTTTATGTGACCACTACATTCCCTCATACTTAGCATTGCATGGGATAACCCAAGGACCTGCATAAGAAAAGGGTGATCTATAAAGCCCAGTAAGGGAATAAATAAGTCATAACATAAATAAAACAATACATGTTAGGAAATAGGCATATAAATGAAGTATAAGAGAAACATGAACATAAAGGCATGATATATCATGATTATCATAACATGGAAATGTGGCATCAAAATTTAACATGATATTAGCATGAGCCCAGACTCATTGCACATGGATCATGAGTAAACCCTCATTGTAATTGAATTAGCATGAGTAAACCCCAATTGCACTTAATATATCATGATAATAATCTTTACTCAATGCATTGGAGCACTATCATGGTGCACCATTCTTAATCATATCATTTCATGCATAAGTGTGCCACATGGATCATATAACATGGATTCATTAAAAATCATCATTTATTCCACAATAAAGGAATGTGGAATTAATATATGAAACTATATAATCAATAAGTAAATGTTAATAAAGGTTAATACCCTTGATAGAGAAATGGGCATGGTATTCACTACATAACGAATTTAGCTTGGAAAATTGCGGTGCAATTTCAACAGCATAATGGTGTGACATAAGAATTCATAAAAATTGTTGATGAGAGAGAAAGGGAAATATCATCATAATTACATGAAATTGACTATAACTGAGTCATATAGATACATGTCCCAACATATTTAATGTAATTTGGATTCATAATAAAAAATAATTTCTTGAATGTAAATGAGGAAATAGAAATCCCTTATGGAATTTCTACATGGTAACAAGTGTACATGGGAGGCATTAATGGGAGATAAAGAGGGTATAACAACATAATAAAATTTGGACAAAAATGAGAAAAGAATAAATCCCTTACTTGGAAGTGTAATCCCAAAGGCTTGGAAGGGTCTTAAGAGAGGCTTCTTGGAAGCTTGGGGAGCCTTGGGAGAATTATAGAGAAAGGAGGTCATAGTTTGGTTGAGCTCCAAAGGCTTTGACTGAAGAGGAAGTGGGAGATTGGGTGAGTTTATATAGGAAAAGAGAGGAAATTATTTATTATTTAAGTTTTGGACACCACACATTAAAATAATCAAAACCACAAACCAACCCATGGTTTTTTCCGATGGTTTTTTCCAAAGGGTAGTGGAAAAAATTATTTTATAAGGAAAATGGATGAACTTTTAAAAATATTAGGCTTGCTTATGTGGAGGTGATTCACACTCTCAAGGAAATCTATTTAAAAAGTTAAAATGTTTTATAAGTCTTGGAGGGTCCGCTAAGGCTTTGTAAAATAAATAAAACAAACCTAAAATCACATTATTTTAATGGTAAAACATATATTGGCCAAAAATCACATATATAGTATTTTATTACATCAGTATTTGGTCATTATGATGTCATAAAACACATCATATAATTAAACGATATTTAATTTTTACCCAAAAATTTGATGTCTCAGAAAATTATGAAAAATTCACCGTTGGATAATTTCAACATCCTAATTCCAAAAATAATATTCATTTTATCTAAATAATTTTCTAAATATATGAATTTTTACTTTTAAAATAAAAACCAGCATTTATAAAAAATTCATGGGTTTTGATAAAAATAGCTTTCAAACCTTAATAAAAATTACAATTGTATTTATAAAAATTATATAATCATTTATAAAAAGTAAATTAGTAATAATATTTTATTAAAATATTATTTAATTCAAAAATCCATTCATTCATCAAAATAGATTTCTTAATTGAATATTAACTAAAAATACTATTTGTGCTTTAAAAACTATTTACCAAATAAAATGGATGTATATTCTTTATTATATAAGAAAATAATTCACATAATAATAGTGATAAGGTCTTGTTACATAACCCCTTATAACACTCACATAATATTGATGGGTAAGGTGTGTGATGGTGACAGACTCTTGGGGTGGCTTGGATAACATCGCTGGGTGGTAGTCTCTATCAACTTCCACTTCTCTTATAGGTGGTTCCCTTAGAGCTTAACATTTAGAATCTCATCTTGGGCTAGGTCAAGAGCAAAGCCCGGTGACACCACCTCATTTTCTAGCTCCATCAAATGGGATTCGTATGGAGCAATTCTACTAGATGAGGCCATCACTTCCTTTTTTAAGTAAATTGGATTTGTTAAATCCCTATATTTATACTAATCATGTGATCACTATTTAACAACTATATTAGAAACTATCACAATTATTAATGGTATTTTAAAATCCAAAAACTTAAAATGAAGGAAGCGCATACTTTATATAACCATTTAACATAATAAAAAATTCAATTAGATCAAGAAGAATTTTCATTAATGAAAGTTTGGTTCATCACATTCAAGATATGTGTATCACCTGAAATATTGAGGCCGCGGTCTGAAAAGAAATTGGGACATAGTCTCATGGGAGGGATTCTCATTTCTTCATCATTCCCAGTGGTATAACTACTTCAGCATTCCCGATGTGATAGTTCTAGACACCACAACCCAAAACCTTTTTCACCCTGCTCGACACATGGAACATGTTTCATTACAGTCAGGCCGTGAGGTTCCTAAACCTTATATTTTAGGAGGTGGAGTTGTTCAATATCTAACTACACAGGAGTGGGAAGATCTCCAAAAACACAACCTTTGTTTTCATTATGGTTTTACATACAAACCTTTACATAAATGTGAGGATCATAAGATGTACGAGCTAATCCTCAATGAGGATGATGAATTAACTACTAATCCTCCCCAATTACTGTATAATAATATTCACCATGACTTATTTTTCATCCCTTGTGAAGCAGAATGCATGATTGTGGAATACCAAATATTACCAGACTATCCAACGGTTCCTTTGAGGCACCCAAAAACTTTGTCTTCCATGATAGTAGCTAGTAGTGTGGGTGGAATTCATATTATTATCCTTCTAGAAAGTGGGGTGACCCATAACTTCATCTTTCCAGAAGTGATCAAATTTTTGGGACACCCAGTAAACCACCCTCATCACCTGAACATTAAGTTAGGTGACAAACATAAAACTATCTCCCATAGGGTGTGAACCAATTTAAAATTGGTCACGGTTCAGTAAACATGTTTGATTGATGCACATGTTGTGGATATGGTTTGACTTGACCTTATTTTGGCCACCACCTTGTTATGAACTATGGGGGTGGTAATATCAAATTGGGTGACAATGACCATGTAATTTATGGATTCTCACAAAACTTATATTCTTTAGGGTTCTTGTCTAGACATCCAAATAGCATCCTCATGGGCTAGGGGTTCCAGACCTTAGAGTAGGAGTTGTAGCCACCATCTACTATTGGTATCCAAATATGATTCCACTGTATCCCTCCTTGATGAATGCTATCAGACCAGTTTACACCAGTTTCTTGAAAAACATTCTCAAGTATTTGATGATCCTATATGCCTACTTTATGTTTTGAGTGTAGGGAAAGCATCCTTTGATGGTATGACCAACTTGAATTTTAGTCTTAAATAGTGTGTAATCAGTTCTTTACATGATCATAATTCCATGTCCAATAAAAGGAATAGATTATTTTACTATATTAAAATGATGGAAGAAAAATTGAAGGATATTTACATGTAATTTATAATTAATTTATGAGTAGATATAAAATTACCTCAACCAATAATTTTGTTTTCATTGATGATCTGGTTAACAAGACCTTTTCAAACCACTATTATGTTGCAGGATCTTAGTGTAGAACCCCTCTAGCAGTGATACACACATGCACTTCAATCTCTGAAAGATTTCATAGAACTTTCGGGTTCTAGCATCACTTGTGTTGTTCATGGTTGATCACAACATAATTCTACTCAAGAGATAGAAAAATCTTAATGATCTCTCATTATATTGAGAGAGTAATGGAGGAGAGAACTCTAGATCTATTGATCTCTCTCTAGGTATTAGAGATTCACCCTATCCATTGTGCACATCAATTTTGTTTTAGTAAAGATATATAATTAGATATTTATTTTTGGAAGGTTTAGGGTTGGTTTATTACACAAAATACCTTTAACAATTACATAATTCTTATTTGAAAAAATTTCCAATAATAATAATATAAATATTATTATTAGATGTCTCACATGTCCAACGTATAAATAATATAAATAAATTTCATTTTTACCATTTTCAATAAGATTATTACTCTGTTTTCTTTCCAACAACCACATTTACAGATCATTGAATAATGATTATTTATTTAATAAATAAATATCACTACATTTATACCATTTCCAATAATATTATTAAACTCGGTCCACTTTCCATCATCCACATTTAGATATCATTAAATAATGATTATTTATTTAATAAATAAATATAAATACATTATACATCGATAAATATAAAAAATATTATATTCTCCAAACTTGAAAACAAATATTTATTATTTTTATTTAACACACTTATTATTTTGAATAAAATTTGATTAAATTATGGTGATCAACCAATCTAAATAAATCTTATTTACACTAATTTGTTAAATTCAATACTAGAATTTAACTGATATTGCTAATGCACTTAGTGTGTGGCCCTTTAGGCCTCTTTCTCAGTGACATTAGGAATAATCATCTAAATTCCAAGATTAGTGTAAAGAAACATATCAAGGAATCAATAGATAAAAAAATTAATGTCACAATGATTCCCAACCTCATACGATTAGATATAATATAATCCATTTATCACAATATCTCAAATCAAGTAGTTTTGATATTGTGACATCAACCTATATGCACTATGTCTCTTTATTTGAATTTCTGAAAATGAAAACTCTCATCTAACACCATTACCATTAATTCGTTTAGGCAGTTTTATTCCCATAAAAGGGCTTGAGATATTAACACAAAAGGGATAAATCATTTATTAAATTAAACATTAATGCGACATCACTCGTGATGCACCCAACATATCCTACTTCGCATGTGAATATATGTCGTCATGGTTTTCAAAAATACATCAAAGTACACAAGTCGTGATATCCATAAATGATAATAATAAATTTTAAGTATCAATACAAACATCGTAAGATAGAAACATCTAATGGCACCTGGAAATGTTTATTTCCTGTTTACGGTTCTATTCACATAACCTCATATCTTGGAGATTACCAATGGAGAACACAATGAGAAAGTGTCTCAATGTCTTATGAGCTTCCTAATACTAATAACTTGTATTGTCTATGTCCCATAAAAAATATTATCTGAATATAGAATAAGGTTCAAGAATAATGTCATGACACCTCTAGGTTCCCATCATAGTGGGGATCAACTATAACCTTTTAGTGTGACATATATTCTAAGTATTTTATCACACACAAATATTATGTAGAAGAATAATCAAGATGTGAAAATAAAACTTATTTAATAAGGAAAACATGTAATCAAGTACTAAACAAGTTGATTCTAGGGAATCAACTAAAATAGACTCCCACTTACACTAGAGTAAACTGACAATAGATTTCAGTCCACTAGCCCTCACATGATACTCATGTTTTTGCTAAGATAAATTATTCTTTAATGGATATGGAATGTATTCCTCCATGGATACTCTACTCATTGTAACTTCACCTTATTGAGAAAAATCTCTCAATAGATGAAACTTCCAAAGTATGTGCTTTGTCCTTTGGTATGAAATTTTATCTTTAGAGAGAGTCACAGTTGTAGTGTTATCATAGTAAACTGTGATAGGATCTTTACTAATATATACTACATCAAACTCTTAGACAAATTTGTGAATAAAAACCCATTCCTTGGTTTCATCGAAAGCTGCAACATACTCATACTCTCTTATAGAATCAAAGACAAATGAATTCTTTGAACTCTTCCAACTCACAGTTCCTTGGTTGAGACAAAAACATATCTAGACATCGTCTTCAGAATATTCTGATCTTTCTAAAAGATAGTATCTGTATAACCTATGATGACTATATCTTCATATCCTCAATATATCAAAAACATGTCCTTAATATGCTTAAGATACTTAAGGATAACCTTAAAAACAATCCAATTTTTTCCATCTGGATCTGCTTGATATCTATCTACCATGCTTAAAGCATAGGAAACTTTAATCATCATACATAACATGACATACATGATAGATCCTATCGTAGAATCATGCGATTACCCATTCTCTCACTTTCCTCTTATGGCTGAGGACACATTTTTTTTGTCAAGATGTATATCATGTGATACTAGCACCAATCACCTCTTAGATTGTTCCATACTGAACCTATTCAGTATCTAGTCAGTATATGTACCATGAATTAGTCCAAGCATCCTATTAGATCTATCATCCATGATCTTTATCCCTAGAATATAGGTTGTTTCACAGAAGTCCTTCATGAAGAAGCACTTTCTCAACCATGTATTAACCACTTGTAAGGTTGGTATATCATTTCCAATTAGTAATATTTAATCAAAATATACTATTATGAAATCAAATATACTCTCACCAAACCACCTGTAAACACATAGATCATATTCGTACTTAATAAAACTAATTTATTTTATGGCTTCATCGAATCAAATGTTTAATGACCTGAATGTGTGTTTTAATCCATAAATGGAACTCTGAAACTTGTATACCTTTTTGGAATTCCCTAGAGTCACAAACCATTTTGGTTGTTTCATATACACAACCTCCTAAAGTTTCCCATTATGTAATGTAGTTTTTATATCCATTTATAAAATCTCATAGTCATAGTAATCTTTTATGGCAAGAATTTTTTTGATGGATTTAAACATGGAAAATGGTGAAAACTTTCCATCATAGTCAATTAATTGATGTTGTTTAAACCCTTTATCCACTAGTCATTATTTATAGGTATTCAATCTACCTTCCATGTCTAGATTTATCTTGAATACTCATTTACATCCAATGGGTTTTACATCAAATAATGGATCAATAAAAATCAAAACTTGTTTTTGATAAATTTAATAAATCTTAGAATTAATAGATTCTTTCTATATTGGACCTTTTGAGATATCTACTATCTCCTTTTAGGATATAGGATCATCATCGTTAACCAATAGCGAGTCACCATCATCAGTGAATCAAAAACTATATCTCTATTTCTCTCACCTCTCTTCTACTCCTATGCAGAATTTGTTTTTCAGGACACCTTCTTCCAAAGGGACTGGTGGAATCAGTTCTTGTACCAACCTCTTGTGTATTTTTAGAGTCAAATTCATTGTAGTAAATATTTCCCCCACTATCTTTCTTAAGGATGTGCTCCCCTACAATAAATATGGACACTATTGTAATAATAACTTTCTTATCTGAATGGTTGAATAGATAGGATCACATTTTTTTCTTGAGATACCATATAAAGATACAATTCATGTAGTCTGTAACACCCTGAGCTTCCACGATACTCTTCTTTTTCAATAATGCAATAGCTTGCATTATACACAAGTTCGAGATTCTAACGCACCGCGACCAATCAAAATAGCCATTATGAATAGTAATACCCACTTTTTGAAATTATATATATTTTATATTTCAAAATTGACTTCATTTGTGGATTCAAAATATCGAAATAAGCATATGTTGAATTTTTGGTATTTTTCTGAGAACTTCCAATTTTTTATGAATAGTGAAAAATACTTAAAACAAATTTTTTAATAAAAATAATTTGTAGTGAAAAATTATACTATTTATTGGTTTTAATTTATAATTAGAATATATTTTTACCATTTTATCCAATGGTGGTAATTAGAATTAATTTCACTTTGAAATTGGACATAAACAATTGTCAATCTTTTGATATATATTGTTTCTTAAAAACACGCTATTTGTTGTGACAGCGGGAATTAATTATAAAATTAATTAATGCAAGTTATATTATTGGAATTTTTTAAAATATAAATCATTTTTGAATTTGGAATATCAATTATAGCTTAGGGTGAAATTTTGGCATTGTTCTGAAAAACTTCAATTTTTGATGAATAGTGAAACCACTAAGTGGTAGTTAAAAAACTGATTTTTCATTTAAATGAAACATTACCACTTCTGTGAATTGAATTTCAAAACTCCTACATACATGGTTTTCATTAGGATGTAAAATTTGGTTCAATGGGATTAGAATAATTTTTTGGTGAATAGTAACTTTTAAGTTTAATTAATCGCGATTAAAGGTAATTAGTGAAATTTAAGGTAAAAATGATATTATAAAAATATGAAATGACCTTGACACTTGTTCTAACCCTATTGGATGAGTAATTTATGACCAATAAAATCCATGGGTCAACTTGGGGACCCCATGGAGCCACTTTGGTAGGAAAATGACATAAATAACTTTTATTTAAAGTTAAAATAAAAATGTCACAAACATAAGTTGTTTTACTAAAACAATTTTTAAATGGGGTTATACAAGTCATAGTTTTGACTATAAATATTCATTAGAAATATAAAAAGATTATCTACATCATGATATTTTTTTTATAATTTTTAGACATTAAATAAATTAAATTATTTATGACACCATGATGATGCAGCGGTTACCTCATTAATTAACGATTTAAATAAAATGAAAATATAATGTAAAATCCAAGGCTTAAACTTGTCAAAAACCTATTTTATGAGTATATTTCGAACCCATATCACCTTATCCTAGAATTATATAAGTGTGGGACCTTTAAAATCCTAAACTCATTATATAATAAAGTAACAATTCATTACTTTTCAAGAGTGCCCCTCCTCTCCACTTATAAAAGGCCCCCACCACTACCACCTTACTCACACTTTAAAAGCCTTTTGGCTCGGCCAAACTCTGCCCAAATACTCTCCCAACTTCCCTCTCTTACTCTTAGAATCCTCAATTTTGGCAGAATTCTTCCCAAGGAAGCCTTTGGCTCAAATCAAAAAAGAGTTACCCGATTTTAAGGTAAAGTCTTCTTGTATGTTATTTTGTTTTATTTTGCTTATCCAACCCCCTAAACTCTTTTTATTAATTTATTTTGTAACAAAAAAAGTATCCTAAATATACTAGGATGTTGTTATAAGAATTATTCTAGCTACACTTATACACACCTACATCTAATGGTTAAAGAACATACTGTTTCTGTGGATGGCGAATTTCTGCCTCACGAAACGATGATTGTTCAACACTCATATAACACCTTCAAAGGTGGCCATTAAGTTGTAACTATATTTATATATGATATATAATATGTTTATTTTTTACTTAAGGTTCTGTATTTATCATTTATGGCATACCTTTATTGTTTCCATTATGGGTAAACGCGATATTTTCATTTTAGGAAGTGCGGACTACCACCCCCTCAAAGTGATTTGAATCATTAATACCATATGTGGGATGTATAAAGGATGGATTAAATGGTGTTATACATTATATTATACTGGAATTATATTATACCTTTATATCATTATGTTTCATTCCATTAAAATATGAAATAGAAATGAAAGTAGCGTTCATGCGTACGTATGGCTTACCGTCTCCATGAACGGTGCATTTCATTTCTTACCTATAAATGTTATGTAATATTATTAATGCATGTATATACTGGATATATATGTTATATATGATATATACATCATGAATATAATTCTGGATATAATGGATATTTCACCACATGAACAACTTGTAATTATAAGAAGTATATTTTGGACTCAAGTACCAAAGATCGACAAAACGACTGTTATTAACATAAATAATTACATAATGTTCATAACATGGTAATAAATTATATAAAAGGAATAATTAACATGAAAAATATTCTTAATCAAATAGAAATTAACTCTAGTTTATTATTCTGGAGATTAAAGAACGATCGAGCCAAGTCGGACACGAGGTAAGGGAACTTCTTAACCCAATTTCCATTCTTTGGGTTAATATCCTACTTTCAAATTATGTCATGATATTATTATGTCCTATCTTGTATTTGTACTTTATTTATGTTTACTTATAGTGAATACACATAATAGGTCTACTTTATTTAAAAAAATGATCTTTTTAAGGGACTTCGTCTCAATCTCCTTTCATTGAGGCATATTTGGTTTTATACACAACTTTCATTTATACGGTGTATAAACCCTTTTGAATTTTACTTTTATTCAAAAGGAATATTTTTATACGAATTGTTTTTACTAAACGACAAAAGGAATGTTTTTTCTTATGTATGCGGCGACAATGACTTCTCCACCGCCGTGACTAATATTTGAGTTTTGGCTTCCTCTATAAGCCATAACATTTTTTAAAAGAAAAATAAATACCATGTTTTAATTTTATTTTATTTTGGTATTGAAAATAGTTTTGATAAAGTTTTTATTATATCAATGTGTTGTATTGATATCTTGTGATTGAAGTGTGGAAATCTTATATTTCCTTTATGCATGTTTTATGTGATACAATTAAGTTATGGTTTATGATATTTTTAAACATGTTCATATGAGGAATGCATTGGAATTAATAAGTGATGGGTGGAGCCCGCTATAGCTCCTCGATGCATCGGTAGGTATCATGAGACAAACTAGTGTCTTGGCATGAGTCCTTGACAAAATATTATTGTAGACTTGTCACGAGGCCTTGGCTACGTGGTTATGATAGTCTGGCATTATGCATTCCATCATTATGAAAGTGATTATTGATATTGCATGTGATTATTCGACTAGTAGAATATCCATGTGAGTAAGTAAATGGCATTATTTAATTTTATTTTTGCCATATTATGCTGAAGTTCAAGTTTAAAAATGCTTTTGTTTTATTTATACATTACCTTAAATGTTAATGTTTATTTATGAAAGCTTCTGCAATATTGTTATCCTTACTGATCATCTGAGCTCACCCCTTTCAGTGTTTTAATATTTTTTTCAGGATGTAAAGAAGTATTTTATGAATGACCTGCAGGGATAGTCAGAAGAGGATATGAGTGTAGACTATGGAGACTTTGTTATTTTAGTTTTTCACTTTATGATGTAATGTAACATTTATGAATGTATCTAGTGTTTCCAAGACTACTAAACTAATCGGTCTTTCGAGACTTGATCTTTTGTGATCATGCCAATGTTACGAATTAATGCACCGACTCTGGGTAGCTGGGGTCGGGGCGTTACATATTGGGGTGATAGTTTGTTTCTTGATCTAGTCTTAACAAACCCCTAGCATCCCCATGCATGAATATGTGATATAATGAGTTTCTTTCTACTTCATAATTCAAAGGTAATAACATTTTCTACTTTAGTTGGTACTCATTTTAGTAAGTATAATGTTGTCTGTAATGCATATCCCCAAAAATATAATGGAAGACTTGCGTGAATCACCATTGACCTTACCATTTCTAACAAGAAACAACTCCTTATTTCACTATCACCTTCCACTATGGTGTATATGGTGTAGTTAGTTGGGATAGAATATCAGACTCCCATCAAAATTTGATAAAGTCTTGGTTAAAATATCTAGAAAATTGATCTGATTGAAGTTTTATTTATCTTCAAACCAAGTTGATTATAAACCTCATTTTTGATGTCTTTAAACTTGTCAAATTATTCAGACTTATACCTCATTAAGTAGATATAACTATACCCTCTCAATTCATTGGTCAAATTAATAAATTATGGGAATCAACCTCTATCTTATACTTGAAAATCTCCACACAAATTAGTGTGTACCAATTATAAAAGATCTGGGGCCCTTTCACATTGACCATAGAATGGATGTTTGATCATATTTCCTTGTAAACAAGCATGATATATTTCATGTGTCTTTATCTCAAAAGTGTCTAAATAACTATCTTGATAGATCTTTGTCAAACTCTTTTTCATTTACGTGACCAAGATGGTGATGCCAAAATTGAGTGTCATATGCGGCGAGCATATTAATTTTTTATCAGTTATAAATATTTGGTTTTCATAATTTAATACATAAATAACATTATTCAGATATGTTATATGATAACATATTCTATATTTATAATAGTATCAATACTTATTACCAAAGCTGAAAACAAATCCATCCATATCTAAACAAGAAATGAAAATAATGTTCATGGTAACACTAGACACATAATTTTTTTTTATTTAAAACCAAAACCATTCTTTTTGGAAACATGAGATGGTATTCTCAAATGGATAGAGAAATCAAACTCTCTCCATTGGAATCCCATAGATTAACCAAATCCCTGGTAATATTATGAAATTTACTTGGTTCCTATATTTGGATACAAATGTGAGCATCAAAAGCAGCATCCAACACCAAACTTGTAGATATGTAAAGATTACACTAAATAATGAATTCACCTTAATCTTCCCATAATTTGGTCGGGTGAAATTACTCTTCTAGTGGTCCTGCTTACCACATGTAAAAAAACTACATCCTATTACTTTTCTTGTCTGTGGATCTTCATCTTCTTATAGGGACGATGCTCTGAAACCTTAGACTTGGAATGATTCTTCGCCCTATTTTCCTTGTTACTCTTATTCTTATTCATCATAAAAATATAGTGTTTTCACTCCCCATGTATTTATCAACTTACTGGATAAAATTAAGAAGTTTTGATAACGTCTTCTTGATATTGCTCATATTATAATTCACAATAAAACTGGATAAGTTTTTGGGTAGTGAAAAAAATGAGATCTGTGCACAAATCATCAAGGATTTTAAAACCTAAGATGTCAAGGTGCTCAATGTATCCAATCATCCTATCTACAGGTGGCCTAATAGGCACTTACTCTCCAAGATTTCACATGAAAAGTGCATTGAATATCTCATATCTCTTTGATATCACCTTCTCTTGATAAAGATCCCAAAGGTGAAAAAGTATATCATACACATCCATACCCTCATATTGATTTAAAATTCATTGGATATGAAGTATAACATAAAACATTGGACATCCATTGTGTCATCCACATTATTTACTTAGAGATATACTTCTTCTCCACTAGCCTCTTTAGAAAGTGACTTAGGAAGTGGGGTTTCTAGCAAGTATTATTTTCGTTCCTGGTGTAGTATAATGGGAAAATACATATACCATTCCTAGAAATTCACGTCGGTGAGAAGATTTACCTTATCTAGTAGGAATCACATTGATATCATCAAAGTTATTTTATTTTTATTTTTCTACAAATTAAGAGTTTATAATTAGAAATTTTTGTATTACAAAAATTGATTAATAAATTTTAAATATATTATATTCCATTAATCACCTAATATTTTTTGAAACATAAAAACCCTCACCATTAGATTCAGAATATTTTTTCTATCATATATTCTAGTAACAAGGATCTATATTCCTTTCTCATAACCTAAACTTGGGTCTAACAAGCTATTTGAAGGGTTTTAGGAATAGATAATTTTTCAACTACATTAACTCATAATTACTTGGTATGTTTAGTGGGAACCCAATCCTGAAATATTATTTTAATATTTCCTCAACCTTTGACACTTAGTTACATAAAGAATTTCTTAGGCAATCAACCCTTGATGTGAACTATGTTAATTAAACCCAAAACTTCATGAAAAAAGTTCCATGATAATTGAAGGCACCCAAACTTGTGTTGGTCAAGTACTTTGAAATACGGGGTTGATTCTAACTTAAGTAGTGTAAGGATAAGTAAACTTAATATGTGGTCGATTCTAACTTAATTATTAGAATACTAAGATGAATTAATATTTTAATTGAGAGATTTTTATCCTTATGTGAAATGCCTATTTTATCATTTTACATTCCATGTTAATATAAAATGGATTTTACATAGGTGATTAACCATGTATGATAAAAAATTTACATATAATCCGGTTATATTTTATTCCATCTCGCATACTTGTTAATTAATTTATTAAGTAATCATGTAATATTTGAAAACATAAATAATTAACCATGCAACTGACAGAAATAAAATATAAATGACATGATCATGAGATTTTATAATATTTAGTTTATCTATAGGATAATCAACTAACCCTAAACCCTAGGGAAAAACACCTTGAAGCATAATTTGGTTTGTGTTGTAGTATCCCACCTTGGAACCTATAAATCGCCTTGATTGGTTTCATCTCAGATCCTTTATTTGGATCACCTCCACTTTCTTGGAAGATTCATCCTTTCATAAGATTTTACTCACACATAAGTGAGGGGATTCAATCGATTGAATAATGGGAGTTTACATAAAAGAAACCGTGGGAACACATAACCTTACATAATAAGGAAGGGATGAATCACAAACTATCAATAATAATTTAACCATAATAAATTAAAAGAAACCAATCACACACAATGTATGGTATAGTATAATTATCATCCACACACATCACGTAATGAGCATAAATTTTCAATATTTTTATCAGATACGTCGATTCATTATTTAATTAAGATAATTCATCATGAATTAATATAATTAATTCAATTTATATTAAATCCATCAAACATAGAGAATTAAGAGTGGGAGTTGCAGGATCGAAAGGTTCTAGGTGTTGTGCACTATACATTGGATAAAAGCATGGTGTTCAACATTAGAGAGGAGAAGACAATGATTTGACTGATGCAATCTCTCTTAAATATGTACGTGAAGTCATATACAGTAAACAAAGTTCACTTGATGCGATGATTGTTCAACCTAAAAATGGTTTAAGGGAGAATTGTTGCAGATCAAATCAATGAATTCAACACCATAATAAGTAAATTGAAATTAGTGTAAATTCTACATAGTGATGAGGTATGTGCACTAGCTTTACTAGCTTCATTACCTAATTGCTGGGAAGCGACTATAATAGCTTGATCAGTTCTTTAGGAAATACCAATTTGGTTCTAATGGATGTGCGGAACTTGATCCTCATTGAAGATATCTAAAGAAGAGAATTGGGTAGATTCTCTGGTTCTGATCTGAATATAGTTGTAAGAAGAAGATATTCATAGTGACATAATCACATGGAATTATAAAACTCAATAGGAAAGATCCTTGACAAGGTAAAGGGGTATGTTCCTACCATATAGACTTTGGGAAAGAAAGGACATGTTAGTAAGGAGTGAAAAGATAAGTGGAAAGTGCTTGAAACCAACACATCAAACAAGATGGATGAAAAAAATAATTATTAGTTTCTATTGAGTGTGAATATTCCAATGGAGTCTTTGATTTTATAAACCAGGGTATATTTCTATTCTACATCAGAGAAGGGCTTCCTAAACAATTGTGTTTCTATAAATTTTGGCAAGGTACACATTTCTGATGATGAACCCTTATAAATTGTGGGTAAAAGAGATTCATCAATCAAGAACAATAGTGTGAGATTACTGGTTCTATAAAACATGATTTATGTCCCTAGTTTAAGAATAAATATCATTTATGTTGGGAAACTTGATGATGTAGGATTCAATACCATATTTTCTGGTGGTTCTTGGAAGATTACCAAGGGTGATATGGTCATAGATCAGGGAGAAAAATATGGTACTCTGTATAACATGATAGAGAGTTTCATAAACATGGTGGAATAAGTAAATGATATCAAGGATTCTAAAATATGGCACTACAGTATATTCCATATGAGTGAGAAGGGTGTGAATTCATTGGCAACAAAATGAATGCTACTAGAGCTGAAGTCGTTGGAAGTTGGCTTATGTGAAGATTTAATCCTTGGAAAGTAGAAGAAGGTATCATTTGAAAAAGGAGTCATAAAACTGAAGGTTGGAATGTTTTACATGGTGAAGACCAATGTTTGGGTGCCTAAACAAGTACATTCCCTTGGAGGGTCACAATATTATGTGAAATGTATTGATAAATCAATAAGGAATGTCTGGTTTTACTTTCTGGAAAGAAAATATGATGGGTTTAAGATGTTTCAGAAGTGGAAGGTCATGGTGGAAAATGAGTCTGGAGAAAATCTGAAATTCTTGAGGTCTTACAATGGTGGAGAGTACGACAATAATGAGTTCGGGGAATTCTGTGAAAATAAGGGAATTTGGTGGGAGAATTTTATCCCAGGAACACCACGACGGAATAGTGTAGCTAAAAGGATGAATATGACACTGGATGAATGTTCCAAGAGCATGTGGCTGCATTTAGGGTTACCCAAGACCTTCTGGGTTTATGTATTGAACATGGTATCATATCTCATCAACAATAATCCATCTATACCTATGGGAGAATGTCTATCCAAGGATCTTTGGTCTGGAAAAAAGGTAATACTCTCATATTTACGAGACTTTGGAAATTTTGATTTTGTACATATTAATACTAACTCAATGGAAAAACTTAATATGAAGTCCAAGCCATGTTTCTTTATTGGCTATTGTGTTAAGGAGATTGGTTACTATTTTTGGGATGATCTCAAAAAGATGTTCATCAGGAGCCAAAACTTAGTTTTCGATGAAGGTGTCACATACAAGGATGTCCATAAAGTTGAAGATGAAAATGGGAACAAAGAATCAGAGTTCCAAGAACAAGTGGAGCTTGAAGGTGTACCTAATAATGATACATTAGAACCAATTGAGGGAAATCCTCATGTGTATTTAAGGAGATAAACAAGGGTGAGAAGGCTTGTGAAGAGGCATTCACCTCCATTACACTATTTTTTATTGACTGATGGTGGATAACCAGAATGTTTTAAAGAGTTAATGTAGTTGAAGGATTCGAGCAAGTGGGTGTTGGAAATGAATAAGGAAATTTATTCACTACATGAAAACAATAATTGGTAGTTGACAACTCTACCATAAGGAAATAAATAATTTTAGAAAAAATGGGTATACCAGTTAAAGGAAGAACATGATGGAAAAGAAGGTACAAGGTGTAAAGACTCATGTTTTTCCAAACTTCAATTTTGAGCACAAATTTGAATTTTTTATTTTAGATACTCATGAGGGATAAAATTTTATTTTTCCCATAGAATATGATCTTGGATAATTTTTTACGGCCACTCTATAGGTCCCAGAATATGGTATTCATCCGAGGATAGGATTTTGGTAGTAATCCAAGCTATTAGAATTTAAGTGGAATTATTAATAATTGATATTTAATAAATTAAATATTAATTTTTTTAGACATATCTTTCAAAAAATATAATTGTATTTAGATTTCATATCCTCCATTGAGTCTGGAATGGGAAGTTTACCCTAGGTGAGGCATAAACTTGAGTTGGGCACTAGGGCTGGCCTGAGCCCCATTTTCTTTTTTTTCTTTTTCTTTATTTTCATTTTTTTCCTTCATTTTATTTTCCTTCTTCTTATTTCCTAATTTTCTTCTCATATACTCACATGAGGGGCTCCTCATATGACACTCAACTGAGAGAAAAGGGAGAGGGAGATAGGGGGAGAGAGGAAGGGATGGAGGTTCCTCCGTGAAGCCCCGGTTCATCATGCGGAAACTATAGACCATAAAATCAAATGAAGGTTTAGAGGTTTCTTCCCAAAAGTAGACATATTTGCATTTTTACCTCCAAATCCCTTTAAATTCATTGTTTCAAATTTTGAAAGCCATATTATTCTTGTAAGAGTCCCCTAGTGGATGGATCTATTGTTTTGGGGGTTTAAACGAGAGTTTTGGTAGATATGAGGGTTTTTCATTTGGGGAAACTAGGTTACACAGTGTGTAGTACAAGGTGACATGCCATGTATTCTTCCCATTTATTGAAGATGAAGTTTTGGAATTACACGTTGTGTATAGGGGTGTACACGTCGTGTACTAGTACTCGGCCGTGTAGCAGAGTACCCAGCCAAGCGAACCCATGTAGAGTACATTTCCATGTAGAGTACATGGTCAAACCCCATGTGGGTAACACACTATGTAAAAGTACATGTAATGGCCAAGTATATGTCCAGGCCAGTTGAGGGACACAGGTATGTACCCTTTTTTGGTTACACATTATGTTCTCTTTTCACACACCATGTACCGGGGGCTTTTACATGCCCATGCCGGTAGGAGTACATGTCAATGTGGCATGTTGGGAGTACCTATCTTGTACAATGGGTGACACACTATGTACTTCCCCTTTTTATCCCTTTGAGGGTTTTTTGTGTGTTTTCATTCCTTAGGGTCAGAATTGCACTCGATAGTAATCCCTTCTAAGTAGTTTTCAACATAGTTCATGGTGGAGAAACATGTGGAGCGATCTGAGGAATCCTAATGTGTGTTTTGGGGATTCTATATATATGGATAGTTTCTTCCTCTAATAATAAAATTTAGTTGTGTCCTGAGAGAGAGAGAGAGAGAGACTGGGTGTGAATGATAGGTTTGGTGTCCAGAACAACCTAGTTGAGATCCTAATCTGATATTGTTTATGATCCATCTCTCAGGACTGATACCTTAGTGGAGTATCCTTTGAGGATGTCTCCCTTGAGAGATGTTCCCTTATGGCCTAAGAGGTCATGAGAACAGTTCTTATCAAGGATCCCATGTAGGATGCCTCTATCTTCTGTCAGGATACCAAGGATCCCCTAAGAGATACCTTTTCTTATATGATGATCTAGGGAGTCCCTTGTAATATCCCTTACCTATGTTCCATTTCAAGGATCCCTTGTAGGATTCCTATATTTTCTTGTTATTCAAGTATAACATGTAGGATTACTACTTTACCTTTTATAGCTAAGGATCCTGAGTAGGATGTCTTCTCTTGTGTTTAGACTATAGGATCCCAAGTAGGATGCCTCTCAGTGTTTGTCTTGAGGGACCTAGTGGGTGCCTGTTATTGGACTGACCCTGAGCTGTTACATCAGATTTGGGTAGATATGGCAGTGGGTGTCACCTTAGAACTTGTTCTAAACTGGTAATCCCATGGGGCTATGGCTGGAGTGTTGGGTTCGGTGTTTAGGCCACCCTAACTTGTTATTTATTCTTTTACATAGTTATTGTTAATGCAGTGATGGTTACCAGAGGGGCTTCCTAGTTGGTTCATGTTGATCCTGATGCGAGACATATTTCTTTCGTTTGGGATTCCTATATATGCTTCCTAGGATCTGTGGTGATTTGGGATTCCCATGCATGCTTACCTAGGATCTGGCTTCTAAGCCATGTTATTTTTGGATATTTACTGTATTCCAAAAGGTACTACCTATGTAGTTGGGGTTTGGCTTAGTGGTAAGTACCCCTTAATTATACATGAAAAGTGGGTGTTCAAAACCCATTGGGCATAGGTACTGTAGCATTACTGTAGAATACTGTACCGGCGGTGGCACTGTAGCAACGGTGGGAACTGTAGCGGTGGCAGGTCCCTGTAGCAGTGGCAGAGTACTGTATCAGCATGGGTACTGTAGTACTACTATTCATAGAATGGGCCTTGGGCCAAAAAAATGGGTCTATGAGCCATGTAATGAGATAATGCCCACTGGGCCTTCTGGCAATGTAATGGGTCTCCCTCTACCCAGTTAAAGAGGTCTTTGGTTTTCTTTAATAATAAATGAGGCTTCAACCACAACCTTTTAAAAAAAATAGGTACTACCTAGGAGTTGGGTTTTGAGCTTGGATGTATATTTACCATGACATATAATTTCATGGGGTGACTAGAGGTGCTTCCTGGTATCTGGTTGTTGAGCCTTTGAGTAGGAATATTGTGTGAGATTCTTTTTTGTTTCCAAAGGACCATGAGAGCCTTTGGGTGGGGAGACTATGAGAGCTTCCTTGATGTTTGTTAAGAGACCATGATATATCTTGGATTTGGAGCTAGAGGATTGACCATGAGATCTTCCCTAGTGATGGATGTCAGTGGGTTACATCCCGGTCCTATGAGAACATGCGTCCCAAGAGACCATGAGAGATCATGGAGTTGGGCCAAGGGTTATACCGTGAGTGATTCCCCTGATGATGGATTTACGTGGGTTACGTCCCAGTCGAGACAACACTAGTGTCCTAGGTATATGACCTTTGGAATCGATACACACTTGGTTAACACCTTTAGGGATCATCTGAGATCCAAATTTCATGACCACCAACAAACCAAGACCTAGGTCTCAGACATTAGACTAGATTTATAGGCTTAGGAAGTAGGGTGACTGACTTAGAACTTTTACAGGATGTCCGGATGTACTCATTGGAATCCTTATCTACAAGATTGATCATTGGTATACAATATCCTTATTTAAGTGAATGGAGGTGGGTATGGGTGAACCCGGGTGTAAGACGAGTTTCCCCATGTGGTGATGTAGCTTACTCAAAGATATAATTTTGACATTGGATCAGGTATATGTCAATTGGGATTACATACATAGAGATCGACTTAATGAGACATTATTTGAGTGTAACGACGTACATATCGATTCCTTTTCCTAGGATTTCCAGACGATCAGAAACCTAAGGATCGATCACTAATGTGGTATCATGTTATTTGATTCACATACTCATGAATATTCTTATATGTGTATATATGTATATCTATGGGACTATACATGTATACATATTTAGATATGGACATCTATAGTATAACTTTCCCAGTTAACCGGGATTATAGACCCTAAGTTCAATTATAGTTTCATGTTTGGTTTTACATACCTTTTTAGTTGAGTCCCAGTGAGGATGGGTAGTTGTTTCTGCATACACTTATAGTATTGCATTTATAGGTTTCTTGTCGGGATGGCCTACTGAGATTATTTCTCACCCCTTCACATGCACCTTGTTGCATGTGTAGACCTTATGTCTTCTTTCCAGGTTGAGTACAAGTTGTATGGTGGATAGGGATGAGGCCTAGAGTTTCATGATCGACTGGAGATTCTAATGTGGTTCTACTGATTGGACCGGTGCAGTTCAACAATGTCTAGAGACTGGGTATGTGGTTTGGATCAAATTTGGTAGTAGAGCCTTGTGTTTTTACGTTTAGTTTATTTTTTACTCATGTATCTATAGGGTTAGCCCAGTGGGTGACTAGTGTTTTATTGTATGACATAGTTGTTAGGGATTTTATAGCATTTCATTTATTATTACAGCATGTTCTATTTTAGTTATTTACTCCTTCTACACTATATTTAATTTATTTTTGTGTATGATAATTAGCTATTTATATTGTTTTCATACTCTAATATAAGTTCATAATCTCCCCACTATCACACCCTAGGCCCTTGATGCTAGTCAACAACATCTGGTGTATGGGGAGGTGTGCTTTAGGCCTAGTAACCCACCGACTCGGGGTACTGTTTCAGTGGCATCTGGGTCGGGATGTTATAAAGTGGTATCAAAGGTGTTATTTTACTAGTCTTTACTATTTGGGGTATGGTAGACATGAGTATTAGGAATGTGTTAGAACTTATGATGGATATCAGACTGGTGCGTCGAGAAAACTTGTTCTGGTAGGAAGTCATGGTTTCATGAGATTATTGTTCTAATATGTGATGATACAGTTGTATATGATTTTCACCTTGAGTGATGCACATGTTGTGTGGATTTTATGATTTACTATGGATATCTATCTCTTTTCCATTTATAATAGGCCATATATAAATGTTGACAATAGGATGGTAAAGGCAAGAGGCATCTCATGCGTCATACTAGGCACATAGGATTCACATCATATATGCCTACTAGTGTGCGATTATTACTCATGAATGAGGCCATCTCAATTGGAACTACTTGCTTGTATATATATCATTCTAATGGAATGTTATTTGGATCTAAATTGAGGTGTTTTTTGTGAGTATGATGACTCATTCCTCATTCACAGGATGTATAGTGACCCTAGTAGGTCGATATGACATGTGATGCCCTTTTTTCCCCTTTTAGAGTGTTTTTTAGGTCTGTGGTTATCTAGTCAGATTGATGAGTATGATGTTGATGGATAACAGGAGTCCTCTTGTGAACTGGACCTCTAGGGGATATTGTCATATACGTATTCCCAATGAGTGTGAGTTCTGTTTCTCTTCTACACTGGTTTCATGACCACCAGGGAGCAGTTCCTTCTTAGGATGCTTGGTGAGGATTATACCCTTGTAGGAAATGTTTTAGTTTTGACCTATGTAGGTCGTTGTGATCTTTAATTTCTTTTGAGGGTTTTTTATGTTTTAGGTTAGGTGGTTAGACCTTATTACCCAGTTGTGAGGCTTGTTCTATCGAGATAGGTGGGAGACCTAGAGGCCCTTGGTTTAGACTCAAAACCTTATAGGTTGACGTGTTTTTTTAGGGTAGCATGCATGAGAGGATGAAACATGTTTTCATATTCCTTTTTTCTATGAGCTTGGTTTTATACTCTTTCTGAGATTGAGTCATAGTAGATGATCATGTTTTTTATTATATAAATATTGATACCTTCAACTTTTGATGAAGCACTTTGGGTGCTTGTTTTTCGAGATTGTCTTCGATAAGAAAGATTTTTCAGGTGACTGGCCTATTTGAACAGGTCTTACACTATTATTAATGTAGTCAGAGTGTGGGTAGATGCTCGTGACTGGAATGACATTGAGTGAAGGGTGGTCAGGGAATAAATCATGGCACAAGTGAGGTGCTCGATTTTGAAGAAGAGTTCCAAGGGAGCTTCTGGATAAAATAAACTAACGTGTTGTGTAGAATGGTTATCTTAGCGTTGTGATGGAAGACTCTCTAGAGTATGAGTCAGATGATAAAGATACACATTGGTTTCATGTGGTATTATTTGAATCATAAATCGGCAAGTGAATGGGTGTGAGCCAAGGAGCAATGTCTTCCAAACATTCCATGAGCTTTGATCCCAGAAGTTGTGTGGAATGTACCTCTTTAGTAGAGGTGACATTGTGAAATGATGGGGTACCTTAAGATGGTAGAACCATGGCTTAATGTTGGTTGAGTTTTTATAGGATGGGGAGCATGGATCAAAGGGAGCTGCACATTCCCCTTTGTGGAATCTTAGTGTACTCCTGTTAGAGATGATCATGATCTATCTTGATTCCTCTTGAGTATGTTGATAGAGCATCATCCCTACACCAAGCTCCTTTTTCTTTTCTAAATTTTATTCCCTGGTTGAGAAAGAAAACCATTGAGGTTGTGTTCGAGGAGCAGTGCAAGGTAAACTATATGGTGGGGAGTGCACCATTGGTGGTTTGATGGAGTTGAACCTCATTTTCAGTTGAAATGAGGCATTTTTCATGGGATGTTGAGATTGTAGTTTTATTATGAGATGACGATAAGGTTATTAGTATGGTGGAGAGTACCAGATCAGTTGCAATTAAATGTATTCCATGTATAAGGTAGTTGTTGATGCTATGAGGCCAGTTGTTGGAAAGTCTAGATAGATTAGTTGTGCAGATGCTTAGATTGAGAGTATGGATAATAGTCTTTTCACCAGGCTTCTTATAAAAACTCTACTCTTTGTTTAACACTTAAACATGAATCATTACATAAAATTTCACTTAAGACAACTCTAAGGATTGATATATCTAGCACTACTGGAAAATGGACTTATCCCCACGGTTTTCCTCAAAACCGTGGGGATAGGTACCCCCTATACCCACGGTTTTGGAAAACCATGGGTATAGGTCAATTTTCAAGACCTGTACCCACGGTTTTCAAAAACCGTGGGCATAGGGGGGTCTATCCCCACGGTTTTCCAAAACCGTGGGGATAGGTCTTGAAAATTGACCTATACCCACGGTTTTCAAGAACCGTGGGTATAGGGGTACCTATCCCCATGGTTTTTAGGAGATCCATGGGGATAGGTATAGGATAAAAAACCTATACCCACGGTTTTGAAAAACCGTGGGTATAGGTTTCCCATGTGTGCGCGGGAAATTTTTTTTTTCCGCGGGAAAGATTTTTTTTTGGCGGGAGTCCTATACCTACGGTTCTTCCCTCTATACCCACAATTTATATAACTATATTTAACTAAATATATATATATATACACATAATTTATAGTAGGGTTGTGGTAGACGCGGTACTTTGCAGCGAAGAGGTCGTGGGATCGAAACCCGCCTGCAGCTTTATTTTAGGATCTATACCCACGGTTTTGAAACCGTGGGTAAAAGCCATTGACACCGTGGAAATTGGGAATGTTTTGTTGACACGGTGGAAGAACACCTATACCCACGGTTTTGGAAAACCGTGGGTATAGGCTGGGGACCTATACCGACGGTGTTCCAGCCCACGGTTCCCAAAACCGTGGGTATAGCCTATACCCACGGTTTTGGGGGCTATACCCACGGTTTTGAACCGTGGGTATAGGCCTTTTTTCCAGTAGTGTAGTGTCTTGGGAAAATTATGAATATTACATAACAACATAGGACATTAAACACAACATCTTTATTGAAAACTTCTTCTACATGACCACAACATTCCTTCGTACTTAACATTGCATGGGATAACCTTGGGACATGCATAAGAAAATGGGGAGCTTTAAATCCTAGTAAGGGAGTAAATAGGGAATAACATGAAGAATATAGTACATGTTAGGCAATAGGCATATCAATAGAGAACAAGAGAAACATGAACATAAAGTCATGATATAGCATGATTATCATCATATGGAAATGTGGCAACAACATTAAACATGATATTAGCATGAGCTAAGGATCATTACACATGGAGAAAGAGTAAACCCTCATTTCAATTGAATTAACATGATTATACCCTCATTGAACATGACATATCATGATACTAATCTTTACCCAATGCATTGGAACACTATCAGGGCGCACAATTCTTAATCATTTCATTTCATGCATAAGTGTGCCACATGGATCATATAACATGGATTAATTAAACCTAATAATTTATTACATGCTAAATTAATGTGGAATTAATACATGAAACTATATAATAAATAAGTAAATTTGAATAAAGGTGAATACCCTTGATAGATAAATGGGAATGGTATTCACTACACAATGACTTTGGATTGGAAAATCGCGGTGCAATTTCGGCAGCATAACGGTGTGACATAAGAATTTATAAAAATGGTTGATGAGAGAGAAAGGGGTGTCTCATAATATTTACATGAAATGGAAAGTAAGGGGATCATATAGATACATTTCCCAACATATTTAATGGAATTCATATTCATAATACAAAATAATTTCTTGAATGTAAATGTGGAGAGAGAAATCCCTTACGGAATTTCAGCATGGTAACGGGTGTACATGGGAGGAATTAATGGGAGATAAAGGAGTATATAATCATTAAAAAATAATAAGGTAAGTTTAGGGGAGGTTATAAATCATACCCCAACATTTTTAATTGAAAATACAAGGGTATAGCAACATAAAGAATCTTGGACAAAAATGAGAGAGGAATAAATACCTTACTTGGAAGTGTGATCTCAAAGGCTTGGGGGGATTGAGAGAGTCTTCTTGGGAGATTTGGGAGCCTTTTTAGGATTTTAGAGATGTTATTTTATATTAGGGACGTTGTCCAAATATTTTTAATGAAGAGGAATGGGATATTGAGTGGGTTTATATAGGAAAGGAAAGGGAATTCTTTATTATTTAGGTTTTGGACACCACACATTAAAATAATCAAAACCAAAAACCAAACCTTGGTATTTTCCCATGGTTTTTTCCTAATGGGAGTGAAAAAATATATTTTATAAGGAAAATTGCCAAACATCTTAAAATATTAGGCTTTCTTATGTGTAGGTGAGTCACACTCCAAGGAAATCATTTTAAAATGTTTTATAAGTCTTGGAGGGTCCACGAAGGCACCATAAAATTAATAAAACAAATAAAAAATAACATTTTTAATTTAAAACATATATTTTTATAACATACATTTTATAGTATTTTATTATATCACTATTGGATCCTTATGATGTCCTAAAACACATTAATATTTAAGCGGTATTTAATTTTTACCTGAAAAATCAACTATCTCAAAAAATTATGAAAAATTCACCATTGGATATTCTGGAAGTACTTATTCAAAAAATAATATTGATTTTATCTAAATATTTTTCTAAATATATGATTTTTTACTTTTAAAATAAAAACTGACATTTATTAAAAATTCATGGGTTTTGACAAAAACAGCTTTCAAACCTTAATAAAAATTACATTTGTATTCATAAAAATTATAAGATAATTTATATTTAATAAAAAATATTTTAGTAATAATATTTTATTAAAATATTATTTAATTACAAAATCCATTAATTCATCAAAATGTACTTCTTGATTTAATATTAACTAAAAATACTATTTGTACTTTAAAAACTATTTACAAAGTAACAATAATAAATTGAATGTATTTTCATTATAAAAAAATAATGCACATAATAATAGTGTTAGGTTCTTGTTACATAACCCCTTATAACACCTGTATATGACGTAAGGGTAAGGTTTTTGATGGTGACAGACTCTTGGGGTGGCTTGGATAACATTTCTCGGGTGGTAATCTCTTTCAACTTCCACTTCTCCCATAGGAGATTTCGTTCAAGCTTAACGTGTTGAAGCTCATCTTGGGATTGGTCAAGAAAAAATCCTAGTGATGCTACCTCTTTTCTGAGCTCCAACAAATGGTATTCGTATGGAACAATTATAATGGATGATTCCACTAATTCCTTTGTCTTAGTAAATTGGATTTGTTAAATCTTTATATTTATATTAATCATGTGATCACCGTTCAATAACTATATTAGCAATGATAACAATTTTTAATGGTATTTTGAAATAGAAAAACATAAAACTAAGGAAGTGTATATTGTATATAACCATTTTAAATAATAATACATTTAATTAGATCAATAGGAATTTTTATTAATAAAAGTTTGGGTTGTTACAATCATCCCCCCTTAAGAAATTTCACCCTAAAAATTTCATTTTCCCACACTAAAATAGTTGTGGGTAAATCTGCCTCATCACTTCCTCCAGTTCCCACATTGCTTCTTCAAACTTTTGGTTTCTCCACAACACTTTCACGAGGGTCATTGTCTTATTTTGTAAAACTTTTTCTCTACGATCTAAGATCTTCATTAGATTCTCTTTATAAGAGGAGTCATTATCCAATGGTACCACTTTTGGATTGAGTACATGTGATGGGTCAGGTATTTAATTTCTCAAGAGTGATACATGGAATAAATAATTTACTTGTGATAGTTTTGTTGGGAGTGCTAGTCGATAGGACACTTCTCCAATGTGATCAAGGATCTAAAAAGGGAAAATGTACCTTGGACTATGCTTTCCCTTCTTCCCAAATCAAATAAATCTCTTCTATGGTGACATGCGGAGGAATACCATGTATCCAACATCAAACTCTAGGTCTCATAGATGATTATAAAAAAAGATCTTTTGTTGACTTTGAGAAGCTTTAATGTGTTTTTGGATGGTCTTAACCTTCTCCACCATTTCTTTGACCATTTATAGACCTATAATTTTTCTCTCCCCAACTTTATCCCAACATAACGGTGTTATAAACCTCTTCCCATAAAGGGCTTCATAAGAAGACATTTAGATGCTTGAGTGGAAACTGTTATTGTAAGAGAACTAAACCAAAGGAATATGTTGATACCATCCTCCATTGAAGTCCATTTATAATGTTCTAAACATGTACTCAATTGTTTGGATAGTCTGATCAGATTGGTTATCAGTTTAAGGAAGATATGTTGTACTTAAGTTCATCTCGGTATTCAGAGCGTATTGGAGAATATTCCAGAACCTATAGGTGAATCTTGGATCTTTATTGGATACAATAGATAGTGGTACCCCATTCAATCTTACCACTTATCTGATGTATATATGTTCCAGTTGATCCAATGAGAAATCCTATATAATTGCAATGAAGTGTGCATTATTTTTAAGATGATCCATAACAACCCATATAGAATTATTTCCTTTGGATTTCTTCAGAAGTCTGGTGACAAATTCCATGGTGATGTTATCACATTTTCATTTTGGTATGGGTAATAGTTACATCATCCCCTTAGACTTATACCTCTCAGACTTCACATGCTGACATACCAGGCACTTTAATGTTTACTCACTGATCTCCTTTTCCATGTTATCCCACCAATAATGCTCTCAAAGATCTCAATACATCTTTGTGTTTCCTGGGTGAATGGATAAATTTTAACTATGTAAATCATCCAAAATTTCATTCTTTAACTCTGTATTTGAAGGAACATATAGTCTTGATCCATATCTCACAATTAATTCTTCATTAACATTGAACTCTAAGGATTTCCCTTTTCTAATAGTTTCCACTTTCTTCTGAATTCCCACATCGTTTTTTTGAGAATCCTTTAACCTTTCCAAAAGGGATGGTTGAGAAATATATTTTGAAAGGATTTATGATGTTCCATTATTTATGATTCTCATGTCCATCTTCATTAAATATAAGAATATTGTATCCATTTAAATTCTCATTAATGAAAGAGTTGTTAGATCCTTTATAATTAGAGCATCTTCCACCTTGTTCTTTTTTCCAAGGTGGTAATGGATTGAGCATTCATAGTATTTGATTAGCTCTAACCATCTTTTTTGGTGCATATTCAACTCCTTCTTTCTGAATATATACTTGAGGATTTTGTGATTCATGTATATTTCACACTTCTCCCCAAAGAGGTAATGTCACCAAATTTTTAAAGCAAAGATTACTGCAGCCAACTCTATATCATATGTTGAATAGTTTTTCTCGTGAACTTTTAATTTCATTTAATCATAGGAAATTAATTTTTCATTTTTCATCAACACACAACCCATGAAATTCTTCTAAGAAACACTAAATACCGAAAAATGTTTTCCACTTATGGGTAGTGTGAGAACGGGCGCAATGATAAGCCTCTTTTTCAACTCCTTGAATCTCTCTTCACATTAATAAATCCAAGAAAACTTTACTCCCTTCCAAGTTAGCTTGGTAAGAGGGTTTGATAATCATGAGAAATTTCCCACAAATTAGCGGTAATATCCAGCTAACCCCAGGAAGCTACAGATATCTTTTACCAATGTTGGCCTCATACATCCCTCAATTTCAGCTGTCTTGGATAGATCTATAGATATCCCATTTCTTATGATGATATGACCCAAGAATGAGACCTCTTTAAACTAGAACTCACACTTGTTGTACTTTTCATAGAGCTTCTCCTTGCGAAAGGTCTCTAGTACAGTGCTTAGATACTCCTCATACTCCTCATTGATTTTGGAGTATATTAGAATATCATTTATAAATACTACCACAAATTTGTCTAGGTAATATCTAAATATTATATTCATCAAGTCCATTAAGATTTATAGAGGATTAGTGAGTCCTAAAGTAATTACTATGAATTCATAGTGCCCATATCTTGTAAGAAATGCAGTCTTGGGGGTATCCTCCTTCTTCACACTTACTTGGTAATATCCCAACTGAAAATACACCTTGGAGAAGTATCATGCTCCACATAGCTAATCGAACAAGTCATCAATTCATGGCAATGGATACCTATTCTTTATTGTGATTTTTTTGAGCTCACGATAATCAGTGCAAAGGCGTATTGACCCATCCTTTTTCATGATGAAGAGGACTAATGCACCCCATGAAGAAGCACTTGGGAATATAAACCCTTTATCTAGATTCTACTATAGTTGTTTCTTAAGCTCCTCAAGCTCCACAACATCCATTCTATATAGAGTCTTAGATATTGACAATGCCCCAGGTATAAGATCAATTGAGAATTCAATATCTCTTCTAGGAGAAAGACCAGACAATTCCTCGGGAAACACTTCAGTGAATTCCCTCACAATAGGAATGTCTTCAAGGATGGTTTCTTCCTTAGACTCAATCATTTGAGAAAGATACACACGCTCATAGGGCAGCAATATCCATTCTTGAGATGATGGTGCTAAATAATATTCATCCTCCTCCTTACACTTGTACAGAATCGGGGGGTCGATTCTCCATATGGAGAGTGATTTCCCTCTCATGGAAATTTATGTTGGTTCAATTTTAGGAAAGAAAACCCACTACAAAAATTACATCAAATTCCACTAGAGGGAGTATGACGAGGTTCGTTGGAAGGTTTAACCTACAAATTATGATATGGGAGGAGTTATATTCATGGGATGCAATGATTTCCCCATTTTTCATTCTCACTGACATCTTTACTTCCATGATTTTTGGTGGTGTTGGGATTGTTCTACTAAACTTTTAGGATATAAAATAATGCGTATAACCAGAATCAAAAAGTACTTTATCTATTATTGAATAAATAAATAGCATACCTTTAACCACTTCATTGTCGGTGTTCACTTAGGTGGTAGTGATGAAAAAATATCTTTCTTGCTGCCTTGGAGGTTGTTGGTTACCTCTAAAAACCGTTGGCTTAGGGAACTGGTTTGAAAAGTTCCTTGGATATTTGTAGTTGAAGAAATGAACAAAGCATTGGGGGTCAAACGAAGAATTCATCTCTTATGTCAAAGCTTTAGGTTTTTCTTATTGGTAGTTAATGGCCAGGTTCCCTTATCTTCCACACCTAAATAATTTCTTCTTCTGCTTCAAGAAATTTCTGGGGTGCTTCTTTCTGCACCTTTGGAAAGTGGGGTGATGGATTTTCTTAGAACTATTAGATTTATCCATTGGACCGCCAGAATTAAAGTCCACCTTACACTTCTTATAGCCATGGTACTCCTGAAATTCTCTGATCTCAATTTCAAACTTGAAGTCACATCAAACAATTTTTTCATAGCTTTCAAAGTCAGAGATCTCTAGGGCTTTCTATAGGATAGGTTTTAGCCCACCAAAGAAGCGGTAAACCTTGAATTCTGGGGTAATGAAAAAGGAAGATGCATATCATGCAATCCTTGTGAAGTTTTATTCGTATGCACTGATGGATTCATTATCTTTTTTCTTGAGGGAAATTAAGTCCCTTTCAATCTTAAGCCGGAGGGTGAAAGGAAAATATTTATTGAAAAATATTTTCTGAAAATCTATCCATTCCAACACCTCGATATCCCCCTCAGGCTTCATATTTTTTATCAATGTTCATCGTTTATCAACTTCACCCTCCATACGATAAGCAACCAGAATTACCTTCTCTTGTTTAGAACAATGAATGATAGAGAATATCTTCTCAATGGAGTTGATTCATTATTCGATGATTGCGGGATCAGATGATCCATTAAATGTATGAATTTTTGTCTCATAAAGCTCTTGATTAGGGATTGTTCTTTATTGGGGGGGGGGGGGTTGAACATTCCTATTGACCCTTGTTTCTATTCAAAACCTGAGTTAACTAAGAGAGTATTGTGACAAAGTTTGTGATTCCCACTCCCATCGGATTGGGCATCTCATTAGAACAGTCATCCCATTGATCTCTGCATTGGTTGTTAGCCCAAGTCCTCTTATTTTCAGCCATTGACTGGAATAAAAGGAAAGTTAGGGGTAACACATAAATGGGAATCCAATGAAAAAAAGTATAACTTATAAATTACTTTTATTTTCTTAACTTATGAATTTATAGGCTTCAATCTATGTTATTCATGATCTACTTCCCAAAATATATTTTTAGGGGTATTTTTTTATTCTCTTAACAATGGTTCAAAATAAGCTTATTAATTTACCAAAGCATATCCTTCAGGAGTGTCATAACCAAGAGTGCAGCATGGCCTTTTTTCATGAACTAGTTCCTATTCGAGTCTAGTTCAAAGCAGTGTTTTCAGGTTTTACCCCTAGATACATTTGTGTCAGAGCCACCTCTAGTTGTTCGTATCCAAATAGAGATGTATTTTCTTGATGAACCAATTAATATATACTCACAAAAATTTAGGGATATTTTTATTATACTTAGACTTATCCCTAAGGATTTCACAAGGGTTTTCTAATCCTAATCCCAAAAGTAACTAAACCTATCATTTGATACCAACTATAACAAACCTGATCATTATTTCACACTTAAACATGATTCATTACATAAATTTTCACTTAAGAAAACTCTGAGGATTGAGAGGTCTAGTGTCTTGGAAAAATTAGGAACATTACACAACAATATAGAACATAAAACACAGCATATTTATTGAAAACTTATTTTACATGACCACAACATCCCTTCATACTTAGTATTTCATGGGATAACCTGAGGACATGAATAAGAAAAGGGTGAGATTTAAATCATAGTAAGGGAGTATAAAAGTCATAACATGAATAATATAGTACATTTTATTCAATAGTCATATCAATAGATCACAAGAGAAACATGAACAAAAAGGCATGACATAACATGATTATCATCGCATGGAAATGTGGAAACAACATTAAACATGATATTAGTATGAGCCAAGGATCATTGCACATTAAACATGAGTAAACCCTCATTTCAATTGAATTAGTATGAGTAAACCCTCATTTCAATTGAATTATCATGATACTAATCTTTACCCAATGCATTGGAACACTATCAGGGCGCCCCCTTCTTAATCATTTCATTTCATGCATAAGTGTGCCACATAGATCATATAACATGGATTCATTAAACATAATCATTTATTCAATGATAAAGAAATTTGTAATTAATACATGAAAATTTATAATCAATAATTAAATGTTCATTAAGGTGAATACCCTTGATAGAGAAGGCATGTTATTCACTACACAATGACTTTGGCTTAGAAAATCACGGTGCAATTTCAGTAGCATAACGGTGTGACATAAGAATTCATAAAAATGGTTTATGATAGATAAAGGGGTGTCTCATTATATTTACATGAAATGTACAGTAAGGGTATCATATATATACATGTACAAACAAATTTAATGGAATTTAGATTCATAATACAAAAGAATTTCATGAATATAAATGAGGAGAGAGAACCCCCTTATGGAATTTCGGCATGATAACGGGTGTACATGGGAGGAATTAATGAGAGATAAAGGATCCCCTCATCATTAAAAAAATAAGGAGTTAAGTATAGGGGAGGTGTGAAATCATACCCCCAACATTTTAATTTAAAAGACAAGGGTATAACAACATAAAGAAACTTAGACAAAAATGAGAGAGGAAAAAATCACTTATTTGGAAGTGCAATCCCAAAGGCTTCGGAGGGGCTTAAGAGAGGCTTATTGGGAGCTTGGGGAACCTTGGTAGGATTTTAGAGAGAGGAAGGAAGATTATGGATGTTCTCCAAATGGTTTTAGTGAAGTTTAATGGGATATGTAGTGGGTTTATATAGGTAAGGAGATGGAATTCTTTATTATTTAGGTTTTGGACACCACACATTAAACTAATCAAAACCAAAAACCAACCCATGGTTTATTCAAATGGTTTTTTAAAAAGGGGAGTAGAAAAAATTATTTTATAAGGCCAATTTCTAAAATTCTTAAGATATTAGACTTTTTTATGTGGAGGTGAGTCACACTCTCAAGGAAATCATTTTAAAAAGTTAAAATGATTTATAAGTCTTTAAGGGTCCACTAAGGCACAATAAAATTAATCAAAAAAATATAACATCACATTTTTTTAAATTTAAAACATATATTAACCAAAAATATCTTTTATAGTATTTTATTATATTACTATTGTGTCATTATGATGTCATAAAACACATTATATATTTAAACAGTATTTAATTTTTACCCGAAAAATCGACTATCTCGAAAAATTATGAAAAAATCACCATTAGATAATTTATAAGTAATTATTAAAAAAATAATATTGATTTTATCTAAATAATTTTCTAAATATGTTATTTTTTACTTTTAAAATAAAAAACTACATTTATCGAAAATTCATGGGTTTTGACAAAAACAGCTTTCAAACCATAATAAATATTACAATTGTATTCATAAAAATTATACAATCATTTATATTTAATAAAAATTAATTTAGTAATAATATTTTATTAAAATATTATTTAATTCAAAAATCCATTAATTCATCAAAATAGATTTCTTAATTGAATATTAAATAAAAATAATATTTCTGCTTTAAAAACTATTTTCAAAGTAATAATAATAAAATGAATTTATATTCATTATACAAAAATAATGCACATAATCCTAGTTCTAGGGTCTTATTACATAACCCCTTATAACACCCACGTATGACCTAAGGGAAAGGTTTGCGATGGTGACAGACTTTTGGGGTGGCTCAGATAACATCACTTGGGTGGTAATCTCTATCAACTTCCACTTCTCCTATAGGCGGTTCCGTTCAAACTTAACATGTTGAATCTCAGATTGGGTTTGGTCAAGAGCGAAGCCCAGTGATGCCATCTCCTTTTTGAGCTTCAAAAAATGGGCTTTGTACGGAGCAATTCTACTGGATGAGGCCATCGCTTCATTTGTCTGAGTAAATTGGATTTGTTAAAGCTCTATATTTATACTAATTATATGATCAATGTTAAAAGACTATATTAGAAACGGTAACAATTCTTAATGCTATTTTGAAATCCAAAAACATAAAACCAAGGAAGTTTATATTTTATATAACTATTTTACATAATATAACTTTTAATTAGATCAAGAGTAATTTTCATAAATAAAATTTTGGGTCATTACACTTCTTGAGGATGATAAGGTTTATGGTGGGGAGTTTGTAAGGGCCTATGTTTTGTTTACTGCAATTTTGAGCAGAAATTTGAATTACTGCTTTCAAATGCTCATGACAGGTAAAATAGTCTTTTTACCATGAAATATGATATCAGATAATTTTTTTGACCACTCTATTGGTCCTAGAATAGGGTTTTTATCCTAGGATAGAAGTTTGGTTGGAAATATGAGTCATTTTAATTTTAGAAGAATATTTAATATTTAATATTTAATAAATTAAATATGAAATTGTTCGCATAGGTTCATTTGGATATATCTTTTGAATAGTGTTTCTGATTGATATTTCATCTCTTCCATTGAGTCTAGGATGGTTAGTTTAGCCTATGTGAGGCATAAACTTGAGATGGGCGCCAAGGATGACCCTAGTCCCTTTTTCTCTTCTTTTTCTTTCCTTTATTTTCCCCCTTTTTCTGTTATTTCCTCTCCTTTACTCATTTTCTTCTCATGTACACCCAAGAGGGGCTCCTCCTATGCTTCTTGACTGATAGAAAAGGCATAGGGAGAGAGGGACGAAGATAGGAAGGGAGGGAGGTTCCACTGAGAAATCCCTCGACGCACCGGTTCATCATGCGGAAACCATGGACTGTTAAATCGATCAAATCATTAGTAGTTTCCACCCAAAGGTAGGCTCATTTATGTTTTTACCGAAAACCCCTTTAAATTCATCATTTCAAGTTTTTAAAGCCTTATTATTCTTGTATGAGTCCCTTAATGGATGGATTTTTTGTTTTGGGGTTTAAACATGATTTTTGGGTGATCTGAGGGTTTTCAGTTTAGAAAAACTAGGTTACATGGTGTGTAGTCCTAGGTGACATGCCTTGTGTTCTTCCCATTAAGGGAAGATGATGTTTTGGAAGTACACGTTGTTTACAGGGGTGTATGTGTCGTGTAGCTGAGGGCCCGGCCAAGTGAACCTATGTAGGAGCACACGACCGTGTAGAGTACACAGTCAAACCCTGGGTGGGAAACACACTGTGTAAAAGTAAATGGCCTAGCCAAGTAGATGGATAGGCTAGTTGGCACCAAAATTTGGAATGAAGATGCGACCCCAAGATGGCACCCCAGACTGCCTCTCGAAGCCCCTTTGCGGAGGCCCCAGCTCCGCAGCCGCCATGAAACCCAGGAGTCGGGATGCTCTGCGAATGGATTTAACATTCACGAACCCACCGAAAAGACTAGGAGGTGGGATGCTCTGTGAACAGATTTTATGTTCGCGAACCTGTCGCCAAGCACAGGAGGCAGGATGCTCTGTGAACCCAGTTGATGTTCGTTATCCCGCTGCAAAGCTGCATCGACCCCTTCGCGTCGTGTGAGCTCTGCTCTGTGGTGCCCTTGCCTATAAATACCAATCTCCCCTCGAGCACTCCGGACGGAAAATCCGACCTTTCGGCTTCTCAGCTCCTGAATCGCGAAGAATTCTTCCGCTCGATGAACCACGAGCTACGCGAGGTACTTCCGCTTCACGAAGTGTCTCCCCATTGTCTCGTTTTGATCCCCTCTTCTAAGAGGGATGCCTTTTGCAAAACCTAAGGGCTTTCATGAAGGAAGGGGATCCCCAAGGGGACCTGGTTAATCGCAGAGAATTTATTCTTCGTAAGGCTAAGGCACCCCACTTCATGAAGCATACCCCTTCACAAGTTCTCTCCGCCAGGCCCCCGCCTATGGACCCCTCTGCTTGGTAATTCCTTTTCCCGTGCGACCCTCTATGTTTTCACGATGTGACTTCAAAGTCCCCTGGACGATACTACACGTAGATTTGCTTCTCCTAATGCTTCTTCGCATAGGCATGCTAATGGCTATTGCTTCTTCGCATAGTCACGCTAACGTGGAACCCTCGATGGTTTGCTATGAGGCCCCCTTTCACAATGGCATTGTCAGTACCTTCCCTCCCACAAGGAGTAGAGGGTACCAGTTATGTAAGTCCTAGGGGTGTAGGGTAAACCCACCTCGTCCGAGCTACAGGATTTTAAACTGCCAAGTACCCTTGTCCTCAACACATGACGTTAAACTATGACATCGCCCCGAGCCTCTCACGCGGGGTGCCCCCACCTTGGACATTCTCCACACCCCCTGGTCTCCACCGGGGATGATAACCTCCTTTTGGGAGTGGCGTTTGTCCATGGGGAAGGGTAGACACCTTGGTGTAAGCCCATAACCCTTCTTGAAGGAGGCATCTCTCCTGTTCCTCCCCACTCCCTCGGCACCAAGGCCAGCCAAGGGCGTGGTGGGGAACGATGCTCCCTCCTTTCATCTTCGGTCCCCAAGGCCTACGGAGGGCATGATAAGGAACAAGGCTCCTCCTTTCTTCAGTCCCAATTCCCTCTCCCACCGTGCTTTATCTCCCTTGAGCCTCCATCCTGGAGTAAGTCCCGACACTGTGGGCCGCTCAACGCATAAGCCCCTTCTCGCTTCCCACAGACGCCCCCTTCACGATGTGATCATCAGGTCTCTGCTGCCTCTTGTTTCTCACACTGAGCATGACTCCCATGAGATTAGAGTGAGTGCTGACCATGACACACCCTGGGCCGCCTAGAGTGTAAGCCCCAAACACCTCGTCCGAGCTGCAGGACGTTAAACTGCCAAGCACCCCCGTTCCGCATGATGTTAAACTGTACCCATGAACTACGTGGTATTTGATCCATGTCAAGGAATTGTACGTAGGAATCCTCCATGTGGTTCAATCCCACCATCCATTGGACCAAGGTCCTCATTCACGCCAGTTCACCAACACCACCCCCGTCCCTTATGACGTTAAACTGTACCCTTGAACTACATGGTCTTTGATCCATGCCAAGGCATGGTACGTAGGAAGCCTCCATGAGGTTCAAACCCACCATCCATCGGACCAAGGTCCTCATTCACATTGGTTCACCACCATCCCTGTCCCATATGATGTTAAACTGCATTCCAATCCAGCGATAAGACATTGTAATCCCACCATCCAGTTGTTCTGACACCCCTTCACATCGGTTCAACAACCCCTTTTCAATCTGAACTATGTGGTCTTTGATCCTTGCTAAGGAGAGGTACGTAGGAAGCTTCCCTGAGGTTCAAGACCACCACCCACCTGGACCAAGGTCCTTACTCACGTCGGTTCACCGACACACACCGCACAATCTGAACTACGTGGTCTTTGATCCTTGCTAAGGTGAGGTACATAGGAATCCTCCTAGAGGTTCAAGCCCACCAACCATTGGCCCCGACCGCCTCCATGTCGGTGTGCCAAGCCCCAATCCCAAACTACGAGGACTTTGATCCTTGCTAAGGTGAGGTATGTAGGAAGCCTCCCTGAGGTACAAGCCCAACATCCATCGGACCAAGGTCCATCTTCACGTCAGTTCTCCGACACTGCCACCTCCAGAACTACAAGGACTTTGATCCTTGCTAAGGTGAGGTACATAGAAAGCCTCCATGAGGTTCAATCCCACCACCCTTTGGTCCCCCGATCCATCTTCACATCATTTTTCCGACACGCCCCAACTCAAACTATGAGGACTTTGATCTATGTCAAGGCATGGTACGTAGGAAGTTTCTTCGAGGCTCAAGCCCAAAAAACCATCTTCTATCCTGATTCTTACTCGGGCCACCACATCTTAGTGAGATCATACCACCCCATTCCCCTCCACAGAATTTGGGAATCTGCCTATGTGTTGGCCCCAATATCGGTGTTCCCTCAAGGGGGTCCTCAATCTGATCCACTTTATTCAGTGTTCTGATCAGTCTGATCCATCCCTGCTGGGCTTTAAACTTGCGGCATACCCTGTGTTAAACATGGGAAGCTGAGGAAAAACATAGATACATGCCTATGGCATACGATTCCCCATGTTCGATGTGGGATACCTCGGGCTTCAACACCCTCGAGAATCCCTATAATAAGGGAAAGAAGGGAGACACACCAATCCCCAGCGTCCAGACACATCAATGATGCCCCAGCGTGATTACTCCCCTAACCGAAGGTTGCTTCCCTGATCTGACCCCTTGGAATGTCCTGAAAGAAGGAGTGTAATTAACCGGCGTCCATGAAGATATGGCACCGGGAAGAGTTTCATGAACAACGTATTAAATCTATGAGGGAGACCCGGACTAGGTGATAAGTTCTGAGAAGGAATCCACAGAAGGAAGAAACGACATCCCATCATCCCGTTTAGATCAAGGAGAAAATGTCCCTGAACAAGGAGCGAATGTCACCCACCTTTGGAAAGCAGGAATGTAGGGTAACACAAACCACATCCTTCATCCCTGAAAAAGACGGATGCGTGCACCCCGACGAAAGCATTGGAAACAGAAATGGTGAACTCGACGTAAAGATCTTCTCCTCAATATGGAGATTAGTAGCGCTCGAGGAATCCATAGATTGAAGTGCCACCGGACCCAGCTATCCGGCGCTGGGTCCCGCCAAGAAAATGGTGGGCCTGGCCTAAAACTCACCCGAAGTTGGGGCAGTAGAACATTGTGCATCCCGTTTACGACGTTGTCAGCATGGATCCCTCTTATTTTCCATAGAAGATGGAACAATGTTGGGCATTGGTGGTCGATTTCTTCTCCTCGTAGTGTTAATGAGTTCATCTCTCTGCTTCCCCAGAATCAGGTTTCTACCACAGGAACACGATCACTGCCCACCCGCCTACGCATGGGTAGGGGAAACGCTAGCGTGGCCACTCCACGTGGCTCCACTACTTCCGCAACGGCATTTGTGTCCATGAATGTGGGGAACCCACTCCCCATCTCCCCAATGGAATTCATCCAATGAAGGGTGATTAACGACTTCGAACGTCGTTACGAGGAGGAGGGAATAATCCCAAACCGGGATATGGACCACCTAGACCTGGAGGAGTCAAAGCCCCGCCGTCAATGCCACCCCCGAGGGCTGTGTAAGGAGCCCTTACTCCCCACCCCAACATTCAATCGTTTCATAAGCTTGTCCCAATAACGACTTGATGACTCCCTACCTTACGCTAATGAGGTGGGTGAAGTCTGGATCATCCCGGTCAGAGTCCCAATCCAGGGTCTCCAAGAAAGGTCCCCTATCTGGCCACGTTAATGCCACCATCCGACCTTTCTAGAGGAGTAGGTAGGCTATGCGCCTTCACCACCAGCACTGGCTCGCCTGACCCGACGCCAGCATTGGGCACGGGATGAGGGGAGCGCCCGCCAAGGGGCATCAACGTCGATGACTACTGTGGCCCGAGCCACCGATGATGCATATCATCAAGTCCCTGCACACACTAATCAGGGGCACTTATACACCCAACCAGGATCGAGGCCCCAACCGCCCCATGGGCAGGCTGGGTCAACTCTCTTGGTCATAGGCATGAGTGGTGATCGTCCCAAACTAACCCGCGGTGATACCACCCCGTACGGAGGTCCTCCTCGTACCACTACTACACAAGGTATGGGCCTTCCCTACTCTGAAGCTCTCCATGGAGGTACTCCCCATGCTACCCCAAACCCGAATAAAGGTCTACCCCGTAGCAGTGGCGCTCGGCACAAAATCCTCTCTCATGCTCACCACACCAGGTATGGAGTTCTTCCTCTTTCCCCCGACCGTCGATGTGGAGACATTGCCCATCCAGTCCCTATCCAACGTGGGTATTCTCTCTACATCCTCTCCATAGCTGGCAAAAGTCCTCCTCACCCTAGAAACCTAAAGGGCAAAGGAAAGACTCACTCCACTCTCACCAAGAATGGAGGTCCTCTCCATGCTCCCGTCAGTTCCGGAGGAGGTTTTGCATGCTCTAGTGTTGTTCATGGAGTTCCTCCCCATGTCCCCTTTGACATCTTCCCTGGTGCTCCTCGTACCTCGGATGTCTCAAGTGGAGACCCTCTCCAACCTAGCACCAGCGCGACCAAAGGACCCTATGTTGGGCATCGGCCCTGTCCCGAGGAGCCACCCAGGGGTAGGAAGGCAGGTCATCATTGCCACAAGAAGAATCCTGGGAAGGCCCGGATGGAGATCAAACCGGTCCGCTTCTCATACTCTGGAGTGGAGTACGACTCAGCTCGAGAGCCCTCCCCTCACTCATCCATGTTAAGGGTCGAGGCAAGGACGAGGCACATTAGCTTGGTGCTCCCAGAATGTGAGGTACACAAGATTCTCGCCTCCCTCCAAAGGTTTATCCAAGAGGATGAAGACCTGGAGACCCCGTAGGTTACGGTTGTGCAGTCACCACCATCATCACCGGAAGTGTTTTCTACCTCCACGAGACATCGCAGAGAGATATTCTGGGGACCAATGATGAGCGAATAGCATCGCGACCTAGCACCAGTAGCCCTGGCCCCTGATCCAAGAATGACAGTCGCCAGCCTCTCCTACCGTGATGTAGCGGCCAGGTTGCTCCACGCTTCGAAGGATAGCACGAGGATCGGTGTCCAGTCAGCCTATTCACCGTATTCTCTTCTGGCCAACTTGCCATCCCAGCGGTCCGCCTCAGTACCACTGTCAGTTCCTCAACCACCCCCAATTGGAGAGTGGGGAAATCAAGGGTCAAACCCTAAGTTTGAGTTGAGGATCTTTCAGAGCATTCTTTCAGCGGACCACTTCCCCGAGGAGTTTTGTCCAGTGGTAGTGCAGGATTTATGCTTACCTGAGTCTCTCACCCCAGAGGAAGTTGAGTGCTTCTGCTACACCCTCTGGGAAATGAATTTTAGTCTCTATCATCAGTGTTTGGTTTATCCAATGAGCCAGGCGCATTTCAAAGATGTCAGCGAGCAATGTCGTCTAGTTGATCTAGCTACACTCCCTGGGGCCCAGTGCCCCGAGTCACTAGGTCGTTGTGAGGCTCTCTAGTAGTAATGCATTCAGGGTATTAAGGTAATCCACAAAATTATTAGGTAAGCTACCCCCCACCTGTAAGTCTGTGGCTGGGGACATTATGCCTCCCTCCTCTTCAGTCATATCCGGCAGTAGCCTGACTCATTGTGCGATATTGAGGACATACCCCCATGAAGGGTCGTGGTCCACATGGATGACGTAGTGGAAAAGGAGGACGAGCTGGAGTTTCTCGATGGAGATTTACCCCCTGAGGGTGTACCACCCCTGTTAGACCCATCGGGGAGGATTACTCATCAGCAGAGGAACCTTCTAGGTCTCCCTACACCCACCGAGTCATTGGTACTCAGTCGGAATGACGGTAAGGGTAAAAAGCATGTCAGAGCTGTAAGGCACTCTGACCCATCTGCCTTAGTGCAGAAGAAGGAGGAAGACCCTGAGAAGGCCGCATTGCACCAGCAACTTTCCGAGAAAAAAAGTTTGGTTCATGAACTCCTGTCTAAATGTGTTGTTGAGCAATGACCCGATTATGGTGATCCTAGGACGGGGCAGCAGGGGCAGGAACAACTTCCCCCTGATGAGATGCCTCTAGGAAACCCCGATCATACCGCTCCCACGGACAGGTTTGAAGCCGAAACTCACAGCAAGAGGGCGTGGTATGTCTCACCAAACCCTCCCAAACGGTGCAGAAATCTAAGGAATCCTGCTCGAGTTCCCCCAGCCGCCTTGCAGGCCACTCCACCAGCCGCTCCACGGGCCTCTGAGGCTGTCTACCATGGTGAAGAACCCGGAAATGCACTTGTGGTTAGGGATCCCCGTCAGGACAGGAACCCCCGCCCAGATGATCCTATGGCGGTGCTCATCACCCGCCTCGAGGCTTTGGGAATGAGACAGGTGGTTATCCCACTTGATGGAAATCCATACCCGGCATGGTTGGATGATATGTCGGCACCTCTGAGTTTCAAGAATCCCACCTTCTCCCCCTTTAATGGGACAGGGGACCCGCCACAGCATCTGTCCCACTTCAACTCAAGGTGTGGCCCCATGTTAGGTACTCCAGCATAGCAGGAGGCTGCAAAGCTCTGCTGTTTTGTTCAGACGCTGGAGGGGCCGGTGTTCGCCTGGTACAGCCAGCTCCCCGTCGGATCTGTGAACAGCTGGGAGGACCTTCGCATGTAGTTCCTCTACCAGTTCATCTCTACCGCCCAGAAGAAGATCATCGCACACCTCTTCAATTGCAAATACAGGCTTGATGAGTGATTCACAAACTTCATCACCCGGTGGAAGGGGCTCACATACTCTCTTGACATGACACTGACTCATGAGAAATTACTGATGATGTGCATGGGGAATTTCAAGACGGAACTGGTTCCCTCGATGATCACTCAGAACTATCCCAGAGGGTTTTGAGACTTCTCAGATAAGGCCCAGTGCCTTGAATAATCCCTGAAACAGGCTAGTCAGGCACGTCCGCTGCCCCCTGTGATCCCAGCAAGGAGAGATGCTAGAGCTGAGCCTGCCACAGTGGCCCAAATAGAGGCCCCCAGATAGCTAGAGTTGCTACCAGTAGCACTGGCCTCGCAGCCTAAAAAAGGCCCTCCACCTCAGGCATAGCCTCTGACCCTGCAGCGTCCTCATAATCGGCTGGCGCCTCTGCATAATGCACTGCCACCGCCCAGGTAGGACAATCTGGGTCCACCTCCTCGGCAAGACCCTCCGGATACTCATCAAGGCCAAGCTCCAAGGGCTCCCTATCAAGAAAGAAGACACCATACTTACTAGTTCAGTGAGAATCAGGTCTCTGGTTACTCCCGTAGTTCCCTAGAGTAGTGGATTTTATGCTTTCTTGAGTGTAGAAGGCCGGCATAGGCGAATCTCACCGATCGCCCCAACTACTGCCCCTATCATCAGATTCTGGGGCACACCCTCAAGAAGTGCTATGTGTTTAAGAACTGGCTCCAAGACCAGGTCGATAAAAACATAGTCAGTCTAGGCCCGGCCCCGGAACAAGTTGCAGGTGTCTTTGTGAGGTTAGAAAGTGGTAGCGACGGTGAAGGTGAGTGGCAGCAGGTTTCCAGCCGTGGATACCAGAAGTACGATGACTGGATGGCTCGTAAAACGGTCGCTCACTCCCATGGAATTATCTATGCACGCTTGAACCAGTTGGAGCCTTCAGAAGCTACAGCCAGCACTTCTACGTCATCATCTCAGCTGACCTCTTCCCAGAAGGGCAAGCAGTGGCGGCACAAAAAGAAGCAACGTGCTCCACCAATGTCATCATCATCCCACACTCTTAGTGACTTCATGCCCTCTGATATGGGGATTCCTCCCAGAATCCACCCAGTGGTGTATGACTCTTCAACCGATAGTCAAGGGTATGCTTCGGTTAACACCGTCGAGTTGGTAAACCCCTATATGACTCCCGACGAGAGGGAACTCCAAGTGAACCTCCACAACGTCTCCGGCCGACATCAGCGTCGACAGAGGCATGACTATATGGGTCATCGGGGTGGATCATTTGGCACCTCTAGCTAGGTTGTGCATGCCACTAAGACCAGACAACAGGTGCAACATAGAGCTCAACACGCGTAGCCTCTTCATCCGACATCATCGAGACCGCCTCCACCACTGTTTGTGCTACTGGATCAGGCAAAGACGCTTCGTCCACACCGCGACCAGCTTCACCTTGCCACAGGCCGATCTCAGTCTCCCAGTCTTCACCCGGAAGCTACTCTCTGAGCTTCGACTAGCAGGAAGCGGGATGTACCCAGTACCAGTCAGTCGTCGGTCCATCCAGCAAGGCTCGTCGTGCCTCTAATCATCGATCGGCCTCCTATAAGAAATAGTTCACACCTGGAACAGACATATGATGTCCTTAAGCACCTTTACAGCATTCCAGTAAGGCTCTCCATCCTTGAATCCCTTCACCTATTTCCATATATGCGTGAAGCCCTCGATGAGGCTTTAAGGATCCCCCTCCAGTTCGAGACAGAGGTAGCAGCTGCAGAAGCCTTCCATGCTGAAGCAGTTGAGGATGCCAAATGTCAGGTCGTCATCTCGTTCTTGGCAGAAGATGAAGGCTTACTATACAGGGGAACATCCGCCCATTATACATCACTGGCCAGTTCAATAGCATAGAAGTCTGCCGCTGTCTTGTTGACACCGGCTCCGGGATCAACCTTATACCGACGTGGATGCTGCAGAAGATGGGGTTATTCGGGGATAACCTGACTCCCTCTGATTTAAGGATCTAGGGATATGACAGGACATAGCAGACCCCAGTTGGCAAGATCCATTTGAAGACCTAGTTTGGTGGCCTAGTTGTCAGTACCGGATTCATGGTTGTCTCCCAGGACACCATGTACAACACATTGATAGGAAGTCCATGGCTCCACCTGCACGCGACGGTCCCCTCATCGTATCACCAGTGCCTCAAGTACTCCCTTAATGGTCGAGTTGGCCTACTCTAAGGTGATGCATCTCCTTTTTCCTCTTGTGAATCCCGTTATCTGGATGCTGACTATTACAAGAGCAAGGATAAGCAGATTCTGGAAAGTGAGGTTAAACCCTCCCCAATCACAAGTGATCCCTAGGAAGGTCTGGATGACGCCTAAATTTTCCTAATCCATCAGTTGGAGGCCATGACCCCTGACATCGGGAAGTGCTTTGTAGTTTCGGATATAAGAGGAAGGAATATTCCCAAGTCCAGGCGACGGTAGAAAATCACCTCATACTCTTACACAAACCAAGATCGGGTGATCCCGGAACCTCCTACCCTTGTATGATATTGGGACGTCTGGATCATGGAAATGGTGGTACGTCATATGTGTCTATTTCACTGGGCTAGAATTAACCGGCTCAAGCCGACACGTCACTACTTCTTTGATGTTATCAAGTGTGGCCCCATGGGCCAAAGGCCAGATGGGATTGGATCAACTGCCTTCATCACCACGGTCTCAGCAGCATGTGGATCACATGATATGCTGACCACTACCGCTCAAGCCGGCACCAGCCTCCCATCGGGGTCTGGTGGCTTGGAAGGAACTTCCCCCATGGAAGATCCCTCCATAGGTGGAGAATAGGATCTATAGGATGCTCCCCTACCTTCGAAGAAGGCATCTCTATCATGGTCGATGAACTGGTACAGGTGAACCTTGATAGAGAGGTAGATCCGAGACCCACATTGATTAGTGTCACCATGTACCTCGAGGAGTAGCAACGGTACGTGAACTTCCTTAAGCAGCACCAGGATTTGTTCGCCTGGAGTTATGGTGAGATGATAGGACTAGATCCTCAGGTAGTCATCCACCGCCTTGGTCTCCTGACAAACCATCGTGGGTTCAAGCAGCCTCCTAAGAAGATACATATGTCTCACGGTGCCATGGTTGAGGCCAAAGTTGAAAATTTCATTAGAGCCAACTTCGTTAAGGAAGTCCAGTACCCCAAGTGGTTAGCCAACATCATTCCAGTCAGGAAGAAGAACAGATAGATCTGAGTCTGCGTCGAATTCCGAGATCTCAACTTCCACTATTTGAAGGATGATTTTCCCCTTCCAATGACAGAATTGTTGATCGATGCTACGGCTAGGTTCTAATCCCTCTCATTTTTGGATGGTTACTTTGGATATAATCAAATCCGGATGGCCCCTGAGGATGAGGAGTCTACTGCTTTCAGGGCTCCCCAAGGTACCTTCTGTTACTAGGTTATTCCCTTCGGCCTGAAGAATGCAGGTGCCACCTATCAGTGGGCCATATATTGCATATTCAAGCCAATCCTCAGGACTTTGGTGGAGTGCTACATGGATGATTTGGTGGTCAAATATCGCCAGTTCCAGGACCATCTCAAGGACCTTGAGAAAGTGTTCGGTTTCCTCCGTTCTCACCACTTGAAGATGAACCCATTGAAGTGTGCTTTTGGGGTCACTTCCAGGATATTTCTTGGATTTGTTGTTAAGTACCGAGGCATCAAGACTAACTCGGAGAAGATCAAGGACATCAGCCAGATGCCTCCCCCGAGTAATATTCGGGAGCTTTGAAGTCTCCAAGACCACTTAGCCTACATACTCTGATTCATTACGAATCTGGATGGCAAGTGTAATCCCTTTTCCCGGCTCATGAAGAAAGGATCTTCCTATAAATGGGATGAAGAGTGCCAGGCATCTTTTGAGGAAATCAAGTAGTATCTGCTCCAGCCTCCAGTCTTGATGCCACCTATCTCCAAAAAGACATTTATCCTCTATGTCACTGCCCTAGATTGATCTCTCTGTGCCCTTCTTGCCTAGAAGAACAATGTGGGGATAGATAATAGCCTCTAAAACCTCAGCTGTATGCTCCTCGATATGGAGACCAGATACTCCCCCATCAAAAAAAGATGTCTTGTGCTCGTATTTGCTGTGCAGAAATTGTGGAATTACCTGCAGCACCACGAGGTACAGCTGGTCTCTCGGGTAGACCCGTTTAAGTACATTCGGAACCACCCCATGTTGACTGGTTGGCTAGCACGGTGGGTGGTAATTCTCTAGCAGTTTGACATCAGGTTCGTGCCTCAGAAGGCTATCAAGGGGCAGGCATTGGAAGACTTCCTAGCTGCCCATCCAATCTCTATGGACCAATCCCTGAACATGGATTTTCCCGATGAGGCAATTCTCTCGGTAGATCAAGTCATCCCATTTTGGCAGATTCATTTTGATGGTGCCTCCTGGAGCCCTACCGGTAGGAGGCTCAATGTACCTAGGCTCAACCGAGTGGGCCTGGGTATCGTCTTCATCACCCTGGCGCAAGCCGTTCTTCCATACTCATTCATGTTGTCAGAAGGATGCACCAACAACGAGGTAGAGTATAAGGCTCTCATCACTAGCCTCAAGCTGGCCCTTGAGATCGATGTGCCCCATTTATACGTGAAAGGATATTCCAAACTAGTCATCAAGAAAGTCAATGGTGACTATATTGTCAGGAATCCAGAGATTGTGACATTGTTGGAGTGAACCCTCCATCTAATGGCCCAGTTCCCTTCTCGACCAGAGGTTACCCATGTCCCTCAGTCACAGAATGGTCGAGAGGACGCTTTGGCCAGCTTAGCCACATCACTTGTAGAGCCCGAGAAGAATAATCTGATTATACATGTGGCCCACCAGAGAGTCATTTCCCTCATCACCCTAGAGGATGATGACGGCCTGTGAGTAAGCCATCTTACAGCCGAATCCTCCATGTCAGGATCCCCAGGTTCTTTCGATGCAGTGGTTGAGACGACTCCCAACTAGAGATCCCCTTTTGTTGAGTATCTCTAAAATGGTTTTCTCCAAGCTGATCGGGTGAATTGTGAGCGAATCCAACACCGCGCACTGCAGTTTACCCTCCATAGTGGTACCAGTCTTGAGAAGATCCTCTATAAGTGTAGTTTCGATGGTGTTATCCTCCATTGCATCCAAGGAGTCAAGATTTCTTAGGTCATGCAAGAGGTTCATACCAGTTCCTATAGTTCCCACCAGTCTAGGCTGAAGCTGTCCCATCAGATCCAGAGACTGGGGTACTTATGTCCCTCCATGATCCACGATTGTATCGATTTCACCAAGAGATGTCACACGTGCCAAGTGCATGCTAATTTTCTGTATCGGCCATGAGAACCTCTCCACTCCACCAAGTACTCTTGGTCGTTTGTGGTGTGGGGACTTGATGTCGTAGGACCATACCCGTCGGCGACAGCTCACCAGTTCAGGTTCATCCTGACCACCACAAATTTATTTTCAAAGTTGGTATAAGTAGTTCCACTCAAGGAGGTCAAGGCCCATTCCATAATTGACTTCGTGAGCTCCAATATCATCCACCAGTTCAGAGTCCCTCACGCTGTCCTCACCGATAACGACACCAACTTCTGAGTATCTGAGTTGAAGAAATTGTATGCCAAGTAAAACATTCGCTCCAACCATACTTCCCGCTATCACGCACATGAAAATGGATAGATCGAGGCGTTAAAAAAACCCTCTCTAACATTTTGTACAAAATGGTTGGTCAGAACAATAAGAGTTGGCCGGACAAGCTCCCCAATGCCCTCTGGGATTATCGGATGATGACTCGTAATTCCACCCAGGCGACTCCATATTCTCTAGTTTATGGAGCTGAGGCCATCCTGCCCATCAAGATCCAGCTGCCATCGTTACACACTACGGTCTATAACCAGCAGGCACTAGATAAGGTGGCCAAAATCCGTCTATCTGAATTGGAAGCACATGACAAGAGTAGGATCTGTGCCCTGCACAATCTATAAAGGCATCAGAATAAGATAGCTAGAGCCTTCAACAAGAAGGTTCAACTATGATCTTTTCTACAAGGTGACCTGGTATTGGCCCTCCGAGCACCAATGATCCTTGGCAGAAAACCACCCAAGTTGGAGCCCAAGTGGAAAGGACCTTACATAGTCCACAGGGTTTACACCAATGGAGAATACTCCTTGGTGACCATGGATGGTGAGAGTATAACTCCTCCCACCAATGCCAAGTTCCTCAAGAAAAACTTTTCCTGAGCCCCTTGGTCCTCCATGACCTTAAAATGTACGGTCCCTCATGACCCTAAACTACATGACGGTCCCGTATGACCCTAAACTGCACACTGGTCTTGCATGACCTTAAACTCTCTAGTCCTACATGACTTTAAACTAGGTATCATCCAACATGACGTTAAACTGCGTTTAAAGAACTACGTATGGATTGATTCCTATCCACATGGGATATGTAGGAATGCTCAGACGCTTCGTCTTGAGCCCAGACCCAAACTCTTCTCTTTAACTATCCCCCCTGGGTATAGCTTCCTCGGAGGGTCCCTGCATGATATGGAGTAGGCTTCCTTAGCCTCACTCATATGAGGATTATAATGGTCACACCATGTGCCCACTCTCGTTCTTCTATCCTCCCGCGTCTTCACCGCACGATATTAAATGGCATGGCCTTCAAGAACTATGTATGGCTTGATTCCCATCCTCATGGGATACATAGTAACGCCCAGACATTTTTTCTGTTGGCCCAGCCCAAAAGCCATAATCTTCCCCTCGGGTCAAGACATATGGCAAGGTGCATAATTTTTCCCCAATTCATGTTAAGCTATCCTCGATCCGGCTATACGTCCCCCTCTCCGGATATGTTCACCTATTTCATAGATTGGTACAACTATGCTTCACCCACTCCTTTACTGGGATTCCATCACCTTACCCATCCAGAAGGGCCCTTGAATGGTATGAATTCTAGGCCTAAGGGCTCTCTTACCACTTCAGGCCAACGTCCTCGAGGATGTCGAGCAACAAGATGATACAAGTCCTGCGTTTCGAATATGGTCAACAGTCGATGCTTATTTGTTTCTCCCATTTCAGGTCACTATAGGGACGCTGTGTTTCTAACATGGTCAATAGTTGTCCTGGATCGTTAGGACCACCCCAAGATGTCCCAAACATCGAGTGTAGTGGATCGTTCTGCCCTGTCGTATCTAAGTGACGGACTCCCCTCGGGCGATGCCAGCTATCAAGACCCGTTGGACAGAGATACCCAAGACCGGACCTTTGTTTCCCACACTGAGATCCACTCATGTGGGATTAGGAGCTGTGATGAGGCAGTAACCGTAAAAAAGGGCGTATGACCTTCCACCCGGCCCAGGTTCTCTCTTATAGGATTGTACGGCGTGGTGTGGGATTATGTCCTCATTCACGTTGGGTTACTCGTCGTTTCGTACATATCCCCAGATGAGACCTTCCCCAACCCTCGTCCTCACTGAAAGACGTTAAAATGCAAGCTGGTCAGGCCTTCCTGACCAAGGCCCAGCCTCAGGCCCCTTGTCCTTTTTAGACCCCCGACCCTCATCCTCAGTGCAAGACGTTAAACTGCAAGCAAGCCAGGCCTTCTTGATCGAGGCCCCTTGGCCTTTTCGGACCCCCGACCCAGACTCTCTTATGGTAGTATATGCTGTGCTACGGGATTACGTCCTCATTCATGTCGGTTTATTTGTCATACCGTACACCTCCCTTATTTGGGGGTATCCTACTCCCCTCCTCGTCCTGCAAGACGTTAAACTACATCTTGAGAACTACGTGTGGCTTGATTCCCATCCTTATGGGATACGTAGGACCACCCGAATGTCTAGGCTTCAGGTCCAGCCCCATCTCCTAGAAATCTCCATTTCACCTTGGCCCCTTGGACTACCCTTCCCTGGAAAGGGGATTATATGACATGGCATGGTATGGGATTATGTCCTCATTCGTGTATGACTTTTAATGACCACGCCATATACCTCTCCCTCTTAAGCCACCCCATTGAACCTTTTCGGAAGTTCACCAATGTGCCTAAGGGTACTCTGGTTTAGTACCTAGAATGTCGGACTCTGCTCGGACATGTTTTCACCCGCTTTTCAGGCTTCGTGTCCCCCTTCATCAGGTATTTCATCATCTTTCACACCCAAAGGGACCCCCAAAAATGGCTTGGATACAACACTTAAGGGATCTCCTATTGTTACGGGCCAACGCCCCCGAGGGTTTCGGACAAAAAATTGATACAAATCCCACATTGCGAATATGGTCAGCAGTTGATGCTCATTTGTTGTTCCCACTTCAGGCTAACGCAATATGGATACTGCGTTTCCACCACAGTTAATAGTTGTCCTCCATTTCCACATCAACCCCATTAAGCTCAAAATGCCGGTTACATGATTCACATCCTTCACCACCTCATCATGTCCAAGTAGAACTTCAAAACTCTTGGTACTATTTCTTAGTGCGCATCCGCGCGTTAGGAGGACCAAAGCCGCGATAGGGGCATCATTCAGGGATCTGCACTGATTTCCCTTTAGCGTGCATTCCAAGTATTGTAACAGACATCTTCCACCCCTATATTCCCAAATCGAGTTTAACTCACGTGGGATTAGGGATCAGGTTGAGGTATGCACTTACTTAGAGGGTTTTCACTCCATCCATGGTCTGAGATCTAAGACCATAAACTAAGATCTTGTCAAGAACTATGTGTGGCTTGATTCCCATCCTTATGGGATACTTAGGACCACCCAAATGTCAAGACTTCGGGTCCAGCCCCATATCTTAGAGATCCCCCAATCTCCCGGTCACCTAGGACCCTTGGCTTGTCCCTCTCCACGAGGGGGATATATAGGTGTGGTACAGGGCTATTCCCTCCTTCACATTGTGTTTTTGGCACCATTCCCTTCTTCTCCTGGGAATCTGCTATCTCTTGACCGCCCTCAAGTTGAGTCCCTCAACCCCTTGTAGTGGTTCACCCATGTGTTAAGAGTACTCTGGTCTAGGACCAAGAGTGTCAGATTCAACTTAGGAAAGTTCCTTCCACATGTCAAGCTTTATGTTCCCCTTCATTCAGACCTCCGTTATCTTTCACACCCAGAGGGACCCCCAAAAAATGTCCAGGATACAGCACCTACGGGATCTACTACCATTACGAGCAAACAAACCCAAGGGTTTTGGACAACAAATTGATACAAATCCCATGTTGCGAACATGGTCAGTGGTCGATGCTCATTTGTTTATCCCCATTTCAGGATAACGTGATATAATTCTGTGATGCGAACATGGTCAGTAGTAATCCCCTGTCATCATGCTATCCCCTTCAGGCCTTGAATGTTGGTTGCATGATTCACATTATGTTCCACCCCATTGTGTCCAGGTGGAATCTCGACACTCTTGGCGCTATTCCCTAGTGTACCTCTACGCGTTAGGGAGACAAAGCTGTAATACAACATCCTTTGGGGCTCCCATGATCCGAGCTCTAAGACCATAAACTAAGATCTTCATTAAGGGTTGTGTGCGACTCGATCCTTATCCCTATGGGATATGTGGTGTCACCCAGACATCATGCATCCGGTTCCAACTCATTTGGGATCTAGTTTCTCCTTCCCCTTTCCCTCTTACCTCTATTTGTGCCCCTTGTCCCAAGGTTCCCTTCTCGGAATGGCGTACGGTGTGATATGGGATTATATCCCCATTCACGTCAGGTTTGTTTTATTGCACCATACGCATTCCCCACCTAGAATCGTCTCTACTATGTCTGTGTTGCATGACATTAAAATTCATTCTTGGTCCTATCACATGACCCTAAACTATGACAATACCATCCTTGCCGCACGATGAAAAACGGAGCTGCATTGTGATGTCCTCATCGAAGGGGACACCATGTTTGGTATTGGTCATTTATCATACCATTTATCAATGCCTACTATAGCTTGATTCTTGTGGTGACACCAGGGTCTGCTACCCTTGGCCTATTGCTTCACAAATAAACCACTCACCTTAAAGGACAAACAAGATTTATCAAATGCTGCTTATTTTGGTGCGAGGGCCACGCCCACACGCCCCTTTTTCCCTGGCACTGGTACCTCACCATGTCCCTCTCAAGAACTATGTGTAGTTTGATCCCCATCCTCATGGGGTACGTAGGAATTCCTGTGCATTTTTCCTCGGGCCCAGCTTAACTCTCGTTTTTTGTCCCTCAACCTAAAACCTCTCTAAGGAACATGTGTTGGTCGGAACCCCCGGTTCCCATTCATGTTGGGTTTTTCCCATGTTTCCTACCACATATGGTCTGAGTTCTACAACCCTAAACTAATATCTCCCTATGGGAAGGGACTCGAATTCCTCTATCAAATATGTCTTGTTGTCGTATTCAGATGCGTTTTGACAAAGATCCCAAAGTGTGGAATTTTCATGGGGACATTCCCCTTGTTCCATGACCAAGCTTTGTGATCTCGCTTTTTGGATCCTCATCCTCTTCCACGTTCAAGAGGACCCTCAGACGACATGGATGCTAGGATTTAGGGCTCTCCATGGATATTGGGCCTAAGGGCCTTCCTACCATTTTGGACCAACGTCTCTAAGGATCTCAGATGACATTTGCGATAGGTCTCATGTTTCGAACATGGTCAAAGGTTGACCCTCATTTGTCTATCCCCATTCCAGGCTAACATGATATGGATGATGTGTTTCTACCACGGTCAATAGCTACCCTCCATCGCCACACTTCCATCATTGTGATCCAGATTGCGAGCATCATGATTCACACGTTTCCACTTCCTCATGTTCAAGTGGAATTCTGACATACTCGACTCTATCTCTTCGTGCGTCTAGGTGTGCTACATAGATGAGTTAGCATCATTGGGCCAGCATTTACCGAGCGTCCCTTTCCCCTACCATGACCCTTCCAATGTTGGTAAATTCCCACCACTACTTCTTGTTTCCCACATCGAGCACGACTCACATGGGCTTAGTAGTTTTGGTAGGATGTGTACCGTCGCAAACAGGCTTCTCATCGTCCTACATGACGTTAAAATGTGTCCCAAGAACTATGTACGGCTTGATGCCCATCCTTACGGAATACATAGAGACACTCTGGTATTTCACCCAGGGTCCAGCCATAGGAATCATACAGTCCTGTTCCTCTCTATTTCTGGCCCCTGGCCTAACCCCTCGTGACAAACCAAGTAACTGCAATTTCACCCCGAACAAGTTTGGGATGCCCCAAAATGACATTGGGAAGCGACAGCCCCCCTCGCCAGAGAGGCCCTGTCTAAAAAAAGGAATGATCCATGATCAAATTGATGTGCCCATCTAGAATACACCCACCAAAGTGGCATAAATTTGTGAGTGTTGGATTCTATTCGAACAAACCATCACTCCATGTCCCATGCTTTGCGTTCCCCTTATTTGGATTCTCATCCTCTTTCATGTCTAGAGGAACCCCCTAACAGTATGGATGCTCGGCCTATGGCCCACCTATTGTCCTGGTCCAACGTTCCAAAAGACTAATGGATGAAATTTGTGTCAGGTCCCATGTTTAGACCATGGTTAACGGTCGACCCTCATTTTCTTGTCCCCACTCCAGGCTAATACAATAAAAATGTTGTGTTTTGAATGTGGTAAAAAACCATTATTTATTGTCACGCCAACCCCAAAATGTTCTGAATCCTGGGTATCATGATTCACACCTCCTATTCCCATCTATTCAGATCGATTTCAGCACCCCTGGTGTAGCATCATTCGTGCACAAGAGCACGCTGGAAAAACGGTAATTCGGCTGTTCTAAGAACTTCATTCTCCAGTCAGGTCTCTCCCATTTCTCAAAAATTCGGACTGGTTGGGAAAATCCTAGATGCCCGAAGCTTGGTTTTCACTCCTACATTGGGATAGAGAGATGAGGTGGCTATCCCTTGTTTCTCACATCGGGCCCGACCCACGTGAGCTTACGGAATGGTCGCTGGATGTTCTGCGAACATCATAAGGATTCAATAAACCAATGCAAAACAAAAGAACTCATGCATGCTATGGCATTCAAACAATCAAATAATGAAAGTACATTTAGGGGTTTTGTAATCATTACAATACCCGGGGGTCAACTCCCCCCATGGATGGATTGACTTCGTCAAAGGAATGTTGTAGCTCCGCCACCCTTTGGCTGGTGGCATCCAAGAGAAGTTGCCACTTGTTCACCTCCCACTCCTCCTTGGTGTCTAGAGGGTGAAATTCATTGGCCGTAATCTTTACCCACTCCACATCGGCCCGGATAGAGATCATCTCCCTAGAAGCTCGCCTCAGGCCCTCTTCAGCCTCTGATAGTTGGGCCTTCAATCATGATATTAGCTTAGATTGCACCTTGAGGGAGGTCAAGTTCTCGTCCGCCCGATCTGGAAGCCGCTGGACCTCGTCTTTAGCCTTGTGTATATTCTTGATGTTTACTGCCTTCCTCCGCTGCCAGCCCATTCCAAGGCCGCAGTCATACTCCTGAATCTTTTCTGCCATAATATTTCAGATGAGCATGTGAGGGCATTGGGAATCCACTCCCCTAACACATAGTTCACGCAATCATGAATGAATTCTATCCATATTATCCAATCATAGAACTTGGGGGTGTCATTGATGACGTGTGTGATCAACTTCCATGATCGATGACGAACTGTCTTGTTGTCCTCCTTGTCAGAGGTCATCTCGTCCTAGTCGGCACGATTGGTGGGCTCATATGCAAAAAATGCCCCTAGGAAGTCATCGGACGGGTCCACGTTTGGTGTCGGATCAGGCGTGGCAGGACCCAAATTGTCTGGTTGATCCTCATCATTGGATCCCACCTCGATGATCTCAGGTGCAGTCCCACTGGAGCCCCTGTCGGTGATTGGAAGCGTTGTAGTTTGGTCAGGTCGGATGTTCACCTCCAATACCATCGGCATGCCCCTGAGAAGAGCACTACTAAAAGCCCCCACCAACTTCACCACAGTAGCCCAGGACAATTGAAGGACTGTACATGCCAATAAAGGGATGTGGGTGTCAGTTAATGTGGTTAGGGGATGGAAGTTGTGAATGTGGCAGAGAAGACTTATAGAGGTCAAATCTCTGGTCTCGCTCCTGGGCTGATGTCATCAGAACCCCGAGATGCGCCCCCCCCCCCCCCCCCCCCGTATATAGTCGGTAGGTCGGGAGACTACATTGGAGCTGACTCGACTGTCCCAGCCCTGCTAGACACGGAATTTAATGTAGCCACGAGCATGGATCCTGAAGGTCCCGCGTCGGCACCCGAGAAGGGACGAGAACGAGGTTTGTGCACAAGGTCCTCCTACACAGTACAGATAATGATAAGAAATCTAGAGTAACCTAAGGGCAGACTCTGAAGACGAAACTTGGAATTTTACCTCGAGAGCCTCCGTGAAATCTTCGAGACCCGAGGATTTGTCACCGACTTCACCCTCCTCCCATGGACTCTCCCTACCAGCCTCGTCCCCCTAAGAGGATTCGTCTGATTCTTCCGGCAGGGGAAATCACTCTCTCATCTCAGTGTCCGACAACTGTGGGGGAACTGTCTGATCCAGCAGTACCCTCACTCAGTTTGTCATTGGACATGGGGCGCCCTGGGAATGGATAAATTCCACCATCTCGGTGATGTATTGCTCCACCTCTGCCTGGGATACTGCAAAACCGGCCCTAATGGGGCCAATTCCCGGCAAGTCCATTCTAAGGTCGTTAAGGTGCTGCCATAACTCGGATGGGCCAAGGAATTTTTGGTTGACTTCCCAGATGTCCCAGGCCTTCGGGAAGATAGCGTTCTCTGGCATGTCAATCTGGTGCAGCTGTTTTCCCAGGGCCTGCATAGAAATCCTGCAGAATCCCCTTGGTGGCCGCCCCTCTGGATGACTCTGTTCTCCTGGGACCACAGGCTCTACTGTCGCTACTAGATTTGTCGCTGCTGGATTCACTACTATTGCTCCCTCCTAGATTGGTGCGGGCACCGCTACTACAGTATCCCCACCAATACGGTATTCCCTTGTCGCCTTCCGACCTCGGTCCCGAGATCGAGGAAGTTCACCCTCGCTGACCAAAATGATTGGATTCTTCAGCATATCCCCTGGGTAGGCCACCTCCCAGCTCTAGGCGTATTCTCTTATCAGCCCAAGGATGGTGGTTGGCAGAGGCAATGCATTCCACATCTTCCCATCTTTCTGTGTGAACATGAGCCACATCTGCCTCATCACACACAGGTGCTCCTCGTAGCGCACCCCCAGGTAGACCTGTGGGGTCAGCCGCTGGAGGCACCTGAATTTTCTAGTGAACCGGTGTGGGGTGTATGGCTCGTAGAGATGCTCACGGTCTACCCTGACCACTAGGACTCCACCTCGAAAGGCTAGGAGTTAAGCCTGATGCTCTTTTGTATCTCATCCATCATCAGTGAAGGCCCCCATCGGCAATGGGAAGGGGTGGGAATTGAATTCTTCCACCCTCCACACCCAGTTCAGAACTGATGATGCGGTCAGCTTGGTCGGAAAGTTCCCTACGGCGTTCAAAATCAAGGGATGAAAGTTTTACCCCAGAGGTGATATGGGGTTTGGATACTCATAGATCACCCTGATGTGTGCCTCCATCCACCCGTAGAGGATGTGGAACGGCCCGCATACCCTCTATGACCTTTTCCCCTCGCTGATGTGCCACATCATTTTTTATAACTTGGTGAGCATCGGGATCCCCAGGTTGACCAATCCTCCTGTCTCCAAAGTGGATTCCATGATGAAAGTTCTTGGCCGCACTCCCATGTTTGTATCCCTCAGCGGAAGGATCCAACCGCAGATGAGAGCTGCGATGAATGCCGCCAACCTGACTATTGTTCGTTTATTAGTACTGACATTGAACCCCCCAGGTCTTCCACTGTCTATTCTCCAGCAGCCGCTAGTACAAGTTTTCCTTGATCCGGGCACCCTTCGGGCAAGTTTGAGGCCTCGCTGGGAACTGCCTGTTTTCTAAGAAGTTCAAGAACTTCTTGAACCATCTCTTGAAGTGGGCATCCCTCACGGCCTCCTTGTCCTCCCCAGGCACAAACTCCATCAGTGCCATCACCAGATGTGGCATCTGCTCTGGATCCTCCCACACACCCATGGCCGGGAGGAATTAATCGTACATTTCCCCCAGTATCAGGACCCCTGAGATCTGATTCATGTCCCACAGGCTGATGCCAACCTCCCCGTGGTGCAGGTGAAACGTATTGGTCCCCAGTGACCACTGACTCAACTGCTATGGCATTAACTACTTTGGCTGGTAGATATGGAACTGGGAAGCCCAAGCTACCTCATACAATCCCACTCTCCTCATCTCTACCCCGAACTCCTCACACGAGGCGCCTACCCTTTAGGCCCAAGCCCAATCATCCGTGAAATTTCCACCTTGGCGCAGGTCCCATTCTTCGGACCACCCCTTCTTCAGGTTCCCCAGCGCTGCCTTAAGGATGGTTCGGTACAGTGTAGGGTACTTCTCCAGCTATAATGGCTTCCCATTGACGTTCTTCAGATTATTTTATAGGTAGTCAGTGGTGACAGGCATGAAGTCCTCCCAGGCATGGCCATCGGGCACCCTGAACCATCAGTGCTGACATGGCGTGCTTCAGAACCAATAAGCTGGCTCATCCCTACCTGCTAGAGGGATGAAGACATCATCCCTTATCCTGAATACATACAAAAGGCAACCTCCTACAAATTGGGTAATTCTTCTGGCTCTCCGATAGCAGCTCCACCAGAGAATCACGGTCCGAGTGGCTCCGGACAAGCTCTCCTAGCCCCAAACTGTTTTCCATTTCGTCCATCCAGGCGGCATCCGCAAGGACCCCCCAGGAAGCTTCTTGGTGGGCCATTTAGTTTTGTAACTTGGGAGTTTGGTTGGATGGTTCGCGAAGATCATTCATGAAGTGAGTTCTCGAAGGCTGATCGTGAATACTGCTCACGGAAGTGCTGACTCGGCGTTCAAAGTCGGATCACGGAGTGCAAATGCGGAGTCTAAGACTCACTGTGTGCCACGAAGCCTCGATTCGCAAAGATCAATCATGGATTATGCATATCTTCAAGAATTTATAGAATAAGAATACAATATCAAGGAGAAAGAAAAAGAAAAAAGAGATGGCTGACACCCTATTTATAGGCGGTGACCTTCAGAGCTTCGCGGTGCACCCGGCCCACGCGGCCCCTGTCCACCTCGTGCACCCTCTTCACAAGCCAGCACTGTGAACGACTGATGATTTTGGTGATTTCTCTCAGAGTTTGACCCTTTATCCCTCTGCGGCTCCAAGTCTGAGGGGGGTCATTTTTTGGCGCCAAAATTTGGAACAAAGAAGAGACCCCAAGACGACCCCCAGACTGCCTCGCGAAGCCCCTTCGCGGAGGTCCCAACTCCGTAGCCGCCACGAAGCCTAGGAGGCGGGATGCTCTGTGAACAGATTTGACATTTTTGAACCTGCCGTGAAGCCCAGAAGGCGGGATGATCCATGAATGGATTTGACATTCTCAAACCCGCCGCCAAGCACAAGAGGCGGGATGCTCCACGAACCCAGTTGACGTTCGCGAGCCCGTTGCGAAGCTGCATCGGCCCCTTCGTGCCGCATGAGCTCTACTCTGTGGCACCCCTTGCCTATAAATACTAAGCTCCCCCTGAGCTCTATGGACAGACAATCTGACCTTTCGGCTTCTCAGCTTCTGAATCACGAAGTATTCTTCTGCTCGGTGAACCATGAGCTGCGCGGGGTACTTCCGCTTCGCGAAGTACCTCCCCATTGTCTCATTATGATACCCTCTTCCGAGAGGGATGCCTTTCGCGAATCATAAGGGATTTCTTGAAGGAATGGGATCCCCAAGGAGACCCGGGTCTTTGTGGAGTTTTTATGCTTCGCAAAACACCCTTCATGTACACTTGATCCATTTTCTAAGGTAGGATCACTGTACTTCGTGAAGCGCATTGCTTCCCGACATCCTTCTTTGCGAGGCACCCTTGCTCCGTGAGGTTGTGCTCCACGAATGCCTTTCCACTTTGCAAGCACATCCCATTTTCACCTCCTCCCCATGCTAAGGCTAAGGCACCCCACTTCGCGAAGCATACCCATTCGTAAGTGCTCTCTGACACGCGGAGCAACAGAGCTCCACAAGGCCCTTGCCTATAGACCCCTCTTCTTGGAAATTCCTTTTCCCGTGTGAACCTCTAGGTTTGCACGATGTGACTTCAAAGTCCCCTATACGATACCGCCCGTAGTGTTAATTCGCCTAATACTTCTTTGCATAGGCACGCTAATGGCTATTTCTTCTTCACATAGTCATGCTAACGTGGACCCCTCTATGGTTCGCTCTGCGGCCCATTTTCACTACGGCATTGCCGGTACCTTCCCTCCCACAAGGAGTAGAGGGTTCTGGTTATGTAAGTCCTATGGGTGCGGGGTAAACCAACCTCATCTAAGCTGCAAGATGTTAAACTTCCAATCACCCTCATCGTCAACACATGATGTTAAACTGTGACATCGCCCCGGGCCTCTCACACGGGGTGCCCCCACCTTGGACATTATCCACACCCCCTGGTCTCCAAAAGGGATGGTATACTCCTTCTGGGAGTGGCATTTGTCCATGGGGAAGGGCATCCACCTTGGTGTAAGCCCCTAACCATTCTTGCAGGAGCCAGCACCCCTGTTCCTCCCCACTCCCTCGGCGCCAAGGCCAACTAAGGGCGTGGTGGGGAACGGTGTTCCCCCCTTTCATCTTCGGTCCACAAGACCAGCGGAGGGCATGATAAGGAATGAGGCTCCTCCTTTCTTCGGTCCCAAGTACCTCTCCTACTACGCTTTATCTCCCTCAGGCCTCCATACTGAAGTAAGTCCCGACACTGTGGGCCGCTCAACGCGTAATCCCCTTCTCGCTTCCCACGGACGCCCCCTTCGCGACGTGATCATCAGGTCTCTGCTGACTCTTGTTTATCACACTGAGCATGACTCCCTTGAGGTTAGAGTGAGTGCTGACTATGACACACCCTGGGCCACCTTGAGTGTAAGCCTCAAACACCTCATCTGAGCTGCAGGACGTTAAACTGCCAAGCACCCCTGTCCCGCATGACGTTAAACTGTACCCATGAACTATGTGGTATTTGATCCATGTGAAGGCTTGGTACATAGGAATCCTCCACAAGGTTCAAGCCCACCATCCATTAGACCAAGGTCCTCATTCACATCGGTTCACCAACACCACCCCCGTCCCGCATGATGTTAAACTGTACCCCTGAACTACGTGGTCTTTGATCCATGTTAAGGCATGGTACTTAGGAAGCCTCCATGAGGTTCAAGCCCACCTTCCATTGGACCAAGGTCCTCATTCACATAGATTCACTGACACCATCCCCATCATGCATGACGATAAACTGCATTCCAATCCAGTGGTAAGCCATTGTAATCCCATCATCCAATTGTTCTGACACCCCTTCAGGTCAGTTCAATAGCCCATTTTCAATATGAACTATATGGTCTTTGATCCTTGCTAAGGTGAGGTATGTAGGAAGCCTCCATAAGGTTCAATCCCACCACCCACCTGGACCAAGGCCCTTATTCATGTTGGTTCACTGACAGGAACCGCACAATCTGAACTACGTGGTCTTTGATCCTTGCTAAGGTGAGGTACGTAGGAAGCCTCCCTGAGGTTCAATCCCACCAACCATTGGCCCCGACCACCTCTGTGTTGGTGTGCCAAGCCCCCATCCTGAACTATGAGGACTTTTATCCTTACTAAGGCGAGGTACGTAGGAAGCCTCCCTAAGGTATAATCCCAACATCCATCGGACCAAGGTCCATCTTCACGTCGGTTCTATGACACTGCCACCTCCTGAACTACGAGGACTTTGATCCTTACTAAGGCGAGGTACATAGGAAGCCTCCCTAAGGTTCAAGCCCACCACCCATCGGACCCACGGTCCATATTCATGTCGGTTCGCCGACATGCCCCAACCCAAACTACAAGGACTTTGATCTATGTCAAGGCAAGTTACGTAGGAGGTCTCTTTGAGGCTCAATCCCAAAAAACCATCTTCCATTCTGATTCTTACCTGGGCTGCCACATCTCGGTGAGATAATGCCACCCCATTCCCATCCACAGCATTTGGAAAGCCACCTACATGTTAGCCCCAATATCAGTGTTCCCTCAAGGGGGTCCTCAATCTGATCCACTTTAATCGGTGTTTTGATCAGTCTGATCTGTCCCCACTGGATGTTAAACTTGCGGCATACCCTGTGTTAAACATGGGAATCTGAGGAAAACCTCAGATACATGCCTATGGAATATGATTCCCCGCATTCGATTTGGGATTCATCGGGCTTCCGCCCCCTCTAGAAGCCCTATAATGAGGTACAGAAGGGAGACACACCAATCCCCAGCGTCCAGACACGTCAATGATGCCCCAGCATGATTACTCCCCTAATTGAAGGTTGCTGCTCTGACCGGACCCCTTGGAATGTCCTGATAGAAGCAGTGTAATTAACCGGCATCCATGAAGATATGGTGCCGGGAATATTTTCATGAACAATGTATTAAATCTATGATGGAGACCCGAACTAGGTGACGAGTTCTGAGGAGGAATCCATAGAAGGAAGAACTGACATCCCATCATCCCATTTCGATCAAGGAGCAAACTTCCCTGAACAAGGAGTGAATGCCGCCTGCCTTTGGAAAGTGGGAATGAAGGGTAACAAAAACGGTGTCCTTCATCCCCGAATGAGATGGATGCACGCACCCCGGCGAAAGCGTTGGAAGCAAGGCTATTTGAGGTACACAGGCATGTGCCTTGTGTTGGGTACACGCTATGTTCCCATTTCACACACCGCATACCTGGGGCTTTTACATGCACAGGATGGCAGGAGTACACATCCATGTGGTGTGTTGGGAGTAAATTATGTGTACCGAGGGTGACACACCATGTATTTTCCCTTTTTAGCCCTTTGAGTATTTTTCAAGTTTTCTTTTCCCGTAGTCATAATTGGACCCAAGAGTAGTCCCTTCGGAGTAGTTTTCTTCATAGATCAAAATGGTTAAACTTATGGATAGATCTAAGGACTCATAATGGGTGTTTTGGAGATTTTATCTATATGGATAGGTTCTTCCTCTAGTAATAGAATTTATTTTTCTCTTGAGAGAGAGAGACTTGACATGAATGATAGGTTGGGTTTTTGGACCAAACTAGTTAAGATCCTGATTTAAGATGGGCTATGATCCATATCTCATGAATGATTCCTTAATGGTTTATCCTATAAGGATGTCTCCCTTTAGAGATATTCCCTTATGGCCAAATAGGTCATGATAATAGTTTTTATCAAGGATCTCATGTAGGATTCCTCAATCTTATATCTGGTTACCAAGGATCCCCTAAGGGATAACTTTTCTTATATATTGATATATGAAGTCCCTTGTAAGATTCCTTACCTATGTTCCATTTCAAGGATCCCTTGTAGGATGCCTTTATTTTATTTCCATTCAAGGATCCCATGTAGAATTCCTCCTTCACCTTTTACAACTATGGATACTGAGTATTATGCCTTCACTTATTTTAGACCAAAGGATCTCGAGTAGGATGCCTTTGCTCATGTTTACCTAGAGAATCTCAAGTAGGATGCCTCTCAGTGTTTTTCTTGAGGGACCTAGCATGTGCTAATTGTTTGACCGACCCTGAGTTGTTACATTGGGTTTTGTTAGAGATGGTAATGAGTGTCACCTTAGAACCCGTTCCAAACTGGTAAGCCTGTGGGGTTGTGGATGGAGTGTTGGGTTGGGCGTTTGGGCCACCCTTACACATTGTTTATTATATGACATGGTTATTGAGGATACAAAAATGATTACCAGAGGTGCTTTCTGTTTGGTGGGTGTTGGGGCTAACACGAGGCATCTTTATTTCTTTTGGGATTCCCATATGTTATTCCTAGGATATGTGGTTCTTTAGGATACATAGGCATGCTTACCTGGGATCCGACTTCTATGCCATGTTATTTTCAGATATTAACTATATTCTCAGAGGTACTACCTAGGACTTGGGTGTTGAGCATGGATGTATATTTACTATGAAAAATAATTTTTTGGGATGAACAAAGGTGCTTATTGGTATGCAGATATTGATCCTTTGAGTAAAAATACAGTGTGAGATTCTTTTTTGGTTTCCAAAGGACTATGAGAGCCTTTGGGTAGGGATACCATGAGATATTACTTGATGTTTTTCAAGATACCATGAGAGATATTGGTGATGGGGCCATAGGATTGACCATCAGAGCTTCCCTGGTGATGGATTTTAGTGGGTTACATCCCAATCCTGCCAACACATGTATCCCAAAAGACCATGAGAGCTCATGGAGTTGGGACAAGGGGTAGACTGTGAGTTCTACCCATGATGATGAATGTGTGTGGGTTATTTCCTAGTCCATCTAGCACTAGTATCCAAGGTATATGACCTTTTTCATTGATGCACACTTGGTTAATACCTTTATGGATTATCTGAGTTCTGAATGTCCTAATCGCCTACGGACCGAGACCTGGGGCTCAGACATTGAACTAGATTTACAGGCCTATAAAACATGGAAATTGACTTAGTATCCTTTTATATGATGTCCATATGTACTCCCTAGAATCATTATTTACAAGATTAACCATCGGTATACAGTATCCTTGTTTCAGTGATTTGAGGTGAGTACGGGTGAACCTAGGTGTTGGATGAGTATCCCCCTATGATGACATAGCTTGATCAGAGATATAATTATAGAATTGGATGAATAAGGTATATGTTTATTGGGATTATGGACCCAGAGATCAACCTGATGAGACACTTCTTGAGTGGGATGATTTCCAGATCAATTCCCTTTCATAGGATGTTCAGACGATCAGGATTACAGACCCAAGGATCGACTGGTGATGTGGTTTCATGTTATTTGATTCACATACTTAGGAATATTATTTTATGTGTATATATATATATATGTATGTATAGGTATGGTAATATAAATGTATATATATATAGATATGGAAATACATGGTGGCACGTTCCTAGTTGACCAATACTATGAACCTGAGGTTTGATTGTGGCTTCATGTTTTGTTTTACTTTCCTTTTTATTTGAGTCTCAGTAAGGCTGGGTAGTTGTTTTTTCCTACACTTATATAAAAAAATTTATAGGTTTCTTGTTGAGTTTCTTACTGATATTATTTCTCACCCTTGTATGTGCATCTCGGTGTACATGTAGACCTTATGTCTGCTTTTCATGTTGAGAATAGGTTTCATGGTGGATAGGATTGAGGCCCAGAGTTTCATGATTGAGCAGAGCTGCTCATGTGGTTCTACTGATCGGGCTGATGTAGTTCAACAGTGTATGGCTCGGATTTGGTAGTATATACCTATACTTTTAATTTTAGTTTCTTTTGTACTCCTTTATCTATATTGTCAAACGAGTGGGTGAAAAGTGTTTTATTATATGTAATAGATTTTCGGGATTTTACATCATTTCATTTATTATTACAACATGCTCTATTTAAGTTATTTACTGCTTCCACACTCTATTTACTTTACTTTTGTGTATGATACTTAGATATTTATTTTTTTGATTACTTTGATATGAGGGAATAGTCTCCCCACTATCACACCTTATGCCCCCTCTGCTAGTTAGTAGGCTCTGGCATATGGGGAGGTGTTCTTGAGGCCTAGTAACCTACTGGATTGGGGAACTATTTTAGTGGCATCCAAGTTGGGATGTTACATAAGGAAAGGCTGATGGTGAAAGGATTTCAACAAAAGGAAGGTGTGGAGTTCAAGAAAAAAATTTCCTATAGTGAAGCTTACCATCATACAGGTGGTTCTCATTATTATTGCATCAGAAGATTTATACCTTCAATAGCTTGATATCAAGACTGTTTCCTTCATAGAGATCTAGAGGAAGGAATATACATGCAACATTCAGAGGTTTATGTTGAATCTGGGAAGGAAGACCTGGTGTGAAAACTCTAGAAGAGATTGTATGGGTTGAAGCAGGCATCCACTCAGTGGAACATAAATTTTGATGCATTCATGACTAAAAATTCATACAAATAATGTGGAATGGATCAATGTTTCTACATCAAGTCTTTTGGTGATGAATATATTATAATACTTCTATATGTGGATGAAATTATTGTTGTAGGATCATGTATGTAGATAATTTATGAGATTAAAGGGTAGATAGATAAGGAGTTCAAAATGAAATATCTTAGAGAAGATAGTAAGATTTTGGGGATGAAGATCAAGACAGACCATGTAGTTGGATCCTTGATGTTATCATAGACTGACCATATTGGAACGTTTTTAAGAAGATTCAATATGTTGGAATCAAATTTATTATTTATTCCCCAAGTGGGCTATCTCAAATTGTCAAACGAGAAATCATTAATAAAGTCAAAAGAGTTTGCGTACATGGAAAAGGTTCCATACAAACTAGTTATTGGAATCCTGATGTATTCCATGGTTTTCACTCAACCTGACATTTATCATGTAGTGGGAGTTGTGAGTAGGTGCATGGATAACCCTAGAAAGAAACATTAGGAAGATGTGAAGTGGATACTGAGGTATTTGAAGGGCAGAAAGGAGGTGTCTCTATGATTTGGGAAAGGAAATTCATTATAGGGGTATGTGGATATTGACATTGGATGTGACATTGATAGTAGGAGGAGTACCAAAAGTTATGTATTTACTTATGGAATAAATAAATCAGGCTGGATATCAAAATTGTAGAAGGTGGTGGATTTATCCACCATAGAGGTAGAATAAATTGTTGTAATAGAAGCTAGGAAGGAGATGGTTTGGATGAATAAATTATTAGATGAGTTGGGAAGAAATAGAGAGGAGAATGTATTATACTGTGATAGTCAAAGTGTTATACATCTTGTAAAGAACTCATTATTTCATGCCCAAATAAATCACATTTCATTGAATTTTCATTTCATCTGAGTTTTGATATTGGATGGGTTGCTAACATTTTATAATATTTGTGGAACCAAAAATCTGGTAGACATGTTAATGAATTTGATGGTAATACATAAGTTGAGGAACATGTGTTCTTCTATTGGTCTCTACTGATGAACAGAGTATGAGAGGTAGAATAATGGAGGAAAAAATGGAATCACAAAAGGAAAACAAATATTATTTCATGAATCATCATCTTCAAATTGAAGTTGTGAATAGAAAGCACGACACTGGTTAGTAAAGAAGAGAAGGAGCTCAGATTAAGTAAGTTATCATAGTCAGTTGAATTGAAGCAATTTAATGTAGTGAATTAATCTTGAATCAGGTCAATAAAATCTCAATATAAGATATAATAATCAATTTATAACATAAACACTCATATATATTCAGGAAATACATCACACCACCAGGCGATCATAACCAACTACTAGCTACCAGATTATACTTGGAGAAATTCTCATTCTGGGATAATCCACTTCACAAGACATGCTATCATTGGAGACACTCAACAAAGAGGTCTATATTATTGGGATCTACCCAAGAAAGCTCACTAGAATAAGAATACCCTAATACATAGATAGAGGGTCATGCCCAAAACTGATGGGGAATACCATGAACCCAATTTTGATCAACCAGCTATGTAAGGGATCGTGTTCCAATTATACCACAAATACTATTGATACGGTCTTCTAGATGAATGATAAAAACCCTTCTTAGGGAGGTCACACTAATTCCTCAAACCCCGCCTAGGGAACAAAGATGGTAGAAGATCACACCCCAGTCTGATGGAGGGACACCATAACATAGACTCAACCTCTAGAGGGGATCCCAATCCTATGATGTGGATGTAATTCCGCACTATTTACTCAAGTAAATAGATCAAGGTAACATGCTCACCCTATAATGATCTAAGATAAGGAAATTAAGAGCTACAAACACTCCGAAAGATGGGTACATAATGTGTACCTTGGGATGCACGGCGTGTCTAGCTATCCCCAAGCCTTCTCGTGTGGTAAATCCTCACATAGTCATATAAATCTCAAGATACACAGCATATAGATATATATCAGCATCTTTCCATGTGTTGCTGGATGTGTCTGTATACCGGTGGATGTTTCTGTGTACCGGTCTGTGTACACCTGGTCGATTTTGTGTACAAGTAAACGACGTGACACTAGTCATGTAATTTTTCCCATGACCGTGTACTTTTTTAAGTACAAACTAATCCATCATAGATTGGTCACACAGAATGTGACTGAGTCACATGAAATGTGATATTTAACTCTAGCCACAACGGTATAACCACAACCATGGGGGCCATGCTCTATGTAAACCTGTATTACACACCGTGTTACTCGGGAATTTCCAGATTCGTTGGATCATCCTTTGCATCTCCAGAGCCTCCATTCTCTATGGAATATAAAGATTAGGGGTCCTCCAAGACTTTCTATTGCAAATATTTTGGATCTGAGTCCTTTATCTACTTTGAGAACCATCCATTGAGTCATTCTCTCTTGTGCATCAAAACTAGGAAGAACAGAAACTACAAAACTGTATGATCTACCTCTGATCATCCACCACCATTATCACATCTTGACTACACCATTAATCACAAACCACACTCATGGTATTGATATGTTGTTCCAAATAATGTTTGAACAATGATCAAATACTGGGTATTCATTGAACCACATTCCAAAAGAAAATACCTATGATGAATGTGCGAAGAATATGGGAATAAATCCAAAAGTCACAAAACATGTGGAATGAACCTCAACTATTTTTTTCCTTGGTCCATTTTCATAGAATAATAAGAACAAATAGGAATAGATAAAAATGAAAAAATAATAATTCCTTTAATTTAATCCAACTGATGATGTGTGTATTGATTTTATTAGTGGAATTTATCTGCATTCATCTAAGATTAATAAAAGAGATGGAAATCACAAAACAAAATATCCTACCTTGTGTTTGGATTTATAACTGATGAGGAATATCTTTTCATTATCATCATTGACAAGATACATGAACTCTATTGGCACAATGATCCATGATCTGATCTTGATCTGTCATCATCAAAAAGAAATCTCTCCAACGGTTGTCTAGATCTCCAGGGTATGAGTGATCAACCCTAAAGAAATCTAATAACCATATTCTTAAAGGAGAAAATGTTTTTTGCATAAAAAATAACAAAATAAATTTATTGTTTCATTTATTTCATTTATTTATACCCACGATGATTTTTTCACAAACTGCCCGCGCTGACAAAGATTATGTTATACCTAGGATAAAACCCGTGTTCTGAACTCAATAGTGCTCTTAGATTTTTAATCCAGTACCCTATTTAGAAGTTATTCATCATTATGAAAAACTATATTCATTTTATATTTAATATATTTAATATATTTCAAATATTTATTCCAGGAACATCGGGCCTCGGAATCATACGTCATCTTAGTGATTATTCTCAAAAATAATCCATATAATATCCAAAAATAAGACATGGAAAATATGAGTCATTACATTCTCCCCACCTTAGGTCTTTTTGACTTGAACATAAAAAAACATAATAAAAAAGATGTGGTTACTGGGCTCTCATCTGGGTCTTCTGCTCCCATGTTCTCTCTTGAATATTCTCACACTACCACAAGACATGAACAATGGAAATTGATCACCCACAAAAGATCCTATCTTGATGATCCTTGATCTTCACTGGGAACTATGCAAAGGTATCTCGATCCTCGATGTCCATCTTTCCCTAGTCGATAATTTTTTATGGGTCATGCACGTAAATCCTTAGATATGACATGTGGAAGATTTCATGTACCTATTTTAGTTTCGGTGATAGAGCCAAGTGGTATTCCACATTTCCAAATCTACATAGTATCTGGAAGGGACAAATGGATCTTGGAGATTACTTGACACCACATCCAAATATTCTCAATCAACGTCGAGATGAGAACCATGAGGACACATGGTCACCCTTCTCAAACTCCAAAGGTCTCTATCTTTGATCTGCATAAGACTTATGGTGGCTCTGTGTAGTCCTCATCAGCTCCTGGATGATCTTCACCTTCTTTTTAGTAGCTCGCACCAACTCCAGGTTCATGAGTTTTGAATCTCTTGAATCATTCCAACAAAGTGGTGACCTATAGGGTCTCCCATATAAAGTATCTAATTGTGTCATTCCAATGGTGGAACACAAACTCCAGCATGGGTAGGTGATCCTCCCAACAATGGCCAAAGTCCAACATGAAATCCTAGAATATGTCCTCCAAGGCTTGAATGGTCTGCTCTATCTGGCCATCATTTTGGGTGTGAAATTTTATTCTCAAGTATAACTAAGACCTAAAAGAATTTTGTAAACCTCTAAATAACTGATATGAGAAGCGAGCATCACAGTTAGAGACGATCATTATAGGAACTCCATGGAGTTAGACTATCTCCTACATGAAGAGGCATCACAAACTCTCTATTGAACTCTACTCTTGAATAGCTAGGAAGTGGGTGACCGCACTATTGTGACACGAAAAATTGATTATGTTTCTAAATTTGATTCATAGTCTAGGTCAGACCCTAGTTCATCTCTCAAGGACCGTTGGTGGGCTTAGAGTGTGCATTTTTAATAAGAAGTACTAAAATAAGAGGTGGTTTTGAAACCAGTGTTAGGATGAAATTACTTAATTGAAAGTTTAAAAGTTTAGAAACCAAATGGATTTTAAAAAATATAAGATAAAATGGTTCATTGTGATTTCACTACACACTTTAAATTTCATCATTCTTGGAGATTAATTTAGTTTTGGAGCAATTCTTTGGTTGAAATTAATTGGAATCCCGATTAATTCCTAAGCCTTTATTTCATTGCTTAAAGAACCAAAACTTGACATAAAAATCATATTGACAAGGTTAAGAACTTATTCATGGAATAAGAGCTTTAAAATCAGATTTAAATCTCAATAAATTGGGTAAGAAAATGATTCTTATGTTACCCAATTGGAACAACACAAGTCACTCACTCAAAACCTCACGTCGATCGGTTAGAAATTAAGAGCATCACATCTGCATGCATCAAAACAAGAATTAAAATATGAAAGTATGTAAGATACATGGAAATAAATATTTTAACACCAAAATTACTCCAAACCAGTAGCTAAAATAAGAATTAGAACTCCCTTGACATGTGTGTGGCTCCCTCACAATGAAAGCCCACCGTTTAGCTCGACATCAAGAGGAGGAGGAAGCTTGGGTGGAACTCCTTCTTCATTCATGATCCCCATATGAGGATAGGGGCCTCCAGAACATCAAGGATGAGGAGGATACTCCTATAGGACTTAAAAATGGCAGAGTTTCACTTCTGGTTCGAACTACCAAATGGGGAGCCCAAGGTGATCTTTTATAGCTAAAATGGGAGGTGGTTTTGGGCACCTTGATTTCAAGAAACCGCTAGTCCTATTGTTTTAGTCTACTAGATAGTATTATCTCACTTTGGAGAAAACTAAAACTTTTTATAAAAACCTCTTGAATATCTCCACCCAAATTTTGGAACCATTTGGACAAATAAATCATGAGATATTGATAAAATAAAAAACACTGCATTTGACTTTGTGCAGATTCGGTGTCTTGGACAGATCACTTCGGTTGGGCCCATTAATTTTCGAATGGGGCTTGATTGTCTTCATAAGAGTTGTATATAATTTAATTTTGGACAATTCCACAAAATCACATCCCATTTGGATGCACTTTGTTTTCATATTCTACCCAACAGTGGACAAGTGTTCATGGGACCCATGCAGTTTTGGCCCATTTTCCTTCTGGATCATCTCTGGGGCCTCCAAATCACCTCCTCCTGCAATGGAATCATCAAAAAAAGTAACATTGACCTTTTAAAAAGTGATAATCAGAAAATAAATTATTCAAACATGGAATTAAATTTGTTTTTATTTTTATAATTTTCAATATAAAACAAGTTTATCATAGTGGTGTAAGGGTGAAAATGAAACAGTGAATCGTGGTGCGATCACACCCCCACACCTAAACATTTTCACTCCTGGGAAAAGTCACATATCAAAATAAAATGATGCATATATATATTCCCAACATCATTAAGATTTAACATTTAAGGAAATTTTAATTCATTAAAGTAATGTGATCAATGCACGAACCACACCAAGGAGTCCTTCCTAGTGAAAATGGAAAAAGATATCTCACAAATCATATCACAATGAAATTCAAAGAGATTCATCACACCAACATGGTAAAGGAATTAAATATTCAACCATTCCACTAAATATCCATCTGTGTTTGTGAAAACCATTCCATGTTATTCTTTCCAATTTCTATCCAATAAATATAGGTTATTTTAACATTATTCAGCTTTAAATGATTTTTTTCACCGAACATGTCCTACATCCTTTGAAATCATATTTCAAGACTCACTAACTTAATCATTCCTAGAATTCAAACCATAATTTTACAACCTATATATCCCCATATGTTTCACATTACATCACTCCATCATTTATTATTTATTTTTTTTAGAAGTTGCATTTGGAAAAAATCTCACCCTCATCCCTCAACCCTTGTTTGATCTCCTAACGACACTAATTCTGATAGTTATAACAAGATCAAAGGTCAAGGAGGAGTGTTTTTTTGGCCAGACCAAGACATAACCCAATTTTTTTTTTGAGTTTTTTTAGGGCATACAACAGTCGGATATCAGGTACACACGTATAGGTCAATCTGGTACAGTAATGAAACAGATCGGATAAGGAACGAATGTATGGAAATATCACTTTAAAATGAAAAATATTAACCTAACATATTTTTACCTTTTATTAAGTAAGAAATATTCACACTTTGTGGTTTTGTGAAAAAATGTGGGGAGATACTAGTGACACAGTTTTCCCAAAAACTACTCACACAAGGGGCATCAATCCTCTCAGAGGTTTCACATAGATACAACCCTTTATATCATTGAGAGAAAACAAATTCACTAAAAATAACTCCCTAATGTTAAATTCATACAAATATTATTTTTCACCTTCATTATGGTATTTTTACTTTCCCCCCATTATGGTCACCAAATCGTGGAACTTTGAAATTTTTGATGGGGAAAAATGAAAATACCATAAATAAGGTGAAAAAGAGAAGAAAGGAGAAAGACAATGGAAATACTAATGAACCCTAAAAGATGGGGAAAAGTGAAAATACCATAAAGAAAGTGAAAAACAGAAGAAATAAAAAAATGATGAAAATTCCTAACTAACATAGGAATATACCCACCCCCACACCTAGAATGTGCAGTGTCCTCACTGTAATATTTGAGAATTTCAGAAGGAAAGATAAACACCGGTATGTTTCCCTGATATGTTGCTTCTTGAACATAGAGTTCCTCCATCAGAAACTCTGGAAAGGATTCGTGTAAGTACTTTAACTGCTGCCAATTGACAGTGAAGGTTTTCTTGGTTTCTTCATTTTGAACCTGAACAAAACCAAATGGAGATACATTAATAACAGTGTATGGGCCAAACCAATGGGAAAAAAGCTTACCTGGATGAAACTTCAGCCTTGCATTGTAGAGGAGGACCTTTTTCCCAATGTGTAATTGATAATGAAGGATGATATGATCATGGGAATCCTTGGTTCTCTAATTTTAAATCCTAGAGTTCTCATATTCATATCTTATCATTTCTTCTAGCTCTTGAATCAGCAACTTCCTTTGAGAACCTACACTAGAAATATTAGAATTTCATTGTTTGATGGCCCAGTAGGCCCGGTGCTCAATCTCAACAGGAAGGTGAAAACTCTTTCCAAACACTAGCCAATATGGTGACATGCCAATGGGGTTTTTGAAAGCAGTAAGATAAGCCCATAATGACTCATCAAGTCTAAGACTCTAATATTTTATATTGGGTTGAACCATTTTTTTAAGAATCTGTTTTACTTATTTATATGATACCTCATCTTGACCATTGGTCTGTGGGTGATATACAGTAGACACTCAATGATCAACCCCATACTAATGCAAAATTGATGGCATTGTTCAGTTGCAGAAATAAGAACCCTGGTCACTGATGATGAACCTAAGTAAGACTAACCTATAGAAGATTTGGGTTATCGAAAATTCTACAACAATCTTAGAATCATCAGTCCTTGTATCTTGTGCCTCTACCCTTTTTGACATGTAATAAACTACCAGAATAATGTACAAGTTTCCAAAGGAATTGGGAAATGTCCCTATAAATTCAATACCCCAAACATCAAAAATTTCATGAAAGAGAAATGGTTGTTATGGCATTTCATTTCTTTTAGGGAAATTTCCTATTCTTTAAAAATGAGGACAGTATTTAAAAAAATCATGGGCATCCTGAAAAAGTGTTGGATAAAAGAGACCAGAATCAAGGATTTTTTTAGTAGTCTATTGGGGAACAAAGAGCCCCCCACAAGCAAAAGTGTGGCAGAATATAAGGACAGACTGAAAATCACTATCAGGGATACAACGCCTAAGGACATGATTACTGCATGTGCACTAGAGGTAGGGGTCATCCCAAATGTACCAATGAGACTCATGTTTTAGATGACTGGCTTGGTTTTTGTTGAAATAATTAGGAATGAAAGATGATACCAAATAATTTACAATTTTGACATAACAAGGAATATCATCTTGCACTCCGTACAATTGCTCATCAGGAAACATGTCATTTATGGGAATACAGGGGGATGAGTCAGTATTTGAGGATGGTTGGATCCTACTTATATGGTCAGCCACCACATTCTCTACTCCTTTTTATCTCCAATTTTTAAATTTAATTCTTGAAGGAGGAGCATCCAACAAATGAGACGTGGTTTGGCTTCCTGTTTCTTAAGGAGATACTGGAGGGCTGCATGGTCTGAGAACACAATAACTTTGGACCCCAAAAGGTATGACCTGAAATTTTACAAGGAAAACCTAATTAAAATGAATTCTTTTCTAGTTGTGGTGTATTTTTCTTAGGCAGGGTCCAAAGTATGTGAGGCATAGGCAATGACATGTGGAGCTCGATTGACCCTTTGTGATAAGACTTCCCCAACTTCATATTTAGAGGCATCACACATGAGCTCAAATGGTAAATCCCACTGAGGTGGTTGGATTAATGGGGGTGATGTGAGACTCCATTTTAACTTATTAAAAGCTTCCTCACATTCATTATCAAAAACAAATTCCTTTTCTTTGTAGAGTAATCGGGAGAGGGGGAGTGTAATCTTACTAAATTCATGATTGAAACGATGGTAAAATCGAGCATGACCCAGGAAATACTGCACATCCCATACATTTTTGGGAAATAGTAGGGAAGAAATGACATATACTTTTGATTTATCTACTTGGATATCATTTCCAGAAATTACATGCCCCAAAACTATACCTTGTCGCACTATGAAATTCCTTTTATCATAATTTAATAAAAGATTATTTTTAATACAATAATGTAGGACTAAACCAAGACTACTCAAACATTCATCAAAAGGGGATCCATAAACTGTAAAATCATCCATGAAAACTTCCATGCAATTCTCTAAGTAATCTGAAAAATACTAACCATACATCGCTGGAAAGTACCCGGAGCATTGCACAGAACAAATGGCATCCTTATGTATGCAAATGTGCCAAAGGGGCAAGTGAAGGTTGTCCTTTCCTGATCCTCAGGGGAAATATGGATATGAAAGTATCCATAAAACCCATCAAGGAAACAGTAGTGGGACTTACCCGCTAGCCTCTCTAGAATTTGGTCAATGAATGGAAAAGGGAAATGTTCCAACCTAGTGTGTTGGTTTAGTCAGCGATAGTCTATGCAGACACACCAACTATTTTGTACATGAGTTGGAACCAATTCATTATTTTCATTTTTGATTACTATAAGGCTATCTTTTTTATGAAATACTTGAACAGGACTGACCCATTGGCAGTTAGAGATGGGGTAAATTATTCCAGCATCCAATAATTTTGTTACCTCCTTTTTCACAACTTTTAGGAGGTTTGGGTTTAGTCTTCATTGTTCCTACCTCACTGGTTTAGCCTCGTAATTTAATAAAATATGATGTTAGAAAATTTATGGTCTAATACTAGGAATTTCAGCAAGTGTCCATCCCAAAGCTTGTTTATACTCCCTCAAAAGTTCAATCAGTCGCAATTCATTCTCAAGGGGAGTGAACTAGCAATGATGATGGGAAACTTGTTTCCATTCTCAAGATATGAATATTTTAAATCTTGAGGGAGTTGTTTTAATTCCAATTCCGGGGGATTTTGGATTGATGGGAGTGTTTGTGAAAGTGAGAGGTCACTAATCTCATCTAACTACTCAATGGTATTATCCCCAGGTGAGGAATGAGATTTTACAAGCTTAGAAGTATCATCGATGGTCATTGGATCCTTAGTGTTCTAGAAATCATCAATCAATGAACATGAATGAAAATTTCTAGACCACTACAATAATAAATTCATGAATCATTTCCTATTATTTCTATCAATGAATAAAACTCTGAAAGGGGATCAGGGGAAGGAAATGAAGTTTTTTTAATGGAAGGGAGGACATCTATATAATTAACAGAGAGAGAGGAATGTTTTTCTGAGGGGCGGTTCATGGAATCAAGGATATTGAAATGTAAAATGTCACCACCAAACTCTATATGTAATGTACCATTATGGACATTAATTATGGTTTTGGCAATTATCAAGAAGGGTTTCCCCAATATAATCGAGGTATGTCCATTCATCCTATCATCCTCCATTTTAAGCACATAAAAGTAAGCAAGAAAAATTAAATTTTGAACCCTCACAAAAACATCCTCTAACACATCAGAGGGGTGTGAGGTACTCTGGATAGCAAGTTGAACAATAATTCCAGTGGGATTTAGTTCCCCAACTTGTAATATAGAGTATATGGAGTGGGGAATCACATTTATAGAAGCACCTAAATCAAGCATGGAATTGGAAAATGAATACTCCCCTATGGTTCATGGAATCGAGAATGTCACAGGATCATTGCATTTGGTAGGTAGTGATGGTTCTATTAATGCTGAGACATTCCTCCCCAAGGTTACGTTCTCATCACCACAAAGTCTCCTTTGATGTGTACACATCTCCTTTAAAAACTTTGCATATCTTGTAATTTGCTTCACGGCATCAATCAAAGGAATGTTAACCTACACTTTTTTTAATGTTTCTAATATTTACATATAAATTTCAGTTTCCTTTTGGTTTCTTGGTTGGATAGACCTTTGGGGAAATGGAAGAGGAATGGGTGGGAAAAGAGACTCATCGACATACACACTCTTTCCTTTGGAAGGACTTCTCTTAGGACCAGGATTTTCTTCTCTTGGACTATTTTTAGTAGTGGTTGGGATGGTGGTTTCCTCAGGAGGGGATGACTCTATTTTAGGGTTAATTTGAATTTTAAAATGAGTTACAATCCTAAGGGTGATATCACTAACATTCATTTTATCCCTAAGGTTAACTAGTGGTGGAGAAGGTAGTTTACCCGACCCATGACTTTGAATTTCCCCCAACAAGTTAGCTAGTTAGACTAATTGGTATTTAAGGTCTTGTATGGATGCTTGGGTGGTTTATTGGAATTTAATATTGTTGGAAGCCATTTTTTTCATCATATCTTTTATGCTAGGCTCGGTTTTGGGAGGGAGTGGTTGGAAAGGCCTTTAGGGTGGTTGAGGATTTCTAGGTGGTGGTGGTGGATGACTACTCTGCCCCGGTTGGATCCATGGTTGTTGAGGTTGGTTTGAATAACCCCCTTTCCTATAGTATTGGTTGTCTTTCCACCTAGGATTGGATGGATAGTAAGGTTCTTGCCTAAAGTGTTGGTTATAGGGGAGTCCTGGGAAGATAGCCTCACAACTCTCAGAATTTTCTCTCAATTGGGGGTATTGGTCAGAATAATGGGTGCCATAAGAGCAGATTCCACAATGGATGGGAGGAGTAGATTGAGATTTCACTTGGGAGAGAGCAATTTTTCATAGAAGGGTACTTACCTCCTCAAACTTCATGTCCACCTTCTTCTCAAATTCAGTACTTTTCACCTCATGGGCACCTCGAATGGGTACATTGGACCTTGAACCAAGTTATTGAGTGTTTTGTGCCATTTTCTCAATTAAGGTTCTAACTGCAATTGGGGTCTTATCTACCAGCACACCACCTTCAACAACATCAATCATGTTTCTATCAATAGGTATTAAACCTTCATAAAAATACTGTATTAAAAGTTGGTCACTTATTTGGTGGTGTGGATAACTTGAACATAATCTTTTAAATATTTCCCAATATTCATGAAGTTTTTTCCCTTGAGATTGTCTTATCCCACAAATTTATTTCCTTATAGTTGTAGTTCGAGAGTCTGGAAAATAATTTTCAAGAAAAAGACGTTTCATGTCCGCCCAACCGCTTATTGGTGAATTGACATAATAAAGCCAGTCTTTTGTAGTGTCTTCTAATGAAAAAGGAAATGTCCTAATATTTAATTGTTCTTCATCCACAATTATAGGTTTTAATATAGAACAAATAGTATTAAATTCTTTTAAATTATTGTGTGGATCCTCTCTAGGAAGTCTATGGAATCTTGGTATTAGATGAATTAAACAAAATTTTAGTTCAAAATTGGGTGCCTCACCTTATAATTGAATGTATGTGGGATGGATATCAACATCAGGTGAGGTTAGTTCTTTTAGTGTTCTACTATTTTAATCCATATTATACAAGTTTATTTCAGTTTTAATGTGGGTTTGAGAAGAAGATGAAGGGTGAAGAAGAGTTTTGATGTTTTGTGCGTCCTCCTTCAAAGGTTCCTCTTGTGTATCTCGGGGTCACTGATGTAGGATCCTCTCCGGTTTGGGTTTGAAAGGTTGTAAGTCTCCCAGAGTAGAATGTGTCATGCACTAAACTGACACAACAAATAGATAATAATATAGAAATAATGGTAGAAGTTTAAGATAAAACAAATAAATATTCGCAAAAATTACAAAAAAATTATCAAAAACAGGCACTAAAACTAAAGCACTCCCCGACAACAGTGCCAAAATTTGACTGCGGTGTCATGAAATGATAAATTGATTATGTTTCTAAAGTTTATTTATAGTCTAGTCCATACCCTAGGTCATCTCTCAAGGAGCATTAGTGGGTTTAGAGTGTGTGTTCTTAATAAGAAGTACTAAAATAGGGGTGGTTTTGAAACTAGTTTTAGGATGAAATTACTTAATTGAAAGTTTAAAAGTGGAGAAACCAAATAGATTTTGAAAAATATAAGATAAAAGGGTTAATTTTGAGTTCACTACACACTTTAAAGTTCATCATTCTGGGAGATTAATTTAGGTTTAGAGCAATTATTTGGTTGAAATTAATTGGATTCCCGATTAATTCCTAAGACTTTATTTCATTGCTTAAAGAACCAAACCTTGACATAACAATCATATTGGAAAGGTCCAGAACTTATGAATTGAATAAGTAATTCCAAATTAGATTAAAACCTCAATAAATTGGGTAAGAAAAGGATTCTTGTGTTACCCAATTGGAACAACACAAGTCACTCACTCAAAACCTCACGCTGATCAGTTAGAAATTAAGAGCATCTCATTTGCATGCATCAAAAAAATAATTAAAATATGAAATTATGTAAGATACATGGAAATAAATGTTTTAAAACCCAAATTACTCGAAACCAGTAGCTAAAATAAAAATTTTAACTCCCTTGACATGTGTGTAGCTCCCTCACAATGAATGTCCACCGTTTAGCTCAACATCGGGAGGAGGAGGAAGATCGGGTGGAACTCCTTCTGCATTCGTGATCCCCATATGAGGATAGGAGCCTCCAAAACTTCAAGGATGAGGAGGAGACTCCTATAGAACTTTAAAATGGTAGAGTTTCACTTCTAGTTCGAACTACCAAATGGGGATCCCAAGGTGCTCTTTTATAGCCAAAATGGGAGGTGGTTTTGGGCACCCTGATTTCAAAAAACCACTTGTCCTATTGTTTTATTCCACTTGTCCTATTGTTTTATTCCACCTAAATTTTGGCACCATTTTTACAACTAAATATCGAGATATTGATAAAATATAGAACACTGCATTTGACTTTGTGCAGATTCAGTTTCTTGGACCGATCACATTGGTTGGTCCCCTTAATGGCCGAATGGGTCTTGGTTGTCTTCATAAGAGTTGTAGATAATTGAATTGTGGACAAGAAAACAAAATGGCACCCCATTTTGATGCACGCAGTTTTCATATTCTACCCAACAGTGGATAGGTATTCATGGGACCCATGTATTTTTTTCCCATTTATCTTCTGGATCATCTCTAGGGCCTCCAGATCACCTCCTCCTATAATAGAATCATCAAAAAAGTAACATTGACCTTTTAAACAGTGATAAAAACAAAATAAATGAATAAAACATGGAATTAAATTTGTTGTTATTTTTATAATTTTCAATATAAAACAAGTTTAGCATAGATTTATAAGGGTGAAAATTAAACAGTGAATTGAACTCCTGGAAAAAGTCACATATACAAATAAAATGATGCATATATATATTCCCAATATCATTAATATTTAACATTTAATGAAATTTTAATTCATTGAAGTAATGTGATCAATGCACGAATCACACCAAGGAGTTCTTCCTAGTGAAAATGAAAAAAGATGTCTCATAAATCATATCATAATGAAATTCAAAGAGATTCATGACACCAACATGGGAAAGGAATTAAAAAATCAACTATTCCACTAACTCTCCATGTGTTTGTGTGAAAACCATTCCATGCTATTCTTTCCACTTTCTATCCAATAAATATAGTTTATTTTAACATTATTTAGCTTTAAATGATTTTTTTTTCACCAAGCCTGTCCTACATCCTTTGCAATCATATTTCAAGACCTACTCACTTAAGCATTCCCATAAGTCAAACCATAAGCTCTCGACCTAGAAATCTCCATATATTTCACATTTCATCACTCCCCACATTTATTATTTTTGTTTTTTTAGAAGTTTCATTTGGAACAAATCTCAGACTCATCTCTCAACCCTTGTTTTATCTCCTCACGACACTAATTTTGATAGTTATAACAAGATCAAAGGTTGAGGAGGAGTAGTTTTTGACCTACCCAAGACACAACCCAATTTGTTTTGATTTTTTTAGGGTGTACAACAGTTGGATATCAGGTACACATGAATAGGTCAATCTGGTACAGTAATTGAATAGATCATATAAGGAAAAAACATATGGAAATATCGCTTTAAGATGAAAAATATTTACCTAACATATATTTACATTTTATTAAGTAAGAAATATTCACACTTTGTGGTTTGGTGGAAAAATGTGGGGAGATACTAGTGACACAGTTTTCCCAAAAACTACTCACACAAAGGGAATCAATCCTCTTAGAGGTTTCAGATATATACAAACATTTATATCATTGACAGAAAACCAATTCACTAAAAATAACTCCCTAATGTTAAATTCATACAAATATTATTTTTCTCCTTTGTTATGGTATTTTTAATTTCCCCCTTTTATGGTCATCAAATCATGAAACTTTGAAAAATTTTATGAGGAAAAATGAAAATTCCATAAAGAAGGTGAAAATGAGAAAAAAGAAGAAAGACAATGGAAATCCTAATGAACCCTGAAAGATGGGGAAAAGTGAAAATACCATAAAGAAAGTGAAAAGAGAAGAAAGAAAAAAATGATGAAAATTCTTAACTAACTCAGGAATGTACCCATCCCCCCACACATAGAATGTGCAGTTTCCTCACTGTAATATTTGAGAATTTGAGAAGGAAGGTTAAAACCTGGTATGTTTCACTAGTATGTTTCTTCTTGAACATGGAGTTCCTCCATCGGGAACTCTGGAAGGGCTTTGTGGAATTGCTTAAACCATTTCCGATTGACAGTGAAGGTTTTCTTGGTTTCTTCATTTTGAACATGAACAACACCAAATAGAGATACATTAATAACAGTGTATGGGCCAAACCAACGGGAACGAAGCTTACCTGGATGCAACTTAAACCTTGCACTATATAGGAGGACCTTCTTCCCAATGTGAAATTGACGATGAAGGATGAGATGATTATGGGAAGCCTTGGTTCACTCCTTATAAATCCTAGAGTTCTCATATGCATCTCTTCTCACTTCTTCTAGCTCCTGAATCTACAACTTCCTTTGATCACATGCACCAGAAAGATTATAATTGCATTGTTTGATGGCCGAGTAGGCCTAGTGCTCAATCTCAACAGGAAGGTGAAAACTCTTTACAAACACTAGCCAATATGGTGACATGCAAATGAGGGTTTTGAAAGAAGTTCTGTAATCCCATAATGAATCATCGAGTCTAAGACTCCAATCTTTTCTATTGGGTTAAATCATTTTTTTAAGAATCCGTTTTACTTCTCTATATGACACCTCGTCTTGACCATTGGTCTATGGGTGATATGCAGTAGACACTTGATGATCGACCCCATGCTGACGCAGAAGTGATTACATTGTTCAGTTGTAGAAATGAGAACCCTGGTCACTGATGATGAACCTAGGTAAGCCAAACCTATAGAAGATTTGGGTTCTCAAAAATTTAATAACTAACTTACCATCATCAGTCCTTCTAGATCTTGCCTCTACCCATTTTGACACGTAATCAACTACCAGAAGAATGTACAAGTTGCCAAAGGAAATGGTAAATGGTTCCATAAATTCAATACCCCAAACATCAAAAATGTCAGGAAAGAGAAATGGTTATTGTGGAATTTCATTTCTTTTATAGACATTACCAATTCTTTGAAAACGAGGACAAGATTTACAAAAATCATGGGCATCCCAAAAAAGTGTTGACCAAAAGAGACCAAAATCAAGGATTTTGTGAGCAGTCCATTGGGGACTAAAGTGGCCCCCACAAGCAAAAGTGTGGAAGAATATAAGAATGGACTAAACCTCACTATCGGGGACACAACACCTAAGTAATTGATCACTACATGTGCGCCAGAGGTAGGGTTCATCTAAAATTTACCAAAGAGACTCATGTTTTAGACGACTGGCTTGGTTTTTGTTGAAATCAATAGAAATTCAAGATGCTTCCAAAAAAATTACAATATCAGCATACCAAGGAATATCATCTTGCACTCAGTACAATTTTTCATCAGGAAACATGTCATTTATGGGAATATAAGAAGATGAGTCAATGTCTAAGTATGGGTGGATCCAACTAATATGGTCAGCCACCACATTATCTGCTCCTTTTTTATCTCTGATTTTGAAATTGAATTCTTTAAGGAGGAGAATCCAACGAATGAGATGTGATTTGGCTTCTAGTTTATTAAGGAGATACCAGAGGGCTGCATGGTCTGAGAACACAATGAATTTGGACCCCAAAAGATATGACCTAAATTTTTCCAACGCAAACACAATGGAAAGTAATTCTTTTTCAGTTGTGGTGTAGTTTTCTTGGGTAGGGTCCAAAGTACATGAGGCATAGGAAATGACATGTGGAGCTCAATCGACCCTTTGTGATAAGACAGCCCCAACTGCATAGTTAGAGGCATCACACATGATCTCAAATAGTAAATCCCACCAAGGTCTTTCGATTACCGGGGGTGACGTGAGACTCCATTTTAACTTATTAAAATCTTCCTCGCATTTATTATCAAAAACACATTCCTTTTCTGTTTTAAGTAACTGGTAAAGGGGGATTTCAATCTTACTAAAGTCACGAATGAAATGAAAGTAAAATCCAGAATGACCCGGGAAACACCGCACATCCTGTGCATTTTTGGGAAATGGTAGTGAAGAAATGACTTCTGCTTATTATTTATCTACTTAGATACCATTTCCAGAAATGAAATTTCCCAAAACTATACCTTTTCCCACCATGAAATGGCATTTCTCATAATTTAATACAACATTCTTTTCAATACAGTGATGTAGGACTAAACTAAGACTACTCAAACATTCATCAAAAGAGGATCCATAAATTGTAAAATCATCCATGAAAACTTCCATGCAATTCTCTAGGTAATCCGAAAAAATACTAACCATACATCACTAGAAAGTACCTAGAGCATTGCACAAACCAAATGGAATCCTTCTATATGAAAATGTGCCAAAGGGTCAAGTGAAGGTTGTCTTTTCCTGATCCTCAGGGGAAATATGGATCTGAAAGTATCCAGAATACCCATCAAGAAAATTGTATTGGGACTTACCTACTAGCCTCTCTAGCATTTGTTCAATGAATGGAAAAGGTAAATTGTCCTTCTTAGTGTGTTGGTTTAGTCGGTGATAGTCTATGTAGGCATGCAAACTATTTTGCACACCAGTTGGAACCAATTCAATGTTTTCATTTTTGATTACTTTAAGGCCAGTTTTTTTAGGAACTACTTGAACGGGATTGACCCATTCGCTATCAGAGATGGGGTAAATGATTTCAGTAGCCAATAATTTTTTTACCTCCTTTCTCACAACTTCTAGGAGGTTTGGGTTTAGTCGACATTGTGCTTGCCTCACTAGTTTAGCCTCATCATTTAATAAAATATTATTTGTGCAAATTGATGGGATAATACCAAGAATGTCAGCAATTTTCCATCTCAAAACATGTTCATACTCCCTAAAAAGTTCAAGTAGTCTCAAATCATGCTTAGGGGGGAGTGTACTAGCAATGATGACAGGAAACTTGTTTCCATTCTCAAGATATGAATATTTTAAATCTTGAGGCAGTTGTTTTAATTCCAATTCAGAGGTATTTTGGATTGATGGGAGTGTATGTGTGAAAGTGAGAGGTCACTGATCTCATCTAACTACTCAATGGGATCATCCTCAGGTGAGGAATGAGATTTTATAAGCTTAATAGTATCATTGATGGTAATTAGATCCTCAGTGTTCAAGAAATCATCAATCAATGAACATGCCTGACACTTTTCTAGACCACTACAAAAATCAATGCATGAATCATTTCCTAGAATTTATATCAATGAAGAAAACTCATAAAGAGGATCAGGGGAATGAAATTAAGTTTTTTCAAGGGAAGGGAGTTCATTTATATAATTAATAGAGAGAGAGGAATGTTCTTCTGAGGGGTGCTTCATGGCATCAAGGATATTGAAGTGGACAATATCACCACTAAACTTCATATATAATATACCATTGTGGACATTAATTATGGTTTTGGTGGTTTTCAAGAAGAGTCTCCCCAATATAATCAGGGCATGTCCATTCATCCTGTCATCCTCCATTTTAAGAACATAAAAGTTAGACGGAAAAATTAAATTTTGAACCCTCACAAGAACATCCTCTAACACACCAGAGGGGTGTGCGGTACTCTGGTTAGCCAGTTGAACAATAATTCTAGTGAGCTTCAGTTCCCCGACCTGCAATGTAGAGTAAATGGAGTGAGGAATCACATTTATAGAAGCACCTAAATCAATCATGCCATTGGAAAATGAATACTCCCCTATGGTTCATGGAATCGGGAATGTATGAGGATCATTGCATTTGGTAGGAAGTGATGGTTCTATCAATTTTGAGACATTCCTTCCCAATATTTCCTTCTCATCACCATGAAGTCTCCTTCTATGTGTACACATCTCCTTTAAAAACTTTCCATATCTTCGAATTTACTTCACGACATCAATCAAAGGAATGTTAACCTGCACTTTTTTGAAAGTTTCTAATATTTCCTTATCAAGTTCAGTTTCCTTTTGTTTTATTGGTTGGGTGGACCTTTGGGGAAATGGAAGAGTAATGGTTGAGATATGAGACTCATCGACATACACACTCTTTCCTTTTGAAGGACTTCTCTCAGGACAACGATTTTCTTCTCTTGGACCATTTTTAGTAGTGGTTGGGATGGTGGTTTCCTCGTGAGGGGATGACTCCATTTGAGGGGTCATTTGGATTTTAAGATGAGTTCCACTCATAGGGTTAACTACTGGTTGAGAAGGTAGTTTACCCGACCCATGACTTTGAATTTCCCCCACTGAGTTAGCTAGTTGGCCTAATTGGGTTTTGAGGTCTTTTATGGCATATTGGGTGGTTTGTTGGAATTGAAGATTGTTAGAATCCATTTTTTTTCAACATATCTACTAGGCTAGGATCAATTTTGGGAGGGGGTGGTTAGAAATTCCTTTGGGTGGTTAAGGATTTCTAGGTGGTGGTGGTGGATGACTACTCTGCCCCCAGTTGGTTCCATGGTTATTTAGGTTGGTTTGAATACCCCCTTGCCTATAGGATTGGTTTTCTTTCCACCTAGGATTGGATGGATAGTAAGGTTCTTTCCTAAAGGGTTGGTTATAGGGGCGTCTTAGGAAGATTTCCTCACAAATATTAGAATTTTCTCTCAATAGGGGACATTGGTTAGAATAATGGGTGTCAAAAGAGCAGATTTCATAATGGATGGGAGGAGGAGATTGAGATTTCACTTGGGAGAGAGAAAGTTGTCATAGAAGGGTAGTTACCTCCTCAAACTTCTTGTCCACCTTCTTCTCAAATTTAGTACTTTTCACTACATGGACACCTCAAATGGGTACATTGGACCTTGAACCAAATTGTTGAGTGTTTTGAACAATTTTCTCAATTAAGGTTCTAGCAATAATTGGGGTCTTATCTACCAGCGCACCACCAGAAGTAGCATCAATCATGTTTCTATCAATAGGGATTAAACCTTCATAAAAATATTGTATTAAAAGTTGGTCACTTATTTGGTGGTGTGGAAAACTTTAACATAATCTTGTAAATATTTCCCAATATTCATGAAGTGTTTCCCCTTGAGATTGTATTATCCCACAAATTTCATTCCTTATAGTTGGAGTTTGAGAGGCTGGAAAATATTTTTCAAGAAAAATACATTTCATGTCTTCCCAACCTCTTATTGGTGAATTAACATAATAAAGCCAGTCTTTTGCGGTGTATTATAATGAAAAAGGAAATTTCCTAAGATTTACTTGTTCTTCATACACATTTCTAGGTTTTAATGTAGAACACACAGTATGATATTCTTTTAAATTCTTGTGTGGATCCTCTCCAGGAAGTCCATGGAATCTTGGTAATAGATGAATTAAACTAGATTTTAGTTAAAAATTGGGTGCTTTGCCTTGTAATTGAATGTATGTGGGATGGCTATCAACATCATGTGTGGTTAGTTCCTTTAGTGTTCTACTATTTTCAGCCATATTATACAAGTTTATTTCAGTTTTAATGTGGGTTCCAGAAGAATATGAAGGGTGAAGAAGAGTTTTGATGTTTTGTGTGTCCTCCTTCAAAGGTTCCTCTTGTGTATCTCGGGGTCGCTGATGTAGGATCCTATCTGATTTGGGTTCAAAAGGTTGTAATTATCCTAGATTGGAATGTGTCATGCATCAAACCTACACAACAAATATATAATAATATAGAAAGATAGGTAGAAGTATAAGATAAAACAAATAAATATTCACAAAAATTACAAAAAGCTTATCAAAAACATGCACTAAAACCAAAGCGCTCCTCGGAAACGACGCCAAAATTTGACCGCGCTATCATGAAATGACAAATTGATTATGTTTCTAAATTTTATTTATAGTATATTGAAAACACTAGGTCATCTCTCAAAGAGTGTTGGTGGGTTTACAGTGTTCATTTTTAATAAAAAGTACTAAAATAGGGGATGGTTTTGAAACTAGTTTTAGGATAAAATTACTTAATTCAAAGTTTAAAAGTTGAGAAACCAAATGGATTTTGAAAAATATAAGATAAAAGGGTTCATTTTGAGTTCACTAAACAATTTCAAGTTCATCATTCTTGGATATTAATTTAGGTTTGGAGCAATTCTTTGGTTGAAATTAATTGGAATCCCGATTAATTCCTAAGCCTTTACTTCATTGCATAAAGAACCAAACCATGACATAAAAATTGTATTGAAAGGTTCCAAAACTTATGCATGGAATAAGATCTTCCAAATAATATTAAAATCCGAAGAAAGTGGGTAAGAAAAGGATTCTTGTGTTACCCAATCGGAACAACACAAGTCACTCACTCAAAACCTCACACCTATCGGTTAGAAATTTAGAGCATCTCATCCACACGCATAAAAACAAGCATTCAAATATGAAATTATGTAAGATACATGAAAATAAATGTTTTAACGCAAAAATTACACTAAACTAGTAGCTAAAATAAGAATTTTAACTCCCTTAACATGTTCATAGCTCCCTCACAATGAACGCCCACCGTTTAGCTCGACATCGGGAGGAGGAGGAAGCTCGGGTGGAACTCCTTCTTAATTCGTGATCCCCCTATGATGATAGGGGCCTCCAGAACTTAAACAATGAGAAGGAGACTCCTGTATCACTTCAAAATGTTAGAGTTTCACTTCTGGTTCGAACTACCAAATGGGGAGCCCAAGGTGCTCTTTTATAGCCAAAATGGGAGGTGGTTTTGGGCACCCTGATTTCGATAAACCACTTATCCTATTATTTTAGTCCACTAGACAGTATTATCTAGCTTTGGAGAAAACTAAAAAATTTTATACCCACATATTTACTATCTCCACTAAAATTTTGTCACCATTTGAAAAAAAAATCTCGAGATATTGATAAAATACAGAACACCACATTTGACTTTGTGCAGATTCGGTGTCTTGGACAGATCACTTTGGTTGGACCTCTTAATGGCCGAATGGGGCTTGGTTATCTTCATAAGAGTTGTAGATAATTTAATTTTGGATAATAAAATAAATATCATCCCATTGGTATGCACTGAGTTTTCATATTCTACCCAACATTTGACAGGTGTTCATGGGACCCTTGCAGTTTTGGCCCATTTTCCTTCTGGATCATCTATGGGGCCTCCAAATCATCTCCTCTTGCAATGGAATTATCAAAAAAAAGTAAAATTAAACTTATAAACAGTGATAAACACAAAATAAATGATTCAGACATGGAATGAATTTTTTTTTTATTTTTATAATTTTCAATACAAAACAAGTTTAGCATAGTGGTGTAAGGGTGAAAATGAAACAGTGAATCACAGTGCGATCAGTGGGCTGACATAGTGAGTCAATATATGATCAACAAGATGGAATTGTGTCCTATGGATTTATGTGGTAATAACATCATGAATTATATGAAAATATCATCCCACTTGCACTCAGGCACCTCAAGGGGTTGATAAAGACCCATTGGAACCTGGTGCTCGTCCTTCACTTGTTGAAAAGTGAGGCATCAAGAGAAAAACTCTACAACTCCCTTCTTCAATCCTGGACACCAAAATGAACTTTGGATGTCCTGATACATCTTTTTCATTCCTGTATATATCACCAAAGGGGATGTATGAAACTCCCGCAGCACCTCCTCCCACAACTTCAAAGGTACCATCGTCTGTCCTCTGAAAATGATATCATGATCCCCACATTCAAAATATCCATCTGGAGCATGTCTAGTGGATATTTGAGTATTTAAGGTCTCATAATCAGTATCTCCACACCGATCATCTCTGAAATTTAGTAAAAACAGTTTGGTAACAACAATCAACTACAGATATGAAGCACCATATGTTTCCACAAAGTAAAACTGCAACTAGGCTAACTTCTCTGATTATTTTACCAACAACTAGAAAAAATATCTCCCACTGAGATCATTTTCCACAATATTACCATACCAAAAAGTATAGACAATCTCAAATTCAAAGTCCTAGAAGAACTATATACATTTCCACTATTTCAAGTTAATATCCTTATGCGATAATATAAACTTGATTTTGTTGTGCTTAGAGTAAATGATTAACTGGTCACCCATCAGGTAGTGTCTCTACATCTTTAGTGTAGAGAATACTGCTGCTAACTCAAGATTGTGGGTCACATAGTTCTACTCATGTGGTATGAACTGACATGAACCATAGGAAATAATTGACTACTTCTATATCAGAACACAACCAAGTCCAATACTTGATGCATTGTTGAATACTACATACTCGACACCCTCCTCTAGTAATCTCAATATGGGAGAATTGGTCAACCTCTTCCTGAGCTCCTAAAATCTTTGTTGACACCTTTCCATCCATATCAAAGGCTTCTACCTCCATCTCAAGGATGTCAAGGTTGCTTCCAATCATGAGAAATTGGGTACAAACCTTTGATAGTACCCTGAAAACCATAGGAAGCTCTGCACCTCGGTAACACTCTTGGGTGGAACCCAATAAATAATTTCCTCGGCCTTTTTAGGTCCACTACTACTCCATCCACTGAGATGACGTGTCCTAGAAAGTGGACCTATCGAATCCAAAACCGATACATCGAGAGTTTCTTGTAAATTTGGTTCTCTCAAAGTGTGTCCAAGACCATCCTCAGGTGTCCTGCATGATCTTATTTGGACACCGAATACACTAGAATGTCATCGATGAAGACCACCATGAATTGGTATAAGAAATACTGAAATATTTGGTTCATGAGTCCCATGAACACTGATGGAGTGTCTCTCGTAACGAAAGAAATCACCATGTACTCATAATGACCGTAGAGACATCTGAATGTTCTTTCCATTATATTCTTGTCCCATACTCATAGTCAGTGATAGCCTAATCTGAGGCCAATATTCAAGAATTATTGTCTCCATTTCAACTAATAAAAGTGGTCATCAGTCCTTATTAGTGGACACATATTCTTCATGATCACCTGATTTAAGCATTGGTAATCCACACAGAACCTCAAGATCCCATCTTCCTTCTTGGAGAACAATACTGGGGCAGGCCAGGGAAAACACTGGGTCTCATAAGGCCTTGCTTCTATAAGTTCTCCAACTTCACCCACATATCTTGGAGCTCTATGGGATCTATCCGATATGCTGGTGTAGATATTGGTGTCATCTTGAGATGAAATTCAATGCCAAAGTCTAACTCTCAGCTGGGAGGTAAACCTGGTACATCCTTAGGAATGTTTTCCACATAATCCACCACCTCCATAGAAAAATGATAGCCCAAATCATCTACTACTTAAAGATTCATGATATTCAACTGGGGAGTAGTCATATGTACTCTTCTATGACTGATCTCATCTTGCTCTTCCAAGGATTTCTTTTCACTCACAAAGGAACACCTTGTTTTTTTACAATGGACACACCACATGGTCCACCTAAAATAGTCAATCTGGTCATGAACTATGGTTATACCTATGATGAATCTATAAGGACTCATTACTAAACTCTTTCCTCCAAGCATCAAATTGCACTATTGTCACAAGTGTGCAATTACCGAGTCATTTCTGGTCAGAGTCTCCAACCATAAGGGTCAAGCCAATGGCTCAATTAAAATCTCTAAGCCTCGAACCAAAAGAGTGGTAAAGAAGGAATAAATCAAACTTGTGTTTATCAATACTAAAACTAAAGTAGAAAAGAAACAGATCATACCTCGTATCATCCCTAGAGCCTCAGGGTCATAGGACTCCATAGCCTGTAGCTAGCCTTGTCCCTATCCACCATCTCCCTAAGCCTGGCATGGACCACCTGAGGGTTGTGGTATAAATAGGTCGAACCTCCATCCACCTCTAGTTTCCTAATCATCCCCTCTTCTATGTCTGCCACCCTATAGAATACCCTGATCCTTCCTCTTACTCTACCCCGGTGGTCCCTTGACTATATCATGATCATTTGTATAATGTGTGAGAGAATCCCAAGCCATATGTCCTCAGTTGTCTTAGGAGAAATACCACCTCTCCATTGGTTTATTTGAGCCACTCTGAGAGCACTTCACCAATGACCCTATGTCTTGGGATCACCTTCTAAAGCGTATGACATGCTTGGATCACTATAAATGTTGTCATCCACCTACTAATGAGGTATCAACTACTTGGTTCCCACTACTAGCTCCCACTATCAGTGCTTGATCTTCCAGAAATCTTTTCATACAAAGTCTCATTCAAGTACCCCAACATAGGTGGGAATGCAAAGGGATGCCACTAAATACCTGATATCCAGACACAAACCCTAATCAAAGTTCTGAGATCTAAAGAACTGATCCCATACCATATCCAAGGATTAACATTAGATATCAGTAAACTATATTGAGTACCTTATCATGATCATATTTACCTACTACAAATGTATAATATTATATATGTGTACTGATCACAATGTGTTTAGATAGAACTCCTCCCTAAAGAGAATCTCAAAGTTTTACTATGAGAGATCTATCTTGTCGTGTGACCAAGTCACTAATCTCAATCATCACCTCGCATATCCTTAAATAAGACACTACAAGAGGTACACCATCTAATCTACTAGAGTCTTCACAAAGTAGAAAATGCGAGTGTCTACCTCTAGCCAGACCTCATCCACCTAGGGGTTTGGCTCACCCCAAAACATGGGAGGTCACTACCTTTGAAACTCATGAATATCACTCAACCTACATGCATCCTGAGTTGGGACTTCTAACACTAGCCACTACTCGATGGGTGGTGGTATAGTTAGTAAACCACCTAGAGGTTCCATCTCTAGTACATTCCCCTATACTGATGCCTCATTATTAGGCGGATCATCCTCATGATCAAGCAGTGGAATTTTGGTTGTCTATCTTTGTGGAGGCATCCTAAAATAAAAAAAATACACTATGGTAAAAAAAAAATATCAGGGGAGCTGACTCAAGGATATGAAAAACACAACCCATATGATGCATGAACCAAAAATATTTTCCATGTAACTAATGTTTACATTTATCATTTCGAAAGACATGTGACTAGAGTCCAAGTGTATGGATACGTCAGCCGCCACACCAACACTGGATTCATTGTCCTGAAAGAAAAGCTTGAAACACTAAACACTATTAACCAAAACCAAACTACCTAACTTCAGTCCTAAGGTGGAACCATCTATGATACCACTTTGTTATTACCCAACCCATTGAGGTCTGACTCGTGACTTCCTCAAGCCCTCCTCTAATAGGCCAGGGGATGGAAACCAGTGCCAAGTAGGAAAATACCAAAAATGGGAGGAATTTTCCTAAAGAGGAAAAAGGGGCCAAATACAATCCCACCCAAAATACTATTAAGAGTCCAACCATATCTAATGGTGTGTAATAAGTAAAATGAATGCTCCTAATAAACACCTTGGTCTAAAAATCTCTAGCTATGCTCCACCCACTCCTTGTCCTCGTAGGGAACTATCAAAAGGGTCATCTTCTGCATAAGAAATGACACAAGTAGGCAAATCTCATGCATGGGTGAGTATAAAAATACCCAAAACACCCTAAAAACACTAAACATGAAGCATCAATTATAGTCTTCTCAATATAAGATAAAAAAATCAATGTTTAATAGAAACACCTATATATACTTGGGAAATACATCATGCCACTAGGTGGTCATAACCAACTTCCAACCATAGGATTCTACTAAGAGAAAATATTTTTCTAGTATAATCCACTCCAAGAGCCATGATATCATCATAGACACTTGACCAAGAGGTATAGATCATTGGGCCATACCCAAGAAAGCTCACTAGTTTAAGAATACCCTGATACACATATAGGGGGTTACACTCAGAACCATTGGGGGGAAACACAAACCCTACTGATATGGTCTACCAGATGGAGGATCAACACCCTTCTCAGGGAAGTCACGTTGATTCCACAAACCCCACCTAGGGAACAAAGATGATAGAGTATCTCACCCTAGTCTCACAGAGGGACACCACAAATCTATCTAAGACTTATCCTCTAGAGGAGATCACAATCTTATGATGTGGATGTAATGTCACAGTGTAACCTTGAGGGGAAGCACAAAGGGAACACTCTCAACCTAGACTTGTCCAAAATAAGGAAAAAAAGGGATAAAAAACTCTTAAAGGTGGGTAAACATGGTGTACCAAGGGGTACAGACATGTCCATCTATCCCCAAGTATGATCGTGTGGTAAAGCCTCACATGTTAATTTAAATCTAAAGATACACATGTCATGTAGAGATCTCCTGGTGCCTGCCCATTTTCTACTAGATATTTCCATGTACCAGTGGTCATGTTTGTGTACCAGTCCATGTACACATAGTTGTGTCCATTTCCAAGTACATGAAGTGCCACTGGCTGTGTTCTTTTGCCCGTGATAGTGTAATTTTTGAAGTACACACTGATCTATCATGGTGGGGTCGCACGACATGTGACCAAGCCACAAAACGTTTGATATTTAACTCTAGTTGAAACCCTATAATTGCAACAATGGGGGCCCACACGTCATGTAATTCCTCATTACATGCCATGTTGCTCGAGAATTTTCTAATTCTTTAAACCCTCCTCTGCATCACTGAATCCTTTTTCCTCACTGAAATATGCATATTCAGAGTCAGACAAACCTTGGTGTCACCTATAATTGGGATTTGGGTTTTTGATATTCTTGTAAAACCATCCATCGATTCATTTATCCTCATGCATTAAAACTGGGAAGAACATAACTCACAAAACTGTGTAATCCACCTCTAATCATCCATCATCCTCATCGCACCTTGACTACACTATCGATCATGAACCACACCCTCGGTATTGATCCATTACACATAATAATGGTCACAAAATGATCAAATATTGGGTATTCATTGAACCACATTCCAAAAGAAAATTCATATGATGAATGTGTGAAGAACGGGGGAAGAAATCCAAAATCCAAAATACATGTGGAACGAACATTAGTTATTGTTCGTTTGGCCTCAATCCATTGTCATGGAAGGATACGAACAAATTGGTATGGTTCAAATGGAAAAAATAAAAATTCCATTAATTTAATTCTACCGACGATGCATGTATAAATTATGTTCAAGGAATTGATTTGTGTTCATCCAGAATTAAGAAACAGGATGGATATTACAAAACAAAAGATCCTACCTAGAGTTTGGATCGATCACTGATGAAGAACGATTCTGCAGTGCCATCGTTGATGAGATCCACAAACTTTGTTGGTGTAACGATCCATGATCTGATCATGATCTTTTGTCATCACTAAGAAAGATCTCCAATGGTTGCGTAGATCTTCAGGGTTTGAGTGGTAAACCTTGAAGAAATATCATAACTATATAATTAAAGATACAAGGGTCACTGCATCAAAAATAATAAAATAAATTAATTATTTCATTTATTTAATTTATTTATGCCCATGATGAATTTTTTACTAATGGCCCTCACGAAAAAAGATTATGTCTCACCTAGGGTAAAACCCACATTCTAAAGTCAACGGTGCCCTCATATTTCTGATCTAAGGCCTTGGGATTTATTCCCCTTTTACTAGAAAATTTTGTTTGTGTGTTATTTAATATATTTAATATATTTCAAACATTTATTATGGACACACTGGGCCTTGGAATCACACATCCTCTCAGTGCCCAGTCTTGAAAGTAATCCATATAATATCCAAAAAATACTATAGGAAAAATCTGAGTCATTACAATCTTTTATACAAAAATTTACAATTATTATCTTTATTACATTCTTTTTAATATTTAATTTACTTAAATTATTAACCATGACTTAGATAATATTTATGCATAATCCAATTTATTTTAGTTCTATCTTGCATGCTTTTTATTTCATTAATTCATGTGATTGCGACAAAACATCTATAATGAAATAACCATGAAACTTGACAGAAATAAAATAATAAAGTGATATAATCACGAGCTTTACTAATAGTTATTTTTTTTAGTGGATGATAAACTAATCGCCGACCTAAGGGGAAAACACCTTGAACCATTTATGGTTTGTCTTGAAGATTTAAACCTATGTATCGATCTTGGATTGGTTTTTCTTAGTTTCAAACTTGAACCGCCTCCACTAGCTTGAGAGATCCATCCATTACATATGCTTTTACTCACACGTAGGTGAGAGGAACCAAACGATTGGTTAGGGGTTTACATAAAAGAATCCATGGGCATGCATACCCTTACATAATGAGAGGTGGGATGACACACAAACCAAAAATTAATTTAATAATAAATTAAATTAAACCAATTACATAAAAAGGTCTAGTAAAGACTCATGATCATCTAAATTCATGCTATGAATTATGCATTTAATAAAATTAACATTCATTTTTAATCATTCTTATTTAAAATAAATCATGATCCAAAAAATTAATTATCTTATTTAATTAATAAATTCTTTTATATTAATTCTCATCCAAATTTTCATGATATTATCATCCCTCATAATTTTAAACAAATTAAATAAATTTATTTAGAATTAACCATGTACAAAAATATACCTTTGAGGAAACACAGTGAGTGCCCATCTGAACCACCCAATGTGTATTATACACATATATTGTTTACTTTTACGACATGTGGCATACACAACTTATCATGTAATTTTATGGAATGTACTATCAACTTAATCACCATGCGAAACACATGGTATTTACACAGTGTTTTATGTTTCAATGCGCGTAGAGTAATAACTGTAATACGATTTATACATGAAATGTAGATCCAAACATTATGCATAAATTAATTAGAAATTTATATATATAGATCCCACCACATGGTGTGTAATATCAATTTAAATTACACAAAAAAAGCATTTTGATAAGCTTTGAACAGTATAATAAATTAATTTTTAATTCTACATAATTTGGTAAAAGTACACGATGTGTACATTTTAGTCTACATGGCGTGTTTTTTCTCACCTTCTATCTACAACACATGTCTAGGGACTCATCATATAACCATTTAAAAAAAATATTAGATTACACGACGTGTGGTCTTCAAGTTACAAAATCATCTGTCATGTAGGTGTAAGAATATACAAGGCTTGTCTGTGACTAAATGACTACACATCGTGTTCAAAAATTACATGACGCGAACTCCAGCTGACAGTGAGCCAGGTTTTCCTGGTCAACATGTGGTGTATAATTAAATTCACTACATGTAATAAATAAACACATATTGAATTAGTTATGAATTAATTCAGGATGCATTAAACACTAGTACATGACCCGTGACTCCAAGTTACACGGCGCGTACTCTTGTGTTATTCAGCAAGATTACTCAACACCTCCAGATGAGTTCTTAGAATTTATTCCTTTCATAAAATTAATTTATTTGATTATATTTATAAGAAATAAAAAAAAATATCACAATTTGGATAAAGGAACTATTAAAATGGAATTGAAAACTAATGAAAAATGCGTAAATCAATCAACGATATTTAAAAAATTAAAATAATTATATGAACCCACTGATACCACTTTTAGATTCTGATTGTAGCAGAATATTTGGATGGGGAATGCCCAACATTTCTTTTTGACATGATTTTTGATTAATCCAAGATTTAAATGACAATAAACTCCATGATAAATGGAATTGAATCAAAGAATATAGACAATGGATAAACATTAGAACCATGGTAACAAATCATTACATATTATTTATAATTAATTTAAGAAATTTAAAAATTACCTTCCGATAAATTATTTCTTCATTGATGGATCTAACGTCTCTACGTCGTACTATCATTTCATTGTAGGAATCAAGAATAGATTCCATCCGAGGGTGATCCACATGTGTTCCAGAAACCTCTTAATGTTTCCATAGGAATATCCGAATGCTAGTACATAATAGTTTAATGCTTGTGTCGTTCAACTTTGATCTCCCCAAGAGCCTCTTTAAAGAAGGGTTCTCTCTGATCTCTCTAGAATTGAGAGTGGTGGTGGAGGAGGATTGCTCTCCATTATTGATAGCATTTTGAAAGAGGGAACTCTCTAGGGTATTGATATGATTCTCTCTGGATCTCATTGTGCACAACACAAATTAATTGACTCTCTAGAAAAATAATACAATTGAGTTTATATACAGCTAGGGTTAGTAATAAATAATTGAACAAGGGCACTTTATTATTTATTTAATCTCTGCAAAGACCCCATGTCTATAATAATAATAATATTATTATTTTTTGACATGTGCTAAACTCACAAATTAATTTAAATATTTATTTGATCGAATAATATTCAATATATATTATTTCTCACAAGACCTAAAAACTAGGTCTGTTATTCCTCCATAGTATTTACCAAACCTTTTATAATGACTATTTAATTAATAAATAAATATCACCACATTATTCTCTAATAAATAAATAATTATTATATTCACTAAATAGAAAATAATTATTTATTAAATATTATTCTCGCATAATATTCTCTCAAATAACTAGTGATATAATATATGTGATCAAGAAAACATGAATAATTATTAAATCACATGAGAGAATAATATTTATTTAAATTTTTAAATAATAAATAATAATATATTATTTAATAGAGAATATAGATACACTTAGTGTATGAACATCTGGGCCTCTTTCATAGTGGAATTAGGAAAAACAGACTAAATTCCAAGATTAGGGTCAAGCAACATGCCAAGACACCCATAGATAAAGAAGTTAATGTCATAATGAAATAATACCTCATACAAATGATTATTGTGTAATATAATCCCTTTATTGAGATATCTCTAATCAAGTAGGTTGCATGCTGGTGCTATCAACTTATGTGTTTAATGTCTCTTTCTTTGACTTTTTAAAAATAAAACTTGATTATAGAGCACCATTATGATGAATTTATTTAGGTCATATCATTTACTTCAATGTACTTGAGATGTCAACTTCTATTAATGAATAGAAAGGAAAAATCCTTTCTCTCATTATTCATTAATGAAATATTAATCATGATGCACCCAATGTATCCTACCTCACTGTGAGCATATGTCGTTGTGATTTTCATCATTATATTAAATTACACACACTATAATACTCATTAATAATAATCTTAAAGTCTTTGTATCAATACACACATCTGAAAATAGAAACATCCAATGACACATATAAATATGGATTTCTTATTGGTGGGTCTCATTATCATAATATACTACTTTGGAAATTGCCAAGGGTGTACACCATGAAAAGGTTCCTCAAAGTCCTATGAGTCTCCAACCCTATTCAGATTTCAAGTAGTTGGGTCATGTGTCAGAGAACTGTAGACATGGGTCTCTCTATTTTGATAACCATAAGGGTGTTAGCTTTGATAGAAGTAAGAATTTGATGCCCAGTTCTACAGATGAGGCTATTGGTAAGGGGAAAGTGAGTGTGGAACCTGATCCAAAGGAATCATATAGTAGATCACGGGAGAAATCCTTGGAGGCATATATCCTTGTCCACCTATAGTTTATAGATATATCCTTATAGCAAAGGTTCTCGGAGATGGAGAATAACATAGGAGATCTGGAACCACTGTTACTTGAGGGCCCCCAGGGTGGAAGTGGGCTTGATGTGGGATGTTAGAAACTAGGTGTCTCGTATGCTGAAGTGGTGTGTGTAGGGAATGGTTCCAATGAAAATACAAAATCGGATAGGATCCCAAAGTATGATAAAAAAGTATGTTCTGGCTTGAGTAGTGAGTTCATGATCATGGTAAGTCTCAAACAGAGGTTAATTCTATTATGATGTGCAATCATTTTTCATAGCTATTGAATGAGGTGCTAGAGGATAGTTTATCCAAGGCTTCCTTAGATGGGATAAATATTTTTGGAAATGAACTCAGTGATGGATGCTCTAATTTCTCTATAGGAGATTAATTGTAGGAGGAGGTTCCAAGTGATTAGCTCACAATCCCTAGGAGGAGAAAGAGTAATAGGGGTAACTATAAATAGAGGAAGGAATACTCTTACCTTCCTCAATCGATGGAGAATTGTTCATTAAAGAAGGTGGAAGCTAAGAAAATAGTAAATTACATCCAACCTATCTCCAAGGATTCTTGTCAGCAGAGGAAATTAGAGGTTAGTGATCAGCACCGCTCCTTGTAGGTTTTTCATAAGTAGGAATATGAAGTTATTCCCAAAAAATCTTTTGATTTTCTCATGAGTTCGAAAAAGGTAATTGCTGAAAATATTTTGAAAATTAATTCTTCTAATAAATAGGTTGATAGAATGATGGAAATGGATATAAGGTTGACTACTAATGAGGAATATATCGAATGGATTGATAAGGAGGGTCAGATTTTAATAAGGGGATTCAACAAGGGGAAATCAGTATTGAAGAGTATATTCAATCCTGGGACAAGTTGGCATCAAGGTTTGAAGACCTTCTGATGGAGGAAACTGATACTCTGGTAAACACTGTCTCATGGAAATTTTTAATGAAATTAAAATTGTTTGGCTGAAATTTTACTTCAACGGCTCGGTTATTTCTTTTTATGTGTGAACGATGGTTTCTCACTTTTTCCTCAATAGTTTTTTTATAATAAAAAATTTAATTTTCAGTCTGTCATAGAGTAATAAGGAATTCCCTTCCCAAGTATCATAAATGATGTAAGATTCCATGTCTCATGAATAATGTAGGATGTCATGATGAGTATCATAATTAATAAAGATACGGGCATTATGCCCAACATTCTAACTAAGGGGGCATAGAACATCATGTCTAGCAACCCAAGTGATGTAAAACACCATGTCCAACATCCATGACCAAGGGGGATTAAAACGCATGTCCAAAACCCCAATTGAGGTCCCTCTATAATAATCTGGTATAACGTAGTATAACTTTCCCTATGATCCCTTATCCAAGGAATTCTGTAAAGAGGCACCCAAAATCGCTCAAGACATAATGTACCTTCGTTATCATAATTCGTTTAATATTTTAAATGGTCTATAAGATCATCCAAACTATAATGCAATCCATCACACACATTAAATCATTACATTACCAGTGCCCAAGGCATTTATCCATTGGTGATATACCGGTACACCTTAGGATGGTGCTTGTTTACTTAGGTAAGGCATAACCATAGAAATTTATACGAAACTCACTTTTAAGATAACCCCTTTTTAAACAAGGCATACTTAATAACTTAATGTTTGATAGGTATACATGACCAATTGTAAATAAATCGATTTAATTATCACATTCAACAAAAGTACCACATGGGTAATTAATGTACAAACCCAAAGGGGTGGTCTGATTTTAGGTCATGACCCTCAAACCAAGTTGAGGGGTTTAGAGAATATCAAGGGTGTGGTCTAGGAATTTAATTTAAGGTATTTCATAATTTAGTATCAATGTGAAGAATGTATGGTGTGTGACACAACAAAAATATTTTATAAATTACGCAACCTTACAGGAACAACATATAGACCATGTATATTGGAACATTTGTTTTCATGATCACAAAACCATGTTTATTATCCATTTAATGAGTTTTATATATTATGATAGAATTTTATAATATAAGATAGATTGAAATGAAATTTGGCTAAGTATGAGAAAGAATCACCATTGAGGACAAGTCACTGCCAAGGCTAACTCACCATTGAGGTTGAGTCACTACCAGTGATGACTCACTATTGGGAACAACTCACCGTTAGTGTGAAAATTTGGAAAAAGTAATAAATCACCTACCATCATCTATGAGTCACTGCCAAAATAGAAATGTGGTAAAGTATGAAATAAATCATCATTAGAGGAAAACTCACCATTGGACAAGAAATTTGAGAAAGTGTTTTAAACACTTACCGCTAGATTTGAGACCTCGCTAGACCTGAGTCACCATTGATGATTACCTTCCATTAGAATTGAAATTTTACAAAGTTCTAAAATTACCTACTTTCGTCATTGATCCTGAATCTCCACCAACCTTATTCACCACCATCCTTAGTCACTACCATAGACCACCACCATCCAAAAATACCCACCGCCAATATATTATTTATTTTGAATTAACTTTTTATAATTACTATATTATGAAATTTAATGCCAAGAGTTATTTTAATGATTGTTATTAATTATTTTACAGAGATGAAATAAAGAATTTGTTAGTCCTGAGTATGAGGATGAAGGATATTCAGATGATTTTTCTCTACATGGACACTCTTTCATGTTGTTGATAAAATAAAGAGTAGACTCCCCCATGCATAAAAGATAGAGAATCACTGATTAAACTAAAAATCACAAAGATCTAGAGTTATCCATTGTAATATCAAGAGAATATTGTTGTGACTTACATGAAAAATGTTTACTGGAAATCAACTATAGAATAAGTGAAGTACATTTAACACTCAGAATATTTAATATAGTCAAAACAAAGAGTTTACAACACTTTATTCTACAAAAAAAATTAGAAAGATGACTCGATTCTCATTTCAAATCAGATTCAAAGAGTTGCGAGCTACATAGATTGTTTGAAAGAGAAAAAAACATCTTCATACACCTTTACCTACTCTATTTGTCTATTTCATATACATTATGAGCAGTGTGTGTAATCTATATTTCTAAACATACACTATCTCTTTCACTCAAAATAAGAGATACTAGATATCTTCTCAACACTATTTAATCCTATTTCCAATGTGTTGTGGTAGAAGTCTATGTGGTCCCTATTTTATCTATACTCTTATGATTACTCTGGAAGAGATTTACGTGTGGCCTGGACAACTATTGTGCTATTGTATACCTAATCCAAGTTGTGGATAAAAGTTTATTTTTATATAAACTACTTAGTAGTGGGTGATTGACAAGTGGAGATTATTAAGTCTCATCTTGAGATTGAACCTATTGGATTCATTTCCACTATGTGTTTTGTTTGTTTTATTTCCAAGCTTTAAAACTGAATCTGTTTTAATATGTAAACAAACCCATTACTTTTAAATTTAACCTTAATTAGTTTTTATATAATATTTGTGTTGATTAAATTGACATTAAAGGTTAAATTAATATTATACATTGTTTTAACTGGGACCTGATCAATCTTTGATAATTTTTATAAAAGTTCAAGAATTATATCGATATGTTGGTTTGGTTAAATAGGATATTATTAATAAATTGGGGGATTTTATTTAAACCTATTTTTAATATAAATTTTTATTGGGTACTTAATCCACTCATCTCTTGAGATACTCACTCTAACCAACATTTAGCATCAAAGGGTTTTAAAATATTTTCAAATGTTATTTTAGATGTATTTTTAAGATTATAAATATCTATTAGTTCTAAATTTATTTCATTAAATTGATAATAGATAAGAAGGTTCTGCTACTAATAGAACTCCTTTATTTAATGGTAATAACTATGGTCAATGGAAAATCAAAATTAGAATTCATGTAGAAAGTATGGGTTTTGAAATTTGGACATCTATTGAGGATAAGTATGAGTTACTTAAGACTCTTAGAAAATATTGGGATGATGCCACTAAACTTACTTATAAAACTAATTTAAAATCAATGAAGTCCCTCTATTATGCCTTAGGAGATGAAGAATTAAATAGAATATATGTCTATAAAAATTCCTATGAAACATGGGATACTTTATCTATTTAACATGAAGGAACTAAAAATGGTAAAGAGATGATATTTAATACCTATACAATTAAGTATGAGACTTTTATGATGAAGCCTAATGAATTAATTTATGATATGTATCTCAGTTTCAATGAAATAGTGAACACCATGAGATCCTAGGGAAATCCAGTACCTGACAGAGTATAGATCATGAGACTGTTGAGATACCATCCTAAAAGATGGAGAAGGATATCTATATAAATAAGGTAATCCTGTGATTTCATCAAATTACCTGTTAAGTAATTAATTGGAAAATTGATTATGTATGAAAAATAACTTAAATAAAATAGAGAATAATAGGATGAACCTAAAAGAAAATTAGTATCTTTCAAGTATACTACATCCAAACAAAAATATAAGGAAAATATATAAGCTGAGAGTTCCAGTGATGATGAGACACCATCAGACAGTGATTAGGAGATGACCCATCTGACCAGAAGATTTAATAGATTCTACAAGAAGAATAAATTCTTTAGAAATCTTAGTTACAAAGGAAAGTATGACAGCAAAGAAACTTGGGAAAAATATTAGAAAAAGGATAATAATAAAAATGAGATAACCTGCTATGAATGCAAGAAGAAAGGAAATGTTAAGGGTGAATGTCCAAAGTTGAAATAGAAAAATAAATATGAGGACAAGGATAGAAAATTCAAGAAAACCATGAAATAAACTTTGAGTGCCTCTAATGGAAACTCTAGTGACTCTGAATCACCTCATTAAGAGAAACCTAACTGATCCAACATGTGCTTCATGACAAATCTTTTTGAGGTACCTATTGTATCTTCTATACTTAATTTTGATCACTCTAAAAATGAAAATAATGATAAAATGACTAAGGAAGAAATGTTTGAATATTGTAGAATGATTGAGGATACTTTCAATGAACTTAAAGATAGATATAAAGTTCTGAAAAAAACATCCTATATCTTCCAGTATTAAAACTAGTCTTACTATAGAAAAAGAAAATAATAATCAATTATTGAAGGAAAATACTGAACTGAAAATGTAAAATAAACAACTTAATAAATATTTGTAAAGATTTACTAATGGTAGAGAGAATAACTAAAATATTTGGAAAAAATATTTCACATAAATATGTTATAGGTATAGGATACTAACCTAGACATAGAAGAATATTTAAGAGCATGTTTGTACCAAAATATAAGTCTAAAATTTTGACTACTAGTTATTATTCTTGAGAAACTAATAAAGTTTTTATCTCAAGAAACATACAATATTTTTACAGGAAACCCATTAAGAAAATGTGGGTTCATAAATCTTTAATTTCTAACACATCTAGACCTAACAAAATTTGGGTACCAAATTCATTGTTGGTATAAATTCGTTTTTTAGGAAAGTTACTTGAAGAGATCCTATAAAAATATATAGTACTTGGATAGTGGATGTTCTATAAATATGATAGGAGACTACTATAGCTTCAAGAACCTAATAAAGGTTGATGATGGTCATGTCACATTTGATGACAATGATAAAGAGAATATCATGGGTCTTAGATAAATTAGTAACACCAATTCAATTTTAATTTCCAAAGTTCTATTTGTTTCTGGATTAAAATATAACTTTCTTATCATCTCATAATTGTGTGATGATGGTTTTCATTTCATGTTTGAAAACAATGCATGTAATGTTTTTAATTCTAAAAAAAGATTTAATATTAACTACTTTAATGAATTTAAATGTTTATGTTGTTAATATTTATTCATTGATTTCTAAAAATATTTCCTTCTTGAGTTCCTTTCAAAATGAATCTTGGATTTCACATAGGAGACTAGGACACTATAATATTCACTTTATTAGGAATATTATTAGGAAAGGGATAGTAAAGGATCTACCCAAACTTGAATTCCCAAATGACAAAGTCTATAACCCCTATCAAAAATGGAAATAACACAAGATTTATTTTAAATTAAATAAAAAAATTCAACTTATCAACCTCTTGAGTTGGTTCATATGGATTTATTTGGACCATCTGAAGTTTCTAGTTTAAATGGTATGAATTATGTTTATGTATGAGTAAATGACTATTCTAGATATAATTTGGTATTATTTTTGGCTCACAAGAGTGAAACTTTCTCTTATTTTACCAAATGTTCTAGATCTGTAGAAAACTTAAGTGGTCTAATAATTAATACCTTAATAAGTGACCATAAACATGAGTCTAAAAATAAATACTTTGAATATTTTTGCTCAAAAGATGGATATAGTCATAAATTCTATGCTTCAAGGACCCCTTAACATAATGGAGTTATAGAATGAAGAAATATAACACTTCAATAGATATACCAGACAATTCTTAATGAATATAACTTACATATCTAATTTTGGGTAGAAGTTGTGAACACAACCTAATATATAATAAATAGAGTTTCAATTAGACATGTATTAAATAAAACATCATATGAGGTTTTAAATTGTAGAAATACTTAGGTTAATCACTTTAGAGTTTTTGATTGTAAAGTCTTTATTCTTAACACTAAGTATAATCTTGACAGGTTTACCTCCAAAAGTAATGTAGGAATTTTCCTAGGTTATTCAACATCTGGTAAATATTATAGAGTTTTTAAAAATATAACCAAGACTTTTGAAGAGTTTTTTCATATCTAATTTGATGAGAAAGATCCACATGATCCTAATAACTCTTTAGAAAACATTTATGATGATTTATCCACTCTAAATTTAAATTCCAAACCATATGATTCTATTGGAAAGCAAGAAGAAAAAACATACAAGTCTGAATAACTACCAGGACTTTAACCTAAATCTGTAGGTAAATCTAAAGTGATCATCCCCTCTTTTTCGAGAGATGTTAGGACCCTTAAGTATCATCCTTTAGATGTTGTAGTTGTATACCTAGATAGGGGTACACAAACTAGAGTTTCTCTAAGAAATTAGGTTGAACATCAAGCTTTATTATCACAACTACAACCTAAGAACATCAATTATTCAATCAATTATGAATTCTAGGTAATTTATATGCAAGAAGAATTAAATAAATTTGAAAGGTATAATGTTAGGAACCATCCCGAGCACCCTGGTAACCCGATAACTGAGAAATCCTAACATAGCCTGATGGGTGTTCCCAATCCCCAGGGGTTGGTGACTAGCACCTGGCATCATACAAAAAGATAGTGGGAAATAAGTTTCCACAAAAATTGTATAAAAAAGATAAAAAATTAGTATGTATACAAAAAACACCATTGGGAGATGTTTTTCAGAAGTCAGGTATAAACAACTCAAAGTACTACAACAAAGTACCAATAAAACATGAAAGATAAACATCTCAAATCCCAATGGACACAACTCTCTAAATCCACAAGTCAACATCTAGAACTATCTCCAAGTGATTATTTACCCTTATTCGAATATGGAAGGAGAAAATATACAAACACCCAAAGGCACAGGTATGGTGTGAGATAAAATCCTAGTCGGGTTTCACCAAGTATTCCATAATAAGATTACAAAATTTAATTATAAAAATAAATCCAATTTTCAAATAAACAAGTTTGAAATTTGAAAATCATATTTAAAAAAATAATTCTTAAAATATTAAATGATGTAGATACTTTTTAAATTATGAAAATACTTTTAAACAGATGGTTCTTTACACAAATGGCTTAAATAAACACTTTGTTAGGTTACAAACCTAATGGTGAGTCTTCCAATAGAAATTAAGTGGTAGGAAGAAAAAAATAGGAATATATTAAGTATTTGTAAAACAAATGAGATGAAACTGTATCTAGAAAGAGTAAGGAGAAGAAGGATAAGGATAAAGAAGGATCTTCCAAAGAAGACCACTCTCTAAATCCCAAGTCAATCCTCCCAAGTTCGACCTTCGGATGCCAATTAGAAATCCCTATAATGAATAATGTCTCCCTACCAATCCCAAATCACTCCTACTTATAACCCCTAACAAACTAACAACCTAATTGAAAATCTAGACCCTAAAAAACTAAAAACCTACTACCAACTATAACCCCTAACAAACTAACAATATAAAAGTACAATGTTTCCCCTAGAAACTAATACTCAACCTGCCAACTTCCCCTCTCACAGACAGCACACTGCACACTACCACAGGGCCCTACATACACATACAGCCCCTACCATTCCATATTATTAACACTCTCCCCTATTTAAAAACCACCTTGTCCCCAAGGTGGAACTTCAAACCATTTATCAACCTCTTTAGCATTGGATTGGAATCCACTTGTAGGAAAGGAGAGCTTCGTCTGAGCTAGAAAAGTGAACCTTGCTTCTGAATCTTTCCAATTAATAAGTGCACCTTCAAAATATTAAATAGACACTATGAAAATATACCCACTGTATGATCAATGGATTAATTTTAATTGAAATATTCACCAATAATCATCAAAAGTTCAAAGAACTATATTACAAAACTCAAACTAATAATTTCCTCTTTATGCCATACAAGATTGGACACAAACAAACACTCTTTTTTGTACCATACCTACTTATCTAGGATGGAACTTGGATCTAGAATTACTTATTTTGGCCAAAAAGGATTTAAATCACATTGCTCCTCAAGATCACTACTACTGGACCTTTCCTGTACAACCTAAAATTTTTTCAAGATTACTATTTTTCTCCCTTCATAATGTGATTCACTTCCTATTCAATGGGTTAAACAGGTTCTGAACTAGGCTCCATCCAGTCTTCGATACTAAAAACAGCTATACTAATCTCAAGAATGTCAACCCCCCCCCCCCCATTGAATAAAACTACATGTTGGGGCATATTTGGGAAATCTTGGGTAGCCAACACAGGTGGGTAATGATTCCAATATAATTCCTCATTGTAACCAATAACAAAAAATTCTCTAGACTCAGCTTTGCTAACATCTCTACAAAATGTAGTAATCCTAATAGAAAAATCTTGAGAATTAATCTAGAAAACTTTTTGAGTTGTGGGATATAATTTATTGTATCTTATAGAGTGCAGTACAATCTGTAAATACCCTAAAATTTATTCCATTAGAGGGGGTTCTGGTGGTGGAATAAGCATTGTGGAAACAACTAAAATCTTCTTACCCAACAAGCCATCAACCTCCACATCTATTAGGAATCAATAATAATATTGTACTTGGTTCCTAAATCTCCAAACCATTTTTAAAACATCTACACAAACCCTGATTATTTTTATGGAAGAACCAATTGACCCATACTACTCTATTTTAGTACCATTCATAGAAAGGATAAAAATATTTTCATGTCATTCAGATACATTAGAAAGATATTATCTCTGGTAATTTGGAACAAATGGTTTCACAATAAATGTGGCTATTGATGCATTATAACCACCCATATCCATCTCTCTAAATTCTAAAACTCAAAATGGATCAAGTTCCAAAAGTTGCGATCTATTCTAGGGAAAAGGAATTGTTGCGTATATAGAGTCATAACACATGTTATACACTTTTCACAAATAACCAATGGGTAAGATGGTTGAAAATGGTGATAATAAGTGTATTTCAACACTTCCATTGATACTGTGGGAAACATGCACTATTCACATCAGGCTTCGAACCCTTAATGGTTGAAATTTTGGGGCCAAAATTTATTCTGACACACTACAATTTTTATAGTTTTATGCAGTTAGAAGCTCATAAAAACACATAACCTTCAAAACCTAAAGCTTAAACAGTGGTATAAGAGTAAACTACTCCACATAACACTTTTTCTAGAGTTTCCCTATTCCAAATCCTCACTAGAATTCAGATAAATGTGTTTCACTGTAGTTTGATCCAGAACTGAGACATAATCAATTTGTCAATGCATCCCAAAAAACTACAGTGTATCTCCCTTAGTGTCCTTCCCATACTTATTCATGAGATCTAGCTTCAAATTCTCCCAATCCACACAAGGATTTTCACACTTCCAAGTGAAAAAAAATTTACTCCATGCTCAACTATGATTAATGCACTTTTATGTCTTTTTTCATTTGAAAATACAAGAAATATTATTATGACTTAGTGATCCATCCTAATGGATCCTCTCCTAAAAAATAAGGAATATATACTTTCATTATCTCACATCTTAATCCTTCCATTAGAAAAAGTTCTTCATGTTTTACAATTCCTTCTACACTGCTGCTGATCTCTATTTTTTCACTACTATGTGGAGTGATAGGGGTTGTCTTACTTAATTTTTTAGAATCTAAACCACATTCCACATGAAACTCATTCCCCTTGAGTTTCTATATCATCATTCCAGTGTTCTCCTACTGATCTAGTAATCCAATGGAAGATTTCATTAGATCCTACCAAAACTATATCTCTTAAAACCGCTTATTGATCTTTGCCTTTCTTCTAGAAAAATATTCAACAAAAATTTTATTCTTCTACATTTTTATTTCAAAAAAACATTTCTAATCTATTATTAAAAACCTCCCTTTTATCCCAAACCACTGTAAACATGTCTCTAGTAGTGTACGGTCAACAACAGGTCTAAAAGAGTCCTTTCTAGTAGCAGCGACTGACTCTCTCTCACCTTAAGTTCCAAATTTTTCTTCCCAGTTACAAACTATGATGTAACAATGATCTATTCTAGTTTCATTTTAAAATTTTAGTTCAAATGAAAATTTATGAATCGATCTATCTCCATCTATTTTTTCTATCAGTATGCATCTCCCTATTGTACAGTTCTTGCTCCACTTCAAATGCATCTCCCTCTTATAAGAGATAGCGTAGAAGAAGTCAGATGAGAGAGAGAAAAACAAACACAACAACGATGATCATTTTTTATAACAGAACTCGACTTCCCCAGTGATTTATTTCATATGTGTGTGAGTCTTATATAAGAAAATAAACTAAATAAAGTGAGAAAAAAATAGCATTGCAACAGACCTATTTTTTCCTTCTTAGCAGTGACTTCTCTCTCCAACAATCATCCCCATCAAAGTCGCCAAATTTATGGTTTCAAAACTAATGGTAACTCCTGCAAAATAAATTAAGTGGAAAGAAAATAACAAATAAAAATATATTCAGTTGTAAAAGAAATGATATGGAACTACCGTTGGAAGGATGAGGGAGAAGAAGGAAAAAATATAAGTAAGGAACTACCGAAGAAGACCACTCTTTAAATCCCAAGTCAATCCTCCCAAGGATGACCCCCTACTTCCAAGAAAAAATATCTAGAATGAATAATGTGTCCCTACCCATACCAACTCACTCCTACTTATAACCCCTAATAAAATAACAACCTACTACTAACTGTAACCCCTAACAAACTAAAAACCTACCACTAGTTATAAAACTTAACAAACTAATAATATAAAAGTACAAAGTTTCCCCTAGAAACTAATACCTAACCTGCCAACTACCCCTCTCATGGACAATTCATTGCACACTACCACAACCCCACACACACTTTTACAACCCCCCTACTAACCCATATTCCTAACACACATTTTTATAAAACAAATAATATCAATCAGAAGGTATATAAAACAGTTCTCAAACATTGAAATACATTTATATCTCATATATAAACAAGCGAGAAACATGGTCATATTCCAAGAGGTATGATAGTTCTAGGTTTTAGTATCCTCACACTCTCATGTGATAAACCGTAATATGTACACACATCCCTCGAAACTAAAAAGATAGGACTCCTCTATGTCCCACTGGGAAAATAAGATGTGATATCCAATGTTTTTTTAGTATTGTAAAACGTCGATCTGGTGCTACAGAATTCCCATCCTAATGTGTTTTTTGCAAATAATTCACTAACTACCTAGGATTTCATGTGATCTAGTAAAAATAAATGATGGAAAATTTATTTAAAGTAACCTTAAAATCAATTAAATCTCATTACCCAATTTCAAAAGTTCCAATTTTCTATTTAAAAACCAAAATGGGTTTTTAATCAAAACATGTCTTTATCCAAGATAAAATCCTAAGGTTTTTATCATAACCATTTTAATCCATTTTCCAAAATAAAGATTTGAAATCAGTTTACAATTCAATTTCACAATTCACTTCCATAATTAAATTCAACAATTTAATTCCAAATAGTTTTCATTAATTTCACAAAAAACCTCCAATTCAATGGAATTGGGTTTTTCACAATTTTTCCATCAAACTCCTTCCATAAGTTAAATTAAACAATTTATATTTCACCAATTTCCATAAACATACCACAATTAAATGGAATTGGGTGTTTTCCAAATTTCATGTCAAAATCCAATTTTAAAACCCCAATTTGATGGAATTGGGTCTTTCCAAAAAACTAATTGAAATAATATTAAATAAATTAAATCAATTTAATTTAAATAAAACCATTGTATTTAAAAAATAAATTCAGGGTAAATAAAAATTGGGCATCATGACGAAACCACCTCCCTTGGGATCATGGGATCATGATTCACCAAACCCTAACCGGGATTCATCAACAAATAACGATGATCATGGAATATGGAAAATAAGCATCAAACCTAGGTTTAAGATCCAAAAAATTGGGTATTAGATCCATGAATCAACATATGGATCTACAAAACCCAAGGGAGTAGAAGAGAGATAGTGGGAGATAGAGAATGCAGTGAGCTAGGTAGGTTCGCATAGTTTGACAAATCGTGCAGACTAACCATGTGACTCATTTAAATGGACCACATGGTTTATCCTAAAATGGCGCACAGTATGAAAAACCATGTTCCAACCATGAAAAACTCCATTGTTTGGGTTTTCACGATTTGTCTTCAGAGGGCGTACGGTTTGGGAAAACCGTTCACCAACTGTGTACTAGCCCAAAATTTTCTAAACTTTTAAAATTTCAACCTAAAGCAACCCCAAATGAAACCCAACCAAATACTGGGAAAATGAGGGGTTTTTGAGTGCCTTAAAATAGTAATAGGACATTACAACTACCCCACCATAGAAAAAAAAAATCCTAAAAATCCTACTCAGAAGCTTCCATGCCAAAAAAGATTAGGTAACTGCTCTCTTATCAGTGCCTCCCTCTCCCATGTCTCATGACTATCTAAACTATGCTACCATAACACTTGAACCAAATGTATTTTTCTCCCTTGAAGTTCTTGGTGTCAGAATAAACTATCTTGATTGGTTGTTCATTCATGGATAAATTAAGTTCAACTTCAAGATCACACCAACTCAGAACATGAGACAGATCATATAGATAATTTCATACCTAAGATATATGGAACACATTATGTATTGAAATATACTATGGTGGAAGTGATAAATGGTAAGAAACTATTCCCACTTGATCAAAAACCTCAAAAGGTCCCACAAAATAAGAAGTAAGTTTTCCTTGCCTCCCAAGCCGTCGATGATCCAACCATGGTGAAAATTTCAAGAACACCGGATCACCAACTAAAAACTCCATCATCCTATGATGAAGATCAGGATAAGACTTATACTTGATATGTGATTTCAACATCCTCTGACAAATCAATTGAATCTTTTTTTTGTCTCTTGTACCAAACTTGGTCCAACTAAGGAACTTTCACCAATCTCTGACTAACACAATGATGATCTGTAAGGCTGGTCATACAAGACCTCAAAATAATCCATTTTTATTGTGGATCGGTAACTCTTGTTATATTCAAACTAAACTATCCCCAAATGATCATCCCAAGCCCCTCCAAAGTCAAGAACACAATCAAAAAAAAATCCTCAAGAATCTATATAAATCTTTCTTTTGGGTCATACAACTATGAATGGTGTGTCGTGTAACACTCCAAGATTTTATGGTATGTATTTTTTTAATTTAATTTCTTGGACATCATAAGTTTCAAAAAACACCAAGCTTAAATGAATAATGATATAAAATTAAATATCATTATTTTAAAACAACTGTAATAAGCTAATCGTTAAATTAACGATAATGAATAGTATTAACCAAATTATAAAATTTATATATTATATATTTAATCAAAAAAATTTACATTCATCTGAATGATTTTATAGACATAAGATAATAATGAATCCAATTTTATGTATTAAAAGACTATATTTTTTAAAGGCAGTTTTACCACATTTTAATGGTGTACTTATTTTAAAACTATATTTTAAAACTTTTATAAATTCTATTGAAAAAAAAATAAAATTAATTTTTAAAATAAGAATTTCAAAATTAGTTTAGGGTGAAATTTTGGTATTTTCTGAAAATATTTATTTTCCAGTGAATAGTGAAAATCCCAATTTCTATAAAAATGTCATTTTCAGTATATTAATAGTATAATTATGATTTGAATAGTAACTTCACATATGAAATTATACATAAAATTTAAGTATCTTATGAATGTAAATATAATATTTTTTTTATCATGGAATAAGTAAATAAATGTTTTGAAAATGATAAATTAAGTATTTGTATTTTTTTGATACATAAATGTTTATTCACAATTTTATAACTAAAATAATTATTTAAAAGAAAAATTATATTCATAAAATAGATTATTAAATTAATATTTTATTTTCTTAGGATTATGAGATAAAGTTTTGAGACCTTATTTAATTTTTGAAAGTGTTATATAATCATTTATAATTTTGAAATTGGTATTTTTTAAATAAATAATGATTTTATTTAAAAAATAAATTTCTCATATTTAAAAAATCATTTTCATAAAATAGAGTTCATTTTAGAATTATACACATCCAAAAAATGGTTAGGGTGATTTTTTTGGATTTTTCTAAAATAGTTTAAATTTTTGTGCAAAGTGAAATACGGTAATTTACTATATTTAATAAATACTTGAATTATTGAGTCATAGATGATGTATGGATAATGTAAGACCATAATCTCAAACCATACTTAATTATTTTAATATATTTAGTGATAATTATAAAACTATTCTTAGTCTTGATCCAAAATAATAAACAAATGAATAAAATATTCAAAAACATTCCTCTCCTCCCATTATAAATGCCACAACTCACCACCTATTTCCCTAAAATATCCAAAGCCATGAAGTTTGTACAATTTATACCCAATAATATTACCAAGAATATTCCCCACATCCAAGAGTTTATGGTCTAAAAAAGGGCCAAAAACAATTTCTCTCTAGAGGTTATCAAGGAGAAGAATTCAACAGGTAAAATCCTCTTTCACTTTCTTTATTTTATTTTCACTTTTTTCTGTTATAATATCCTCACCTCCTTAGTCCAAGTATGAATGATAATTATAGTATCTTATATATACTGGAATTTTATTTTTTTAATGTAAAATCCACCAAAAGACTCTTCTCCTTTTCCTTTTATTTTAAAGATTAAAATATCATTCGTGAGGTGCTGATTTACCACCTTTATGGACGACATGTTTTCATTTTTCAATTCCTCCTTCAATTATGGTCATAAAACCAATTTTTATGGTTAAAAAAGACCTTAATATGTTTAATATGACTTATTTAATATTTTTTAACCAGTATATATACATAATATTAATTCATAACACAAAACTAGTGTGTGATAATCAAAAAACCGCCAAAATAATCTAAATGATTATCACTAACATCTTATCTAATGATTCATCCACTCCTCAAATAACCAAATGAATTATATAAAATTTTAATATTATGGAATATCATAAATAACATATAATATAAATTCTAAAAAACAGTTTTTATTTTACATGATCTTCCATATGCGTATAAAAGTAAACCGATCGTGAAAATGAAGGAAACAAACTCTCTCGAACGATAAAAATAGTATTTTATAACTCATCAAAAATAAAATAAATGAAATTAATAAAATTATACTAAATTAAATACATATATAAAAATTTATGAATTAATTAATTAATGTATTTAATATGACTGTCTATGTAATGAAACAAAATTTTACCAATGGAAATTCCCTTCGTATAATTATGTCATATTACATGAAATCAAAACATAATGAACTAATAAGTACTATATGACATTTAAACATAATTTTTTTGCTTCTGTGATTTGAATTTCGAAAATATTACATACACGATTGTGATCAGTAAGATGTTTGGAGTCTGATAAGACAAACTTAATTTTTGGTGAATAGTAACCTACCATTATGAATAGTAACCTACCCTTATGAATGGTAATATGACCCTTATGAATATTAAATCATCCAAAGGTATAATAACCCCACCCTTGAATGTATAAATAAAATTTAGGCATCTTATATGTGATAATATAACTATAGTAAAAGTATTAGTATTTTTGTAAGTCATAAATAATTAATTATAATTAATTAATTAATTTAGAAGAAAATTTATTTTCCTAAAATGTGTTTATAAAATTAATAATTTTATGTCTACTGGTTTTGAGATAATATTATAAGTACTTAGGTAATTTGTGAAAGCATTATAAAGTCGATTATAGTTTTAAAATTTGTATTTTTCATGTAAAATAGGATTTTAATTAAAAATTAAATTAAAAATATTTAGAAAATTATTTTAGAAAAATGGATTTTATTTTTGGATTATACACATAAAAAATGGTTTGGTTGAATTTTTGGGATTTTTCTGAAATATTTTAATTTTTGGAGAATAGTAAAATATTATAATTTACGATAAATGATAAATAAATTAATTTTTGCATCATGTTTGAGTCATGGATGATGTAAATGTCCAATGTTTTAAACTCACATTCACATAATACTATTTTTTGTCACAAGAATCATTTCTATTTATTGCCTTATGGAAAAATAATAAACTAATTTTTAAAATATTAAGAAAACCCTCCTCCACTCCACTATAAAATCAACTCACACTCTCCTCTTCTCTTCACTCCTCTCAAGCCTTGTGTCTTTTCTAAATTATACTCAAATCTCTCCCTAAGCTCCTCCCCCATGTCCATCATCTCTTGGTCTCCTCAAAATACCAAATCATCTCCCCTTAATATGCTCTCAAGGAAGATTAAATTAAAAGTTAAATTCCTCTTTTCTTTTCTTTCATTTTCTTTTCATGTTCCATCGTCCTATTTTCTTTACTGACCTCTCCTTTTCCAAATTTTTTAAAAACTCCAATAATATAAATGTACTATAATTTTGTTATTATAATGGTATAATTCATTATCATCTCTCTTTTCCCCTCCTTTTATACGAAAGAAATGAAAACACCGTCCAAGATGTGTTAATTTATCACATTCAAGGACAACGAGTTATCAATTTCTATTACCATATTAAATTATGGTCATGAAACCATTTTTATGGTTGAAATATACTGTTAAATATTTATTTTATATTATTTTTTGTTCTGTAATCCTTTTTCACACATGGTGTAAAATAACAATACAAAACAAGTTAATTATGAGCAAAATCGCCAAATTAATCCAGGTGTTTATCATTAATATTTTATATAATGATTCATATTCACTCAAAATAACCAAATGAATTTTATAACAATGTAATATTCTGGTTGCTCACTAATTTCTTATAACTTCAATTCTTGAAAACCACTCTCATCATACATGTGTATCCGAACATGAATATAAGTGAACCGATCATTAAAACCAAGGAAGCAAATGGACCCGAATAATGAAATTGAACCTCATAACAAATCAAAAAGGTTATTAAAAAATTTTATAAAAAATCATTTACATGTAAAATATTTTCTTTAATAATTATTTAATAATCCTAGTTTTATTATTCATGTCCTTAAGATCAAGCGAAGAACACCATCAGACTTAAAGTAAGGGATCCTCTCTTTCTCACATTAATTCAAGAATATCCTCTATGTTATTCCCTTTTATGTGTAATTACTAATGATGGGTTATTATTTCTAACCTCCCCCATACTTCCCTCATGATGTGTAAAATATGAGAAACCTCTTTCTCTCTCATTAATCCCTCTTAAGTTCACCTCATACCATGCCGATATTTCGTAAGGGATTCTACCAAACCTCCTTTATTCCTTTGGCTTTCTCTATCATTATTTTTATCCAAATTACGTTATTTTTTATGTAAATATTATAAATTATGTTTATATGATCCAAACTCATGTATCAAGGTCCATTCATCATTATCTTTCATGTATATACATGTTTTTAAACGATTCCCTCCTTAATACTTTCCAATAATCAAACCCATTTTAAGGGAACTTCTCGAATTCTTACCCAATTTCAAGTGCACTATATCATCTATTTTAAGACACCATTGTTTTTATAAAATCAGTTTTTTTATTATGAAAACTTTCTTGTTTCACTTTTGGATTTATATAAATGATTTTCCCTTTTCAATTTTAAAGTCTCTTTAGTACTTTCCTTAAAATTGCACTAAATTGTTTTAATGCTAAAATTTCTTAAATACCCTTCTTACATGTTGTCACTTATTTTTGAAATCACTTACCATGATATATTCATATTTTACCTTATGAATATCTATGTATGTTCTAATTCCTTTCTTTCATGGAAACTTTTATAATATTCCCATTCATTATGCTTTATGACATGATTATGATACTCATCTCTTTCCATGGGTTCCCTTATGTTTATGATGGTTTATGTATAATTATACATGTGTAAAGAATATTCCTGAACATGTTAAGATTAGTGTGACCAAATATCGCTCCAATTCATTGGGTAAAGTTGATTCTCATGAGATGTTATGTGTAACGGTGTTGGTGGTTAGCCTTGATTCCTGCTACCATGTGCAGAGGTCTTGGTGGTTAACCTTGACTTGTGATCCTCTATGTGAAACGAGCCTTGAATTAGGATAAATTCATGTTTTATATTTCTGAAACATTACAATGAATCCATGTTTATTTGATCCCATGTTTGTATGTTATGATTCCATGTGTTCTGTGCCTTTTATTTTCATTATGTCATGCCCTCTAACCCATAAGCTAAAGCGTTATTACTATGTTTTTTCCCTTATTGGGATTTTAGTTCATCCCTTTGTTCATGTTATCCCTAGGTTATCCTATGAGGTTGTATTAACACAATGTAATTTAGGATCTCCTTATTAATATTAAATAAATAAATGTTTTATTTTGTCCCATGTATTCAGTTTTATATACCTAGTCTTCAAAGATGCTAGACTTTATGATCCTTGGCTTGTATTCTAATGTATAATTATTCTTAAAATCATATAATGTTATGTGTAAAAGGATAGGGTCACTATATTCTAGTAAATTAAGATCAAGTATATAACACATTCGGATATAAGGTAATGGTTTTCTCATCTCACCTTTATTTTTTGTGAGATATGCCTTATTCGCCACTATTTCATATGTGTGCTATATATATACTGCCCTTTGATGTATAATATCATGAATCTCATTATCTTAATGGTATTTAATGTTTCATTTGATGATTATTAATTATATGGGGTGGACATTTTTATTATTTTCAAAGTGGTAAGGGATTCTCCCCGAATCTCCATTTTTCATTTGGTTTACACATTCTCTCTCTTTACCCCAATGTAATTCTTATTTATTTTCATATAATTATTCTAAATTCTATGTATATGTTCCCAACTCATGTATCTCGATCAATTTATCTTTATTTTTTGGGGAAATACATGTTTTACAAGGTTCCCTTTTCAATTCCTCCCGAAAAGCAAGCCTGATTAAAGGGAACTTCCCAATTTCTTACCCATTTTCAAATACCATCCATAATCTATTTTAAGACACCGATATTTTTATAAAATCACATGTATTGTCATTAAAACTAATTTTTTCATTATTGGTTTTATACAAACAATTATGACTTTTTTCATTTTAAAAACTCTTATATTTTCCCTTAAATTGCATTAAAGTGGCCCATTTCTAAAGTTTCTTAGAAAATATTTTTACATGTTTTAACTTCAGCTAAACATCATTTATACCTAAAACATAATTCCATTATGATTCACTTTTCTTTCCTAGGATATTCATTTTTTACAATCTCATTTTATGAAAAATACAAATGATTTTCCAAAAGAAAACTTCTTTTTAATGTAAAGGGGTATTTATCTCAAGAATTTATCAAGGATATTTTTAGAGTATTTTCATTTATGATTATGTTTTAAATATTTCAAAGTGGTATGAGACAATTTTATTTAAATATATCTTTTTAAATCAATTATTTTATATATGAGGAATTCATTGGACTAAGTAATTGATGGGTGAGGCCCGCTATAGCCCCTCGATGTATAAGTAGGTCTCATGAGACAAACTAGACCAGGTTTTGGATGAGTTCATACCCATTTATGTAGAATTCTTATTCAGGGCATTGATGGTATTTTTATGATGTTTGTATTCCTTCATTATGATATTCTTAATTGGTAATCCATGTGATTATTTGACAAGTAGAATATTCATGGTTAAGTTTCATTATCATGTGATTATTTATATAGCCTTATTTATTAAATTTTTATTCCTGGCATATTATGTTCAAGATTACGTTTTAATGGCATGTGTTTTTAGTTATTCACCATGCCTTATTGTTTATATTTATTTATGATAGCTTCTAATGTATTATTTACCCTTACTGAGCATCTGAGCTCACCCCATACTTATGTTTTATTTTCCCTTGATATGTGAAGATGTTTATTATGAATAACTTGTTGGGATAATCTAGGAGTTTATAGATGTTTCCAATGGAGTTACTATGTAATCTCCCAGAATTTCCATATAATTTTTTATTATTATATGATATTATTTCGAGACCATGAAATTTGATGGCATGTAATACCAAGGCTCGGAGTTCCTGGAATATTCATTGAAAAATGTTGAGCTTTAAATAGCGTGCATGAGCAGTTTTCCTGAAAAAGTGGAGTAACTATGAAAAGGGTGCTCAGATCAGAAATCTAATGGAACCGTTGCATTTAGGATGGCAGGTTTAACCTAGGTGCAACTTAAGTTTAGTCGGCACAATCCTCTGGTGATAAAACCTAAAAATGGCATAATTGTAAATAAAATTATTAAATAAAATTATTTTATTTTAAAAATGATTATAACTCATGGACGGTAAATCAGATTAAAAATATGAGACCACCATTGAACTCATGAGGGTAGGCCTTCCTTAGCCAAACCCTAACATTGGATGGCACGGGCCAAAAATAAAAGTTAGTTTTTGGCCGTAAATAAAATAATTAATTAACAGTTATTTTAATTTTAAATCCTTTAACTTCTAAATGGTAACTCATATTGAAAATACAAGAGTACCATTTGATTCCTAGGAGTGTGTTTCCCTTAGGCAGAGCATAAGCTCGACTGGTGTGGGTTGAGGGTGAATGTTAATAATTTTTCAACTTTTTTTAAGGTACGTTCATTAAATGTGCAAGAGGGATTTTCTATCTTTTGAACTATCACTCAGATCGAAAATTTGAGGGAACTATTGAATTCAGAATTCTGAGATTCACTTTAGAAATGACTTAACTTCGGCCGAAAAGGGTTGAGCAGAAAAGTTATTTTTCATACTTTTCGATAAAAATAATAAAATAATTTTAATTAATTATTTTGGTTTCCTTCTCCCATTGGAGTGGCGGATGAAGACGATGTGGGGAAGCTATTGGGTGATGATGATGCGCATCAATGAGGCTTATTAATGGATTTTTAAACTCACAGCATAGTGACACTTTAATGACGTGAAACATTGACGTTGTTTCTTAAATAAAATAGCATAACGATGCGACATCGCATCATTATGGGAATTCTATGACATGATTCTATTTATAATTCAATGCGCTGGTAAAATGTGGATTAAAGAAATTTGAGGATTCTTTGGTGAACCTCTGATGGACTTCCACCCCAGTGAAAAATGAAGAACGCCAACAGAACTTCTTCTTCTTCGATGCCTTTCGAATAGAAGAACCGGAAAGCGACACTGACGTCTTAACCCCTCAAGGACGAACGTGCGGTAATGAACTTCAAATAGGTAGGGGTTATTTGATTTTAAAGTTTCCCCATTGTTATTTCTAAATGAAGAACACAGATTAACCCACTAACAGGTTAATATATGGACCATGCATTCTTGCAGTAGGGTGACTTCTTTGGGGTTTCTTTATCTAGGATTTAATTATCCTTGTTGTTCAAATTAAAATCCCTAGACCTCCATTGTTTTGTTAACTTCTAACATTGAGGGTAAGGGCCGACATGAACAAGGCCAAAGCCCCTCCTCTATGGGTGTTCTTCATGGAAAAACTCTAGAATAAATGGAATGTTAGTTTTGAGACTATCATGGTGGAGAAGACATTTCCCAGAGAACACAGGCACAAGAGGCACGAAGAATGGACCACCAGTGTGGACCCGGTGGTCTGCGGAAGAATCATCTGCCGCACCGAATGGAAGGCCGTAGTTAAGTAGGAGAAGTTGTCAGCTAAGCTGGTGGTTAGAGGTGGAGAACTCAGTCTCTCGACCATTTCGGAGACCCACAAACGTAGCACCAATCCACGTCCCGTGTGACAGGTCGTGGTCACTTGACCGAGGCAGAGGAGGCGCCCTATGGAAACCCTTGGGGAAATGGCGAGGCACAGACATGGATCCCAACTGAGTCTAGAAAGGGGAACCGACCGACCCGTGAACCCCTAGTGGGTCGGACACATACCAGTGGGCTAGACCCGCGCCTTCAGGTTGGATCCACGCCCCCTCGAGCCGGGCCAGACTGGACCGGGTCATCAGGCGACCCGGCGGGATGGACCCTCTGCCAACCCGGTTGGGTCCCACAAGGCCTATTGGGTCTGGCCCACTGGCCAAGCTAGAACAGACCGACCCCGAACCACAACAGGTCCGGTCAGGTCCATCAGAATGAACCGGGGTATATGGAACCCCCGGGCCGGGTTGGTCAGGTCTGTCTGACCGGGTCGGACCGTGCCCCATCGCAATCAGTCCCCTAGACACTAAAATGCTTGTATCTTGCAAACCGTACATCTGATTGATGATATTTTTGAGGAATTTGGACCCTCTTGACAAGGTGGATCTTTTGGCACATTCTATGGTAACTTTTTTGGATGTCAAGATGTGAAAAATGGCTTGAGGAGCGGTTTTCCCAAGTGTGTTACGTGCAAAACCCTACAGCTGGCTAAGATCTCAATATTGTTGACTTCTGACTATGTGTGACTCGATGGTCCAGTGGGAAGTGACTCTGTGTGACCCGGTAGGCCCATGGTGGGTAGCGGCTCTGTGTGACCCAGCAGACCCATGGTACTCGATGGGTGGAGTACCTCAGCAGGCTATAGTGGGGAGCGGCTCTGTGTGACCTGGCAGACCCATGGTACGCGATGGGGAGGGGTACCTAAGCAGTTCAAGGTTAGTGTGAAGCGGCTCTGTGTGACCCAGTAGGCCCACTGTAGTCGATAGAGAAGGAGTTCTCTAGCAGCCAAGGTGTTCAATGATTGTGAGTAATGATGCTACCATTACTACCCTAGAATATACCTGGTGTGAGATGTCTTGTGTTTCATGCTTTACTTTGAGAATTTTTGTGTGGTCTTTCCTCTTTTGTTTTTGGGTCCTTACTGAGTACTATGTTACTCACCCCCACATGGTCTCTACCCACATTCTTTGTGTCTGGTGAAGACGATCGACGTTTCAACAGGGGTGCTCAGGGAGACGGGACTGACAGACGTTACAACGGTGGACTTGGTGGCCTAGGACCATGCAGGGCCCAGTAGGACTGGGTGGACAGTGTTGGAGTTGGTGGCCTAGAACCAACTTCTTTGTACTTTATTCATTAATAAAAGCCTTATCACATCTTGTTTGTTCTTATACGTGACAATGCATGTGATAATGTCCTAAGGACAACTGTTGCATTAAAGGGTCATAGCAGATCCCTGCTATGATGAGAACCCGGAAGTGCCATAACAATGTTCTTGAATATATGTTCTATGTCCGGATGATGTTATTTGAGGGACACAAATAATACAGGCCATTAGGAGTGAGGACTCATAAAACTTTGAGGCACCTTCTCATGGTGTGCTCCCTTGGTAATATCCAGGAGGATATTATGAGAACGAGACCCGCCAATAGGAAATCCACATTTCATAGTGTCATTGGATGTTCCTATCTATGGATGTGTGTATTGGTCCTTAGACTTTAAGATTATTATTAATGGGTATTACAACTCATGCACTTAGATGTATTGATGAAAAATGTGACGACACACTGTTCTCAACGAGGTAGGATACGTTGGGTGCATCACGAGTAATACTGCATTAATAGATAATGCGAGAAAGGATTTGTCCCTTCTGTTCCATAACGGAAGTAGATATATCAGGCCCTTTCATGGAATTGATATAGCCTAAATAAATCCATGGCCATGGTAAGGTATGGGCGAGTTCAATTCCGGGAAGTCAAAGAAAGAATAATCGAGCACATGGGTTGATGGCACTAGCATGCAACCTGCTTAATTGGAGATATCGAGAAAAAGGGATTATATTACATGGTAAGCGTTCATAGGAGGTGAAACGTCATTGCGGTGTTAACTTCTTTCTCTATGGGTGTCTTGGCATGTTGTTAGATGCTAACCTTGGACTTTAGGCAAGCTCCGCCTAATGCCACTGCGAAAGAGGCCTAGAGGGTCACACACTATGTGTGTCCATGTATCTCAGTTAAATATTAATTTAACAAGTTAAATAAATATTATTCCCAACTGTGGTTTAATAATTCTTTAAGGATGCATGATCACATTTATATCGACACTAGTTATTCGAGAGAATCTATTGTGGGCGAAATAATATATTTATTAGCGAGTAATGCAGTTACATCTATTTAAGAAATAAATAGCAATTACTCAAGGTCTAATAAATATGGTGGAGAAAAATATAAAATAAAAGTACACGCCGTGTATATTAAATATACATGCTGTGTAGTTTTATGGAAAACAATTACACGCTGTGTATTAATTATTACATGCCGTGTAGTTTTTCAGTGGGTATTTTGAGGATATAATATTGTTTTATTAAATGATATTAATTATAATTAGCATGGGCGCATGTCAAGGAATTAATAATTCGACATGGGGTTTCAATAATAGTTAATGAAATAAATGAAACGCGTAACGCGTTTATTTATTGTCATAACTCTATTAACCTCAAACCCGATTATAAATATCCTCACAATCCCAACACTTTTCGAGATCCATTTTTTTGTGCACAACAGATTTGGAAATACTCTCAAGCCAAGAGAGAATTCCCTTTCCACCAAGAACGCCCTCATGTTACGAGAGTGAGATCCTCCACCAGATCAAGGCAGTTGAAGGTGGACATCGCAAGTGAAGGCTCTTCCACGCTAGCACCCAGAGATCCCTTCAGCGACATCCAGAGATACGTGGAACACGTGTTGATCACCGCTAGAGGAATCCTACACTTGGATTCTACGACACAACGATGGATCACAGGATCATGACCGGAGACATCAACGAAGAAAGAATTCCACCAAGATAATTCTTGTGAATTAATTAAATTAATTATAACCAACATATGATGATCCTATATATATGGTTCTGGGATTCCCTCTTAAGTTTTTCGTTCTTCATTCTATTCTGAAGATTTGGCATTTTAAATCATAATGGATCTCAGATTGAATGTTGCTTAACGTTAAAATTAAAGTTGGGCTCACCCACCAACGTACTTCCGATGTGCCTGGAACCTACAAGTGGTATCATAGGGGTCATATCATTGATTATAATTATTTAGTTTTTCTTTGGTGATTTAAGAATTTAATAATTTAGTTATTTCAATTCATGTTTAATCATTCTGGAAATCAGAATCTCGAGATCTGTTCCTCCTCCCTCGTTTCTCGTTCACCTCACAGAAACGAATTTTTCTTTTAATTTTGATTAAAATAAAATAGAGGAACTCATCCGGAGGAGCCAAACGTTTCTGGCCATACAACACCAGAATACACGGTGTGTATTTGGAAGTACACGTTGTGTAGTCTAGGTTCAATGCATTGACTGGTCCACCAAATCAGGTCGTGTATTGGATTCTTTCTAAGAATTTAAGACACCATGTGTTGACCAGAAACAGGTGTCACGCGTTTTCTGGAATACACGCCATGTTGTTCAATGAACACAGTGTGTAGTCTCTTCGGGTTAGGGTTGGGCCGTGTACTCCGTACACGGCCTGGCCGACTAGAAACTGTGTAATACGGAAACTACACAGCGTGTGTCCCACTGTACATGCCGTGTACTCCGAAAATTTCAGAATTACATTAACACGCCATGTCCCCGGGCTTGTACTTCGGATGGACGGTGAAGAAAAGTACACGCCATGTAGTCGGAACTACACGCCATGTACTCACCCAAATTACGCAGATTTATTAAAATTTATTATTATATTATACAAACCGTTGAGACGTGTACCATGGTGTAGGCGTAAAGTTGAGGCACAACACGTGATAGGTGTTTTATATATATGTGTTTAATTTAACATCTGCGTAATAAATGGGAATTCACCAGGTTTCATCCAAGGTACAAGTTACATACAAGGATAATTTTAAATGAATTTATTTGTTTAAAATTATGATGGATGAGAATCTCAATGAAATTCAGAAAAAGGTTTTAAGATAAAAGGATTGATTAATTAAATATAATTAATTAATTCGAGCGTGATTTATCTTAAAAAATAATGATTAAAGAATTGAATTCTAGTTTTATTTATGCATAAATATCGTTTCATATATGGATGATCATGAGCTAGACCAAGACCTTTGTATGTGAATGGTTTCTTTTAATTTATTTATTTAATTTAAATTTGTTGGCCTGCGAGCCATATCCTCATTAATATGTAGGGCATGCGCGCCCAAGGATTATTTTATGTAAAAACCCCTTTTTACCCCTCACCTGTGTGTGAGATAAATGCATATGTAATGGATGGAGCTCCCAAGATAGTGGAGGCGGCTCATGTCAGGAGCCAAGGCGAAACCAATCCCAGGAGATACAAAGGTGGACAGGTGGAAAGTTGTAAACACGAACCCGAAAGGTTCAAGGTGTTTCTCCCCTAGGTCTTAAGTTAGTTTATCAACCACTAGATAAACTAACCAATATAAAGGCTCATGATCATACCATTTATTTTATTTCTGTCAGTTTCATGGTTTATTTATTGTGGGTGTGTTGTCACGATCACACAATTAATGAATTAAACGAGCATGCAAGATGGAACTAAAATAAAACCGGCTTATACGTAAATATTATCTTTGACATGGTTAATCACTTAAGTAAATCCCACTTAATATTAATAATCATGTAATAAAAGATAATAAAATGTCAATTTATGTATAAGGATAAAATCTCTCAAAAGAAATATTAAGTCGACATAGCCTTCCATAATCTTGGTTAGAATCGAACCATAGTTCAAAGTGCTTGACCAACCCTAGTTGGTGTGCTTTCAATTATCAGGGAATACTAATTCAAGGTTTTGGGTTGACTTGACTTGGTTCGCATCAAGGGTTGACTGCCACAGCAAGACTTGGTGTGACCAAGAGGCAAAGGTTGAGGAAATCCAAAATAAAAGTATTTCAGGATTGGGGAGTCCACTCAGCTGATCAAGAAGCTGCGAGTTAATGCAGTTGGCATTTGGAATGCCTACCTAAAACCCTTAAAGTTGCTTGACCAACCCTAGTTGGGGTAATGAGAATGTCAATATGAATCCTTTCCACTAGAATATTCAGGAAACAGAATATTCCGAAATCAATGGTGAGGGCTATTGGATTTCAATAAAATAGTAGGAGACTAATAAGTATTAATTAATTTATTTGTCTCAATTTTTTAATAAAGTACTAAACCTTTGATCATCTTAATTTGTAGAAACGGTAATAAAATGACTTCAAACATATCATTTCACACCATACTCAAGAAGGAAAACCTTCTCATCAACACCAATTTCCAAGAGTGGAAGAGGCATTTACATGTCGTCCTTCGCCATGAAATGAAATTATATGTGCTGGAAGAGCCTATTCCAGTTGTGCCTAGGAAAGAGGCTAGTGATGAGGAATTATATCTCTATATGAAACACATGGATGATGCCACAGATGTCTAGTGTTTCATGCTATCGACCATGTCTAATGAGCTCTTGAAGCAACATGAAAACATGGACGCGTATAGCATGATGTCTCACCTTAAGGATCTCTACCAAGAGAAGGCAAGACAGGAGAGGTATGAGATCTCCAATGCTTTGTTTACCACGAAGCTTGGAGAGTCTATTCTAGCTGGGCCTCATGTAGTCAAGATTATTGGCTACATTGAATGCCTGGACATCTTAGGGATTAAATTCCCGGATGAGTTGCGTACAGATCTCGTCCTATCATCACTGCCCAAGACCTTCTCTAGCTTCATTGTCAACTAAGCATGAGTGGTAATGAGAAGATTCTATCGGAGCTTCTGACCTTGATTTTCCAGGTATATAAGGACATGGGGTGTGACAAACCCGCGGTCTTTATGGTGAATAAGAAAAGGAAGGACAAGGAAAAGGGGCCAAAGACTTAAAAATGGTCTGAATCCCCCGAGCACTATCCCTCCAAGAAGGGGAAGATCCAGAGGTAGGGAAAGAAACAGGAGGTGGTGTGTTTTTCATGTGGCAAGCAGGGCCACTGGAAGAGGAACTGCACCCAAAAGCATGGGGATGCTAAAGGTTCGTTTGTTATCGAGTGAAATCTTTCTATTTCTACACATTGGGTATTAGATACAGATTGTGGGGCTCACATCTGTATTCAAATTCAGGAACCAAGTAGATTTATAAAGATCGCCAGAGGAGAGGTGGATCTTCGAGCTGCCAATGGCGCAAGGCTGGTTGCATTGGCTATTGGTGACTAACACCTCTCATTGCTGACTGGGATGATTTTGGTTTTACAAAACTGTTATTATGTGCCTAGTGTTACCAAGAACATAATTTATGTATCTTGTTTGGATATGGATGGATTTATTTTCAAGTTCGAAAATAAGGGTTATCTCTTTTATAAGAAAAACATATGTTATGGTATGGCACATTTGAATAATGGTTTGTATGTATTAAATTACAAAAACCAAGTGTTGGCAATCGATAACGAAACAAACTCACATGACTCATACATCACCCAGTTGTGGCATCACCTCCTTGGTCATGTGAACAAGAAGCGCTTTAAAAAGCTCTGCCAAGATATCTATTTTGATATATGTCATGCTTGTTTACAAGGGAAAATGACCAAGCCGCCTTTTGGTGGACAGGGTGAAAGGGCCACAAAGATTCTAGAATTGGTACACATGGATGTATGTGGACCATTTCCAGTAGAAGCTAGAGGTGGATATTCTTACTTCTTTACTTTTACTGATGATTTGAGTAGATAGGGATTTGTCTACTTAATGACGTATAAGTTGGAAGCCTTAGATAAATTTAAGGAATTCAAGAATGAAGTAGAGAACCAGCTTGGTAAGAAGATAAAGAAACTTCGATCAGATTGAGGTGGAGAATATCTGAACCAAGAGTTCATCAATCTTATACGGGAGTCTGGGATTCTATCTCATCTCACTCCTCCTTATACACCACAGTGGAATGGTGTTAGTGAAAGGAGGAACCGCACCTTTTTGGACATGGTGGGGTCGATGATGAGTCATGCGGATCTTCCAATATCCTTTTGGGGATATGCATTACAAACTACAAAATACACATTAAACCGAGTACCAACTAAGGCGGCAAATGGAATTCCCTCCGAGTTATGGAATGGAAAGAAACCCATTTTATCGCATACATGTGTATGGGGATGCGAGGAATTTGTTAAGGCCTTCTCAGGAAACTAACTAGCACCCCGGGGCATGAAGTGTATCTTTATAGGATATCCCAAGGAAACAAAAGGATATTACATATATGACCCTCAAGACAAGAAAGTGACTGTCTCCAGACAAGCCATATTTCTTGAGAGGGAGCACATTCTCAAGAAGGATAGTGAGAGCAACATTGACTTCGATGAAGTTTATGCTCAAGATACACAATAGTTGGTACAATAACAAGTTTCACAGGTCCCTATGGAAGAGGTTCCAGAAACACAAGTACTGCATAGGAGCTCAAGAGATGTAAGGGAACCAGAGAGATTTGGTTTCCTAGTCATCGAGGATGGTGAATCATTATTGTTGGACAATGATGAGACTCTCTCCTACAAGGAAGTAGTAGAAAGATAAGAAGCTGCAATATGGCTAGAAGCTATGAATTCTGAGATGGATTCCATGTATCAGAACCAAGTTTGGGTTCTGTTCGATGAGCCAGTTGATGTAAAGCATGTTGGATGCAAATGGGTATTCAAGAGAAAGATGGACATGGAAGGTCAAGTTAGCACCTATAAAGCAAGGCTAGTGGCTAAAGGATTCAGAAAACGTCAAGGAATTGACTATGATGAAACCTTCTCGCCAGTTTCCATGTTTAAATCCATAATAATCATACTTTCCATAGCAGCTTACCATGACTACGAGATTTGGTATATGGATGTCAAAACAACATTCCTTAATGGGAACCTTCAGGAAGATGTCTATATGACACAACCAGAAGGGTTTGTGACACTAGGTGAAGCCAAACAAGTTTGCAAGTTGCAGAAATCTATTTATGGATTGAAGCAAGCATCCAGGTCATGGAAAATTTGATTTGATGAAGCCATAAATGAATTTGGTTTCATTAAGAACAAATGTGAGCCATGTGTTTATAGGTGGTTTAATGGGAATGCGGTCATTATCCTAGTAGTATATGCTGATGACATATTGCTTATTGGAAATGACGTACCATCCTTATAGTCAGTTAAGGACTGGTTGAACAAGTGCTTCTCCATGAAAGACTTAGGTGAAGCAGCCTACATTCTAGGGATCAAGATCATTCTTGATAGATCCAAGAGGCTTCTTGGACTAAGTCAGGGTATATACATTGACCAGATACTAAATATATTTAGTATGGAACAATCCAAGAGGGGATTGGTTCTAGTGTCACATGGATTACATATTTCTAAGAAAATGTGTCCTCAGACACAATAAGAGAAAGATAGAATGAGTAAGATCCCATACGCTTCGGCTATAGGATCCATCATGTATGTCATGTTATGTACCAGGATTGATGTTGCCTATGCACTAAGCATGGTAGGAAGATATCAAGCAGATCCAAGAGAATAGCATTGGACTACTGTTAAGACTATCCTTAAGTATCTGAGAAGAACTAAGGATATGTTCTTGGTGTATGGAGGAGACAAGGAGCTTGTCATCAGAGGGTATGATGATGCTGGTTTTCAGACAGATCAGAATGATCTAAAGTCAAAATCTGGATATGTTTTCTGTCTCAATGGAAGAGTTGTGAGCTGGAAGAGTTCAAAGCAGCCAGTTTTTGTTGATTCTACAGTGGAGTCCAAATATATAGCGGCTTCTGATGCAGCCAAGGAAGCCGTCTAGATTCAGAACTTTTTCTAGGAGCTTTATGTGGTGCCTAGCAGTAAATATCCCATTACATTGTATTGTGATAATACTGCAGCGGTGGCTCTTGCAAAAGAACCAAGGTCACATCAACGGACAAAGCACATACTCCAGAAGTATCACCTCTTGAGGGATTTCTATCAAAGGGGTGAAGTTGTAGTGAGCAGAGTGTCCACGGAAGAGAACGTGGCAGACCCCATGACTAAAGGCCTATCTCAGTAGAAGCATAAATATCATGTGAGAGCTAGCGGGTTAAAGGTTGTTAGTGGTTGGATCTAGTCCAAGTGGGAGTCTGTTGGAGTTGGTGGGCTAGAACCAACTACTTTGTACTTTATTCATTATTAAAAGCCTTATCACATCTTGTTTGTTCTTCTGCGTGACAATTCATGTGATAATGTCCTAAGGACGGCTCTTACATTAAAGAGTCATAGTGGATCCCTTCTATGATGAGAACCCGGAAGTTCCATAACACCGTTCTTGAATATATGTTCTATGGCTAGATGATGTTATTTGAGGGACACAAATAATACAGGCCATTAGGGGTGAGGACTCATAAAACTTTGAGGCACCTTCTCATGGTGTTCTCCCTTGGTAATATCCAGGAGGATATTATGAGAACGAGACCCTCCAGTAGAAAATCCACATTTCATAGTGTCATTGGATGTTCCTATCTACGGACGTGTGTATTGGTCCTTAGAATTTAAGATTATTACTAATGGGTATTACAACTCGTGCACTTAGATTTATTGATGAAAACTGTGACAACACACTGTTCGCAGTGAGGTAGGATACGTTTAGGTGTGTCACGAGTAATACTAAATTAATAGATAATGCGAGAAAGTATTTGTCCCTTATGTTCCATAACGGAAGTAGATATCTCAGGCCCTTTGATGGAATTGATATAGCCTAAATAAATCCATGGCCATGGTAAGGTATGGGCGAGTTCAATTTTAGGAAGTTAAAGAAAGAATAATTGAACACATGGGTTGATGGCACTACAATGCAACCCGCTTTATTGGAGATATCGAGACAAAGGGATTATATTACACGGTAAGCATTCGTAGGAGGTGACATGTCATTGCGGCGTTAACTTCTTTCTCCATGGGTGCCTTGGCGTGTTGTTAGACGCTAACCTTGGACTTTAGGCAAGCTCCACCTAATGCCACTGAGAAAGAGGCCTAGAGGGTCACACACTAAGTGTGTCCATGTATCTCAGTTAAATATTAATTTAACAAGTTAAATAAATATTATTCTAGACTGTGGTTTAATAATTATTTAAGTATGCCTGATCGCATTTATTTCGACACTAGTTATTCGAGAGAATCTATTGTGGGAAAAATAATATATTTATTAGAGATTAATGCAATTACATTTATTTAAGAAATGAATAGTCATTACTCAAGGTCTAATAAATATGGTAGAGAAAAATAGAAAATAAAAGTACACGTTGTGTATATTAAATATACATGCCGTGTAGTTTTATGAAAAACAAGTACACATCGTGTATTAATTATTACACGCCGTGTAGTTTTTTAGTCGGGATTTTGAGGATATAATATTGTTTTATTAAATGATATTAATTATAATCAGTGTGGGTGCATGTCAGGGAATTAATAATTCGACATGGGGTTTCAATAAGAGTTAATGAAATAAATGAAACGCGTAACGTGTTTTTTTATTGTCGTAACTCCATTAACCTCAAACCTGATTATAAATATCCTCACAACCCCAACACTTTTCCAGATCCAATTTGTTGTGCACAAAGTATTTGGAAATACTCTCAAGCCAAGAGAGAATTCCCTTTCTACCAAGAATTCCCTCAAGTGACGAGAGCGAGATCCTCCACCGGATCAAGGCGGTTGAAGGCGGACATCGCAAGAGAAGGCTCTTCTATGCTAGCACTTGGAGATCCCTTCAGCGATGTCCAGAGATACGTGGCACACGTGTGGATCACCGCTAGAGGAATCCTACACTTGGATTCTACGACGCAATGACGGATCACAGGATCGTGACCGAAGACATCAACGAAGAAAGAATTCCACCAAGGTAATTCTTGTGAATTAATTAAATTAATTATAACCAACATATGATGATCCTATCTATATGGTTCCAGGATTCCCTCTTAAGTTTTTCATTCTTCATTCTATTCCGAAGATTTGGAATTTTAAATCGTTATGGATCTCGGATTGAACGTTACTAAACGTTAAAATTAAAGTTGGGCTCACCCACCAACGCGTTTCCGCTGTGCCTGGAACCTACAGACAGGATGTACTAATTCATCTTCCAGTTTCTTCCCAACTCTCATGATCAGGTGGGGTTTACTGTGGAAGTCCATCAGGGCACTTTTTGTACTTTACAGTTTTCATTACTTTTTCATGGGTTTGTATTTTGGCCCACTTTCTTTCAGTTTTACTTGTACTCATTTATTCAGTGGTATGTTGTTTCCTTTTTGTGATTTGGGACTTGGCTGGGCGTGTGTGTGTGTACAAGTATCCAGGCTAATGCCTCCCATTTTCAGGTTGACGCCTTCGGTGTTAGTCGCCAGCCCCTGGCCTTCGGGATATGGGCTTGGGGTAGTCATGGAATGGGCCCTGGGGGACGGGTCATGACAAAGTGGTATCATAGGGTAGTTGGTTCCCCCTCAAAGATCGGTAGTCTGTGTTTTTCTTAGAGAAATATTTTTAAATGTTTTGAGTCTGACTTTCAGATTTGGGGATTCCAGTGTTGGTGTGGCGGTCGATGCATCCATACACCAGGACCTTGAATTTTTCTTTTCAGCTCAATACATGAAAACACTAGTTGAATAAGTGTCTTGTGATTTTGAATAAGAGTCATCTCACAAGGTATAATGTTCTAACCATGGTACATCTTGATCTATCTTAGGATACCTCCATGTAGACGACCAGCCAGGATCCCGATACGAGGTCATGAGGACATCCCACCTAGCAGCGAGGTGTCCTTTCAGAGACCAGTGCTTAAGATAACCCCATCGGGTGGTGCACTAGTGCTACCACCACCCTATGGTCAATATCTACTATCGGAGGTTTCGGTAAAGGATGTTTGTAGGCTCAGTTACCTATATGAGTTTCAGAGACATAGACCTCCCAGGTTCAAGGGAGAGACGAATCCTCGGGTCTCTAAGGACTGGCTAGAGGCTGTGACACGAGTCTTACACTTAGTGAGGACAATTCATGACCAGATGGTGATATTTACGGTGATCCTTCTACAGGGATTAGAAGGGAGATGTTAGATCTTGACCATCTACACTCATGATAAGGTGACGCTCACTTGGGTTGACTTCAAGAGGCTTTTTTGGGGGGAAAATTCCCCGCGACATTGCGCTCTGTGCATATTTAGGAGATGCTTTACCTACAACAAGACAACATGACAGTAGTCGAGTACTCAACAAGGTTCACAGAGCCTTCCCTCTACTCTATAGATATGGTGTGAGACACTTTCTTCAGGGCTTGAGCCTTTGAGTAGGGACTCATGCAAAAGATTAGGGCTTCAAGGGTGTATCTCAGCATTCCTACCCAGGTCGGGGTGCTAGAGCAATCCCTTCTGATGGAGAGCTTCTTGGAAGAGCAGGTGCCCACAGTTAGAGCTACCAGTAGACCCCAGGTAGAAGAATCTTTGGAAGGAAACAGACAATAGATGTGTGGGCCCAAGTGGGCTAGGTATTTTAGAGGCCGACCCCAGGACTTAGGGTCGGCAGTGCGAGGTTCCCAGCCCAAATGGAGTTATACGGGGGCCAAGCATTGTTTTTAGTGTGGTAGGTAGAGACACATGGCACGTGACTGCCTAACCCACTGTACAGATGACTAGTAGATGGTTTAGGGGCCTCTAAGATAGCGAAAACAGTTTGAGCGAGGAGGTCCACAAGGCGGTGGATGTGGAAGGGGATCTAGTCGAACGATAGTCAGGTAGGGGCGAGCTTAGCTCCATGAAGTAGAGTATTACAACCATGACACCCCAAAGATGATCCTAGGTAAGATTTGTGTCTTCTCTACCCTATTTTCAATACTTATAGATACAGGTGTTAGTCACTCATTCCTTTACATGGCTCTCGTTCAGAGCTCATAGATTCTGTTAATGTCATTAGCTCGATCCTTATGGATAGAGACTCTTACAGGAGGGGATTAGATGATTAAACACTGGTGCCGGCAAAGTGAGATTACTCTAAGAGGTGAGAGATTTTGCTAGGATCTCCACGTAGCAGCTTCGAGGCCTTACGATGTCATCTTGGGTATGGAGTGGTTATCCACAGTCCATGCTTAGATTGACTGTTATAGGCTTATGGTGTGGTGTGTCCCCAAAGATGGGACAAGGTTTTCCTTCACTGGAAAAAATGAAACCCTTGCATCATAGGACATACTCTCTTAGAAAAGGGTGTATCTAATCACTCACAAGTTGTCTAGCCTCACCCTCGGTGCAGTGGAGGAAAGGAGTCCAAGTTTTCCTATAGTGGTGGATGAGTATGAGGATGTTTTTCCTGAAGTTGTTTTAAGACTACCTCCTCGTAGAGAGGTATACTTTTTCATCGACCTGTTCCCCAGGATTACACTGATATCCACATACACATATTGAATTTCTTGTGCAGAGCTTCGTGAACTGAGGGTATATCTGGAGGACTTGTAGAAGAATGAGTTTGTAAGGCCCATCATTTCACCATGGACAGCCCTGATGCTTTTTTTCTGAGAAGGAAGATGGGAGTTTGAGTTTTTGCATGGATTATTGGCACTTTAACCATGTGGTCATAGAGAAAAAGTACCCTACTACTAAAGGGTTGATGGACGCATCAATCAATTAAAGGGGTTATCCTTTCATGTGGATGGAAAGATGCTTGTAGGCTTTTTAGTTATTATGACAATGGCGATGGTTGGAGTGTCTCTAGGACTATGACTTTGAGATATTCTATACTCCTGGGAAGGGGTAACATGTTGGTTGAGGCACTTAGTAGGAGGACTGGGTTGCAGCTGCTAAGTGAGGTGAAAAAGTAGTTAGCCACGATGCAGGTATCCCTCATGGATGATAGTGAATCTGTTTACCTCTAGTTTATATTTTTTACTCCCCCACTCGTACAACGAGTCAGGGAGGCATAGTTGGGGGATGTTGACTGTGATTCCTGATGTGCTCAGATATCCTCAGGATGGGCTTCTGAAGGATTTTCTGAAGATTGGGAGCACATAATTATTTTTATAGGATGCACCACGGTACCAGTGATGCTACGAGAGGAGGTGTTGAAGGAGTTTCACACATCCCCTTTGGCGGTACATTCGGGTGTGGTGAAGATGTACCAGGACCTCCATCTTTAGTATTGGTGGCCAAGGATGAAGAAAGTTGTGGCAGAGTTCGTATCAAGATGACTCACTTGTCAGTAAGTGAAGGACGAGCATCAGGTGCCAGCAGGACTAACCAAGCCACTTGAGATACCAGAATGGAAGTGGGATGGTGTCTTTATGGACTTCATGACAGGGCTACCACGTATGTCTAGGGTCCACGATTCCATTTTGGGTAATTTTTGACCGACTCATCAAATCGGCTCACTTTCTACCCATCTGGGAGCAGGGGACAGTAGAGGTCTTGGGACACCTCTATGTTCAGGATATAGTGCGGCTTCATGGGGTGCCTTTGATGATCATCTTAGATCGCAATTCCCGCTTTACATATCAGTTGTGGAAAGGATTACAAGAGGTGTTCAGGACTCAGCTATGCTGGAACACAGCCTTTCATCCCCAGACGGATGGCCAGACAGAGCGGACCATTCAAACCTTGGAGGACATTCTTCATCCTTTCATCCTTTACTTTGTTCGTGGTTGGGAGGACCACCTTCCACTGGTGTATTTTTCATAAAACAACTTTTATCACTCCACCATTGGTGTGGCACTATTTGAGGCCTTTTACGGGTGGCCTTGTAGATCACCCATATGCTGGATAGACCTAGGGGAGTCATCACTCATGGGTCTAGAGTTGGTATGGGATACCACTGAGAAGGTTCATATCATCCAGGAGTAGATGAGGAATACATAGAGTAGGTAGAAGTCTTATGCCGATAGGAGATAGATACCCTTGGAGTTTGAGGAGGGAGATCATGTGTTCCTTCGGGTCTCACCCTAATGAGGATTGTAGAGATTTGTCTAGGAAAGAAAGCTATATTTGAGGTTCATTAGACCTTTTTAGATCATTAACAGAGTTGGAAAGGTGGCATACCACCTAGTTATTCCCCCACAGATGCATCGGGTGCATGATGTTTTCCATGTGTCATAGTAGAAAAGGTACGTTCATGATCCATTGCATGTCATCGACTGGGGTGAGATGGACATCGACGATGGGGTGAATTTTGCAGAGTTCCCAGTGGAGATAGAGTATCGATAGTAGCGGGTCCTACGTGGGATATTGATTCCTCTATTGCATGTCCAATGGCATCACAGGAATCTCTAGGAGAGCACATGGGAGCGAGAGGCTCAGATTCATGCCCAATACCCCCCCCCTATCTTTTTTTTAATTGGTTTTTTGGATTTCGAGGATGTAAATCCCTAAGGTGGGGAGAATGTAATGTCCTAAAATTTTTGTATAATTTTTTTATTATATGGAATTATTTTGAGACTGCAAAATTTGATGGAACATAATTCCAAGGCCCAGAGTGCCTAAAATGATCTGTTGAAAAATGTTAAGCTTTAAATAGCATGTGTGTGAAATTCTCCTGAAAAGTGGAATAAATCTTAAAAAGGTGCCTGAATTAGAAATTTGAGGGTACTTTTGCGTTCAGGAAGGCAAGTTTAACCTAGGAATGGCTTAAGTTTAGTCGGTGTAGGCCTCCAGTGAGAAAACCCAAAAATAGCATAATCATAAATAAAATTATTAAATAAAATTATTTTATTTCTCAAATTCTTATAACTCAAAAATGGTGACTTAAATTTAAATTATGATACCACCACTGAACTCGGGAGGGCATTCTTTCCTTAGGTAGACCCTAACATTGGCCAGTGCGGGCCAACAATGGAAGCTAGTTTTTGGCTGCAAATAAAATAATTAAGTAACAACTATTTTAATGTTAAATGCTTTAACATCTAAATGGTATATTAGATTGAAAATTCAAGAGTACCATTGGATTCATGGGAGAGTGTTTCCCTTATGCGGATCCGAACATCGATCGACGTGGGTCGAGGGTGACTGTTAATAATTTTTATACTTTTTTAAGGTACGTTCAGTAAAAATTCATGAGGGATTTTATATCTTTTAAACTGTCACTTAGATTGAAAATATGAGGGAACCGTTGAATTTATAACACCAGGATTCACCTAGAAATGACTTAACTTTGGCTGACAAGGGACGATCAGAAAAGTTATTTTTGGAATTTTTGAGAAAAATAATAAAATAATTTAAATAAATTATTTTATTTTCTTTCTCCCTTTAGAGTGGCGGACGTTGACGTTGTGGGGAAGTGACAGGGTAGCAATAGGGCGGAGATGATGCACATTAATGAGGCTTATTAATGGCTTGTTAAACTCAAAGTGTATCTGTAAGAACCCATATCTTCTTTTTAGGTATGTTTTCATTTCGGATTGTTTTTTAGGGAAAAGAAAAGTTTCTAGAAATTTCTAGAGTACACACTGTGTACTTATAAGTACATGTCATGTACTCAGGTGCCGCACATAGCCATATGTTGGCCATGTAACGGCCGAGAACACAACCATGTGTGGTGACCTGGAGACCACCTAAATCAGAGACTAGAAAAGGAAATTAAATGTCGTGTAGTTTTTAAAGAACATGCCATGTACTTTTTGTTTTTTCATTAAACGGAATGGGGTTGCATCTGATGGACAGAACCATCTTATTCTTCACCCATCTCATCCAAGAGTTTTTATACAACCACAAATATTCTCTGAACCCCCAACTCACTATCTGTTCTCCAAATCAAACTCATTTGGTTGTATTGGATCCACATTGGTGAGTTCTTTCTTCTTCTAGAACTTTATCTCCAGATTTCTTCTCTCTCATGAGTTATTCTTGGTTGAAATTTTTAAATATTTTTGTAGATATAAAGTGTTCTAGGGAAATTTAAGGCTTAAAACTCACATATATCGATATCATGATGCCAAGGTGGGTGTTTTGTGCCTTTTCATAGTTAGTCTTTGAGTTATATATGAAAAATTTCCCAATACCCCCGTTCAGGGTATTGCGTGTTTATGGTTTTAGCCCTGTTATTTCCTGATATGCCTTGTTTGTTTGGATAGGGGTTTATTGTTTATGAATAGGGTTAATTTTTCCATGCTATGGAGGTTTTCCCCATTTTTTCTTGTTTTGACTGTTTGGTTTAGTTTCATGTTAGGTTGTTTTCTTTCCATACCTAGTATTGTTAGGATGGAGTGATTATTATCTAACATGCTATGATATGTTGTAGATTGTTTATCCAAGTAGTTCTTGAGGTTTACTTTGGCTACCATGTATCATTGTGCACGATTGACTTACACAGGGCTATGAGAACCCGGTGTAGTAGACCATAGGGAGAATGGACGTTGAGGGCTTCTCGAGTGTGTCTGTTTTACTGTTACGTTACGAGACTATAGGGGTGATGGACGTAAGTTCTCCCTCAGAGTGTCTGTAGTTCATCGATGCGAGCCATGGGATAAATTGTACGTTTAGTGCTTCCTCGGAGTGCCTATTATTTACCGATGTGAGCCTATATGGGGAATTAACGGTGAGTGCTTCTGCAGAGAGTTAGTGCTAAATTTGAACCAGAGGGGTTAGACTGTGTGTACTTCCCAGAGGGTTTCTTATATTTGTTTTGTGATAAAACAGAGGGGTTAGGTTACAAGTACTTCCCAGAGGGTTACCTTATTTTGATTAACTACTTAATTTATATATGAAAATGAATGAAATTGAATTTGTAGGATTGTTTACTTTTGGGTACTTCCTTGTTTACTACTTCTCTTTGCTTATTGTCTGCCATATATATTCACTGACTATTAGGTACAGATCTTTGGGTGGTTGCCTACTGGGATTAGTCTCACACCCTGTTTGGGTCATGCTTTTGGGCGCAAACAGATTATATTAATGCAGGTATAGATAAGGGAAAGTGCCCTTAAACTTTAGGTACTTGATTGCTGTGGAGCTGGGGAGCATGGGACCAAGATGAGGCTTGTAATGTTGTGGAGCTGTTTACTACTTTTCTTTTGTACTTTGGTTTAGTACTGTATTCCAGCATTGTGATTTGTTTGGATTCTTTCCTATACATATGTATCATTCATTATTTAGATATGTTAGCTTCATCTGTTTATTACTTCCGTTGTTTACTTTTGGTATAGTATTATTACTTCTTCCTTTATTTTTATATGTTTACATCCACTGTGTTACTTTGTCAATGAAGGCATAGTTCCCCCACTATCACACCCAAGTCCCTCACTTCTAGTTGGAAGCCTCTGGCATTCGGGGAAATGTGCTTGAGGCCATGTGACCAACCGGGTATGGGGTGCCTCTGGGTGGCTTCTGGAACTGGTACGTTACAGTAGCGACACTTTAATGACACGAAACAATGAATTTGTTTCTTAAATAAAAGTGAATAACAATGTGACATCACATCATTATGGGAACACTACGACACACTCTTATTTATAATTCGATGTGCCAGGAAAATGTGGATTAAATAAATTAGAGGATTCTCTAGTGAACCTCTGATGGACTTCCACCCCAGTGAAGAACAAAGATCGCTGATGAAAATTCTTCTTCTTTGATGCATTTCAAATATCAAATCCAAAAAGCAACACCGACGTCTTAACCCCTCAAGGACAAACATGAGACAACGAACTTCAAAGAGGTAGGAGTTATTTGATTTTAAAGTTTCCCCATTTATATTTCTAAAAGACGAATGCATATTATCCCATGAATATGCTAATCCATGGACCGTGCATTCTTGTGGGAGGGTGACTACTTTGGGGTTTCTTTATCTAAGATTTAATTAACTTTGTTGATAAAATTAAAATGCCCAAACCTCCATTGTTTTGTTAACTTCTAACACAGAGGGCACGAGCTGACATGAACAATGCCCGAGCCCCTCCGTCGTGGGTGTTCTTCATGGCCAAACTCTTGAATCAATGACAATTCAGTTTTGAGTCTGTTGTGGTGGAGAAGACATTCCCTGGAGAACACGGGAGAAAGCAGCACGAATAACGGACCACCAGTGCGGACCCGGTGGTCTGTGGAAGAATCATCCAGTGCACCGGAGCTGGCAGTGGCCCTAGTGATAGTCGATAGGGGCCCTGGTGACTGCTGGTAGTGGCTGCGGTGGCAGCACACCGAACAGAAGGTCGCAATTGGACCAGGCTGCGGCATGGGAGGAGAAGCCGTCATCCGAGCCACCGGCTGGAGCTGGCAGATGCGGTCTCTCAACCATGTCAGCGAACTTCAGATGTGGCACTAATCTGTGTCCCGTGCTATGGGCCGCGGTCTCTTGACCGCAGTGGAGGAGGTGCTCGTGGCGACCTGCGGGGTGATGGCGGGGCACAAACACGGCTCCCAGCCGCATCCAACGAGGCAGACCGGATGGTGCCCAAACCCCCAGTGGGCTGGACCTATGCTAACGAGCTGAACCTATGCCGGCTGGCCAGACCCGTGCCCCCTCGAGCCAGGCCAAACTGGACTGGGTCGTCGGGCGACCCGGTGGGCTGGACCATCTGCCAACTGGGTCGGGTCCAGTGAGGCCAATTGGGTCGGGCCCATTGGCCAGGTCGAACCAAACTGACCCCAACCCACACCAGGTCTGGTTGGGTCCATCAGAATTAACTGGGGTATGTGGAACCCACGGGCCGAGTTGGTAGGGTCGGTCCGACCGAGTCAGACTGGGCCTCATTGCAACTAATCCCTTGGTTACTAAAACGATTGTATATTGAAAACCATACATCCAATTGACAAGATGTTTGCGGCGTTGAGACCCTCTCGATGAGGAGTATATTTTGGCACATTCTATTGTGACTTTATTGTCTGTCAATATGTGACAAATGGCTTGAAGAGCAGTTATAACAAGCACATTACGTGCGAAACCCTGCGGCTGGCTGAGACCTGAAGACTGTTGACTTCCAACTCTATGTGAATCGACGGCCTAGTGGAAAGAGTCTTTGTCTGACCCGGCTGGACCACGGTGGGGAGTGGATTTGTGCGACCTAGCAAAATCACGGTACTTGACAGGAAGATTACCCCAGTAGGCCATGATGGAGAGTGGCTCTGTGTGACCTATCAGAACCATAGTACGTGATGGGGAGAGATACCTAAACAGTTCAAGGTTAGTGAGAAGCGGCTATGTGTGACCTAGTAGGCCCACTATACTCAATATAGTAGCAGTTCTCTAGTAGAAGAGGTGTTCGAAAATTGTGACTGATGATGTTATCGTTACTACCCTAAAATATATCTTGTGTGAGTTGTCTTGTGTTTCGTTCTTTACTTTGAGAATTGTTATATGGTCTTTACTATTTTGTTTTTGGGTCTCTACTGAGTATTATGTTACTCACCCCTAAATGGGCTTCGCCTGTACATGTTGTGTCTAGTGTGAAGGACTGACGTTTCAATAGGGGTGCTCAGGGAGACGGGACTGACGGACATTACGATGGTGGACTTGGTGACCTAGGAACAGATGGGCCCCAGTAGGACCGAGCGGACAAGACGTACTACTTCAGCTTCCAATAGCTTCCCTACTCTCATGATCAGGTGGGTTTTACTATGGATGACCATCAGATCACTTTTTGTACTTTACAGTTTTCAGTACTTTTTCTTGGGTTTTTATTATGGCCCACTTTCTTTCAGTTGTACTTGTACTTAGTTATTCAGTGATATGTTGTTTCCCTTTTGTGATTTGGGACTTGGTTGGGAATGTTTACGCGTACAAGTATCCAGGATAATGCCTCCCACTTTAAGTTTGACACATTCGGTGCTAGTCGTTATCCCCTGGCCTTCAGGAGGTGAGTTTGGGGTAGTCACGGCACATGCCCCAGGGGACGGGTCATGATATACTATTTTTTTTTACTTTCAAGTTGTAATTTAAAACTTATGTATGTATCTAGTTTTCCAAATCTACTAAATTATTCAATCCTTTGGGATGATACCTCCTTGTTTATTATACCAATGTAATAAAGTAAGGCATGAGCTCTGGGCTACTAGGGTTGGGGTCTTTACATGTCGTACTCAAACGGATGTGAGATCTAGTGCCTCCTAAAAGAATATCCAAAAAATTATAAGTTAATTGAGGATCCCTATCAGATACTATAGTATATGGAACTCCATGCAAACAAAAAATCTCTCTCACATAAAAATTTTCCAACTCTTCAACTTTGGTTGTATCACGAATGGGTATAAAGTGATCCAATTTAGTCAGTTGATTGATCACAACCCATATCGCATTATTATTTCCCTAGGTACATGGAAACCCAACCACAAAGTCCATAAAAATATCATCCAAATCCAAGTAGGGATTGGAAGTGGATGAAGAAACCCCGAAGGTTTCTGGTGCTCAACCTCAACCTATTGACACATATAATAATGAGAGACAAAATGAAATGTCTCATCTCATACCTGGACACCATAATTGATGTCGCATTTCATATAACATCTTCATATTTCTTGAGTTCATATCCCATTGGGAATTATGGAAATCCCCCATAACATCTATCATTACCGCTAACGGTACAACAAAGCGATTCTGATAGCATAGAATGTCCACTTTTGAGAACGACTGCTCAAAAACTACCTCTCCATCATAAAGAGAGTCTATAATTCTACGGAAATCATATTCAAGATATTGTTTTTGAAAAATCATCTCTATAAAATCATATTTCAACTAAATACTGTCCAAAGAAACCTCATCCCTTGATTCCTAGACTCCAATATGAAATTGTGCAAAAAGAGGAATCAAGTTCCACTCTTCTGATGATTCCTTCACAGCCTGGGTTAGAAGTTTCTTAATCAAGTAATATTTTATGAAATTACCTTTCTATAGGGTATATTTTATGTCAAAGTCAAAATATTGTAGGTATTCCACCCAATGCCTCTGGCAGAGATTCAAATCTTTTTGAGAGAATATATAACTCTAGATATTGTGGTCTAAAAACAGGGTAAAAATTTCTCAATATAGGTAATGACTCTAACTCTTAAGTGTGTTCATCATAGATTCATATTCAAGGTCATGGGTCGGATAATTCTTCTCATGTTCCCTAATATGAAGAAACCCATAATAAATGACATGATCACCATGCATAAGAACACAACCCAAACCAAAACCCAATGCATCACAAAAGACCACATAGACCTGCCCAGCCTTTGGAATAGTCAACACTGGTGATGCAGTCAAAAGACTTTTCAACCTAAAAAAAGAACTCTGACATTTATCATCCTAAGAAACCGTTACTCTCTTCTGATTTAGATTAGGTATCATAGAATTCGACTTTGATAAGTCCTTAATGAACCAACGATAATAACCACCTAGACCCAAGAAGATTTGAATCTCAAAAACATTTTGTGGTTGTTTCCATGTCATAATAGCCTTTACCTTTTTAGGGTCAACTAAAATACCATGTTCCAACACCACATGTTCCAAGAATTTCACTTCCCAAATCCATAAATCACATTTTTAAATTTTGGTATATAGTTGGTGATTTCTCAACAATTCCAAAACTAATCATAGATAAAGCACATGATCCTCCTCAAACTTAGAGTAAATAAGAATGTTATCCCAAAATACTACCAAAAAGGTATCAAGATACTTGTATAAAATCATGTTCATTAAATCTATAAAGACTTAAAAAGTATTGGTTATACAAAATGGCATCAGAAGGTACTCATATTGGTCATACCTACTTCGAAAGGTGGTTTTCTGAATATTAGATTCTTTTATCCTCAATTGATGGTAACCATATCGAATATAATTCTTTGAGAACCACCTTTCCTCTTTTAACTAATCAAAGAGATCATCAATCCGTGGTAACAAATACATGTTCTTTACAGTCACTCGATTGAGTTTTCTAAAATCAATATATTGGTGTAATGAACCATCATCCTTCTTAGAAAAGAGAACATTAACTTCCTAAGGTGACACGCTAGGGAATATAAATCCTTTCTCTAGAAGATAATACAAATCAATCTTCAACTCTTTCACTTTAGCTAATTCAAGGTGATAAGAATAAATAGATACGGGTTAAGTACCATACAATAAATAAATATAAATATCTACTTACCTTACCAGGGAAAACTAGCAAAGTCATAAGGAAACATGTCAGGAAACTCGATGAAAACTAGAGGGAGATCACCCCCATAGATTCATGTTATAGATAAAAAACATAGATATTACTTTCCCTAACATTGGAGAAGAAGGTATGGTTCTACTCAACCTTGGGTATCATTCTCCTTGAAAGATACGAAACAAACCATTAGGTGTAGTAAATGAGACCCATTGAAAATAACAATCAATCTAACCTTTATTGACAATGATCTAATCCATCCCAATTGTGATGTAAATTGGTTTCATGTAGAGTATTAGAAAACTTCAAGAAATATCGACGTATGATAGAGAGAAAACACAATCGGGGCTATGAAGGCCATGTTCTCTCTTCGTACCAAGGGGTGTAGTAATATCCAAGACATAAGAAAAAATCTATGTAGAAATATTTAACATATTAATAATATAAGTTGAAATAAATTAATGAAATGCACCAGTATCAAATAAATAAGTATCTAATAATGAAGATATAGTGATGGTGCATCTCATGGTCACTGGACCTGTATCTGCTTCCTCTAAAGACTCTTCCATTGCTTGAAGAAGTTTCATTCCAAATGCATGTGGCTGCAACCATTTTATCCTTGAATAATTTGATTTCTCTGTAGTTTTAGGAGGAGTTCATGATCTTGTTCCACTATGAGTAATTGAATAAATGTGGTATAATTTCTTTAAGTGTCCTAAGAATCCACAAGAACCACACACCTTGGATGCCTCAGTGCAAACCCTCTTAGAATTTTAGGTCTTTCCACACTGGTATCAAATAAATAGGCCTCTTCTAGGTACTTCGGGAGGTTTATAATGACCCTACCATCAAGAACCAACATATGAATCATCATGCATACTCTTTCCTTTAAAGTAACCCACACTTCCATTGGGAGAGAAAGAAACTCCCAATAACTTTGAATTTCCAACAAGGACCATTTTAACCATTAGTTCTATATCCATCACATCAGCATAAGAAGTAAGTTTCAACAAGAAAACATGAGAATTAATATCATGTCTAAGTCCCAACTTGAACTATCAAGACTTTATCTTCTCATTCTATACTATCTCAAGTGTGAAATTCATGAGCTCAGCAAAATGGTTTGCATACTTTGTCACAGTCCTGTCAGCCTTCTTAAGTTTGAAAAAATCCATAGACTTGACCAAAAACATGAAATCAGGATAGAACTAGTCATTGAAAAGAACATTAGAGTCATTCCACTCTAAGCCCTCGTGATTCTTCGTCATCACCATAGTGTCTCACTATCTCCTGTATAATCCTTTCAACATGAAGGTGACACGCTTCACCTTGATTTCTTCTTATGCCTCCAAGAACCCAAACAAATGCTCTAACTTGCTCAACCATTCCTCAACCTATTGAGGATCATTTGATCCTTTAAACATTGTCACCTTTTGTTGAAGTAATTATTGAGAACATCCCTTTGAGGCTTCATGGATAGAGACTAAATATGAACTCATGGTGGTTCCTGTCTCAGAGTTTAGACAGTATGCATGATCACCTCAACTAGATTTGAGTTCACAAGAGGATTGGATCTCTGAGGTTGATTAGTAGTTTCCTCCTAGATATGATTCACACATCTTCTAGATGGCATGATGCTACACAAAATCATCAGACAAAAAATAATACATCATATTAACACTCAAATAGAGAAACATAGAAAATTAACCCCAATATATAGACACAAGATATGGATTTCAATCTATCCAAATAAAAAGTAGGGAAAAGACTAGAACTAATCCTCAAGATACCTTTCCCAAACCACCCCTGGTGACTTAATTTTTGTTATGGTGAGATATGGATAGACACTCAGTCATAACTACTTCCTAGTCCAGAGATATTACACAAAACATACTGATTTCAAGACACTAAGCTCAACCTACCTTTGATACCACTTTGTTACGAACCATCTCGGGTACCTTGGTAACCCGATAACCAACTCCATCCTTACATAGCCTGAAGGGTGTTCCCAATCCCCACAGGTTGGTGACTAGCACCTGATAACATAAAAAAAGAAAGTGGGAACAAATTTTACACAATCATTGCAGAAGTAAGATAAAAAATCAATATGCATACAAAAGAAACTCCACTGGGAGATGTTTATTAAAATTCAAATAGGTATAAACAACACAAAATACTACAACAAAGTTCTAGTAAAACAAGATAGATAAACAACTAAAGGCCCAATGGATGAAACTCTCTAAGTCCACATATCATTAGTTAGAACTACCTCCAAGTGGTGATTTACCCCTACTCAAAACTAGAAGGAGAAAATATACAAACACCTGAAGGAATTGGTAGGGTGTGATCTAAAATCTTAGTAGGGGATCACCAAGTATTACATAATAAGATTTCAACATTTAATTAACCAAATAAAGAGCTTTAAATTTTCAAAAAAATGGGTTTGGTATTTCAAAATCATATTTTAAAAAAATCATACTTAACATTTCAAATGATGGAAATAATTTTCAAAATATGGAAATACTTTTCAATAGATTGTGATTTACTCAAATATATTAAACAAACACTTTTCTATAAAAAATTTATATAAATCATAAGTCATGTAAAAAAGTTCACATACATTTTCATACATTTATATCTCATATATAAACAAGCGAGAAACATGATCATCTACCAAGAGGTATAGTAGATCCAAGTTATGGGATCCTCACACTCTCATGTGATAAATCCTAATGTGTACACATATCCCACGAAACTATCAATATAGGAATCATTTATGTCTCACTGGAGAAATAAGATGTGTTATCTAATGTTATTTTAGTGTTTTAAAATGTCAATATAGTGATAGAGCATTCTCATCCTAGCATGTTTATACCAAAGTAACTCACTAACTACCTAGGATTGCATGTGATCTAGTAAAATTAAATTATAAACAATTTATTTCAAGCAACCTTAAAATACAATTAAATCTCATCCTATATTTCATAAAGTACTAATTTTCTATTTGAAAACCAAAATGGGATATTAATAAAAACATGTACTTTACTAATATAAAACCCTATGGTTTTTATCAAAACCATTTTAATCCATTTTCACAAATAAGAATTTTAAATCAATTCAAAATTTGATTTCATAATTCACTTCCATAATTTAATTCAACAATTTAATTCCAAAAAGTTTCCATCAATTTTCTAACAAACCCAAAATTCAATGGAATTGGTTTTTTTCACAATTTATCCATCAAACTCATTCCAAAACTTAAAATAAATATTTTAAATTTAACAAATTTCCATAAACATTCCCCAATTCAATGGAATTGGATGTTTTCCCAATTTCATGCAAAAATCCCATTTTAAAACCCCAATTCAATGGAATTGGGTTTCTCTAACAAAAAAATTGAAAGAATATTAAATAAATTCATGAAATTTTATTTAAATCAAACCATTGAATTTAAAGAAGAAATTTAGGTTTAATAAAAATTGGGCATCATGAAGGAACAACCTGCCTCAGGGTCATGGGATCTCGATTCACCAAACCTTAATCGGGATTCATCAATGAAGAATGATGATCATGAAATCCAAGAAACAAGGATCAAAACTATGTTTAAGATCCAAAATAGAAAGTATTAGATCCATGAATCAATATGGGGATCTAAAAAACCCTAGGTAGAAGAAGAGATATATAATGAGATAGAGAACGGGGTGAGGAAACTAACCAGGAGGAGATCGAATGACATTCGTTAAGCTTCTATCCGCTTCCAGGAGGGTGTAGTCTATAGAGGGGAAAAAATTTCCAATTGGATTCTCATGAGAAAGAATAAAATGTATGGGGTCATGTTAGGTTTATCTGAAACCTAAATTTAGGGTTTCGATATTTTAAATTTAGTTTTTTGGATTACTTTAATCTCATGCATGGTTAGCTGGGTAAGGCTGCAAAGTTTGAAAAACTATGCAGACTAACCATGCACCCCATTTCAATGGGCCGTACGGTTTCTCTTAAGAGGGTACATAGTATGAAAAACCATGTGCCAACCATGAAAACCCCTACTGCTTAGTTTTTCACGATTTGGCTTGAGAGGGTGCATGGTTTGGGAAAACCGTGCACCAATTGTGCACTAACCTAGAATTTTCAAAACTTTTAAAATTTCAACCCAAAATAATCCCAAACAAAACCCAACCAAATATTCATAAAAATAGGGGTTTAGGAATACCTAAAAATAGTACCATGATGTTACAAATAAATTAAGGGAAATTTTTGATAGACCCAAAAACACCTTGACTATAGGAACTAAATGGGTGTTTAGAAAAAAGGTTGATGAATCTGGTACAATAGTAAGAAATAAGGCTAGACTAGTTTCACAAGGGTATATTCAAGAAGAAGGAATAGAATATGAGGATACATTTTCACCTGTATCCATACCTGAATCCATTAGAACACTTCTTTCCTATGCAGAACATCTCAATTTCAAACTATATCAAATGAATGTCAAGAGTGCATTCTTAAATGGGTATATAGTTGAGGAAGTTTTTGTTGAAGAACCCCTTGTTTTTCAAAATCCTCATTTTTTAAATCATGTTTTTAAGTTAAAAAAATATTTTTATGGTTTGAGAAAATATCTTAGATCTTGGTATGATAGACTCAGAACTTTTCTTATTTCAAAAGGTTTTTCAAAAGGTATTGTTGATCCTACCCTTTTTATAAAACAAACAAAGAATCTTTCACAACAATTAAAAATTCCAAAAAAAATTACAAAACACCACTAAAGAAAGTTTATACCATGATTTTCACATCAACTTCACAATAAATTTCAATCAATTTAATCAATTTGAAACTAATCCATAAATTTATAAATAGAGGATTCAAGAGTGAAGTTTCCTGCCTCAAGATTTATGGAGAAAATGATGAATGGCGTGAGAACACCCATGAAACTAGGTTGAATCTCTAAAAACTCATTTTATATATATTCCCATACCATAAAAAATCCAAATTTAATCATATTTAGAATCCACTATCTTATATCTATCCACAGCGGATGTAGATCTAAGAAACCGAGAGAGATACAGAAGAAGATCTAAAAAACCACCAAGAACAACCAAGAATGAACACTTACCATGAGAATATGGATTCAAATCACCAATTGAAGCCTTAGGATTACTTCTAAGTTGATGAGGAGAGGTTCTCAAACATTTGAGACCGATTTAGGGTCACTTTGGGGAAAAAACAGGGCATTAAAACACAAAGCCAGCCTAGATCCACTTTTTTAGGATCTAGTTGTTTTAACCATGCATAGTTTAGTCGCACGATTAGGAAAAACATGTGAAAAAAATGTGCCATACAATACCTCAAAGATGAACCTCACGCAGTTGGATTGCACAATTACCAAACCATTAACCATCCATGATAAATCCCATTGTCTCAAGTTTCACAGTTTTTCATAGGTTACTACATAGTTTGGACAAACCATGCATAGCCCATCTGTCTTCCATTTTTCCCCTATCTCATTGTGCACAGTTTCCTATAGGTGTTGCATGGGTTTACCAAAGCATGAACTAGTAGAAAATTCTAAAAAACACTCCACAAGTTCTCCAAACTCTCCCAAACTTCACCCATATACTTTATATACTTAAAAAACATAAATAAACTGTTACTTACTTGAAACTGAGGTGCTACATTTATAGAAGTCCCGCATTGAAGGAGGAGGAGCATGAAGCACCCCTTTATAAGGTGGTGTGGATACCTCTCTAATAATAAGGCCTTCTCCTAGGGGATGCCTAAGGTATAGAGCCTAGGGAAATCAAAACCGTGCAATCTAGTCCCAAAGAGGACAATATCATGATCGTGGGATGAATTGGGCCATTAAAAATGGTATTAGAGCTAGTGTCCATTTGATGTGCTAGTGATAAAGTTGGTCCCTTCTAGGGGGAGGATTATAGAAACCCCACATCAAAGGAGAAGGAGCATGAAGCACCCATTTATAAGTTGGTTTGGATACCTCTCCCATCATGAGGACTTTTCCTTGGGGATGCCTGAGGTCCAGAGCCCGGGAAAAGAAAAATCGTGTGGGCTAGGTCCAAAGTAGAAAATATCATGATCATGGGCTAGACTGGGTCATTAAATAGGTTATGGGTCAAAGTTTATTTTTATATAAACTTCTTGGCAGCATGTGATTGTCAAGTGGAGAGGATTAAGTCTCAATTTAATAGTAATACTATTGTATTCATTTTCGTTGTGTGTTTTGTTTATTTTATTTCTATGCTTTAAAATTGAATCTGTTTTAATCTATAAAAAAATTAATTTGATAGTAAACCTTAATTAGTGTTTATATAATATTTTTATTGATTAAATTGATTTAAAAGGTTAAATTAATATTATATATTGTTTTAAGAGAGACTTGATCAATCTATGAGAATTATTTTAAAAGTTCAAGACTTATATCGATTTGTTGTTTTGGTTAACTGGGTTATTCTTAATAAATTGGTTGATTTTATATAAACCTATTTTAATATAAATTTTTATTGGGTACTTAATTCACCCCCCCCCCCTTGAGATACTCACTTCGACCAACAACCTAAACCATAATTAGGAAACTGTAATTTCATGGATTATATATATATTATTTTTAAATATTATATGAATTAATTTCAAGACCAGGTGTTGAGATAGCATGAGATTCTGAGTCCCAGTGTTCCTAGAACAATTTTTTGAAAAATATTAAAATATTAAATAGCACGCACACGTGATTTTCCTGAAAAATTGGAATAACTTCAAATGGGTGCTCGGATTAGAAATATGAGGACACTATTGTGTTCATAACATCAGCTTTACCCTAGGCATGATCTAACATTAGATGGCATAGGTAAACTATGAAAAGTAGTCATAGGAATTTTTAATGAATGAAATAAATTGAATTTTTTTTTCTTTTTCATCAACACAATGATGCTTTTTATTTTAATTAAATCTTTAGGTAAGGATCCGAGGTTAGGCTCCTAACCCTGTAATTTCTTGGAGGCTCTAGAGGGGAAACCCAGAAGATTTCTCTCGACGGGTGATGACGAGAATGTGGATCCAAGATCGATGAACGCTGTTCTTGATGGATCTCACAAAAGGAATTATATCTTCAATAGAAAGTGGTCCAATTCCTAGTTATGATGTGTTATTTCATATTTCCTTCCCCATTCTTGAATTCAACGATGAAAACAAACCAACCAATGAGTAGGTTGATCCATGGTTCGATTGTTACTTGTGGGATGGGTTATACTTTGAGGGATTTGAGGGGTTTTATTATAGAGATTATTTTTTTATTGGTCATTATTACGGGAATAGATTGTGTCTAGAATTAATAATGGCTGAGATTCGTTCATCGAATTTGTTCCTTGTTCATTTTCTCTCCCCCGATTGTTCTATGTGTTCTTCATTCTTCAACAGTTTTTGAACGAATGATTATTGCTCTTTTGTTTCTTTGCACAATGATCTGAAATTGAAGATCAAACATCAAGACAACCTCACAAAGGTGTGCTCGGGATAGATAGATCGAAGCAATTTGGGAGAAATCATTCTTCGGGTGAAATGAATCATATTTTATTTAATCAGTTTTTCGAGCCGATTAAAGGCCTAAAATCCCTCATTAGGGAGTTAGGGTGGTGAGACAGACCTCGATCTTGAGTTTCAATGTGAACCAAGCATCGGAGTGGAACTTGATGATCAATCGAGGCAAGATGGAGGAAGATTACAACTTTCTAGAAAATCCATAACACATGGTGTGTAGCCCCTTCTACACAGTGTGTGTTCATCAATGGACCACTCAGCGTGTACATGAAATGTACACAGACATGGGTTTGAGTACATGAGTTGCCTACACGGCATGTAATCCACCACAAGACATGGCCTGAATCAGATACATAGGTTACCCCATCTACTGGTACATGAGAAAGGTTACACGGGTTGACACCGTGTACTCGCACATATCCAGAGCACACGAGAAGACCCCAGATTGAAGGAAATGGAATGTAACTTCTTCTACATGAAATTTTCTAATGACATGGTCCATTGTACACAGACAGTACCCGGGTTCACGGGACACGGTGTGTGACCCTACTACATGTTGTGTACCCCTTTATACATGGATTGATTTTCTTTTCCTTTGTATCTTGGACAAGCTTTGATATATTTTTCTCCCTTTATTGTTTTCTTTGAAGGTAGGTACGAATCATTTTATATACATAGAATTATGATCCCTTTAATAGGAATTTTTTTATAGAGTTATATAATCCCCTAAGAGTCCTGGAGCGAGATCCTCAATTCATTCCTCATGCCCTAAGTAGAGTCTTTGGAATTGATGTGACCAAATTTATAGGGAATCGATCCTCTAGTTAATAGGTTAATCTATATTGAGTTGTTGGTATCACCATATGGCCCTAGATATGATCCTCATCTATGTATTTTATCTCTCTTCAGATCTATCAGTGTATCTCCCTCATGATGGTTCTCAATGAACAGTACTTCTTTGATGGGTTCCATCAGTGCTATCAGACTCATGAGTTTGTTCTCCCAAATGAGTGCTTCGTGGAATCTTCGATCTGAATCCCTGGTGTTGGTATGTAGTCTTCATGACTTACCTCTAGATTGCATGTCTTGTATTGAGTATATCTGGATATTCATATATGTGTTGTAGATGTATAATTATGTAGAGCTTACTATACTTTCCTTTTTTATATTGATTTATGGTTTTGGGGTGTCCTACTGAGTATTGTTATACTCACCCCTACATGGTATTTACCTGCATGTGTCGTGTCTTATGCAGACGAGTTACCTTTTGATGAAGTCCTAGGTGGACCAGAATCGGATGGAGCTTTGTGAGATCAGGAAGGCTGAGGTGTTTCTATGGCTATAGACAGCAGTCCCAGTACCATTTTTTTACAAGTTGTACTTGTGGTTTATAGACTTTTTTTGGTGGACTTGTATTCTGCCCTGATTTACTTTACTTTCTTTACTTTTCTATCATACTCTGTTGGTTGGAATATAGTTGTATGCATGCATTGTTTACTTAGTGGTTTTTTACATTTTATCATTTTTTGGGCTTGGAGATGGGTGTGTGCGTATAGGTGCATAGGAAATTACTCCCATGTTAGTGATATTCCTACTTGGTTTTATTCACCAGTCCCTGGAATATTGGAGATAGGATTGGGGAGTTTCATCATGGGCCCCACTGGGACGGGTCATGACAGAGTGGTATTAGAGGTGGTCAGTTCTAACTTAGGACCGAGAGTCTATGATATTGGTTTGGGACAATAGTGTTAAGTGTTTCGAGTTTGGATTTCATTTTAGGGACTCCAGTGTGGGTGTGGTAGGTCGATGTATCCATACACTAGGACTCTGATAACCTTCCTTTGACTCAGTACATGAGAAAAAATTTTATAGGGAAAATAATGGTATATGCATCATATAAGAATGGATTTTGGTTTCCATATCCTTCTTGAGTCAGCTCTCTAGATATAATAATTTATTGTGGTAAATCTTGTTTTCTTAAAGGATTCATCTATAATGCATACCATCTAGGATTTGGTAGCTTGATAATGAGGATGACCCCCTCAGTGATTAGGTTTCAATACAGGGACCAGTTCCTCAAATGTCACCTCTAGGTAGTGCACCAGCTATACCACCACCTGTTGAGTAGAACGTGGTACATGAAGTACCATCAGAAGAGGATCATAGGCTGAATGTGCTCCATGAGTTTTAGAGACAGAGACCCCTCAGGTTATGAGGTCAGCCTAACCCTCAGGCAGTTGAGGAGTAGCTTGAGGTGGTGACCCAAATCTTCTTCCTAGTCCGGACACCAGTAGATCATATGGTGGTTCTATCGGGGATCCTTCTACATGGATCAGTATGGTGATGGTGAATTTTGTCCACCCATACTCATGATGAGGTGACCCTCTCATAGACAAAGTTCAAGAATCTCCATAGAGATAATTTCTCACCAGTTGCGCTGAGATCTGTGCGTATACAGGAGATTATTTATCTCTAGAATGGTATCATAACAATGGATGATTATTAATCAAGGTTCCCCAACCTTTTTAGGAACTCAATGGATATGGTTAGAGATTAGTACTTTAGGGATTGGAAATTCGAGAGAGGTATTTATAGAGACATTTGATCCAACGTTATCCCTCTATGCATTTTGACTTATGTTGGGGTTCTTGAGCGAGCTTTAGTGGTTGAAAGCTTCTTGGCTGAGCAGATATAGTCGATGGTAGTCAGTAGTGGACAAGCAGGAGCAGAGACCTCGGTAGCATGGAGTCAACTTTAGTCCTAGGAACCTGGGTATGGGAAACATTTCTGAAGGAGGTACCATGACATAGGATCTATAGTTCAGGGCTCATAGGGTGGGTCCAGATAGCCTAAGGAGAGGCAGAGCTATTCATGTGACGGTAGGGGACATCTTGCTATAGCTTGTCCAAACCCATGTGTTGTTGATAGGGAGACTATGGATGGACCACTGAGGTAGAGACAATGATAGTAGAAGGCAAATATGAATGGTGGAAGACATAGAAGGGGAGTTGGGAGAGTAGTAAGAGGTGTTCGATGTTTCAACTTATTACCACCACCACCCCAGAAGGTCCACACTAGGCTCAGGGAGCTATATAATAGGGAAGAAGATAACTTCATGTAGTTGAGGCATATGACCCAAGGGATATAGGAATGATCCGGTGTATGATCTATGTCTTTTATAATTTAGTTTCATTATTGATGGACAAAGGTTCTATCCATTCCTTTCTCAACACATATCTTGTTCGAGACCTATATATTCTGGTTAAACTGTTTAATCGTCCCTTATTCTTGGATACACCTACTGGGGAAGAATAGATGATCATACATTTATGCCGACAGTGTGACCCAAACCTTGGAGGCAAGAGTTTTGGTTGGAACCTCTTGGTGGCAGTATCGAGGCCATACAACATCATTCTTAGTATGAATTGGTTATCCACATTCTATGCCCATGTTGACTATTTTAGGATAAGGGTGCATTGTTTCCATAGAGATGGAATAAGGTTTTCCTTTTTTGGTGAAAAGTAAACCCAGTTAGGATTGGGAGGACTCATGCATAGGAGGGTGAAACCGATTACTCATCAGTTGGCTAGTCTGACCCTCAATGCAGTAGATGTTATGAGCTTTCAGTTTCCAAAAGTAGTGGCAAAGTATGATAAAATATTTCCTAAATATGTTCTAGGATTAACTCTCTACCGGAAGATAGACTTCTACATTTATTTAAACCTTGATACAGCACTGATATCCTCACCTGCATATCGGATGTCACTCGCAGAGCTTCATGAACTAAGGGTGCAATTGGAGGAATTACAAAGGAAGTGCTTTGTGATACCCAGTGTTTCACCCTAGGCAGCCCCATTTTTTTCAAAAAGAAATATGGGAGCTTGAGGTTGTGTTTATACTGTCATCACATGAACCAGGTGACCTTGAAGAACAAATATCCATTACCAAGGATCGATAATCTCTTTGATCAGTTGAGAGGGGAACGATGGTTCTCAAAGGTTGAGATCAGATCAGGCTATCACCAGTTGTGAGTATAGGATGAGGATATACCAAAGATAGCTTTTATATGTCCATATGGTCACTATGATTACTTGGTGATTCCATTTGGTATTAATAACTCCCCAGTAGTGTTCATGGGACTCATGAACCAAATCTTTCAACCTTACTTGGACCGGTTGGTAGTAGTCTTCATCGATGATATTTGTGTGTACTTGGAATCAAATGAAGAGACCATGATATACTTAAGTATGGTTATAGATGTACTTCTAGAGCACCATATTTAGGGAAAAATATCAAAGTCTTGTTTCTAGATTCAAGTGGTCCACTTTTTGGTACATGTTATCTCAACAGATGGAGTAGTAGTGGATCTGGTCAAGGTTGAGGCAGTGTTAGCATGGGATCCACCTAATAATGTAACGGAGGTGCGGAGATTCCTCAATCTAGTGGGGTATTATTAGATACCCATAAATTATTTCTCTAGAATATCATCACCTATGAAAGCCTTGACTCGAAAGGGTAAGCCTTTCATGAGGATATAAAATTGCCAATAGGCTTTTCAATTGTTGATGCAGAGGCGATGGTTAGAGTTCCTCCAAGACTATGACTTTGAGATTTTTTATACTCCTGGGATGGGGAATGTGGATGCAGATGATATCATCAAAATATCTAGTTTATAGTTTTTGAATGATTCATTGAAGTAGTTGGTCTCATTATAGTTATCCTTTGTGGATGTAGATGGAGAAACTTACCTCCAGTTGATGGTTGTTATCCCTACACTCTTATAGAAATTTAGGGAGGCACAACTTTGGGATACCAACTATGAGACCCTATGTGATCATATATTCACAAGTCATGATCCTGACAGATATTCACCAGGTGGGGAGCATGTCGCTCTTTTCATAGGATGCATAGTACTACCAGTGGCGTTACAGGAGGAGGTTTTGAGGGAGTTTCATATATCCCCTTTGTTGGTACATCCAAAAGTGTTTAAAAAGTACCAAGACATCAAAAATAATTTTTTGTGGATTGGGATAAAGAATATTGTTGTGGATTTAATTTATTAATTCTTTAGGTGTTAACAAGTGAAGTATGAGCACCAAGTTCCAGATAGTTTAGCTCAACCCCTTCAGGTGTCAGAATGGAAGTGGGATTGAATAACAATGGACTCTGTGATGGGTTTACCATGTATTTCTAAGGTACATGGTGATCATTGAGTGAATAAACAAGTCATCCCACTTCCTAGATATCTAAGAGAAGAGTTAATTAGAGAGCTTGGGACGCCTCTACATGTAGGAGAAAGTTCGACTCCATGGAGTCCCATTGATGATAGTTTCAGATCGTGATGGTCTCTTTACATCCCAGTTGTGGAAGGGATTTTAGGAGGAATTTGGGACCCATTTTCACTTGAGCACAGTGTTTCACCCATAGATAGATAGCCAGACAGAGCGTACCATTCAGGTTCTAGAGGACATTATGCAAGATTGAATTTTAGACTTCATTAATCATTGAGAGGATCACCTACTACTGGTGGAGTTTTCATAAAAAAAATATATCATTCCACCATTGGTATGGCACCATTCTAGGCTTAGTATGGGTGAATCTGCAGGTCACTACTTTCCTAGAATGACCAAGGAGAGTTAGTATGCATGGGCCCAGAGTTGGTGCGAGCTATTACAGAGAAGGTTCAGATCATCTAGGAGTGGATGAAGACTGCATAGATCTATCATAAGTTTTTTACTGACAGGATATATAGTCATTTGGAGTTTGAGGAATGATACCACGTGTTCCTATGGGTTTCACCTCAACATGGATTGTGTTGATTTGGCTGTGGAGGAAAGTTATATCTAAGGTTTATTGGCCATTTTGAGATACTACATAGAGTTAGTGAGGTGGCATATCGCTTAGCTCTACCCCCATAGCTGGACTGGCTACATGATGTATTCTAAGTGTTACAGTTGAGGAGGTACGTGAATAACCCATTGCACATCATCGACAGGGGAGATATGGACATTGAGGATGAGGTAATTTTTGTTGAGTACCTAGTGGAGATCAAGGATTGGCAGTAGAGGATCCTTTTAGGTTTAGTGATCCCTTTGGTGTGTGTTCGGTGGTAGCAAAGGAATCTTCTAGAGAGCACATGGGAGTGGGAGACTCAAGTTCTTGCATAGTACCCACATATTTTTTATTAGCCTTTGTTTTATATTTTCAAATACGTAAATACCCAAGGTGGTAATAATGTAATGTCCTGGATTTTATGTGTATTATTTTTAAATATTATATATATTAATTTGATGACAGATGCTGAGACGACATGCGATTACGAGGCCCAGTATGCCCAGAACAATTGTTTGAAAAATATTAAAATATTAAATAGCATGCACACATATTTTTCCTAAAAAAGTGGAATAACTTATAAATAGGTTCCTAGATCAAAATTCAGAGGGAACTATTGCATTTAGAGTAGTGGATTTACCCTAGCCGTGACCTTACATTTGTTGGTGTTGGTCAACTATGAAAAGTAGTCACAAACATTTTTAATGAATAAAATAAATTGAAAATTTATTTTACTTTATTTTCTATTTCATCGATGCAGTGACACAGTGAAATTTTTTCTTTTAATTAAACCTTTTAGGCAGGAATCCAGAGTTAGGATCATAACCCTTGAATTCCCTGGAGTCTCTATAGAGGAAACCCTGAAGATTTTTCTCAGCGAGTAACGACAGAACTGTGGATTGAAGATCGATGAATGATGTTTTGGAAGGATCCTTACTATGGAAATAGATATTCAATATAAAGTAATCTAATTCCCTGGTAGGATGAGTTATTTTGGATTTCCATCCTCATTCTTGAATTCAACGACGAATGCGGACCAACCAACGAACAGGTTGATCTGCAGTTCAATCGTATCTTGCGAGATGGGTTATACTTTGTGGGATTTATGTGGTTAGATTATAGAGATTATTGTTTTGATTTTTGATCATTCTTATGGGAATGGATCAATTTTTGAACGAATAATAGTAGATCTTTGTTCCTTGAATTTGTTCCTTGTGCATTTTCTCTCCCCTTATTGTTCTATGTGTTCTCTATTCTTCAACGGTTTTTGAATGAATGATTGTTATGCCTTCATTTCTTGGCACAATGATCCAAAATTGAAGATTCAAAATTGGGAAAACCTAACATGGGTGTGATGGCAACGACGATGGATTAATCAGAGCGATTTGGGAGAAATTTTTCTTCGGGAGAAATGTGTTAGATTGGGTTTAAATGGTTTTCAGAGCCGATTGAAGGCATGGAACTCCTCATTTGGGTGTTAGGGTGGTAAGAAAAACCTAGATCTTGATTTTTGAGGAAAATTGAGCATCAGAGTAGAACTCAACAATCATTCGAGGTGAGAAGGAGGAAGAAGAAGAATTTCTAGAAAATATCGAACACACTATGTTTTTTCCTATCTACATGGAGTGTGTTCATCATTATACCACTCAGTGTGTATATGGAAAGTACATGGAAATAGGGTGGAGTACACAAGTTTCCTATAAAATGTGTACTCCACCACATGCCATGGCCTGAACAGAATACAAGGGATACCTTATGTACTGGTACAAAGGTAACATTACATGGGTTAACACTGTGTACTGGCACATGGCCAGAGCACACGAGAAGACCCCAGATGGAAGGACATGGATTTTGACTCCTTCTACATGTCATGTACCCATATTTTACATGAAATGTTCTAAATGCATGGTATGTTTTTCATGGGTAGTACCCATGGTCAAGGTACATGGAGTGTGACCCTACTACATGTCATGTACCCCTTTCTACATGGCTTTATTTTCTTACCCTATGTATCTTGGACAAGTTTCATTCAGGTTTGTTCCCTTTATCATTTTCCCTGAAGGTGGGTATAATCATTCCCTACTCATAGGACTATGATCCCTTCAGCAAGAATTTGTGGATAGAGTTGTAGAATCCCCCAAGAACCCCGAAGAAAGATCCTTTATTCATTCTTTGTGCCCTATGTAGATTCTTTGATATTGATGTAACCAACTTTATAGGGCGTCGATCCTCTACTTAGCTGGTTAATCCAGATTGGGTTGTTGGTATCACCCCATGGACTTGGCTATGATTCTTATCTTTTTATCATATCTATCTTTAGATCTTTCATCATATCTCTCTCATGACGGTTCCTGGTGAACAATACTTCTCATACAGACATCATCATTGCTATCATACTCAGAAGTGTGTTCTCCTAAATGAGTGCTTTGTAGAATCTTCGAGCTAAATCCCTAGTGTTGGTATGTGGTAGTTGTGACTTACCTCTAGACTACATGTCTTGGATTGAGTATATATAGATATTATTATATGTTCTTAAGACATACACTTGTGTAGTACTGACTAGACTTTCCTTTATTATATTACTTTTTTTGGGGTGTCCTACTGAGTATTGTTATAGTCACCCCTACATGGGATTTTCTCGCACATTCATGTCTTGTGTAAATGAGAAGCCTCTTGATGAAGTCCTAGGTATACCAAGACCGGATGAAGCTTTATGAGATTAGGAAGGCTGAGGTGTTCCTACGTCTATAGGCAGTAGTCCTAGTACCTTTTATTTATAGGTTGCATTTGTGGTTTACATACTCTTTTTGGTGGACTTGTATCTTGGACCGGTTTAATTTATTTACTTTACTATCGCACTCTATTGGTTGGGATATAGTGTAATGTATGCATTTTTTAATTATTGGTTTTTACATTTCATCATTTTATGGGCTGGGATATGGGTGCATGCATATAGGTTCATAGAAAATGCCTCCCATGTCAGTGATATACCTACTCGGTGCTAATCATCAACCCCTATCCAATTGGAGGTGGGCTTGGGGATTCGAGGCATGGTCCCCACTAGGGAAGGTCATGAAAGAAACTTTACTCATCCATTATTGGGATTTTATTTGAGTCAAAATAAGAAAAATTGGAAAATTAGAAAAAACACCCTGAAAATAGGGCATATGAGTTCTTATTGAAATAACATTCAATACAACAAGATAAACCAATAAAAGAAGAGTCGTAGTATTACTGAGGGTGATCATATGTTACCAAAGATGCTTGAATCAAACATGAGATGAAAGATGAGAATCAAATCCTAGAATAGTCCATAGAATATCTCCACGTTTTGGGTTGCTACTGTGCACGAGTGAGGAGAAGGAGGGAATAAATAAATAAGAAGATGAGAAAAATTAGAATTTCACCCCATTAATGAGGCACACAGTTTAGCTAACCATGTGAACCTACTATAAAAATGGGCTTGGCCACACATGGATAGGCACACATTTATAAAAACTATGTAGAGCCTGGGCATGGCTACTATCCATGTGACACCTCCCCTCGCATGGTTAGGTGCACAATTTTTCTAATCGTGCGTGACCCGTGCATACTCTGTAATTTTGTACAGGACCCCTTGCATAGCCATGAACCTCCTCTTGCATGATTATTCCAAACTGTGCACCCTCACATATGGGATGCAGAGTTTTGTGGCCCAATTTTTATAAACCATGTGTAAACCATATTTCCCCTTTACCCATTCGAAAAATTGGGATTTCAAAGTCCAGTGCACCTGAACCTCAATGGAACAACTAAGAAACCCCTCGTCAGTTAAACCTCAACTAAAAACAATAGTTTTAAGCATTCCAACTCTTAGAATTATGTTCTGAATCTCAACTTAAAATTCAGCCCATCCACCAAAAGAAAAGTTCAAGATCCCCTAAAAATTTCAACCTGGTCCAAAACACATCACACTACAACTGTTGGTATCAAACAACACGGTGTGTACAAAAGTACATGGTGTGTACTTGTCTTCTACCCATGTCACATCTTGGTTATGGTAGTGTTTTCAATCATGGACATGTTTGAGGTATACTACATGTACTATTAATACACGGTGTGTACTCTCAGAGTTGCATGACATGTATTTCCCTATGTCATGTATCTGATACATAGCTCATTGGGACACCTCCTATTATCAGCTACAAGAAGATAGGGACTACATGTCGTGTAGTTCTACATATTGTGTGTCAACCTGCCTAGATCCACAGGTAAATCCACTTTTTTAAAATCTTATATCCAATTAGACTATATATATTTGACTTTTTCATGTGATACACACGTAAAAAAAAGTACATTGTGTGTATATAGGAAGTACACACTGTGTACTTTGGTTTTGTCTAGGAAGAATATTTGGCACCTCTAGATGGTGTGAATCCATTACTTATTCTTTTTTAATCATTAAATAATTACTGATTATGTCATTGATAATGAAAGAAATAGAAGAGACAACCATGTCAGATATTAAAATGAATCATTTTAAATAAAATAAAACTCAAACACATGAAATCAATCAAAGAATAATAAATAATTATAAATTAAACATGTGTCTCCTATAAAACACCACTTATTGGATCCAGATGAAATTGAAGCATCCATTGATGGTATGGAAAACATGGATTCTAGTCTTAAATCACCTGTAATCATTTCTTAACATTATCAAAATTTCATGTCCAACAAAAATGGTAAATTACTTGATTAGATTAAAACTACAGAACCAAAAGAGAAATATCTATACATGTAATTTATAATTAATTTATGGGAAGATATAGAATTATTTCAACCTGTAATTCCACTTTTTTTAGGATTTGGTTAACAAGATCTTGTCATACTATGGTTCCGCTGCATGATCCAAGTAAAAAATCAATCTAGGGGTGATCCACACATGCACCAAAATCTATGAATGACATTATAGAATAATCAATTCTAATTACATTCATTATTTTTTATTGATACTAGCAGAATTATTTTCAAGAGAGGAAGAAATCATGATGATCACTTGTGGGATTGAGATAGAAGGGGAGGAGATAAATATAGATCTATTAATATCTCTTTGGAGTTTGAGTGTCTCAACCTATCCATTGTGCACACCAATTTTTTTTAGAAAAGTGATATAATTAAATATTTATTTTGGTAGGTTTAGGGTTGACTTATCATACACAATCCCATTTCCAATTACATAATTTTTAGTTGACCATGTGTCCAATAATAATAATATAAATATCATTATGAAATTATTTCCATGTCCAATGTAGGTTATAGGCATAGCAGAATCACGGTTGGTCCGACACCCAACATTAATTTTTACATTGATCAATGATTATTCTGAGATTAATATGATGATGAATGTTAGTCTCTACGGAATAGAATCAAAGATTTAGATAAAGAAGGATGAGGCCCAAAACCTTTATATAGGATCTTTCACATCATGTTTATAATTAATTTAATTAATTTCATAAAGAAAAGAATACCTGGATCTTCTGTATTTTCTTCGTTGATGATGTTGACATTTGGAATGACCCTTCCGGATTATCTCATTGCACTTGTGAGGATCCAAACTAGAATCTCTGTAGCAGTGATCCACACATGCTCTGATGGTCTTCTATATACACCACTCATTCTCCGGGTGCTAGCGCGGTGAAGCGAGTGTCTTGTGTCGATCGTTCTTGATCGCTTGTTCTTCGACCTTGAAGAACATCTCTCATTCTTGAGAGGGGAGGGAAGAGGATTTGAGATAGAAATTGTTTAGCTCAACAATTCCCAATTCACCAAGCATGCAGTGTGTTCCTTATGGCACAATAGACTTGTTTATATATATGTATGGAACTTCAGCTACAATATTTAATTTCATAACAGCAATTAAATACATTCATGAACTTAGAGAAAAACAATGCTCATAATAATACTGCGTCATTATTTATGGTGTGCCAACTTGCGCAAAACAAAATTATGAATAAAATTTCACGTCACAAAATAATAGAAGCATCATTATTATTTTAACTTGTTCCAACTAATAATTATTTACCGTCTTGAAAATAATTATTTTACTACCGGACTGGCCTTGGTCCTTTTGAACTCCACTTCTATTTATTGAACACCCAAATAAATAAATAAATAAATTATTCTCTTAAATAAATATTTTATTTACAAACTAATAATTAAATATTTATTAAATGTTCAATAAAATAAATAAATATATTTAATTTAATTTATGCGATCATCTTAACTTGAATAAAATTATTCCACGGTCTTGAGAATAATATTTATTTCATTAATTAAATTCAAATATAATTTAACAGAGACCACAAAAAACACTTAGTGTGTGACCCTCTAGGATTCTTTCCCATTGACATTAGGCAGGCTTGCCTAAATTCCAAGAGTACTATCTAGCAATGGTTCAAGGCACCCAAGTGAAATAACATAAAGTTGTAACAATGACATCCACATATGAATGATCACTGTGTAATATAATCCCTTTGTCTCAATATCTCATCAAGAAGGTTTCATAACAGTGTCATCAACCTTTATACTTGATTTGTCATTCTTTGACTTCCTGAAATAATCTCTTCGTTACACCATGGCCATGGAATTTTGCGTGAAAGTTCTATTTCAATCAAAGGGCTGAGATATCAACTTCCATAAATGGAAGGAACAAATCCTTCCTCTACTTATCCATTAATATCATGTCACTCGTGACACTCCCAACATACCCTACTTCCCACTAACTGTCTGCATGATATTTTTCATTATTAAATCAACGTGAACGAGTCGTGAAACATAGTAATGATAATATTAAAGTCTAAGGATCATTACACATGCTCACAGATAGAAATATCTGATGACACCAAAACATGCGGAATTTGTATTGATGGGTCTGTTCTCATAATCTCATGTCTTAGAGATTACCAAGTGAGAAATTCATGAGAGGAATTCTCATCTACTTACGTGTAATCACACCTAACGGTGTTCATGCTATGTGTCTCTTCATAGTACGTCATCCAACTGTAGAACTATATTTAAGAATATTTTTATAGAATTTCAAGGTTCTCATCATAGCGGGGAACTGCCATGACCTTATCAATGCAATAAAGACTCTAAAACATTATTACATTATAGTCATACAGAACAATGAAATATATGTAATATGATGTTAAATATTTAAATACATTAAATATCCATGTAATCAAAGTACAACCATTTTTTTTAAGACACCAACTCTTACAAACTCCCACTTGGACTAGAGCCAACTGCCTACAACTTTTAGTCCGCTAGAACTCACATGGTGATCATGATTCTGTTGAGTCAAGGATTTAGTCAAGGGGTCTGCCATGTTGTCTTCCATGGAAATACTGCTCACTGAAACTTCACCTCTCTGAGAAAAATACCTCAAGAGATGATACTTTCGAAGTATGTGCTTTGTCTGCTGATGTGACCTTGGATCTTTTATAAGAGACACCAGTGCATTATTATCATAGTATAGTGTGATGAGATATTTACTATTATGTATCACATTCAGCACCTGGATGAAGCTTCGCATCAAACTGCTTCCTTATCTATCTTATAAGCTGCGATATACTTGGACTCTACCTTAGAATCTGTGACCACACTCTACTTTGAGCTCTTCAAGATCACTACACCTCCATTAAAAGTGAAGATGTATCTCGTTTGTGACTTCATGTCATCTTGATCATTCTTGAAACTAGAATCTACTTATCCTCTAATAACTAGTTCATCATCTCCTCCATAAACCAAGAACGTATCCTTAGTACTCCTTAGATACTTTAGGAAAGTATTGGCTGTCATCCAATGGCAGCCATCGGGGTCATCTTGATATCTACCTACCGCACTTAATGCATAGGCAACATCCATCCTAGTACATAGCATGGAATACATGACTGACCCAATATTTGATGTGTATTGAGTCCTTGCCAGTATCATTCTTTCCTCATGTGTCTGAGGACCCATTTTCTTGGAAAGATGAATGCCATGTGACACTGGAAACAATACCCTCTTGGATTGTTCTGTACTGAATCTCTTCAGTATCTTATCAATGTATGTACTTTGAGTTAGGCCTAATAATCTCTTGGATCTATCATGATGAATCTTGATCCCAAGAATATATGTTGCCTCGCCCAATTCCTTCATGGAGAAGCATTGATTCAACTATGCCTTAACAGATTTTAAGATTGGTATCTCATTTCCAATAAGTAATATGTCATCAATATATACTATTAGAAGAACTACTACACTCCCACTAAACCTTTTGAAGACACAAGCCTCACATTAATTCTTGATAAAACCAAATTCTTTTATGGATTCATCAAAATGAATGTTCTGTGACATGGATGCTTTCTTTAATCTGTAAATGGATTTCTGCAACTTTCATTCCTTATTGGCATCCTTTGGAGTCACAAACCCTTCAGGTTGTGTCATGTAGACATCCTCCTGATGGTTCCCATTAAGGAATTATATTTTGACATCCATTTTACAAATCTCATAGTCATGGTAAGTTGTAATGTCAAGTAGAATTCTAATGGATTTCAGCATTTCAACTGGTGAAAAGGTTTCATCGTAGTCAATTCCTTGATGCTGTTTAAACCCTTTTGCAACTAGAAATTATTTATAGGTACTGAATTTTCCTTCCATGTACAATTTCTTCTTGAATACCCATTTTCAACCAATAGGCTTTACATCAACTAGAGTATTTAACAAAATATAGACTTGGTTTTGATACATTGAATCCATTTCAGAATTCATGGCTTCTAGCCACTTGGCAATATCTGCACTACTTACTACTTCCTTGTAGGTTAGAGGATCATTATTATCAACTAATAATGAGTCACTATCCTCAGTAACTAGAAAAATGTATTGTTATGATTATCTGACCTCTCTTGTACTCCTACATAGTGCTTGTGTCTTTGGAATAGATTCTTCTTCCACAGGGCTTTTTGGAATCTATTCTTGTACTAACTCTTGTGTACCTTGAGCCTCAAATTCATTGAAGTCTATCTCACTCCCACTATATCTTTTGGAGATGTGGTCCCTCTGAAGTAATATGACATGTCTTTCCACTATAACCATTTTTTAGGGTTTGTATAGGTAATATCCCCTTGTTTCCTTGGGGTGTCCTATAAAGGTACACTTTGTGCCTCGGGGTGCGAGTTTGTTACCTGAAGAGGCCTTAACAAACGCTTCTCTACCCCACACATGTAAATTCAATAACATTGATTTTCTTCCAGTCCACAACACATATAGAATAACATTTATTGATTTAGTTTGTACTTCGTTTAGTTTATGTGCCACTATTTGTAATTCATATCCCCAAAAGGATAATAAAAGACTCACATGACTCATCATTGATCTCACCATGTCCAACAGGGTGTGGTTCCTCATTTTGCTCACACCATTCCACTGAGGCATGTATGGAGGACTGAGTTGGGATAGGATCCCAAAATCCCATAAGTAATCAATGAAGCCTTGATTAAGATATTCTCCACCTCGGTCTGAGTAGATTTTCTTAATCTTTTTACCAAGATGGTTCTCAACTTCATTATTTTATTATTTGAACTTATCAAAAGAATATGACTCATACCTCATTAAGTAAATATATCCATATCTACTAAAATCATCCATAAAAGTTATGAAGTATGAGTATCATCCCCTTACTTCAACTAGAAATGGTCCATAGACATTGGTATGAACCAATTGAAGAATTTATTTAGCCATTTTACCTTTCCCACTAAATGGGGCTTTTGTCATTTTGCCTTGTAAACATACATGACATACACCAAGTGGTTTTAGTTTAAAAGAATCTAAATATCCATCTTGTTGTAACTTTGTCAAGAATTTCTCATTTACATGACCAAGATGGTGATGCCAAAGTTGGGTGTGGTATGAGTCATGTGAACTATCTTTGTTATTGATTTCCATTACTTGGTTTTTGTAATCCAACATGTAAAGACAATTGTATAAAGGTGCCCTAACAAAACAAATTCTATCTTTGTAAAAGAAGAAACATTCATTTCCAAAGATGAAAACAAATCCATCTGTATCTAATATGGATATAGAAATAATGTATTTAGTAACTGAAGGCACATAATAACAACCCTTTAACACCAAGATCATCCAGGTTGGCAGTGTGAGGTGGTAGTGCCCGATAGCTACAACATCAATTCTGGCTCCGTTGGCTGCTCGTAGATCTACCTCCCCTCAGTCAATATCCCTAAATATACTTGGTTCTTGTATTTGGATACATATGTAAGAAACAAAATCTGTATCTAATACCCAATTTTTAAAAACAAATAGATTTCATTCGATAAAAAATGCACCTGAAGCTTCCCCTTGCTTCTTAGGATGGGTTAAGTTCTTCTACCAGTGGCCCTTCTTACCGCATGCGAAACAAAAAGCCTCCTGTTCCTTTGACTCCCCTTTGATATTTATTTTCTTGGAAGTCTTTGAAGAAGCTTTGGTCTAAAATCTCTTTTCATTCCCTTTCCTCTTATTAACCATAAGGACAGAAGGCTTTTCACGCTTCATATCTTTGTCCAATTGGCGAATGAGGATAAGAAGATCAGATAGAGACTTCTCAATGTTGTTTATATTGAAATTGACAACAAATTTTGAGAATCTATAAGGGAGTGATGAGAGAATGATATCGGTGCCCAGTTATTCGAGGAGTTTAAACCCTAGAACCTACAGGTACTCAATGTAGCTAATGATATTGACTACATGAGGCCCAGCTGAGGAAACTTCTCCAATATTACTCTGAAAGAGTGCCTTAGAGATCTCAAACCTCTCCATATTTTCTATATCCAGTTAAAGACCATGGAGGTTCTCAAGCATTCTATAAGAATCCATGTTTTTATGAGACTTCATGAGAACACTAGACATTGATGATATCATAAAATATTGAACGTCGATCGCATCCTTCATATATTTCTCAGAGACTAGGAAATCCTCATCACTCGCCTCTTTAGTAGTCAGATCAGGTAATTCTGACTCCAGCATCTAAGACTTCCATTCATGGCGTAGGATAAACCAAAGGCATTTAAACCAATCTTGGAATTTACTATCAGTGAGGATGTTGTCTTTATCCAGAATTGATCATAGGGATAGTGTGGTTGATAGACTTGTCATTTTTATTATACAATTAAAAGAGCAGATCATTAGTACTTTCTTGATTACATTTTATGAGATATAATAAATTTTTATTAAGTCTCCCACTATTTTATAAAGTCCCAATGGCCCTCACCATTGAACTCATAATGTCCAGTTGCTATGAAATTCTAGTGTCAAGGATCCATATTCCCCTTCACATAACCCCAACAAGGGTTGGTCAAGCAATTAGAAGGTATTTAGGCAGGAAGGTCTTTGCCAACTATGGGCTTGCAGCTCCTTGATCTGTTGAGTGGACTCCCCAATCCTGAAATCATGACTTTTGGATTTCCTCAACTCCTACCTCCAATATTACACCAATTCTAGAAAGGGATACTCCTCTTGATGTAATATGGTTAAGTCAACCTTAAACCTTTTTTAAGGGATTCTTGAATAAAAGTAAGTTTCCCAACAAGGGTTGGTCAAACACATAGTTTTATTGAGTTTTTCCCTTAATCAAGTAGCATAAGGATTTGTCTGACTTAATATTTTATTTGAGGGATTTTTATCTCTTATATGTGAATTGTATATTATCATTATCACAAGATTGTTAATATTAAGTTAGACTTACTTAAGTGATTAACCATATGTTTATAATATTTACTCATAAGTCTAGTTTATTCTAGTTTCATATTGCATGCTTGTTAATTCATTAATTATGTGATCGTGACAACACATCCATAATGATAAACCATGAAACTAACCAAAATAAAATAAAGGGCATGATCATGAGATTTTCTAATGGTTATTTTATCTAGCGGTTGATAAACTAACCCTGACCTAGGGGAGAAACATATTGATCCTTCTGGTTTCATGTTTACATCTTTCCACTTGTCCACCTCTGTATCTCTTAGGATTTGTTTCATCTTGGCTCCAGCTTGAACTGCCTCCACTAGCTCAGAAGTTCCATCCATTACATATGCCTTATTTTAAACTGACATGCAGGTGAGGGGTAAAAAATAGGTTTTACATAAAAGAAACTGTTGGCACGTAGGCCCGATATATTAACGAGGAGAAGGCTCATAGGCTAAAAAAATTAATTTAAATAAATTAATTAAAAGAAACCATCCATATACAAAGTTCCTGGTCTATCTCATGATCATCCATACATGCAACAATATTTATGCATAAATAAAATTAGCATTCAATTCTTTAATCGTTATTGTTTAAGATAAATCACGCTCGAATCAATTAATTATCATCTTTAATTAATCAATCCTTTTATCTTAAACCCTTTTTTAAATTTCCTTGAGATTCTCATCCATCATAATTTTAAACAAATAAATTCATTTAAAATTATCTTTGTACGTAACTTTTACCTTAGAGGCAAGCCGGTGATTTCCCGTTCATAACTACCCAATGAGTAGAAATGAATATTACGTAGATATTAAATTAAACACATATATATAACACCTATCACGTATTGTGCCTCAGCTTTACACCCACACTATGGTATACGTATCAAGGGTTTGTATAATATAATAATAAATTTTAAAAATTTATGTAATTTCGATGAGTACAAGATGTGTAGTTCTGACTACATGGTGTGTACTATCATTCACCATTAATCCAAAGTACACACCCTGGGACATGGCATATAGATGTACATTGGAAATATTTGGAGTACACAGCATGTTCAGGGGGCCACACATCGTGTAGTATCCACGTTACATGGTTTCCTGCTGGGCAAGCCATGTATGGGGTACACGGTCTAATCCTAACCTGAAGGGACTACATGCTGTGTCTAGTGGACTACACAGCGTGTAATCCAGAAACCACATGACACCTTTTTCTAGTCAACACATGGAGTCATTTAAGACTTAGAAATACTCCAAAACATGACTTGGTTTGGTGAACTGGTCTGATGCATTGAATCTTAACTACACAATGTGTACTGCCAAATACACATTGTGTATTCTGGTGTTGTATGGACAAGAAGCTTTGGCACCTCTAGATGAGATAATCTATTTTATTTTAATCAAAATTAAAATAAAAGATCATTTCTGTAATGTGAATGAGAAACTAAAGAGGAGGAACAAGTCTTGAGATTTAGATTTACAGAACGATTAACTTGAATTGAAACAACTAAATTATCAAATGTGTAAATCATCAAAAAAATATTTAAATAATTATAAACTATTATGTAACCTCTCTGATACCACTTGTAGGTTCCGGGCACAGTGGAAGTGCGGTTGGGACGACACCCAACATTAATTTTTATCATGATCAATGATTATTCTGGGATCAATATGATGATGAATGACAGTATCCACATAATAGAATCAAAGATTTAGATAAAGAAGGAAGATGACCGAAACCTTTAGGGAGGATCGTTCACATCATGTTTATATTTAATTTAATTAATTTCATAAAGAAAAGAATACCTAGATCTTCGGTATTTTCTTCGTTGATGATGTTGATCGTTTAGAATGACCCTTCCATATTATCTTGTTGCACTTGTGAGGATCCAAACTAGAATCCCTCTAGAGTTGATCCACACATGCTCTGATGGCCTCCGATCGACACCACTCATTATCCAGGTGCTAGCACAGCAAAGCAAGTGTCTTGTGTCGGTCATTCTTGATAACTTGTTCTTCATCCTTGAATAATGTCTCTCATTCTTGAGAGGGTGGGAAGAGGATTCGAGAGATAAATTATTTAGCTCAACAATTCTCAATTCACCAAGCATGCGGTGTGTTCCTTAGGGAACAATAGACATACTTGTCTATTTATATGCATGAAAATTCAGTTACAATATTTAATTACATAATAGAAATTAAATACATTCATGAACTTAGGGAAAACTCATGCTCATAATAATAATACCGCTTCATTATTTATGGTGTGCCAACTTTCACAAAATAGTATTATGAATAAAATTCTACGTCACAAAATAATACCAACATCATTATTATTTTAACTTGTTCCAAATAATAATTATTTACCGTATTGTAAGTAATTATTTTACTACTGGACCGGCCTTGGTCTGCTCAAACTCCACTTTCATTTTTTGAACATCTGAATAAATAATTAATTAATTTATTCTCTTAAATAAATATTTTATTTACAAACTAGAAAATAAATATTTATTAAATTTTCAATAAAATAAATAAATATATTTTATTTAATTTATGTGATCATATTAAATTGAATAAAATTATTCCACGGTCTTGAGAATAATATTTATTTCATTAATTAAATTCAAATAGAATTTAACCGAGACTACTAAAAACACTTAGTGTGTGACCCTCTAGGATTCTTTCTCATTGGCATTAGGCATGCTTGCCTAAAGTCCAAGAGTACTGTCTAGCAACGGGTTAAGGAACCCAATATAAAGAACATAAAGTCACAACAATGACATCCACATACGAACTCTCACTGTGTAATGTAATCTTTTTGTCTCAATATCTCATCAAGAAGCTTTCATGATAGTGTCATCAACCTTTATACTTGATATGTTGTTCTTTGACTACCTGAAATAAACTCATCATTGCACCATGGCCATGGAATTTCGCGTGATGGTTTTATTTCAATTAAAGAGTTGAGATATCAACTTTCATAAATGGAAGGGACAAATCCTTCCTCGAATTATCCATTAATATCATGTCACTCGTGATGCACCAAATGTACCCTACTTCCCACCAACTTTTTGCGTGATGGTTTTCGTCAGTAAATCAAAGTGCGCGAGTCATGACACATATTAATGATAATCTTAAAGTTTAAGGATCATTACACACACTCGCAGATAGAAATATCTGATGACACTAAAACATGAAGAATTCCTACTAGTGGGATTGTTCTCATAATCTCTTGTCTTAGAGATTACCAAGTGAGAACTTCATGAGAGGAAGTCCCATCTACTTACGATTACTTGCACCTGACAGTCTGCATGCTATGTGTCCCTTTATAGTATTTCATCCAACCGTAGAACTATATTTAAGAATATTGTTATAGCATTTCAAGGTTCTCATCATAGCGGGGAACTTCCTTGACCTTATCAATGAAATAAATACTCTAGGACATTATTACATCATATTCATGCAGAACAATGAACAATATGTAAGAAGATGTTTAATATTTAAATACATTAAATATCCATGTAATCGAAGTACAACCAGTTGGTTCTAGGAAACCAAATATTACATCAAACACATAAATAATATAAATAAATATCAATTATACCATTCATAATTAGACCATTAAACTCGGTCTACTTTCCTCATCCAATTTTACTGATCCTTGAATAATGACTATTTATTTAATAAATAAATATCACTAAATTATTCATCGATAAATATAATAAATATTATATTCGTCAAACTGGAAAAAAATATTTATAATACTTATTTAGCTCATTTATTATTTCAAATATCTTGTGATTAAATTATAATGAAGAACCAAATTGAATAAATCTTATTTATTCTAATTTGTTAAATTCAATATTATAATTTAACTGAAATTGTGAATGAATTTAGTTTGTGACCATCTAAGCCTCTTTCCCAATTGCATTAGGCATAACCACCTAAAGTCCAAGGTTAACATCTAACGACATGCCAAAACATCCATAGAGAAAAAAAATTAACATCACAATGATTTCCAACCTCCTAAGAATGTTTACCATTCAATATAATGTCTTTATTACAATATCTCAAATCAAACAGGTTACATATTGGCGTCATCAACCTATATGCTCGATGTCACTTTCGTTGACCTTCCAGAAAAGAACACACTCATTGAACACCGTAGTCATGGATTTATTTAGATGGTTTCAATCTCATCAAAGGGTGTGAGATATTAACTTTCACCATGAGACAAAAGGGATAACTCTTTTATTGTATTATCCATTAATGTTATATCACTCGTGACACACCCAACATATCCTACTTCACCGCAAACATATGTCGTCGTGATTTTTGTTAATATATCAATATACATGATTTATGATATCCATTAATGATAATATTAATGTCTATGGATCAATACACACTTCTGCAGATTGGAACATCCAACAACGCATGGAAATGAGGATTTTTCTATTTATGGATATGTTCACATAACATCCTATCTTAGAGATTACCAAGAGTGCACACCATGAGAAAGTGTCTTGATGTGCATGGATTTATTAACATGTTTTTGGGTTTTTTAACTTAGATTTAATTAATATCTAACACTATTACTATTTTTAGTATTTTAATTAAGATTAGTTTTATTATTAGTATTAATATTTATTAGAAATTATATTAATTTTTTATATTAGTATTATATATTTTTATATATCATTATAAATATTAAAAGTATTAATAATATTAGTAGTAATTTTGTTACATTATTATTATTATTATTATTAAATTATATGAACTTTTAATAGTATATTTTTTATTACGTGTATAAATATATTAATTTGATTTAACATGTAAGCTATTATATATAATATATATTTATATAATTCTATTATTATTATTACTACTACTACCACTGATAGTATTATTATTATTATTATTATTATTAGTATTTATATTTTTTAACATATAGATAATTGTTTGTTTTAAAAAATTTAAATTTGAATGTGGAGTTTTGGTTTTGGTGAAAATTTGTGGACATGAGAATTTTATTCTCTGGACGATCTTCAACTAGCGACAACCTTCTTCACGGGAGTGGGAAACCATAGTAGGTACACCTCTATCTCACCTCTCGCATCCATGCCTCCACCTCCATCATGAGAAGGCCTCCTCTAATTGGGGAAACATCACACATCCCTCTGATTAAACACCAACCACCACCAGCAGCGAACCAGCCCACCTCCAGCTTGAAGCACCTACTCCATCCATAGCCTAGCTGATGCCATCCCTGCTCCCCTCTATCATCCACTAGCTGCAGAACCATCACCCTTTGATAGGAACCACCATCACAAACACCAATCGAGCTTGCTGTATATTGATTTCAGCTAAGGAATTTGAATTACAAGGGGCGGGAGAGGCAAATTTACCGTTATACAATAAAATAAAAAACAAATTCCCAATATAATGTTGGGAGAAAACTTTTTCCCAAAGTATTGTTCTGCACTGGGGGTGTTTTACTAAAGGAAGAGTGCCTCTTTGGAAGGTGCCTTCTGTGTAAATTTATTTAAGAAGGATCTTTATACAAAAGTTCCTTTCTTTAGAGATACAAATAAAAAGGTGTCTACTGATAAGGCCCGTTCTTTAGAGGGAATTTTAAGAATGTTCCTTCTAAGAAGGCGCCTTCTTAAAAAATCCTTTTAACATGGTGTCATTTTGAAAGGCGTACACCGATGTATTTACATGAAAAAAGTGGTTTTTTATTTGTATTTTTTTATTTTGTTTATAAATAATGTGATGGATTTTGTAATTAATAATAAAAATATAATTATTAATAATTTCTCATCGTAAATATAAATAATGTAATAAATAATATATATAATGTGTTATTATAAAAATAATTAATAATCTAATCAATATTAATTATTTTATTATTATTTAAGTTAATAAAAATATTATTATTAAATATAAAAAATAATAAAAATATTATTATTAAATATAAAAAAATATTATTAAAATAATTAATATTTTCTTTTTATAGTCAAATAAATTTCAATTGTAGTATCATTAATTTTTTTATTATTAAATAATAATTATGCGCATATAATTATTTCAACTTTATAATTATTTATAGTTAAAAACATTATTAATTATATTATTATTTAGTATTATTGAATACATAAATAATTAGATTATATATAATATTTAAAATTATTATTCATTTATTTTTTATTATTTAAATATTAATTATATTACTATTATAGTTATTATAAATGATAAATAATTGAATTATAAATTGTTAATAATAACATTATTATAAACAAATATATTTTCAAAATTAAAATATTAAATTATATATATTTTAAATTATATTATTAACTAATTTATTAGTTACATTAAGAATTATATTATTCAACCATTATTCATAATTATTGTTTTAATTATTATAAATAATTTAAAATATATTTATTATTTATTAAGAATGTATTTCATAATTTTAAACAATAATAGCATAATTCATGTTTATTATTTATTATTTTTTGAAATTATTTTTATTTTTATTTATTTTTTATTTGCACAATCAATGTTTTAAATTTCATATATATTTTATGTATACTATATTTTATGTATATAAATTTTTTAAAGTATAAATGTTATATTTTTAATCAATAAAGGTTCTATCGTTTAAATTATTCATTGTTTGTTAAATTTATTAATTTTTTTATTTTCAATTATTTCTTATACGTTTAATTGATTTTTTAAGTTTCATTTACATAAATCTTAGCATATATATTTTATAGGCTTCAAAATTCACCTATTTGAAACGTAATAATAAGTTTTTAGAAAATGTCGTTCTTTAAAAATGTGCGCCACAGAGGGTGAGTTAGTCAAATGAGCTCAGATTGTTATGAAATTACACAACAATAACTGTAGATTGATATTTAAATTTTAGAAACTGACGGTGTGTCAAACTGAAGTGTCTTCTGTTTGAAATGACAAAAAACACAGTTTCAGTGATTTGAAACACTAAAACTTGTGTTTTACTGTTAAAACCATAAAAAATGATCTTTAATTGATGTGAAATCTTATGAAAGATGTCTTAGACTTATCTTTTTTGTGTGCGAGTAGAAGGCATGTCAATCTGACATGCGATGTGCTCGAATGAACTAAATAAGAAGTTTTTAGAAAATGCGAGTCTTTAAAAATGCGCGCCACAGAGGTCGAGCTGGCCAAATGAGTATGGATTGCTATGAAATCATGCGACAACAACCGTAGATTAATTTTTTGAATTTTAGTAACCAACGACGCATCAAAATGAAGTATCATTTTCCATAGACGATGGGAAACGCAATCTCAGTAATTTAAAATGCTAAAACATGAATTTCACTGTTAAAACCATATAAATTAAAAAAATTGTTTATCATTTTTCAAAATTATATTTATTTTTAATTAATTTTTTTTACAGTCAGTTTTTTAAATTCCATATAGATTTTATTTATACTATATTTTATATGCATAAATTTTTTGAAGTATACATGTTACGTTTCTAATCCATAAAGTTTTTATCATGTAAATTATTATTGGTTTGTTATATTTATTAAATTATTTTTATTTTAAACTATTTTTTATATGTTTAATCCATGTTTGATATTTCATTTAGATTGTTATTATAGATTATATTTTATAGGCTTCAAAAGTCACCTACTTGAAACATTATTATGTTTCAAGTATGTGACTTTGAATTCTTATAAATTATTATTCATTAACATTTTTTACAAAATTATTTTTATTTTAAACTATTTATTATATGTTTAATCAATATTTTAAGTTTCATTTATATTTCTCTTATAGTTTATATTTTATAGGCTTTCAAATTCACCTACTTGAAACATTTTTACGTTTCAAGTAGGTGACTTTGGAAGCCTATAAAATATAAACTATATGACCAATCTAAATGAAACTTAAGACATGGATTAAACATATAAGAAATAGATGAAAATAAAAAAAAACTAATAAATATAACAAACAAAAAATAATTTACACGATACAAACTTTATTAATTGAAAACATAACATTTACACTTCGAAAAAATTATGAGTATAAAATGTCGTATAAATACAATCTATATGAAATTTAAAACTTTAACTGTCCAAATAAAAATAAATTGAAAATAAAAGGAAAGTAAAAAAATATTAATTATTAATTATGTTGTTATTGTTAAATATTATGAATTAAATTTTTAATAAATAATAATTATATTTTAATATATTTACAAAAATTACAACAATAATTATGAATAATGATGTAAATACTATAATTCTTAATGTAACTAATAAATTATTTAATAATATAATTTAAATTAAACATTAATTAAAATTTTAATATAGAAAATATAATTCTTAATAATAATGTTATTATTAATAATTTATAATATAATTATTAATCATTTATAATAACCATAACAATAATATAATTAATTTTTTAATAATAAAAAATCAATAAATAATAATTTTTAATATTATATATAATCTAATTATTTATGTATTTAATAATACTAAATAATAATATATTTAATAATGTTGTTAATTATAAATAACCATTAAGTCAAAATGATTATATGCACATAATTTTTATTTAATAGTAATAATAGTAAATATAATTAATATATTATTTTTATGAAGTCATAGTAATTAATATATCACTTAATAATAACAATATTTAGTAATATACTATTATTTACATGATCATCATCATTAATAATATTATTATTATTAGTTGTAAATATAATAAATAGAAAATAATTTACTTGAAACAAAATATTATTATTTAATAATAATTAATAATAATATTTTTATTATTATTAAAGAAACTAATAATAAAATAATTAATACAGATTAGATTATTAATTATTTTTAAATATCAAATTAAATATATTATTAACTGCATTATTTTATATTCACTTTTATAAATTATTAAAAATTATATTTTTATTATTAATTACATTATCTAATGAATTATTTAAAAAAAAAAATATTATTCATTTGTTTTGTTTGTTTAGTGTATATATATATATATATATATATATATATATATATTCAAAACAAAAATATAAAAAAACATAAAAAAATAGGTGTGCATGGCGTTGAATAACAAATCGTCTTCCAAAAACTTATGTTTTAAAAGGTGCCTTTTCTTAGGTGCCTTCTCGAAAAAATTTGCATAGAAGGTGCGATTTCAGATAATTCCCAACCTTCAACATCCCAACCGGAATAACTTAATGTTAGAATGGGAATAAGTTTGATGGGGGAGTATATTAGAAATTAGCTATTTTATTTATGGTATATCCGAAGTTTTGCTGGTGGGAGAAGGAAACATGAAAAATAGAGGATGAATGAAGAACATTCAGAAGACCCTTTTCCAAGGAACTATCCCACCCAAGCTTGAAGCTGGACGTAACTAAAATACAAAAAATCCCTCATGCATTCCACGCTCAAGCACCATCTTATAAACAGCCCACCTACCTTCATGTGGGCTAACCACATCCCCTAGTGTACTTACAACAATACCCCTAGTGCTTCCCCTTGTAACAAAACCAGCTCCTCACGTCGACCAACTGAACCCCCCTACAGATTTAGTTTTACCTCACCTGAAATATACTTTCCAAACCCCAGTGAGGTCTCTGGATCCATTAATGTTCACAACCATGCCTGGAAGACTCTCTCTTCCACTACACTAGTTGGCAGATGGCACCTCCACGCTGCACCCACTACCACAGAATCGGCTTTACACAACACCACCCTTTAACAACACTAAAAAAAAGCTAATAAAGGGGTACCTTTATCAGTACTAAAAAAGGCTGTTAAAATGTGTTTTTATCAGCGCTTAACACTGATTAAGGGCACTTTTATTAGTGCTTTTCTTAGCGCTGATAAAAGGTATATTTCATAAAAAAAATAATTTATCATTAAATAGAATATATTAATATATTAATATATTTATAATGATATAAATATAATATATTTTATATGATTTATATAAGGCTAAATATGAATTTACCCTTAATATATAATATATTTAGTGAAAATAGAATATAAAATAATTAAAAATAATAATATAAATTAATAATTTTCTTATTATTATCGATTAATAGTCATTTAATAAAAATTTGAATATAGAAAAAAAATTAAAAAACAATCTAAAATAAGTTGAAAATGTGGCTCAAACTTCAAACGGCTATAACTTTTGATTCAGGTGTCCGTTTTGGCTCTACCATATATCAAATCAAAGATTTTAATGAGATCTACACCATCATGAATTGATCACTATTTTTTAAGGCCCAAAAGGTCTATAAGGCCTCCAAAACTGAGTATTTAGTCGGGGTACCCTAATTTTTTAACATTCGATGGACTTTCAGCCTCATTTAAGGGAGTCTTCTTATCTTTTTTCGATGGAGACTCAATTTATTTTCAAGGATAACACTCATAAGGGTTCCCCTTAAACCCTTAAAAGGGGGAGTATCCAAAAATAAATAAATAAAGAAGTCCTTTAGGATATTCAGGTTAAATGTATACACACATATATACATATTTGTATATATTTACACATAAAAAAATAATTTAATAAATAAATTTGTAAACATATTTACATATAAAATATCTTTACAAAAATTTAAACCATGTCTAAATAAAAAATAAAATTCATTTTATTTAAAATAAAAAATATATGAATATTTATATACCTATATAATGTGTGTTTGTATTTGTGTGTGTTTGTACTAAAAAATTGATATATATTATCTATATATTCTAATTTATGTATATAAATATTAATAATATATATATATAGATAAATAAAAATATGTATAAATCTATTTATGGATACACATATATATTATATGTGTGTGTGTGTTGTAGATATGTTTGTATTTATTTATCTATTTATTTATAAACACAAAAAAAAGATATTTTATAAATGTATTTAAAAATGATCATATAAATATATATTAATATAAGAATAAATATATAGATAAAAAATATAACTAGATATATATATATACACACACATATATAAATAGATATATCATAAAATGGAGAACAAAGTGACATGGAGCAATGGTAAGGGTCCAAGCCAGCAAGGGAGAGGTCTCAGGTTCGAATCTAGAGGGAGGCAGGGGCACACACGCAGGTGGGTGAAGGGAGGTGACTAGCACTGTTAAAGGGGGTGGCATTCCTAGCACTGCTAAATGGGGGTGGGTGGCATTTTTAAAGTAGGGTTTGAGAAATGATAAAGGGGGGACACCTCCGATTCCAATTTTTTTCAAATTAAAAAAAATAGTTTTATCAGCACTTTTTTAGAGCTGATAAAAGGGGCCTTTATCAGTAATTTTTTAGCACTGATAAAAGGGGCCTTTATCAGCACGTTTTTTAGCACTGATAAAAGGGATCCCCCTTTTAATAGCGCCTCGATTATCAATTCTTTTTCAGCACTGATAAATTATTTTTTAGCATTGTTAAAACCTTACTCTGTTTTAGTGACCACCACCACACCAGTGGGTTACAACGAGATGCTCGATGGTTCACATTGACATTATGGTGATCGTCGGTATTGTTTAGAGTGGGGTTTCTTATAGTGTTCTTGGTTGGAAGTGGATCATGCACTTCGTCACCATGCATGGTGATTCTCTTTGACATTTGAGTGTTCTACGAGGTGATGTTTCTTATTCTATGATTTTCAATGGTGGTTTGCGGTGGTCTTCACATCAACACAAACAGGAAAACCTCTATTATTTTTTTTCCATGTTGTGTTTGCACGATAGTTGGGTAACATTCTTGGTGTTGGAGTTGTGATTCTCTTGACTTTAATTGCAAGTATGTATTATGTTTTCATATTTGATAGTCACTTAGTTAATATCGATTGAATTTTTGTTTATTAAATTACAATTGTGTCTAGCCTAATTGTTCATATGGAGTCTGCACACATGTTTTGGTTCCCATTCATTTGATACCTAATAAGTAATCATGAGTGGGATATTATCAGAGAATTTATTTGTTTAGAACTCGGTGGCGCACGTAAGAGAATCGTAAACCACATGTGAGTGAAATCCGAATAAATTTATTTATTTATTGAAAAAATAATATTTTTTCTGCATTCCCCTTCTAACTTACATTAATTATACCAAATAAGTGATCTCATATGAGATAACTCAACATAGATAGATATTTCATCTTTGTGAGAAACGGTTCGTTGCATAAAGGGATGCACAAATTATTAATCAAAACAGAGAAAGAAATGATGAATGATTTGTGTGAAAATTAAAATATTGTCTGACATTAGGGAACATGACATAATATTATTTTTAGTGGGGTTTTATATAGTGTTCTCAGTTCGCGGTGGATCATGCACGTTGTCACCATCTATGGTGATTCACTTTGACATTCCAATGTTTGATGAGGTGATGTTTCTTATTCAGTGATTGTCAGTGGTGATTTGTGGTTGTCTTCACATCTAAATGAACATGACAACCTCTATTATTTATTTTTTATGTTGTGTATTCATGATGGTTGGGTAACATTATTGATGTCGTATTTGTGATGCACTTGACAGTAATTTCATGTATGTGTTTTGTTTTTATATTTGATTATCACCTAATTAATATCGATTGAATTTTTATTTATTAAATTATAATTGTGTATGACCTAGTTTTTTATATGGATTTTTCACACATGTTTTTGTGCACATTTTTATGATACCTAATAATTAATCACGAGCGGGAGATCATCATATAATTTATTTGTTTAGAACTCTGTGACACGCGTGAGAGAATCATAAACTACACGCGAGTGAAATCTGAATAAATAAATATATTAATTGAAATATTAATATTTTGTGTTCATTCCACTTAAAACGTGAATTTTTTATACCAAATAAGTTATCTCATATGAGAGAACCCAACACAGATAGATACTTTGACTTTTTGAGAAACAGGTTGTTGCATTTCACCAAGTAATTCGATGCTAAAGTGACGTGAAAATTATTCATAAAATCCGAGAATGAAATGATGAATGATTTGTATGAAAATTAAAATATTGTATAACATTAGAGAACATGAATAGATATTATTTTAATTAAATTTATAATTGGTGATAATTGAATAAATAAATATTTCGATGTGAAAATAAAATAATTGACATTGCATGCACCTAAATGGATGTCACAACTCTGACAGATTCACATGTTTCTTCCATAGATTAATTTAGTTCACTTAGAAAGTTTTAGATAATTTAAATAATATTGTTTTAAATATTTTTTATATTTTTATAAGTTTTAATTGTTAATCACATTAAAAGTTCATCTGCCTAAACATTATTCCAATAGGATATTCCTAGTGTGTACACATTCTCTTTGTGATTCGACTCTCCTCGTTGCTTCTAAAGTAGTTAGTAGGTTCATAAATTTTCATGAGTTGTGATTCACGTGCTATGTCTCAATGCCTTATGAGTATCCTACCCCTAATAGCATGTATTGTCTATGTCCCGTTAGACAATTTCATTCAGCCGTAGAACAAGGATCAAGAATAATATCATGATACCTCTAGGTTCTCATCATAGTGAGGAACTAATATGACCTTTTAGCATGACATATATTATATGGACATTATCACAAACAAATATTATGCAGAAGAACAATTGTGATGTGATAAGAAAAAATCTTTAATAATAAAAACATGTAATCAAGTACTATATAAGTTGGTTCTACGGCACTGACTCCAACACCTTCCCCCACTGTGCAATTGTGTCCACTCCATCCAACTATTAACAGGTTAGGCCCCAATGCTATGCAGACCATACCACTGCCCACATTTTCATAAAAATGAAATCAAGCAATAATTCAGTGATTTGTGACCTAGTTCGAGCACTTTTTCAAGCCCAGTGCTCTTAGTGAAGAAAAAAGATTGGATGTGGAACGTATGTGTGGATTATCACTCCCTCAATAAAGTTTTAATTCCAGATAAATTTCTTATTTCGGTGTGGGGGGGGGAATTATAGGATGAATTGTATGGGGCTACTCATTTCTCATAATTGGATCTCAAATCCAATTATCACCAAATTCACATTAAGAATGATGATATTGAAAAGGCGTATTTTAGGACCCATAGCTTCCATTTTGAATATGTGGTCATGTCGTTCGGGCTTACCAATACCTCGTCCAATTTTCAAGATTTCCATGAATGATCTGTTCCGACCAGTTCTACATAAGTTAGTGCTCATTTTTTATGATATATTAGTCTAAAACACTACCTGGATAGCTCATTTAGAACACATGGAGATCGTTTGACAGCTTCTCTTTGAAAACTATATCTTTTTCGATTGCAATAAGTTCATGTTTAGTCAACGTAAGGTTGAGTACATGGGACATGTTATTACCATAGAAAAAGTTTTCATGGATCCTAAAAAAAATAAAAGTTGTGCTTAACCAATGTATGCCTACAATAATGAAGGGGATATGGGGTTTCTTAGCCTCACTGGTTACTATCAAAAATTCATCCAAGGATATGGGAAAAATGCAAAACCTCTCACTTCCCTCACCAAGAAAAATAATTTTCATTGGGATCATGACTCAAGTCAGGCTTTTAAATCACTAAAACAACTGATGACTCAAACTCCTATCCTAGATTTATCATTTTTTTAGTAGATTTTGAGGTTGAATACGATGCATCCAGTCAAGGGGTTGGCACTTTCCTCATGAAAAATCTTCATCCAATTTCATTCTTTATTCAATCTTTGGGAGCCAAAAATCTTTCCAAATCCATGTACAAGAAGGAAGTCATGGCTTTGGTCTTTTCCATTCAATATTGGCTCCCTTATTTAATGGTCCAACATTTCACTATTTTTTATAACCATCGTAGCCTCAAGTTCCTCCTCCTACATTGTATCACGTACACAAATTAGCAATGTTGGATTGAAAAACTATTAAACTACCAATTTGATGTTAAATTTAAGTCTGGTCGTGAGAACTCAGCAATGGATGCCCTGTCTTGAAGGGATGATCCCACTGCCTGCCAGCTAATACACTCCACCTCAGTCTAGGAGGATGAATTCCACCTTACCAAAGGAGTCCACACAGATCCTCTCCTCTCCAAAATTATTCCAGTGCTCTAATCATCCCCCTTTTACCTAACTTTTCAATATACTCAAGGCATGTTATAATATAAGAGTAGATTACACCACCATAAAAATGACTTTACACAGCACCACCCTTTAACAGTGCTAAAAAAATACTGATAAAGGGATACTTTTAACAGTTATTTTTTAGAAATGTTAAAAGTACTCATTTATCAGTGATTTTTTTAGTGCAGATAAAGGTACCCATTTTATGAGTGCTTTTTTTAGTGTTGTTAAAGTGACCCCCCTTTAACAGCGCTTTTTTATAAGCACTAATAAAGGCCCCCCTTTATCAGTGCTTTTTTACCAGTGCTGATAAAAGGTATATTTAAAAAAATATTTCATTAAAAATAATATATACATATATTTATATTGATATAAATATAATATATATTTTGAAATATGTTTTAGGTAAGGATAAATAGGAATTTACACTTAATATATAAGATAATTAGTGAAAATGACTTATAAAATAATTAAAAATATTTTTAAAATTAATATTTTGATAATTATTATTGATTAGTAGTCATTCAATAACTATTTGAATATAAAAAATCAAAAAAATTAATAAAGTATTGAAAATAAATTGAAAACGTAACTCAAACTTCAAACACCTGTAACTTTTGATCCGAGTGTCCATTTGGGATCTAACATATATCAAATTGTATCATACGGTGAGCTCTACACACTAATGATAGAGTATATTTCTTTGTCACATTTTCTGAGGCCAAAAAATCCCAAAAGGCCTTCAAAATTTAGTTTTTAGTAGTGGTGCCCCAATTTTTAAACATTCGAGGGAATTTCAACCACTTTTAAGGGGGTATTTTTTCCCATTTTTAGTAGGGACTAAATTTATTCCTAGGGATTAAATTCATATTGATATTATAGTTATGATATTTTATGTTTTTTCATAATTTTTTGTTATTTATAACAAAATATATAACAATATATACACATTTTTTATATATTCACCCATAAAATTTTAATTTTATAAATAAATAATTAAATATGTTTACATATAAAATATATTTCTCAATTTTTTTTAGATAAATCATATATATATTACTTATCGATCAAATCATCCATACAAATCCAATCGAGAAAATGATCAACCGAATAGTGGTTACCCCAAGACTTTCCAAAGCTCACTAGCTGATGGGCTTCAAGATTACCCTCACACAAGATGAAGGGAAAGTTTCAAGATGGGAGGGACTCAATAAGATACCAAATTTTCCTCAGAATAATCCCAAATATATGTGAATCCTAACCTTTATTTAACAGGGCATTAATGACCTCAAAGCTATCTGACTCTAAGACCACATGATTCCATCCTTTAGCTTGAGCAAGTAGAATCCCTTGAAGAATAGATGACACTTCCACGACAACTGGGCTCCATAATCCATGGATTTCCATGCTTTGAGATTCAACAATTTGGCTGCAGCGTTGTTGGGATATGAGCCCCACCCCAATCCTAGACCCTGCTGAGACAGCAGCATCCGTATTAAAACTCAGGGACCATTCATTCCACACACACACAATTAATGTATATATAATGTGTGTGTATATATATATATATTTGTGTGTGTATTTAGAAACATATATATGTTTATCTATATATTCTGATATATGTATATAAATATTAATATATAGTATATGTAAATAAATATAAATATGTATAATTATATTTATAGATGCACACATATATATAAATATATATATGTATTATAAACACACACACACACAAAATGTTAAATATGTATTTAAATACAAATAAGTATATATATATATATGGATAAAAAATGTAATGAAATATATATAAATATATATATATGTCATAAAATAAAAAAAATGTAGGTGAGTGGAAGATGCGCAGGTACGTGAGGGGTAGGTCCAAGGTTCGAAACCCAGCAACGACAAGGTCATGCACGGGTGGGTGAAACCGGCCCTAGCACTGTTAAAAGGGGGGCTTCCTAGAACTGTTAAATGGGTGGGTTTAGGGTGAAGGGTGGGTTAGGGGGTACATAACGCTATTGAAATGGTTGTGGATCTACCTTCTAATTTGTATATTTTTTTTAAATAATTAATATTTTTTACTTTTATCAGTTGTTTTAAAAAAGTACTAATAAAGGGGGTCTTTATTAGTGCTCTTTTTTAGCACTGATAAAAGACCCCTTTTATCAGTGCTTTTTAAAACCCCTGATAAAATGGGTCTTTATCAGCACTTTTTTAGCACTGATAAAAGGGACCCCCCCTTTAATAGCTCCTCGATTATTAGCATTGATAAAGTCTATCTTTAGCATTGATAAAACCATATTTTGTAGTAGTGTTGGTCTTACTTCATCCCGTTGGATACCCCTTTTGATGGATTGATTTCATTCTACTCCCCATGGGGGACATACTGGTTTTTTCGGCGCATACCACAGGTTTTCTTCTAATTTGCACTAGGTCAGGATGAAGAACCAGATTCAAGAATTTTTTTGCGGTTGTGAAGTTTCCCAACGGAATAAACACTCTACGTTTTCCCCTACTGGTCTATTACAACCACTTGAGATTCCAAAGCTGATATGGGTTGACCTTTCAATGGATTTCATCACCGGCTTACCAAAATGTCATGGGTATGATATGTTTTTTGTTATCATGGAATGACTTTCCAAGTATGCACACATCATTGTTTTAAAACACTTGTTTACTTCCAAAACACTGGATATCGTTTTCATGTAGGAAGTGGTTCATTCATATGAAATGCCAACTTCCATAGTCGGTGACCAATACCCAATTTTTCTCACCCATTTTTTGGACTGAATTATTTCATATTTAAGGGAGAAACTTGTAACGATCCGAATCCGGAGCCCTTCAACTGGTGCCCCGTACCCGGTTCGCCTAAAACGCATTTCCCCAAACTCCAGAGGCTGCCGACTAGCAGCGAGGGCCTTGGTAAGTTATTGGGGAAACTATGCCCTCATTTGGTAAGGTATACAAGGCAAGAAAAACAATAGTCAATAGCGGAAGCAGTAAACAATATACAAACACTGAAACTAAATAGCAGAAGAAATGAACATATAATGATGATGATGATGATGCAGTAGGTACAAGTATCTAAGGAAAGCAGCAAACACAACAACGTGCTGAAATACAACTAAAAACAGAGTACGAAAGTAAACAAAAACTCCAGCAGCATCGCAAGACTAAGCTCGGTCCCATGCTCTCCAGCTCCAACAAGCAATCATGTACCCGAAGTAGAAGGGTCACAATCCCTGTCCACACCTGCAACCATATAACCTATTAGGGCCGAAAAGCTAGACCCAAACAGGGTGTGAGACTAATCCCAGTAGGCAATCACCACGAGATCCGTGCCCTACTGTCAGTGAGTAATATAGAAAAAAGTAAAGGAAATAAATGCAACAGAGAAGTAGAAATACACTAAGGTAAACAATCCTACCAATCTCCATTCACATTTATTTAACAATTATGTACAATCATTTAGCTATCAACCATGGAACCTAGCAACAGCTCTATACTCCCAAGGCAAGCAAGTAATCACAACAGGTAACTCAGCAGTCTACCTAAACAGCAAGCAGTACAAACCCAAACTTGTTCTTTGGCTTGGTGGACTCATCACAACCAACCAACAAATAAATCACTGACTCTCTGGGTGGATCCTACTAGCAAACCCCATCTAGTCAAGTAAACGTACAAAGGCACAGACACTCTGGGAAGCTCTCACCATCAATTCCCCTGTGGTTTTGCAACGAAAGATATAGACTCTCTGAGGAAGCACTTACGTCTAATTCCCCCTATAGTCTCACTACGTAACTAATGACACTCTGAGGAAGCACAAAGTATCATTCTCATAGGTCCTGCGATCGATACTAATTATAACAGACTCTCTAGGGAAGCCCTAATCGTTAATTCCCCCTTTAGTCTACCACACCAGGTTCACTCAGCCCTGAGCAGTTTAGTAGTGCATAAACAACTGTTAGCAGCCTAAGTAAGTTCAGCAACTACTTAGCTAATAGCTACAAATGCATCCACAAACATATAAATAGAAGGCAATACATGCAATCAAGTCAACAGGCATACTAGCAATGTTTGATAGGGTTGCCTCATAGGCAAAACCGCGTCAAACGGCAATAAACAGCCAAAACAAGGGGAAACACCCATGGGGTGATCCTAAACCATGCTAACAAGCAATTATTAATTATCTAATAACCTCAAGCATACAAGAAATCTAAGGCAGATAACAAAACAGGATCATAACCCTAACCCGAGATACCCAATACATGGGTATCTGACACTTTTGCACCAAAAACTCAAGGACATTCAACGTAGGGAAACAAACCACCTAACTTGATCCCAGTAGATTGATATACTTGAACCTAGGCCCATGAATCGGCCTAGAACGGAGTAGATCTGCAAAAAAGTCTAAAACGTTCATCCTCAGATAACATACACGAGAGGAAGAATTGGGAAATGAGGCTAAAGAAGAACCAAGAACTCACTGCTGCGATTCTTCTGCAACCGACGGAGTTTGATTTGGACAACCGGTGACGGATCGGTGGCTCGGAGAAGAATCGTCCTTTTTGGATGTTCTGGACGGGATTAGGCGGAGAAGAAGACGTTTACGGTCATTAGGCGCGACCCCGGGTCAATTAATGAAATAAAAAAATTACACGGCGTGTACTCTTAAAGTACACAGCGTGTAGTGGGTTTTTCTGTACTCCGCTAAAATCGGCCTCCACGTCACCCCTACACACCATGTGTGTGGCCCGGTCTCGGCCAACACACGGCTTCGAGTGGCCGAGGAGTACACGGCGTGTACTCATAAAGTACACGGCGTGTACTCTGAAAATTTCCAGATTCTCCATTTTTCCTTAAAAAGCCTGTAAAAGAGATCTGTACCTGAAACCGAAGATCCAGGTTCTTACAAAACTTATATTTCATCTCTACCTACTACCCACAGCTCAATGGTCAAATCCAAGTGGTTAACCATTGCTTGGAAACATATTTATGTTGTTTTTCCAAGGAGCAACTGGAATGCTCATCTAATTGTCTACCTTGGTATGAGCTTAGTTACAACACCAGTTGGAAAGTTTCTATAAAATCTACTCCATTCAAAGTTTTCTATGGCAGGAAACCGCCCACGATCTTCAATTTTTTTCCTTTTGAAATTCATGTTGAAGCATTAACAAATGCTTTATCAGACCGCAATGATACCGTAAAATAGATCCAACAACACTTGGCTCATTCCCAAGATTACATGCACCATCAAGCTAATCGCCATCACCTTAATATTTCTTTTCAGGTTGGGGAACAAGTCTATGTATGCCTTTACCCACATAAGCAGCATTGTCTACTTCTCCGTATTAATTAGAAATTATCACCTCATTTTTACAACCCTTTTTTCATCCTCGCAAAAATTGGACTACTGACATATAAAATGGATCTCCCAGTAAGAAACCGCATACATTCAATTTTTCATGTGACGCCTTAAACAAATGGTGGGATCTCATCCAATGCAGCCAACTCTACCCATAGATATGGCCCTTGATAGCTGCAACCGGCCTCAACCAGAGAATTCTTGTTAAGCATCTCCATAGAACTGATGGCATCAAATATCCCCAATGCCTTCTGAAATTCTAGGGTCGTTCAGTGGAGGAAGCAACGTGGGAAGATGGCTCTCCATCCGCAACCAAATTTTGACTTTTAGTCTTTAGGAAACAACTGCTCCTCAAGAGGCAGGAAATAATAGGGCATGAGATATACCAGGAGTGTGGCAGGTTTAATCTAGGAGTAGCAAAATAGTAAACACTGCTCAAGGGAGTTTTCTAGGTGTTTAAACCCACGTGGAGGAGTGAGAAGGGATTCTGGTGGGGGGAGTTGGGAAGTAGGGAGAAATATTGTTAGAATTCCTTCAGCGGCTGTAAGCTTGGGTGGGAAAACCTTGTTCACTCCCCGATTCTTCTGTTTTCCCTACTTTTCTGTAATTTTCCTATGTAATTTCAATAAAAATCTCTTCCCTCTCTATTTTTGGAGAAGGGCCTTTATGGTGTTCTGACATTAACTGACTTACAGTCTAAAAATAACTGAATCGAACTAAGTTTACTATAAATTTGCAAACAAAAATATGTGATTATGTATAAAATAAATCAATTAAATTGACATAATTAAATTTAAATTTTTAAAATTAAAATATAACAAGTAAATCATATTTTAGGGTCTGAACTTTATTTTGATAACTTATATTTTCAAAATTACTCGAACCATCATTTGAAATGCTTATTTAATATCAAAACCTCATTATAGTTTCTTAAATTAATATATCTTTTTTTAATAATTTTTAACAAATATAATTGATTAATTTGGATAAATGGATTTCCCAATTCAAAACCAAAAATTGACCAAATAAAATGACTCAACCAACATCAAACTCGAGTTAATCAAATTGTAGGAAAAAAAAGAAAACCGAATTATCTAATTTTCTTTCAATTTGGTCAGATAACTTAGTTAAACCTACTTTTTAAGGGCCTTTGAGCCATCCTAAAGTTGACCTGATCTTAACTAGACATTGTTGAGCTATCGGGACATCAACCGTCAAATGTTGAGGCCTTTGAGTGTTAAGGTCTCAAGGTCACCCTCTCATATTAAGTCTTTGGTTCATCTAATATAAGGCCCTTGAACCACACCTATAATTTTAATACCTTTTTAACTCCCATGAGATCTTCAAGCGATAATTATATAAAAAAATTTAGTTAGATTTAAATTACATGATGTCATGAGAATAAATCCAAGATATGTTAAGTTTGTTTCAAATTTAAAAGTAAATCCAATTTCTCTTGAAATGCATGATAAAAATGGTGTAAACTTTAGTTCAGAAGCTAAAAACTTAAAAATGATGGGTTGTTCATTGTAATTAAATGGATAATAATTAATGGATTAGATGTGTAATGAAATTGATAATAAAGAACGCATTAGGTGTAAAAAAAAAGTCACTCGCGCCGCAGCTGAGAGTGATCTTCCTAGGGTTTCCTAGGTTCGGGTGAGCGACGACAGTGACTTCAGACGGAGTTCTTTCCCTGCTGGGGTGGTTGTTCGGATCTGAGATGGAGAGAATCAGTGTTGCGCGGCTATTTACTTCGGGATCTCTCACATTCAACAGTGAGTGTCGGTCCCGAACGCCTTAGATATTCAACCAGGGACGACTTTGGTTGCATTCGTTGGTTTTGGATCGGTGACCTGTGACGTTTTGTGACCTTCAAATTCATTTTCTCATCCTGCGACTGGCAATGGTGTATTCGCGAAGGGAGTCTTGACTGGTGATTTCAGGCGGTGTGGCTTTCCTCGGCTGGAACAGAGCTCACGCACTGTGGGGTTCTTTTTTGTTTGTGTGGTGTGGTTTCTCTAGTGCTTCCCGGGGGGACGCGTAGAACACGGGGTGCCCGTGAAGGAATCTTTCATGTAGGAAGGGTTCGCGAAGACAGGGTTCGCGAAGGAGGGTGCGGGAAGGACTTCGCGGGTGTTGGTGCACTGTGGAGGGGAGGGGAGGCCTTACAGTGGAGGGGAGGACTCGTGCAAGGTGTCTGCAAAGGAAGGGGTGCTAGGGAGGGTGCACAAAAAAAATTGGGTGAAGTGCACCGCATATGCAGTGATTTGCCAACGTGGGGGGTTGGGGTGCATTCGTGCAGCGTGCGGTCAGTGCAAGGGTGAGTAGTGCAAGGGCGCAAAGTTTGTGTTTTTATTTTTCGTAGGTCTCACTTCGCGTAGGAGTGGAATTTCGAAAGAACGCTAAGGGGGTATGTAGCAATGGAATCAGACTGACAGAAACTTTCCCTGATAAATAAGAAGAAAGTTACAATTGTCATATGAAAAAAGATGAAGATGCATTTCTTTCACGCCGTATGGGTCTACTGATCATTGGAAAATTCTTGGAAAAAAGAACTTTCAACCACATGGCCCTTAAAAATACTCTACAAAACATATGGAAATTGGAAGATGGGATCGCCATAATAGAAGTGGAGGAGGGCCTCCTTGTCTTTGAATATTTCAATAAGAAAGATAATGAAAAGGTCCTCAAAGATAGACCATGGTCCTTTGATAACCAGATCATTATCATGGAAGATTTAAAAGGCAAGGAAGATATCCAAAATATCACACTGACCCACTCACTTTTCTGGATACGAATTAAAGGAATATTGTTTCATGGTAGAATTGAATGAGTTATGCATGAAACTGGAGAATGTATTGGTACATTTTTGGAATGGGATAAATCTAATCCAATTCACTGGGGACCCATGGTTCGGATTAGATCACTTGTCGATGTGGCACAACCACTTATGAGGAGACTCTTCTTGTCAGAGGATGAGTTTAATGCTTGGATATACTTTGAATTTGAAAAGCTTCCAGTTGTTTACTTATTTTGTGGGTGTCTCGAACATTTAGATAAGGACTGTGGATCGAAGAAGGAGGATGATCAAGGAAATGTCATTTTTCATTATGGACCTTGGCTTCGGGCAAGAACGACTAGAGAAACTTTTGTTCCTGAGATAGAAAAATGAAAGGATCAAGATAGTCTAGCGAAGGCGCTCATGAAGTAGTCAAAACTAGTTTATAATACTCTCATAATGCTTGGGCCACCATAGTTTCCTATTGGCAACCCAGTGGATCAGTGGGTGAAAGAAGTGATACTTGGCAGCGTTGTGGTCATGACCGAATCGGGGAAAAAGAATGTAGGTAAAGAGAAGGACCCAACTCTTTACTCAACCCGGGTCCCTACTTGTATGAAGGATTCCTCCCCACCACATCTTGGGTCATCACCACAATGCAAAGAACCACCAGACCCAGGTGTTGGATGGGAGAAATTTGGATAGGAACCCCTTGGCCCAATTCCTCGGACATATGGTGTAGCACCAGGGTTCACTGCCCCGGATGGAGAAGACATGGTTGGATCAACGTCGTTAGGTATTCAAAAACCTAGGACATGTAAAAGGGTCACAAGAGGAGATCGAGATGGCGTACCAAGAAGTACAAATCTAGGTGACCACAAACAAAGCTGGGATGCAAGGACAATGCATGAGAACCTCCCAAAGAGGTGGAAAGCAGCAGGTGACAGACCAATTCTTAAAGTTATAGAGGTGGAGGCAGGCATGACCCAGCCCCACCTCGAGCAATGAAAATCTTATGTTGGAACTGTCCGGGACTTGGAAACCCCTGAAAGGTTCGGTCGCTCTATCACTGGATTTCAAAATACTGCCCTCATATATTTTTTGTATCTGAAACTATGTTGGATTGCAAGGATTCTCGTCTACTTGGTTCGAAGATCGGTTTCAAGAACGTCTTCCCTATTGGAAGACAGGGACACTTTGGTCATTTGTGCCTCTTTTGGAAAGTGGACCTTGGTGTTCAGGTGACTAATTTCTCAGGTAATCACAGTGTTGTGACTATTTCTGCCCCAGGATCTTTTCCATGGTCTTTTGTGGGATTCTATGGGTGTCCTGGACAACATGATAAACACAAATATTGGGACCCGTTGCATTGAGTGTGATCCTCTCTCTCAGTCCCACTTCTGGTTGGGGGATACTTTAACGAGATCCTCATTCATCATGAAAAAAAGGGGGCATTGGTGGAGTGGTGATGCTATGGAAGAATTTAGGAATTCACTTGTGCAGAATTCCCTTCATGACCTTGGGTTCTCAGGTGCTCCGTTCCCTTGTTATAGAGGGAGATCAATGGAGAATCGTATTGCTGAAAGGCTAGATAGATTTGTGGGAACTGATGATTGGAAACCTCTCTTCTTTGCTTTCTCAATGGTTCACCTTCCTCCGATCTCTTCTAACCACTATCCAATAATTTTATCAATGACCTCGCATGGGGAATTGAGGAGACCTATACATACTTTTCAATTTGAAAGTATGTGGCTCCAAGATAGTAATTGTGAGAAGGTGGTTCAGTTAGCTTGGCAGGGACCAAACCGGTCCATGATATCCAATATCCGAAGTACCTCCACTTGTTTACTGGAGTGGAGTTCAGTTAAATTTGGGGATTTTGATGGACGTATTAATGGTACATAAAATCACTTGAAGAAGATACACTCTTTACCTTGTTGTAACTCTGTACTCAAGGATATCTCTTTTACAAAAAAGAACATTAACAAAGCTTTGAGGGAGAAGGGGAGATTTTTGGTTTTTGTGGGCAAGAGAATCCCATTTGAAGGAGGGTGACCAGAATACCCACTTTTTTCACCAAATAGCCTCAGCTAGGAAAAGGAAAAACCACATCTCTCAACTCAAAGATCAATCTGGTAGAGTTTTTTATGACATCAATAATATCCAATCCATTATCCTGGATTTTTTCAGCAACCTCTATAAAGTGGAAAGCATTGACACTCCTTCAAACTGGACTAGATGTATCCCATAAATTGTTACAGAGTACATGAACCATGAGTTGGAGAGAGACATCTCTGAGAAGAAAGTACAATAGGCTCTTCAAATTATTCACTCCACCAAGGCCCTAAGGCCTGATGGGTTTTATGCACTGTTCTATAAACATTTTTGGCATATCATTGGACCAAATGTGGTTTCCCTAATGAAGGATTTGTGGGATGGAAGAGCCTCTCTGGACCCCCCTAAATAAAACCCTCATTACCCTCATCCCTAAAACCCATTTCCCACATAAAATCACTGAATTTTGTTCTATCAGTTTATGAAATATTGTTTAAAAATTTTTTTTCAAGATCTTGGTGGCGAGGCTTCGGGATTGTCTCCCATGGCTTGTCACTAAAAACTAGAGTTCTTTCATTCCAAAGAGATATATTATTGATAATGTGGCTATTTATTTTGAACTTTTTCACTATGAAAACTCACTCATTATCCAAAAGAGGTTTCATGGCAATGAAATTAGATATGACGAAAGCTTACGAAAAAATTGAATGGTCATTTATTGAACTTGTTCTCTCCAAATTGGGATTTGGAATGAAATGGATCTATAATATCATGAACTGTGTTATGACTGTCACCTTCAGGATTAATATTAATGGGGCCTAATCAGAAAGATTTAAACCATCAAGAGGTCTGTGGCAAGGGGAACCTCTCTCGCCTTATCTCTTCATTTTGGTGGCTGATGTTTTTTCTCATCTTCTCTTGAAAGCAGAGGGGAAATGGATGATCCATGGTGTGAAGGTATATAGAAATGACCCCTATAACCTACCTTTTCTTTGCAGATGATAGTCTCCTCTTTTCTCATGCTACCCTACAAGAATGTGGTCAAGTGCTGAAATCATTAATATGTATGAAAGGGATTCAAGAAAATGTATTGATCCTTCGAAATCAGAATTATCCTTCAGTAAAGGTGTTTTACGTGAAAAAATGGAAGAACTGCAGTGGGTGTATGGATTTCCACTGGTAGAAAAACATCCTAAATATCTTTGCCTTCCGACCCTTATCAAAAGATCGAAGAAATAAGTGTTCACATCAATTATGGAGAGAGTGGACAATTTGATTTGCTTATGGTCGAGTAGGAATATCTCCAAGGTAGGAAAGGAAGTTATCGTTAAGTCTATGGATCAAGAAATCCCCTCTTATGCTATTTACTTTTCAATTTTCCAGAAACTCTTGTTAATCATATCCATTCCCATTTAGCCAAATTCTGGTGGGGCTCACATGAGGGTAAACATAACACCCATCAGATGTCCTAGGAAAAACTATGTGTTTCAAAATTACGTGCAGGTCTCGGGTTTAGGAATATCAAATGGTTTAATGAGGCACTTTTGAAAAAACAAGGATGGAACCTTCTCACAAACCCAAACACCCTATTCACAAAATTTTTGCGATCCAAATATTTTCCCCGCTCTGATTTTTTGCATGCCCAGCTGGGGATGCGGATAAGTTTTTTGTGGAGAAGAATTTGGGGGAAAAATCTATGCTTGATTTAGGATGTGTGTGGAGAATTTCTGATGGTAATGATGTGATTTCTTGGAATGATCTGTGGCTGAAAATGGTGTTAACCTTAAAGTATCCTCAATTGCCTCCCTAGGTGTTGAAAATGCTAAGGTACGGGATGTGATCAATGAATCACTTGAAGACTGGGTATGGGGAAAATCTTCAATTGGTTTAATGATGTCGACCACACTCTTATTCTGAGCATCCCTCTCACACTAGGTATGGGGAAGGATTAGATTTGTTGTACTGGGGAAGAATCTGGGAAGTTCTCAGTCCATTCAGGCTACAAAATTTGGGTTCATGACTTGGCCCCATCCACCCCTGATAATCGTTGGAAGAGTCTCTGGTTGATCTCCTCCCCTCCCAAGGTGAATTTTTTTAGTGACAGGTCTGCTCTAGTGTTCTTCCTACCCATGACCTTTTGGTGAGACGTCACCTAGTAGATGATGATAATTGTCCTCTATGTATCCAAGAGGTGGAATCTCCTTTGCATGCAATTCTTTTCTTCCATGGGATGGAAGGGATGTGGAAGGAATGGGAGCCAAATTTTAAAAAGTTCTTTGATCCATCTATTGGGTTGATTCAAAATTTTATTAAATGGGCATCTCCCTTGGAACCAAGGTTGATGGGGGTGATTTTCACAATTTCATGGCTAGTGTGGACTCGAAGGAATGAAATAATTTTTCACAACAAGGTAACCCAAGACTGTATTTTGGGTTGAGATGGTGTTGGAATGGATGAATTGATGGATGATGAATGATGTTGTGCCCTCTATGTGTAGTAATCGGTAGGCACCTCCCTGTTGGTTCCCCCCTATAGAGGGTTTTTTCAAAATTAATACAGATGTGTCCGTCTCTGCTATCCCTAGGGTTGGAATTGGATTCATTTCCCATGAAAGTGATGGTTAGGTTATGGAAGCTCATTATAGGGTTATTGATGCCTTCTAGAGCCCTTTTGTTGCGGAGGCATCTACCATTCTCCATGGGATTCTTCTCACTCACTCAAAAATTTGGATCAATGTTGTGGTGGAATCTGACTTCTTGGAATTGATTAAAAATTTATCAAAGAATGAGGATGATTCCCAGATGTTTGGCCTTATTTTTAGAAAGATCGGGTCCTTGACCGATTGATTTGCTGAATGCAAATTTTCTTTCATAAAGTGAGGGTACAACCGAGAGGCTCATCGCTTAGCTTATTTTGGGAAATCATGGGGTAACCATTATTGGGTAGAATCTTTCCCCAAGTGGATTTTTAGATATGGTGTGACTAATTAGTAATTTATTTGTTTTGGTTCAAAACAAAAGAACAAATTATGTGTTGTTGGGAAGCTCAATATATCATAGAAAAATCCAACCATTCAATATTTAAATGTTGAATTTACTCTATGGCATAAGATTAGGCTAAGTCAAATAAAAATATGATAATTAAAGAAACAAGACCTTTTAAGTTTCAAATAACTTATACAAATGCATTGAATTAGTTAAATTTATTTTATTTTTTCTTTTTTGGATTGGTTTAATTGTTTTTTTGGGCATTGTAATTTTCTTTTTTTTCATTGTAATTGATGTTGTTAAATTTTAATAGTGTTATTCTTTGTAAAAATATTTGAAATAATATTATATCTATTATCTTTTTAAGATGTCTGTATTTTTATATTACAATTTTTAAAATGAAGCATGACACAAATCATACGTCTTGTCCTTTTGGTTTATTATGTTTTACATAAAATATTTTTTATGCATTTTTATTAGTTTTTTAAAATAAAATAGGTTATAGAACATGTATTTTTTGTTTTTTAATTATCCTTTTTACTAAAATTAAACATTTATTTCATGGTTTCTTCTTATTATTATTATTATTGAAGATCGAAAATATATATTACTGGACAATTGAATCAGAAAAACAGATCCAATCCAGAAAAGAATCCACCCAACAATGGTTACCCCATGACATCCCAAAACATGCCAGCCCATGAGCAGTGTGATTACCCTCAAGCAAAATGAAAAAGAAATTACAAGATGAGAAGGGTCCAATACTGGACCAAATCTTTCTTAGGATAAGTATGAACTGTTGTGAGTCCTCCCTTCTTCGAGAAAAGGCATTGACAACTTCAAGGAAATCAGATTTGAACAAAACCAGGTTCCATCCCTTTGAGCGAGAAATGATGATATCTTGGAGGATCACATAATCTTCTGCCACAACCAGACCCCACGAGGCATCAAAGGCCATGAAATGGGCTTCCACGACCCGACCATTGTGCCGATGAGTAATGATTTCTACCCCCACCTTCGACCCAGCAGACACAGCCACATTAGAGTTAATTTTAATGACACCTTCAGGTGGGGGGGAGGAAGAGGAGGGTTTGTGCAAGCGATCATGAAGTGGAAAATTGTCCTGCAAGCTCCAACAATTCATCCACTCAGTAGCTCTTTTAACCTAGATGTAGTTTGGGGTAGATTTCTTCTAGAATATCCATTCATTTATCCTAGTCCAAATCTGCCATGCAATTGTATAAATCAGCCCCACCTTCTTACGGTCCAAGGAGGATGACATCCACTTGTTGAAGGTAAGGGAAATCTCCATGAATGGGTCAATGGTCTTCAGAAATTCCAGTGACCATTCCTTCCAAATCTCCTCCACCCTTGGGAAAAGAAACAGAGCATGGATCAGGGATTCAGTCATTTGAAAACACCAAGGACACAAATCTTCCTCAACCAAATGTCTCCTTTTTAGTAGGTCGTGGGTAGGAAGAACCCCTAAGAAAACCTACCACCACAGAAAATTGACTATGGGGGGAGTGTCAAGATTCTATAGATTCTTCCAAATAATGGTTGAGTGATATTGTGCTAACTCCCGGACCAGAAGTCTGTAGCCCGAGCGGGCAGAGTATTTCCCTGATGCTTCTGTATTCCATCAAAGTTGGTCGCCCACCCCAGGCGTGAGTGGGATGCTAAAGATGAGGTGTTGATCACACTCATTAAACCACTCACAAACTCTATCACAGACCCACTCCTCCAAATAATCCTTCATAAGATCCCAGACTTTTGCATCCTCAAAACCTGACATCACAATCGATGACACTCTCAAATTGGTGCCGTTGGCCCACCACAGATTGTTCCAAATGATAACATTATTTCCATCGGAAATTCTACAGAAGGTACCCTGGTCAAGGATGGATTTAGGGCCCCATATTCTATGCCACAAAAAGCTTGGTCTTGGCCCCATATGGGCTTGGGATAAATCAGAATGAGGAAAGTACATAGCACAAAAGACCTTCGAAAAAAGGGAATTCGGACATGAGAGAAATCGCCACCCTTGCTTCGCCAGGAGGGAAAAATTAAACCACTTAAGATTCCTAAATCTAATGACTCCTAAAAACATTGAGACAAACATCTTTTCCTAAGACTTCCAATGGGCATTATGCTTTCCATTATAGGATCCCCGCCAGAAGTTAGCCAAGTGCAAGTGGATTTGGTCATCCAGAGTGTCTGTGAACTTAAAGAACAACATCGCATAAGAGGGAATTTCTTGGGCGAAGAATTTAACAAGGACTTCTTTCCTAGCCTTATAAATTTTCCTGCTAGACCAAAGGCTGATCAGATTATCCACTTTCTCCATGATTGTTGCAAAATCCCATTTTTTGGACCTTCCTACAAGGTTTGGGAGACCCAAGTATTTCTGGTGTTTCTCCACAATAGAAATACCACAAATTCACTACAATTCCTCTCTCTTCTGAGGTAAAACACCTTTTCTAAAGGATATCTCTGACTTCAAGAGATTAATTCATTGCCCCGATGCCCTTTTATAGAGATTAATGATCTTCAATATTATGGAGCCTCCTTGTGTCGTGGCCCTTGTGACAAGAATGAAATCATCTGCAAAGAATAGGTGGGAGACATAAGGGATAGAATGTCATACCTTATCACCATGAATGATCCCTTGCTCCACCGAACTTTGAATAAGGTGTGAAAAAATGTCTGCCACCAGAATAAAACGGAAAGGGGAGAGTGGATCCCCTTGACGTAAACCCCTTTATGGTCTAAATTTCTCCGACCGCACCCCATTGATATTGATTCTGTATGAAACTGAGGTAACACATCTCATAACATTGAGGATCCATTTATCCCCAAACCCCATTTTGGAAAGAACTAGTTCAAGGAAGGGTCATTAAATCTGGTCATAAGCCTTCATCATATCAAGTTTCATTTCCATGACACCCTTCTTAGTAGAGGAGCGGGTCTTCATAGAGTGAAAATTTTCAAAAGTGACAGTCGTGTTATCGGCGATGGACCTCATAGAAATAAAATCAATTTGGTTTTTAGACACCAAAAGGGGAAGGAACCCTCTCATCCTAGTCACAATAACCTTAGAGTAGATTTTTTAGATAACGTTGCACTGGATGATAGGTCTAAACTCCGTAATTTTTTTGGGGGAATGGTTTTTTGGTATGAGAATGATGAAAATTTTGTTTATTGCCTCCAATGGGGAATTTCCCACCCATATATCTTTAATCAGCCGAGTTACATCTGGTCCCACAATATACCAAAAATGTTTGAAAAAGAGAGCATGGAACTCGTCGTGCCCTGGGGCTTTGGTGGAATGGATACTATGCAGCGCTTTTAGGACATCGTCATTTGAGATATCCCTTTCTAGTTTGTGGTTCATATCCTCTGTAACGAGATTTGGAATGCAACAGGTGAAGCTAGTGGGGGTATCAATACTTTTGGATTTATAGATCTTCCTGAAAAAATTTATAACAATTGAGGAAATGTCTCCCATATCATGCATGACACCCCCATTCGAGCCTTCAATCCGAGAGATGGTTCTTTCTTCTCTTGAAAAATTATCTCATATGAAATAAGGTGGCATTTTGATCTCCATCTCTAATATGGGTTTCTCTCACCCTCATGTGCCAAAAGCTCTCTTCCTTCAAAGATTTATTAAGATCCTTTTCTAGGATCGCAATTTCCTTGAGCACTGGCTCATTGCAGGGTCTATTAAAGAGGGACTTCAACCTTCTCTCAGCGTAGCTAATATGCCTATCTGTTTCCCCAAATCTGGATGAACTCCAATTATATAGCCTAATATTCATATCAGATAGTCTCTTCATAGCTCCTATCTTAGAGCCACATACTCTCAAAACGAAAGGGACAAAAGCTACTGTAACCTTCCTTTTGAGCAATCATAGAAAGAAAAATAGGGAAATGGTCTAAAGAACCTATAAGAAAGTGAACTACAGAGAAGTTATGGAATAATTCTTCCTAGTCATCTGTTCTCGCGAATCTGTCTAGCCTTTCTGCGATGCATCCCTCCATAGATGTACCCCTAAACCATGTGAATGGAGACCCGGAGAAACCAATATCATGAAGGGAATTTTTTATAAGGGAGTTTCGGAAGCCATCCATAGCAGATAGAGGGACATTCCAAAGAGAAGTTCTTCAAGGATGTTGTTTGCTCTTTTTTCTATTGAGGAACATACTTTAGAGAATTTTTGGAAGTGGAATCTGAAGAATGTAGAATCACACCCTGTAATTCCCTCTATGTCTCCACAGGAGTCAGCTGAGAAGGTTGCTGGCAAGGAGTAGTCTGATGGTAACGCAGTGGCCAAATGGTCTTTGGTTGAAACTGCACAGTGTTGGAACTGTCTAGCTGCATGGTAGGTGGCTGGTGCACCTACCCCACCAACCAAAGACTTCAAACAAGGTTGTTGCACATGTAGTCCCTGTTTTTGGAAGCCATGGGAGATGTCCATGGTAGGTGTAGGATTGGTGGGAGTTGTGTCAAACTTTACACCTCCCACCATGGTTATTTAAGTATAGCCAAGGGAGCTTCCTTATTCATCACCAATTCAAGCCAAGAGAGCTGAATTGTATCCAAAGAGAGCTGGGAGAGATCCATGTGTGAGAGAGAGAAGTGTAGAGAGGGATTTTTGTAAATTCTTTATTCTTAGTGAAATAAAGGCTGATTTATCCCTCCATTTTTCTCTCTTCGTGGTCAGCGAACCACAACAAGTGGTATCATAGGCAGTTCCGGTGAAACGGCGGCGGGCGGTAGAAATTTTCCAGTGACTGGAAAATTCAAGTTGCCCGAAATAATGTTTTTGAAGGTAGATTCTGAAAGCCTATGTCGAGACGATTCCAACAGTGCAAACGAGATCGAAAACGGAGCTAAAACGAGCTTCTTAGGGCCGGTCAAAGTTTGGTCAAACTTTGGGTGCTACAGTACCTCCTTGCCGAAGAAGCAGGTACTGTTCCGGCACCGGTGACTTTTCCGGCGGGTTTTCGACAGCTGCTCCGGCGATCCATGTCATTGACACATCATCACCTTGTCATCGGACGATCTCGGCCATTGATATTGTTTTGATCTTAACTTGATCAATCGGTATCCGATTTCGACGATCCAGGAGTTGATTCCACCATTTTCGACTGTTTTAGACGCAACGATGAGCTCCATTTTTCTAGATTATGCACCAATTTTTAACTGAATTGAAATCCAATGGAGGGATCATCTGCCGGAGGGATGATCATTTTGACTTCTTCAAACTACTCCATTTGGAAGTCTCGAATGGAATATATTCGCAATGCTAAGGGTCTTTTCAACCCCATTGAGAAAGAGGGAGTCAACCCCGATGCCACAAATAAGCAGAGTGAAAGAAGCTGAATAAGAAGATGATCGACTAAATCCACCAATGGATCGATCACAACGTTTACCACCATGTTGCTCAAGAGACCGGTGCGTATGAACTTTGGAAAAAATTAGAAAATGTGTGCCAGTCAAAGAATGCTCGAAAAAAGATCTTCTTGTTGAAGCGGTTGATGAATCTTCGACTACAAAGTGGAAAATCTATAGCTGAACACACCAGTGAGTTCCAAAGCCTGGTGAACCAGTTGGTGGTTGTCGGTAAGACTCTAAATGATGAAGATCAGGCGAACCACTTACTCTGCACACTTCCCAATAGTTGGGATACGCTTGTCGTCTCACTCAGCAACTCGGCACGTGGAGGAAAACTTACCATGGTGATGGTAAAGGATGCATTGTTCATTAAGGAAGCCCAAAGGAAGGATGCAAGTTTCAACCAGATGCAAGCTATCGTTCTGGAGAAGTGAGGTAGACAACAAGGAGGTCGTGGGGAAGGAACCAGAGGTCGAAGAAAGAATAGAGGAAGGTCCACATATGGAAGGAGTCCAACATACAAATGCTGTCATTGTGGCATGGAGGGACACATGAAGAAGAACTATCGAAAGTTGTTACAAGAAAATGGTCAAAGTAGCAACCAGTAAAGAAGAAATGAAGACGCGCATGTGAGCGTCACCAGAGAAGTTATCATTTGCTCCAAAGATAAAGAAGAGACATGCTTTCATACATCAAGCCAAGACACATAATGGGTGGTCGATACTGCAGCATCGCACCACGTCACACCACATCGTGAGTATTTCTTGACTTATCAAACTGGTGACTTTGGTACAATCAAGATGGGGAATACCAGTTCAGCGGAGATTATTGTCATGGGTGATATCCAATTCAAGACGAATGTTGGATACACAATCACCCTGAATGATGTTCAACGTGTTCCAAGCCTTCGGCTCAACCTGTTATTAGGTATAGTCTTTGATAGACAAGGCTATGACAACATCTTCAGCAACGAAGCATGGAAGATGACAAAAGGATCCATCATCATCGCTCCAGGACACATATGTGGTACGTTGTACAAAACTCATGTAAAGATATGTGCAGATAGCCTCAACACGGTGGAAGTAGAAATTTCATCCAATAAGTGGCATAGAAGGCTTGGCCACATGAGTGAAAAAGGGTTATCTACCCTAACGAAGAAGAAGTACATAAGTATTGACAAGGATGCATCACTTGATCCTTGTAAATAATGCTTGTATGGGAAGCAGCATAGAGTATCATTCAATACTGCTTCATCACGGAGATCAGAGTTGCTGGATCTGGTGCACTATGATGTATGCGGACCCATGGAGGTGGATAGGTAACAAATATTTTCTATCCTTTATTGATGATGCATCTCGAAGGGTGTGGGTGTTCTTATTACGAACGAAGGACCATGTACTAGAATACTTCAAGATGTTCCACGCCATGGTGGAGCATGAAACTGGAAGGAATCTGAAGTGTCTTCATTCAAACAACAGAGGAGAGTACACATCCAGGGAATTTGATGCCTATTGTAGGAGTCATGGCATCCGACATGAGAGGACGGTCCCTCGCACCCCGCAACACAACAGAGTTGCAGAAAGGATTAACAGAACCATCATAGAGAAGGTCAGAATCATGATGAGTTTGGCAAAGCTCCCTAAGGCATTTTGGGGAGAAGCTATTCAGGTTTCCTGCTACCTCATCAACCGATCACCATCAGTCCTGCTGAATTTTGAGATTCCACAGAAGAGATGGTCTGGTAAACATCCCTATTACTCTCATTTACGAGTATTTGGATGTTTGGCATTTGCACATGTATCCAAGGAGCTCAGGCAGAAGCTAGACGGGAGATCTACTCCATGCATCTTCATCGGCTATGAAGATGAGGAGTTCAAATACAATCATTGGGACCCGAAGGAGAAGAAGGTGGTCAAAAGCATAGATGTCGTGTTCCATGAGAACCAGACGATCGAGGACATTCAAAATCCTAGAATGACTCAAAGGGAAATTGTCGAGGACTCAATTAATGATCCAACACCTATACCATCACCACCTATCATTGAAGAGGAGGAGGTGCAAGAAGACTCATTGGCAGCAGACCAGGAGGCTGTGGAGGAGGATATTGAGCAGGGGGAGACTCAATCCTCTCTACAGGAAGTTGCAGAACCATCACAGAATCTAGGTGATGTTATGCCTCTCGAACCTAACATTTCAGAGGTTCGAGATCTTCATGAGGAAGGATTCCCTCAACAAAATATTCAGATTCAGATTACCTACTGCTGAATGATGAGGGGGAGCCAAAAGGATACCAGGAAGCAGTGTCTCATCCCAAAAAACTCAAGTGGTTGCATGCAGTGGAGGATGAGATGGAGTCTTTAATGAAAAACCAAACATACGATTTGGGGGAATTACCCAAAGGTAAGAAGGCACTAACGAACAAATGGGTGTTCAGGTTGAAGAAGGATGGAAGCAAAAGGGAGGTCAAGCACAAAACTCGGTTATTTTTCATGGGATTCCTTCATAAGAAAGGAGTTGAATTTGATGATATTTTTTCACCCGTGGTGAAGATGGCTTCAATCCGAGTCATTTTCGGATTATTGGCTAGCTTAGACTTAGAGATTAAATAGATGGACGTGAAGACAGCTTTTCTTCATCGTGACCTCTCTAAGGAGATCTACATAAAGCATCCTGAATTATTTGAGGTTTCTGGACAAGAAAACCTCATCTACAAATTGAAGAAGAGCTTGTATGGACTGAAACAGGCTCTCAGGCAGTGGTACAAGAAGTTTGACTCATTCATGGTGAGTCGTGGCTACAAGAGGACACATGCAGACCAGTGTGTCTACATACAGAGATTTAATGATGGTAACTTTTTTTCCCTTCTACTTTATGTTGATGACATGTTGATAATTGGGAAGGATGCAGTAAAGATTATCCATTTGAAGAAGGAGTTATCCAAGTCTTTTGATATAAAAGACTTGGGAGCATCTCAACAAATTTTGGGGATGTAGATCATTCGTGATAGAAAGAGGAAACTGTTATTTCTATCTCAGGAGAAGTATGTTGAACGTAATCTAAAATGGTTCAACATGGAAAAAGCCAAACCAGTGAGCATTACTCTTCCCGGTCATTTGAAGTTGATCAAGAGTTCATGCCCGTCGTCCAAGGAAGAAGTTGAGGTGATGAAGATGATTCCATATTCCTTAGTAGTTGGAAGCGTTATGTACACTATGGTGAGTATGAGACCAAACATTTCCCATATAGTGGAAATCGTGATCCGATTTCTCTCCAATCCCGGGAAGCAGCACTGGGATGCAGTCAAGTGGATTTTGAGGTATCTTAAAGGTACTTCAAAGTTATGTTTGTGCTATGGGGGATCTGAACCTATCTTGGAGGGCTATACAGATGCAGATATGGATGGAGATCCTGATAGCAGGAAGTCTACATCAGGATACATCTATACTTTTGCAGGAGGAGCTGTATCATGGAATTCAAGGTTGCAGAAGTGTGTCGCTTTATCCTCGATGGAAGCAGAGTACATTACTACTTCAGAAGCTGGAAAGGAGATGTTGTGGCTAAATCGTTTTCTTCAGGAGCTCAGATTCATCCAGAAGGAGTACATGGTTCATTGTGATAGTCAACGTGCTTTGGAATTGAGCAAGAACTCCATGTACCATTCCCGGATGAAGCACATCGACATTCACTATCATTGGATATGCCAAGTGATGGATCAACAGCTGCTGCGACTTGTGAAGATTGTAACGACCCAAAGTTTCATTAATGAAAAATCCCTCTTGATCTTATTAAATGTATCTTTATATAAAATGTTTTTTTATAAAATGTCAACTTCATTGGTTTTATGAAAAGAATTGTGATCGTTACTTTTAAAGTCGTTGAACAGTGATCACATGATTAGTATAAATATAGGGCTTTAACACATCCAATTTTACTTAGACAATGGAAGTGATGGACTCATCTAGTAGAATTTCCCCATACTAAGCCCATTTATTGGAGATTGGAAAAGAGGTGGCATCCTTGGGCTTCGCTCTTGACCAAGACCAAGCTGAGCTTCACCATGTCAAGCTCTAATGGGACCATCTACGGGAGATGTAGAAGTTGATAGAAATTACCACTTGAGTGATGTTATCCGAGCCACCCCAAGAGTCTGTCACCATCGCACACCTTACCCTTATGTCTTATGCGGTTTTTTTAAGGGGTTATATAAATAATCGATAGTACTATGTTCATGTACATTATTTTTGTATATAATAATGAATATAATTTCTTGTCATAATTGATACATTGTAAATAGTTTTTAAAGTACAAATGGTGTTTTTAGTTATTATTTAATTAAGAAATCTATTTTATTAAATTAAGGGATTTTTGAATAAAATTATATTTTAATAAAATATTATTATTATTCTTATTATTATTAGATTAATTTTATTATATATAAGTTATCATATAATTGTATGAATGCAATTATAATTTTTATTAAGGTTTGAAAGCCATTTTTGTCAGAACACGTTAATTTTCAATAAATGTCGGTTTTTATTTTAAAAGTGAAAATTAACATATTTAGAAAATTATTTAGATAAAATAAATGTTATTTTTTGAATCAGGACGTCGAAATTATCCAATAGTGAATTTTTCATAATTTTTTGAAACAGTCAAAATTTTGAGTAAAAATTAAATACCGTTTAAATATATAATGTGTTTTATGACATCATAATGACCCAATAGTGATGTAATAAAATACTATAATCTTTATGTTCGGCCAATATATGATTTACCATTAAAATAATGTAATTTTCGGTTTATTTGGCTTACTTTTCAAAGCATTAATGGACCCCTCAATACTTATTAAACACCTTGTCTTTTTAAATTAATTTTCATGGGAGTGTGACTCACCTCCACATAAGAAACCCTATTATTTTAAGAAGTTCGGACTTTGGCCTTATAAAATATTGTTTTCCTATTCCCTTTTCCAAAAACCATGGGCAAAAACCATGGGAAAAAACCATAGGATGGTTTGTGGTTTGGATTAATTTAATATAAGGGGTCCCAAACCTAAATAATAAAGAATTCCCTCACCTTTCCTATATAAACTCACCCAAGCTCCCACTTCCTCCTCACTCAAAGCCTTTGGAGTTCGTCCAAACTCTGTAATACTCTCTCTAAAATCCTCCCAAGGTGCCCCAAGCTCCCAAGAAGCCTCTCACAAGCCTCTCTCTAGCCTTTGGAAGCACACTTCCAAGTAAGGGTTTTTTCTTCCTTTCTCATTTTTGTCCAATTTTCTTTAAGTTGTTTTTCCCTTTTAATTTCAATTATAAATGTTGGGGTATGGTTTTCCACCTCCCTCATACTTCCCTCTTTATTTTTTAATGATGGGAGACCCTTTCTCTCTCATTAAATGCCTCCCATGTACACCCGTTACTATGCTGAAATTCCGAAAGGAACTTCTCTCTCCTCTTTTACATTCAAGCAATACTTTTGTATCATGAATCTAAATTCCATTACAATTGTTGGGAAATGTATATATATGACCTCCTTACTGTCCATTATATGTAAATATGATGAGGAACCCCTTTATCTCTCATCAACCATTTTTATGAATTCTTATGTCGCGCCGTTACACTGCCGAAATCGCACCGATTTTCTAAGCCAATGTCATTGTGTAGTGAATACCATGCCCATTTCTCCATCAAGGATATTCACCTTTATGCACATTTACTTATTGATTTTAAAGTTTCATGTATGAATTCCACATTCCTTTATCGTGGAATAAATGGTTATGTTTTATGAATCCATGTTTTATGATCCATGTGGCACACTTATGCATGATATGAAATGTTTAAGAAGGGTGTGCCCTTATAGCGCTCCAATGCATTGGGTAAAGTATAGTATCATGATTCATCATGTGAAATGAGTGTTGACTCGTGATAATTCAAGTTCAATGATGGTTTACTCATTCTTTATGTGAAATAAGTATTTACTCATGCTCCATGTGCAATGGGCCTTGGCTCATGCTAATTCCATGTTAAGTGTTTTTGCCAAATTTCCATGTTATGATTATCATGCTTTATTATGCCTTTATGTTAATGTTTCTCTTGTTCTATATTGATATGCCTAATGTCTATTATGTATTTTACTCCTCATGTTATTCCATGTGTATTCCCTTACTGGGCTTTATAACTCACCCTTTTCTTATGCATGTCCTCGGGTTATCCAATGCAATGCTAAGTACGAGAGAATGTAGTGGTCATGTAAAGGAAGTTTTCAATAAAGATGTTGTATTTCATGTTTTAAGTTTTTATGTAATGATCCTAAGCCCCAAAGACACTAAACCTCTCGATCTTCTTTGTTGTATCAAGTGAAGTTTTATGTAATAAATCATGTTTAAGTTGTAATAAAAAGCAGGGTTGTCATAGTTGGTATCAAAGGATAGGTTTGGTTATTTTTGGGATTAGGATTAGAAAACCCTATTAAAGCCTTAAATACAAGACTAAGTACAATAAAAACGTCCCTAAGTTTTGGTGAGTATTGAGTAAGTGGGTTATCAAGCAAATACATCCCTGTCTGGATACGAGCAGGTAGAGGCGGCTCTGGCACAGATGTATCCTAGGGGTAAAACCCGAAAACACCGCTTTGAGCTAAACTCGAACGGGAACTGGTGCACGGCAACTGGCCTTGCTTCACTCTTGGTTACGACACTCCCAGGAGATATGATTTGGTAAATTCACAAGCTTAGTATGAACCCTTATTAAGGGAATTAAAAAATGCCCCTAAGAATATATGTTAGAAAGTAGATCATGAAAATCCTAGATTGAAGCCTATAGACTCATGAGTTAAGGAAATGAAAATTTATTTATAAGTCATCAACTTTTGTCTTTGGATTACCCTTTATGTGTTACCCCTAACTTTCCTTTTATTCCATCCAATGTCCAGTAATAGGAGGACTCGAGCTAACAACCGTTGTAAAGATCAGTGTGATGACTGTACTAATGAGATGCCCAATACAATGGGAGTGGGAATCATGAACTTTGTCACGCTTCTCTCCCATCTAACTCAAGTTTTGAATAGAAACACGGGTCAAGAGGAACGTTCAACCCCCCTATGAAAGAACAAGTTGCTATCGAGAGCTTCATGAGACAAAGGCCTCCTACTTTTAGTGGATCATCTGATCCCACAATCGTTGAACAATGGATCAACTCCATTAAAAAGATCTTATCCATACTTCAATGTTCTAAACAAGAGAAGGTTCTCCTGGCAGCTTATCATATTGAGGGTGAAGCTGATCAATGGTGGACGTTGATCAAAAATACAAAGCCTGAGGAGGATATTGAGGCATTGGAATGGAAGGATTTCCGGAAGATGTTTTTCGATAAATATTTTCCGTGCACCCTCCAGCTTAAGATGGAAAGGGACTTCCTTTCCCTCAAGAAGAAAGATGAATAATCTGTTGGAGCGTATGAGGGAAACTTCACAAGGCTTGCACCATATGCTTTTGGCTTTGTCGTTACCCCAGAATGCGAAGTTGACCGCTTCTTTGGTGGGCTGAAGCCTAGCCTGCGGAAAGTATTGGCGATCTGTGACTTCGACTGCTTTGAGGAAATTGTCCGATGTTCCCTCAAGGTCGAAATGGAGATCGGAGAATCACAGGGGTATTATGGGTATAAGAAGTGTAAGTTAGACTTCAATGCTGGTGGGCCGATGGATAAATCCAACGGTGGTAAGAAGATCCAGCACCCCACTTGCCAAAAGTGTGGAAAGAAGCACCCTGGAAATTGCCTTAAGGGGACGAGGAAATGCTTTAGGTGTAGAAGGGAAGGGCACCTAGCTGTTAACTATCGGCAAGAAAGACCTGCGGCTGCGACAGAGGAGAGGAACGCTCCGTTCGAACCTCAATGCGTTGTTCAATGCTACAAATGCAAAGAACCGGGTCATTTTACAAATCAATTCCCTAATCCAAGGGTTTTCAGAGGCAACCAACAACCTCCAAGGCAGCAAGGAAAAGCTTTTTCCATTACTTCTGCCGAAGTGAACCCCGAAAACGAAGTGGTGACAGGTACACTGGTTATTCATTCAATAATAGTGAACGTACTTTTTGATTCAGGTTCTACGCATTCTTTTATATCTCAAAAATTTAGTAGAACAATCCTAGCACCACCACAAATCATGGAAGTGAAGACGTCGGTGAGTACAGAAAATGGGGCAATCATTGCATCCCACGAATATAAGTCCTCCCCTGTTATAATCTATGGATTGAATTTCCCAGTGAACCTCGTCATACTCCCTCTGGTGGAATTTTATGCAATTCTTGGCATGTATTGTCTTTCCTTATATAGAGCCAACATAAATTGCCGGGAGAGGGAAATCACACTCTATATGGAGAATCGACCCCCGATTCATTACAAGTGTAAGGAGGAAGATGAATCTCCTTTAGATCTATCATCTCAAGCATGGATATTACTGCACTATGAGCACGCGTATCTGGCTCAGATGATTGAGTCCAAGGAAGAAACCATCCTTGATGAAATGCCTATTGTGAGGGAATTCGCTGAAGTGTTTCCCGAGGAACTGCCTGGTCTTCCTCCTAGAAGAGATGTTGAATTCTCAATTGAACTTATACCTGGGGCTTTACCAATATCCAAGACTCCATATAGAATGGATGTTGTGGAGCTTGAAGAGCTAAAGAAACAACTACAGGAGAATCTGGATAAAGGGTCTATACGCCCAAGTGCTTCACCATGGGGTGCACCAGTCCTCTTCGTCAAGAAGAAGGATGGGTCAATGTGGCTTTGAATCGATTACCATGAACTTAACAAAATCATGATAAAGAACAAGTATCCTCTCCCAAGAATTGATGACTTGTTCGATCAGCTGTGTGGAGCATAATACTTCTCCAAGGTAGATTTGCGGTCTTGATATTATCAAGTAAGGTTGAAGAAGGAAGATGTCCACAAGACTGCTTTTCGTACAAGATACGGGCACTATGAATTCATAGTAATTCCTTTCGAACTCACCAATGCTCTATCAATATTTATGGACTTGATGAATAGAGTCTTTATAGATTACCTAGACAAATTTGTGGTAGTATTTATAGATGATATTCTAATATACTCCAAAACCAAGGAGGATCATGAGGAGCATTTAAGAACTGTACTAGAGACTTTGCGCAAGGAGAAGCTCTATGAAAAGTACATAAAGTGTGAGTTCTGGTTGAAGGAGGTCTCATTCTAGGGCCATATCATCACAAGCAATGGGATATCTGTGGATCCCTCCAAAACAAATGCAATTGAGGAATAGTCTAGGACAACATTAGTAACGGATATCCGTAGCTTCTTGGGGTTAGCTGGATATTATCGACGATTTGTGAGAAATTTCTCACGATTGTCCAACCCTCTTACCAAGCTAACTCTAAAGGGAGTAAAGTTTTCTTGGAGTGATGAATGAGAAGAAAGCTTTAAGGAGTTGAAAAGGAGGCTAATCACTGCGCCCATGCTCACTTTACCCACAAGTGGGGAACTTTTTGTGGTATTCAGTGATTCTTCGAAGAAGGTCTTAGGATGTGTACTGATGCAGAATGATAAAGTGATATCCTATTCCTCGAGGCAGTTGAAAATCCATGAGCGAAACTATCCAACGCATGATCTGGAGTTGGCGGCGGTGATCTTTGCCTTGAAAATCTAGCGGCATGATCTCTATGGATAGAAATGTGAGATATATACTGACCAAAAGATTCTTAAATATATATTCACACAGAAAGAGCTTAATATGCGCCAGAGAAGATGGATAGAGATCATCAAAGATTATGACTTTTCAATCCATTACCACCCTGAGAAAGAGAACAAGGTGGCAGATGCCCTAAGTATAAAGTATCCAACGATTCTATCAATGATGAGAATTGAGAAGGATCCAATCTTCTTAGACTTGATGAAAATGGACATGGGAATCATAGAGAAGGTAACATCATCAATACTTTCACAAATTATTGCTCAATCGTCTCTTTTGGAAAGGTTAAAGGATGCTCAAAAGGATGATGTAGGAATTCAAGAAAAAGTGGAAGCTATCAAAAAAGGTAAATCCTCGGAGTTTAATGTTAATGAAGAAGGAATTGTGAGATTTGGGAAAAGACTATGTGGTCCATAAAGTTCGGAGCTGAAGAAGGAACTTTTGGATGATGCACATAGTTCAAATTTCTCTATTCACCCAGGGAGCACAAAGATGTATCGAGATCTCTGAGAAAACTTTTGGTGGGATAATATGAAGAAAGAGATCGCTGAATATACATCAAAGTTCCTGGTGTGTCAGCAAGTGAAGGCAGAGAGGCATAAATCTAAGGGGATGATGCAACCATTGCCCATACGAGAATGGAAATGGGAGAACATCACCATGGACTTTGTCACCAGACTTCCAAGGACATCCAAAGGCAATAATGCAATCTGGGTTGTTGTGGATCGTCTTATAAAGATTGCAAACTTCATTGCTATTCGGGAGGATTTCTCATTGGATCAACTGGCACGGATATATATCAGGGAAGTGGTAAGGTTGCATGGAGTACCACTATCTATTGTGTCTGACCGAGATACAAGATCCACCTTTAAGTTTTGGAAGAGTCTTCAACATGCTCTGAATACTGAACTGAACTTCAGTACGGCCTATCATCCTCAAACTGATGTCCAATCCAAGCGGACTATCCAAACACTTGATGATATGTTGAGAGCGTGCTCAATGGACTTTAAAGGAGGATGGGATCAACATATTCCTCTGGTTGAGTTCTCTTATAATAACGGTTTCCACTCGAGCATCCAAATGGAACCATATGAAGCCCTGTATGGGAAAAGGTGCAGAACAATGGCATGTTGGGATGAGGTCGGTGAACGTAAGCTGCTTGGACCAGAAATGGTCGAGGAAATGGTGGAGAAGGTGAAAACCATTCAGCAGCATATCAAGGCAGCCCAGAGTCGACAGAAGAGTTATGCAGATAATCATCGATGACACCTTGAGTTTAAAGTTTGAGACATGTTTTTCTACGCATATCTCCGTGGAAGAAGGTCATGAGGTTTGGAAATAAAGGGAAGTTAAGTCCAAGGTACATCGGCCCCTTCGAGATTCTTGATCGTGTCAGGGATGTGGCCTATCGACTAGCACTTTCACCTACTATGGACAAAGTATATGATGTCTTTCATGTATCCCTCTTAAGGAAGTACATACCAGACCCTTCACATGTACTCTCTTCTGAGGTGGTGCAATTGGAAGATGATCTTTCTTATGAGGAGCAACCAGTGAAGATCTTAGATCATAGAGAAAAAGTTCTACGAAATAAGACAATGCCTCTCGTCAAGGTGTTGTGGAGAAACCACAAGTTTGAAGAAGCAACTTGGGAATTGGAGGAAATGATGAAGCTGAGTTATCCACATCTGTTTTAGTGTGGTAAAAGGAAAATTTCGAGGGAAAAATTTCTTAAGGGGGGAATATTGTAACGACCCAAAGTTTCATTAATGGAAAATCCCTCTTGATCTTATTAAATGTCTCTTTATATAAATTTTATTTATAAAATGTCAACTTCATTGGTTTTATGATAATAATTGTGACCGTTACTTTTATAGCCATTGAATAGTGATCACATGATTAGTATAAATATAGGGCTTTAACACATCCAATTTTACTTAGACAAAGGAAGTGATGGCCTCATCCAGTATAATTGCCCCATATGAAGCCCATTTATCGGAGGTCGGAAAAGAGGTGGTGTCCTTGGGCTTCTCTCTTGACCAAGCCCAAGCTGAGTTTCACCATGTCAAGCTCTAACGGGACCGTCTACGGGAGAAGTGGAAGTTGATAGAAATTACCACTTGAGCGATGTTATCTGAGTCACCCCAAGAGTCTGTCACCATCGCACACCTTACCCTTAGGTCTTATGCGGCTGTTTTAAGGGGTTATGTAACTAATCGATAGTACTATGTTCATTTACATTATTTTTGTATATAATAATGAATATAATTTCTTGTCATAATTGATACATTGTAAATAGTTTTTAAAGTACAAATGGTGTTTTTAGTTATTATTTAATTAAGAAATCTATTTTATAAAATTAAGGGATTTATGAATAAAATTATATTTTAATAAAATATTATTATTATTATTATTAGATAAATTTTATTATATATAAGTGATCATATAATTGTATGAATGCAATTATAATTTTTATTAAGGTTTGAAAGCCATTTTTGTCAAAACTCGTGAATTTTCGATAAATGTCGGTTTTTATTTTAAAAGTAAAAATTAACATATTTAGAAAATTATTTATATAAAATAAATGTTATTTTTTGGAATCAGGATGTCAAAATTATCTAATGGTGAATTTTTCATAATTTTCTGAGACAGTCAAATTTTTGAGTAAAATTTAAATACCGTTTAAATATATAATGTGTTTTATGACATCATAATGAACCAATAGTGATGTAATAAAATACTATAATCTTTATGTTCAGACAATATATGTTTTACCATTAAAATAATGTGATTTTTGGTTTATTTGGCTTACTTTTCAAAGCATTAATGGACCCCTCAAGACTTATTAAACACCATATCTTTTTAAATTAATTTACATGGGAGTGTGACTCACTTCCACACAAGAAACCCTATTATTTTAAGAAGTTAGGACTTTGGCCTTATAAAATATTGTTTTCCTCTTCCCTTTTCCAAAAAGCATGGGCAAAAACCATGGGATGGTTTGTGGTTTGGATTAATTTAATATAAGGGGTCCCAAACCTAAATAATAAAGAATTCCCTCACCTTTCCTATATAAACCCACCCAAGCTCCCACTTCCTCCTCACTCAAAGCCTTTGGAGTTCATCCAAACTCTGCCCTACTCTCTATATAATCCTCCCAAGGTTCTCCAAGCTCCCAAGAAGCCTCTCACAAGCCTCTCTCTAGCCTTTGGAAGCACACTTCCAAGTAAGGGTTTTTTCTTCCTTTCTCATTTTTGTCCAATTTTCTTTAAGTTGTTTTGCCCTTTTAATTTCAATTATAAATGTTGGGGTATGGTTTTGAACCTCCCTCATACTTCCCTATTTATGTTTTAATTATGGGAGACCCTTTCTCTCCCATTAAATGCCTCCCATGTACACTCATTACTATGCCGAAATTCTGAAAGGAACTTCTCTCTCCTCTTTTACATTCATGTAATACTTTTGTATCATGAATCAAAATTCCATTAAAATTGTTGGGACATGTATCTATATTACCTCCTTACTTTCCATTACATGTAAATATAATGAGGAACCCCTTTCTCTCTCATCAACCATTTTTATGAATTCTTATGTCACGTCGTTACGCTGCCGAAATCGCACCGATTTTCTAAGCCAATGTCATTGTGTAGTGAATACCATGCCCATTTCTTCATCAAGGGTATTCACCTTTATGAACATTTACTTATTGATTGTAAAGTTTCATGTATTAATTCCACATTCCTTTATCGTGGAATAAATGGTTTGTAAAGACCCGTAAAATTCAAGGGAAATTTTTTTTCTTAAATTTTCTTTAGAATTTTACAAGAGCACGGTTTCAGACGGCACCTGATTCCGAGGCCCGGAGTGCCCGGAATCAATTTCCGAAATTTGACTCGGGTACGTTCAGTGAACGAACGAGCGGGAATTCCTAACTTTTGATTCGGTGCTAGGAATTGAAATCCGAGGGCACCGATGAACTCGCAGCGCCGATATTCGCTTAAAGAGACCTTTTCGGAAGTTGCGTTCGTTGCGGGTTGAAAGTTAGTTTTTGGGATTTTAGTTTAAGTTAAATAAAATTTTGTGAAGAACAAATTTTATTTTTAACTTGAAAAATCCTACCAAAGGGGGTTGGAAGTGGGACCCACATCCACTTAACCTCCCTTGGGAGGATTAAGTGTGGTGGGTCCCACACGAAGCTCCCAACCTTTCATCTTCTTCCAACTTCCTTAACCCCTCATTAAATGACATGAGTTATTTAATTTTGGAGTTAATCCTTTTGAATTTCAAACTTTTGAAATTCTAGTGTGATGATGTGTTAATAAAATAAGATAGTGTCTTTTTTTATTTTGGTTAATAGTTTTGTCTTCTTGAGAGGTTGAGAGCTTTTTCTTCTTCTTCAAGTTCTGACGAAGAACACGAAGAACGCTCAAGCTCCGACGAAGAACGCTCAAGCTCCGATGAAGAACGCCGCTCCGCTCTTCTTCGTCTTCCGTGTCAACGAGAGGGAACACCGCTTCTTCCTCAGACAACCTTCGTCGGCGTACAACGTTTCGCCAACGACGTATCACATCGGACGCATCTCTTCGTCAACGGATTTGACGAACGACGACCGCGACGCCCGACCTCTGCGACGTTGTCTTCCGCGTACGTTGACAAATCTTCGAACCTTATACCAAGGTAGGGGTTGTTGATTATTGTTAATTTATTTTATTCTTGATCGTGGATCTCGCATGTCTAACGTGAGGCTCTTTAATATTTAAAGTTGTGTTATTGTTTAACGTGAGGGGGCCGGACCGCATGAACACGGCCGAACCCCTCCATCGTTCTTGTTGAAATGCCTCGTGGGTGGAAACAAGGTGGCGTGGTGCCGTCGCACCACGCGGTTAATCGTGCGTTTATTTTACGCAACGCCGTCACGCGCGCACCATGGAAGAAACATCTTGAACGCGACGCCGTCGCGCCGCGTTGAAAGAAATCAAGGCACGGCAGAGGGGCGCGGTGTCGTCGCACCGCGCCGGACGACGAACACCGCGGCCGGTTCCGGGCCGCGGCGGAAGAGAAGACCGGCGGCCGGGCCGCCGGCGTCGGAAGCCGAAGAGGGGACCGGATTTTCCGGTCCCGTTGGAGAAAACCGGCCGGCCAGCTGGCCGGCCGGATGGCATTAAACCGGGGGAATTAATCCCCCGGACAGCAATCAAAACCCCCCTCTTAATGAGGGGGGCGGTTTCCTTGAGGGGGGCAGGAGGCCCCCCGTTTCCTACCAATCAAGCCCCCCACGTGGGGGGGGCGGTTTTGCAAAAAGGGGTGCGGCATATAGCCGCGTCGTCATCCCAATCAGCGGGGGCTTTTCCCCCCGCGTGCAGCCACCGTGCGGCGCCAGGCCGCCGCGGCCCCCGCGCCGCCGCGCCGCCGCGCCGCCGGCCGGCCGGGCCGGGTCGGACCCGGGTCGGTTCGACCCGGTTCGGGCCGACCCAAGGGGGGTCGGGCCGGGTCGGCCCGGACCCGGACCCCCCGTTTCGGATCAGATTCGGTCTTTTGGCCATAACATGAGCCACGGACCTCCGATCGACGAACCGTCTGCGGCAACGCGATCCTTGGATCGAGACGGTCGTTTCGGTATATCGCACTCAAGGTTTCGGATTACTTTGAGTTCGGCCGGGTTGGTTCGTTCACGAAACCAACCGGGCCTTCGGAGCGGAAACACTCATATCTTGAGCTACGGACGTCCGATTGACGTACCGTCAGCTGTGTTGTGTTCCTCTTAGTGAGACGGATCTTTTGGCATACTCCGCCCGAGGTTTGGACGCAGGTGGAGTACGGTCGGGTTGGTTTTTCCTTAAAAACCAACCGGGCCCCGGGGACAAAAATGTCAATAACTCTCAGACCGGGCGTCCGATCGACGCGCCGTCTGTTGCGTTGAGTTCCTGTTGACGATACGAAACTTTTGGATACATCAACTCTGGACTTTGTGACAGTTGATGTATCAGCCTCTCGGCTCGTGGAGCGGACCCTCCGAACGAGCTTGCTGTGTGCGGGAACCCTAGTGCTGGCTGCGACTGCAACTACTGCTACTACTGCTACTGTGACTGCGACGACGACAGTACAGAGATCCTGTGTGGATTCGACGACGACAACTACAGCACTCAGCGATCCTACGTGGGTCAGTGCTACAGGTCCTGTGTGGGCCCGATCCTGTGTGGGTCCGATCCTGTGTGGGTCCTTGCGCTCAGCGGTCCTGTGTGAACCAGCGCCTACAGGTCCTGTGTGGGCCCGATCCTGTGTGGGTCTTGCGGGGGTTAGTTACCTATCGATCCTTCGTGGGTCCGACGAATTAGATGGATCAGAGATCATCTTTATCGTCCTTTGAAGAAGTATACCTGTGTGAGCTGAATCCTGTTGCTTTCCTGTGTGGATTGTGTAGTGCAATCCTGTGTGGATTACGTTTTTCTTTCCTGTGTGGAATACGTTTACTTTCCTGTGTGGACTGAGTTGTACTTGGGCTCGGAGGTTGGAGCATATTTGAATTTGATGACTTAGGTATATGTATGGGCATATACCTAAGCAGTGTCGGTTGTTACTTCGTGATTGTACCTTTCTTCGTGGTTTATCCTTTGTGGATTTGAGAGACCTTCAGGGGTCTCGGGGTCCCTACTGAGTAGCTTATACTCACCCCTGCACGGGCTTTGCCCACACTACGTTGTGTTGGTTGCAGACGACGGACAGCGTTGACCTTAGCTGAGGCTTGCAGAGCAGGACGGTACCCGGAGGTGGACCACTGGGCGGGACGTGCACGGAGCGGACGGCGGGACCCGTGGAGCAGAGGAGCTATCTGTACCCACCCTTCAGGTGGGATTTCCCGGTGGACAGCTCGGAGTAACGGCTTTTACTTTTTAGTTGCTGTTTTCCCTTTCGAGTTGTACTTTACTTTAAGTTTGGGTTTGTATTCTGACCCATTTACTTTTCCGCACTTTCAGTTGTACTCTGCTTTTGTTTAGTGTTTACTTTCCGCTTGCTTACTCTGTGGTGTTTGTTTACTTTTCAAAGGCAATGCCTTCCCTTTTTACCGGGATTTACGCCTTGGTGCTAGTCGTCAGCCCCTGGCCTATGGAAGGCGGGCTTGGGGTAGTCACGGCACAGACCCCGAGGGCGGGTCGTGACAAATTGGTATCAAAGGGGTTCGGATCTACCGCGAACTCTGATCTTTTCTATGTGAAGCAATAATGTTTAGCGTATTGAGTGTGGTTATCAGTCCAGGGAGTCCAGTGTTGGTGCGGCGGCCGACGTATCCGTACACCAGGACCCTGACTTCTGATTTCCGACTTAATGCACGAAAACATTGATTGCGTGTGTGTTTCAAAGTTTTCTTTGTGATTACTTATATCAGCTCACCAGGTATACTGTTCTGACCGTGGCGCACCTGTTTCCTTTTCAGGATGGCCCCACGACGGCAGCCAGCTAGGGTTCCGAGAGTCGAGCGTGACGACAGCCCACCGAGCGACGAGGCCTCGGTGCAGGGCCCTTTGTCAGCAGTGGCACCGGCGGTAGCTCTACCCGTCGAGCCCCCGATGCTTCCAGCAGCAGCCGCTGACGATGCACGTCGCCTCAGCGCACTGCATGAGTTTCAGCGCCAGCGACCGCCCAGGTTTCGCGGGGAGACGGATCCCCAGGCAGCAGAGGACTGGCTGGAGGTAGTGGTTCGAGTGTTTAGGCTAGTGAGGACACCAGCAGACCTCATGGTGATCCTCGCTGCGAGCCTACTACATGCAGCTGCAGGACGATGGTGGAGCTTGATGCTCCAGGTGCACGATGAGGCATCTCTACTTTGGACGGACTTTGAGAGCCTCTTCCGCTCGGAGTTCGTCCCAGCCACCCTTCGTGCGGTGCGTATCCGGGAGCTTCTACAGCTGCAGCAGGGCAGCATGACGGTCGCTCAGTACTCGGCGAGATTTACTGATCTCTCGCGCTACTCGACCGACATGGTACGGGACCCATTCTTCCGGTCCCGGACCTTCGAGAAGGGTTTGAGACACGAGATCAGGGCATCACTGATCTCCCTCAGCATACCGACTCAGACAGGAGTACTGGAGCGGGCCCTTCTGATCGAGAGCTTCCTTGCTGAGTCTACACCAGCACAGCGACCCACCGCAGTGCGGCACGTGGCAGAGTCATCTGCAGCAGGCAGTCGACGGATAACTCAGGGGTCCAGACAGACCAGACCTTCGGGCAGACGATCTCAGGGCACTGGCTCAGCAGTGCGGGGCACACAGCGAGGAGCCAGTCTTTCGAGAGGCAGACAGTGCTACTCGTGCGGCGGGTAGGGCCACATGGCTCGCGACTGCCCGACCCGCCGTGCCGAGGAGCAGCAGTCAGTTGATGGACCACCGAGGCAGAGGCAGAGGGTCGACCGTGGCGGTCCGCAGGGAGGAGGCGGATGAGGCAGAGGAGCTGGACGAGCAGCCGGTGGTGGGTGACGCTTTGAGGCTCTGCCATCACCACCACCAGGAGGTCCACCCCAACCACAGGGAGCTGGCGGGCAGTGACAGGCACAGCTCCAGGCAGCAGAGGCCTACGACCACGGCGCACCCGAGATGATTCGAGGTACTATCTGTGTCTACTCCACCCTTGCTGCAGTTCTTATAGACACAGGAGCGAGTCACTCTTTCATAGCCGCTGCCCTTGTTCGGAGCTCGGAGATTCCGACAGAGCCGTTGGCTCGATCCTTACAGCTAGAGACTTTTACGGGAGTAGACTCGACGATTACGCACTGGTGCCGGCAGTGTGAGCTTACTCTAGGAGGCGAGAGCTTCGGCTGGGATCTTCTTGTAGCAGCGTCGAGGCCTTACGACGTAATCTTGGGCATGGATTGGCTATCTACGGTCCATGCACAGATTGATTGTTTTAGGCGCAAGGTGCGATGTGTACGCACCGACGGGAGCAGGTTCACCTTCACCGGCGAGAAGGGAGACTTAGCAGCACAGGATGGACTTCCGCGGAGGAGAGGACAGCCCATCACTCATCAGTTGGCTAGCCTTATCCTTGGAGCAGTTGACATGCGGAGTCCTGGTTTTCCTGCAGTGGTGGATCAGTTTGCGGACGTTTTTCCCGATGACGTTCCAGGGCTACCTCCTCGCAGAGAGGTAGACTTTTATATTGACTTGTACCCCGGGACAGCCCCGATATCCACTCCAGCATATCAGATGGCCCCCGCCGAGCTTCGAGAGCTACGGGTATAGTTGGAGGACTTGCAGGGCAAGGGGTTCATCCGACCCAGTGTTTCACCCTAGGCTTCCCCGATATTGTTCGCCAAGAAGGCGGACGGGAGCTTGCGACTTTGTGTTGACTATCGTCGCCTGAACCAGGTGACAGTGAGGAACAAGTATCCGCTACCGAGGATTGATGACCTCTTTGATCAGCTCAAGGGAGCACGGTGGTTCTCGAAGATATACCTCAGGTCAGGCTATCATCAGCTCAGAGTCAGAGACGAGGATGTGCAGAAGACGGCTTTCAGATGTCGGTATGGCCACTATGAGTTCTTGGTTATGCCTTTCGGTGTAACCAATGCTCCAGCAGTGTTCATGGCTCTCATGAACAGGATCTTTCAGCCATACCTCGATCGGTTTGTCGTGGTCTTCATCGACGACATTCTGATTTACTCTACGACAGAGGAGGAGCATGCCTATCACTTGCGAGTTGTTCTTGACACACTCCGAGAGCACCAGCTTTATGGTAATCTCTCGAAGTGCCAGTTCTGGATACGTGAGGTCCACTTCTTGGGACACGTTATCTCTAAGGCGGGAGTTGCAGTGGATCCCGTGAAGATTGAGGCTGTGTTAGCATGGGAGCCACCCAGGAGCGTGACTGAGGTTCGGAGTTTCTTGGGACTAGCTGGATACTATCGGAGATTCGTGCCAGACTTCTCTAGAGTTGCGGAATCACTCACAGCTTTGATGAAGAAGGGGAAACCCTTCGTGTGGTCTGACAGATGTCAGCAGAGCTTCCAGGAGCTGAGACAGAGATTGACCTGCGCACCTATCTTGAGGTTTCCTGAGGAGGGAGTAGGGTACGTAGTCTACTGTGATGCATCAGGGACCAGACTCGGATGTGTTCTGATGCAGGAGCGGGCAGTGATCGCCTATGGATCACATCAGTTGAGGCCTCATGAGCAGAACTACGCTACCCATGACCTGGAGTTAGCAGCAGTGGTCTTCGCTCTGAAGACATGGCGGCACTATCTGATGGGCGAGCGCTTTACAGTCTTTTCTGATCGTCAGAGTCTCAGGTATATCTTTTCGCAGAAGGACCTGAACCTGAGACAGCGGCGATGGCTCGAGTTCCTCCAGGACTATGACTTTGAGATAGTCTATACTCCTTGGAAGGGGAACGTAGTAGCCGATGCCCTTAGCAGGAGGACGGGCATTCAGCTACTTGAGGAGGCGACGGAGCAGCTAGCCTCTTTGCAGATATCCTTCGTGGATAGAGATGGAGCAGCCTTCCTTCAGTCTCTCACAGTCACTCCTCCACTACTGCAGCGGGTCAGGGAGGCACAGCGTGAGGACGCTGACTGTGAGACACGGCGTGCACAGATATCCTCGGGACAGGCACCTGATGGTTTCTCCCTTGGAGCAGAGCACGACATCCTTTTTAGAGGACGTACCATGGTACCAGTCACTTTGCGAGAGGAGGTGCTGAGAGAGTTTCACACTTCTCCTTTGGCGGTACATCCTGGAGTGGCGAAGATGTACCAGGGCCTCAGACGACAGCACTGGTGGCCGGGCATGAAGAAGGCAGTAGCAGAGTTCGTTTCTCGATGCCTTACCTACCAGCAGGTGAAGGCAGAGCATCAGGTACCAGCAGGCTTGGTACAGCCCTTGGAGGTTCCGGAGTGGAAGTGGGACGGCATATCTATGGATTTCGTGACTGGACTTCCACGCACATCCAGAGGTCACGACTCCATCTGGGTGATTGTTGACCGACTCACCAAGTCGGCACACTTCTTACCCATCAGAGAGAAGGGCTCAGTAGAGAGCTTGGGACGTCTCTACGTTCAGGAGATTGTGCGACTCCACGGTGTGCCATCATCTATCGTCTCCGATCGAGATGCTCGCTTTACTTCCCGGCTTTGGAAGGGGTTACAGGAGGCGTTCGGGACGCAGCTACGTTTGAGCACATCCTTTCACCCTCAGACGGATGGTCAGACGGAGAGGACCATTCAGACTCTCGAGGACATGCTCTGCGCATGTGTCCTCGACTTTGGTCGTAGCTGGGAGGACCACCTACCCTTAGTGGAGTTCGCGTACAACAACAGCTACCACTCCACTATCGGGATGGCACCGTACGAGGCGTTGTACGGCCGACCTTGTAGATCTCCTTTGTGCTGGACAGACCCTGGGGAGTCAGCACTAGTGGGACCGGAGATGGTCCAGGCCATGACAGAGAAGGTCCAGGTCATCCAGGAGCGGATGAGGACAGCTCAGAGCCGGAAAAAGTCATACGCTGACAGGAGGCGGAGGCCACTGGAGTTCGAGGATGGCGACCACTTCTTCTTGCGAGTCTCACCTCGACGTGGTATTCGGAGATTTGGCCGAGGCGGCAAGTTATATCTGCGCTTCATCGGACCCTTCCAGATTCTCAGCAGGATTGGTGAGGTGGCTTATCGCCTGGCTCTACCACCTCAGTTGCACCGGGTGCACGACGTCTTCCACGTGTATCAGCTGAGGAGATACGTGCACGACCCGACGCACATCATTGACCATGGGGAGCTTGACGTTGACGATGGGGCGACTTTTACGGAGGTCCCAGTGGAGATAGAGGATTGACAGGAGCGGGTCCTGCGTGGGTGATCGATTCCTCTTATGCGCATCAGATGGCAGCACGGGAATCTCCAGGAGAGCACATGGGAGCAGGAGGCTCAGATGCGTGCTCAGTACCCTCATTTGTTTCCCTAGTTTTTGATGTATCTTTACGGGGACGTAAAGCCCTGAGGTGGGAGTAATGTAAAGACCCGTAAAATTCAAGGGAAATTTTTTTTCTTAAATTTTCTTTAGAATTTTACAAGAGCGCGGTTTCAGACGACACCTGATTCCGAGGCCCGGAGTGCCCGGAATCAATTTCCGAAGTTTGACTCGGGTACGTTCAGTGAACGAACGAGCGGGAATTCCTAACTTTTGATCCGGTGCTCGGAATTGAAATCTGATGGCACCGATGAACTCGCAGCGCCGATATTCGCTTAAAGAGACCTTTTCAGAAGTTGCGTTCGTTGCGGGTTGAAAGTTAGTTTTTGGGTTTTTAGTTTAAGTTAAATAAAATTTTGTGAAGAACAAATTTTATTTTTAACTTGACAAATCCTACCAAAGGGGGTTGGAAGTGGGACCCACATCCACTTAACCTCCCTTGGGAGGATTAAGTGTGGTGGGGCCCACACGAAGCTCCCAACCTTTCATCTTCTTCCAACTTCCTTAACCCCTCATTAAATGACATGAGTTATTTAATTTTGGAGTTAATCCTTTTGAATTTCAAACTTTTGAAATTCTAGTGTGATGATGTGTTAATAAAATAAGATAGTGTCTTATTTTATTTTGGTTAATAGTTTTGTCTTCTTGAGAGGTTGAGAGCTTTTTCTTCTTCTTCAAGTTCTGACGAAGAACACGAAGAACGCTCAAGCTCCGACGAAGAACGCTCAATCTCCGACGAAGAACGCCGCTCCGCTCTTCTTCGTCTTCCGTGTCAACGAGAGGGAACACCGCTTCTTCCTCGGACAACCTTCGTCGGCGTACAAGGTTTCGCCAACGACGTATCACATCGGACGCATCTCTTCGTCAACGGATTTGACGAACGACGACCGCGACGCCCGACCTCCGCGACGTTGTCTTCCGCGGACGTTGACAAATCTTCGAACCTTATACCAAGGTAGGGGTTGTTGATTATTGTTAATTTATTTTATTCTTGATCGTGGATCTCGCATGTCTAACGTGAGGCTCTTTAATATTTAAAGTTGTGTTATTGTTTAACGTGAGGGGGCCGGACCGCATGAACACGGCCGAACCCCTCCATCGTTCTTGTTGAAATGCCTCGCGGGTGGAAACAAGGTGGCGTGGTGCCGTCGCACCACGCGGTTAATCGTGCGTTTATTTTACGCAACGCCGTCGCGCGCGCACCATGGAAGAAACATCTTGAACGCGACGCCGTCGCGCCGTGTTGAAAGAAATCAAGGCACGGCAGAGGGGCGCGGTGTCGTCGCACCACGCCGGACGACGAACACCGCGGCCGGTTCCGGGCCGCGGCGGAAGAGAAGACCGGCGGCCGGGCCGCCGGCGTCAGAAGCCGAAGAGGGGACCGGATTTTCCGGTCCCGTTGGAGAAAACCGGTCGGCCAGCTAGCCGGCCGGATGGCATTAAACCGGGGGAATTAATCCCCCAGCCAGCAATCAAAACTCCCCTCTTAATGAGGGGGGCGGTTTCCTTGAGGGGGGGCAGGAGGCCCCCTGTTTCCTACCAATCAAGCCCCCCACGTGGGGGGGGGGCGGTTTTGCAAAAAGGGGCGCGGCATATAGCCGCTCCGTCATCCCAATCAGCGGGGGCTTTGCCCCCCGCGTGCAGCCACCGTGCGGCGCCAGGCCACCGCGGCCCCCGCGCCGCCGCGCCGCCGCGCCGCCGGCCGGCCGGGCCGGGTCGGCCCGGACCCGGACCCCCCGTTTCGGATCAGTTTCGGTCTTTTGGCCATAACTTGAGCCACGTACCTCCGATCGACGAACCGTCTGCGGAAACGCGATTCTTGGATCGAGACGGTCGTTTCGGTATATCGCACTCAAGGTTTCGGATTACTTTGAGTTCGGAAGGATTGGTTCGTTCACGAAACCAACCGGGCCTTCGGAGCGGAAACACTCATATCTTGAGCTACGGACGTCCGATTGACGTACCATCAGCTGTGTTGTGTTCCTCTTAGTGAGAAGGATCTTTTGGCATACTCCGCCCGAGGTTTGGACGTAGGTGGAGTACAGTCGGGTTGGTTTTGCCTTAAAAACCAACCGGGCCCCGGGGACGAAAATGCCAATAACTCTCAGACCGGGCGTCCGATCGACGCGCCGTCTGTTGCGTTGAGTTCCTGTTGACGATACGGAACTTTTGGATACATAAAATCTGGACTTTGTGACAGTTGATGTATCAGCCTCTCGGCTCGTGGAGCGGACCCTCCGAACGAGCTTGCTGTGTGCGGGAACCCTAGTGCTGGCTGCGACTGCTACTACTGCTACTACTGCTACTGTGACTGCGACGACGACAGTACAGAGATCCTGTGTGGATTCGACGACGACAACTACAGCACTCAGCGATCCTACGTGGGTCAGTGCTACAGGTCCTGTGTGGGCCCGATCCTGTGTGGGTCCGATCCTGTGTGGGTCCTTGCGCTCAGCGGTCCTGTGTGAACCAGCGCCTACAGGTCCTGTGTGGGCCCGATCCTGTGTGGGTCTTGCGGGGGTTAGTTACCTATCGATCCTTCGTGGGTCCGACGACTTAGATGGATCATAGATCATCTTTATCGTCCTTTGAAGAAGTATACCTGTGTGAGATGAATCCTGTTGCTTTCCTGTGTGGATTGTGTAGTGCAATCCTGTGTGGATTACGTTTTGCTTTCCTGTGTGGAATACGTTTACTTTCCTGTGTGGACTGAGTTGTACTTGGGCTCGGAGGTTGGAGCGTATTTGAATTTGATGACTTAGGTATATGTATGGGCATATACCTAAGCAGTGTCGGTTGTTACTTCGTGATTGTACCTTTCTTCGTGGTTTATCCTTTGTGGATTTGAGAGACCTTCAGGGGTCTCGGGGTCCCTACTGAGTAGCTTATACTCACCCCTGCACGGGCTTTGCCCGCACTACGTTGTGTTGGTTGCAGACGACGGACAGCGTTGACCTTAGCTGAGGCTTGCAGAGCGGGACGGTACCCGGAGGTGGACCACTGGGCGGGACGTGCACGGAGCGGACGGCGGGACCCGTGGAGCAGAGGAGCTATCTGTACCCACCCTTCAGGTGGGATTTCCCAGTGGACAGCTCGGAGTAGCGGCTTTTACTTTTTAGTTACTGTTTTCCCTTTCGAGTTGTACTTTACTTTCAGTTTGGGTTTGTATTCTGGCCCATTTACTTTTCCGCACTTTCAGTTGTACTCTGCTTTTGTTTAGTGTTTACTTTCCGCTTGCTTACTCTGTGGTGTTTGTTTACTTTTCAAAGGCAATGCCTTCCCTTTTTACCGGGATTTACGCCTTGGTGCTAGTCGCCAGCCCCTGGCCTATGGAAGGCGGGCTTGGGGTAGTCACGGCACGGACCCCGAGGGCGGGTCGTGACATGGTTTTGTTTTATGAATCCATGTTTTATGATCCATGTTGCACACTTATGCATGAAATGAAATGTTTAAGAAGGGTGTGCTCTTATAGTGCTCCAATGCATTGGTTAAAGTATAGTATCATGATACGTCATGTGCAATGAATGTTGACTCATGCTAATTCAAGTGAAATGAGGTTTTACTCGTGATTTATGTGCAATGAGGATTTACTCATGCTCCATGTGCAATGGGCCTTGCTCATGCTAATTCTTTGTTAAATGTTGTTTCCACATTTCTATATTATGATTATCATGCTTTATCATGCCTTTATGTTCATGTTTCTCTTGTGCTCTATTGATATGCCTAATTTCTAACATGTATTGTACTCCTCATGTTATTCCATGTGTATTCCCTTACTGGGCTTTATAGCTCACCTTTTTCTTATGCATGTCCTCAGGTTATCCCATGCAATGCTAAGTACGAGGGAATGTAGTTGTCATGTAAAGGAAGTTTTCAATAAAGATGTTGTATTTCATGTTTTAAGATTTTATGTAATGATCATAAGACCCAAAGACACTAAACCTCTCGATCTTATTTGTTGTATCAAGTAAAGTTTTATGTAATAAATCATGTTTAAGTTGTAATAAAAAACAGGGTTGTCATAAAGATCCACACGAAGGAGAACCCGACAGATATGTTGACAACGGTAGTTGCTCAGGAGAAGCTAGAACTTTGTAGATGCTCCAGTGGATTGCAGCTGGAGGGGGAGAATTGTTGGAACTATCCAGCTGCATGGTAGGTGGCTGGTGGACCTACCTCACCAACCAAGGACTTCAAACAAGGTTGTTGCACATGCAGTCCCTGTTTTTGGAAGCCATGGGAGAAGTCCATGGTAGGTGGAGGATTGGTGGGAGTTGTGTCAAACTTGACACCTCCCACCATGGCTATTTACGGAGAGCCAATGGAGCTTCCTTCTTCATCACCAATTTGAGCCAAGAGAGTTGCATTGTATCGAAATAGAGCCGGGAGAGCTCCATGTGTGAGAGAGAGGAGTGTAGAGAGGGAGTTTTGTAAATGATTTGTTCTTGGTGAACGTTGTAAATAATATTTTTGCGACCGGAAACTTCACCGTCGCAAATAATTCTTTGATTATATACTTTATATATAAAATTTTTTGCGACGGGCTCGTAATCCTGTCGCAAATAATTTTTGCGACGGGCCCGTAATCCAGTCGCAAATACTTTTAAAAAAAATTATTTAGGCTATTTGCGACGGGAACCCGTCGTAACAGATCCCGTCATAAATAATAAATAAATTAAAAAAAATAAAATTAATAAAATTATGATTATTGAAAAATTAATTTTAATATTATTAAAATTATAAAAAAATAAAAAATATTAAAATTCTCAATATTCACAAAAAAAATATTAAACAAATCATAAAATATTATTATTATTGTTATTATTATTAGTAAAATAAACAAATATTAAAAAATATAATACTGAAAAAATATATTTAATAAAATTATGATTAATGAAACAATAATATTAATATTATTAAAATAAAAAAAATAAAAATTATTAAAATTCTCAATATTTACAAAAAAATCATAAAATATTAAAAATTAAATTATGTAATATTCGCACCGATATAAAAGATAGAAACTGTACATAGTTCATATTATAAAAAATGTTAAATTCAAATGTTTTTAATATAACAAAAAATCATTGGGGTCGTCTTCTGGAGGAGGTGGAGGAGCTGAAGGAGATGGTGGAGGAAACTTAATCCCTAAACTACGAGTCAGACGACGCATGTACTCCATCTGCTCGTGATGCTACTACTGCCATCGACGCATCTCCTCCCCTTGTTGTGGCTTCTGCTGCTGCTGCTGACGCATCTCTTCTTGTTGCTTCTGCAAACTCTCTATAAGGTAATTCTAACCTCGAAACTACTCCTGATACTGTGAGGCAAAAGATGATGTCTCTCCACGAGCTCCTCTCGAGCTGGAAGCTGACATCGCAGCAGTAGCATAATAAGTACCAGGAGTCACATGAGAGCCAATACCAACTACTCGGCCCTTCTCAAAGCCATACTGAGTCTCCTGCATCCATGCCGCCTCGTCGAAATGGTGGGCACTGGTCTGACCAGTCACCTCGTCCTGACCCTCAGCCTGTGTCTGAGAGGTCACAACCTCATATGACTCCTTCAATTTCAATTTGAAATTAAAATTGTGAAAATATTATATGCAGTTAATTGTCAAACTAAAAAAAATAAGACTAACCACAATCTGACGCTGAAGATCACCTCTAATCTCTCTGGTGACTGGATCATTGTACATCCTCTGATAAACATCATACTCTGTAATATCAGGATGCTCAAATGCCTATATGAATATAAAATAAACTGTTTATATTTGAAGTTATATAAAATATTTAAAAAAATACTTACTAGATGCTCTCTATGCATACTGAATGTACGACTACTAGCTCGAAGTGTCACCTCCTGTCTCCCCCGGTTCTGTCGACCCAATGAAGACCTCCTTTGAAATCCACCACCCAACCAGTGTGCACATATTCCATCCCAAACCCAAGATGAAATGTACTCTGGTCAGTGGGCTCTACACGACTCATCAAATATTGTCGCTCCTGCTTTCTTCATGGCCGTCTTTCTCAAATTGTGCAAAAACTGACACAAACGCTCACGCATAGCCACCTCCCATTCTGCATGGATATCATCACGAATGATATCATCGATGGGATACCATAAACCCTACAAATCATTTATAATATCAAGTTATTAATAAAAAAATTCAAAATAAATATTATTTATTTACGTACCAACCAATTATTGTGCATGTCGAGCTGCACATCAATAGGAATCTGTTCCCATGTGATCTATGGCTGAGAAAAATAACTACGCAAGATAGTGCTCCCCTATCCAATAGCTACATGTGAAAACTGTGAAAAAAGAATAAATAATCAAACAATAAGTATATATATAAATAAATTAATGAAATATAACTAAAATATATAGGTTACCATACCTTCGTGTGCGTGGATCGAAGCCAAGACGTGGACGTTGCTCCAGGATAGGGTCAGGAATCATCAATCGTGCAAGACCGCGCCCCCTCCACGTACCTCCTGAACCACCAGTAGGCTGAGGGTCAGATGATCCCGCATCCCCCTCATCCAAAGGTAGCTCATCCTCCTCTAACTCATGAAATAGATAAAATTCCATCTGAAACACAAAATGATTGTTGTTATAGATAGTTGAAAATAACTATTATATATAGATATATATTAGTTATGATCATAACCATCATTTAACTGTGTCAATGTTCACCTTCATCATCATCTTTATATCTGATGATGTCAATGTCTTCATATTCCTCCTCGGCATCATCAATATCCATATGAGTTTCACTTTCACCATCCCTTATCATTTCAAATTCATTTGTAACATCATTAACATCTTCGTCACCATCGACCATTAATTGTGGGGTGTCATCATCGATATTCACGTTTCTTTGTGAAAAATATGGATTTTGAGTAGTCTCTTGAAAAAATTCAATTCCTTCCACTTCAGCGGAACCACATTCAGTTTGAGTAAACTGATTTTCCCGAGATTTTATTTTTATTATGCTCCACCAATCACTCAGGTCTCTTCAAGTAGCACAGTACTTTGCGTAATAAATTTGATGTGCCTGTTGAGTCAGTAAAAATGGTTCATTTACTACAAGAAGAATTTTATATTTAATATCGACGATTCCATGAGTCGGATGAACACGCAAGCCTCTCTCAGTATCCAACCACCGACATTTAAATATCGTTATGTAATTCTGCCCAAGATAACATAGCTCAATAATTTCATCAGAATGTTGTAAAAGTCAACTTCAATTTCTCTATGATGTGATCCTATCAAACAAACTCCATTGTTCATCGTTTTTTTTATACCCCATATGCACATGTATGAAATCAAAAATCATTCACCACATATGCATTATAAGATTTAACCATTTTGGATAGTGGGTTACTCAATATACACAGTCGCTTATCAATTTTATCAGCATGTTGAGACACCTGAATTTTTTTAAAACAATTATCAATATAATAAATAGTAAACTGAATTGATATTAAACCATTAATAATTTATGTTACCAGGTTTTGAAAGCATTGAGAAAAAATTTTCTGTCTGCGTTCTTCAAGAGAAAATGTTGTAATTTGTGGAAGTTGTTTCTTGATATGATGATCATATAACCTACAAATAAAATAAGTTTACATACTGTAACAGAAATTATAGAATAAGTGATAGAAGCACTCACATTACAAATGCTGCCATTTCTTCACAGTTGAGCAAAACATATGTATGAGCTCTGTGATGTTCATCGTTTGAAATCCATCGTTCTTGAACTCCACCGAAGGCAATATTTGGCTAATTAAAAATTGATAATTGATTGTGCATTTCATCATTAACATTTCCCTCATTATGTTCCATGAAGTTTTGTTTTGAGAGATATTCAGATTCAAAATAGTAAGAATAGAAAAAAGAAATTTCCTCTTGCAAATAAGCTTCAGCAATTGAGCCTTCAACTGATGCTTTGTTACATACTTTTTTCTTCAATTTCTGCATGCATCTCTCAAATGGGTACATCCATCGAAACTGTACTGGACCTCCACATTTAGCTTCATGTGGTAAATGTAATATCATATGTTCCATTGAGTCAAAGAAAGCAGGTAGAAAGATTTTTTCCAGTTTACATATAATTACAGCAACATCTTCTTCCAGTTTGCTTAGTGCATCGTAGTCTGTTGTCGCTGCACAAATGTCTCGAAAAAATATGATATGTCTGTTATCTAATCCCAAATCATAGAATTCAACAAACCTAGGAATCCAAACGGCATATGTCTTTCAATTATAACATGGAAATCATGACCTTTTAATCTGGTAATATGACCATTCTTAACACATCTTCCCAAATTGGAAGCATAGTCATATGGAAGTCTCAAATCTGCAATCCATTGACAAAATAATAACTGAATCTCTTTGGACAGTGTATAAGCTACTTTTGGCTTCATTAACCTTTGTGATATGACATTTTCAAATAGTTCAAGTTCTGGTTGCCTACAAATTTGGGCAAGATCCAATCGTGCTTTTACAGTATCTTTAGTCTTACCTGGTGTATCCAAAACTGTATGAAATAAATTATCAAAACAGTTTTTCTCAATATGCATGACATCCAACATGTGGCAGACCAATATGGGAGATCCCAAAAAATGCTTCATTTTATCCAATTATGTTCTTTCCCAAAGCCATGAATTTTCTGTTGGTTTTTATTGGCCCAAATGTGATGGGAGGTAATGAAAATACAACTGATTATAACTCTGTACCTGAGATTATTTTTGGAGGTTCATCCTTTTCAATTGTGCCTTTTCTAAAATGATATTTGTTCCTTCGAAAAGGATGATCGGTTGGAAAAAATCTACAATGACAGTCAAAATAACAAGTATTTTTTCCATTGACGAGAATAAAAGCTTTGTTGTATTTCATACAGTAAGGACATGATTTCGGACCATGTGTACTCCAACCAGATAACATGCCATATACCAGAAAGTTTCTAATTGTCTACATCAATGCAGCTTTTAATGTGAAATTTTGTTTCCTAGAAACATCATATGTACTAACACCATTACTCCACAATGCATTTAACTCATCAATTAATGGTTTCAAATAAACATCAATATTCTTTTTCGGATGTCCTGGGATTAATAAGGTCAAAAATATATAGGGCTCCTTCATCAACGTCCATGGAGGTAGATTGTACGGAGTTATAAAGATAGACCAACATGAATACTGACTACTATAAGAACCAAACTGACAAATTCCATCAGTAGAAAGACTCAATCGCACGTTTCAGGCTTCTAAAGTAAAAGACTGATGCATACAATCAAAATGTTTCCATGAATCACCATCAGATGGATGATTCAAGCTTTTACTGGTTGAAATATTGGTTTTGTGTCATGACATCATTGATGTTGTGTTATGAGACATAAATAAATATTGCAGCCTGGGTGTAAGGGGGAAATATCTCAACTGTTTTACAGGAATCGATCCAGACTTCCTTGGTTGAGCTTCTTTATACCTCGATTGTCCACATGTGGGACAACTATCCAACGACTCATTTTCACCAGAATATAAGATGTAATCATTTTCACATGCATGAATCTTCCGATAACTAAGGCCTAGATTACGAACCAACCTCTTGCTCTCATAGTAATTTGTAGGCAACACATTTCCTTCAGGTAACAGTGTTTTAACCAACGAAAATATCTGATCAAAATAGTTGTTTGACATTTCATTATCTGATTTAATAGCCACAAATTTTGAAACCACTTCTAATTTTCTTATCTTGCAACCAGGATATAATGCATCCTCAGTAGACCTCAACAACTCATAAAATTCGGATGATGCCAACTCAGGAGTTAAATCAATATCATCGTGAGTTTCAGTTTGTTGAACAGATGGACCTACAACATCATGTACTAAATTTTGGAATCGTGATGGATCCAGAATCAAGTTATTAGTATCTTCTCTGGAACTGCGTTCACCGTGTTGATACCAAAAAACATAATCTGGTTGAAAACCAAACCACAAGAGATTTCCCCCAACCTTGTCAAATGTGTCAAACGTTCTCATAGCACATTTTTTACAAGGACACTTAATTTTACCTTCTGAAACATATTCTGGTTTTGATGATGCAAATGCTAAGAAAGCTTCAACACCCTCAATATATAAAGGATTTAAATCAGAACCATTTGGATTTCTGCACTAATTGATCCAAGTGTGATCATCTAATAATGACTGATGTCGACTTCTTTGTTCCATATTTTTCTACAAAATATAAAATCATCACTATTTTTGAATAATTTGAAATTATAAAAACACTATCTAAAAAAAGAAGATAAATAATTACTACTACTTCTTAATAATTACCATTAATTAAGGGAGACATAATTTCCAGTGGATTGACGGCTCCTCTTTTGTCTGACGGCTCATTTACTTGCAAATTTTTCACACTGGAATCACAATGAAGAATGTGGTCGGAGGTACGCATATTCATTCTCGTATGCACGAGAATGAATATGCGTATCTCCCACCAGATTCTTCGTTGTGATTTCAGTGAGAGAAAGATGCAAGTAAATGAGCCGTCGGACAAAAGAGCCCCCTTTTCGTCAATGAATCGTCTTCTTCCAACTGTCACCGCCTAAAAAATTTATAAAAAATATGATCCTACGAATGCATATCCAATCTCGTGCATATGAGATTGAATATGCCTATGTAGCAGCACATTTTTCATAATGTTTTGAATCGGTGAGAGTTGAAAGGAGAAAAGTCATCGAGGAAAAGGAGTGTCGTCAATCAACTGGAAATTGTGCCAAGTTCTTAAAATTTATTAAAATTTATTAAAATATCTTTCTAACTATTCCTAACTTTTCCTAACTAATTATTACTATTTATTACTATTTATTACTATTTATTACTAATTGTTACTATTTATTAATAATTATTACTATTTATTACTAATTAGTCCTATTTATTACAAATTATTCCTATTTATTAATAATTATTCATATTTATTACTAACTATTCCTATCTATTACTAACTATTACTATCTATTACTAACTATTACTATTTATTACTAATTATTACTATTTATTAAAAATTATTACTAATTATTACTATTTATTACTAATTATTCCTATTTATTACTAATTATTCCTATTTATTACTAATTATTCCTATTTATTACTAACTATTCATATTTATTACTAACTATTACTATTTATTCCTAACTATTACTATTTATTACTAACTATTCCTATTTAAGACTAACTATTACTAATTAATCCTATTTATTCCTATTTATTACTAATTATTACTAATTATTAATAATTATTACTAATTATTACTAATTATTACTAATTATTCATATTTATTACTAATTATTCCTAATTATTCCTAATTATTACTAATTAATCCTAATTATTACTAATTATTCCTATTTATTACTATTTATTGCTATTTATTAATATTTATTTCTATTTATTGCTAATTATTGCTAATTATTGCTAATTATTCCTAATTATTGCTAATTATTTCTATTTATTCTTACTTATTGCTAATTATTTCTAATTATTCCTAATTATTACTAATTATTGCTAATTATAAGTATTTATTAGTATTTATTACTAATTATTACAATTTATTAATAATTATTACAATTTATTACTAATTATTACAATTTATTACTAATTATTATTAATTATTCCTATTTATTACTAATTATTCCTATTTATTCCCAATTATTACAAATTATTACTAATTATTCATATTTATTACTAATTATTCATATTTATTACTATTTATTGTTATTTATTACTAATTATTGCTATTTATTACAAATTATTGCTATTTATTTCTATTTATTGCTAATTATTGCTATTTATTTCTAATTATTACTAATTATTCCTAATTATTGCTAATTATTGCTAATTATTGCTAATTATTGCTAATTATTCGTATTTATTGTCAATTGTTACAATTTATTAGTAATTATTACAATTTATTAGTAATTATTACAATTTATTAGTAATTATTACAATTTATTAGTAATTATTACAATTTATTACTAATTATTAAAATTTATTACTAATTATTACAATTTATTACTAATTATTACAATTTATTACTAATTATTACAATTTATTACTAATTATTACAATTTATTACTAATTATTACTAATTATTACTAATTATTACTAATATTACTAATTATCTGTGTTTATTGCTAATTATCTATATTTATTACTAATTATCTGTATTTATTACTAATTATTACAATTTATTACAAATTATTAGTATTTATTAATAAATATTACTAATTATTACTAATTATTAAAATATATTAGTAATTATTACAGTTTATTACTAATTATTACAGTTTATTACTAATTATTACAATTTATTACTAATTATTACAATTTATTACTAATTATTAGTAATTATTACAATTTATTAGTAATTATTACAATTTATTACTAAATATTACAATTTATTACAATTTATTACAATTTATTAGTAATTAATACAATTTACTACTAATTATTACAATTTATTACTAATTATGACAATTTATTACTAATTATTACTAATTATTACTAATTATTTCTAATTATTACAATTTATTACAATTTATTACTAATTATTACTAATTATTACTAATTATTACAATTTATTACTAATTATTACAATTTATTACTAATTATGACAATTTATTACTAATTATTACAGTTTATTAATAATTATTACTATTTATTGCTATTTATGACAATTTATTACTATTTATTACTCATTATTACTATTTATTACTATTTATTAATAATTATTAATATTTATTACTAATTATTAGTATTTATTATTATTTATTACCAATTGTTATTAATTAATACAAATTAATTATATACATTACTAATTATCATTAATAATTATTAATTACTACTAATTATTAAAAAATAGTACTAAAAATTTCAATTTATTAGTACAAATAAATACTCACGAAAAAACAATTTAAATTTAATTTAATTGCAACTAATCAACAATAATAAAAATTAACATAAAAAATGAAATAAATAATAAATTAAATTAACCATAAATACCATTAAGTTTGATTTTTTATTGATGTAGACGGCTTCACAACTTTTCGTGAACAAAAAAAATAACTTAGAAAAATTTTCCCTCTAAAATCAGAGTTCAGAGAGAAACAGGATCTAAGAATTGAGATGAATGAAAGGAAAAATGGATTGGGGTATATATATATTAGATTATTTGCGACGAGATACCCGTCGCAAATAGTATCTTTTGCGACGAGACCCTTCGCAAATACCTACGCCCACATTAATTATTGTCGGCGGTTAAAAAGTTATTTGCGACGAGTCCGGTCGCAAATAGTCCCTGCCGACACACCTTTTGCGACGAGGCGACATCCCGTCGCAAAAAGCTATTAACCGCCGCCGGGTATTTGCGATGGTGGGATCCCACCTTCGTGCGGTTTGGCGCGCTACCCGCGCCAAACTGTTTGCGACGAGAGACGAAATCACGTCGCAAATAATTGGTTATTTGCGACGGGTCGTTACCCCCGTCGCAAATAACCTCTTGGACGGACTTTTTGCGACGAGATTTATTTTCGTCGCAAAAAGTCATTTTTCCCATAGTGTATTTTTGTTGTTATTTAATTTTATTTTATCATTTAGAAAATAGGAAATAACCTCATGGGAACCCTAATCACCTCCTCTGAAACCAGTCGGTACCTGAAGAGTCATCGTTCATTCATAGATCCAATTGTTCACATCACCACACAACCGACATCATAATTCATAACCTCTCACCAACCACTCACATACTTTGTATCATAAAAGTTCACCACCACATCGGTGTCACCGCAAGCCACCATCAACCCGTCAAAAAATGCTATACCATATTCATTAAAACTCCAACTATGGTCGATCCATACTTTTCCCCACAACTATCATTGAGAATGGAAAAAAATACAATATTTAAATGATTATAAATATTTATTTTTTTTAAATGTGGACTAGTTCACGGACTACTCGTGAGCTTATGCGGGGCGGGGCAGGCTTGAATTTTTGTTGTGCGCAATGTATGTGGGCTTTTGCAGACAAACTCGCGCGAGCTCAAACCTACGTGGGCTTAGTCCCCTCCCCCGTTTCACATTACTAAGCTTGAATCTCTCAATTTACGAGCTTCTTGCAAAAGTGGTCTAGCCCACTCTTTATGGTGGTCCTCAGTCGGTCATCCAATCACAATTGCCTTCTGAGAAATTTGGGCGTCCTTCCATTGACATAAGTAATTTTTGATCTCTAATAGCAACTCCATTTTGATCACCAACATCCAATGAACAAGTGCACGTCAACTCCACTTCACTGCAATGACTTTGACGAATCTTCCTTTTCCATTCTCTAAGAAAGACTTCCACACCCTGTCATCAAAGTTCATGGAACTCATGAACTACTGCTCTTGCTTTACCTGCTTTGGACTTTTGTTCGACTACAAGAAGCCGCCCTTTCTATTCGCCTCACTTCATCCTTCAGAACAATGATCGCTGCCTAGAGTACATGCATTATAAGATCTCCCTCAGCGTTTCCACAATCTGACTCCACCATGCTATATTTGTTGGACTGCTTCTGCCCAATTGCATCTGCTACACTAAACTAGTTAGGCTCCTTCCACTGACCTCAACTTCCGGTAATCACTCAGCTCAGATTACTTCTACTGATTTGACATTTTGAGGCTTTCGTTGAATTTCCATTCAACTCACGTCATTACTTATGCCGAACTAATTCCATTCAGCTGAATCCGGTGAATTGACTTTAGTTGCTCAAATCCGTACATCCATGGTGCTAGTGTGTGTAACATCCCGGACCCGGCCAGCCACCCGAACAGTGCCGAACGGGTCGTGTGTCACTACCTTAGGCGCACCTCCCCTGAACGCCAAAGGTTGCCGACTAGCAGCGAGGGTCTGAATAGGTATAGTGGGGAGGCTATACCCTCTCGGAGGATCATAGTAAGGGTCCTGGTCTGAGTATAATAGTAAAGATGCAGCGGAGAGAAAGACTCAGCAGACTCGAACCAGACCCGCAAAGCGGAAGCATATCCAATAGCAATAAACAGTGGAAGAAATATACGAAACAACTGCAGCGGAAAGTAAACAGCACAACATGCCAACAGTCAACTGCAACAACTACTGTAAACAACCAAGCATGCATCCAAAGCAGGTCATACACAACTGAATATAAAAAGGGCGCCAATGGCTAACCAACAGTAGCTACAACTAGCATGCCGATACAGAAAGGTAAACAGAACAAAGTAAACCCCAGCTAGGTATGACCTCAAGGTCCGTACCATCTTCATGCAACAACTAATGTAACCCATCTCCTGAAGCTGTTCTCTTTCCTTCACGTAAATCCATGAAGTCTGCACGCGTCCCGAAGGGCCCGTGCAGGGTGTGAGACAAATCTCAGTAGGATACCACCCAACGGTGCGTACCAAATATATGTGTTTAAGCAGTCATGCATTTACAAGGAAAACAGTAAACAGTACAGTGTACAAGTAAAAACAAACTCCACTGGTGCTCAACAGCCACCAAGGAGTGTCACCTGCTTCGGCCAATGCCGAAATCTCTGTCGTGTAACCCGGCACCACGTGCCACCTGACACCTCGTGTCTCAAGTACCGATGTCCTGAAGGTACGCCCAAAATAGTAACCCGGAACCACGTGCCTCCTGACACCTCGTGTCTCAAGTACTGACGTCCCGAAGGCATGCCCAAAATAGTAACCTGGCACCATGTGCCCCCTGACACCTCGTGTCTCAAGTACCGACGTCCCAAAGGCACGCCCATTTCCTTAAGGCTCCTCACCTTCCCCGTGGATTTCTACGACAAGCACCCCCAACCAAAATACCTAACAACAACTACGGGGGCCTCTACCCACACGGGTGGTCATAACCACTTCATCACAGAGTATCTCTGTGTGCACACTACTCAAAGTCCCAGTGAGCGGTAATCACCCAAAATAGTCCTAAGCCACCATCACGTCTGACACCTCGTGTCCCTGCGACCATGTCGCTCAAGTCTGATGGCATCGCCATCCTAGTATCCCGGGTCATGCCCAACCTGACAGTCGTACTGCCTCAAGTCGACATCCATGACGCCCAATCCCATGGTCAAAACCACCCAAAGTAACCCAGGGAAAGCCCCAACCAGTGATCAGCATCACTCAAGCGTAACCGGACCAAGCCCAACACAACCCAAAGGGTCCAGCAGATGCAATTCAGCAATTGCATATATATAACATATGTAAACAGAAAACACAACCAGGCAAAACAAACTAACAGTTGAATTGCACTATGCAAGGTGTTGTCCCATACCAGCACTGAGGTCTTAAATGCCTCTAAAAATTTATAATAGGCTTTAACAAATTAAACTAAATAGTTTATAACAATCATAATTCAATTAAAACCATTTTGGTGTTCCCCGGCCAAAATTCCCTGAAAAGCAACGACCCCTCACCCGACCCTGCTCACGCAACCTGGTAACCGGGCATACCCAAAAGCATCCCAGAGGTCCCATAAGCATTACAGTATGAAAAAGCAGATAAAACAGATCCCACTCAAAATACCTGAAAACGCGCCGAAGGCCGCGTTACCAAAACAACCGCAAAAACAAAAAATGAAGTATGCACCACCTACCTGAGACTCACACGATGTTACTCCTCCGGTAACACCCACCAATTCGGTCTAAAACGTGGTAAATCTACAAAAGATTCAAAACCGCTCAAAGGGATATAACTCGTTCTATAACAAAAATCAAACAAAATGGCCAAAGAGGAATCAAGGCCTTACCGAGGGGGTTCCAACGCATTAATCAGAGCTCAAAACGGGTCTCGGACGGACGATCGGGAAGAGGAAAGGGGTTCGGCCGGCCTGGTTCGCGTATCCGGGCGGAGGAGATGAGGTTCTGCCTCAATACGAGGCTACTGCCCGTTTTAAGTGAAAAAAAGAAAGTACACGGCGTGTACTTTGGGACTACACGCCGTGTATGGTTCATTTAACTGTTCATAAGACGGAAAGATTCCGCCGACTTACTTTTCGTACCTACCGACATGAGTACACGGCGTGTACCTCTGGGTACACAACGTGTAGCAGGTTCCTCTTCTCTTCCTCGCCGACATACTCACATGCCATGTATATCCCTCATACACGGCTAGACTACACGGCGTGTCCAAAGGGAACACAGTGTGTCCCTGGTTTTTACCCGGCCAACGGCCTACACGCCATGTATGGCCTCACACAGTCGGGGGTCTACACGGCATGTTCAAAACTACACACCGTATAACGGTCTAGAATTACATCCAGTGGACTACAATTGATACCTATCAGGGCACTCCATGGGCGGCTACACCCCCTGGGCGGGACACACCACCATCCCCAGTGGCAGCCATTTCCTCATGAAGCCCTTGGGCGGAGAGCCATGCTTCGTCCAACGCTCACATGTGAGAGTTCCCAAGGATCGGATACATTCCTACCTCCTTTGCCTCTGATACCAACTATAACGACCAACACTTTACATACATTCTTAATACTTCAAAATTGAATCACACTTATTACAACATATGACAAAACCACAAAGGACCGTATAGGTATAGTGTCTTTAGAAACTGGGAAACATAAACAACTGGTTCATAAATCTTCTACAGTGTCTCCCATTTATTTCATCATATCTAGGGTCCCTTTTAGCATATTCTACTTAATATCCATCTTCCTGGCCTGGGGAAAAGAAAACATAAAAGGGTGAGCTCAAATGCTCAGCAAGGGCAAATAAAGGAAATAAAAATCATATCATATCTTTTTAAAAATTAAAACCTGCAAAAGAGATCATAATATCTTAACATGGAATAAATCATAGAAGTGAAAATGAGATCCCCATAATCATAACATAAAACTTGAAACTTTGTGGCATGCACACATAATCATGGAAAATCATTTCTTGTTAGTCATGACTCATTGCCAAGACTATCTTAGTGGACAAAGTCCCTTTCTGAACCGAGTTCACTCCTCGTTTCAGTCCTGTATCACTGAACCGAAATAACCTTCCGTTCCAGCCATGTCTATCTCATGAGATATAAAATCATTACCCAATGCATTGGAGGGAGATATAGGTCCCACCCATCTTATAATGAATCCTTTCTTATGTGTTCCACATAATCATAAAACATGCATCATCGCATAACACATGTAACAAAAATGGGATTCTTGAAACATCATGACATCATAAATCAATTCATATATGATAAAGGAATTCATAAACATAATTCCATCACAACATAGTCAAACCAATGTAAAAATATGGATAGAAACAGAACCCTTTATTATCTTAGATGGAAAATAATTTTGATAAAACACTTGAATTGAATTCTTGAGGAAAATATCCTTTCTTCTTCAAAAACATTTTTCCTTTCATAACATGTCATACAACTTTAAAATAAAAGAAGTTGATTAAAAATAAACTTGAAAACTTGTAAAGGAAGCTTCTTTGAAGTAATGTTTTAAAAATACATTCATGCCGTATAAGTTAAAAAAAACATTCTTCGTACTTTTGTCGGAAAAGTCAAAAAGTACCTCGTGCGGAAAAACGACAAAAGATTCCTTTCATATTCTTTACTAAAAACTCACCTAAGGGTAAAATTGGATTATTTCAAGTGGATGGAAACAATATTACATATTGAGGGAACATGGATGTGGATGATAAAATACACCCCAGTAAATACTTACGAATAAACAATCTCGGATAAAAATGAGATTGTGATATTTCCCTTACCTTAGGTCCGATTTGCTTTGTTTGTGTCCGAAGCTCCTGTATAATGGTTTAAATAATGTTATTGACTTATTCCAGAATCATAAATATTGATATGATATCATATATGGTCATATTATTAGCTTCTTGTTAGTAATATTTCATTGTTACTTATTACTCGGGTCTTTATAACTTTTTGTTCTTATGCGTGTTTTGTGGAATAAATTCTTATTCTTATCTTTAGGTTATAGATAATTCATTTCCAGAATGGTATTAGTGTATTATATACCATATTCATTCATTCAATTCATTTATATAATCATTATGAAATGAAGATCATGTAGAACGAGTCGCATCACATCGTGGAGACGGTATTCCGTACGTACGCACGAGTGATGATATCATTCCTATGATCGTGGAATTGTATTGGAGTATATATATATTATTTCAGTATCAATATTACTTCATAATAATCATATTTAGTTACTCATTACACCATTATAACCATCCTTGTAAGGTGATGGTGGAAAATAGATTACACCACGGCGTGGAGACGGTATTCCGTACGTACGCACGCGTGGTGATTTCATTTTTCCGTAGGATGGATAGAAGGTGAATTAGGGTTGTTTCATATTTATAATAACATATCAGTATGTAAGTAATACTGATGTTATTACTTTATCATGAAACAACTAAAGAAGAAGAAGTTGAAGAAGAAAGAAATTGAAAAGATCGGTAATGGATATTACCTCTTCTTTGGAACGCCTCTTTGAATCCTCCACTTAAGGAACTAAGATTGGTCTTTGGAGAAGACCAGGACCTCTAGGATTATTCTAGGGAAGTGGAGAGGAGAAAATGGCAGGGGTTGGCCGAGCTTGAGTGCTCAAATTGGTGTGAGGAGGAGGGGGAGGAGGTGCCCTTTTATAAGGGAGGAGAGGGGCACCTTAGGAATATCTCAAAATATTATTTTATATTAAAGTCAAAATCGGTTTATAATGGTTCCAAAGGGTCTTATTTCGAAGCTAATGTGGGGATGGGTCGAAATACTATCAACCAATAGGATTTAGACAAGTTTAGGGTATTATTTTAACCTTATCAATTAGATTTAACTCTAAGTTAATTAATTTAACTTTTACCGTGTCTTTTTGTTTTCTTTCACTATATGGTTAATACACTTACTATAACATGCCAAACGAACCCCAAATTGTTTATTATTAATATATATATCCTTATCTAAGTCATTTGGCCGAACCTTAGATTTTTAGGAATACAATAACAATTAATAATATAATATTTGATTTAAAAACTATTTTGTGTCAATTTTGACACTATTTGATATATGATTTTTGTGAAAGTCATAACAGAATTATATGTTCAAACCAAGTTGATTAAATCAACATTAATATATCATAGTAACCTAGAAAATTAGTGGAATTCATAAAAAGTCTCAAATTACATTTATTTTGGTATTTATATTATCAATTTTGTCAATATTTCATTAATAAGATAATTACTGCATCATCTTTGTGTCATAAATAAATTAAATTATTTGATGTCTAAAAATTACAAATAAAATACCATCATGTAGGAAATCGTTTTAGCTTTCTAATGAATATTTACAATCTAATTTATCTTATGTATAACCCTATATTAAAAATGATTTACTTATTAAACTTTGATTTTAACTATTTTAACCCTTCTTTAAATAAATTAATAATAAATGTCCTAATCTAATCCAAGTGGGCCTAAATGGTCATATTTTATTCCTAAGTTTGTTTTTGGTCGAATTACACTTGTCCAATAGAATTAGGACATGTGTTAGGGTAATATTAATATCATATTTACCCTTAGTTACCCTATTTACTATTAACCGCGGTAAAAAAAGTAAAAAGTTACTATTCACCAAAAAAATTATTTTCATCTCATTGAACCACATTTTAGTCCTTGATATTAACCGTGTCTCTCGGATTTTTGAAATTCCATTCACAGAAGCGGTAAAATTAAGTTTTATGCAAAATTCAGTTTTTAACCTACCACTTAGTGGTTTCACTATTCATCAAAAATTGAAAGTTTTCAGAAAAATACCAAAATTTCACCCTAGGCTAATTTCGATATTCTGAGTCCAAAAATGAAGTCCATTTTGAAAATAAAATTTATAAAATTCCAAAAAGTTGTTATTACTATTCATAACGGCTAGTTTTAATAGCATAATGTTGTTTAGTGAAACTCGGTATTGCGTACGACGCAAGCTATCGAGGAAGGTCACGATTGCGTGTAAAGCAAGCCAAGCAAGTGTTGTATAGAAAAAGATTCCTTTGATGATTTATATAACATAAAAGTCTCGGGTGTTACATTCTACCCCCCCTTAAAAAGAATTTCGCCCTCGAAATTCGTCACTTTGCAACAAACAGATGAGGATACTTCTCCCTCATCATATCCTCAAGCTCCCATGTAGCTTCTTCAAGTTGGTGGTTTCTCCATAAAACTTTCACCAAGCGAGTGGTCTTGTTTCGTAGGACTTTTTCGCTACGATCCAGAATCTCTATCGGCTGTTCTTCATAAGAAAGATCTTGCTCCAGCGGTACAACTTCTGAGCTGAGTACATGTGAAGGATCTGGTATGTACTTTCTCAGGAGAGATACATGGAACACATCGTGAACTTGAGAGAGATTCGGTGGAAGCGCCAATCGGTAAGCTACCTTCCCAACACGATCCAGTATTTCAAAAGGACCGATATATCTAGGGCTCAACTTCCCCTTCTTTCCAAATCTCATAACCCTCTTCCAGGGAGATATTCGTAAGAACACTTTATCACCCACTTCAAACTCTAGGTCTTTTCTCCGGTTGTCGGCATAACTTTTCTGTCGACTCTGAGCTGCTCTTATGTGTTGTTGAATAGATCTGACCTTTTCTGTCATTTCATCAACGAGATCAGGTCCTAATAGCTTTCTTTCCCCAACTTCATCCCAGCAAGTTGGAGTCCTGCATTTCTTTCCATAGAGAGCTTCATAAGGAGCCATCTGAATACTGGAGTGAAAGCTATTATTATAAGAAAATTCCACCAAAGGTAGGTGTTGATCCCAACCTCCTTTGAAATCCATAGAGCAAGCTCTCAACATATCTTCTAGGGTTTGAATTGTTCTCTCAGACTGACCGTCTGTCTGGGGATGATAAGCAGTGCTGAAACTCAACTCTGTATCCAGAGTATGCTGAAGACTTCGCCAGAACTTCGAGGTAAATCTCGGATCCCGATCAGATATAATAGAAAGTGGTACTCCATGCAATCTTACCACTTCCTTTACATATATCCTGGCAAGCTGATCTAGAGAGAAATCCTCTCTAATAGCAATGAAGTGTGCAGACTTTGTAAGACGATCAACTATGACCCAGATAGCATTATTGCCTTTGGATGTTTTAGGAAGTCCTGTGACAAAGTCCATAGTGATGTTTTCCCATTTCCATTCGGGTATGGGTAATGGTTGTAACATCCCCTTAGACTTCTGTCTCTCAGCTTTAACTTGTTGACAAACCAAGCATCGAGAGACATATTCAGCAACATCTCTTTTCATGCCATCCCACCAGAAGTACTCTTTCAGGTCCCTATACATCTTCGTGCTTCCAGGATGAATAGAGAATGAAGAACTATGAGCCTCATCCAGCAGATCTTTCTTTAATTCGGGGATGGGAGGAACACAAACCCGATTCCTGAACTTTATTATCCCATCACAATCAAGGTTGAATTCAGGAACATTTCTCACCTTCTTTTGTAACTCGGCATCTTCTTTCTGTGCCTCTTTAATCTTCACATGTATAGATGGTTGAACATTCATTTGAGAAAGATAAGATTTTTCCCCTTCCATTATAATTCCAAGATCCATCCTTTGTAAATCCATAAATATTGGATCTTTTGTGATCCTCATCATGGATAAACTAGCATGGTCTTATCGACTTAATGCATCTGCCACCTTGTTTGCTTTCCCAGGGTGGTAATGGATTGAGCAGTCATAATCCTTAATCAGCTCCAACCATCTTCTTTGGCGCATATTCAACTCCTTTTGTGTGAAAATATACTTTAAACTTTTATGATCAGTATAAATATCACACCTTTCACCATAAAGGTAATGCCTCCAAATCTTTAATGCAAAGATTACCGCAGCCAACTCCAAATCATGTGTTGGGTAATTTTGCTCATGGATTTTCAACTGTCGTGAGGCATAAGCTATCACCATATCATTTTGCATAAGAACACACCCCAATCCCTTCTTGGATGCATCACTGTAGATCACAAACCTTTCTCCACTACAAGGCAGTGTGAGCACAGGTGCACTGGATAACCTTCTTTTCAACTCCTTGAAATTCTCTTCACATTCCTCTGTCCAGACAAACTTAACTCCTTTCCGAGTCAACTTGGTGATTGGATTAGATAACCGTGAAAAATCTTTTACAAAACGTCGATAATATCCAGCCAAACCAAGAAAACTTCGGATCTCAGTTACTGTTGTTGGTCTTGACCATATTTCGATAACCTCTGTTTTTGCTGGATCCACAGATATCCCCTCTTTTGAGATTATATGACCCAAAAATGCAACTTTTTGAAGCCAAAATTCACACTTGGTAAATTTGGCATAAAGCTTCTCCTTTCTCAGGGTCTTCAATATAATTCTCAAGTGATCTTCATGTTCTTCCTTGCTCTTTGAATAGACAAGAATATCGTCTATAAAGACTACCACAAATTGATCAAGATAGTCTCTAAAGACTCTATTCATTAGATCCATGAAGATAGCAGGGGCATTAGTAAGACCAAATGGCATCACTATAAATTCATAGTGTCCATACCTTGTACGGAAAGCCGTCTTTGGTATATCCTCCCTTTTGACCCTTAATTGATGATACCCTGAACGAAGATCAATCTTGGAAAAGTATTGAGCTCCGCGTAGTTGGTCAAATAAGTCATCAATGCGTGGGAGAGGATATTTGTTCTTAATAGTGATCTTGTTAAGTTCTCGATAATCAATGCAGAGTCTCATTGATCCATCTTTCTTCTTAACAAATAGAACAGGTGCTCCCCAAGGTGACGCACTAGGGCGTATGAATCCCTTATCAAGATTCTCTTGGAGTTGCTTCTTCAATTCCTGCAACTCAATTGGGGCCATTCTATAAGGTGTCTTTGAAATAGGCAAAGCACCCGGTACGAGTTCTATTGAAAACTCAACTTCACGATTTGGTGGAAGACCCGGTAATTCCTCCGGAAAGACATCATCAAACTCCCGTACAATGGGCATATTCTTAATCGTGAGTTTCTCACCAACCATTTGAGATAAATAACCTTCATTTAGTGGAATCAATACCCATAAGATGGAAGAAATTTCCACTGGAAGGTTATGTTCATCCTTGAATTGATAGACGATCGTAGGTTGATCTGGAATATGAAATGTGACTTCCCTTCTTTGGCAATTGATATGAGCTCCATGTAGAGAAAGCCAATCCATGCCAAGAATCACATCAAATTCCACTAAAGGAAGGATCACAAGATTTGCAGGAAGCACTTTCCCACAAACTTCGATCGGAGAAGAATTATAAACTTCTGATGCGATTGATGTGCCATTAGGTGTTGTCACAGCTAACTCAACATCTAATTGTTGAGGTAATACGGTGATACCCTTAGAAAATTTTTCAGAAATAAAAGAGTGGGTGGATCCAGAATCAAATAAAACATTTGCTACTTTAGAGTGGATGGTAAGTGTACCTTTCACCACATCGTTATCGTACTCCACATCGCTGATAGAAATTGCATGTGACTTTCCTTTGTCTTTAGCCTTAAGAGTTTGTTGACGTCGACCATCATCATCAACCCTTGGATTTTGGGCATTGATTGGCATAATGCCCCATCTCCTTGCACTTGAAACATTGAAGTGTTGTAGGTTCATTCTGTGAATCCCTTCCTTTGTTTGTGTCATTAGACATCTTCTTCCCACTATCACGGCATTCAAATGCCCGATGACCTTCTTTTCCACATTTAAAACATTTACTTGTCCCTTTAAGACAACTCCCTCCATGTTTCTTTCCACACTTTGAGCATAAGGGAAAGTTCATCTTCTTTTCAGTGTGCTCTTTAGAGTTTCCTTTGAATTCCATCTTCCTCTTCTTATCAAACCCATGTGACTGATGGGTTACTCCAATCTCCATCTCGACTTTGAGAGCACATCGAACGATTTCCTCGTAGCTATTGAAGTCCCTTATGGCTAACGCCCTTCGAAGACTTGGTTTTAAGCCACTAAAGAATCGATCGATCTTACTCTCAGGTTGGATAATAATACCAGAAGCGTACCTTGCAAGTCTTGTAAAATTTGCTTCATAGGTACTAACAGATTCATCATCCCTTTGCTTCAGTTCAAGGAACTCTTTCTCCATCTTTGTTCGGAGAATACGAGGGAAGTACTTATTGAAAAATAAGTTCTTGAACTCGTCCCATTCCATAGACTCAATTTCATCCCTTTGCCTCGTATTCTTAACAAGATTCCACCATTGATCCGCATCTCCTTCCAAACGATACACTGCTAGGATGACTTTATCATGCTCAGAACATTGAAGAACTGAAAATATCTTTTCAGTAGTACTAATCCATTGTTTAGCAACTAATGGATCAGTAGACCCGCTAAAAGATGGTGGACGCTGCCTCATGAAGGATTCAACAGAATGTTGCTCCCTCCTTTGTTCATTTGGAAATCCTGCATGATTCATAGCTTGAGAAAGTTGTGTGAGCATGGCTACAAGATTTTGCATTCCAGCTCCCATATCGTTTGGTTGCTCAGGGGGACAATCATTGCATTGCCCATCGCATTCCGCATTAACACGGTTCCTTCGGGTTCCAGCCATTGACTAAAACCAAGAAGAATAGTGTGAGCAACACTAATTATAATAGGAAACCACATAATTCAAGAATAAAATTTTCATGCTTAAGGTCTTATCCTAGGTTATTCAAGGCCATTTCTAAAACACTAAGATTGTGTTCTATGCTTAGACTTATCCTTAGGGTTCTTACTAAGGCTTTCACATCCTAGTTTCCAAAGGTTGACTATACCTTTCCTCTGATACCAACTATAACGGTCTAGAATTACATCCAGTGGACTACAATTGATACCTATCAGGGCACTCCATGGGCGGCTACACCCCCTGGGCGGGACACACCACCATCCCCAGTGGCAGCCATTTCCTCATGAAGCCCTTGGGCGGAGAGCCATGCTTCGTCCAACGCTCACATGTGAGAGTTCCCAAGGATCGGATACATTCCTACCTCCTTTGCCTCTGATACCAACTATAACGACCAACACTTTACATACATTCTTAATACTTCAAAATTGAATCACACTTATTACAACATATGACAAAACCACAAAGGACCGTATAGGTATAGTGTCTTTAGAAACTGGGAAACATAAACAACTGGTTCATAAATCTTCTACAGTGTCTCCCATTTATTTCATCATATCTAGGGTCCCTTTTAGCATATTCTACTTAATATCCATCTTCCTGGCCTGGGGAAAAGAAAACATAAAAGGGTGAGCTCAAATGCTCAGCAAGGGCAAATAAAGGAAATAAAAATCATATCATATCTTTTTGAAAATTAAAACCTGCAAAAGAGATCATAATATCTTAACATGGAATAAATCATAGAAGTGAAAATGAGATCCCCATAATCATAACATAAAACTTGAAACTTTGTGGCATGCACACATAATCATGGAAAATCATTTCTTGTTAGTCATGACTCATTGCCAAGACTATCTTAGTGGACAAAGTCCCTTTCTGAACCGAGTTCACTCCTCGTTTCAGTCCTGTATCACTGAACCGAAATAACCTTCCGTTCCAGCCATGTCTATCTCATGAGATATAAAATCATTACCCAATGCATTGGAGGGAGATATAGGTCCCACCCATCTTATAATGAATCCTTTCTTATGTGTGCCACATAATCATAAAACATGCATCATCGCATAACACATGTAACAAAAATGGGATTCTTGAAACATCATGACATCATAAATCAATTCATATATGATAAAGGAATTCATAAACATAATTCCATCACAACATAGTCAAACCAATGTAAAAATATGGATAGAAACAGAACCCTTTATTATCTTAGATGGAAAATAATTTTGATAAAACACTTGAATTGAATTCTTGAGGAAAATATCCTTTCTTCTTCAAAAACATTTTTCCTTTCATAACATGTCATACAACTTTAAAATAAAAGAAGTTGATTAAAAATAAACTTGAAAACTTGTAAAGGAAGCTTCTTTGAAGTAATGTTTTAAAAATCCATTCATGCCGTATAAGTTAAAAAAAACATTCTTCGTACTTTTGTCGGAAAAGTCAAAAAGTACCTCATGCGGAAAAACGACAAAAGATTCCTTTCATATTCTTTACTAAAAACTCACCTAAGGGTAAAATTGGATTATTTCAAGTGGATGGAAACAATATTACATATTGAGGGAACATGGATGTGGATGATAAAATACACCCCAGTAAATACTTACGAATAAACAATCTCGGATAAAAATGAGATTGTGATATTTCCCTTACCTTAGGTCCGATTTGCTTTGTTTGTGTCCGAAGCTCCTGTATAATGGTTTAAATAATGTTATTGACTTATTCCAGAATCATAAATATTGATATGATATCATATATGGTCATATTATTAGCTTCTTGTTAGTAATATTTCATTGTTACTTATTACTCGGGTCTTTATAACTTTTTGTTCTTATGCGTGTTTTGTGGAATAAATTCTTATTCTTATCTTTAGGTTATAGATAATTCATTTCCAGAATGGTATTAGTGTATTATATACCATATTCATTCATTCAATTCATTTATATAATCATTATGAAATGAAGATCATGTAGAACGAGTCGCATCACATCGTGGAGACGGTATTCCGTACGTACGCACGAGTGATGATATCATTCCTATGATCGTGGAATTGTATTGGAGTATATATATATTATTTCAGTATCAATATTACTTCATAATAATCATATTTAGTTACTCATTACACCATTATAACCATCCTTGTAAGGTGATGGTGGAAAATAGATTACACCACGGCGTGGAGACGGTATTCCGTACGTACGCACGCGTGGTGATTTCATTTTTCCGTAGGATGGATAGAAGGTGAATTAGGGTTGTTTCATATTTATAATAACATATCAGTATGTAAGTAATACTGATGTTATTACTTTATCATGAAACAACTAAAGAAGAAGAAGTTGAAGAAGAAAGAAATTGAAAAGATCGGTAATGGATATTACCTCTTCTTTGGAACGCCTCTTTGAATCCTCCACTTAAGGAACTAAGATTGGTCTTTGGAGAAGACCAGGACCTCTAGGATTATTCTAGGGAAGTGGAGAGGAGAAAATGGCAGGGGTTGGCCGAGCTTGAGTGCTCAAATTGGTGTGAGGAGGAGGGGGAGGAGGTGCCATTTTATAAGGGAGGAGAGGGGCACCTTAGGAATATCTCAAAATATTATTTTATATTAAAGTCAAAATCGGTTTATAATGGTTCCAAAGGGTCTTATTTCGAAGCTAATGTGGGGATGGGTCGAAATACTATCAACCAATAGGATTTAGACAAGTTTAGGGTATTATTTTAACCTTATCAATTAGATTTAACTCTAAGTTAATTAATTTAACTTTTACCGTGTCTTTTTGTTTTCTTTCACTATATGGTTAATACACTTACTATAACATGCCAAACGAACCCCAAATTGTTTATTATTAATATATATATCCTTATCTAAGTCATTTGGCCGAACCTTAGATTTTTAGGAATACAATAACAATTAATAATATAATATTTGATTTAAAAACTATTTTGTGCCAATTTTGACACTATTTGATATATGATTTTTGTGAAAGTCATAACAGAATTATATGTTCAAACCAAGTTGATTAAATCAACATTAATATATCATAGTAACCTAGAAAATTAGTGGAATTCATAAAAAGTCTCAAATTACATTTATTTTGGTATTTATATTATCAATTTTGTCAATATTTCATTAATAAGATAATTACTGCATCATCTTTGTGTCATAAATAAATTAAATTATTTGATGTCTAAAAATTACAAATAAAATACCATCATGTAGGAAATCGTTTTAGCTTTCTAATGAATATTTACAATCGAATTTATCTTATGTATAACCCTATATTAAAAATGATTTACTTATTAAACTTTGATTTTAACTATTTTAACCCTTCTTTAAATAAATTAATAATAAATGTCCTAATCTAATCCAAGTGGGCCTAAATGGTCATATTTTATTCCTAAGTTTGTTTTTGGTCGAATTACACTTGTCCAATAGAATTAGGACATGTGTTAGGGTAATATTAATATCATATTTACCCTTAGTTACCCTATTTACTATTAACCGCGGTAAAAAAAGTAAAAAGTTACTATTCACCAAAAAAATTATTTTCATCTCATTGAACCACATTTTAGTCCTTGATATTAACCGTGTCTCTCGGATTTTTGAAATTCCATTCACAAAAGCGGTAAAATTAAGTTTTATGCAAAATTCAGTTTTTAACCTACCACTTAGTGGTTTCACTATTCATCAAAAATTGAAAGTTTTCAGAAAAATACCAAAATTTCACCCTAGGCTAATTTCGATATTCTGAGTCCAAAAATGAAGTCCATTTTGAAAATAAAATTTATAAAATTCCAAAAAGTTGTTATTACTATTCATAACGGCTAGTTTTAATAGCATAATGTTGTTTAGTGAAACTCGGTATTGCGTACGACGCAAGCTATCGAGGAAGGTCGCGATTGCGTGTAAAGCAAGCCAAGCAAGTGTTGTATAGAAAAAGATTCCTTTGATGATTTATATAACATAAAAGTCTCGGGTGTTACACACCGTGTAGTAAGAAACTACTACACGGTCATCACACGGCATGTACTCGGCGAGCACACGGCCGGTCACTCGCCTACACATACACGGCGTGTACTTAAAGTACACGACGTGTAGTCTGGAAATTTCCAGAAACTTCCCATTAAATCCAGTTTCCTCAGAAACCTGTCAAAAATTTAAACAGGGTCGGGATTTTGACCCATTCCAAAAACCCGGGTTCTTACAAACTCCCCACCTTAACGTAGCTCGTCCCCGAGCTACTAAACGAAACCCGGAGATGGCACCGAACACGCCCATCCCAGTTAAACAATCTGGACTACCCCGGTCCCAAGGTTCTGGCTAAATTCCTTTAGGGGCTCCCCACCTTAGGAATTTCCTACTCGGTCTCAACCAACAAAATTTAAAGCAAACAGGGTTTACTAACCTGTTTTCCAGAATCAAAATCCTCCCGTGACGCATCGTTACCCCTGCACCTCATTGGTGCTCTTGTGTCGCTTCCGACACCCAAAGTATCCCGCACTGCATCGGTGTCCACCTCTACGAGGTCCCGGTGCCTAGCACCTCAAGTAACCTGCATCCACGATGCCCCGATGCCCACGACACCTCATGTAACCCGCATCCACGATGCCCCGATGCCCACGACACCTCAAGTAACCCGCATCCACGATGCCCCGATGCCCACGACACCTCACACACACACACACACACACACACACACACACACACACACACACACATATATATATATATCACACACCCGATATGGTGCAACCTACTGACTAGCATCTAGTCAGTCCACAAAGATCTTGTGCACCTCGTGCACTCAAAACAGACATACCTCTACAGGTCATGCCAAAAAGGAAACATGGAGATCACGGTCACACCGCGGTGTGCCTCTAACTGTCACCGGCTCACCGGCCTGCTCAGCCTCTGGAAGCTCCACGGCGTGCACCTGGCCTGAAACACGGCTGCCTGACGCCTGACCTCCCAATGTTGCTCCAGTCACCGGCCACTGACCCCTCAGCTGGGTCCCACCGTCTCTGTCATGACCTCCGCGCACAGCTGAACCTCGACTACCCTCTCCGGGTACCGAACCTGAACCAACTCCAGACGCCACAGTCTGTCCTGGTCCCTGCCTACCGGCTATCTGAGAATGTTGCCTGCAAAACCTCTCTAGATGCTCGTCCTGTCCACATGCCCGGCACTCCTTCGGAGGCCTATCACATTGTGCCCGAACATGTCCCGGTTGTCCACACTGGAAGCAAATCACTGAAGAACTCTCACGTGGTGGTCTAGTTGAATCCCTGGCCTGACTTCCCTGCGGAGACTCATCCCGTCCACGCTTCTTGTTGTCTGAACCGTTACCCGAAGCTGCCGTCCTGCCCAAGCGAGATTTCTCCCTTTCGTTTCCCTCGGCTACGAGTGACTGATTCACCGCTTCGGAGAAAGAACTCAGCCTGAAGATGTTCACCTGTACCCGAATGGCGTGCCGTAAGCCATCCTCGAAGCGCCTCACCCTAGTTGCGTCGTCGCTCACCATACCCGGTGCAAAACGAGACAACTCTGTGAAGGTAGCTGCGTAGTCCATGACGGACATATCTCCCTGTTGAAGACTCAAGAACTCTCGAGCTCTCTCTGCCCTCAACGTCTCTGGGTAGAAGTGCTCAAAGAACCTGTCCTCGAAATCCTTCCAAGTCAGTCTCTCGTGCCTACGAGCATGTACCTGTACATCCCACCAACGCTTCGCCGGTCCTCTCAGCATGTACGTCGCCAGCTTGACCCTCCACCCTGGAGGCGTCTCGAGCTGCTCGAAAATCATCTGCATACTCTCTATCCAGTTCTCAACCGCCTGCGGACCACCCTCTCCCTGAAAAAGCAGCGGGTGCTGCGACTGGAACTCCCGCGTCATATATGCCATAGAAGGCTCTGTACTTTGCGCGCCTCTGTCAATCCCCTGCAAGACACATACCAGGCTATCTCGGAGCTGCTCGTCAAGCCACGGCCCGAACGATGCCAAACCCGGCTGCTGTCCTGCCTGCACTGGATCCTGGACCTGTTCCTGTCCCTGAGCCTGTACCTGCGGCTCGTGCTCAGCCTGTACCAAATTCTGACCCTGATCCTGCGGCACTGTATCATCTCCTGCATGACGCTCCATCGAGCTGTGAAGGAGTAACCCGCTGAATACCATAAATGGTTAGACAACCCATATATATATAACAATATATTCTACGCAGATAAGGAAAGCAGTAAAAGGCAGTGCATAACAACTACCCTTACTCCCCCTCACCGCAACCCATGCCCCACGGCATCCCGGCCTCATGGCCTCCTTACCCGCCCTCAACAGAGCCAAGTATCAAAGTACATCGGGCCATGCCCGTCCCGACAACTCACGTTGCCTCAAACCGACGACAGTGTCGCCCAATCCTGACAGTTACACTGCCTCAAACATAGTACATGTCTGCTCTCGTAAGAGTCAGACCCAAATATCCTGCAACATGTAATTCTACAAAATATAAAGCATGACATATACATTTGCACCACTAGCAATTCTATCAGGAATTTCACCAATTTACATTTCAAAGCAGATAAAGCATGGCAATTGATTTGTTTTATTCACATGGGATTATCACTTCAGAAAGCATATGCACAATCATGAAATTGAAATACCCTAAAAATGTGCCTATCAAAGCCAAGCAAAGTAGCCTTGCCATACCGGGCCAAGGTCCAATTCTCCCTTACCATACTGGGTCAAGGGTCACATATCAAAATCAACAACATTACACATCAAGTGATCCACCGAGGTGGAAATCATATCAACTGTAATCTGAGCAAAAGCAAACAGCAATTTCTACCCACGACAACTAGGTCCATCCCTCGTACCTGGGGCTGCAGGCACCCAAACACAAGCTAGAAACCCAGTCCTTGTAACAAACTATCTCCAGTCTACCACATCCCAAATAGTAAAACCAGCAGAAAGGACCGAGAAGCCTCAAACTCATTAGTAGCCAGTAAAACACTGCTACTAAATCCCTGTCAAGAACTCCTCTGATACCACTTTGTAACATCCCGGACCCGGCCAGCCACCCGAACAGTGCCGAATGGGTCGGGTGTCACTACCTTAGGCGCACCTCCCCTGAACGCCAAAGGCCGCCGACTGGCAGCGAGGGTCTGAATAGGTATAGTGGGGAGGCTATACCCTCTCGGAGGATCATAGTAAGGGTCCTGGTCCGAGTATAACAGTAAAGATGCAGCGGAGAGAAAGACTCAGCAGACTCGAACCAGACCCGCAAAGCGGAAGCATATCCAATAGCAATAAACAGCGGAAGAAATATACGAAACAATTGCAGCGGAAAGTAAACATCACAACATGCCAGCAATCAACTGCAACAACTACTGTAAACAACCAAGCATGCATCCAAAACAGGTCATACACAACTGAATATAAAAAGGGCACCAATGGCTAACCAACAGTAGCTACAACTAGCATGCCGATACAGAAAGGTAAACAGAACAAAGTAAACCCCAGCTAGGTATGACCTCAAGGTCCGTACCATCTTCATGCAACAACTAACGTAACTCAGCTCCTGAAGCTGGCCTCTTTCCTGCACGTAAATCCATGAAGTCTGCACGCGTCCCGAAGGGCCCGTGCAGGGTATGAGACAAATCTCAGTAGGATACCACCCAACGGTGCGTACCAAATATATGTGTTTAAGCAGTCATGCATTTACAAGGAAAACATTAAACAGTATAGTGCACAAGTAAACACAAACTCCACTGGTGCTCAATAGCCACCAAGGAGTGTCACCTGCTTCGGCCAACACCGGAATCTCTGTCGTGTAACCCGGCACCACGTGTCACCTGACACCTCGTATCTCAAGTACCGACGTCCCGAAGGTACGCCCAAAATAGTAACCCGGCACCATGTGCCTCCTGACACCTCGTGTCTCAAGTACCGACGTCCCGAAGGCACGCCCAAAATAGTAACCTGACACCATGTGCCCCCTGACACCTCGTGTCTCAAGTACTGACGTCCCGAAGGCACACCCATTTCCTGAAGGCTCCTCACCTTCCCTGTGGCTTTCTACGGCAAGCACCCCCAACCAAAATACCTAACCGCAACTATGGGGGCCTCTACCCACACGAGTGGTCAAAACCACCTCATCACGGAGTATCTCTGTGTGCACACTACTCAAAGTCCCGGTGAGCGGTAATCACCCAAAATAGTCCTAAGCCACCATCACGTCTGACACCTCGTGTCCCTACGACCATGTCGCTCAAGTTTGATGGCATCGCCATCCTAGTATCTCGGGCCATGCCCAACCTGACAATCGTACCGCCTCAAGCCGACGTCCATGATGCCCAATCCCGTGGTCAAAACCACCCAAAGTAACCCGGGGAAAGCCCCAACCAGTGATCAGCATCACTCAAGCGTAACCGGACCAAGCCCAACACAACCCAAAGGGTCCAACAGATGCAATTCAGCAATTGCATATATATAACATATGTAAACAGAAAACACAACCAGGCAAAACAAACTAACAGTTGAATTGCACTATGCAAGGTGCTATCCCATACCAGCACTGAGGTCTTAAATGCCTCTAACAATTTATAACAGACTTTAACAAATTAAACTAAACAGTTTATAACAATCATAATTCAATTAAAACCATTTTGGCGTTCCCCGACCAAAATTCCCCGACGAGCAACGACCCCTCACCCGGCCCTGCTCACGCAACCTGGTAACCGGGCATACCCAAAAGCATCACAGAGGTCCCATAAGCATTACAGTATGAAAAAGCAGATAAAACAGGTCCCGCTCAAAATACCCGAAAACGCGCCGAAGGCCGCGTTACCAAAACAACCGCGAAAACACAAAATGAAGTATGCACCACCTACCTGAGACTCGCACGATGTTACTCCTCCGTTAACACCCGCCAATTCGGTCTAAAATGCGGTAAATCTACAAAAGATTCAAAACCGCTCAAAGGGATATAACTCGTTCTATAACGAAAATCAAACAAAACGGCCAAAGAGGAATCAAGGCCTTACCGAGGGGGTTCCAACGCACTAATCAGAGCTTGAAACGGGTCTCGGACGGACGATCGGGAAGAGGAAAGGGGTTCGGTCGGCCTGGTTCGCGTATCTGGGCGGAGGAGATGAGGTTCTGCCTCAATACAAGGCTACTGCCCGTTTTAAGTGAAAAAAAGAAAGTACACAGCATGTACTTTGGGACTACACGCCGTGTATGGTTCATTTAACTATTCATAAGACGGAAAGATTCCGCCGACTTACTTTCTGTACCTGCCGACATGAGTACACGGCGTGTACCTCTGGGTACACGGCGTGTATCGGGTTCCTCTTCTCTTCCTCGCCGACATACTCACACGCCATGTATATCCCTCATACACGGCTAGATTACACGGCTTGTCCAAAGGGAACACGGCGTGTCCCTGGTTTTTACCCGGCCAACGGCCTACACGCCATGTATGGCCTCACACGGTCAGGGATCTACACGGCCTGTTCAAAACTACACGTCGTGTAGTAAGAAACTACTACACGGTCATCACACGGCATGTACTCGGCGAGCACACGACCGGTCACTCGCCTACACATACACGGCGTGTAGTTTGGAAATTTCCAGAAACTTCCCATTAAATCCAGTTTCCTCAGAAACCTGTCAAAAATTTAAACAGGGTCGGGATTTTGACCCGTTCCAAAAACTCGGGTTCTTACAATGTGGTTGTCTCCATCTGGGCTCTCTCAAAGTGTAACTTCCGATGAATGAACTTCCAGAGCTGCCAACACTTGACCTAGAAAACATTTCTCACACCAAACCCTAATAATATTCCACCTAAGAAATATTTTCGCATGTTAAGTCCAATAATTTCTCACCTAAAGACTGTTCTCATGCTCACACCAAAGTCACACCATCCAGCTTTGGTTCACCTTCCTTTCGGAACATCCACATGGTTCTTTGGATGACTCAGTTACATCCTGTGATTACTTCGTCTACAACAGAAACAAGATACGTAACAATTACGAAAGCCGGAAAGGAATTAATCCAGTTGATGCGCTTACTGAAGGAGCATGGAAAGTCACCGAAAGGAGGAGTGTTATTCTACGATAGAGTGCTATTCACCTTGCCTGGAATCTAGTGTTTCATGCAAAAACAAGACACATTGACTTGAAATTCTATTTAATTTGGAATCTGCTGGAAGAAAAGGTGTTAGAGTTGCAGAAGATGGAAGAGAAGAAAAATCTGGCAGACATGTTCATAAAGGTTTTAGTCTTTGAAAATCTGAGGAAGCATTGTGCCTTAGTTGGACTCGGATGAATGGAAGTTGGTGAACACTGCTTGCACAAGGAAGAAGGATGAGATTTGCCGAAGTGTTGGAGAATGTCGAGGAGATCCTTGAAGAAATCTTCGAGTATGAGATTGTTGGGTTTTATGAACCTTCTTCAAGATATCAGATTCAACTTATCAGGAGGAACTTCAAAAGTTCACTTTTTCCTTGCTAGAATAGCGACACTTAAAGTCTTCAACATGTAGGTGCTTTTATCGGAAGGTGATGGACTTCTGATAAGTTGAAGGTAAAGTCAATATGAGGTTTACCGAATGCAACAATTGAGGCAGTGGAGCTACAAGGAATCAGAGGTTGACCGACTCCAACCTTGACTATATTGCAAACTTCGTTGGGCGGTACAACTTGCTTTACCGATGGATTACCTCTATAAAGTAGAGGTGGGACGAATTGGTGATATGTACCTTGTATGTTTGAATTTAAGTATAACACCAGCTTCTTAGCTACGATGTTTGTAATTCTTTATTCTTCTAATAATATAAAAGTTTGCTTTGTTCTCTAATGAATATAGGACAAAAGTCCGAACCAAGTAATCAAGTGTGCCCAATTTTTTTCCTTGTCACTTTGCTTGAATGTTTGAGCCTGTTTGGTGAGTGTGTGCACAGTGTGACTTAGTGTGGTGAATGAAACGTCATGTCTTCCCATCTTTTGATACACTATGGTTATGGGAGATTTTTTAAGGTTTGGTTTCCGCATCGCAACATCGGTTTGGTTTCCGCATCGCAACATCTTTGTCGTGTGTGTTTGGTTTCTATCAAACACGTCATTTAAAAAGTAAAATCTAATACAACAAATTTTTTCACAATAGTCAATAACATAAAATTAAGATTTCCATATACTGTAATGGATGTAAAAATTGTAAAGTTACATTATTTTCATAATTACATTTCATCAATAAATGAAATTTATCGCATGTACTATAACAAATATTTTTAACAAATCCTTATTTTTTTTATATTTTTTTTGATAATATTTAACGCATCTTGTGAGGGAGAAGTTTTTCTGTAACTGTATATTTTTTACAAAAAAGAACATTTTTAAATTATTATTTTTCAGACAAAATTTGTTTCAAATGTCAGAAAATATTCTTAAAAATAAGATTAAGGTTTTAAACTTTCATGCCAAATTTATATCGCCTGGGTGATGAGTTAAAATTCAATTTTATATGATAATTTAAAAAGATAATGAAATGAAAAAGCAATGACATTTTTTCACTGAGATTTCATTAATAATTGAATTTTTTTTCATGTACCGAGTAAGATAATTTTCTTCTCATTCTTCAAGAAAAATAATGTTTTTACAAATTTTCATATGAAATTTATCTCACTTACAGAATGGGATGAATTTCAAACAAGTACCTTATGCATTAACCAAACTAAATTTCTAGGCGCCCCATCACACACTCTCTCATCACAGTTTGAGGCGTTGGATTCAGTACTTACACAACACACCTAACCGGTGAACACGACATTCACAATGTCCGGGAACTTCTCCATGATCGCTGCCCTGATTCCGGACCCGATAGACTCGGGCCCTGTGTAATTCACCAGGCAATCTCCACCATCCACCGACAACACACCCACGCTCCCTCCATACTTATCAATGGCCGATCTCAGTATGTCCAGATGACCATTCACAGCCTGCATGCAACAAAGTGAAACCCAATCCATTTGCATTGATCAAACATAATGCAGCAATGGAGCTCTCACCTCCACGGTTGTCTCACCAGTACCTTCCTCGAACACTTGACGGACCTCCTTCACTGATGCGTCGCCGAATTTTTCCTTCAACACGCGTTCAATCCCCATCTTCATCGTGGTTGTCGAGCTAGGGCAGCTCCCACATGCTCCTGCACATAAATTTCCAAGAAAACATGTTACGTTAGGAAATGATTAATCATCCCTTAGCTTAATTGATGAACAAGGGAGATGGGCATCATTGAGATCCAGGATACCATTCCTGGCATCTGCAAATTTTTGAGTTAATATTAAAACATTGTAGCAGGAACTGTAGTGAAATTGTATCATCAAAGTTGCGTGCAATCGGTTGGTTTGGCTTTTTTTAAAACCAAATTAACTACAGGGCCCGGGATCTATCAGGAGAGGGGCAGGTTTATTCTAGAAGGGAAAAACAGTAAACACTGCTCAAGGGAGTCTGTTAGGAGGTCGAACCCACATGGAGGAGTGAGAAGGGATTCTGTTTTAAAAGTGGTGGGGGGCCGAGTTGGGTAGCAGAGAGAAATATTGTTGGGATTCCTTCAGCCAAAGCTCTTCCCTCCCTGTTTTTCTAGAAGGACCAGTTGTGGTGTTCTAACATTTTGGTCCCACTGCCACTCGATCCATCACACCCTATTTTCTGCTCTCATGGAGACGCGCAACCACTCGCATGGATAGTCTGGAGCAACGTATGACAAGCCTCGAAAACACCGTTTCCGAATTGAATTCTACAGTCGACGACATTTCTTCTTCCCTGAATTCATCATCCCTTCGCGAGCAACGCTGGGATCGCGAAGCACAGGACATGGGCAAATTCCACAAATATGTCTCCGGCATTTTGTGTAATTGGGAAAAGCAACCGATGTTGGATGACGATCGTCCTTCGTTGGTGACCGCGGACTCCAGGGTGCGCCCTGCACCCGCTATTGACAACACATCTCCAGGGTGCCACACTGCAATCCCGCATGTCGAGGCTGCTACACACGACTCGCCCCTGTTCGGCAAGGGGGTGGACTTGCTCAGTTTTGATGACACCGACCCCCGTGGCGGGCTTAACCAGGCTGAGCTGTATTATTGAATCCAACACACTCCAAAGGATTCCAAAATTCCGCTGACCCAGGTTAGCATGGAGGGTGTTGCAATCCATTGGTTTACTATTCTCCAGGAAGTTCATGATCATCTGTCTTGGACAATCAATTGTGCATTTCAATGGTCTGGAAATTCACAATCCATTTGAGGAATTAGTTGCACTTCACCAACAGGGAGCGGTCCAGTTCCAGGATTATATTGAGCAATTTGAATACCTCACCTCCTTGATACCTCATCAACCGGAACCCCAATATGTCGGCTATTTTCTCAATGGTTTACGTGAACATATTCGACATTTGGTAGGCATTCATAATCCCGAAACACGTCTTCAAGCTATGCGTCTCACCTGAAATGTTGAGGCCACGGTCGGCAAAGGCATTGGGCCACAGTCTCATGAGGGTGGTTCTCATTTCTTCGGCGTGCCCAGTGGCGGCACTACTTCAGCATTCCTGGTGCGACAGTTCTCAGCGCCACAGCCCAGCACCCCTTTTCACCCTGCTCGACACATGACTCATGCTTCGTCAGGGTCGGGCCGTGAGGTTCCTAAACCTTCTTTTTCGGGAGGTGGAGGTGTTCAACAGCTAACTACACAGGAGTGGGAAGATCGCCGCAAACACAGCCTTTGTTTTCGTTGCGGTTTGTCATACAAACCTTTACATAAATGCACTGATCCTAAGATGTGCGGGCTACTCCTCCCCAATTACTGTATAAGGATATTCACCATGACTTGGAGGACGTCCCTTCTGAAGCTGAATGCACAATTGTGGAATACCAAATGTTACCCAACTATCCACTGGTTCCTTCGTGGCACCCAGCGACTTTGTCTTCCATGAAAGTAGCTGGTAGTGTGGGCTGCATTCCTACTCTTATCCTCCTGGACAGTGGGGCGATCCATAACTTCATCTCGCCAGAAGTGATCAAATTGTTGGGACACCCAGTAAACAACCCTCATCGCCTGAACATCAAGTTAGGCGACGGACATCGCATTGGCTCACATGGGGTGTGCACCCATTTAAAATAGGTCATGGGCCAGTACACAAGTTTGATTGATGCTCATGTTCTGGATATGGGCCGCCTGACCTTATTTTGGGCATTACCTGGTTACGAACTCTAGGGGCAGTAATCTCCAATTGGGAGGCAATGACCATGCAATCTGTGGCCGCTCACAAAACTTATGTTCTTCAGGGTTCTTGTCCGGACAGCCAAATAGCCTCCTCTTGGGCTAGGGGTTCCAACCCTTAGTAGGAGTTGTGGCCACCGTCTGCTGTTGGGAGCCAAATCTGATGCCACTGCATCCCTCCTTGATGAACACCAGTTTGCACCAGTTGTTTGATGATCCTAGAGGCATACTGTAAGGTTTGGGCGCACCGGAAACGTCCTTTGATGGTATGACCAATTCGACTTTTAGTCTTAAATTACGTGTAATCGTTGTTTTACATGATCAAAATGTCATGTCCAATTAAAAGGCCGGAAGCAAAAGCAAAAGCAAATGATCTTTACATGTAATTTATAATTAATTTATGAGTAGATATAAAATTACCTCAACCTGTAATTACGTTTTCATTGATGATCCGGTTAACAAGACATTGTCATATCGCTGTTACGCTACAAGATCCTAAGTGTAGAATCCATCCAGCGGTGATCAACACGTGCACCACAATCTCTGAAAGACGCCATAGAATTGTTGGGTGCCAGCATGGACGATCCTGATCATTTGCGTTGTTCGTAGTTGATTACAACATAATTCTTCTTGAGAGAGGAAAAACTCTTGATGATCTCTCATTGACTTGAGAGAGAAATGGAGGAGAGCACTCTAGATCTGTTGATCTCTCTCTAGGGCTTGACAGAATCACCCTATCCATTGTGCGCATCAATTTTGTTTTAGGAGATAATTAGATATTTATTTTTGGTTTATCGCACACAAGACCTTTCAGAATTCCATAATTTTTAGTTGACCCAATGTCCAATAATAATAATACAAATAATATTATCAGACGTTTGACATGCGCAACGCATAAATAATATAAATAAATTTTATTTATACCATTTTCAATCAGATTATTAAACTCGGTCCACTTTCCATCATCCACATTTACAAATCATTGAATAATGATTATTTATTTAATAAATAAATATCACTGCATTTATACCATTTCCAATCGGATTATTAAACTTGATCTGCTTTCCATCATCCACATTTACAGATCATTAAATAAATATCACTGCATTATACATCGAAAAATATAAAAAATATTATATTCGTCAAACTTCAAACAAATATTTACTATTATTATTTAATATACTTATTCTTTCAAATAATTTGTGATTAAATTATGACGATCAACCAAACTGAATAAATCTTATTTACTATAATTTGTTAAATTCAGTACTAGAATTTAACTGAGATTGTGAATGCACTTAGTGTGTAACTCTCTAGGTCTCTTTCTCAGTAGCATTAGGTATAATCGTCTAAAATTCAAGGTTAACATCTAGCAACACGTCAAAACAAGCATAGAGAAAAAAGTTAACATCGCAATGACGCCCGACCTCCTATGAACGTTTACCGTGTAATATAATCTATTTATAACAATATCTTAAATCAAACAGGTTGCATGCCGGTGACATCAACCTATATGCTCCATGTCTCTTTCTTTGACTTCCTGAAAATGAACACGCCCATTGAACACCATGACCATGAATTTATTTAGACGGTTCTATTCCCATCAAAGGGCTTGAGATATTAACACAAAAGGGATAAATCCTTTATCGCATTATCCATTAATGCTATATTATTCGTGATGCACCCAACGTATCCTACTTCGCACGCGAATATATGTTGTCACTGTTTTCGTCAATACATCAAAGTACACGAGTCGTGATATCCATAAATGATAATCATAAAATTTAAGTATCAATACACACGTCCGCAAATAGAAACATCTAATGACACATGAAAATGTAGATTTCCTCTTTACGGATCTGTTCACATAACCTCCTATCTTGGAGAATACCAAGAGCGAACACCATGAGAAGACGTCTCAATGTTTTACGAGTCACCTCCTAATAGCTTGCATTGTCTGTGTCCCGTCAGATAATATCATCTTGCCATAGAATTAGGTTCAAGAATAACGTCGTGACACCTATAGGTTCTCATCATAGCGGGGATTTGCTATGACCTTTCAGCATGACATATATTCCAAGGATATTAACACACAAATATTATGCAGAAGAACAATCATGATGTGAAAATAAAACTTCTTTAATAAGAAAAACATGTAATCAAATATTAAACAAGTTGGTTCTAGTGCACCAACTACAACATACCTCCACTTACACTAGAGACAACTAACAACAGCCCACTAGCACTCACATGATACTCATGTTTTTGTTGAGATAAAACACTCGTTAAGGGGTCTGCCACGTTTTCCTCCGTGGATACTCTACTCACTGTAGCTTCAGCTCGCAGAGAAAAATCTCTTAAATGATGAAACTTCCGAAGTATGTGCTTTGTCCTTTGGTGTGACCTTGGCTCTTCGAAGAGAGTCACCACTGCAGTGTTATCACAATAAATTCTGATAAGATCTTTATTACTAGGTACCACATCAAACTCTAGGGGTGTCCATGGGTCGGGTTGAGGGCTATTTTGGACCCGACCCAAGCAAAATAAGTCGGGCCGGGTTGGGTCGGGTCAGAGATGTTTTTGGATTCAGACCCGACCCGACCCAACTCGTCTCAAATCGGATTGGGTCGGGTCGGGTTAAGGAAAAAAATTGTTTGGGGTTTTTTTATGATCCCAACCCGCAGGTTGACCGGGTTACGACAAAAAAAATTGTTTAGTTCTTTTTTTGGCTATCGCCCCGTGGGTTGATCGGGTTACGTATTTCTCTGCTTCATCTTCTTCGCCACACTAGGGAACGCCCGCATCCACCGCCCTGTAATAAATCGACCCAAAAAAACGTCAGTCTGCGACTCAATGGTGTGATGTGATTAGCTTGCCTACAAGTAGTTATGAAGGTTTGAGGAGGTTCAAGGTGAGGCCAAGAGGGTGATGAGAATGGGGTAGTGCCTGACACCGATAGATTTCGCACTACACACAGTCGCAATGAAGATGGAGGTGGTGGCAGAGGCAGGGGGTACATGCAGGTGCGGCGCGGTGGATACACTGGACTGGTGAGGGCAAGGGAGATGTTCAATGATCGTTTTCTTAGTCGATCCTCCACCGTCGAATCTTCAAATCATTAAAATTGTTCTATCTTCCTTTGGTTTTTTGCTTGTACTTTAGTTTTCGTAGCAAAATCTAATGAAATCCAGTTATCTTCATGTTTTTGTTTGTTGATCGGGCATTGTTTTTCCACTGATTTCACATGTCTCGATTCCTTTGAATTTATTTTATGTTTGTCTTAGAAATTTAATGGAAAATTCAATCATCTATGCGATTAATATAGTATTCATGTAATGGTGGGCGATGACATGAACTCAATGGATGGTGTAGGAAAAGAGAAAGACGACGACGTGGGGCGAGGGTGAGGGGGAATTGGGTCGAGAGGCAGGGGGAGAGGGCAAAATCTGAAGAGGCGACTCACAGTAGTCGGGTTGGTTGGGTCGGGTTGGGTCAATTTTTTCCCAACCCGTGACCCGACCCAACCCGACCATGATATAACCCAACCCGACCCAACCCGTGGTATAAATTTTTTAACCCGACCCAACCTGATCGGGTTGGTCGGGTTGGACACTCCTATCAAACTCTTCGACAAAATTGTGAATCAAAACGGCTTCTTTGGTTGCATTGGAAGGCGCAATATACTCAAGCACTCCTGTAGAATCAGCGACAACTGACTGCTTTGAACTCTTCCAGCTCACAACTCCTTCGTTGAGACAAAAAACATATCGAGACTGCAACTTCATAACATTTTGATATGTCTAAAAGCTAGCATCTGAATAACCCCTGATGACTATCTCTTCATCTCCTCCATATATCCGAAGCACATCCTTAATACGCCTCAGATATTTAAAGATAACCTTAACAACAGTCCAATGTTGTTCACCTGAATCTGTTTGATATTTTTCTACCATGCTTAAAGCATAGGCAACATCAAACCTCGTACATAACATGACATACACGATAGATCATATCGCAGAAGCGTATAAGATGTTACCCATTCTCTTACTTTCCTCTTGTGATTGAGGACACATTTTCTTAGCAAGATGTATATCATGTGACACTGGAGCCAATCATTTCTTGGATTGTTCCATACTGAACCTCTTCAGTATCTGGTCAATATATGTACCTTGACTTGGTCCGAGTAGCCTCTTAGATCTATCAAACATGATCTTAATCCATAGAATATAGGTTGTTTCACCCAATTCCTTCATAGAGAAGCTCTCGCTCAACCATGTCTTAACCAAGGTTGGTATATCGTTTCCAATTAGTAATAGGTCATCAACATATACTATTATGAAAACAAGTGTACTCTCACCAAATCACTTGTAAACACATGACTCGCATTTGTACTTAATAAAACCAAATTCTTTTATGGCTTCATCGAATTGAATGTTCAATGACCTGGATGTGTGTTTTAATCCATAAATGTATCTCTGCAACTTGCATACCTTTTTGGCATTCGTTGGAGTCACAAACCGTTCTGGCTGTGTCATATACACATCCTCCTGAAGGTCCCTGTTAAGGAATGTAGTTTTGACATCTATTTGTCAAATCTCATAGTCATAGTAAAATGCTATGGCAAGCAAGATTTTGATGGATTTAAGCATAAAAACTGGAAAAAATGTTTCGTCGTGGTCAATGCAATGATGTTGTTTAAACCCTTTAGCCACTAGTTGTGTTTTATAGGTATTCATTTTACCTTTCATGTCCAACTTTCTCCTGAATACCCATTCACAGCCAACGAGTTTTACATCAACTGGTGGATCAATCAAAACCCAAACTTGGTTTTGATACATGTAATTCATCTCAGAATTCATGACTTCTTGCCATCTTGCAGCTTTGGAGCTCTCTATTGTCTTCTTGTAGGAGAGAATATCATCATTGTTAACCAATAATGAGCCACCGTCGTCAGTGACTTGAAAACCATATCTTCAGTTATCTCACCTCTCTTGTACTTCTGCGCAACATTTGTGTTTCATGAACACCTTCTTCCAAAGGGATATGTGGAATCAGTTCTTGTACAAACCTCTTGTGTATTTTGAGCATCAAATTCATTGAAGTCAATCTTACCCCCACTATCTTCCTTGAGGATGTGCTCCCCCTCAGAATTCATGGCTTCTTGCCATCTTGCAGCTTCGGAGCTCTCTACTGTCTCCTTGTATGAGAGAAGATCATCATTGTTAACCAATAATGAGCCACCGTCGTCAGTGACTTGAAAACCATCTCTTCAGTTCTCTCACCTCTCTTGTACTTCTGCGCAACATTTGTGTTTCATGAACACCTTCTTCCAAAGGGATCTGTGGAATCAGTTCCTGTACCAACCACTTGTGTATTTTAAGCATCAAATTCATTGAAGTCAATCTTGCCCCCACTATTTTCCTTGAGAATGTGCTCCCTCTCAAGAAAGACATATTTCTTGCGATAATAACTTTCTTGTCCGAAGGGTTGTATAGATAATATCTCCTTGTTTTATTGAGATACCCAATAAAGATACACTTCATGTTGCGGGGTGCTAGTTTCTTGCTTGATCTTGTCTTAACAAACCCCTCGCATCCCCATGCATGAATATGTGACAGAACGAGTTTCTTTCCACTTCATAATTTGAAGGGAATACCGTTTTCCGCTTTAGTTGATACTTGATTTAGTAAGTATAATGTTGTCTGTAATGCATATCCCCAAAAAGATAATGGAAGGCTGGCGTGACTCATCATCGACCTTACCATTTCCAACAAGATACAGTTCCTTCTTTCCCTAATACCATTCCACTGTGGTGTATAGGATGGAGTGAGTTGGGATAAAATCTCATACTCCCGTCCAATGTCGATAAAGTCTTGGTTAAGATATTCACCACATCGATCCGATCAAAGTTTTTTTTATCTTCTTACCAAGTTGATTCTCAACCTCATTTTTGAACTCTTTAAACTTCTCAAATGATTCGGACTTATACCTCATTAAGTAGATATAACCATGCTCGCTCGAGACGTCGGTAAAAGTAATAAAGTATGAGAATCCACCTCTAGCTTCTACTTGAAAATGTCCACACACATCAATGTGTAACAATTTTAGAAGATCTGTGACCCTTTCACCTTGACTACCGAATGACGGTTTGATCATATTTCCTTGTAAACAAGCATGATATATTTTAAGTGGTTTTAGCTCAAAAGAGTCTAAATAACCATCTTGATAGAGCTTTCTCAAACGCTTTTCGTTTACGTGACCAAGACGGCGATGTCACAACTGAGTGTCATCTGAGTTAGCGTATTTGTTTCGTTATCAATTGTCAATATTTGGTTTTCGTAATTTAATACATAATGACCGTTATTCAGCTGCACTATACGATAACACGTGCTATCTTTATAAAAGTAGCAACCCTTATTTCCAGAGTTGAAAACAAATCCATCCAAGAAACGAAAATAATGTTCATGGTAACACTATACACATAATAACATTTCTTTAAAACCAAAATCATTCTTGTTGGTAACGTGAGATGCTAGTCTCCAATGGCTAGAGCAGTCAACCTAGCTCCATTGTCAGCCCATAGATCCACCTAATCCCTAACAATCTTCCGAAATTTACTTATTTCTTATATTTGGATACAAATGTGAGCACCACAGGCAGTATCTAACACCAAACATGTAGATATGGAAAGATTACACTCGATAATGAATGCACCTGAAGCTTCCCCTACTTTGGCTGGGTGCAATTCCTCTTCCAATGACCCTGCTTGCCACATACAAAACAAACCACATCATGTTTCTTTGCTTGTCTAAATAGATTTATATATGTAAATCTATATATATTATGTGCAAATTGTAAAAAAAAAATGAGGGATCGGGGGATGCGCAGTAGTGGGTGGTTTTAAAACATCGTTATTTAAACATTTTTTTAACATTGATTTAAAACATTTTTTTAACTTAAATATAATTTTTTTAAGCGCTCGTTAATTATTTTTATTTAAACATTTTTATTTAAACCATTTTTTAACATCATTTTTTTACATTTATCTTTAAATGATTAATTTAAAATGTTTTTTTATTTTTTTTAAACGCATTCTTTTTACAAGTATTTTTTTAAAAACATTTAACTTTTTTTTAAAAATTTTATTGTAATTTTTTTAAGCGTTTGTTTAAAAAATAATAATTTAAATATTTGTTTAAAATATTTTTATTTAAACTGTTTTTTAACTTTTGTTTAAAACAATTTTTACATTTATTTTTAGACATTTAATTTAAAACGTTTTCTTGAACGCATGTTTTTTATATATTTTTTATTTAAACATTTAACATGTTTTATGTAAAAAAAATTATTAACATTTTACAGTGGGTGGATATGTTATTTTTTTATAAATAGATTTTTATATGTGTGAATTTATATATATTATGTGCAAATTGACAAAAAAATTAATGAGGCATTTGGGGGTGCGCAGCAGTGGGTGGGTTTAAAGCGTTCTTATTTAAACGTTTTTTTATCATTTATTTAAAATGTTTTCTACATTAATTCTTTTAACATGTTTATAAAAAAAATTTAAGCGTTTGTTTAATTTAAAACATTTTTTCAACGTGTTATATTTTTTAAACGAGTGTTTTTTACATGTAGTTTTATTAAATATTAAACATTTTTTTACAAGAACATTTATTTTCTATTTTATTAATATTTTAGTGGGAGGATATATTATTTTTTTTCTAAACAGATTTATATATGTGAATCTATATATATTATGGGCAAATAAATAATGAGAGGTTGGAGGGGTGCGCAGTAGTGGGTGAGTTAACTTTTTTTCTAAATAGATTTATATATATATAGTAAATATAATATATGCAAGTTTCATCATATTTAAAAAAATTTAATGAGATTGGGGGTGTGTGAACATCATTGGGTGAGTAGTTATTTTTTTGTTAATATATAATAAGTTATTATATATATATATAATGTTAAATGATTGATATATATATATAATATGAGAAAATTATAAAAAAAATAATTAGGTGTTGGGAGATGCGTCCCTGTGAGCGGGTTAATTTTTTTTCTAAATAGATTTATATATAATATATGTAAGTTGCAACATACTTAAAAAACTAATGAGGTGGGAAGCGTGCACCAACATTATTAGGTGAGTGTTATTTTTTTGCTAATATACAATAAGTTATTATATATATAATATTAAATCATTGATATAAATAAATAAATAAATAAATAAATAAATATATATTATTAATAACTTTGTTTATATATATATTATTAATGAATTTTTAAAAAACGCACTTAATTGATATATATTATTAATAGCTTTATATATATATTATTAATGGATTTGTTTATATATATATATTGTATCATATCATTGATATATATATATTATTAATAGATTTGTTTATATATATAATACATATATGCAAGTTTCATTATATATATAATATGCAAGTTTCATTATATTTAAAAAAAAATTAATGAGGTTGGAAGTGTGCGCGAACATCACTGGGTGAATGTGTTATTTTTTTTGTTAATATATAATAAGTTATTATATATATATACTGTCAAATGATTGATATATATAAATATATATAATATGAGAAAATTGTAAAAATAATAAATAGAGGTTGGGGGTGCGCCACAGTGGGTGGGTTAATTTTTTTTCTACATAGATTTATATATGTATAATATGTATAATATATGCAAAATGCAACATGCTTAAAAAAATTAATGAGGTTGGAAGACGTACACGAACATCATTAGGTGAGTGTTATTTTTTTTATTAATATAGAACAAGTTATTGTGTACTTAATGGATATATATTATTAATGGATTATAAAAACCACACTTAATGGATATATATTATTAATGGATTATAAAAGCCACACTTAATGGATATATATTATTAATGGATTATTAAAAGCCACACTTAATTGATATATATATATATATATATAGTCTGGTGATACTATAACAGGCGCAGTGCATGAACCAGTTGGTCTAGGCGCAGTGCGCAGCCTTGGAAGCTGGGGGTAGGGGGATCGAATTTCCCTACCCGCAGTTTCCCGTTGTATTTTTTAACAGCAGACTGGCTTCGCATGGGCCAGCGGGCCGGGCTTCACACAGGCCAGCGGGCCGGGCTATTTTGGGCCGGCCCGGCCCGACCTTCTTAGACAGGACCAGGCCCGACCTGATGAACCTACGGCCCGAGCCAAGCCTGGCCCGACGCGGGCTTTGCCGGGCCGGGCCCCTCGGGCTTTCGGGCAGGGCCGTTCGAGCTTTCGGACCAAAATTACACCCTTACATTTGGTTTATCTCAGAGTATGAAGGATCACACCGTTTTCTATCGAAAAACGTCCTTCGGTTACATCTTGTTCAATATTACTAGTAGCGACTCCCATGACATTTTCCATCACAAGGCTTATCTTCAGCAACAATTTCATACCAAAGACCCGAGTCCTTTATCATATTTTTTTGGCATTGAAGTCTCTCGTTCTCCAACCAGCATCTTTCTCTCACAACAATGCAAATATGCGTTGGATATCTTGCAGAATACTGCCTTGTCTCAAGCAACTGTCATTGACACTCCTCTTAAACTAGGGGAACGGTCCCTCTATGATGTCACTGTCAGCAAGGTCAGTCAATTCATGGAACATTCGACGAAAACCCAATGGGATGTTTTCCTTCGCATTGTCAAATACATTAAGAAAGACCATGTCTGTGGTCTTTGGTATTCACATCACGATCTTCTGAACATTGAGGGCTTTTGTGATGCCAACTACGCTGACTACTTATCTACCTGAAAGTCTACTTCTGGGTTTGCGGGTTTTCTGGCTGGTAACTTAATCACCTTGCGAAGCAAGAAACAAACTGTCATCTTCAGATCTAGTGCTGAATTTGAATACCGTGTGATGACCACAGTCTCTAGAAATTCTTTCACCTTCATGAAATTGGTCCCCCCCACAAACTTCTGCTCATCTCGTATGATAATCAGATGGCCACGAAAATTGTTTCAGTTTTCCATTAACACGAAGCAAATTGAGATTGATTGTCACTTTCTTTGCCATCACCTTGAGCAAAAACATATCAGCTTTAGCTACATTCCAACAACCCATCAGTTTGACGACATTTTCACCAAAGACTTATCGGGAGCTCGACTAGATTCTCTATGCACCAAGCTGGGCATCCACAACATCAACGACCCAGCTTGAGGGGGAGTGTGTGCAGTCTTCTTTTTTGGTGTCTTCTATCCTTTTGTTTTGTGGGACACTTCTTCCAAGCTATACATGTTCTAGCACGAGGGAGAGTGTTAAAACCTATTTAAGTGTATTTCTAAGTCCTACATCGTTTTCCTCCGACAAGTATTTAGTTTCCTCTACCTATAAATGAAGGTCTCCACCTCGCTTTGAGGTAAGAAGTGCAACCATCTATAGAGATATTACGTTCGAATAGGGTTATTCGACTGCCGACTCATTTGAATTTACCTTTTATCTATTGTATTTGTTTTGTCATAAATAAGGTTTTCGACCACGCTTGAGAGACACAGATTCTGATACCTAATTTCTATATTGGTATCAAAGTGGGTCTCATCTCCCACTAAAATTTTTGGCAGACCCTAGGGTTTCCCATCCTCCAAAGGTTTCATTTGTGCTCTCGTGCCTATTGCACCTATTGCATCCCCACCTGCGTGCACTCTGTGCCCGCGCTGTCGAGCACCCTAGGCGGCTTTAGGTGCAGTAGGCACGAGAGCACAAATGAAACCCTTGGGGGATGGGAAACACTAGGGTCGACCAAAAATTTTAGAGGGAGATGAGACCCACTTTGATATCATGTAGAAATTAGGTATTGGAATCCGTGTCTCTCGTGCCTACAACACCTGAAACCGCCACACTTAGTCTGTCACACCCCCATCAGCGCACATCCTATGCCTGCGCTGTCGAGCACCCCAGGTGGGCCATGTCTCCACGTCGCCGTTGCACCCCTTGTGCGACCCGTGTGTTAGCGCTGCCCTGCCGATGCACACCCTACGCCACTGTGCAGGCCTTCGTCGTCCAGTCCCACACACCAGCCCAGATCTGTTTTTCTTCTCCAGATCCCGCTCCTACATCGTCCATCCACGCACCCCTTGTGCGACCCGCGTGTTAGCGCTGCCCTGACGATGCACACCCTACGCCACTGTGCAGACCTTCGTCGTCCAGTCCCACACACCTGCCCAGATCAGTTTTTCTTCTCCAGACCGATACCGCTCCTACGTCGTCCATCCCCGCACCCCTTGTGCGACCCGCGTGTTAGCGCTGCCCTGACGATGCACACCCTACGCCACTGTGCAGGCCTTCGTCGTCCAGTCCCACACACCTGCCCAGATCAGTTTTTCTTCTCCAGACCGATACCGCTCCTACGTCGTCCATCCCCGCACCCCCCCAAGACTGTTTTTCTTCTTCAAGATCTGCACTGCAACACACCATGTCTCTCCTGCTGGGTTTGTCCGCCTATTTTAGCTTATTTCTTCAGGATCCATCACTTCGTCTATGATTAAGTGTTTAAATTTTGCAACATGGCCCCATCATCCTCCCTTCCAGACACAATAGCTTATTGAGATACGCCCTAAAGTCTATTTACATAAGATGTATTTTAGCTTATATTGAAGATTACGATATTGGCATATAGTTTTCTATGACATTCTTAAACCCAAGGCATATCATATGCTTAGGTTTTTGCATAACATAGGGTGTAATATAGAGACATTACACCTTTCTCTACCAAGGTATATTGTTTGACTTAGAAATATCATAAAGAGTTAAGATATATGAAGTGCATGTCAAACGTTAAGTATTATGTTCGGGAATCTTCCATGTGTGGCTATCATCAACTATTTCATATTATGAAATGCATGGGAGAATCAATGTTGCATTTATATTCATGTTGGCCGAAGGGGTTGTAGAGTTTGTAACCTATGCATTATTAGTACATTTTGTATCGTACGAGTTAGCACATAGAGACTTCCCAAGGCTATAAATGGGTGACCGAGGCATCAAAATCTAGTTTGATGCTTGTGCAAATGCCTTCTGCTAATTCTCCCCCCCTCTAAAGCTCTTTTCTCTTCCCTTTACCACCCGAGAAACTACACCAAAAACGCCATTTAACGGCGGTTTTTTGGATTTTACACGGCGATTTAAACCACCACTAAATGATCCGTGATAGTTTGATGAAACAGTTGCGAATACCTGTGTTAGGATTATTTCGCGACACTTTTAGAAAACCACCACAAATCATATCGCGATGCTTATTTAGCAACAATTTGTTTCTAAAAAATTTTACTGAAAAGTTTAAAAATATATATATTTATCACCAATATGTTGATCCGCCACTAAATATTTAGCGATGATTTTTAATTATTTAAAAAAAATATTTTTTCTTAATTGGGTCGGGGGACCTAGCCAACCCAAGCTCACCAAGCCCATGGCCCATGGCCCAACCGACCCAAGCCCACTGTCACATCCCAACCCCACTTTCCCAATTATTTTACTAAATTATTGAATTCTAATTTGGTTTCTCTCGTTTCTTGGTATTCTTGGTCCTGATGTTTTTTGGGGTGTTTTGGGTGTGAACTGCGCTCTGAAACTGCAAATTGCAGTAGGCCATGACATAGCCAAGGGAGGCAACACCACACCCCCCTTCATATCGGTTGACCATGCCGCAATAGGTGTCGTGCCGTAGGTGGAGCTGCCGAGGAAGGACCACACCGCAACCCTTAGGCTACGCCATAGTGGGTGTTGCGTAAGGGTGTTGCGTATGGGTCAGGTGTCCACGATGTGTAAGGGTAACTAGTGTTACCCTTATATAGGCACCTGTGATGCAATAGGCCACGTGATGGCCTCTAGGGCGATGTCGTGGGGCACCTGAGCTGCGTAAGGGTAACCGGTGTTACCCTTATGTAGGCGTTTGTGATGCAATAGGCCACGAGGTGGCCTCTAGGGCAACGTCGTGGGGCACCTGCGCTGCGTGAGGGTAACCAGTTTACCATTACACAAGCGGAATAGGCTACAACGCGGCCTAGGGAGACCACCCCACAACCCTCACTCTTACCGGTGGACTAGGCCGCAACCTTCACGTTGCACCGTGGTGGCCTGGAGCCCATGGAGCAGTGGCCCTGCCATTCAGGGCACATCTACGTTGCAGCCAGAGGGCCGCACCGTAGGGGTGCTTGGGAAGGGGGCACCAAGGTAGCGGCGTGGTTTGTGTGTTATTAATACTATTGACTGTTCACTCAGAGTATCTTTCATTATTTATTCTGCCTTGTTCCTTACTACTTGTGGCTACAAATGCTTGTTACTCATTTTTTTTCATGTTTTTAGTTATTCACTTTTAAATTTCGTTTGAAAATCAAGCTAGGTAATGTTTTGAAAGTAAATTAGTATAGAGGATTTAAAACAAGTTGTTCATCTTCTTTGGTTTTTAAAGGCATTTTAGGTGTTTTCTTTAAAAAGAGTATTTCTTTGATAAAGTGGTTTGGTTTCTTGAGAAAGGAAATGTTGGATTTTACTCATGATTTGTTTTACTCAAATGCTAAAAATGTGCTATTTCATAGAATGTATTTCAAACTAGCATGAAAGAGTTTTATTTTTAAAGAGCATGCATCGGTTGTGGAAATGATGCTTATGGGGCATTTTTATGCTCCCGCCTATATATGAACAGTTTAGGCTCTGCTCAGTTTCAAGAGGAGTCCTGTCCTATGGACACCTTTCCTCCGGATGCTTCTGGATCAGGTTTGGTGTAGAGGTTGGATGGTGACCCACGATCACGGTTAGAATCACATAGGGTTGAGTCCAACACCTGGGGGGGGGGGATCAGTATTGGTGCACTTTTATTCCAATTTCACTTTTTATCCTCTGTTACCTCTTCACTTATTCAGTGAGCATTCTCTTTTTAAGCAGCACAAGAGAACACCGAGGTTTGTTAATTAGGTTCGTCTCCGTAAGGATGACAATGTCCCCAGTACATTGTTGTAATTATCCTATGTGCACTCCTTTCTTTTTATTATCAAAGAAAGCACTGTAGGACCCCGGGACACCCTGAGAGGGGAGGGGTGAATCAGGGTGGCAACTTTTTCTTCTTTTAGTTGTGGATCTTGTTCCCACGTTGGTAGGAACTACTTAAACCTGTATGATGGATATGATCAGCAATTAAACATTCACATGCAGAGACAGATGACACAGCTATTTTTACTTGGTTCACCACTAAGGGCTACGTCCAAGGAGTATACGCCGACAGGTTGCCGGTCGTACCTAAATCTACTATGCTTCACTAGCTGCGAATACAAATGTTCGGGTACAGACACTCTGTCCCAGGCTCACTGCCTTTACAATTGTTTAGGGATAGCTCACTGCGTCCCTCGGGTCACTCCCGTTGACTCCCCCTGGCTCACTGCCGGTGGAGAGGATCACCTTCTTCCTCTTCCTAAGCTCACTGCTCTTAGAAGGGATTCAGTCACAGTTTATAGACCTGTAGGTCTCTTCATTTTCACTCGCGCACCTCATGCCTTTGCCATTTTCCGAGCTTCGGACCTCGAAACATCTTTTGCGCGAAATACTTCATCCGCTATTTCGCGCGCCACTTCAATTTTTTGCGCACGCCTCCAAAATGTCGCGCGCCTCATGCCTTTACCGATTTTCAAGCTTTCGGCCTTGAAACATCTTTTGCGCGAAATACAATTTCGCGCAACCCGCTGTTTTGCGCGCCACACTTCAAGATTTCGCGCAACCCGCTAATTTTGCGCGCCCAGATCAAGTATTTCGCGCAAGCCTCTTATATTTCGCGCACCACTTCCTTTTTGTGCGAACCTCCTTTTTCAGACAATCCATGTCTTCATTTTCCGATTTTGAGGCCCAAATATTTGGCAAACACTGGGAAACAGCGCCACCTTGTATCTGCTCTTTTTGTACCGCCTCCAGATCATCCATTCCTCTGTCGAAGTTCATGAATCAAACATAGATCGTTGACCACAACTCTTGAACTCGACATGTCACCATGGAATCTCCTTTGTCAACAAATTTGTATGTCGTTTGTTTGCTTTGTCAACAAGCACGATCACCTCAACAGCACTTCTTCTTGGTGATCTGTATCCTTCAGCAACTCTTTGGCTTTTATCACAAACTCCACTATTGTGATATGTGTTCTTTGAAGGAACAACTTTAGTACCATTATCTTCTGATACAATGTGATGTGCATGGCCATCTCATAATTGCAATCTCCGCATGGCCATCTCAGAAGTCAACTCATTGGCACATTGTCTTCTTCATCAACTGTCATGATCAACTTCATGCAAAGCATGTGATTCAATCCGTCAAGAAGTCTCTAGCATGGCTGTCATGATCAACTTCATGCAAAACATGTGATTCAATCTGTCAAGAAGTCTCTAGCATGGTTCTCATGCAATCATGAGTAATTGCATGGTCTTCATCCAAAAACCTCATTCTTCTTTAATCATCCTCGAATGGATTACTCCTCACATTCTTCATTGTTGTAAACAATGTATCACCTTTGACACATGTTCTTTGAACTTAAGATCAGCACAACAATCATCTGAATCACCACTCCTCTACTTCATCGGAGTATTTCATGATCACCTTCATTTTGATCTGCATTGACAACTATTGACAACAAATACAACCTTATACACAAAGTGGTTCCAACAATCTCCCCCTTTGTATTTTGTTGTCAATACCTTAATCATCTTCTGAAATGAATCTGTCAATGTCAAAATGAGAATCTTCTGCATTTCACTTTCTCTCCCCCTTATTGACAAGAAATACAAAGCGCATGGTAGGGAGGGTATCAATCCTCACTTAAGCAATGTTTCATTAATCATTTCACTCTAAGTCTACTTGAGCAATGCTCGATGTAGAAAACAAGAGGATTTGATTAAGTCAACAATGTTGTCCATTATTCACAGATCATGATACCAACGTGAGATGAGAACTCATGTATCTTGTCTTCAAGGGTTTACCACTTTTATTTCAGGTAGAAGAAGATCAAATATGATAGATAATAATCAACCTGAAACTCCTGCACTCACTTCAGCAAATAGATAAAAAACATTCAAGTGCAATCGACAGGATAAGTGACCTTGGGGCACTTCCATTCTCTTTATGTCACTGATCAATACAGTTACTCCCCCTTTGTAAAATAATCTTTGATCTGAGTAACCAAGGGATAGTGATTGAGAAATGACATACCTTCTTCATTGGTGTGTTCTTCAAGAAATTCACAGAATAACTTCTTTTGAGTCCACCTGGAGTTGATATTGATTGAAACAGTGATTATGGAAGCTTCTTCATTCTTCTCCCCCGCAAGGGAAACACTCCTCATCATCTTCATCAAGAGTGATCCTTCATCATTATAATCTTTTAATATCAATTGAAGAATCTACTAAGGATGGAAACTTCTTCAGCTTGGCTATCAAGAGTTGACATCATTCACTACTTCTCAGGTTCTCCCCCTGAGAGCATGCTTCACCTTCAATTCCCTGCATTATTAGTACAAATACAATACAGAAATGATTACGGGAATAAGGTGGTTCCTTCTTGCTTCATCAAGAAGACTTGCTTGGTTGAGGTTCTTTTTTCAACCAAGTTCCTCTGTTCACTCCAGTCTTCATGCCTGTACATTTGAACATGTATTCTGACATCTTTCGGTGTGGCATGGATCTGTTCACATTCACTTCTGCTTTGTGTGGAGAATTGTTCCGCTTAGCAGTCATCATGAATGATACATTCTTATTCCTCTTAAGGACTGCTTCTTGCTCTGGTATTAAGGTTAGGCAACCTTTTGCAATGTGACCAGACTTCTCGCATCTCTCACACAGAACTTCTTTGATACGTGTGTTTCTCTTTGTTTGCAAACTCTCCTGCACTATGTCTTCATCATGTGAAAGTTTTCCTTTTCCTTTGTCACCAGCCTTGGCCTTCTCATCTTCAAGTTTCCTTATTCTTTCCAAATCTTTTGGCCAGATGACCAATATGTCATTTGGAACTTTTGTAGCTGGTTTAGGTCTTCCACATGGGTTCATCCGAGATTCATCCCACTTAGTGTTTCTCTTGGATGATTGACCCTTCAATTTCATGGATCTAAAATCCTGGGTCTTCTCAGCTTGCCTACTTGATATCTTCTTGGGGAGATGTGTGTTCACCATATTCTTCTGATTTCTTCCCAAGGTACGTTCTTCATACTTAAATGGCTTGTGTGGTCTTCTGTTCTTATCAGCTCTGGATATCTGTTGACCTAGGCATGCACCATTCTTGTGACCACTGTCGTTGCATGCATCACAGATGTTATCAAGAATTCCAAATCTGTTTGCTGTAAACAGATGCTTCTGGACCTGTGGATGTTGCTTCTTCTTCTCCGGATTCCTCCCCTTTGATATAGGCTTTCCCTGTGCTTTTCCATGAAAGGGATTATAAAAACAATCCAGTGCACAGTGCCCAAATCTATTGCAGCACCAACATTGACCCACAAATCTTTTCTTCTTTGTGTCTTTTGTATTAAGTTGTTGGGCCATCTGCTTAATCTTTTGTTCTCTATTTGAGGAACCCACTTCCTCCTTTTTCTTCCCATCCACCCTAGCCATGGTGGTAGGTTTATTCCTCTCACCTTTCCTCATCCATACTTGTTTAGAACTTTTCTTCCCACCTGCACTGATTGTAGGAGTATATTTAGAAATATGAGTACAAGATGGTTTGGATGGTACCTTCACTTTCTCAGTTGCTTGTGATAGATCAAAGAGTGAAGTCATGATCTTCTTATCACATGTTGGAGGTCTTTTGACAATAGAATCCACCAGTGAGCATTGAGTACCAATAGCAACTGATTCTTGATGTGGATAGTCAAGAGTTATCATAATCTTCTTATCACATGTTGGAGGCATTTCAGCTTTAGACTCCTCCAACAAACATTGAGTGCAAGCATCACTCATTTCATTCTTTTGTGAAGTCTCAATATGTGTGTTCTCAATCTTGGTCAACTGAGCTTCCAATTTTTGACCCACAATATTGAGGATGATCTTCTGATCTTCAATCGTGATCATCTTCTCTTCACAAGTCTTCTTCAACCTTTCAACCTCATCTTCATGCATCTTAACTTTGTTTTGTAACAAAGAGTCAAGTTCCCTGAATTTAATGGAAGTTTCTTCCAAACAAAAATTCTTGACTTCATTGCTCTTCTTCAGCTCAGCTTCAAGTGCATGGATCCTTTCTTTTAAAGTCTTATTGACTTCCTCTTCTTCTTCAAATACTTTCACCCGTTTGATGAGCTTCATACTTTCCATAACTTTTATTTCCAACCCTTTTTCCATATTGTCAGCTTCCCTTTCTAATCGATTGATCACAACCTGCATAGATTGGAATAGGCTACAAATAATAGCAACCCTTTCTTCTGGAATATCATGCAGATATGTTCTGAGTTTTTCCTGAAAGCCCGAATTAGGGGTATCATCCTTTCCTCTGGATGAGTTCTGAGCCACCTTCTTGATACTTTCCAAGCCTAATGTTTCTTCATTATTGGAATGGCATGGAGAACAAGACACTATATCTTCATTGGATGTGGGGGACTTCTTCATCATCTTCTTCTCTTTCTTTTTCCTATTTGTCAAAGTCTTGGTGGATATAGATTTCTGCTCAGAAATGACTGCGTCATTATCAAGACTGCTCTTCATTGTTGACTCTAGGAAAGAAACTCAAATCCTCTTCTCAATAGAATTACTGGAGAATATCCAACATACGTTAACCTTTCCCTCTGATACCACTTGTAGGACCCCGGGACACCCTGAGAGGGGAGGGGTGAATCAGGGTGGCAACTTTTTCTTCTTTTAGTTGTGGATCTTGTTCCCACGTTGGTAGGAACTACTTAAACCTGTATGATGGATATGATCAGCAATTAAACATTCACATGCAGAGACAGATGACACAGCTATTTTTACTTGGTTCACCACTAAGGGCTACGTCCAAGGAGTATACGCCGACAGGTTGCCGGTCGTACCTAAATCTACTATGCTTCACTAGCTGCGAATACAAATGTTCGGGTACAGACACTCTGTCCCAGGCTCACTGCCTTTACAATTGTTTAGGGATAGCTCACTGCGTCCCTCGGGTCACTCCCGTTGACTCCCCCTGGCTAACTGCCGGTGGAGAGGATCACCTTCCTCCTCTTCCTAAGCTCACTGCTCTTAGAAGGGATTCAGTCACAGTTTATAGACTTGTAGGTCTCTTCATTTTCATGAAGGAATGCATCTTCCTCTGTATGTAGATGCTCTGTTGAAGTCCAACTTTCACCCGCAGATGAATCTCACTTTGCACCGGATGTACCGGGCAACCTCAATTTTTACGCGCTACCCTTACGGTGTCTTGCGCGCAATTTCTATGGTTTGCGCGAAATTCCTTTTTCGCGCACCTTCCAAATATTACGCGCAGCCTGGAAACTGCCTTGCGCGCAATTCACTACTCTTGCGCGAAATCCACTTTTCGCGCAATCTTCCTTTTACGCGCCAATCACCAAATTTCTGCGCAGCCTTTGCTTTTCGCGCAATCTGACTTTACGCGCAAACTTTAAGTTTACGCGCAACACCCTTTCTAACTTCAATTTCGCGCACCAGAGCTCGGGTATTTTCTATGTCTTGAACTCTCTTGAATGGAGGAGGGTCACTTCATATTTATAGGCAAAATCGACCCCGCGCGAAAAACCCTCCTTGAGCGCGTAATCCGCTTTGATCGCGAAATACAAATCTTCCGCGCACAACCATTTTCCGCGCACTGCTCCAGAATTTCGCGCACCTCATGCCTTTTCCATTTTCCGAGCTTCGGACCTCGAAACATCTTTTGCGCGAAATACTTCATCCGCTATTTCGCGCGCCACTTCAATTTTTTGCGCACGCCTCCAAAATGTCGCGCGCCTCATGCCTTTACCGATTTTCAAGCTTTCGGCCTTGAAACATCTTTTGCGCGAAATACAATTTCGCGCAACCCGCTGTTTTGCGCGCCACACTTCAAGATTTCGCGCAACCCGCTAATTTTGCGCGCCCAGATCAAGTATTTCGCGCAAGCCTCTTATATTTCGCGCACCACTTCCTTTTTGTGCGAACCTCCTTTTTCAGACAATCCATGTCTTCATTTTCCGATTTTGAGGCCCAAATATTTGGCAAACACTGGGAAACAGCGCCACCTTGTATCTGCTCTTTTTGTACCGCCTCCAGATCATCCATTCCTCTGTCGAAGTTCATGAATCAAACATAGATCGTTGACCACAACTCTTGAACTCGACATGTCACCATGGAATCTCCTTTGTCAACAAATTTGTATGTCGTTTGTTTGCTTTGTCAACAAGCACGATCACCTCAACAGCACTTCTTCTTGGTGATCTGTATCCTTCAGCAACTCTTTGGCTTTTATCACAAACTCCACTATTGTGATATGTGTTCTTTGAAGGAACAACTTTAGTACCATTATCTTCTGATACAATGTGATGTGCATGGCCATCTCATAATTGCAATCTCCGCATGGCCATCTCAGAAGTCAACTCATTGGCACATTGTCTTCTTCATCAACTGTCATGATCAACTTCATGCAAAGCATGTGATTCAATCCGTCAAGAAGTCTCTAGCATGGCTGTCATGATCAACTTCATGCAAAACATGTGATTCAATCTGTCAAGAAGTCTCTAGCATGGTTCTCATGCAATCATGAGTAATTGCATGGTCTTCATCCAAAAACCTCATTCTTCTTTAATCATCCTCGAATGGATTACTCCTCACATTCTTCATTGTTGTAAACAATGTATCACCTTTGACACATGTTCTTTGAACTTAAGATCAGCACAACAATCATCTGAATCACCACTCCTCTACTTCATCGGAGTATTTCATGATCACCTTCATTTTGATCTGCATTGACAACTATTGACAACAAATACAACCTTATACACAAAGTGGTTCCAACAATCTCCCCCTTTGTATTTTGTTGTCAATACCTTAATCATCTTCTGAAATGAATCTGTCAATGTCAAAATGAGAATCTTCTGCATTTCACTTTCTCTCCCCCTTATTGACAAGAAATACAAAGCGCATGGTAGGGAGGGTATCAATCCTCACTTAAGCAATGTTTCATTAATCATTTCACTCTAAGTCTACTTGAGCAATGCTCGATGTAGAAAACAAGAGGATTTGATTAAGTCAACAATGTTGTCCATTATTCACAGATCATGATACCAACGTGAGATGAGAACTCATGTATCTTGTCTTCAAGGGTTTACCACTTTTATTTCAGGTAGAAGAAGATCAAATATGATAGATAATAATCAACCTGAAACTCCTGCACTCACTTCAGCAAATAGATAAAAAACATTCAAGTGCAATCGACAGGATAAGTGACCTTGGGGCACTTCCATTCTCTTTATGTCACTGATCAATACAGTTACTCCCCCTTTGTAAAATAATCTTTGATCTGAGTAACCAAGGGATAGTGATTGAGAAATGACATACCTTCTTCATTGGTGTGTTCTTCAAGAAATTCACAGAATAACTTCTTTTGAGTCCACCTGGAGTTGATATTGATTGAAACAGTGATTATGGAAGCTTCTTCATTCTTCTCCCCCGCAAGGGAAACACTCCTCATCATCTTCATCAAGAGTGATCCTTCATCATTATAATCTTTTAATATCAATTGAAGAATCTACTAAGGATGGAAACTTCTTCAGCTTGGCTATCAAGAGTTGACATCATTCACTACTTCTCAGGTTCTCCCCCTGAGAGCATGCTTCACCTTCAATTCCCTGCATTATTAGTACAAATACAATACAGAAATGATTACGGGAATAAGGTGGTTCCTTCTTGCTTCATCAAGAAGACTTGCTTGGTTGAGGTTCTTTTTTCAACCAAGTTCCTCTGTTCACTCCAGTCTTCATGCCTGTACATTTGAACATGTATTCTGACATCTTTCGGTGTGGCATGGATCTGTTCACATTCACTTCTGCTTTGTGTGGAGAATTGTTCCGCTTAGCAGTCATCATGAATGATACATTCTTATTCCTCTTAAGGACTGCTTCTTGCTCTGGTATTAAGGTTAGGCAACCTTTTGCAATGTGACCAGACTTCTCGCATCTCTCACACAGAACTTCTTTGATACGTGTGTTTCTCTTTGTTTGCAAACTCTCCTGCACTATGTCTTCATCATGTGAAAGTTTTCCTTTTCCTTTGTCACCAGCCTTGGCCTTCTCATCTTCAAGTTTCCTTATTCTTTCCAAATCTTTTGGCCAGATGACCAATATGTCATTTGGAACTTTTGTAGCTGGTTTAGGTCTTCCACATGGGTTCATCCGAGATTCATCCCACTTAGTGTTTCTCTTGGATGATTGACCCTTCAATTTCATGGATCTAAAATCCTGGGTCTTCTCAGCTTGCCTACTTGATATCTTCTTGGGGAGATGTGTGTTCACCATATTCTTCTGATTTCTTCCCAAGGTACGTTCTTCATACTTAAATGGCTTGTGTGGTCTTCTGTTCTTATCAGCTCTGGATATCTGTTGACCTAGGCATGCACCATTCTTGTGACCACTGTCGTTGCATGCATCACAGATGTTATCAAGAATTCCAAATCTGTTTGCTGTAAACAGATGCTTCTGGACCTGTGGATGTTGCTTCTTCTTCTCCGGATTCCTCCCCTTTGATATAGGCTTTCCCTGTGCTTTTCCATGAAAGGGATTATAAAAACAATCCAGTGCACAGTGCCCAAATCTATTGCAGCACCAACATTGACCCACAAATCTTTTCTTCTTTGTGTCTTTTGTATTAAGTTGTTGGGCCATCTGCTTAATCTTTTGTTCTCTATTTGAGGAACCCACTTCCTCCTTTTTCTTCCCATCCACCCTAGCCATGGTGGTAGGTTTATTCCTCTCACCTTTCCTCATCCATACTTGTTTAGAACTTTTCTTCCCACCTGCACTGATTGTAGGAGTATATTTAGAAATATGAGTACAAGATGGTTTGGATGGTACCTTCACTTTCTCAGTTGCTTGTGATAGATCAAAGAGTGAAGTCATGATCTTCTTATCACATGTTGGAGGTCTTTTGACAATAGAATCCACCAGTGAGCATTGAGTACCAATAGCAACTGATTCTTGATGTGGATAGTCAAGAGTTATCATAATCTTCTTATCACATGTTGGAGGCATTTCAGCTTTAGACTCCTCCAACAAACATTGAGTGCAAGCATCACTCATTTCATTCTTTTGTGAAGTCTCAATATGTGTGTTCTCAATCTTGGTCAACTGAGCTTCCAATTTTTGACCCACAATATTGAGGATGATCTTCTGATCTTCAATCGTGATCATCTTCTCTTCACAAGTCTTCTTCAACCTTTCAACCTCATCTTCATGCATCTTAACTTTGTTTTGTAACAAAGAGTCAAGTTCCCTGAATTTAATGGAAGTTTCTTCCAAACAAAAATTCTTGACTTCATTGCTCTTCTTCAGCTCAGCTTCAAGTGCATGGATCCTTTCTTTTAAAGTCTTATTGACTTCCTCTTCTTCTTCAAATACTTTCACCCGTTTGATGAGCTTCATACTTTCCATAACTTTTATTTCCAACCCTTTTTCCATATTGTCAGCTTCCCTTTCTAATCGATTGATCACAACCTGCATAGATTGGAATAGGCTACAAATAATAGCAACCCTTTCTTCTGGAATATCATGCAGATATGTTCTGAGTTTTTCCTGAAAGCCCGAATTAGGGGTATCATCCTTTCCTCTGGATGAGTTCTGAGCCACCTTCTTGATACTTTCCAAGCCTAATGTTTCTTCATTATTGGAATGGCATGGAGAACAAGACACTATATCTTCATTGGATGTGGGGGACTTCTTCATCATCTTCTTCTCTTTCTTTTTCCTATTTGTCAAAGTCTTGGTGGATATAGATTTCTGCTCAGAAATGACTGCGTCATTATCAAGACTGCTCTTCATTGTTGACTCTAGGAAAGAAACTCAAATCCTCTTCTCAATAGAATTACTGGAGAATATCCAACATACGTTAACCTTTCCCTCTGATACCACTTGTAGGACCCCGGGACACCCTGAGAGGGGAGGGGTGAATCAGGGTGGCAACTTTTTCTTCTTTTAGTTGTGGATCTTGTTCCCACGTTGGTAGGAACTACTTAAACCTGTATGATGGATATGATCAGCAATTAAACATTCACATGCAGAGACAGATGACACAGCTATTTTTACTTGGTTCACCACTAAGGGCTACGTCCAAGGAGTATACGCCGACAGGTTGCCGGTCGTACCTAAATCTACTATGCTTCACTAGCTGCGAATACAAATGTTCGGGTACAGACACTCTGTCCCAGGCTCACTGCCTTTACAATTGTTTAGGGATAGCTCACTGCGTCCCTCGGGTCACTCCCGTTGACTCCCCCTGGCTAACTGCCGGTGGAGAGGATCACCTTCCTCCTCTTCCTAAGCTCACTGCTCTTAGAAGGGATTCAGTCACAGTTTATAGACTTGTAGGTCTCTTCATTTTCATGAAGGAATGCATCTTCCTCTGTATGTAGATGCTCTGTTGAAGTCCAACTTTCACCCGCAGATGAATCTCACTTTGCACCGGATGTACCGGGCAACCTCAATTTTTACGCGCTACCCTTACGGTGTCTTGCGCGCAATTTCTATGGTTTGCGCGAAATTCCTTTTTCGCGCACCTTCCAAATATTACGCGCAGCCTGGAAACTGCCTTGCGCGCAATTCACTACTCTTGCGCGAAATCCACTTTTCGCGCAATCTTCCTTTTACGCGCCAATCACCAAATTTCTGCGCAGCCTTTGCTTTTCGCGCAATCTGACTTTACGCGCAAACTTTAAGTTTACGCGCAACACCCTTTCTAACTTCAATTTCGCGCACCAGAGCTCGGGTATTTTCTATGTCTTGAACTCTCTTGAATGGAGGAGGGTCACTTCATATTTATAGGCAAAATCGACCCCGCGCGAAAAACCCTCCTTGAGCGCGTAATCCGCTTTGATCGCGAAATACAAATCTTCCGCGCACAACCATTTTCCGCGCACTGCTCCAGAATTTCGCGCACCTCATGCCTTTTCCATTTTCCGAGCTTCGGACCTCGAAACATCTTTTGCGCGAAATACTTCATCCGCTATTTCGCGCGCCACTTCAATTTTTTGCGCACGCCTCCAAAATGTCGCGCGCCTCATGCCTTTACCGATTTTCAAGCTTTCGGCCTTGAAACATCTTTTGCGCGAAATACAATTTCGCGCAACCCGCTGTTTTGCGCGCCACACTTCAAGATTTCGCGCAACCCGCTAATTTTGCGCGCCCAGATCAAGTATTTCGCGCAAGCCTCTTATATTTCGCGCACCACTTCCTTTTTGTGCGAACCTCCTTTTTCAGACAATCCATGTCTTCATTTTCCGATTTTGAGGCCCAAATATTTGGCAAACACTGGGAAACAGCGCCACCTTGTATCTGCTCTTTTTGTACCGCCTCCAGATCATCCATTCCTCTGTCGAAGTTCATGAATCAAACATAGATCGTTGACCACAACTCTTGAACTCGACATGTCACCATGGAATCTCCTTTGTCAACAAATTTGTATGTCGTTTGTTTGCTTTGTCAACAAGCACGATCACCTCAACAGCACTTCTTCTTGGTGATCTGTATCCTTCAGCAACTCTTTGGCTTTTATCACAAACTCCACTATTGTGATATGTGTTCTTTGAAGGAACAACTTTAGTACCATTATCTTCTGATACAATGTGATGTGCATGGCCATCTCATAATTGCAATCTCCGCATGGCCATCTCAGAAGTCAACTCATTGGCACATTGTCTTCTTCATCAACTGTCATGATCAACTTCATGCAAAGCATGTGATTCAATCCGTCAAGAAGTCTCTAGCATGGCTGTCATGATCAACTTCATGCAAAACATGTGATTCAATCTGTCAAGAAGTCTCTAGCATGGTTCTCATGCAATCATGAGTAATTGCATGGTCTTCATCCAAAAACCTCATTCTTCTTTAATCATCCTCGAATGGATTACTCCTCACATTCTTCATTGTTGTAAACAATGTATCACCTTTGACACATGTTCTTTGAACTTAAGATCAGCACAACAATCATCTGAATCACCACTCCTCTACTTCATCGGAGTATTTCATGATCACCTTCATTTTGATCTGCATTGACAACTATTGACAACAAATACAACCTTATACACAAAGTGGTTCCAACAATCTCCCCCTTTGTATTTTGTTGTCAATACCTTAATCATCTTCTGAAATGAATCTGTCAATGTCAAAATGAGAATCTTCTGCATTTCACTTTCTCTCCCCCTTATTGACAAGAAATACAAAGCGCATGGTAGGGAGGGTATCAATCCTCACTTAAGCAATGTTTCATTAATCATTTCACTCTAAGTCTACTTGAGCAATGCTCGATGTAGAAAACAAGAGGATTTGATTAAGTCAACAATGTTGTCCATTATTCACAGATCATGATACCAACGTGAGATGAGAACTCATGTATCTTGTCTTCAAGGGTTTACCACTTTTATTTCAGGTAGAAGAAGATCAAATATGATAGATAATAATCAACCTGAAACTCCTGCACTCACTTCAGCAAATAGATAAAAAACATTCAAGTGCAATCGACAGGATAAGTGACCTTGGGGCACTTCCATTCTCTTTATGTCACTGATCAATACAGTTACTCCCCCTTTGTAAAATAATCTTTGATCTGAGTAACCAAGGGATAGTGATTGAGAAATGACATACCTTCTTCATTGGTGTGTTCTTCAAGAAATTCACAGAATAACTTCTTTTGAGTCCACCTGGAGTTGATATTGATTGAAACAGTGATTATGGAAGCTTCTTCATTCTTCTCCCCCGCAAGGGAAACACTCCTCATCATCTTCATCAAGAGTGATCCTTCATCATTATAATCTTTTAATATCAATTGAAGAATCTACTAAGGATGGAAACTTCTTCAGCTTGGCTATCAAGAGTTGACATCATTCACTACTTCTCAGGTTCTCCCCCTGAGAGCATGCTTCACCTTCAATTCCCTGCATTATTAGTACAAATACAATACAGAAATGATTACGGGAATAAGGTGGTTCCTTCTTGCTTCATCAAGAAGACTTGCTTGGTTGAGGTTCTTTTTTCAACCAAGTTCCTCTGTTCACTCCAGTCTTCATGCCTGTACATTTGAACATGTATTCTGACATCTTTCGGTGTGGCATGGATCTGTTCACATTCACTTCTGCTTTGTGTGGAGAATTGTTCCGCTTAGCAGTCATCATGAATGATACATTCTTATTCCTCTTAAGGACTGCTTCTTGCTCTGGTATTAAGGTTAGGCAACCTTTTGCAATGTGACCAGACTTCTCGCATCTCTCACACAGAACTTCTTTGATACGTGTGTTTCTCTTTGTTTGCAAACTCTCCTGCACTATGTCTTCATCATGTGAAAGTTTTCCTTTTCCTTTGTCACCAGCCTTGGCCTTCTCATCTTCAAGTTTCCTTATTCTTTCCAAATCTTTTGGCCAGATGACCAATATGTCATTTGGAACTTTTGTAGCTGGTTTAGGTCTTCCACATGGGTTCATCCGAGATTCATCCCACTTAGTGTTTCTCTTGGATGATTGACCCTTCAATTTCATGGATCTAAAATCCTGGGTCTTCTCAGCTTGCCTACTTGATATCTTCTTGGGGAGATGTGTGTTCACCATATTCTTCTGATTTCTTCCCAAGGTACGTTCTTCATACTTAAATGGCTTGTGTGGTCTTCTGTTCTTATCAGCTCTGGATATCTGTTGACCTAGGCATGCACCATTCTTGTGACCACTGTCGTTGCATGCATCACAGATGTTATCAAGAATTCCAAATCTGTTTGCTGTAAACAGATGCTTCTGGACCTGTGGATGTTGCTTCTTCTTCTCCGGATTCCTCCCCTTTGATATAGGCTTTCCCTGTGCTTTTCCATGAAAGGGATTATAAAAACAATCCAGTGCACAGTGCCCAAATCTATTGCAGCACCAACATTGACCCACAAATCTTTTCTTCTTTGTGTCTTTTGTATTAAGTTGTTGGGCCATCTGCTTAATCTTTTGTTCTCTATTTGAGGAACCCACTTCCTCCTTTTTCTTCCCATCCACCCTAGCCATGGTGGTAGGTTTATTCCTCTCACCTTTCCTCATCCATACTTGTTTAGAACTTTTCTTCCCACCTGCACTGATTGTAGGAGTATATTTAGAAATATGAGTACAAGATGGTTTGGATGGTACCTTCACTTTCTCAGTTGCTTGTGATAGATCAAAGAGTGAAGTCATGATCTTCTTATCACATGTTGGAGGTCTTTTGACAATAGAATCCACCAGTGAGCATTGAGTACCAATAGCAACTGATTCTTGATGTGGATAGTCAAGAGTTATCATAATCTTCTTATCACATGTTGGAGGCATTTCAGCTTTAGACTCCTCCAACAAACATTGAGTGCAAGCATCACTCATTTCATTCTTTTGTGAAGTCTCAATATGTGTGTTCTCAATCTTGGTCAACTGAGCTTCCAATTTTTGACCCACAATATTGAGGATGATCTTCTGATCTTCAATCGTGATCATCTTCTCTTCACAAGTCTTCTTCAACCTTTCAACCTCATCTTCATGCATCTTAACTTTGTTTTGTAACAAAGAGTCAAGTTCCCTGAATTTAATGGAAGTTTCTTCCAAACAAAAATTCTTGACTTCATTGCTCTTCTTCAGCTCAGCTTCAAGTGCATGGATCCTTTCTTTTAAAGTCTTATTGACTTCCTCTTCTTCTTCAAATACTTTCACCCGTTTGATGAGCTTCATACTTTCCATAACTTTTATTTCCAACCCTTTTTCCATATTGTCAGCTTCCCTTTCTAATCGATTGATCACAACCTGCATAGATTGGAATAGGCTACAAATAATAGCAACCCTTTCTTCTGGAATATCATGCAGATATGTTCTGAGTTTTTCCTGAAAGCCCGAATTAGGGGTATCATCCTTTCCTCTGGATGAGTTCTGAGCCACCTTCTTGATACTTTCCAAGCCTAATGTTTCTTCATTATTGGAATGGCATGGAGAACAAGACACTATATCTTCATTGGATGTGGGGGACTTCTTCATCATCTTCTTCTCTTTCTTTTTCCTATTTGTCAAAGTCTTGGTGGATATAGATTTCTGCTCAGAAATGACTGCGTCATTATCAAGACTGCTCTTCATTGTTGACTCTAGGAAAGAAACTCAAATCCTCTTCTCAATAGAATTACTGGAGAATATCCAACATACGTTAACCTTTCCCTCTGATACCACTTGTAGGACCCCGGGACACCCTGAGAGGGGAGGGGTGAATCAGGGTGGCAACTTTTTCTTCTTTTAGTTGTGGATCTTGTTCCCACGTTGGTAGGAACTACTTAAACCTGTATGATGGATATGATCAGCAATTAAACATTCACATGCAGAGACAGATGACACAGCTATTTTTACTTGGTTCACCACTAAGGGCTACGTCCAAGGAGTATACGCCGACAGGTTGCCGGTCGTACCTAAATCTACTATGCTTCACTAGCTGCGAATACAAATGTTCGGGTACAGACACTCTGTCCCAGGCTCACTGCCTTTACAATTGTTTAGGGATAGCTCACTGCGTCCCTCGGGTCACTCCCGTTGACTCCCCCTGGCTAACTGCCGGTGGAGAGGATCACCTTCCTCCTCTTCCTAAGCTCACTGCTCTTAGAAGGGATTCAGTCACAGTTTATAGACTTGTAGGTCTCTTCATTTTCATGAAGGAATGCATCTTCCTCTGTATGTAGATGCTCTGTTGAAGTCCAACTTTCACCCGCAGATGAATCTCACTTTGCACCGGATGTACCGGGCAACCTCAATTTTTACGCGCTACCCTTACGGTGTCTTGCGCGCAATTTCTATGGTTTGCGCGAAATTCCTTTTTCGCGCACCTTCCAAATATTACGCGCAGCCTGGAAACTGCCTTGCGCGCAATTCACTACTCTTGCGCGAAATCCACTTTTCGCGCAATCTTCCTTTTACGCGCCAATCACCAAATTTCTGCGCAGCCTTTGCTTTTCGCGCAATCTGACTTTACGCGCAAACTTTAAGTTTACGCGCAACACCCTTTCTAACTTCAATTTCGCGCACCAGAGCTCGGGTATTTTCTATGTCTTGAACTCTCTTGAATGGAGGAGGGTCACTTCATATTTATAGGCAAAATCGACCCCGCGCGAAAAACCCTCCTTGAGCGCGTAATCCGCTTTGATCGCGAAATACAAATCTTCCGCGCACAACCATTTTCCGCGCACTGCTCCAGAATTTCGCGCACCTCATGCCTTTTCCATTTTCCGAGCTTCGGACCTCGAAACATCTTTTGCGCGAAATACTTCATCCGCTATTTCGCGCGCCACTTCAATTTTTTGCGCACGCCTCCAAAATGTCGCGCGCCTCATGCCTTTACCGATTTTCAAGCTTTCGGCCTTGAAACATCTTTTGCGCGAAATACAATTTCGCGCAACCCGCTGTTTTGCGCGCCACACTTCAAGATTTCGCGCAACCCGCTAATTTTGCGCGCCCAGATCAAGTATTTCGCGCAAGCCTCTTATATTTCGCGCACCACTTCCTTTTTGTGCGAACCTCCTTTTTCAGACAATCCATGTCTTCATTTTCCGATTTTGAGGCCCAAATATTTGGCAAACACTGGGAAACAGCGCCACCTTGTATCTGCTCTTTTTGTACCGCCTCCAGATCATCCATTCCTCTGTCGAAGTTCATGAATCAAACATAGATCGTTGACCACAACTCTTGAACTCGACATGTCACCATGGAATCTCCTTTGTCAACAAATTTGTATGTCGTTTGTTTGCTTTGTCAACAAGCACGATCACCTCAACAGCACTTCTTCTTGGTGATCTGTATCCTTCAGCAACTCTTTGGCTTTTATCACAAACTCCACTATTGTGATATGTGTTCTTTGAAGGAACAACTTTAGTACCATTATCTTCTGATACAATGTGATGTGCATGGCCATCTCATAATTGCAATCTCCGCATGGCCATCTCAGAAGTCAACTCATTGGCACATTGTCTTCTTCATCAACTGTCATGATCAACTTCATGCAAAGCATGTGATTCAATCCGTCAAGAAGTCTCTAGCATGGCTGTCATGATCAACTTCATGCAAAACATGTGATTCAATCTGTCAAGAAGTCTCTAGCATGGTTCTCATGCAATCATGAGTAATTGCATGGTCTTCATCCAAAAACCTCATTCTTCTTTAATCATCCTCGAATGGATTACTCCTCACATTCTTCATTGTTGTAAACAATGTATCACCTTTGACACATGTTCTTTGAACTTAAGATCAGCACAACAATCATCTGAATCACCACTCCTCTACTTCATCGGAGTATTTCATGATCACCTTCATTTTGATCTGCATTGACAACTATTGACAACAAATACAACCTTATACACAAAGTGGTTCCAACAATCTCCCCCTTTGTATTTTGTTGTCAATACCTTAATCATCTTCTGAAATGAATCTGTCAATGTCAAAATGAGAATCTTCTGCATTTCACTTTCTCTCCCCCTTATTGACAAGAAATACAAAGCGCATGGTAGGGAGGGTATCAATCCTCACTTAAGCAATGTTTCATTAATCATTTCACTCTAAGTCTACTTGAGCAATGCTCGATGTAGAAAACAAGAGGATTTGATTAAGTCAACAATGTTGTCCATTATTCACAGATCATGATACCAACGTGAGATGAGAACTCATGTATCTTGTCTTCAAGGGTTTACCACTTTTATTTCAGGTAGAAGAAGATCAAATATGATAGATAATAATCAACCTGAAACTCCTGCACTCACTTCAGCAAATAGATAAAAAACATTCAAGTGCAATCGACAGGATAAGTGACCTTGGGGCACTTCCATTCTCTTTATGTCACTGATCAATACAGTTACTCCCCCTTTGTAAAATAATCTTTGATCTGAGTAACCAAGGGATAGTGATTGAGAAATGACATACCTTCTTCATTGGTGTGTTCTTCAAGAAATTCACAGAATAACTTCTTTTGAGTCCACCTGGAGTTGATATTGATTGAAACAGTGATTATGGAAGCTTCTTCATTCTTCTCCCCCGCAAGGGAAACACTCCTCATCATCTTCATCAAGAGTGATCCTTCATCATTATAATCTTTTAATATCAATTGAAGAATCTACTAAGGATGGAAACTTCTTCAGCTTGGCTATCAAGAGTTGACATCATTCACTACTTCTCAGGTTCTCCCCCTGAGAGCATGCTTCACCTTCAATTCCCTGCATTATTAGTACAAATACAATACAGAAATGATTACGGGAATAAGGTGGTTCCTTCTTGCTTCATCAAGAAGACTTGCTTGGTTGAGGTTCTTTTTTCAACCAAGTTCCTCTGTTCACTCCAGTCTTCATGCCTGTACATTTGAACATGTATTCTGACATCTTTCGGTGTGGCATGGATCTGTTCACATTCACTTCTGCTTTGTGTGGAGAATTGTTCCGCTTAGCAGTCATCATGAATGATACATTCTTATTCCTCTTAAGGACTGCTTCTTGCTCTGGTATTAAGGTTAGGCAACCTTTTGCAATGTGACCAGACTTCTCGCATCTCTCACACAGAACTTCTTTGATACGTGTGTTTCTCTTTGTTTGCAAACTCTCCTGCACTATGTCTTCATCATGTGAAAGTTTTCCTTTTCCTTTGTCACCAGCCTTGGCCTTCTCATCTTCAAGTTTCCTTATTCTTTCCAAATCTTTTGGCCAGATGACCAATATGTCATTTGGAACTTTTGTAGCTGGTTTAGGTCTTCCACATGGGTTCATCCGAGATTCATCCCACTTAGTGTTTCTCTTGGATGATTGACCCTTCAATTTCATGGATCTAAAATCCTGGGTCTTCTCAGCTTGCCTACTTGATATCTTCTTGGGGAGATGTGTGTTCACCATATTCTTCTGATTTCTTCCCAAGGTACGTTCTTCATACTTAAATGGCTTGTGTGGTCTTCTGTTCTTATCAGCTCTGGATATCTGTTGACCTAGGCATGCACCATTCTTGTGACCACTGTCGTTGCATGCATCACAGATGTTATCAAGAATTCCAAATCTGTTTGCTGTAAACAGATGCTTCTGGACCTGTGGATGTTGCTTCTTCTTCTCCGGATTCCTCCCCTTTGATATAGGCTTTCCCTGTGCTTTTCCATGAAAGGGATTATAAAAACAATCCAGTGCACAGTGCCCAAATCTATTGCAGCACCAACATTGACCCACAAATCTTTTCTTCTTTGTGTCTTTTGTATTAAGTTGTTGGGCCATCTGCTTAATCTTTTGTTCTCTATTTGAGGAACCCACTTCCTCCTTTTTCTTCCCATCCACCCTAGCCATGGTGGTAGGTTTATTCCTCTCACCTTTCCTCATCCATACTTGTTTAGAACTTTTCTTCCCACCTGCACTGATTGTAGGAGTATATTTAGAAATATGAGTACAAGATGGTTTGGATGGTACCTTCACTTTCTCAGTTGCTTGTGATAGATCAAAGAGTGAAGTCATGATCTTCTTATCACATGTTGGAGGTCTTTTGACAATAGAATCCACCAGTGAGCATTGAGTACCAATAGCAACTGATTCTTGATGTGGATAGTCAAGAGTTATCATAATCTTCTTATCACATGTTGGAGGCATTTCAGCTTTAGACTCCTCCAACAAACATTGAGTGCAAGCATCACTCATTTCATTCTTTTGTGAAGTCTCAATATGTGTGTTCTCAATCTTGGTCAACTGAGCTTCCAATTTTTGACCCACAATATTGAGGATGATCTTCTGATCTTCAATCGTGATCATCTTCTCTTCACAAGTCTTCTTCAACCTTTCAACCTCATCTTCATGCATCTTAACTTTGTTTTGTAACAAAGAGTCAAGTTCCCTGAATTTAATGGAAGTTTCTTCCAAACAAAAATTCTTGACTTCATTGCTCTTCTTCAGCTCAGCTTCAAGTGCATGGATCCTTTCTTTTAAAGTCTTATTGACTTCCTCTTCTTCTTCAAATACTTTCACCCGTTTGATGAGCTTCATACTTTCCATAACTTTTATTTCCAACCCTTTTTCCATATTGTCAGCTTCCCTTTCTAATCGATTGATCACAACCTGCATAGATTGGAATAGGCTACAAATAATAGCAACCCTTTCTTCTGGAATATCATGCAGATATGTTCTGAGTTTTTCCTGAAAGCCCGAATTAGGGGTATCATCCTTTCCTCTGGATGAGTTCTGAGCCACCTTCTTGATACTTTCCAAGCCTAATGTTTCTTCATTATTGGAATGGCATGGAGAACAAGACACTATATCTTCATTGGATGTGGGGGACTTCTTCATCATCTTCTTCTCTTTCTTTTTCCTATTTGTCAAAGTCTTGGTGGATATAGATTTCTGCTCAGAAATGACTGCGTCATTATCAAGACTGCTCTTCATTGTTGACTCTAGGAAAGAAACTCAAATCCTCTTCTCAATAGAATTACTGGAGAATATCCAACATACGTTAACCTTTCCCTCTGATACCACTTGTAGGACCCCGGGACACCCTGAGAGGGGAGGGGTGAATCAGGGTGGCAACTTTTTCTTCTTTTAGTTGTGGATCTTGTTCCCACGTTGGTAGGAACTACTTAAACCTGTATGATGGATATGATCAGCAATTAAACATTCACATGCAGAGACAGATGACACAGCTATTTTTACTTGGTTCACCACTAAGGGCTACGTCCAAGGAGTATACGCCGACAGGTTGCCGGTCGTACCTAAATCTACTATGCTTCACTAGCTGCGAATACAAATGTTCGGGTACAGACACTCTGTCCCAGGCTCACTGCCTTTACAATTGTTTAGGGATAGCTCACTGCGTCCCTCGGGTCACTCCCGTTGACTCCCCCTGGCTAACTGCCGGTGGAGAGGATCACCTTCCTCCTCTTCCTAAGCTCACTGCTCTTAGAAGGGATTCAGTCACAGTTTATAGACTTGTAGGTCTCTTCATTTTCATGAAGGAATGCATCTTCCTCTGTATGTAGATGCTCTGTTGAAGTCCAACTTTCACCCGCAGATGAATCTCACTTTGCACCGGATGTACCGGGCAACCTCAATTTTTACGCGCTACCCTTACGGTGTCTTGCGCGCAATTTCTATGGTTTGCGCGAAATTCCTTTTTCGCGCACCTTCCAAATATTACGCGCAGCCTGGAAACTGCCTTGCGCGCAATTCACTACTCTTGCGCGAAATCCACTTTTCGCGCAATCTTCCTTTTACGCGCCAATCACCAAATTTCTGCGCAGCCTTTGCTTTTCGCGCAATCTGACTTTACGCGCAAACTTTAAATTTACGCGCAACACCCTTTCTAACTTCAATTTCGCGCACCAGAGCTCGGGTATTTTCTATGTCTTGAACTCTCTTGAATGGAGGAGGGTCACTTCATATTTATAGGCAAAATCGACCCCGCGCGAAAAACCCTCCTTGAGCGCGTAATCCGCTTTGATCGCGAAATACAAATCTTCCGCGCACAACCATTTTCCGCGCACTGCTCCAGAATTTCGCGCACCTCATGCCTTTTCCATTTTCCGAGCTTCGGACCTCGAAACATCTTTTGCGCGAAATACTTCATCCGCTATTTCGCGCGCCACTTCAATTTTTTGCGCACGCCTCCAAAATGTCGCGCGCCTCATGCCTTTACCGATTTTCAAGCTTTCGGCCTTGAAACATCTTTTGCGCGAAATACAATTTCGCGCAACCCGCTGTTTTGCGCGCCACACTTCAAGATTTCGCGCAACCCGCTAATTTTGCGCGCCCAGATCAAGTATTTCGCGCAAGCCTCTTATATTTCGCGCACCACTTCCTTTTTGTGCGAACCTCCTTTTTCAGACAATCCATGTCTTCATTTTCCGATTTTGAGGCCCAAATATTTGGCAAACACTGGGAAACAGCGCCACCTTGTATCTGCTCTTTTTGTACCGCCTCCAGATCATCCATTCCTCTGTCGAAGTTCATGAATCAAACATAGATCGTTGACCACAACTCTTGAACTCGACATGTCACCATGGAATCTCCTTTGTCAACAAATTTGTATGTCGTTTGTTTGCTTTGTCAACAAGCACGATCACCTCAACAGCACTTCTTCTTGGTGATCTGTATCCTTCAGCAACTCTTTGGCTTTTATCACAAACTCCACTATTGTGATATGTGTTCTTTGAAGGAACAACTTTAGTACCATTATCTTCTGATACAATGTGATGTGCATGGCCATCTCATAATTGCAATCTCCGCATGGCCATCTCAGAAGTCAACTCATTGGCACATTGTCTTCTTCATCAACTGTCATGATCAACTTCATGCAAAGCATGTGATTCAATCCGTCAAGAAGTCTCTAGCATGGCTGTCATGATCAACTTCATGCAAAACATGTGATTCAATCTGTCAAGAAGTCTCTAGCATGGTTCTCATGCAATCATGAGTAATTGCATGGTCTTCATCCAAAAACCTCATTCTTCTTTAATCATCCTCGAATGGATTACTCCTCACATTCTTCATTGTTGTAAACAATGTATCACCTTTGACACATGTTCTTTGAACTTAAGATCAGCACAACAATCATCTGAATCACCACTCCTCTACTTCATCGGAGTATTTCATGATCACCTTCATTTTGATCTGCATTGACAACTATTGACAACAAATACAACCTTATACACAAAGTGGTTCCAACAAGCACGAGCCATGATATGACTTTGAACTCGTTAACCCAACACCGACCAGGTACAAAGCAAGTGGGAGTTTGTAGTCCCTTTGTACAAGAGAATGGACTTGCACTTCCTCGAAGAAAGATCATCTGTGTTGGCTTCAGTCCCTCCTGGACTGTATAGATTGATCTTCTTCCTCTCTTGCAGCAATCAATTGGGCTGCCTCAGTGTTCTTCAGGCTTCTACAATATATGTTGATACTGTAGGCTAGACTTCTCACATCTTTGGCCAAGGTATAATCAATTGATGTATGCCAAACACAATCTCTTCTCTCTTCATTAACATGCAGTATGTTCTGTCACAACAACGTTGGTATCTCTCTTTTCTTTGACCCACAAGATATATCTTCTTGAACTTAGTATCAGAACACTCTCTTCTATTCTTCTCCTTTTGACTATATGTCCAATGCACACACAATCAAGGTTCTTTTTCTTTCTTATCAGAATATATATTTACTGTATTGCATGAATACTTTTCTCATCATTCTCGCACATGGAATCTCAAATCTCGAATTTCAAGTCTCTTACGGTCTTCCTGAAGACTCGGCAGTACAACTTGCGGGGGTGGAACTCAAAATATCATGGTGTTGAAATTCAAATCCTCCATAAACTATCATGGTTTTCTTAATTCTGCCTTTTTATTCGATTGAGGACTTCCTCATGATATTTCCAAATATCAAGGTCTTCTTAATTCAAATCCTCAATAAAATCCACAGCTTTTAATTCATTTGATATATCCACATGTGCATGGCTTCATGCAACAGTGACGTGGTAGTGCGGTTTGCGGGGTGGAACTCAACTCAGCATTGAACATCCTCCTCGGATTGTCTTTCCTCAAATCCTAGCTTGGATTACAACCATTTGTTTGAACATAATATTTGAATTCTTTGAACCTCGGTTCAATCAGCATTGTCGGATTTTCCTTTATTTATTTAGAATATTTATTTTGAATTTTGATCATATTTTCCACTAAAATCCGAAGGTTTCTTCAGTCTGCAGATCACTCAGAATTTGTTCAAGTGTTACATCACATGCACATTGAGAGCAGATGACACATACGCTCGCTCAGTCACAAGTACACTAGTAGCACAGATCACACATAAGCTCAGCTCAATGACAGTGACATGGGTTTTTCAATCACAAATACATGGAACCCGACCAAGGACATGTACGTACACATACGCAGTATCTTCCTTTGTCGCACACCACAGGCTCCACTACGGCATAGAACAATCCTTGACGTTTCAGCCCACCACGCCCGGCAGTACAGCATGGTGACTCCTGGCTCACCATTTTCCAGTGACCACAAATTTCTCTATGACGTGGCCTCCGCTCCTAACGTAGATCATTGTATTACGAAGATCATTGTATTACCTTAACATAGATCATTGTATTACGAAGATACTAAATATTCAAAGATTTACAGGAGTTTGTGCCGTGAGTTGAAGGTTTCGCGTCACAAACCATGCATGGCCATGCAGGACCAATTCAGGACGAGGAGTGGTATGGGCCGCGAGCTGTTCGGTAAAGCAGATTTTAATGTAATGATCTTTACGAGATTTCAGGAGAAATTTTTGGCAACATGACCGTGGATCATCAGGCGCGACTTGGATGAATTAGATGTGTATTTTATAGAGACAATCCACAGCTTTTAATTCATTTGATATATCCATGTGTGCATGGCTTCAAGCGGTTGTGACGTGGTAGTGCAGCTTGCGGGGTAGAACTCAACTCAGCATCCAGCATCCTCCTTGGACTGTCTTTCCTCAAATCTTGGTTTGGATTACGATCATTCGTTTGATCATAATATTTGGATTCTTTGAAGCTCAGTTCAATCCGCATCATCGGATTTTCCTTTATTTATTCAAAATATTTATTTTGAATTTTGCCCATATTTTCCACTGAAATCCGAATGTTTTTTCAGTCCGCAGATTACTCAGAATTTGTCCAAGTGTTGCATCACAAGTACCTTGAGAGCAGATGGCACATTCGCTCCCTCAGTCACACGTACCGTAAATTTTATTAATTAATTTAATTAATATTATTCAAAATTATTTTGAGTTTTAGAGTTTCAGGTCAGAAATTTTAATTTTTTTTAAAAGCTTTTGAGGGTAGCACGGTTAACCAGCACGGTTTGGGAGACCATGTGGCGACCGTGTGGTAGGTTCTATCATGGGACAATGCCGTTTGGCACTGTTAGCGCACGGTTTATTAAACCGTGCCAACTCCTCCTAGGAGTAACCGTGCGAGAAGTTTTGAGTGTCCAGTATAGGTGGCACGGTTTCCACATGATTCATTAAACCGTGCAAGCAAACAGTGCATCACACCCAGATTTAAAAAAAACACACACACAGATATATATATATATATATTTATACTTTTTTCTTATTTTTTTTCTTTTTTTTTCTCTTCTCTCTTTTCTTCCTCCCCCACTCTCTTTCGGCCGCGCAACCCTCCTCCCCTTGGCCAGTCAGCCTTGCACGCCCCCCCTGCGCGCAACCTCCCTCGCTGTCGGCTCCTCCTCTCCCTCTCGACTTCCTCAAGTTGCACCCCCCTGCGCGGCCTCCCCTCTCGCTCGTGCGCGACACCCCCAAGAAAAACCACATCTCCCAGGCACACCCCTCTCAGGCGATTTCTTCACCGTTTTTGGCGATTCTAGGTCGAATCCCCTACATACGAGTTCCACTTCCTCCTCTGCGTTTTTTACTATTCCCTCCTGCGATTTTGGTTTAGCCGAACCCTAGGGGTTCCAGGTTGGCCGATTTTTTATGTTCTCTTTATTTTTAGGGTTCGTGTGCGTTCATTCTACCCAGCTTGGGTGTCCGCCATCAAAGGCGACATGTTCCGACTCGTGCGGTGTTGATTTTGAGGTAGGTTGCCCCATGTGTAATCCTTAAATTTTAGAGCATTTTACTACTAGGTGTTTTAAATGCTTGATTTAATTATTTATGCTTATTGGTGAATGTTAGATTGGATTTTATAAAGGATACAAGGTGTTCCATCTTTGGCATAATGTCTTCACTTGTCATTTCAAGTTAAACTTGAAATGACAAGTATTTTCAAATTGTTGAAATAATTGTTTTAAATTAAATTGAGTTATTTTAAAATGGTTTAACCCTGTTTAGGTCCAGAAATAAATTGAAGAGTTTTGTTTTGGCCCTTTTTCGGTCTCTAAGTAAAATTTAAATTGGTTTTAAAAAAGGTTTTCAAATGATCCTTTTTATAATTTGTTTTAAAATATATACATATATTTGGAAATGGGTTTTTAAAGGGCTTCTGAGATGCCAAGTATGGCTAACTGTTTAAAGAATTGTTTTAACTAAAAAGTGAGGTTTTAAATGGATTTGACCTCGTTTGTTTCATGTTGAGATTTAAAAGGGAGTTGATTTCTAAAATTAAATTTTAAAGGTGATTCAAAGTATAATGTTTTGAGAAATTGTTTTTATAAAGGGTTTTGAATTGTTTCAAAGTACTCGGCATCTCGAGTGGTTTTTGGAAAGGCCCTGTTGACACTTTTAATTGATTTCTAATTGAGTGTGTGCAACCCCCTTGACCTCATTGGTTTTGATCGATATTGATGGTGAATGGGTGTTTGGGGCTTTTTCTTGAGAGGGAACTGAAGGTGAGGGGGAGTTATTTGATATGCTGAGTGATGTTTGTATTGGTCCATGTTTACTGTTCACGCTTATTGTTGGAATGAAAACCTTACCTCCCAACGATGTAGGATGCTTTATTTATAGATGAGACAAGGAGTACAAAAGATAACCCATACCGATGTGGGACAAGAATATTAAAAATATTTGAAAATATCCAATACACTTTAATACTCCCCCTCAAGCTGTGACATATATTTATCATGCCCAGTTTGTACACAAAAATTGAAAACATGGTCCAGACACCCCTTTTGTGAGAACCAAAAGTTGATCAAATGTGTGAACATGACCAAAGATGATCTTTTTCTCAAAATTTTCTCGAAGTGACAATCAACTTCAATATGCTTTGTCTGCTCAGAAAAGACTAGATTTGTGGCAATCTTAATAGCACCTTGATTGTCACACCAAATATGTGCCGGTTTCTTGACAACATATCCAATTTCCTATAAAATTTGTTGTGTCCAAATAATTTCTGCAGTCACATATGTCATGACACGATACTCCGAACTCCACACTTGATCGTGAGATAACCATCTGTTTATTGCTTCGCCATGAGATCAAATTTACTCGAACAAATACTACAAAACCAGGCGTAGATCTCTTAAAAGAGAGACATCCAGCATAATCTGCATCACAAAATGCCTCAATGTCGAGTTTTTTTTAATATGTTTTTAATTTTTTTTTAAAAAAATGTCGAGCCTAATTTTTTTTTTAAAAAATATGCCCCAAAGATGGATTAAACATATAATAAATAGTGTGAGATTCTGTTTCAAGTGCGTGGTTTTGAAAAATTATAAAATATAAACTATAATACCAATATAAATGAAACTTAAAACATAGATTAAACATATAATAAGTAGTTGAAAACAAAAAAAATTTCATAAAAAATGTTGATGAAAAATAATATATAAGATTTCAAAGACACCTACTTAAAACTTAAAAATGGTTCAAGTATGTGACTTTGAAAGCCTATAAAATATAAACTATAAAACCAACATAAATGAAACTTAAAATATGGATTAAACATAAAACAAATAGTTGAAAATAAAAAAAAATCAAAAAAAATATTGATTGAAAATAATTTATAAGTTTTTAAAAATATCTACTTGAAACTTAAAAATGTTTCAAGTACATGACTTTGAAAGTCTATAAAATATAAACTATAAGACCAACATAAATGAAACTTAAAACATTGATTAAACATATAACAAATAGTTGAAAATAAAATAAAATTCGTAAAAAATGTTGATGAAAAATAATTTATAAACTTTTAAAAACACCTACTTGAAACTTAATAATGTTTCAAATATATGACTTTGAAAGCCTATAAAATATAAACTATAAGACTAATATAAATGAAACTTAAAACATGAATTAAACATATAATAAATTATTTAATTAGTAATTATTAGTAATTAATTATATAATAATTAATTAGTTAATTAGTTATATAATAATTAATTAGTTAATTAGTAAGACCAACACTTTTTTGTTGAGGTGCATCCAGACAAGAAGTTTGATGGAGAATGTCATGGTCAGCCAGAAAGGATTAGAACGGACCAAGCAAATACTAATGTCCATTGTCAAAACGCAAACAATGAATTTTAGTGAAAAACTGACTTTGGTCTTCATGATAATAAGAGCGAAACACAGTAAAAATTCCAAAATGAGTTTTTAACAAATAGACCCATGCCATTGTCAAAAAATCATGGATGAAGGTGATAGAATAACGATAATCCAGTTTACATGGACCAAGACTGGGTCCTCATACATCAGAATGAACTAAAGAAAAGGGACTAGACGCACGAGTACTCACCCGAGGGACATAGGTGACCCAGTGATGCTTCACATAATGACAGGATTCACAATCAAAAGAAGAAACATGACCCAAATCCGAACAAAGGGACTGAATAACAGGTGCAGGTGGATGTTTGAGGCGAGAATGAAACTGTAGGGCACGATCAGAGGTGACCTGACGGGCGAGGGTCGGGGCCGAGTCAAGCACGTACAAACCATCCTAAAGTTAGCCGCTACCAAACACCGGGTCATCGAAGGCTCCTAAAAGACAACCAAAGTAGGTGAGAAGATGACTCAACATTGTAAGTCAGCTGAAATTTTACTAATAGATAGAAAATTAAAGAGAGAGTTTGGAACAAGAGCAACTGCGAAGAGCGTCACGCTAGGTGTAAGCAAGCAACTCCCATAACCAGCAATCTGTATTGTCTTACCATCAACCACGGTAATAGTAACTCCAGTTGAAGTCGAGCTATAGAACCGAAGAACCTTTATTCCCAGTGATATGCTCTGAGGCGCCAGAGTCAAGAACCCTTGAGGTGGATCATTGAAATAAATAAGCAGCAGATGCATCGCCATGAGCAATAGTAGCACACGATGAAGTACCAACACTTGAGACTGGAAATACCAATACTCATCTTCAGAGAGATCAACAGTATGGTGAGTGTCATCTGGAGGCACTGGGACAGGGATGATAGTTTGTGCAAATCGAGAGCGCCCGGGAACTAGAGAACCATCCGGACGACCATGAAGATGCCAACACGTATCAATTGTGTGATAGTCTTTGTTGAAATGTGTGCAATGTTTAAGGGAAGTAGGTTGATCATGGCCTCCGGAATGAACACCGCCTCTGTTGGGACCGCGGGGGACTATAACAGCACAATTAAAGTGGTTGGTGTTGAGTGTCAACGAAGGATGACTCGTACGAACAAGATGATTATAAACCAACGAGAGATGTAATGTGGTGGGGGTGGCCAACATGTCAGTAATGGTGGTAGAGAACTTGGCATTGAGTCCATGCAGGAGGGAGAACAAGAATAACTGACCACGTTGAGTGCGGACGTCATCAAGAGTATGTGGAATGGTCCACAAGTCATTGATCTCACCAACAATTGACCTCCACTCATTGTAATAATAGGGAATCAAGTGAGTTCTTTGCTGAAGAGTGAAGAGCTGTTGGAAAAGATCAGAGATGCGAGTGAGATTGTCTGTCTCAGAAAACATAAGCAATAAAGAATCTCATAAGTCCTTGCAGGTATTAACTGTCTTGACACCATGTTTAACCGAGCGATCCATGGAGTTAAACAGCATAGAAAAGATCTTGTTGTCTCACGGTTCCCATTGTTCGAATGTGACATCTTTTGGATGAGGAGGGGATGCAACAAGATAAGAATAATAGCTCATGCCCTTCCAAGCGACAATAACAGTCTTCCTCCACATGATGAAATTGGAGGAATCGAGACGTTCATCGACAAGAGGTGTGGAAGCGGTGATAGTATCCGACAAGGGTGACGTCGTTGCCATAGATGGGCCTGAAGATCACAAGAGAGCAGTGAAGTACTGAAGATGCACATTACCCAAGGATAAGGCGCTGAAAGTGCACAACGGGTAGAAAGTATGTGCTGAAAGTGCACAGTTGGAGCCATCCAGGTATCAATTAGGTCATAGGAGGATCATGGATGGCGAAGGGGCGAGACTGTGCAGTTTGGGGTATCGCATAAGGAGAAGGGAGAAGCAGTGGGCTATTGGGATTGCACACAGGGAGGGGCGATCACACATAGAGGGGTGCAGGGTTAGAGGTTGTGTCGCACAGAGAGGGGCGAAAGAAAGGGGCGAGACTGTGCAGTTTGGGGTATCGCACAGGGAGAAGGGAGAAGCAGTGGGCTATTGGGATTGCACACAGGGAGGGGCGATCGCACAGAGAGGGTTGTGTCGCACAGAGAGGGGCGACAGAGGGGTGAGCGCACAGAGAGGGGTGTGGGGCTAGGTGTTGTGTCGCACAGAGAGGGGTGTGGGGCTAGGTGTTGTGTGGCACAAAGAAGGGCGACGGGGAGGGGTGTCGTCGCATAGGGAGATGCCGACGCACAGGGGGTTGTTGCACAGGAGGCATCATGCAGGGAGTCATCGTGCTGGGAGGCGACGTCGCACGAGAGGTGCAGGTGTGGACGGGGGGTGGAAGGACTGGGGAACGAGTCGCGCAAGGACTGGGGTGGACGAGAGTCGTCAGAAAGGGGCTCAGGGAGAAAGGGAGACGTCACACAGGGAAAGATGGAAAATCCTTAAAACTCCCCATTTTCAGTACCAAGTACGAAGTGCAGAGGATAAAGCCCCGACAACATGTGAGCACAAGGAATTCACGCCTAAGCCACCCAAGCATCCTCCCTGGGATCTCGTTTGTTCAGGTCCTTTAATTGGGCTAAAGAAATTGCCTAAAAGGCCCGAATCAACTCCCCACCGAGTTGCGTTTATCCAAGCCTCATACCAAGTGTAAGTTCCAACCATATCCTACTTTGTCAACAAACAGGAGATAAATACCATGGGCCTCGTATCAGGTGTAAGCCCCGACAATGTTCTCATTGATGATCTAATCCTTGTGCCCAATTAATGAGCCATAAACACCATGGAAGGATCTAAAATTCCTCAACTTAAACTTAGTTTTGTAGGTCTTCCACGCCTCTTTGAAACAAAAAAATGGGGTTCGGGCTCCCTGTTCTAATTAATATTTAGCAAATACTAATTCAGTATTAGTAAATAATTAAAAATTACTATCTAATAAATAATTAATAAATACCATTTAATAATTAATTTTGTGGGTGTTTTTAAAAAAATCGGTGAAAAAATTAAATAAATAAAAAATACATTTTTAGTGACAGTTTCTAAATAAAGCACTATGAATTAGCAACGACTTCTTAAAACCACTGCTAAAAAAATGAAAAGGAATATTTAAGGGAGTTATGAAAATCTCTGGAAATAAAATGCTGATAAATGACCTATTTCCTGTCATGAGACACTAGCATGTCATGGAAGACAGGAGAGTCCTTCCCATATGATGGGTGATTTTTTCAACTCGGGAATACACCACAGAAAAGGGGATCTGATGGTTACCTTTTGAGTGATCTTCCTTTTAGATATAATGTGTATATGGAAAATATAAGTGTAATTTATAACATATTTATAAATTACAAAATAAGGCAAACTATAAGAGTTCATATTTATGAATTGTTCATAATATTAAATTATGAACATGTTAGCCAGCCCCACTACTTTACATTTCTCGCTGGTTTATAATTGACTCATCTATGTTAATCGACCTCCACTTGTCACGTTGATCATCCAAGGGAGACATGAAGACCAACACAAAGGTCAAACATAAGTGAACAAGTGCATAAGTCTCTCGGAAGAGACAAAGGCTACATTGTTAAAACTAAAGCCCCAACCCAAGCATTGGATCAAGTCATCAAATCCAGATTTACACATCTGAATTCGACGCTATCCTCACAGCAACAAAGTCCATATCTTGTTTGCCAAGCTTCACCCGTGGCCCGATGAGAAGGGCCTTTCATAGAGCAATTAGAAAAAGTGATGTTGCAGTAGTTTCCACTTAAAAGGGAAAAAGCTCTCTAGCAACCCCTAACCCAAACATAAACACCGATATGAGAAGCAACAAATTGTACTGAATATTTTATTTTAATCTTCTTAGATTTTGGCAAAGTAAAGGTTGGGGGGAGGACCAGTCCTTCAATACCAAGGGAACGATTCTTAATCAGCTATTCAACTGAAATATGGGTCAGAAGTCAGCATGTTGCGTGTTTCATAGTTATTTACGCCGCATGGCGCACAACGACGACAAAGGCCTCCAGCACAAAAGCGCACGACGTGGAGCATGATGCGTGGCAATATCAAATTGCAACGCACAAAAGAGATGTATACATATGTCAAAAATAACAAAAAATAAATTACGAAAAAAATAATAATAAAAAAGATTTATGTCAATAATTTATATTCCATACATCAAAAAACAAACGAAGTCAACAATGACACAAAGAATTAAATATTAAAAACCATATATCTTGAAAAACCAAATATCACAATTCCTGAAATATATTAAAAACCATATATCTCAAAAAACCAAACCGGGTCTTGTCATACCTTGCCTTAGCATTTTGAAATAAATCACAATTCCTCTAATATATAAAACAAACAATTAAATATTAAAAACCGTATTCTCAAAAAAACAATAAACTAAAAAATAAAAAAACAAAACATAAAAAAAAAACAGGAAGAAAACCAAGCAATAAAAATAACAACAGAGGTAACTCAAAAAAAAAAATAAGGGATGGACAACATAAATAAAATTGAATTAAAAACAAAAAAAATGTTATTGGTTCGCACAGAAGGTGCGCCTGCCCTGGAAGACAACGCGTATCTCAACCAGGTCGATGTGGTCTGACAACGGCCGAGTCACTGAGCTCGCGGGAAGAGTAGAGTGTTGCACAACGTCGGAAGGAGAGGTCGTCGTTTAACCTCAAAAGTGGTATTTTCAATCAGGACGTATGAGTTGACAAGTTAAAAAAATGCAAAATAAAAAAGTGGCAGTGGCGCGTGTTGTGCCACAACGTGCCATCTTATATGACCATGGCAAAGCCATGGGGCGCTACGCAATGACGTGCCATGACACACGCCATTAATTCCTATGGCATGTTTTCAGTGAAGCGGGGCGGATCAGGCGCATATTTGGGCAAGGTTTGATGGGAAAATCTATCATGCACGCAATGACAAAATGCTACTATTGAAATCATTGATAGCATATCATCTAATTGGAGATGATCATAGAAATTGTCATGTTTTACCAAGGATTATGCAAAAATCCTCCACGGGTTGCAGGAAGTGGATAGTGGGTATAAACTCGAGTCGATGAATTAGAAATAGATTCGATGCTACGAGTTAACTTATATTCAAACAAGTAGATTAAAGAAAATGAATCTAGGGAGACGAAGCGGCGGCCACGAACCTCGGAGCTTCAAAGATATGATCCCATTTTCAACAGTGACGACGTCGACGTTCCCGCCGTCCGCGATCAAATAGGGGCGGACCTCGTCAAGGATCGAGTCGACGTTCTGGAGAGTGAGGTCGACAGGCGTCTCGGCGCACTGCCCCGACAGCTCACCGGTTGATGCGGCCCCGCCGGAGGCCCGGACGACGGCTCCGGGGAAAATCCGTCTCCAAGAAATCGATTTCCGTGGCGCGGGGAAGGAGACTAGGAATGGGGTGGGGCGGTGAATCGGGGACAGGATCGGGATTCTGGCGAGGCTTCGAGACGGATCGGCGAATGAGTTCTGTGCCCCACTTGCAGATGCCATCTGCTCTTTTGCTGCAGGCCGGAGGTTCGACACGGTTGGAGATGTTTTTAGGTCAGCTGAATAAGAAATTCAAAAATAAATTAAATTGTAAATCTGAAATTAATTTAAATTACGAGAAATTCAAAAAAAAAAAGTCCGATATTGGAAAATTTTTAATCCAATTATTTTAAAATAATGCATATTTTATAAAATGGTACATATTAATTAAATTAAATTTATAAAAATATAATGCACGAACAGATTATCGTAATTTTATTTATCTGGAAACAGAAATAACGGTGGCGAGGCGCGTGAATTTAGCGGACATTCATAAAATATGGGAAAATAAAAACAAAGTTGAAAAAAAAAGGGCGGTAGGGTTTTGTCCCGATTCAGTTTCAGTGCGGGGGAGCTAAGATCGGGGCTGGGAGGGCTGATGTTTTTCCCCAAAGGCACGGTGGTGGAAGTGAGCTCTACGGAGGATGGCTTTACCGATGCTCGGTTCGAAGCCATCATGATCAAGCCGCCGGCGTCGCTCACGCCATCGTCCTCGAAGAAGAAGAGGTTCTGTAAGGCATTGGTGGAGTACAAAACACTACTGGAGAACGACGAGAGCTCTCGTCCGCTGCGGGAATTCGTGGACTTATCATTCTTGAGGCCTCGCCCCCCCGAAGTTGCTCAGGGGGTTTTCGAGCTGCATGAGGTCGTCGACGCTTTCTACGTGGAGGGATGGTGGACTGGGGTCGTTAATGCCGTTTTAGATAACTCCAGCTATTGCGTTCTTTTCCAGAACCCTCCGGACCAGATACATTTCACGTCCTCGCAGTTGAGGACGCACCTGGATTGGATTGATGGCAAATGGACCCGTCCCGAAAAGAAGGTATTGCCGCTGTTGGATACTTTTATGGTCAGCTTTCGGTGCTTATTTTGTTGTTCTTGACGTAGCCCCTGCAGTCCTTTTCGAGTTAGCCAATCATTGAATAAATGCGCATCTCTTAAAAATAAAATAATCAATAATAGGTATCCTCATGGCGGACTTTGGATGGCTAGGTTGCTCGTAAGGGAAGAGAACCGCCTTATTGTTCCCCTCACCCTCCCGCAGACTTGTCTGAAACATGTTAGACTCTTTATCACTGAAACTAGTTTTATTGCACCCTTAAATTATTAAAATGTATGTTTATCACTGAAATATTGAATATCCCTTTGCACGCTTTCAGGACCATAGTTTTTACAGGTTAAAGTTGGAGCACTCCAAATTTATCAAAAACACTTATGATATAATTATAAACTAACAAAGTAAAAAAAAAAAAAAAATCATGGATGGTGTGTCCTTTATAAAAAATTGATTATGTTTTCTTTTTGTTTCACATCATGCTTGTTTTTGTTATGTTGGTAGTTTTCATTTTACACCAACTATTGTAGTGATCCAAAACCTTGCTCTTATCATCTTAATTCTCATCAACTGCGCGGTGATTTCATTCTTTTTATACTCCCATTTTCTTTTGTGCAGACTCTAAAAGAAACTCGTTACTTTCTTTCTTGTATAAGGACTAGACTATTTTTTACTCAAATTTGTGAATAATAATTAAGGGTTGTTTATTGCAATTTTCAAATTAAAGAGGATATCGATCATAATATTTTGGTTTGTTGGTTAAAGTGGAGAATTGCATTAGGAATTTAATGTCATTGCAATCCACTTTTGAGATTTAAAGGGTGTCTTTTATATAATGGATGTATGGCCTCTATGTTAAATAAATTTTTTAGTAGTTAAAAAATAACATTAGTGCAATGTGTGTATGATGTAGCTTCTACTAAGAATGAAATGAGAAAATGCCACTTGTATTTCTTGGGGCATGTTTGATGGTTATATATTGTGTCCTCTATAGATTGTGGTGATTGAATTGATGTAGGAACGAAGTCTAGGGTGGTCCCTTCAAGATTTCAGCGCTAATTATAAGAAATGACTTGAACATTAGCATGACTGTGGAAAATGTTGCTTTAGATTTGTGCAAATGATGTTGAAAGATTTATTTTCACTACTTTGACCCACCCCTCCCCGCTGAGACTGTGTCAAGTTGGCAACAAGAACGAGTGTGTCCCCCCAAGTTTACCTTCAATAGGCCATAGAATGATGACTATTATCGATTTATAATCATTCAAAAATGAAAGGTTTTACTCTCAAAGGATTGAATAAAATGAAAATCCATGATATGAATAACAAAGATACCCTCGATCAACTGTAATCATGATCAAATAGACAATATGAATGTATGGCAAACAACATCTCAATCAAGACAACTATTTGCGGCAGAACAACCGCAAAGAAAACCCAAAATAAGGAATTCTTGTAAAATCTCGTGTATACCTTAGTGGTATACAGAAATAGCCCTCTAACTCCAAGCTCCAGTGAGCTCTCGTATGTCTAAACTAATATTGTTCAACACCTCCTCTAACAAGATCCTAAAAATCTGAAAAATAATGCATATCAAGTAGGATTTAGCATAAACATACTTAGTACCTTCCTCTCCTAAATCTCTCGACAATATCAATGCGATTAAAGTATGCTAGTGCATCTGAAGTGTTATAACTAAAACAAGAAAAATCCAACCCAACCCAGGTTAAGGTCCACAACTTCAATAGATATGTGTGTGTGCATATATATGTTGTCCTAGTATGACAACTTCAATAGGGGTTGAATTGAAGTTTTTACAAATTTATTAAGTTTCCATCTTTTCTGCAATTTCGAAAAATAGCTAGTTTAATGAAAATGTAAAGCAAACAACTCAGCGGACAATGAACAATTTAGAAGATACAATTTAGAAGATACAACTATCTGAATTCAACAATGTAAACGAAACAAAAAGAATAAAAAGAAAACAACGGAATGTATAGAAAAACAATGGAGTTCCAAATAACACCTCTAAGCTCCTAAACAAAGTTTATTAAGGAAAGGGTATCCTAGTTCTTATCCTCAGGGCCTGTTCGCTTTTAATCCAAAGCGACAAGAGGATCTATACCAGATCTGGTACCAAAGGTTTCATGTTGAAACCTCTTCGATCACATACTTCAAAGGCAGCAAGTCCTACCCCGAACTTCTTCAATCAATGATCGAAAGCACAAGCTCTCCCCAAAGCTTCTTCGATCTCAAAGATCGACAACACCAAGTCCTTGTCCTCGGGACATCTTCAATCATGTAGGATCGGAAGAAAAACAATTACAATAAGAAACTAAGTGCTTTTACAAAAAAGTGCTCACAAAAATGGAAGTACTTAGGTCACATTGAAAAAAAAATAGAAGCTCTATCACGAAGGTCGTGATCAGCCCTCGAATGTCACCACAACATCATTTCATCTTTTCAGCATCTGATCCTCAAAGCCTCGGTCTGCTATTTATAGACGTTTGTTGTAACGAACTTTTCGAGATCTTTGGGATGAACAACTGTCACTTTAATTGCTTCAGACTAATCTCAACATGTTCTTCTGTTTGTGCAAAGGTTCATGTGATTCTTCGAGATGTTCTAGAACAATTAAGATTCAAAATGGGTTGTTTTGGAAGGTAGGAATTCGAAAATTAAAATTCTACAAAAACAAATTTCAACATATGCGAAGGATAAGAGAGAGATTTGAAATTCAAAATACACGAGATAATGGTGACTCATTCAAACCTAACCTGAATATCTAAATACAACACGTTAAATACATTTCATTTATTATTTGATCATAAAAATCCTTCAAATACAAAATTATTTCTCCATCAAACAAAAATATCAAACAAAAATATAAATAACTTCTTTATCAATTTATAAAAATATATCTTATCTTAATAGAATCTCATTTATCCATTCATTTATTAAATAATTTTAATGAAATAATTCTAACAAATAGATATTCTTTAAAAAACATGATCAAAATAATATTTGAATCAATTCGCCAATATAAATAATTAAATAATCATTTTTATTTGAATCCTTTTAAAATTTTAATTAGATCATAATTGTAGAACCGTACTCCTTACCTCAATGAGAGAGGTAGAACCCTTTATTTATAGATAGTGGAAAAATGAATAGAAGATAGGGCAAACCAATGTGGGACTCTAACACACATAATTGGATCCAACACTCCCCCTCAAGCTAGAACAGGTTTAGCTTGGAAGAAGAGTCTCACAAACAAAAAATAAAGAGGAAAAACACAAAGATCGAACACTCCCCCTCAAGTTGGGTCGTGAATGCTGTGGATGCCCAGCTTGGTGCATAGAGAATCCAATCGAGATCCCGACAAGCTTTTGGTAAAGATGTCGGCAAACTGATGAGCTGTTAGAACGTAGCTAAAACTGATATGTTTTTGATTCAGGTGATAGTGAAGAAAGTAGCAGTCAATCTCAATATGATTTGTACGTTCATGAAAAACTGGATTAGAAGCAATCTTTGTGGCCGCTTGATTATCATACCAAATATGATCAGAATTATGTGGCGGTAAACCAATTTCATGAAGTTGACGAAGACATAGAATTTCAGTAATGATCGTGGTCATCGCATTGTATTCAGATTCAGCATTGGATCCGGAGATGACAATTTGTTTCTTGCTTCGCCAGGTGATTAAGTTACCATTCAGAAAAATCGCAAACTTAGAAGTAAACTTTCGGATAGATAAGTAGCTAATGTAATCGACATCACAAAAAACCTCAATGTCTAGATGATCGTGATGTGAATACCGAAAACCACGAGTATGGTCTTTCTTAATGTATTTGACAATGCGAAGGACAACGTCTCATTGAGATTTTGTCGGATGTTCCATGAATTGACTGAACTTGTTGACAACGCATACAATGTCCGAACGTGTCATGGCAAAATAATTGGGTTTTGTCGCAAGATAACGATACCTATCCGGATGAGAATTTGAGTCAGTGACAACATGGAGAGACCGTTCACTTGGTTTAAGAGCAGTGTCAATGCTAGTTGCCTGAGACAAGTCAGTATCCTGTAAGATATCCAATGCATATTTTTTTTGTGAAAGGAAAATGCTGGTCGGAGAACAGGAGACTTCAATGCCAAGAAAATATGTCAAAGGACCCAGGCCTTTTGTATGAAACTGTTGTTAAAAATAAGTCTTGAGATGGGTAATGCCATGTGAATAGCTCCCAGTAATAATGATATCATCAACATACACAACTAACATGATGCAGCCAGAGGACGTTTATTGATAGAAAACAGTGTGATCCTTCATACTCTGAGATAGACCAAAGGTTGTAATGACGGTTCAAAATCTGTCAAACCACGCACAAGGAGACGGTTTGAGCCCATAAAGAGACCGACGAAGTCGAAGGACATGAGACCCGGTTCTGAAGGCAAGGAAGTAAGGAGGTTGTTGCAGATATATTTCTTCTTCAAGAAAACCATGGAGAAACGCATTCTTGACATAAAGTAGATGATGATGTCAATTATGAGCAGCTGCGCGCAATATAGATAATCGAATGGAGACCATTTTAACGATCAGAGAGAAGGTATCGAAATAATCAACTCCATGTGTTTGAGCAGAGCCTTTTGCCACGAGACAGACTTTAAGGCGATGAAGAGTACCATTTGCATTTAAATGGACTGGATAAATCCATTTGCTGTCAACAAACTGTTTACCTTCCAGAAGGGGGACCAGGTCCCATGTGTGATTGTCATCCAAGCCCTGTAATTTATCCCGCATTGTGTGAAGCCCACCAGGGTGAGATTTAGCCTCAGCAGTCGTACGAAGAACAAATACGTCTCTAGAGTGGAAAGCTTTTGTATGATGTTGTGTATAAATGATTATTCTGGCAGAAGCGATTATCTTTCCGAAATGCAATCAGCAAGTTATCAGTGCTCGTAGCAGGAGCGACGAATGAAGTCGGGGAAATGGTGTCCTTGTTCTTGGCAGGGGTCATGTTTGATGGACAGCGTGAGTAGACAGAGCCAAAGCAAAAATCATCTGATTGGGTCAACGGAGGTAGGGGTGGGTGGGTGGTGAGAGGAAGAGAGTTTTCAAAGCCGAAAACCACGGTAGCAGGAGAGAGTTTTCAGGATGGAGAGAGGGTGGAAGATAACGATGGAGAGTTTTCAATGAATGAGACATCAACAAAGATGATATAACGTCCCAAGTTAGGAGAGAAACCACGGTAGCCGCGTTGGGTACTAGAGTAGCTCCGAAAAACGCAACGGAGGGTATTTGGGGAAAATTTTCAGAGACGGGGATGAGTGTCACGAACATAACAAAGACACCCAAACACGCGCAGTGGAAGAACGTGAGGAGGAAGAGAGGAGAACAAAGCCGGAAATGGACTCCCTTCTGAATGATAGAAGAAGGAAGACGATTGATAAGATAAGTGACAGTAAAAATAGCATCCCCAAAAAAGGAAGAGACACCTGCTTGTGAAATAATACGACTCGAGCAGTATCCAAAATATGACGATGTTTACGCTCGGCCACACCATTCTGTTGGGGGTATCGAGACAAGATGTTTGATGGAGGACACCGTGATCTTTGAGAAATTTTTGAAAAGAAGAAGATAAATATTCTCAGCCATTGTCCGAGCAGAGACATTTAATAAGCTTGGAGAATTGAGTGTGAATTTCATGGTGAAAAGTTTTGAAAATATCACACACCTCTGAATGATTACGATAGAGATATAGTCATGTCATTCAAGAGAAGTCATCAATAAAAGATACATAATAATTGTACTCTAACTGAGTAGGAACCCTGTAGGGACCCTATACATCGGAATGAACTAAGTTGAAAGGGTTAGCCGCACGTGTCACTAAATGAGGAACATACGTCTCCCGATGATATTTAGCTAACTTACAGGGTTCACAATGGAAGGAAAAATGTGGACTGAAATCGGGGCAAAACTTATGTAAGACTGAAGCCGATGGATGATCATGGAGAAAATGTAGGTCGAGAGTGTTGGATTGGTGTTGCTCGATCCGGTTGGGCCGAATGCTTGTGGCCCGCAACTATCGCGGGTCGAGCTCCACGGTGAGCTCGTTGGGGGTTGCAGGGGGCAACGCGCCCCTGCTCCGGGGGTCCGGGGGCCGAAGGCCCCCGGCCCAATTTTTCGGCACTGTAACATCTCTGACCACTGTAGCGGAGCTGACCGACCGACACCGACATGTACTGTAGCGGTGCGGACTTCGGGGTCAACAGTACTGTAGCGCTTTTGACTTCCAGCCGGCAGACACTGTAGCACTTTTGACAAAGTGAGCCGCCGATCACTATTGCAACGCGGACTACTATTCAGAACAGTAGACCGTCTTCTTCATATGTAGCCCATTTTTTGGGCTAGGGTTTTATGTTGGAAATCCTCTGTAATTTTTGTGCTCCCGAATCATAGTGAAATTCTGCCTCTCCCGTGAACGTAGGGATTTTTCCCGAACCACGTAAATCGCCGTGTTCATTGTTGCTTTTTTCTTTCTTTCGTTTTCTCGTTTTCTGTCGTTCTGTCTCTCGGTGATTCCGCAACAGAGAGCACGAGCCGAGGTGGATGAACAAGCAAGGGATAGTGGGGTATCGAACATGTACACCTTATCACTAAAATGACCTTTACCAAGTTCCCAATTCGTCAACCAATCCTGAAAAACTAAACCAAAAGATGTAAAAATAGCAACACAATTTAAGTCATTTATGAGTTTACTGATAAAGAAAAGATTAAAAGGACTGTGAGGAATATGAGCCACTAAAGTCAGGCGAATAGAAAAGAGTCAAAGAGCATGTGTCAAATCCCGCAATAAAGATTGTAGATCTATCAACAACAGTAATTGCAGCAGAATCGGTATACGGATGATAGGCAGTAAGCATACCTGCATCACCTGTGAGATGATCAGAAACACCAGAATCAAGCATTCAAGCTCTCGATCGACGAGATATACAAGCGATAGGACTACCAACTTGAGCAATAGAGGCCGAAGAAGTGGCATATGACAAAGCAGCCCGATGAGAGTTTATAAGCGCAATTTCAACCATAGAGAGTTTCTGGTTATGGTGGATATTAGATGGTGGCGAGGATGCTGCCATGTCTAGAAGGAGATGGGGAAGAGGCAGCAAGAACCCACTCGATAGGAATAATCAAAGATGGAAAATCTGTCCTCAGCATGAAAAGACTAAACCACAATCATACTATCTTAAAGCTCAACACACTAACTTTTATATACCACCTCAAACATACGAACCTCCATAAACAGCAATGCACAAATCTTAACAATAAATCTGTTGAAATAGTGGGTGCCTGATAAAACCCGAGAATTACACCAAGGTACAACATAAGAAGAAAAAATACACCTCGAGAGAGCAGAAGCTCCTCGCCCAAGCCCGCAGGCCGCTACCCAAGCCAGATGGCCGAAACTCCCAATTATTTTCTTCCTTCTTTTCCCTTCTCACCCCACGTACTGCTTATATAATTATTCTCCAGCCCCACAAGTGGGGTCTAGAACCTTCCCCTCAACAACTTAACAAACTCACCCCCCAAAGACCATTCTACCCCTTATTTCCTCCAGCTGGACAGCTGGTCTCTATCACTGCCACCATCCCGAAAAACCACCTTGTCCTCAAGGTGGTGGATCACGTAGGTACTCCAAGCAATCTTCTATATTCGGCGTCCTACTCTGGTGAGTTGGGTCGGAACAAGCAATATCGTCAACTGAGGACCAATCGGTTGTTGTCCCATATATGGCGCCCGTGCCCCAGGTGCACACCAAGCAATCTCCCAGATGGATCTTCCAGCATTGTAGACCCTTCGTGTGTTATGCAACTCGAGCATAGCTACTTTCCAGGCAATTTCTCATATAGTCATTCCCGGATGATGAGCAGCCGACAGAAGGTCTGTCAACGGTTTGTGATGTTGCTCCTTCCGATGAGAAGGTTCGTGAGTCGCCATGTTCCTCTGACAACTTTCAATAGTCCCCACCAAAATCACCAGACTATCAGTGTGGTCGAGCAAATGTGTTGCCACCCTCATGGCGCATCCCTTCACGGTCAACTCATCCCCCCTGGAGTGACTGCCCCTCCTGATGGCATAGTTCTCCAACTGTCAGATGTCCCGCTCCACAGGCGGACGAAAATACCACCGTCGATGCCGGTCTGAACAGAGCCGCCCCGTCACGCCCTTGTGTTGCAATTGCATTAAGCACTGTGGAATGCACTGCAAGCAATGCGGACACTTGAGCAGGCAGTTGTTCATGCTCCTCTGTTGTGTCAAATCCCAAAGTTGACGAAGCTTGCTCCAAAGTTGGTGGTGTCTGGTCTAGGAGTCCTGTTTGTTGGACTTCGATAAGCGGCCAATCTGATTTGGTTATGATATTTGGTGGTTGTACATCACTAATGGTATCTGCCAGCTCCGCGAAAGTATTCCGAAAATCTGTCTCATGAAAGTGCTCTTTTAATTTGTCTTTGAACAAGGACCATGACGCATCTGGGTAGACTTCCAACACCACGTTACACCAGTAAGTCGCAACTCCTGCCATAGCTACCTGAGCAAGGAGAATCTTTGATTCCTCCGGAATCCGGTGGATAGAGAAAAACCATTCTGCTCGTGTGATCTAGCCCTTAGGATCCCTCCCATTGAACACCGGTAGCTTCTCCGGGACCATGTCCAACTGCTCGTCATCCAAAAACGGTTGCTTCCCCGAGCGACAGATGGTTGTAGTGACATAATTATGGAATGCCGCCTGCTCTAGCGCTTCTTGCTTCCAGCAGTGTTGGCGCTGCCTGATGGAGTCAACCGTCGTGGCTATCACCCCAACCGATGAAGTCAAGTTTGCCAACACAGCTTCCACCTGTCCGATACGTTGTTCGGTGATGTCCAAATGCGCCTCCAGCTGAAGTGTTTGCCCTCCTTCAAAAGAAATTCCAATGGCCTTCCCCTCCCGTGGAAACATCATGTGTCGGGCCTCCTGCTTCAAAAACTGGGCGAAGCGCGCCTCCTCTGTTGGTTTTTTTTTCTTTTCGTTTTTTATTTTTTATTTTTTTTTCTTTCTTTTTTCTTGCACCGCGACGTTACCTATGCAACAAAAAACTGAGTTTGCCCCCTTCCGTAGCAGTTGCGCCTCGCTCTTCCGTGAAAACCGAGAACACCGGCGGGACAAGCGGACCTCCTGGCCGAGTCGTCTGCAGCAGTCGAGCCCTGTGAAGTTGCAGATGGAGGTTGCGCACCTCGTCAGAATGGAAACACACGGGTTGCGTGAGGCCGGTAGGCGTCCTCCCGTCAAAACGCACTGCTGCTGCTGTGCAGAATTTTGCACGATTTCCGATAGGCTGGAAACTGATGCGTTCCCCTCCTACGCGATCGGATCCCCAGGAACGCTCACCTCATGTGCGAGCAGAAGAGCGAGCGCCGCCGCCGGGAAAGAGTCACGTCGTGCGAAGTCGCGGCCGCTGCTCCGTCCCCGAAGTCGGCAGTGGTGGATGACGAGCCGAAGAGTAGCAATGCGCCGAGAGAGAAGTCGTCCGACAGGAGGACGCTGCCTGTGCGAAAGAGAACACCCGCGGGTGCCTTCACGGCTGATCGAGAGGAACCCCGTGCAAGAGCGTCGCGTCGGGTGCGGGACGCCTTTGATCGCCAACTGGTTTTGCTCGACTCCTCTCATGTGTGGTGCGTCGGGTGCCAGCGGACAGACGGAGCGCAGCAGTTGTGCGCGTGAAAAACCTCAAGCCTCCCGCACTGGAACTGTAGCGGGTAGCGCACGTCCCTGCAGTGTGTCTGCCGCTGAAGATGAAGAGGAGCTGGGAAGACGGCAGATCAGACCAATTGATAAAACCCGAGAATTACAGCAAGGTACAACAGAAGAAGAAAAAATACACCTCGAGAGAGCAGAAGCTCCTCGCCCAAGCCCGCAGGCCGCTACCCAAGCCAGATGGCCGAAACTCCCAACTATTTTCTTCTTTCTTTTCCCTTCTCACCCCACGTACTGCTTATATAATTATTCTCCAGCCCCACAAGTGGGGTCTAGAACCTTCCCCCTAACAACTTAACAAACTCACCCCCAAAAGACCATTCTACCCCTTATTTCCTCCAGCTGGACAGCTGGTCTCTATCAGTGCCCTAGTCCCAACTATGTTGTACTTTTGATTACCATATCATGTATACAGTTAGTTATACATTATGTTATCTTACCATTATAGTGTCTGCGTCCACTATTATAATGGTAATGTTCAAAGATTAATTGTCGTGTCGAGAGTTTATAGCAGATCACAGGCTATAATGAGAATCTCGAATACTATGACATTAATCTTAAATATATGTTTTATATTCTAGATACATCTTACTGACTGGACACAGTAGATGTTTGACTATCAGGTGCTGGAGGCTCATAAACATTGAGACTTCTTCTCATGAAGTTCGCACTTGGTGATCTCTAATAATGAGATAATGAGGGCAGACCCGCCAATAGGAACACCACATATTTTGGGTGTCATTGGTCGTTCCTATCTACGGACTTGTGTATTGGTCTCCTGACGTGAGATCGTTACCAATGTGTATCATTTGATTGTATACTTTGATGCAAGGCAAAAATCATGGTATTAAAATCGTGATGATGTAGCTTGTGTTGGGGGTGTCGTTGGTGGTATGACATTGGTTGAATGGTCAAGAAAGGATTTGTCGCTTCCAAGTTTAGGAAGTTGTATATCTCAGGCCTGGTTGATCAGGGTGGTGTTACCTTTTTAAGTCTTTGGCCAAAGCAGTTGAAAGACAAATCCATCCGGTAAGATCAACAAATAATAAAGCAAGAAAAGGGGCATGACACAAGTGTGCTTACTGCTTTATGAGATAGTTAATGACAAAGAGATTATAGTACACAGTCAGTGTTCGTAGGTTGGTTGTTGTTGTTATGACAATCCTTATCTCTTTAGAGGCCATAATGGGTTGCTAGACTCTGCTCTTGGTCTGTGAATTTTATTCACTGCTATCGAGATAAGGGTTTAGAGGGTCACACACAACAGCGTATTCAAGAATCTGTTCTATTCAGTTGAATAGGTATATGGACATTGTGGGCCCCACCATGGGGGTCCGGGTGTTGTCCAAATTATCGATCACCAAAAAATTAAATAAATTCATTAATATTCAAGTTATGGATATTTGAGATTGAATTTATTTTATGTATTTACAAGTTTAGTAAATACGGGATAATATTAATCGAACGAATATTATTTTAATATTCAAGGTTCCTTTAATATTCAGCGGGACAGCGAGTCGAGTTAAAAGACTCGGATTTTATCACGTAATAAATTTTATATATATTACAAGTATGCGATAAAATAATAAATAATATTGACGCAGTTTAGTTTGTCAAAATTATTTTTTTAGTGGACGTTGAAATAAACGGAGGCCGGGGAACCCTACCAGGTATTTATAAACTCTACTATAAATAAAGGAGAAGACTCTCTCTTATGTGTGGCAATTCCACTATTTATTCATTTTCATGGAATGAAAATGAGAGTCTGTCTCTCCTCCCACTCTCTAGAGAGAGAAGCTCTCGATCCAAGAGTTCTGATCAAGATCTCTCTCAAGTATCGAAGGCATATCGATGCGGTGATCGTTGGGACGTCGAAAGCGTCGTCGGATATCCGCGCTAGCACTCAGAATTCGACAATCGACGCCCCCGCGGGTTTTTAAGCGCGTGTGGACGATCTAGAAGGTTTCTGCTTTGGATCCTTCAAGCAACGATCGCCATTGACGAGTTGCAGTCGACCGCAGTTTTAGATCTCAATAGGTATTTATTCTGTTTAAGTTTTTGTGCTCTTTACAATTTACGCGAGATCTCCGTACCTTTTCGGGGCTCGGATCATCGACGTCTACAAGTCCAGTCGATCCGCTGATGAAAATTATAAAATCCTCGGCCCACCGGCTTCTGCTGCGGCCCCCGGAACCTTTCAGTGGTATTAGAGCGATCACGTATATTTTCTGAGCCTAGAAAATTAAAATTGCATTACAATTATATAGAGGGTTCAAAAACGGTCACAGCGGTTCAAACCGTGCGTCTATCCGATCTCGAATGACCATTTTAATTTTTCAGATTGGATCGCTTTTATGGTTTGATCGCGGGTATGAAATTTAATTCAATCCGAAAGACCGATCAAGTTTAGATCGTTAATCGGATATAATTAAAATTATATGCAAATTATAAATTTTACATTTTTCTAATTTGCATAATAATTTTATTATTATAATAATATTTATTTTATTATTATAATAGTATAATAATAATAAATTATTTTTTTATTATAATAATTTTATTATTATTAAATTAAAGGCTATCAAGTAGCCTTTAGAATTTTTTTTGATGTGTGGAATATTTTTTAAGGGATGACTTTACTCATTAATAAAAACAAGACTTAAAAGGGGAAGGAGAGTACCTTGGGGATTGAGTCTCAATCTCATTTTATCATTCTTCATGGTATCAGAGGGAACCTTATCCCGAGCCCTTCCTCCCATTTTTATTTTTCCCTGTCAAGAGTTTCTCAATTATTTCTCCCTCGTGGGGGGCGGCGGGCCCCCCATGTAGGGCTGGGTTTATTTTCTACCGCCGCCCCTCCAGGCTCGTTTCCCAGCCGGCCTCCTGGTTCTGTCGGGCCTCCCGGTTTTGTGCGGCGGATCCCTCCCTCACGGCGGCTCCTTCCCCGACGTCCCCTACCCGTTGCGCGTGATGCCTCCACCCTAGGTCGCGGCTCCCCTCCCGCCTCTCGATCTCGATGTCGTCACCCGCCCTCCTTGCAATGACTCCCGACTCCCGTCGGCATCCCCTACTCCCCATCCCGACGAGGCTCCTCCCGTGGTGCTGTTACGCGCATGCCTTCTTCCGGATCGCGCTACGCGATCGGCCCCTCTTCCAGCGGGATCCCGCCGGCCAGCCTCCCTGTGCGACGGCTCCTTCGTCGCGTCTCCCCGCTCAGCCCGACCTCGCCTCCCTCTTTCTCTCATGCAACTCCTTCCTTCCTCCCGCCCGACCCTCCCAATCCCGAGGCGCCTCCTCCTGTAACACCTCCAGATCCCGTTGCGATTCCGCTTTCCTGCGCGCCACCTCTGCAAAGCTGCTCCCTCCGCGTCGACTTCCTACGACAGCTTTGCCTCCTCGCCAACACCTCCTGCAGAATCCCCACCTCCCGTCGCTGACATCTCCTGACAACTCTCGGCAGTCGCCTCCCTGTCTCCCGGCACACCCTAGCGCTTCTTCTACCGTGGCGCAGCACTTCGACCGCCTTGGATCCAGACCCTTTGGCGCCACCAGATCCCGCAACAATTTTGCGAAATCCCCGCCTCTCGTCGCGGGCCCCACAAGTGCGGCTTTTCTGGTGCTAGTGTGGCTTTCCCGGCATCTCATCGACTGACACCACTAGTGCGGCATTCCTGGCGCTTCGTCAACCGGCCCGGTCTGTGTGGTTCCGCTGTTGTGCCCGCGACAACTTCATCCATCCATCATTCTGCGGGGGAGCTGTGATCGTGAGGGGGAGCAGCAGCCTTGAAGCTTCATCTTTTATACTGTTTTGTCTTGTTTTGTTGTCTAGCTTGAGGGGGAGTGTTTGCAGTCTGTTGATTGCTTTGTTTTCATTGGTTTGGTTTGGTCTCTTTTATTTATGTGTCCAAGCTAAGTACACCTACCTTGAGGGGGAGTGTTGGAGTCTGCATCCCACATCGGACTTGTGGTCCGGTGTGGTCTTTATTATTTGTTATAAAAGAAGCTCAAGGCCTTTTTCGGAGAGTACCTTGGGGGTTCGGGTCTCTTCTTTTATTATTATACAAAGGTTAATAAAAAAAATCAATTAATAAAGGGGGCGCTGAAAGTAAAAGAAAAAAAAAGGAAAAGTTTTTGGGGGCCGTGCGGCCCCCCTCGACGCCTTCCTCGAGACGCCGAACCCCAGCCGGCCGCCTTCTGCCTGAGCACCCTGCTCCAGGCCGCCGCCTGCCATCTCTTACCTTCCAACCCGTGCCCAGGCGCCCTTTTTGGCACGCAACAGACCACCGACCCGCGCCCTCACCGTGCAGTCCTGCCGCTCACCTCCCGCCGTCCCAGAGCCGGTCGCACCCACCTCGCAGAACAGCGGCGTTCCGCCTCCTCGTGCCGCCTGGGTCTAGCCGGAACGGAGCCGACCTCCTCTTTGGCTTCCCCACGCAGAGCCGGCTTTCGGCCGCCCTCCCCAGCGTGCCGCCCAGCCTCATCAGACTGCCGGCCTCCGACCTTCGTCCTGTTGCCGGCTTGCTCAGCTCCCGGTCGCCGCCAGTGCGCAACCCTCGCCCCGCGCCTTGCCGGCTTCGCACTGGAGCTCTGCCGCCCCAGTCCCGGTGCCCGTCTCCTCGCCGGATCCGTCTGGATGCCTTGCAAGTCGCTGCCGGACCAACCCGAGCCGCCGCTGGCAGTCCCACCGCCGTCTCGACAAGAGCCCGTGCGATCCACCTCGCGGTCGACCGACGCCGCCTCTGATCAGGCGCAGGTGCTCCGCGCGTCGCCGCGCCTCTGGTCAAGATTCGGGAGGTACCATTATTTTGTCTGCAAGTTTTTTACGCAAAGCAAATTTGGCCCCGAAGCAGTCCGGACGGTCTTGCCCAATCCGGAACGGGTTTGGGCGGATCGGTCCGACCCAGTTTGGCCCTTGCACGACCTGGTAGGGTCCTGTGTGGGTTTGGACCGACCCATACAAGCCATGCAATGATGTTTCGGGGACCGATCATTTAAAATAATCAAAATAAATTAATTTAATTAATTTAATTTTAGTATCAAAATTAAATTAATTAAAATTAATTTTGGTTAATTATTTTAATACCAGGGATAGAAATTAATTTAATTTTGGCAAAAGAATTAAATTAATTGGTGGAGTGATGGATAATTAAATTATTTGAATTTATTAATTCATTTTATTTAATTGTATTACCTTCGTACTTAATTACTGCAATTTAATTTTATCGCGCATTATTTACCTGTTTGTTGTTCTTGAGCACGGACCCATGTATGTGACATTTATTTAATTATTTATTTTAACTGCGTGCGATGATTGTAATTAATTAAATTGACAGTTTGCGTATCGTCTTTATTTTCGGTTGAAATGTATAAGGATCTGCATGTCCAATTTATCCAATGTACATTTATGTCCCTCGTCCTTGTTGCCTGCGCGTGAGTATTTTTTGTACTTCGGACAAAGACGATGCAAGACGTGACGTGGACCACGCCAAGACGAGGCGGTACTCCAATACGTGACGTGGACTCCGTCAAGACAAGGTGATGTTCCAGAAGAGAAGCGAACATACAAGAGAGGGGGCAAGCTGCATTAAGAGTCGAGCTTTGACTCAGGTACGATGCCCTTAGGTCGTTTAGATGCTCAAGACTAGTCGGGTAATAGTTTACCTTTATGCATTTATTTATTATTTTATGTATTTTTAAACAGTGGGAGAAATACATAAAAAATAATAGATAATAAAATGCATAAAGAAGCGGCATATGTTTTTCTATTAATGTTCCGTTGTGAGCTCGACAACATAGATGAACAAGATTAATAGAAATGGATTACATTCGTCGAGAGAGAGAAACACAAAACCCTTAAAGAAATATTAAGTCACAACTGCCTTCCATCATTCAAGTTTGAACAAAACCGGGTGTTTGGGGTGCCGGTCATGCTATAGCTGAAGGTGTCTCTTACTACCGAGGAGTTCTTATAAGAGTGGTGGGTTGACTTAACTAAAATTGCAGCAAAGGAATAACCATAGCTAGGTTGTTGTAATTTTAGAGGCAAGCGTTGAATAAATCAAGTTATGATTTTTGATGCTGGGACTTCACTCAACAAATCAAGTAACCGCGAGTTCATGCGGTTGGTCAGCCAAAAGCCTAACTTGGACCCTCTGAGTAGTGGCATAGCCATAGCTTGTAAACTATGATGGAGGTTTAGGGATCCTTGCCACTAGAATACTCAAACGATAGAGTGTTCCGATTATAGTACAGAGGGTTCCTAGAATTCGAAAAAAATTAGTGGGAGACATTTAATGATTAAATTAATCAGTAATGTCACATTTGGTAATCAATATTAAAAGTACTAATTTGCTAAAGTTTATTTGTAGAGAATGACATACAATACCACAATAAAAACTACGATAAATATTGGACGAAGTTAATGTCCAAACAAGTATGAAATTCCAAGTGTAGTATAGGCACTTGCGCACATTATTATTATAATGGAAATTCAAGGTGTTTGTGTCCCAACCTGTTAAGCCACCTCAGGAAGCGAGGGTGTAAAATTGCTTACAAGAGACTCGTGAATTAAGCATATGATGGTTCTGTCATAATGTTATCATCAAAGTCTGATATTAGTTGCGGTTGCTACATCATGACATGGATGACGTTACATGAAATCTCAATCTCCAAGAAGTTTATGAGGAGAAAGCGAAGCAAGATTTGAATGTGATGATTGCACTCGATTTGTTCAAAGTGAAAGAAAATTCATAATCTTTCATGGCATCCCATTCTTATGTCTTTTACACCCAATTACTTTAGTTTCATTTAAGGATACAAACGAACGGTATAGAGTAAGCGTTTCATTACTTTTAAGGTAACATTTGCCAAGAAATGAGAACATTAAAGATGACACCATCTTTTGCTCTTATGGCGAATAAATTGAATGATAAAGCAAATAGGCCTATGGCAAGTTACGCCAAAGGTACCTTTGTGATGTCCTTCAAAGAAAAGTGGTTGGTTATTTAACAGAAGGTTATTTGCATCACATATTGAAATAAATTTATGGAAGTTTAAAAACACAATGAACTGAAATACAAGAAGCAATTACCCGCTTCTCGTTCAGTTTATATTCATCAAATGAAAGTAGTGTTTTCTCACATACTTCTTGGGTATTAAATACAATATGTTTTTCACATATATGTATTGAAATACAGTAACCAAGTAGAGAAACATTACTAGGAGTAAGATGTCTTTTCCATGCAACTGAGAAAGGGTGATTCTTAAGTCAACGGTGAGAAACACATAACTTCTAATTGTCAAGTGATTGATTCAAATTGAACAAGTTGTTGAGTGTAACCAAAACATTTATCTAATGTGCCCATTTGGTATGAGACATTATTCCATGTTTTTGGAATGAATGTTGTTTGTGGTAACATATTCAACAAATAGTTCACTGGTACTTGAATCAAAGGCAATACATGATGAATATAAAATGTAAGACTTACCTAGTTGTGGCAATATAATTTTTTGTCAAGTAAAACTAAAAGTGGACGTTAAGTATATACCCAGTATGATATTTAGGCTCGGCACAGCTAAACACCTGTGTTATTACTGACGTCTTTAGTTTTTAGACAAAGAAACCTTTAGAAATAAAGGTATGTCACAAAGATTCTGATGTTAGTTTAACAAGAGAGTGTGAACTATTCCAAAGAAAGCTAGAGGTAAAGATACTTCATACGATTCCTTTAAGTTATTAAGTAATTTAATAGTGAAGTATATGTTTGGTAAGAAGATATGAGTTGCTTCGTATATTATGTAAATCCCTAAGATAGAAAAGTTGTGGTCAACTATTAGACTACATTTCTATAAAGAGGGTGCACATCTCCACTTGAGATAGTGGGAGCAAGATTGACTTGGTTTAGTCAATGCTCGAGATGCACAAATGGTTGACATAGGAACAAGTTTCACAAGTTCATGTGGAATAGGAATGTTCAGAGACATACTGCGTAGGAAGGATGAAACCATGGTGATGGTACTGTGGCCGGTGATACATTATTCATTGAGAATAGTAAATCCTACAAGCAGTATATGACAATTAGCTAAGATTGACAAGACAATTAAAATTCAATAATGGATTCCATGTATCAAATTGCAAAAGGGCTTATAAATTGAATACTACGGTGGGTATTCAAATGAGATGATACATGGATGGTACAAGCCTAGTACCAATAAGGCTCGATTGGTTATACCAAGTTGGTATGCCTAAATCCATTAGAATTGTACTTGTCATTGCTAACTTTTAAGATCATTCTATTGGTCATTAGATGTCAAGATCATCTTTCGTGGAAGATGTATATACGACGCAACCAGAAAGGGATGATGACATCATATGATATCAATGAATGTTGCAAGTTACTGAAATCCAGTTCTGAATTAAAGCAACAAGATCTTAGAGTATTTATTTCAAAATGAATCTTTGCCTTTGTGTCTGCCAAAGGTTAGTGGGAGCGCCAATGTTTTCTAAGAGAAATATGTTCGACAACATATGGAAAAAAATCTTGGTCTTACAGTAGATAAGACAAGGTTAAAAATAATTCTCCAATGATTGACTTAAAGTAGCAACCCAAGTTCTAGGGACCTGGATCTATCGAAGTAGATCTAATGGTTGCTTGGACCTAGTCAATCGTACATATAGTGATATTGTATTGAAAAATACAAGTTGGAACAATTCAAGTGATGAATTGTTATCAATATCACATGGCTTAATCTCTTCAAGTTGACATGTTTGGTACATGTGAAGAGATTAAAGTTGTGAATTGAGTTCCATACGCTTCAGCCATGGATCAATCACATATGCCATAATATGTACAATAATTGATATTGCCAGAATATACTTTATAGTAGGCAGATATCAATTATATTCAGGAGCACTGCAAGTGATGCAGTCAGAACTATCATTTTGTACTTCGTCAAGTAAAAATGATATGTACCTGGTATATGGAGAAGTAATGATACTAGTTTTAAGAGGACACAAACCTGTAATCCTTAGATCAATTTGATCAAGTATCGCAGTTAGGCTAAGATGATGAGTGAGTCAAGCTCATAAAAACCAGTGGTAGCCCTACCCACAATTACCGAGTATGTTGCAGCTTGTAAGGCAACTAAGAAGCAGTTATCAAATGCAACGATTTGTTCCAATTCTTGGAATCGCACCTAGTGAGAAAAGTATTATCATAATGTAAATTATGATATTCTTACTAGCCAAGTTGTCAAGTTATGACAATAGACAATAGTGATATACTCGGAGATACCTTATCTTGAGAAGTTTTACTCAAGAAGATGAGGTCGCATACAACAGATATGCCACGCAGCGAAAACGTGGCAGTCCCAGCAGTTAAAGCCATTACTCAGCAGAAACATGATCTTTATCATGTGAGTAGCTAACAAGTATGGTTAGCAAGTTGGTTCTAGTGCAAGTGGGAGTGTTGAAATAGTGGGTTCCCTAGATCCAACTATGTCGTACTTTTGATTACCATATCATGTATATAGTTAGTTATATATGATGTTATCTTACAATTATAGTGTAGAATTTTCTGAGTCCGCTATTATAATGGTAACATCCCAAGATTAATTGTTGTGTCGAGAGGTTATAGCAGATCTCAGGCTATAATTAGAACCTCGAGATACTATGATATTAATATTAAATATATGTTCTATAGTCTATATACATCTTACTAACTGGACACAGTAGATGTTTGACTATCAGGTGCTGGGGGCTTGTAAGTCTTGAGACTACTTCTCATGAAGTTCGCACTTGGTGATCTCTGGTAGTGAGATCATGAGGACAGACCCGCCAATAGGAACACCACATGTTTTGGGTGTCATTGGTCGTTCCTATCTACGGACATGTGTATTGGTCTCCTGACTTGAGACCATTACCAATGTGTATCATTTGATTGCGTACTTTGATGCAAGGCAAAAGCCGTGGTATTGAAATCGTGGCGAGGTAGCTTGTGTTGGGTGCGTCGTTAGTGGTATGACATTGGTTGAATGGCCAAAAAAGGATTTGTCGCTTCCAAGTTTACGAGGTTGTATATCTCAGGCCTAGTTGACCAGGATGGTGTTACCTTTATAAGTATTTGGCCAAAACAGTTGGAAGACAAATCTATTTGGTAAGATCAACAAATAATAAAGTAAGAAAAGGGCGATGACACAAGTGTGCGCCCTGCTTTATGAGATATTTAATGACAAAGAGATTATATTACACAGTCAGTGTTCGTAGGTTGGTTGTCGTTGCTATGACAATCCTTATCTCTTTAGGGGTCATGATGAGTTGCTATACTCCACTTTTGGTCTGTGGATTTTATTCACTGCTATCGAGATAAGGGCTTAGAGGGTCACACACAACAGCATATTCAAGAATCCGCCCTATTCAGTTGAATAGGTATATGGACATAGTAGGCCCCATCACGGGGGTCCGAGTGTTGTCCAAAGTATCGATCACCAAAAAAATTAAATAAATTTATTAATATTCAAGTTATGAATATTTGAGATTGAATTTATTTAATGTATTTACAAGTTTAGTATACACGAGATAATATTAATCGAACGAATATTATTTTAATATTCAAGGTTCGTTTAATGTTCAGCGGGACAACGAGTCGAGTTAAATAGCTCGGATTTTATCATGTAATATATTTTATATATATTACAAGTATGTGATAAAATAATAAATAATATTGACGCAGTTTAGTTTGTCAAAATTATTTATTTAGTGGACGTTGAAATAAACGGGGGTCGGGGACTCTACTGGGTATTTATCAACTCCACTATAAATAAAGGAGGAGATTCTCTCTCATGTATGGTCATTCAACTATTCATTCATTTTCATGGAATGAAAATAACAGCCTCTCTCTCCTCCCGCTCTCTAGAGAGAGAAGCTTTCGATCCAAGAGTTCGGATCAAGATCTCTCTCAAGCATTGAAGACATCTCGATGCGGTGATCATCGGGACGTCGAAAGCATCGTCGGATCTTCACGCTAGCACCCGGAATTCGACGATCGACGCTCCCGCGGGTTTTGAAACGCGTGTGGACGATCTAGAGAGTTCCTGCTTTGGATCCTTCGAGCAACGATCGCCATCGACGAGTTGCAGTCGATCGTGGCTTCAGATCTCAACAGGTATGTATTCTGTTTAAGTTTTTGTGCTCTTTATAATTTAGGTGAGATCCTCGGACATTTTCGGGGCTCGGATCATCGGCGTCGACAAGTCCCGTCGATCCGCCGATGAAAATTATAAAATTCTCGGCCCACCGGCTTTCGCTACGGGCCCAAGAACCTTTCAAAATCTACCTTCAAAACTTTTCGTACTCAAAATGCTTGAACCGTAAGAGCAAAAAATGAGAAACAAAATCAAACCTAATTGGAAATCTACAGCCTCCATCTTACTCGAACATTTAGAATCACATCACAAGTTCAAACTACAAATGGAGAAATAAAATGGAAGGCAATTAAAGCAATTATGAATACTGGAAGCTCATTTGAGACACTCACTTCTAGGTGCTCTCCTCTATATCCTCATGCCTCCATAACACCCAAATAAATGGAATAACATGTCCATGTAATTCCTTCTCCCCACGATCCTCGATCTCAGTAAGATGTGATACATGAAAGATATCTTGCACTCACTCCGGCAGTGGAGGTAGTGTCGGTCGATAAGTTACCTCACCAACCCTGCTCAACTCCTCGACCGATCCAATAAATCTTTGTAATGACTTGCTTCCTCTTTCGAATCTGAGTTGCCCATGCCTTAGAGAAACTCTCAAAAAGGATATGATCATCCATCACAAACTCTAATGGTCTACGACATTTATTTGCATAAGACTTCAGTATCAGCTGCACTCGTTCCATCATACTTTATACCTTTTCTTGTCCATTAATCACGATCTCTCCAACATCCATGCAACATAGATTATCACCATCATGTCATTTAAATTTTATTAGATGAAAATTCATTAAATATTTAAAATAATAAATTATTTTTCCAAATCTGTCCAAAAATAAACTTAATCCATTAAATACATTTTCTTTGCTGTTTGACCATAAAAATCCATCAAAAAAAAAATCTTTATCCGACAAAGATATATTTTGTTATTTTATCAGCGTATAAAAATATATCTCATCTAAATAATACATCATTTTTCCATTTATTTATAAAATGATTTAAATTAAACAAATCTCAGAGATAACAATTCTTTAAGAATCTTATTCAAAATAATATTTGAATCAATTGGTTAATACAAATAATTCAATAATCATTTTCAATAAATTTTCTTTACATTTTTTCTTATAAATTTTCTTAAAATTTTTTCTTCTAAATTTTCAATTAGATCAAAATTTCCATCTTGCCCTTCAAATTTGAAATGAGTAAAATGCCTCTGTGAATTTCACGAATTATACCAAGAATTTCCGAACCTCTACTTGCTTAATGTAGCATTTCCCCCCCTCTTTAAGAAAAATGAATTCATCCTTATTAATACACAAGAGATGTGGTGAAGTATCATATCTCAAAATGCAATAAAAAATAAAACATGTGACCTAATATGTTAGTAAATGAAAAGAGAAATACGTATAATAGGGCATGCCATGGTAATGGATGACCTTGCTAATGGGTGATGCCTCGGAATTGAGGCTTGGTTGTTATTTTATTTTTATTCTGGTGCGAGCACATGATTTGAAACATTTACAGCTCATTGAGTTCTATTTTTTTGTAGAGAATTGAGGAATTGATTTTTATCACTGGAGTTACAGTAGAGGTGATCCCTTTTGGAGAAAATTCCAATGACGTTTGGGTTTCTGCAACTGTTATTGAAAATAATGGAAACAACCAAATCTTGGTGAGTTATCAGAGCTCATGTGGTGATGCTGGTGGGCCTCAAAAAGGATTTAAAGATATCTGCCATATTAGACCTACTCCTCCTGCCTTGCCGAATCAGGCTTATACTTTGTTAGATAAGGCAGAAGTAAATTTTCGTTCTTTTTGGCACTGTGGAGTGATTGTCAAAGTTCTTCCTGGTAGGAGGTATGTTGTATTTTTCAAGGATAGTGACATGGAAAAGGAATTCGCTCACTCTGAATTAAGGCCTCACATGGAGTGGAAGGATGGAAAATGGTTTAGTGGTCAAGTAAGTCTCTTTTCTTACTGTTTCTTCATTGTAGTGTGGCTTTGCATTAAAATTGTCTGCAAATTTGGTGATATGTGTTGTTGTGCATTGGTGGTCTGTATTGTATTGTCCAGGACATGGAGTTTGTATGCAAGTAGGTGCCTGGTGGCTTTTATTCGTTGCTGCTTTCACATTCATATTAATTTTGAGGATATTCCATGTAAAATTAATGAAACAGATTTAGTTTTTGGCACGTTCTCTTTATTCATGTTTCCCTCCAAAGCTGTTTTATGAAATACTGGAATCCAACTCGTTGACTGGAATTATCTTCTGTGTGGATGGTATAAAAAAATGATGCCATTTATTCAACATTTGACAGTAAAAACAGTTTTAATGCTTGCTCTTTTTTTTTTGTTAATGTCTGTGTGCTGAGTTTAACAATGGGTTATGTCAGGTTATAATGTGTGATCACTATCTGCCAATTTGGCCATTTTTGAAGCACGTGTAGTCTACTAGTTTGATGCTAATGCACATGCTTCAGTGGTGTGCTTTAATGTGTTGTTGTGCCTGCGCTTTTTTTATTCATTTGACAACACTTGTTGAAACCTGTTTGTAGCACTTACCACTTGCGGTAAGTGGTTCTGTAAAAGTGGTTCCAAATTACTTATTGAAAAAGAACTTTTCTGCCACTTATTTGAGTAGCTTTGTTCTAGGATTTAAGGTCTAAGTGTTTTTTTCAGAAATAGAACAACCGTAACTTATTTTTTCAAACTGCTCATCTTATGTGGTAACTCTGTTATAAGCAGTTCTCAGTAAGTGATCTCAAACAGAGCCTCAAATTTTCTAAATAAAACCACTTAATTAAGTGGTAGAAAAGTGCTTCTTCAATCAGCAATCTGAATACAGTTACATAGAAGCACTTATCATAAGCAATAAATGCTATATGCAGTATTAATGAAGTGCTTTCCAGCGCAGACTTGGTGCTTTTGTGAATAATGGCAGACCAAAATGTTGCGCTTTTTCAGGGTGTATGCAGGCTATGCTTTGCTTTGAGTTTGTGTGTGTGGGTGCATTTTCCATGTTGCTTGTTTTTTGGGCTCGGCACCCCCATTGACTTGTTATGAATTTTATATTTTTCTGATCAGAAAATAATCAGAATTTTTCCATGAAAAAAATATTATTTTTTTATCTTTGTCCTAAAGGTTTTAGGATACCCTAATATATTTTTTATTTCAGTCACTTTTGAGCACACCAGGGTTCCGCGAGCAGACAAGGACTGTCTGCCAATATGGCAGCAAAGGAGAGCTGTTTATCCAAAATGGGTGTTCAGATGCTGATGGTGGTGATATCCTTGAAGAGAAAACTCCATGTTCAGTTAGTTCAGTGAAGGGCCAAACAGAGAACTCACATATTTTCAACAAGAGATCACCCTCTGATGCTAACACCTCCAGTAAGAAGAAGCTGAATGACGATGCGACTCTTTCACAGCCTTGCAAAAAGTTAAAAGAAGAGAACATTACTGCTGCTCTCTCTGATCGTCCTTCTGATGCTGGGAGCCCTTTGCTGGAAAATAAAACTGTAAGCTAAACTTTAGTGTGATTTGCTCCCAATTTATAGGGTCAGCCTTCTATTGAAAGTTTTAACTTAGCTGTTGAAATAATGCAATAATTGTGTCATCTATTTGCATGTGCACATGAGAACTTGTGTTAGTAAAACAATATGAGAATTGTCATATATGATGATTCTTGTGGCCACAAGTTTGACTCGTGAAACAACCTCTTTGCAAGAAATTAATGAATTACTTCACAGGGGTCTTTTTTTTTTTTTTTTACAGAATGTTGTATCCCAATGAATATGAAATTGTCTATGTGCTCACTAGCCACGATCTCCGCCGCTATGTTAAGTTCAAGTCATGAATATGTGATTCAGGTGGTAGAAACTGAGTCTCAATGGCATATTTTTTATGAGACAATGCTCACCCCTTGGGCCTGTTAGCATGGTTTCTTGATATTGCCAATGGTGGTCTATGAAGCCGGGCTTTAGGTTGGCTTGGGTCTTTTTTTCAAATGATCTACTTAAATAGTTAGGCGGGCTTTGTGCAACTGTTCTGCAAAGTGATCGACTTGTTGGTTTGACATGATATTACTTTATTGGCTTTTAAAGATAAGAGGATTTTTTTTTTATCAAACTCCTGTGTTGCGGCAAACCTAACCTTGTGTTCTTGTTATTTGTTTTTTTTTCCTAATACACAATGGAGATATTACTGGGGCTTGTTAATGGGCAATAAGCATACATATTTCTCTCTTTCTTATGGTTGTTTTGGTTTGTTGCATCTATGAACAGCCCTGATCAATTGGAATGTTTTCGTTTGCCCAGGAGTGCAGGCAAGAAATTGTTGGTGGGTCAGAGAGTGAGAAAAGGGATCATCATAGAATGATGGGTGGACTTCAAAATCAAACTGAAAAGTGCCCACAGGAACCAGGAAGTGGTATACTCAGGCTTATAATATATTAAAACAGAATGGCACTTTTGAAAGGACTGGTCTTGCTCTTAAGCATTTTTTTTTTGACAAGGTTGCCATTGCAGGGCCACAGAGTCCCAGTATGGGGTCTTCACTGGAGAATACTAATGCACTGTCTCTGAAGTTTGGAGCTGTTCAGAAGTGTCGATCAAAACTTCCATTGAGATCCAAGAGCATGGTAAGCAACCAAAAAATAATGACCACCACAAATTTTTTAGGCCCTGTTTGGTTGGCCCCTTCCCAAGGAATTGGGAGAGAAACCCAGACAAGTTTCCATCATTGGGCATGTTGCATTTTAGAAGGGAATTGATAGGGACAGTTTATCTCATATGAAGGAAGTTCGTTTGGTACTCGTGCAGGGGCACAATTGGGATGCTAACTGGGATACCACTGATGAATCATCAAAGATAATCAAGAGACGAAGGGGAAGGCCATCAAAGTCCCTTGCGAAAATATCAAAATGTTTGGATGCAGGTTCATTTTATGTTTAGGTTACAAATTTCAGTTAAATGTCTATCTTGGGGTGGCATAAATATTTGTCAATGTTTGATAGATGAAGCAAAGCATGCTGTTGACATGGCCATGGAAGCAAGCAAGCCCACTGTCTCTGAAACAGGCAAGCAAGTTTTATTGCAGAAAATTAGAAGAGGGAAACCTGCTACGGGTGTGACAGGCTCAGCCTCAACAGGTGAGCAGAGTGGAAGTCCTCAAGATTCACCAGCAGGAAAACCTACTGAAATTATTGAACCAGCTTCCATTGCTAAAGACCAAGAGGTTGTTGCAGTACCACCTTCTGGCTGTTTATTTGATGATGATCGACCCCTTTCAATGTGGTTAGATGATGCGCATCCTTCATCCAGGAGTGACTTGAGTAAGTCCACACAGCTTGTTATTGCTTAGGCTCTGTTTGATGACACATGAGGAAAACACCTTAGGTCCGTTTGACAACACTTATTGAAAACCGCTTATGCCACTTTTCACTTATGATAATCAGTTCCGAAAAACAAGCAATGTTTGTTCTGTTTCTGATGAAAGCCACTTAAAAAAAATTGTCAGGAAAACACTTTCAATAAGCAATCCAGGAATAGTTATACAGCACTTATCAAAAGTGACAAGTGTTATAAGTGCCTGTTTGACATCACTTACTGAAAGCTGCTGAGAGCACTTAGTCACTTGTGATGAACAATTTGTAAAAATAAGTGGTGTTTGTTCTGCTTCTGAAAAAATACTGAACACTTCCATCTGAAACACACTTCTTCAATAAGCAATCTGGGAACACTTAAACAGAACCACTTATCATAAGTGATAAGTGTTTTAACAAGTTTTCCACCACTTATCGCTTATGATAAACAGTTCCAAATATTAAGCACTGTTTGTTCTGTTTCTGAAAAAATCACTGTTTTATTTTTATTTTTTTTAATATAAAGCTGGCTGGTACTAGGGATGACAACAAGTATCCATTGACCGGGTACCCAACACTACTTGACTTGATTTTGTAATTAATTCATTAAATATAGATTTTAAAATGAAAGTACAATTATAAAATATATTTATTTAATTTGATATCCATTCATTTTAGATTTATAAATGAATTTTGAAATTTTGAAAATTTGAAAGTATAGATGGATATTTAAGTGGGATGGGTTAGTTAAATTGGTATTTAGGGTAATAAGTTTAAATTTAAACATGTTATAAATGGGCTTGGGTTTTGAAAAATTAAATGCGTTAGGGTTTGAGTACCATATTTCATGGTTACCTGACCTGTTGTCATCTCTAGTTCGCACCTGAGCGATCTTTTATCAATAAGACTCGTACATGTGACGGTGAGAATCCTCAATACGCAATCAGTTGCAATAGACCCTCATAGAGGGACATTTACATATATATATAGATCAACCCTCAAGCAACACAAGCAAAATTGCGAAAACTGAAAGATACATTTGAGATGGCCTTTTCATAAGCTATCTTTTTCCAAGGCATCAGCTGCTAATAGAAACTTTTAACGTACATTTCCCAAAAAAATTATTTAAACAAGTTGTATATGCAGTTGTCAATGAGTGTTGTCAAACGGCGCCTTATTCTTTTTTTTTCCTGTTAAATATTTATGTTTTTTCCCCTACTAGGAGGGGCTTCTGAAAAGAATGCCACTAAAGTGGATGTGCCCAAGTTGATGGGAGATGATATGGCATCGCAGCCTGCTGCAGACAATAAGAATTGCTACCCGGTGAATGTGGCTGAAGTGGCAGGAGCTGACACTGTTCAACCCCCAGCTGTAGACGATGCACCTAGCGGTGATGCAAGTCAAGCTGACGATGCGCCATCGGTTGAAGGCCATGCCCTGTGCATTGTGAAGAGATCACCACTCTGGAAGACAGTCGAGGCCATGGAAGCCTTCCAGTTGCTGCCACAGAACCCGCACTTCTGCCCCCTGGTTCAATACCAGGAAGAGCTTCGTGAGGGGCTCGCGATTGGGAACATGGTGGCGTTTGTGAACTTGATGGACAAAACGTCAAAGCTGCGGGTTGATGATCCGAGGCGCACGTTCAGCAGCATGCTGGAGGCCCTGGGGGAGCTCGAGTTGCAGGGGTTTGATGTCAAGCCGCTGCAGCACCGTCTGCATGAGCTGCTGGCACTTAAGTCCAAATGGGAGCAGCTTGAGCAGCAGGTGAAGGGGGTCGAGGGCAAGATTGTGGAGAGCCGTGAGAAGGGGGAAGGGATCCGGGGGAAGATTGAGGAGATCGGGAGACAGATCAGGGAGCTTGAGGAGAAGCGCCAGCAGGCCATGACGATGAAAGTGGGTCAGGAATCGGAGATGGGTTCGCTGCTGAGCAGCAGGGATGAGGTCATGGAAAGGATCCGGCAAGTCCAGACTGATTTCATGGCACGGGCAGCTGCTTTGGATTGAACTGTGGCTCGATGGGTTTGTTAGGTTGTGCATGCTAGGTCGGCTGTCTTTTGTTTAGGGTTTGATTTTGGGGGAAGTCCTTGTTTTGTAACCATGGGTGCACCAGCTTTTGGTTTGAAAGTTGTCATCAGGGACAGTCCTTGTGTCAGCCTCTGTAACTATGGTTTAGGGATGTGGAATGTTTAGTAGCAGCCTTTGGATTATCCTCAACTAGGTTTGATGTGTCAGACTAGGGAGGCGCCTAAGGTTGTTTGAAGGCACAAGGCAGATTTGAGATATTTCGAAGTGCGAAACAAAGTGTTTAGATAGTTCGGGCCACATTTGACTTCGTTTTATCACATCTGACACAGTCAAGCCTTGCCATGTTGTTCCAATTATTAGTAGGTGAAGTAAATATATTAAAATTTTAACTTAATTTAAGCTCTTATCAAATTAATTTACCCTATTTGTTTGTCTTGTCAGTTTAAAATCAATCCAACGGAAAAAATAAATTTAAGCAAAGGGGGTTTCATGAGTTTACCTAAGTCCTTTCAACATGAGACATTCCCACTTGATTAGAAAGTTGTTGATAAAGTCAAGATTACAAGACCTTTTCTCTACTCCTTTGCAAACAAGTCTTTCCCTAGGTCTCAATCACACAAAAAGCCCAAGTAGTGTGCACTTACAAGAAATGAAGATACAATTCAAAACCATGTAAGAACACAATTAAAAGAAAAGAACATAATTTAATTAAGAAAATGATGAAGCACATGATTTTATTCACAGTAATAGTAAAATAATTTTCTATGATAATGCTCATATCTTTCTTAGTGAAGAGCCCAATCAAGCATAATGATTGTATTTGTTGTCAATAAGGCTATCATTATGAAGTGAAATTGAGATGCGACCTAGAAGTTACTATGGAGCACGTGAGTTGAAGTTGCTTGTCATCATGTGGATTCATTAATATGATGGCAAAGGAATTTGAGGTACTGCTCCTAACAGCAGTGGGCAAGGGTAGCTGTTGATGCTGTTTGGAATTTCAATATAAACAAATCGAAGATGGCAACATATTCATATGATGATTGTAGTGCTCATAAGTATGAATGAATGACAAGTGTTATGGTTGTAGGAAGTATTGTCTTCAACATATTCTTGGTGAATATAAGGACGTGGCTATTGAAAAGCATAAACAGATGTGGTTGAAAAGGTACGAAGGATGGTTGAAGGAGTGAGAATCCATCCATGGATTATTGAGCTTGAAAAATGATGAAATCAGTGGAGAATATCTTTTTGGATGAAGATTTGAGAAGGCTGATTTGAAGCTGGAGTTTAATGAGGTAGTGGAGTTTCATTAAAGCACTCAAACTTTAGTATTCATATGTTGTAAGGCTTTGGAATTGTGCTAAAGTGATTTGGAAATATTCTAATATTTTTCAGTCATTTTAGTTGTTTTAGATGTTTTAAAATGAGAGGAGAAGCTCTGTGGAGGTTTAAATAAGTTATGAACTTGAAGAATTTTGGAATTCTGAGTTGAAGGTGAGGGGTAGGTCGTGGGGTCAAGTCTTCGGGTCTGCATGTTTAATGTTATTTCTTTCATTTCATTATGTTCTACGATGGTAGAGGTAATCGACCTTATAGAAAACTGGCTAAGTGTTAAACTCACTATGTACGAAAGATATTTTCTGAAGTTCACTGAAAACTAGTTGAGTGCTAAGCTTCCTCGTATGCGTAAGGAATCAGATTCATACGTAGCATGTGGAGTTCATACTGAAATACGGCAAAGGCGTTAGATGTGTATGTTTTTTTCTCAAAAGCAGAGATTTGGAAAAATCCATAAAGGTTACACTAGATATATAATATTTTATATATGGTATAGAAGATTCTAACTGGACATGCGGTCAAGTCTAATACTTTACAAAATACACAAGAGTTATAAGATCATATGTATGAGTCATTAGTTGGAGGAAATGTGACTAAGTCTAGCATGTCACTGTGACACATAAAAATAATTACTTCTTATATAAATGTAATTAGTTAGAGAGCCAAAGATTTGGTAAAGGCATAAAACCTTATGCAATACATAAGGATCTTCAAAATGTTCTATAAGGTTCACCAATGAGGAATATACAAGTCATAGGATAAAGTATCTTCATATCACACTACACGATATTGCCATATTAAAAAGAGAGGTTTATGGTGATTTAAGACTAACGATATTGAAGTGGTTCTTTCATGAAATAAACGTCACAATTATTCAAAGGGAATTCTGATTCAAGTTGAGTGTTGAGAAATTGATCTTCATGTCGTGGAGAAGAAGATCATGTCGTGAAAACGACATGATAATGAAAAATCAAGATGAAATTGATTCTGTATTTTGAGAGGTGGTCATGCTATGAAGTGAATTCCATGCTACAGTGAGCAGTGGAATGAGGATCACATATTACAATCATGTTGAGATATTAGATGCCATGCCACTGTGATATTTCTGCTTGCGAGCATGCATGCCAATGTGGAGAGAGTACATGCTTGAGGATTTTTTAGAGAAGAAGAGTCATGATAAATTTTTTTATTGTGTGGACTTTAAAGATTGGGTTTTATGGATCGATTTAAATGAGATTTGAATGATAATTATGGGAGAAGACAGTGTTGTCTCAAATCGATGGATTTTTTACATGGAGTATCTGACTATCTACATGCACCGATCATTTTGATATTGAGTTAAAGAATGAGGCAGATAAGCATGCAATGTTGTTGATTATATTTTGGCATTCGAAGACCTGTTCATGAGGAAGGAGATCTTATTGTTTTAGTGTAATGACATCTAGCCACATATTGAAGATCTTATTCAAAAGTTCATAAGGAGGACCATGGATGACTGGAGTGATTTAGTATAATAATATTCATACCATTTGGGAGACTGAAGGACTTTTGAGAGATATATACTACTGTGAGAGAGAATTGGGAAAAGTTGATACCTACCTAATGGTTAAGGATGGTTCCACCTATCCCCTATGAGCATTGAGATGTAGATAATACATTCTCATTCTTTTGTAATCACGATAATTGAATAGTGATAATCTGTGTGTTAGACTCAACCTGAACACAATAAAGAATAGATTCTCTCATTGGGGTCAAACCTTGTAAAAATACCACGTGTTGTTTTATCTTGTCTATTTACTACATTTAATGTAGTGTTAGGTGTTGAGAACGCATAAGTAAATCCACACTTCTTAACCGATACAGAGGTTCAAACACTAAGAGGGGTAATTATAAAGAGATTGAATTCAATAAAAAGAGTTACACTGATTCACCCCTCTCAGGTGATTGCACGATCCATTGGGATTAATAAGTGGTATCATAACTGATCTAGGTTTCCTCTAATTAGATATATTTTCTTTCCAAGTTGTTTTTTAGATATATGTAAAGTGTAGGTTTGAAGAATTATTTGAATTTCCTAAAATGGAGAATATAGTCTTCATCATTGCAAGTAAAAATATAGGGGTTTCAGTCAAAACTTTGAAGAACATGAAGAAAATAGAGGATGCTAAATTGATAAATACTGTAAAGGAGAATGAGGATACACCACTAATTGAAGGTAGTCAAACTGTTAGTTCATCTAATAATTATGTTAAGAATCATCCTCTTGAAGAATCATGTTCAAATATTGAAGAGGATAGACCTACTGAATCTATTGAAAACCTCTACTATGAGGTTAATATTTACTTGAAGAAAGTTCTTGGTGAAGTTCTCACTCACATATTTTAATTTATCTAGGAACTAGATGATTAGAAGGAATGACTAGTTGTAGAAGGAAAAGTTATGCAAAAACTATTAGCAACACAATTTCAAAAGTGCATACTAAGGAGCAATCCTTAATGCTCAATTGAGAAAAATTATCTATGGATGAAAATTCATTATAATTGAAAATTGATGATAAATTTAAGATTAATAGAATATTAGAAGAGAATATTCATGCTTCAAAATAAACTCAAAAAGATATTATTGGTGCCAAGGATGTTTAATTGGAGATCAAAGCCAAAATAATTAAGGATCTTGATAATTATTTATAACAAGGTAGAATCTTCCCACAAAATAAAGTGTCTTGAATTGGATGTCCAACTGGGAAATCTGGAATCAATATTGGTAGAATCTTCCCAAATTTCTATAAAAAGAAGAAGTTTTAAAAATAATACTTACGATAAGAGTATTTCTTCTAAAAATACTCTCATTTATGGGAAGGAGAACTTGAGATCATCCAATGATCAATCCACTCCAAGCTCATGAAAAGAGGTAATCCATATTCTAAAAAAAATTTATGTGCGAATTTTGTTCCATCTACTAGTATAGGTTACAAATCAAATTTTTGAAAAAATGTAGATAAAAAAGTGTTAAAAAACCACTATATCATTAAGGGTGTATATGAGCATGATCAAGAAGAGAAACTCCCCAAGAAGAGCCCAAAAGAATGGTGTTTCTTTCTAAAAACAAAAAACTGAAAAATTTGAACAGATTGCAACCAAAGGGAAGAGAACACGACTGATTGGACATTGTTAATGTTGTTGAAGGTTTGGGCATAGTTCCATTGAATATTGGAATACTATTTTAGTTTATATAGATTACAAAAGGCCTAGATTAAGGGGGAGAAGAACTAAAGTTAAGAGAAAACCTGCTTATAAGAAGAAAAATCCACAAAAGAAGATTAATATGATATTCAAGAACAAATTTGATTGTCTTGAGAATTTTTGTGTGAATTGAAACAAAGGTTTCCATTATGATGATGAGTATTGGTAAAAATATACCAATCATAATTCATATGTTAATGAGAAGAGAAGGCCACATAGTTTAAAATGGAAGCAAAGAAAAGCATGTGAGTTTGCCTTGGGATGTAAGAAAGTGAAGAAGAATGATAAACATAGTTCAACTAATAAGAATATTTCTAAGGTTGCTAAATCAAAGAAGATATGATTATTATGTGATATAAAATGCCACATCATGGGACATTGTAAATAATCCATGAACATTAATGAAAAAGGAAGAAACCAAGAGAAAAAACAGGGAAATCAATCCCAGAAAAGAATAAAAGCATTGGTTTGGTGGAAGACATCCAAGATGAAGAGTCTAAATTTCATAACGGGTTTCTAGAGAAGGGTGATCCAAGGATTTTTAAGAAGACATGTGGAAAATACAAGAAAGTTAAGCATGTACCTAAAGAGTGTATGATTGTCTGGCCAACTTAGTTGTAAATGGATATAAATATAGAGAAAGCATAAGAAAGAGAAAGTGCTAAAGGGAAACGTGTTATTACACATAAAGAACTCAAATTTCATGAGATTTTTTTTAAGAAATGATGACCCCAGAGTTCCTGAGAATCTGTGTGGAAGATGCAAGGAACCTCAAATCTGTGTGGAAGATGCAAGAAAACTAAACACACTCATAATAAGTGTATGGAATGGCTACCTAAACAAAAAGAGTTGTTGGAAAATAAAATCTAAACATATAGAAAAGAATGAATGTGCTTTAATAGACAATATGAAAAAAGAAGTTCTATATAAGGATAAAACTAAAGGTGACAAGAATTCCATACTTTCCAAGGAACCTCAAATCTGGAAAATTAAAGGAGGAGGTTGCATGAAGAGTTCTCTCAAAGTTGGATCTGAAAATAAAAGAGTTTCTAGGTTGAGAGGAAATTATCAACCCTATTTCTCTTATTAAAAAAGTAATATAAGATCCCAAATTATTCCCATATTCATTTGTTTTCACTTATTTTTGTAGAGAATTAAAGGTGATGCATAAAAAGGGAGAACTAAAATGTTGTGGTAACTATTAAACATTAAGAATAAGCTATCATAGAGTGCTTTAACTACTGCCACCTTGAAATATTTCAAAGTGGCATCTCAAAGAATATTCTTGTAGTACACTCAAATGAAGACCAAATTTGATGAAGACTAATGGAGTGTATCCCTTAAAGGGGAGATGGAAAGATGAGCAAGTTGTGAGAAGGTATTATTACACGTGAACCATGAAATATAGACAATTCTTGAAATAATATAAGTTTGATGCGTTTAATTGTAAAAATGATTTAATATCCCCTGAAAAGAGAAAACTGGGATTGGTATCATATATTGAACATTTTTTGATGACATTGATGTATGAGTTAATAATTTTTGTTTTCTACACCGAGCATAACTCATGTAGACTTGGAGTTGGTTAACTTATGCTCATTGCTAAGTGAAATGTGATGTCATCCCTCTCTCAAGTGAATCAAGATTTATCTCTCAAGAAATGGGGAGAACAAGGGGGATAAGATAAAATTTTCAAAATCAAGGAAGAATCATGAAATGAGGACAATTTTCCTTTACTTATACACCTTTACATCTATTATCAATATGTGGGAGAAGAAAAGAGTTGATGATAACATATTGATAGATAGGTATTTAATGGTATTAAAAATAAATACAAAATGGGAGATTGATGGTTCCAATGGAGTATTGTGATTATATTTTTTGTCAATAAGAATGGCTTCCATTATAAAGTAAGGATGTCAATATATTTAGGTGGTGGAGGAAGATCCCAAAGAATATATAAAAGTTGTTTACTGTGAATTGATGGGAAAGAAGAGTGGGATGTAGCCTAGAAGTCACTATAGAGCACATGAGTTGAAGTTTCCAACCATTGTATCACGAGGATTCATTAATATAATGGAAAAGTAATCTAAGAGATTTCCCCTGATAGTGGAACAATGGGAAAGGGTTATTGTCATTATTGATTGGAATTTATATAAAATGAGATTGAATAAAACAACATATATATTTGATGATTATAGAGTTGATATTAAGTATAAATGAATGATAAGTGTTATAGCTATATGAATCACTATCTAAAACAAATTCTTAGGGAATATAAGGAGATGGATATTGAAAATTGCAAGGAGTTGTGGTTAAAAATTATAAAGGTTGTCTGAAGGAGTGAGAATCCTTCCATAGATTATTGAGTGTGAAAAATACTAAAATTAGTGGAGAATGTATTTTGGATGAATATTTGTGAAGTCAAATTTTATGTTAGAGTTTAATGAGGCTCTGGGGTTTTATTAAAGCACTCAAAGTTGAGTGTTCATATTCCACAAGGCTTTGGAACACTACTAAAGATATTAGGAAATATTCTAATATTTTTCCAAGTCATTTAAGTTGTTTTTAGAAGTTTTGGAATGGTTTGAGAAGCTATAATTTTGAAGAAGTTATGAGCATACTTGAAGAATTTTGAAATTCCGAGTTGAAGATGAAACATAGACAAAGGCATGACATGCATAAGTCTTTCCTTTGACCCAAAACTGGACAAGTGTTGAACTCACTGTGTATGTAAGATATTCTTTAGAGTTTATTGGAAACTAGCTAAGTACTGAGATTCCTTGTATGAAAAAGGAATCAGATTTATATATAAAATAATTTATGTAGTTCAAACTGAAATATTGAAAAGGCATTGACTGCATAAGTGTTTAATAAAAAGTAGAGACTTGTTAAAGTACCTGAAGGTTACACTGGATATGTAAAATTTTATATATGATTGTAATATTTTCATTAGAAATGCAGCAATGTATAAAACCTTATGCACTACGTAAGAGTTAGAGGATCTTACGTATTATTCATTAGTTGGAGGAAATGTAGCTAAGTATATAATCTCATTATGACACAAAAGAATAAATACTTCTTACATAAAGGTAATCAGTCAGAGAGACAAATATTTGGTAAAGTCATAAAACCCTATGTGACATGTAAGGATCTTGGAAATGTTATATAAGGGTCAATAATAATGAATACGCGAGTCACAATATACAATATCTTTATATTGAACTACATGATATTTCTATATTAAAATGTGATATTTTTGGTGATTTAAGATTGATGATGCTGAAGAGGTTATTTCATGAAATAAACATCATAATTATTCAAAGGTAATTATGATTCAAGTTGAGTGTTGAGAAAGTGATCTTCATTCCATGAAGAAGAAGATCATGTCATGAAAACAATCCAATGATGAAGAATCAAGCCAAATCTGATTCTATATATTGAGAGGCAACCATGTAATGAAAAGAATTTCATAACGTAGTGAGATATGGAATGAGGATCATAGATTTCCACCTCATCATGATGTGAGATACCACACTGTGATGAAATTCATGCATGTGAGCATGCATGCTATAATGAAGAGAATGAGTGGCCATGGATTTTTTTGGAGAAGAGTCGTGATAATTCTGGTTAATATATGGAATTTAAAAACAAGTTTTATGAATCAGTTTAAATGAGATTTGAATGAGAATTATGGGATAAGATCATGTTAACTCAAATCAAGGGAGTTTTTCCATAATCATATATGTAGAATAACCTTCATGTGATTATGAAAATATAGAATAGAAGGAGGATAAATTACAACTTGTGTAAAGAATCTGATACTGAATTCCAAAAGAACATTTTTAGTATTGAAGAGAGAGATCTTGACAGTATTCTTGAAGGAAGATTTTATGTGTCAAGGAAAGAGAAGAATAAAGAAGGAGAAGGATAAGTGGGTGTCAGGACCTTTCCTACGCTTTCCCCATGTCATAGAAGGAAACGAAGAATGGTTAATAATGTTGTTGTTGTTCATGAGAAGCATATAACGATTCACTTAGGGTTTCAAATTAATTAAATGAAAAATGTCCTAATGAATTTTAGTCTCAAATCATATATCCAATATGATTAGATATATCAATGATTTTATGAGACTAGATGTTTCCTTAAGGATGATTTTGATTAAGGAATTTATTATGCTGTCATCTATGGAAATGTTCAAACAATATAAATGAATTCAAGCAAAGTTTACCAGATATTCCTAAAGTGTTGAGAATAGATGAACTAGGCTTGTGATTTCTTGGTTCTGGTATAGTATAGACAATGTAAGTGGGTAAAATTTTAAACCAAAAGAAGAAACATTAGTTGAAATGTCCAAAAATGTTTCTTTGAGTAAGAAATCAGGGTCATTAAAACCTAAAAGTAAAATCAAGAATGGATGAGTAGTGATTCCATATGATAAGATTGTTTGAGATATCTGAAGGGGCTTGTGAAACTTCGTAGAATGTTAATGTCATGTATCAGTGTTATAAAAATCAATTATTTAGTTTTGAAGGGTATATGATACCAAATTTATAATTTACAAGTGTTATAAATATAAAAGAATTCAAAATCAATTTAAGAATTAATAGATCTTATAGTTTTCATCAAGTGATGCAGCAGAGAGTTGCTCCACCAAATATTTGTATGTGAAGGAATATATCAAGATAAGATGAACCTAAATAAAAGTTTTTTATAATTATTTCATTTCTATTATATGATAATAGAATATATTTGTTAATAAAAAGTTGATTATGAGATTATGAATTAAATATAAATGGTTTATGATTTATTGAATTCTATAACATGTTTTGAGAAGATGATATTGATAAAAATGTTTTATCTCAGATAAAGGAGTTTATCCAGATATTTTTTAAAATGTGAGGGATATTATCCCACCATCCATCATTGTAATATTTTAAAAAATAATATTCTTTTCAAGAAAATAATCCAAACACATAGAATAACATATATTTATGAAAACAACAGTTTATTTGTAAAAAATTCTTACTAATAGTAAATAAGTGTTATTTCCTAACACAAAGGAGTTTTTGTATCTTAGCATGATATTATGAGAGAATGTTGTGTCTAAGAGGCTTGTGGGAGTATGTTTAAACTGAGAGAAGTTTAAAGTTAAAAAATAAAATATTATGTTAGTTAAAGATTCATGGTGAATTTCATTTAATATCCTAAAATAGTTTTAGTATATTTTGGTAAAGAGAAATGTAAGGAGTTATATTTAGTTATTGTAATAAAGTTAATGTTACTTTATCCTAAAGAGGTTTAGGATGCATTGGTAAGTGAGAATGTAAATACTTTCATTATTGATAAGTTGAATTTATATATACATATTGGATGCATTTACTTAATGTTTATTCATTTTTTATTCGATAATGAATGGGGTTTTGGTTTATTTTCATAGGAATAAGGAATTTTGGACTCAAAGGAGGAACTGATGAAAAGTGAAAAAATAGGATTTACATGACGTGTATGACATACATGACATATATTCCTTATTCATAGTATGCCTGCTGATCCACATAACAACCCGTGAATACTTTACATGACGTGAAGCTCATACACGATGTGTACATACATTACATGTCTTGCATATTTCAAAACTGAATCCCATTGAAAGTGAATCCAATACACAACGTGCAGATTTTACACAACATGAAAAGTTTGAGGTTTCTTCTAGTCAAATATTTAATCCCAGAGATCCCAGAAGATTCAATATTTTCATAGGATATTTTGGATATTGAATACATGATGTGCAGCCTGATTACACGATGTAAAGATATCGGGGAAAAGTTACTTAAAGAAAATACATGACATTAATTATTTACATGTCACGTATCTTTTTTCCAATTTATATTTTTTCATCTCCACCACACATAGTGGTTGGAAGACCTATGTTTTCATTCATTTCTCCTTCTCCACTTTCATCTATTTTTCCTTCCAAATCATTTTTAATTCATTCTTTTCATTTTTTTATCAAATCATTTTGAGTTGTTAATCATTCTTAAATAGATACATCCATTATTCTTCTGTTTAAACTCTGATTTTGTTTTGATTCTAATATTCAATATCATTTTTTATTCTTTATCAAAGCTTGTTGTTCATTCACTATTTGTAAGTGTTTGATTGGTTTTACATTTCTTTTGATTGTTTAATCTTAATTCTTTCTCATTCTAGGTTGTGGATTTCCTATTTTGAATTTTTTCATGATTATGCTTATCATGTATTATATTTCTTTTATTTTTATTATTATCATCATGTGCAGTTAATCCTCTTAGGGTTAGGGGTTGAGAGTAGGGGTGTTTCTGAACCTAATGAATCCATTAGTTAAACCTTGGTAACCCTACAACTAGTAATTTGGTTAAAAATAACCATTCATGATATTCTCTTACATAGCCTTGACCATGGGAGGTGAAACTGAACAAGACTAACCTAATTGGAGTTGAGAAGGCTATGAACATTAACCTATGATGTTTTCATTATAGAAGATAAGTGTAATTCATCTAGGTTGTTAGATATACCCAGACCAAGGGATAGTTTCAACGTAGGTAGATCCAATTGTTTTGACTAAAACCAATTGGTGACCCTTGCACTGCTTCACAACCTAAGCTACAAGACTATTCCAAGATAGATTTAGGATTATCTTCTATCAAAAGAACTGAAAATGACCCTAAGACTTTATTAGTTATCTAAACTAAATCCAAACTACCTAGTTTTAGAAAAACCCAACATTGAAGAGTGAACTTGAGGAATCCTTTCAAATGGTTTTGTTAGAATGATTGCTTTCTTACTAGTGATCCCTATGGGTTCAACCCCAAACTGCCTCTTTACTATGATCTAGTATTAAGTGTGTTTTGGGACTATAAATTTCTAATCATATAAACACCCACAGAAATTCAATGATGTGTGCAGGTGCATCAAATTTTGGCATTGTTATCGAGGATTTCTATTTCCTAAGAACAATAGCCTTTAGATAAAACCTGAGATTACCTCACCCCTCCCCCTTTCTTCTTTATTTTCCCCCTTTTCCTTTTAAATGTTTATCTTTCAGGTGCACCTGTTTTATTTCTCTATTTTTCTTGGATAGTGTATGCGTCAAGGGCCAATGACTCATTCAAAGAGCATCAACAATCAATAATTGCTTCCGTTTGATCCTAAGATCAACCAGTATTTAAATGCATGCCACTACTTTGAAATGACTAAACATAGAAATCCTAAACATATCAACTAGAAAAATATGCAATATGCACCACCTACCAATCTAGGAGAGCAGGTCTTATTGCAGGAATGAACCATAAGGGACTACAACTTTTCATCTATAAGTGGTGCTATGCCTAACATTATGCGCCCTCCCATTTAGGAAAACACTTTTTGAGATCAAACTTGAACTAATCCACATGATCCAAAACATAGTTCAATCTAGTGGGCTTCAAAGTGAAGACCCCCACGAGCACATTTCTTACTTTTTATAGGTTTTTGATACATTTTGAAACTAGAGAATGTCATCTAACGTAATAAGATTCTATGTCTTCTGGTTCACCTTGCGTGACTGAGCTAAGGATTGTATCCAAATCCAAGCTCCTGAGTCGGTCACGACTTGGGAAAATTTAACCAAAAAGTTCATGGACAAGTAATTACCTCTGATACAGACTTGGAAACTGAAGAATGATATTCAAAACTTCACCCAGTAAGATGGAGAATCATCTTGGGAGTAATGGGATCAACTTAAGGACCTGGCCTTAAAGTGCCCACATCATGGAATTGATGGGTGTATTTAACTTCATACATTTTATCAGGGACTCCAACATGCTGAACGAACTATAGTGGACACCGCTACTGATAGAGGTCTCATGCTAAAGATACCTAAAGTCATAAAATCCATTTTGGAGGAAGTTTCTCACAATTATAGTCAATGTAAAAGCAATTGAGGACCTCTTTGACATGGAATACACCAAGTGGAGGAGAGTAACCACCTCACAATACAAGTAGAAGACTTGAAAAAGAAGCTAAAGACTTTTCAGTTACCTGCTGCACCTTCACTCCCCCTTGATCCTGTGATGGAAATACAATCTTGTGAGATGTGCAAAGGCCTACACCTATACTAATATTGTAGGGTAGGTATGGAGGAACTCCAATTCCAAGATCACAATTATGTCAGTTAGCATCAATAAGGCCAACAATTACAACCAACTCAACCATACCAACCACAAAACTACTACCCAGAGATACCGTTATAAAAGCCACAACAACAACCTAACCAAGGCTATTTTTATTATATGTGTGGTCAATTACTGTAATGACTCGCTCATTCTCATTGGCTTGAGAGCACAAAGAGTCATTACTTGGCCTTAAGAAACATCCCCAAGATGCCAAAGGCTAGAAATAAATGCTAAAGGGTTTCAAATAAATGCGGGGGATGATTTAACCTTTAATAAATAAACCAATAAACCAACAACCTATAACCAAACCATTCACTAAATAATGCGCGAAAAAAATAAAGACTACTAAACAACTTCATGTATCTCAAAACCACATCAAAGTGTGCTACAATGAAAGAATAAACAACTATCAAAGTACACAATGGATAAAAAACTAAATACTCTCAAGAGACCACAAGGATCCATGCTCCATGAGATCCAATCTCCAAAATCACCGAACAACCCAAGTATCATGAGGTAGTGAAAAAAACGTGGGAAATGTTACCTTTACCCCTATACTGAAAGATAATATCTGCAAAATAACCAAAGTGACAAAGCATGAGTGAGTATAAAACTCATTTGGTTTTTCCCAATGACTTCCCTACTCACGTCACAAGGATATAAAAGTTATCCACATTATATAAAACAGTTTATATAAAACAATTTACCAAAACAGTTTATAACCAAATATAAACAAGTTCCAAAAACAGTTTTCAACCAAGTGAAAACAAAATTAAATGAAACCAATTTTCAGAAATTTATTTTTATAGAAAGATAACTAATCAAATATTAAAATCAATTCTTCTTATCATTTGGCATACCCATTCCATAATTCACAACACACCCACACACGCATGCTTCGTTTGACAGTTCCATACTCATGAGCGGTCTCTCGTCCAATTACCTTGTGTCCCAATGAAACACCCCCTCGATCCAGGGTCATGTCCCTTGTACCCAAATGGTATTCTTCCCTTATTAAGGTTCCATTAAGGATGAACTCACACCAACACCATTTATTCCAAATATATCCATTACCAAAATAACCAACATCAATAAAACTGAAATTTTATTGAAAACCAAAGCACAATAAATTTAAAGAAAAATTCAATTTGAATAAAACCTTCCCTTTTATTAAAAACATAAAATCCCATTTATGTTCGAACAATCTAGAAAAATCCCCTTTTTTAAAACCTACAATTTAAAAGTAAGAACCAAATCACTAATTCAAAATCCACAATTTTACAAATTTCACAACCATCACTCAAGAAGGATTAAAAAAAGTGTTCAACAACCAAATAATAATCAATTCAACACCACACATTAAATTTTAAATCATTACAATCAGTTCTACTAAGTGGATTTGATAAAGAAGCCACCTACCTCGAAGGTTTTGACGAAAACCCCAATGAATGAAGAACACACAAGAAAACTGGGTCGATTCTCCAAGAACCCACCTTAGATATCTTATCCTAGAAATATCAAAACCAAATATCATCATATTTGGCATCCAAAGACCTAGATATACCCATAACGGGTGTAGATCTAAGAAACAAAGAGAAGAGGATAAGTAGATCTAAGAAATCGATCAAAAACGAAGAAGAATGATCACATACCTCAAGAATTCGGATTTGATTCACCAAGGTAAACCTTTGGATCACCTATGGATTGATGGGAGAACCTTATTTGGCCTTAGGAGAAGAAAAATCCTAAATTATGGCCACTTAGGAGAAAAAACGAGCCACTTAGAGGCAAAAACATATGAGATCCAATTTTTTAGTATCTCACATAAACCAACTGCACAATTAGTTCACACGGTTAGACAAACCATGCACTAACCATTCATTAGCCACTTACTAGGTAGACCCTCGCATATATTTCTCACACAATCTCCCTAACCATGATCCATCCAAGCTAGATCTACTACCTCAAGAGGACCATTGCGCACGGTTTGTCTGCATGGTTAGGCAAACCGTGCGTCGCCCGTGAAACTTCCATTTTCCCCCAAAACTACATACAAAGTTCTCCCAACTCTCTCATCCATCAACCTTAAAATTTATAACCATGAAAAGATTGAATTACAGGTTATATACCATAAATATAGGGTACTAAATTCTCCCTAACATTGGTCTTTCTATCCTCGGAAAGTAGAAAACATTCACTTTCATGAAAAAGTTCCGGCCACTGCTCTTTCATTTCCTTCTCGGGTTTCCAAGTCTTTTCCTGAATCTGACCATGCTGCCATAAAACCCACACTAGACCAATTCTTTTTCCACACAATACATTATCTTGCTTACCCAAAATCCTCATTGGGATATGTATCAACGAAGCATTCAGTTCTAGGTCGATGTGATCCCATCTGATCACATGGCCAGGATCAGGTTGATACTTTTTCAACTAAGATACATGGAATACATTGTGCAATGAACTGAATCACGGTGGTAATGACAACCGATATGCCACCTCTCCAATCTGTTCCAGTATCTCGAAATGGACAATGTATCTAGGATCTAACTTTCCCTGCTTCCCGAAACAACAATGTCCAAGCCTTGTAGATATCCTCAAGAAGTCATGATCACCCACAACGAACAACAATAATCTTCGATGGTGATCTGCATATGATTTCTAACAACTCTGAGCCATCTCCATCCTATTTATGATCAACTTGATCTTCTCCATTGTTTCTTGAACAAGGATCATCCTAACTAGTGATGTTTCACCTATTTCCACCCAGCATAGTGGAGAACGACAAGGACACCCATACAATTCTTTAAAGGGAGCCATATGTATTGAGGACTGATAACTGTTATTATATGATAACTCCACTAAGGGTAGATTCTCTTCCCATGAGCTACCAAAATACATTAGACAAACCCGAAACATGTCTTCCAATGTCTATATCATCCTCTCAGATTGGTCGTCTATCTGAGGATGATACACCATGATCATAGTCAACTGAGTCCCAAGGGATTTCTGTAAGGATTTCCAGAAATGAGATGTGAACCTCGAATCTCTATTTGAGACAATTGAAACTGGTATTCCATGCCTCTTTAATATTTTATGGATATATATTTTTGATAGATCCTCCATCGTATGAGTTTCACAAATAAGGATGAAAAGGACTGACTTGGTAAGACAATCCACTATCACCCAAATGGTACTATGTTTCCAGACTGTTATTGGAAGACCTGTAACAAAATCCATTGCTGTCTGATCCCATTTCCACACTGGGATAGGTAAATACTGCACCATTCTTATTGGATTCTGATGCTCTAATTTAACCTACTGACAATTTAAGCACCGAGAGAGAAACTCGACCACCTTTATTTTCATGATGTTCTACCAAAACCATGCCTTCAACGCCTTATAAATCTTTTGTGTACCTGGATGTATAGCCTATATCGAATGGTGGTAAGCATGAAAGAGTTGTTCATGAAAAGCCATAGGTACAACCATCCGATCTCTAAAGCACAAAACTGAACTCCCATCAAGTTTCCAGTGTTTGATGGTCTCCCCACCATTGAGTTTTGAACTCATAACCAGAAATTTTTCATCAAATGATTGTGTCTCTTTGAACATTTTACCAAATCAGAAACAAGCATAACATAATAGAAAATTGCGACATCACCTCAGTCTTCACATTCCACATGCATGTCTCCTAGGACCGACATCAACTTCCATTCATCTGAAGATTTTTTCTTCAATTGTGCATATGGATTTCTTCTCAATGAATCTGCTATTGAATTTTCTTTCCCTAGTGTGTACATCAAGTCAAAGTCAAAAATTTGGAGACATTCCATCCATATACTTTTCCTCAGATTCAAATATCGCTGTGAGAAAATGTGTTTCAAGCTTTTATGATCTATAAATACAGTGAATTTCTCACTAAATAATAATGACGCCAGGTCTTTAAAGCATGGACAACTTCCGCTAACTCCAAGTCATGTGTTGGGTCATTATTCTCATGAACCCTCAATTTCTTTGAACCATAAGAAACCACATGGTCTCCTTGCATGAGAACATAACCCAACCCTGATCCCAAAGCATCATAGTACACCACATACTACTATCCTGATTCTATAAAGATCAAGATAGGTGCTGATGTAAGATGAACTTTTAGTTCCTAGAAAGATTTCTGGCATTCCTCTATCCATTGGAATGGAGTATTCTTCTTTGTCAGAGCTGTTATTGGCGAAGCTAGTTGTGAGAAATAACACACAATACATTGGTAGTAACTAGCTAGACTAAGAAAAATTCATATCTTGAAGACATTCTTTAGTGGATTATAGGATATAATAACTTCTATCTTTTCAGGATCAATAGAAATTCAAAAATAACATGGCTAATAAAACGTACGTCTTGTATCCAAAAATCACACTTTGATTATTTGGCATACAAACTCTGATCTCTCAAGATTTGTAACAATGTTTCTAGGTGCTACTCATGTTCAACCCTTGTATTTGAATATACCAAGATGTCATCCACAAACACCACCACGAAAGAATCCATATATTTGTGAAATATCCGATTCATCAAAGACATGAAGACCGTTGGTGTATTCATTAGACCGAAAGGCTTGACTATATATTCGTAGTGGATATATCTGCTTCTGAAAGATGTCTTTGGAATATCCTCCTTCGGAACTCAAAATTGGTGATATCCAAATCACAAGTAAATTTTAGAGAACCATTGATCTCCCCTTAATTTATTGAACATATCATCAATGTGTGGAAGTGGATATCTGTTCTTTATCATAAATTGGTTAAGCTTATGATAATAACCACAAAGCCGAAGAGTTTCATCTGCTTCCTTCATGAACAAGACCAGTGCTGCCCATATAGACATACTTGGTAAAATGAAACCCTTTCTTTCTAGCTCCTCCAACTGCACTTTCAATTCCCTTAACTCTGTTGGTTCCATCCTATAAGACAGAATGGAAATAGGATTGTTCCCCGAAAGGAGATCAATCGTAAACTCCACTTACCCTATTGGTGGTAACCCTGATAATTTCTCAGAAAATACATCTCGAAATTGATACAAAACTACTGTAAAATTAATTTCCTTGATCTCTTCCATTGATTCCAAGGTCAATGCTGCCAAATGATAAGAGATCGGTCCCACCATTGGTGCCAACAAGCTCTTTTCCCCTTTCTTTACCATCCACTCTCCTCTGAAGAGATACTCGATGTTGTCCTCAGTTGCGAAACTGACTGTTCTCCTATAACAGTAGATGCGAGACTTAAAGGTTGTCAACCAATCCATACCCAGGATTACATCATAGAAATCCATGTACAACATCAAGAAGTTCCATTTCATCTCATCTTCATCAATAGTTATAACACATGCTCTACACACAAAGGCTTGACATTCTCTTTCACCGAGAGGAGTTTGTAGTTTTAAAATAGAAGGAATAATTTCCAAATTTAAACATATAAAATCAAAAACACAAGAAGAAATTAAAGAATTAGACGCACTAGTATCCAAGACCACTTTCACACGGGTAGAATTCAAAAGAATCATACCTCTCACCGTAGATTTTCCAGCTTGATCATCTAAAATCAACTGCTCAAATCCATAAAATTGTTTTTCCACTGCATTTTTCTCTTTGTTTCCTTACTGAGATTGACCTGGTTTAGGAGTCGCGGTATTCTTAGAATCACAATAGCTAGCTCTGCTCTACTGACAAGACTGATTCTGTTGTCCTCGCCCTGTCGAAGAATACGATTCTTGCGACGCCTGAGAAGTTTCTCGGGCACCTGACCTTGGATAAATGAGACAATAGCACTGAAGGTGCCCCATCTTATTGCAGTTATGGCATGTTCTAGGTTGTATCATACACTATCACTTTATGTGGTCAAGAGAACCACATTGAAAGAAACTTGCTTTACTATGGGGTTGTGGAGGAAGGTTCATTGATCTAGCCGTCGAATTCTGATTTCCACTTCCACCTTGGAAATAAGTGACCCTTTTCCGCTTGTTCCCAGTGATTGAGTTCCCACTATTTACTATAGGTATCATCATAACTCCTCCCACAGATCCTGAGATATTACATTCAACCATAGTCACTCTATTCACTATCTCTGTATAATCCGTAATACAGAGTACTGCAATCTTCGACCGAATCTCCTACCGCAACCTCAATTCGAAGATGTGTGCCTTCAAGGATTAACTTGCCACAACATTAGGTGAAAAGGACACTAAATTCATGAATTTAGTCTCATACTCTGTGATAGAGAGACTGTCTTGTTTCAGGCTGAAAAATTTCATCGTTTTCTAGATCTTGAATGTGTGAGGATATAATTTTTTATTAAACAATTCTTCAAAATCCTCCCATGTGAGGACTTCATCCAATTTAGCCTGCACTGCTAAATCCCACCACTATCTTGAAAGATCTTCGATCATATATGTCACCATCTTGACCTTTATCTCTACCAGTGTGCCGATGAAATCGAAGATATGATTCATCTTACTTAGCCACACCTCCACCTTTTTGAGTTCATCATAGCCCTGAAAGTTAGGTGGATTGTTCTTCATGAACTGGATGGTATGGTCCATATGAATTGGCTCATTCCTCTGGTTCCCCATATCAAAAACTTGAAAATCTTGGACAATACTCTAAACCATCTCTTGGTTCACCCATGGTTAAGGTACAACCACATTCTTCGCAGATTCTTCAGGATGATTTCGACGATGCTTACCAGGTGCCATTTTCTAAACCAACAACAAGCTCTGTTAATCTCACTCTCTGACAACTGATGGATTAGCATTTAAAATTATATCACATCAACTATCACAATATTGTTTTCCAAAATAAACTTTTCTATTCCAAACATTTTTGAAACATTCATTCATGATTTTAAAAACCAAACCATTTTCAAAATACACCAAATATCCTTGTTTCAAAATATTTCATTTGAAAACAAATTATACATTTTTCAAAAAATTTCACCTTGAACAAAATAATAAATCATTACTGGAGATGAAATATGAAATCATAGTGGGAAGTCATTCCTCTAAAATGCATGCCATGCTCATCTCATTGTCTAAACCCATGACAATGATATTTCAAGATCCTAGAAGTGTCTCCAAACACTCATTTACCCAACTCCCTAGTAGCTTCAAGTTCAACATAAAGGGTTAGCTACATTCTTTTATGCTATACATTTCATGTTCAAAAAATACTACTCCTTTCTAAGATTCCAACCCCAGGAATAGACAAGAAGGAATTTCAACTCCAAGACTAAAAAAATTGATAACTAATAGTTAGGAAAGGACTGAACAAGATGATAACATTTATACCACAAAGGAAGGACCATACTAATACCATTTGTAATGAACCGCTCATTCCAATTATCTTGAGAGCACAATGAGTCATTACTTGGCCTTAAGCGACATCCTAAAGATGCCAAAGGCTGGAAATAAATGCCGAAGGGTTTCAAATACAAGTGGGGGACGATTTTTCCTTTAATAAATAAACCAATAAACCAAAAAACCATAACAAAACCATTCACTAAATGATGCACGAAAAAAATAAAGACAACTAAACAACTTCGTGTATCTAAAAACCACATCAAAGTGTGATACAACGGAAGATCAAACAAGTATCAAATTACAAAAAAAATAAACAACTAAAGACTCTCAAGAGACCACGAGCCTCCATGCTCTATGAGCTCTAATCTCCACAATCACCAAACAACCCAAGTATCATGAGGTAGTTCCAAAAATGTGGGAAATGTTACCTTTACCCCTATCTTGGAAGATAACATCTGCAAAAGCACCAAAGTGACAAAGAAGGGGTGAGTATAAAACTCATAAGGTTTTCCCAAAATACTTCCTTACTCACACCACTAGGATAGAAAAGTTAGCCACATTATATAAAACAGTTTATTTAAAACAATTTACCAAAATAGTTTATAACCAAATATAAATGTTAGGTCACATAGGGCCAATTACCCTGAAGGGGGGGGGGGGGGGGGTCAGGGTATGACATATTTAAACCTCTACCCCTTTGGATCTTGTTTCTCTATTAATAAAAAATATCATCTCTCTCTTTCCATTAGAAATGTATAAATAGAAATTAAATCACACACAAGACACAATAATGTTTACCTGGTTCACCCTCACTGGGCTACGTCCAAGGAGCACACACCAGCGATCTGCCAATATACCAAATCCACTATAAGCGCACTATTTTTGTAACACCCCAAGGTTTTGAAAGTAAATATATAATGCGATTTTATAATCTATCCATTAAACACAACTTTGCCTCTTCTATGTTTTTAATTTTGAAAAATGGTCATCTAGAGTTGTGTTCAGTAAATCATTTGGAGTCTGATAGAACAAACTTGATTTTTAGTGAATAGTAACATACCCATATGAATAGTAATATGAATAGTAATATGACCATTATGAATAGTACATAATAATACTATTTTATTTTATTAAGGCAATAAGATAATGATATCTTAATTAGTTTTTCAATGAGAAATAAAACTAATTGCACTTTAAGATTGTTATTTTTCAAATTAACTATGACTTTATTTAAAAATTAAATTAATAATATTTATAAAATTATTTTTGAAAAATTTATTTCACTTTTTAATTCTACATGTCGAAAATTGGTTTGGTTGAATTTTGGGAATTTTTCTGAAACAGTTGATTTTTCAGTGAATAGTAAAAAATATAGTTTTTAGTTTTGGTGTGTTTATGACATCATTAATGATGTAATAATGATGTCATAAATCTGGTCGACTTGTGTATAGTTAAATAAGATGTGAGGTGTCCCAAGTGGAAAATAACATGGGAAAATACCACGGGAAAGCCCATGGTTTTGCAAATACCACCAATGAGGTGTCCCTTGGAAATTATTAAAATAATCCCTCACTTTTCCTATAAATACCAAATATTCCCTTCATTGAATTCATTACCAATTCTCACTCAACAAATATCTAGCCTCATTACCTTTATAGTCATCCTCCCAAGATTTCCTCAAGCCCCCAAGGTCCCAACCTTCAAGTTCTAAGGGTTACTCTACAAGGTAAGAAAATTCTCAATTTCTTTCTTTTTCCTTTCAAGTTCTCTTTTATGTGGTATATCTTTCAAGTTTTTATACCATGTTATTATTTTTCTTATTATTACTGATCTACTCTATATTATGATTAATTTCTGGATAGGTGACCCTTGTAACCTCTCTTTTTAATATTTTCTAAAACCATGTTGCGTAGCCGTTAGGCTGCCAATGTTTTGTAAGCAATTTCAAAATTATTCTTTTATTTTGAGTTATTTATTTATTATTTCTTCATCTCTTCTTACCCAATAGGAATGAAATATCTAGAATCTTGTATATTCTGTATGTTCCCATTTTCATGAGAAATTCATCATCAATCTTCTTCTTTTCCCCCACTTGTTCAAGGAATTAAAAACATTGTCTGTGATGTGTCGAATTACCAACATCGTAGGCGATGTGATTTCAATTTGAATTAATTCTTTCAAGTCTGGTCATGAAACCATTTATATGGTTGAACCAGGTTATAATATATGTGTTATGACTCACCCATGGTTCTTTAATTCTTTGGTACTCATGGTTCTAATTTATAAAACAAAATGAGGTTGTTATTATCAAAGAACCACTAAAACGATATAAACGAACATCATTAATGTTCCAACTAATGAATCATCATCATGGTATATAACCCAAAATCATTATAAAATCATTTATTTATCCATAATTTATTTAATAATATGTATTAATAATTATGGATGTTTAACCATGTTTCAAATGAACTTCCATTCATGGAAACAAGTAAACGAACCATGAAAACCAAAGGAGAAAATGCTTCCAAAACATGAAAATTGAATCAATTGAACCCATATAAAAGGCCATGAATGAACCTAACAAGGTTATACTAAATAAATTAAATGTATAGGAGGTTATGGAACTATTAATTAATGAAGCTAAATTTGATTATTCAGGTCATTAAAACAAATAAAGAACACACTCGAGCATAAGGTAAGGGGTTTCTCATCTCACTTTCATTTCTGTGAGATTTACATTGTTCGCCAATTATTCATTATAATTTGTATATGTGTACTTCCATTTGATATATAATAACATGATTCTATTTATATTCATGTTACTCAATGATTCACTTGATGGTTATTAAGTTCTGGTCATACGGTTCGACCGATTACTTTGTGGTAAGGGACTTTGTCTAGCTGTCGTTTTCGTTGTGACTATCTTTGTATTGTGCACCTAATAATCCTTATGTGGTGTACCTAATGACAATTTGAGATCAATTTTTATTTTAAATTATATTTATATTAAATATACATAATCTCATGTCATGGATATGTTTTTTTTCTAAACTGTATACCATTTTACATACGGTGTTTATTTGGAAAGTTATTTTAATTATGGAAATATTGATGAATCTTTATACTCTACTATATATGGATATTGAAAGGGAATATTTATCTTGTATTGAATCAATTTATAAAGAATTATTTGGACATGCAGTGGTGGTTGGGGCCTTCTATAGCCCCTATATGCATCGGTAGGTCTCACGAGACAAAACAGTTTGGAGACAAACCCTTCGAGTTTGTTTCCAAAAATCAGAAGGGTTTCTACCCATAAAACTAAACCGTTTTTACGGTATTATGGTTTCATATGCCAGATAAAAAATTTAAAATTAATAAGAATTATCTTTATTCATTATCAGTTATTATTATTATCCATGAGGTTTTCACTATGAAAAAATCTATGGATGAAGTTTCATTCTCAGTTTATTAATGGAATTAGTTGTTCATTTATTCACTATGCCATATTGATTATGTCAGATTGATTGTGATTAACTTATTATTGTACTCATGCTTACGATATTTGTAACCCTTACTGAGAATTTGAGCTCACCCCTTTCATTGTCTACCTTCAACAGGTGATGAAGAGAAGATATTTTATTGAGTTCCTGGGGATGTTGTTTTTAATTTTTGTTATGTATTGTATTTTGTAAACTTTTCCAATGTAATTTGAGTAACATCTATGTATCTAGTTTCTTCAAGACTATTAAACTGATCGTTCCATTGGAATTTTCATTCTTTCTAACCATGCCAATATCATAAGTAATGTATCGGATCCAGCCTAGAGGGGTCGGGGTGTTATAGTTGGTATCAAAGGAAGTTTAGCAGAAAACATGGAAACTAGAGTAGGAAATGTATAGTAGGGAACGAATCCCTAAGGTAGTATCTAAGGATTAACATATAAGAATGTCCTATTATTTTGGTAAGGAATAAATTATGTGGATATTTTAAGCAATATGTCCCTATCTAGATATGAGCAGGTAGAGGCGGCTCTGACACAGATGTATCTAGGGGTAAAACCCAAAAACACTACTTTAAGCTAGACTCGAACAGGAACGGGTGCATGATAACAGACCTTGCTACACTCTTGGTTATGAAACTCCTAGGGGATATTATTAAGATAATTCATATTTTCTTTACAAACCATTATGAATGAGTTAATGTAAATTTTTCCCCAGAGGAACCTTGTTTATAAGATTAGCTATGTATAAAATTTCAATCTATGTTGAGTGATTTTATATTTGAGATTCATAAACTAATCTAGTATATCCAATTATTTAGAAATGGCGTCTAATGGAAGAAGGGGAATCAATACTCGTGGGCAAGGTAGGGATCTCCCTACTGAGAAAGTCAACACAGTCAACGTTGGAGCAGATCAAATCATGACCATATTCGGATAAATTACTCAAGTTGTAACGAATAACCATTTAACACCTGTGTTGGATCATTTCATGTGGCAGAAGACCCTATATTTCAGCGGGACTACTAATACAGTGGTTGCTGAGCAATGGATCAAGTCCCTTGAAATGATATTCATGGCGTTAAGATACAATGAAAATAAAGAGGTAGTACTGGCAGTATATTGTCTCAAGGGAGATGTTGATCAATGGTGGTCCTTGATTCAAAATACCATAGAGGAAGAAGAGATAGAGGATATGGAATGGAGGACTTTTAAGGAAATATTATTTGAAAAATATTTCCCTCATGAGCAACAAACTGAAATAAGAGGAAATTCCTTGACTTGAAACAAAGGGAAGAAAACAATGTTGTAGAGTATGAGGCTACCTTCACAAGGCTATCCAGGTATGTCATGGATTATGTACGTGACTCAGCATACAAGATTGGTCATTTATCTGAAGGTCTTAATCCAATTCTACGAAGGGCACTGGATTCTCAATTATTTTCATCATACGATGAAATTGTATCAAGTTCCATCAAAACAGAGAAGTAATTTTCTAGATAAATTTTTTTCAAAGGAAACCAAGATAAGAAGCGGTATTTTGATAACAAAGGAAAAGGAGAAGAACCAAATAAGAGCAAGATAATGAATAGTTTCCAATTATGCGAGAACTGTGGAGAGAATCATCTCGGGAAATGCTTGAAAGGCATGGGAGTCTGCTATTACTGCGGAGAAAAGGGTCATCGATCTAATGAATGTAAGAGGAAGAAACTATTCAATGATATTCAATGATAAAATTGTAGAGAGATGGGACACTATGAAAATGAGTGTCCTAAGCGCCAAGGAAACATGCCCAAGAAAAAGCCAAGAGACAAGGGAGAGCCTATGCGATTACAACCGCGGAGGTTGAAGTTCCTAGTGACTTGGTGGCAGGTAATTTAATTATTTACTCAAACATAGCCAACACTTTATTTGATTCTGGATCATCACATTCATTTATATCCTCTCAGTTTTCCAAGAAAATTAGATATGTCCAATTTGATTTAAGAAAGGAGTTTTCAGTCAAAACTCCCATGGGATGTATCATTGCAACAAAGGCATGTCGACTAGTCCCCCTCCAAACACCAAAAAGTGATTTAGTTGCTAACCTTATCATCATACCCATGACTGAATTTGATATAATTCTTGGTATGTATTGGCTGTCAAATTATGATGTGAAGATTTATTGCAAGAAAAAGGAAGTTACATTTTTTGAAAATGGTATAGAATCCCTTATCTTTAGGGAAGAAACTTCGCCACCTAATTCTTATCTAGAACCACCCCCAGTAGCTCTATTGAATGAAATACTTGGAGATGAAGATATACCAATATCTATGGTATAGGAAAGAAATATTCAAATTGAAGATGTGCACATAGTGAAAGAGTACATTGATGTATTTCCAGAGGATTTACCTGGACATCCTCCAGAGCGGGAAGTTGAGTTCTATATTAATTTAATTCCTAATGCAAGACCTATATCAAAGACTCCCTATATAATGGCCACTGTAGAATTAGTAGAGATAAAGAAACAATTAGAGGATTTGAGTGAAAAAGGATTTATTCAACCTAGTGTTTCTCCATGGGGATCCCCTGTCCTCTTTATCATGAATAAAGATGGATCCATGAGGCTTTGTATTGATTATAGGGAAATCAATGCTATTACAATAAAGAATAAGTATCCTATACCCTGGATTGATGATTTATTTGAACAAAATCATGGAGATCAATAATTTTCAAAGATTGACCATTGATCCAGATATCATCAACTACGTGTGAGGAAGGAAGATATTCCGAAGACAACATTTCGAACCAGGTATGGGCATTATGAGTTTACAGTGATGCCTTTTGGACTGAAAAATTCACCCTCTATTTTCATGGATTTAATGAATAGAGTTTTCAAGGAATATATTGATAACATTGTTGTGGTATTCATCGATGATATCCCGATATACTCAAAAAGCTATTAAGACCATGATGATCATTTACGAACTATTCTGAAAACTGTTAGAAGAAATCAATTATATGGGAAGTTTAGAAAGTGCGAATTCTGGCTTCAGTCAGTTTCTTTTTTAGTCCATATTGTCTCTAAGGATGGAATCCTAGTTGGTCCTTCAAAGACAAAGGAAATCCAGGAATGTCCTTCGCAAACAAACATAACTGAGGTACGCAGTTTTATTGGATTAGCAGGTTATTATCGGCATTTCATGCAGAATTTTTCCTAACTAGCTAACATGCTAACAAAGATCACACGTAATGGGGTTAAATTTGCTTGAACAAAAGATTGTGAAGAATGTTTTGAAGAACTGAAGAGAAGATTAGTCAATGATCCTATATTGACTCTACCATTGGGGAATGACGAGTTTGTTATTTATAGTGATGCTTCAAAGAAAGGACTTGGCTGTGTCCTTGTGAAAAATGATAAGGTTATTTATTATGCATCACGACAGATAAAAGTTCATGAGAAAAAATATCCTACTAATAATCTTGAGTTAGCTGCTGTAATCTTTGCTTTGATGATATGGAGACATTATCTCTATGGTGAGAAATGTGAGATTTATACTGATCACAAGAATTTGAAGTATATTTTATCACAGAAAGAACTCAACACGAGGCAAAGGAGATGGCTTTAACTACTCAAGTATTATGATTTCATGATACACTACCACCCGGAGAAGGCAAATAAGGTGGTATATGCTTTGAGTAGAAAGGATTATGGAGTTTTGAAAAAGATGAGAGTTAAAAGGGGTCCTATTTTCATGGATCTAGTAAAGATGGATATGGGAATAACCATGGAAGGTGAAACATCAATGCTTTTTCAAATGGTTTCCAAAACATATTTACTAGAAAGGATAAAAAGTTCTCAAGATGATGATAAGGAGTTTCAAAAGAAGATTAAAGATGTGAATGATGGGAGATTGAGTGAATTCGTATATGAAGATGAAAATTTGAAAATTGGGAAGATACTTTGTGTTCCCAATATACTTGATCTAAAAAGGGAATTGTTGGATGATGCTCATAGTTCCAATTTCTCTATACACCCTGGAAGGACAAAGATGTATAGATATTTGAAGGAACATTTTTGGTGGGACAACATAAAGAGGGAGATTGCTGATTTTGTGTTAAGATGTATGGTTTGTCAACAAGTGAAAGCTGGAAGGCAAAAACCTGGAAGATTATTGAAACCTCTTCCCATACCTGAGTGGAAATGGGATAATATCATGATGGACTTTGTCATGGGACTACCAAAGACTCCTAGAAGGAATGATGCAATATGAGTCATTGTTGATCGGCTTACCAAGTCAGCATATTTTCTTGCTATAAGAGAAGATCTACCACTGGAACTTCTAGCAAGAATATATATTAATGAAGTTGTGAGACTTCATGGAGTACCCCTATTGATTGTTTCTGATTGTGATCCACGTTTTACCTCAAGATTCTGGAAAAGTCTTCAGAAGGCCCTAGATACCGATTTTCATTTGAGCACTACCTACCACCCACAAACTGATGGACAATCAGAACAGACTATTCAAACATTGGAAGACATGTTGAGGTATTGTTCACTTGATTTTCAAGGCATGTGGGATTAGTATTTACCTCTCGTGGAATTTTCCTACAACAATAGATTCCATTCAAGTATTAAGATGACACCCTATGAAGCATTATATGGGAGGAGATTCTGTACACCAACTTACTAGGATGAAGTTGGTGAAAGAAAGCTCGTGGGCCCAGAACTTGTTTAAGAAACAACGGAAAAGGTGAAGATTATCCAGAACCATATAAAAATAGCTCAAAATAGGCAAAAGAGTTATGCAGATAACCGAAGGAATGATTTGGAGTTTCAAGAAGGAGATCACATTTTCTTAAAGGTATCTCCATGGAAGGGTATTATACGATTTGGTAAGAAGAGAAAGTTAAGTCCCAGGTACATCAGACCTTTTGAAATTCTAGACCTAATTGGAGTTGTAGCTTACCATTTGGCAATGCCGCCAAGTCTCTCCATGGTTCACAATGTGTTCTACGTGTCAATGTTAAGAAAGTACATGCCAGAACGAACACATGTACTCACTTATGAAGAAGTAGAACTTGAGACAGATCTATCTTATTGTGAAGAGACTATCAAGATTCTTGATACTAAAGAACAATTATTGAGAAATTGGACAACTTGTCTGGTAAAGGTTCTATGGAGGAAGCAACATGGGAGCCTGAGGAGCTTATGTTAAAGACATACCCGAATCTTTTTAGGTAATATTTTGTGAATTTCAAGGATGAAATTTTTGTAAGGAGGGGAGAATGTAACACCACAAGGTTTTGAAAATAAATATAGAATGAAATTTTATAATCTATCCATTAAACAAAAATTTGCCTCTTCTATGTTTTGAATTTCAAAAAATGGTCGTCTAGAGTTGTGTTCAGTAAGTCATTTGGAGTCTGATAGAACAAACTTGATTTTTAGTGAATGTAACATACACATATGAATAGTAATATGAATAGTAATATGACCCTTATGAATAGTAAATAATAATATTATTTTATTTTCTTAAGGCAGTAAGATAATGAGATCTTAATTAGTTTTTCAATGAGAAACAAAACTAATTGCACTTTAAGATTGTTATTTTTCGAATTAACTATGAATTTATTTAAAAATTAAATTAATAATATTTAGAAAATTATTTTTGAAAAATGGATTTTACTTTTTAATTCTACATGTCAAAAAATGGTTAATGTGAATTTTGAGAATTTTTCTGAAATAGTTGATTTTTCAGTGAATAGTAAAAAAAATACTATTTTTAGTTTCTGTGTGTTTATGACATCATTAATGATGTAATAATGATTTCATAAATCTGGTAGACTTTTTTATAGTTAAATAAGATGTGAAGTGTCCCAAGTGGAAAATACCATGGAAAAATACCATGAGAAATCCCATGGTTTTGCAAATACCACCCATGAGGTGTCCCTTGGAAATTATTAAAATAATCCCTCACTTTTCCTATAAATACCAACTCTTCACTTCATTGAATTCATTCCCAATTCTCCCTTAACGAATCTCTGGCCTCCTTACCTTTATAGTAGTCCTCCCAAGTTTTCCAAAAGCCCCCAAGGTCCCAACCTTCAAGTTCTAAGGGTTACTCTACAAGGTAAGAAAATTCTCAATTTCTTTCTTTTTTCCTTTCAAGTTCTCTTTTATGTGGTATATCTTTCAAGTTTCCATACCATGTTCTTATTTTTCTTTTTATTATTTATATAATCTATATTATTATTCATTTCTGGATAGGTGACCCTTGTCCCTTATCCTTTTAATATTTTCTAAAACCATGTTGTGCAGCCGTTAGGCTGCCGAATTTTTGTAAGCGATTTCAAAATTATTCTTTATTTTGAGTTCTTTTTTCTATTATTTCTTCATATCTTCTTACCCAAGAGGAATTAAATATCCAGGATCTTTTATATTCTAGATGTTCTCATATTAATGAGAAATTAATCATCAATATTCTTCTTTTCCCCACTTTTTCAAGGAACTAAAAACATTATCCTTGATGTGTCGAATTACCGACATCGTAGGCGATGTGATTTCAATTTGCATTATTTCTTTCAATTCTGGTCATGAAACCATTTATATGGTTGAACCAGGTTATAATATATGTGTTCTGACTCACCCATGGTTATTTAATTCTTTTTTACTCATGGTTCTAATTTATAAAACAAAATGAGGTTGTTATTATCAAAGAACCACTAAAATGATCTAAACGAACATCATTAATGTTATAACTAATGAATCATCATCATGGTATATAACCCAAAATAATTATAAGATAATTTATATCTCCATAATTTCTTTAATAATATGTATTAACAATTCTGGATGTTTAACCATGTTTCAAATGAACTTCCATTCATGGAAACAAGTAAACGGACCATGAAAACCAAGGGAGAAAATGCTTCCAAAACATGAAAATTCAACAATTTGAACCCATAGAAAGGGCCATGAATGAACCTAATAAGGTTATAATGAATAAATTACATGTATATGATGTTCTGGACTTATTAATTAATGAATCTAAATTTTATTATTCAGGTCATTAAAACAAACGAAGAACACACTCAAGCATAAGGTAAGGGGTTTCTCATCTCACTTTCATTTCTGTGAGATTTCCATTGTTCGTCAATTATTCATTATATTTGGTATATTTGTACTTCCATTTAATATATAATAATATCATTCTATTTATATTCATGTTATTCAATGATTCACTTGATGGTTATTAAGTTCTAGTCATACGGTTCGATCGATTACATTGTGATAAGGGACTTTGTCTCGACTGCCATTTTCGTTGTGACTATCTTTGTATTGTGCACCTAATAATACTTATGTGGTGTACCTACTGCCCATTTGAGATCAGTTTTCATTTGAAATTATATTTATATTAAATATCCATAATCTCATGTCATGTATATGTTTTTTGTCTAAACCGTATACCATTTTACATTTGGTGTTTATTTGGAAAGTTATTTTAATTATGGAAATATTGATGAATCCGTATACTCTACTCTATAAGGATATTGAAAGGGAATATTGATCTTGTATTGAATCAATGTATAAAGAATTATTTGGACATGTAGTGGAATGTGGGGCCTGCTATATCCCCTTGATGCATCGATAGGTCTCATGAGACAAAACATTTTGGCGACAAACCCTTCGAGTTTGTTTCCAAAAATCAGAAGGGTTTCTACTCATAGAACTAAAATGTTTTTACAGTATTATGGTTTCATGTGCTAGATACATTAAGTCCAATTAATAAGCATTATCTTTATTCATTATCAGTTATTATTATTATCCATGAGGTTTTCACTATGAAAAAAATCTATGGATGCGGTTTCATTCTCAGTTTATTAATGGCATTACTTGTTCATTTATTCACTATTCCATATTGATTATGTCAGATTGATTGTGATTCACTTATTATTTTACTAATGCTTCCGATATTTGTAACCCTTACTGAGCGTTTGATCTCACCCCTTTCATTGTCTACCTTCAACAGGTGACGAAGAGAAGATCTTTTATTGAGTTCCTGGGGATGCTGTTTTTAGTTTTTGTTATGTATTGTATTTTGTAAACTTTTACAATGTAATTTGAGTAACATATATGTATATAGTTTCTTCAAGGATATTAAAATGATCGTTACTTCAGGATTTTCATTCCTTCTAACCATGCCAATATCACAAGTAATGCACCGGCTCCAGCCTAGAAGGGTCGGGGTGTTACAATTGTTTACAATTTTCGAAGCAGAATCACCATCCCTTCTGGTTTAAAACCAATCACAATATGAAATCTCACTGCTCTCTCAACTGAAGTGTGCTCACTACACTTTCAGAAGATCCACTCACAGTTTATAGACCTGTATGTCTCTTAAATTGAATTAATACCTGCATCCTCAACTATATGTAGATTCTATATTGAAGTTATACTTTCATCCACAGATGAATACCACTTTACCACATAATTGAACTGGGAAACCTCAAATTTTATGAAAATCCCTTAATATTACCTCCACATAATTACCTTTCCTTGCACGTAAAATATTTCTTTTTTTGCATGCAATCCCAACTCTACTTTTCATGCTAACTCAATAATTTTGCACAACCTTCAATTTACGTGAAATGTTAATTTTTACGGACAAAATCAATTTTTACGTGCAACACAAACTTTTTCACACAACTCCCTTTGCGTGTTTTTACGCGCATCAAAGCTCAGATATTCTCTAAGTCTTGAGATTATTCAAATGAGGGGGGTCACCTCATATTTATAGGTAAACACAACCCCTGTGTGAAAAAACCTCCTTGAGTGCATAATCCTATTCAATCGCAAAAAAAAACATCTTTTGCGTAACATTGTATTTCACACACTGCTCCAATATTTCACGCACCTCATACATTTGCCAATTTTTGAGCTTCTGATCTCAAAAGAACCCTTGCACGAAAAACTCCATTCCTATATTTCACGCACCACTCCAATATTTCGCGCACCTTCCTTTTCCAAAAACATATAACTCCATTTTCAAATTTTTAGGCCAAAAATTTTGGTAAACACTGTAAAATGGTGCCACCTTGTATCTACTCTTTTTTTATTGCCTCCAGATCATCCATTCCTTTTTCTTGGTTCTTCTATCAATCACGGATTGTCAACAACATCTCCTGAACCTGAAAATCACCATAGATGCCCCATTTTTCAACAAAATGAACTTTGTGATCTTCTTTGTCAACAAACACAACATGGAGGCCCGCTTTGTCAACAAACACAATATCCTCAAAAATACTTCAATGCTGACTTGGGGGATTTTTTCTCAATAATATCCTTCTTTGGGTTTGTTGAAAACTCTTCCATAAAATGGCACCACATTAAAAATTCAAACACCATCCACCTATTACAATTGTGATAGTGATCAAGGATTCAATCAACACATACTCTAATCCCACATGAGCATTGCTCGGCGTGAGAAACAAGAGTAAATGAAAATTACATCAATGAATCACTTCATTTCTGACACCAAATTTTTGATACCAAACTGATACCAATTACTGATTGCTGGAAACCTTCTGACAACATTCCAACACCACTCTTCTTCTTTTATCACTATACTCAGCTATCATGATATCTATTATTTGATTGATCACTTCTAGCATCATCAGATTTAAAACACCCCATGTCTGCTTACAGCCTCAACTCCTCTTCAGCTTTCAACTCCCCCTATCTCGCTGATCCACTTGTCAGATTCACCCTGTATATTTCATGATTTCTCAAATATCCACATTGTACCCCTAGAACAATAACTGTTTCTCCCCCTTTGTCAACAAACCCAAAGATAACTCCTTTTCAGTCTCTAACAGGGTAAGAACACATATCAGTACATTAGGGAAAAACACATCATACCTCAGGGAGGGGGGGGGGGGTTCTACATCCACACATTTTCATTTGTGGGGACTGGAATGGACTCCCAAAGCCATTTGATGTCTCTTAAAATCTTCCTTGGGTAAGGTCATTGTCAGAATGTCTGTAAACTGTAGCTCTGTAGGCACATACTCCAGCTTCACTAGTCCTTGCTCCACCTTCTCCTTGATAAAATGATATTTGATATCAATTTGCTTTGTAATTGTGTTATAGAATGCATTTTTACTAATATTTATAGCACCCAAATTATCACACTAAATTCATATCGGAGATTGCATGACCACACCCATGTCATCAAGCTGCTACTTCATCCATAATAGTTGTGTGCATGATTGTGTGGCTGTAATGTACTCATCTTCTGTGGTGCTCAGTGAAATTAAATATTTTTTCTTGATTAAACAAGAAATACACAATCCACCAAGATAGAATGCACCTCCTGATGTTGATTTTCAATCATCTGTTGATCCAGTCCAATCTGCATCTCTATATCCCAATAACTGCTGTTGAGTTTTGTCACTGTACCACAAGCCGAAATCCATTGTGCTCTTGATATACCAAAGTATTATTTTCACTGAAAGAATGTGGATTTACTTGGGATTTCTTTGATAACACACTACTTGGCATGGGGTGAAAAAAATATCAGGTCTTGTCATTGTCAGGTACAATAAACTTCCAATAACTTGCCTGTATTCTGTAAGATTAACTTCCTTTCCATCATCATCTTCTGATAATTTCATCTTGGTTAAAACCATAGTTTTCATCTCCTTGGAATATTCCATTCCAAATATTATTAGAACCTCCTTATCATACTTGGATTGAGAAATTAATGTGCCATTCCTTCCTTGTGCTACCTATAAACCAAGAAGAAATGTCAGTTTTCCAATCATTATCATTTTGAACTCACTTTTCATGAATTCAGAAACCGTCTTCACTGAGATTCATTTGATCCTCCAAATATTATGTCATTGACATAAACCAAAACAATAATCCTTTTATTAAAATCGTTTCTGAAATAAATATTGTAATCAAATCCACCATGTTGGAAACCAATCTTCTTAAAATACTAATCAAGCCTCGAGTACCATGCTCTTGGTGCTTGTTTCAGCCCATATAGCACTTTCTTCAACCAACACACTTTTTTCTCATCTTCATGAATGAGAAAACCATATGGATGCTTGATATACACTTATTACTCCAGAACCCCATTTAAGAATGTAGATTTGACATCCATCAGGAACACTTTGAACTTCCATTGCACTACAATGGCTAGGAATAATCTGATTGTCTCCAACATTGCAACCGGTGAAAATGTCTCATCAACATCTATTCTGTATATTTGGGAATATCCTTTTCACACTAGTTTTGCTTTTTTTATAATCACTATTAAATATTCATTCATCTTGTTGCGATAGACCCATTTAGTCCTGATGAAATTTTTATCTTCTAGCCTTGAAACAATCTCCCATGTCTGGTTATTCTCAATCTGATCTAGTTCTTCATTCATAGCCTGAACCCAGTTTTCATCTTTAGTTGCATCAGAAAAGCATTTAGGCTCTACCTAAGATAGGAAAGATGACTGCTGCAGTGATTTAATTCTTCTTGTCTGAACTGGATCTGACTGATCACCAATGATATTCTGCCTATCAATTTCAGCTCAACTCCTTGGATTTTGTGCAGATGCATATTTTTCATCCTCATTCTCATCATCAGTGTCTTCTTCTAAATCAGCATTGGTCACTTATTCTCCTCCTGTTTTACTTTCCATTTCATCACTTTCATCAATAAACTATTCACTGTGTTTTTGAGTATTCTCTTCATTTTCCACAATAGTGAAATCATTGCTCTGAACTAATTTTCCCAAACTATTGTTAAAGCATTTGTATGCCTTTCCTTTTCCTGAGTATCAAAGGAATATCCTCTCATCTCCATGCGACTCAAATATCCTATGTTTCTCCTTGTTGAGGATAAAGAACTTACTTCTAAAGATTCAAAAGTATTTCACTATTGGCTTCTTTCCATACCACATCTCATACGGAGTCTTTCCTTCATTTGGACATAATAGAGCTCTATTAGAAATGTAGACTGATGTCAACACTGATTCCTTCTAGAACTTCTCGAGTAGGTCGTTTTCTATAAGCATCATTCTGTCCATGTTGTTGATTATCCAATTTCTCCTTTCAACCACTCCATTTTTTTGGGGAGTTCTCACTGAGGAAACTTGATTCCTTATCTCACATTTCTCAAGATATTCTTCCACCTAACTATTTGTTAATTCTATGCCATTATTAGTATGAAACTTCTGAATTTTCTATCAAAGAATCCTTTCTCACTCCCTCCAGTACTTCTTTAAGTAGCTAAAAACATCAGACTTATGGGAAATAACAAATACGCATTCCATTCTACTATAGTCATCAATGAAAAGAACGTAGTACCTATTTTCATCAATTTATTTTGGTGTGATAGTCCCACAAACATCAGTATGCACCAATTAGAGCACTCTTGTTGCCTTCTTTTCCTCTTCCTTATACATCTTTCTAATGATCTTCCATTGTTGGCATGCATCACATGTGTGATAACGATCTCGTGATAGCTTAGGGAGGTCTCTAGCTATATCACACTTTACCAAATCTTCTAGGGATGGCTGGCATAGATGAACAAGTCGTTTATTCCACAACTTTTTTCCCCCTTCTTATCTAGATAAAAAGCACATATCGTCTTCTACACTTACCAGGTAGAGATTACCATTTATTATTTTTCCCTATAGGATCATTGTACCATATCTTCTCTGGACGACACACATCTTCTTGGTAAATTGTATATAATGATCCGAGTCACACAATTGACTGATGCTGAGAAAATTGTGTCTGAGACCTTCTATAACCAAGACATCAGCACATCTTATTTCTTTAACCCCAAAACTGGCCTTTCCCGATCCAATTATTTTCAGCCCTTAATTGTTTCCAAACTTGAAAACTCACTCTATCATATTATATGCTTATAACCAGATCCTTATTGCATGTCATGTGAGACATGAAAACAATATCAAGGATCCATACACTATAATGGTATGATGCTTTAAGGTAAATTTAATAAACCACTTCCTTCTATTCTCTCTTCTTCTTTGTCAATATTTTTGTCTTCACACTCATAATAGATTGAGACTTCTGATCTTTCTTAGAGTACGATGGACCAACATCATCTTGAAAAGATGCAAATATATTTTTCATTTTCAACTCACTTGTTGGTTCATTGAATAGATTCTTGTGGAAATTCTGATTCTGCTTGGGAACATTCCTCTGCATGGTTGATGTGTAATATCTATCCATGTGACCAAATCCTCCGTACCAAAAATAGTGTCCTTTAAAAAATGTTCTAGAGAACTATTCTCTATTTTGTTTCCACATCTATTCTTGTGCCCTTCGGTATCTCCTAGCTATAGAACACACACTATATGAGTGTCCCATATTTCCACAGTAATAAAACCTGATGAAAGGTTCATTCTTGTGTGTCACTTATATACTTCTAGTTGTCCCTTGAGTTCTTTGAATTTTCTGATTCTGCTTTGTACCCACATCAGTTTTCATCCTCAGAATGGGCGCTTGCAGTATGACTTCAACCCTGACTGCTTTCTATTTTTTATCAAGCCCCAAATTATCCTTAACATCTAAGATCGATTGCTACTTATTTCCTATTGAACTACTAGGATCCACTTTCATCTTTTCAGTCTTCTGAATGATATGCTTTCCCAATAACATGCTGGGAATCAGATGTTTTTCTTGGTCCTTAACTTTTTGTTGTAGACTAACAACTTCCTCTTCAAGCTCTTCAATATGCTTGACAAGAACTTTAATTGTGTTATTTAAGCCATCAATCTACCTATTATTCTCTTCAACCTTGATTTTATACTCACTTACCGATTCTGAGTTCTTTGGTGCTGATGACTTGTGTTTCTCAATTTATTCCATTAGCTCAGACTTTTTTTCTTCTTACTACTGCATGTAGAGTTTGGCATCATGGAAAACTTTGTTGGCTTTCTTTGTTTGGGATATCCAAACATCTATCTCTTCAGGAGAGGCTTCTAACTCAGCTAGCATATCAATTCTCCCTTTAACTTATTCTTCTTCATCAATGTCGGCTTCTTCCTTTTATTGAGCACCACTGAAAATAACCACCATAGCATTCTCTCCACAATATTTTTAGTTTTCAATCTCCTTAACCTCTTCAAAATCAGACTCATCTGAACTGTCAAATTCTTATTAAAGAAGATTCTTCTTCATGAAGAAATTTCTCTTTAACTGTTTCTTCCCTTTCACATAGGCTGAAGACCTCTTCTTGAGAATTTCAACTTCATCATCATCATTATCGCCATCTTGAAACTTTTTGGGACACCTTGCCATAATATGAACAACCTTTCCACATCTAAATCATGCCAGTAGAAGTTTCCCTTTATACTTTCCTTTTCCTATTTTCAGATTTGAAGAAAGGAATGACATCACCTCACCCATCTCTTCTTTTTCTTGATTATCTTCAATGGTGAGATTATTTGTGGAATTGAATTCCACCTATTTAGATTTTCCATTTTCCACAACCTCATTATCATCGTTCCTCATTTCATATACAACCAAGGTACTTTGAAAATTGTCTAGTATCAACTCTTTCAGATATTTATCTTCCAATACTAAAACTTTTAGATTGAACTTAGGTGGAAGTTTTCTCAAAATGTGCTTCATAATTTTTACATCTTCAATGACTTCTTCAAGAACTCACATATCTTCCCCAACAATATTTAACCTGTCAAAGAATTCATCAACAAACTCATTAAGGTTCATTTTCAGATCTTTATACTTATTCCACAACACTCACAAATTTTCCTCTCTGAACTTTGTATCCCCCTCATATACATTCAACAACTTTTCCCACACAACATGTGATTTTTTTCATGACATCACCTTTGTATAAATAGAATTGGATAGAGCTCCCACTAAAGCATTAATTACCTTGGTGTCAGAATCCAATTCTCTTATCTCAGCTTCTAATAAAGAACCACTATTGATGTCAGCTGAGATACCATACATTATTGCTGTAAACACGTCCATTCCCAAAGATCTGAAGTAGTGTTGCATCAGATTCTTCCATAGCTGAAAATTATTTCAGTCGAAGATCGGAATTCCCCTGTGATTGCTGACCTCCATTGAGAGAGAAACACTGATAACAAACTTTACCTCTAATACCAATTGTTAGGTCCCACATGGATAATTATCCTAAGAGGAGGGGTGAATTAGGGTATGGTAGATTTAAACCTCTTCCCCTTTGGATCTTTTTTTGATGTTAATAAAAACTATCTTCTCTCTCTTTCATGTAGAAAAGTATAAATAGAAATTAAATCATGCACAATATACAGAAATTTTTACTTGGTTCACCCTCACTGGGATACATCCAAGGGGGATACACTAGTGATATGATGATGTACCAAATCTACTATAATCACACTACTGTTTACAATGTTCGAAGAGGACTCACTATCCCTTCTGGTTTACAACCAATCACAATATGAAATCTCACTGCTCTCTCAACTGAAGTGTGCTCACTGCTTCTTCAAAAGATCCACTCAAAGTTTATAGACCTATATGTAAATTAAATTGAATGAATACCAACATCCTCAACTATATGTAGATGATCTATTAAAGTTTTACTTTCATCTATATATGAATACTGATTTACCACATAATTGAACAGGGAAACCTCAAATTTTACATGCAGCCCTTACTACACCGTGCACGTAATTCCCTTTCCTTGTACGCAAAATATCTCTTTTTTGCACAAAATCCCAACTCCATTTTTTTTGTGAAAAATAAAAAAATTCACAAAACATTCATTTTATGTGCAATGTTAACTTTTATGCGCAACATCAATTTTTACACACAACACCAAATTTTTTGTGCAACTCCCTTTACGTGTTTTTACACGCATCAAAGCTCGGATCTTCTCTAAGTCTTGAACTTATTCGAATGAGGGGGGTCACATAATATTTATAGGAAAACATGAAACCTACACAAAAAACCCTCCTTGAGTATGTAATCCTCTTCGAGCGCGAAAAACACATCTTTCACGCAACACCATATTTCACACACTGCTCTAATATTTCACACACCTAATTTCTTTTCCAATTTTAAAGCTTCTGATCTCGAAACACCTCTTGTCCAAATAAATACATTCCTATATTTCACACACCACTACAATATTTTTTTCACCATCCTTTTACAAACCACATCTCTCCATTTTCCAATTTTCAGGCCCAAAAAATTGGCAAACACTGGAAAATAATTCCACCTTGTATCTTCTCTTTTTGTACCACCTCCAGATCATCCATTACTTTGTCATGGTTCTTCTATCAATCATGGATTGTCAAAAACATATCTTGAAACCAAAAAATCACCATGTATTCCCCCTTTATCAACAAACTAAACTTTTTGATCTTCTTTGTCAACAAACACAACATGGAGGCCCACTTTTTCAACAAACACAATATCCTAAAAAATACTTCAATGCTGCCTTGGGGGATTTTTTCCCAACAGTAAACAAGTTCCAAAAATATTTTTAAACCAAGTAAAAACAAAATTAAATGAAACCAATTTTCAGCAAGTTATTTTTCCAGAAAATAACTAATTAAAGCTTAAAATCAATTATTCTTATCATTTGGAATACCCATTCCATAGTTCACAACACACCCACACATGAAAGCTTCATTTGATAGTTCCATACTCCTGAGAGGTCTCTCATCCAATTACCTTGTGTTACAATGACAAATGCCATCGATCCATGGTAATGTCCCTTGTACCCCAATGGTACTCGTCCCTTATTAAGGTCCCGTTAAGAATGAACTCACACCAACACCATTTATACCAAATATTCCCATTACCAAAATAACCCACTTCAATAAAACCGAACTTTTATTGAAAAAAAGCACAACCAATTTCAAGAAACATTCTATTTCAATAAAACCTTACCTTTTATTAAAAACATCAAATCCAATTTATGTTCCAACAATCCAGAAAAATACCCTTTTTAAAATCCACATTTTAAAACCAAGAACCAAATCACTCATTCAAAATCCACAATTTTTTAGATTTCACAACCATAACTCAAGAAGGTTTCCAAAAAGTGTTAAAAAACCAAATCACAATAAATTAAACACCACACATTCAATTTGAAAAAATTCCAATCAGTTCTACTAAGTGGAGTTGAGAAAGAAGCCTCATACCTAAAAGGTTTTGACAGAAACCCCGACAAGCGAAGAACACACAAGAAAACAAGGTCGATTTTCTAAGAACCCGCCTTAAATATCTTATCCTAGAAAGATAAAGACCAAATATCATCATATTTGGAATCCACACACTAAGATCTACCCATAATAGGCGTATATCTAAGAAACAGAGAGAAGAGGAGAAGTAGATCTAAGTAGATCTAAGAAACTGATCAAGAACGAAGAAAAACAATCACATACATCAAGAATACAACTTTGATTCACTAAGGGAAGCCTTCATATTACCTCTATATTGATGGGAGAACCTTATTTGGCCTTAGGAGAATAAAAATCCTGAGTTTTGGCCGCTTAGGAGAAAAACAAGCCACTTAGAGGCAAAAACGTGTGAGATCCACTTTTTTAGGATCTCACTTAAACCATCCGCACGGTTAGTTTGAACGGTTAGACAAACTGTGTGCTAACTATGCGTTAGATACTTACTAGGAAGACCCTCACATAGCTTCCTCGTACGGTCTCCCTAATTTTTCTCCAACCATGTTGGAGCTACTACCTCAAGAGGACCATTGCGCATGATTTGGCAACACAGTTAGGCAAACCACGCACTGCCCGTGCGACTTCCATTTTTCCCCAAAACTACATCCAAAGTTCTCCCAAATATCTCACCCATCACCCTTAAAATTTATAACCATGAAAATAATCAATTAAGGGTTACATACTAGAAATTGTGGGTACTAGAAGTACTATAAAAAAACTAGGGACCACCTGGGTACCCAGATCAAGTTCTAGCTCATCGACCACAATAACAAATACCTCATAAAACCTTCCCCATATATCCCAATAGCGATTCCAACAAGATATATAGAGACTATGACAAAAATGACCTCCTATGTAGTCGAATATTTAAAACTTTATATCCACATTTGTTCAAAAAGTGGATTATAGGATGAATAACACTGAGATGAAGATACAAAACCAAAGAGATACCCTGCACAATATCAAGCACCAAATGTGTCAATTATCCAAGACCTTATAAAACCAACTACCTGGTATGTTTTCTAGTAATACTGAGACGCAATTGAGAGAATAGGAAAAGGATGTGGTTCTTAAGAGCGGTAAAGTGATGGAATTTAATAAACCATGAAAATAGGAGGAAAATAAGATAGTGGAACCTAAGAAATGGGTGAAAGTAATCAGTGAGGATAAAAGTGATAACACAAAGGAAATTAGTAAAGAAATATTTATATAATCAAAATCTATTTAAAAAGATCTAATAAAAGAGAAACTTGAATAAGAAAAAGTATATCTAAAATCACCTGTATAAAAAACTTCACTGCATTTCCCATAAAGAATGAGTCAAGGAAATATTTAAGGGAAATATAAGAATCTTTTAGCGATGTTCAAAAAATTACACATCAACATCCCTTTTGATAAAGTAATTACTCAAATGAATACCTATGAGAAATTATTGAAATAATTTCTTTCCCAAAAAAAATATAGAGGACTTAGGTGTTATTTATTTAAATGAATAATTCTCTTCTATTGTTCAAAATAAGTTTCCCCATAATATGAGAGACCTTGGAAGCTTTTCGATTCCTTTAACTATTGGGTAATGAAACTTTGGAAGAGCACCATGTTATATAGGTGCAATCATCAATATTATACTGGTAAGAATCTTTTGAAAGATTGGGCTTAATGAATTAAAACCAATAAGAGTTTCAATCAAAATTGCTAATCACTTATTCAATCACCCCCAAATATTTCCTGAGGATGTATTAGTAAAAGTTATAAAATTCATATTCCCTATAGATTTCATTATCCATGATATGGAAGAAGATGAAGATATTACCTTTATTTTAGGAAGACCATTTATCACCACTAGGAATGTTATGATTGATGTTAATCAATGAATATTGATATCCATAGTTGGTGAATAACAAGTTGTGTTTGATTTAGTAAAGGTCGTTAATAAAAGTGATGATTCATTGAATTGTCAAGCTATCTCTCTTACTGATAAGAAAGATGATCCTATAACTAGTAAGAATGGAAATAAGGAACTAAATCATGTTTAAAAGAGATCCAGTGCTAAAAATAATGAAAATTTCACTTCATCTCTGATGAGGAAGGTTTCCCCACCTTTCACCCCTCTATTTTAAAGAATCATTCTACAAATGGATTCTCCTCACAGTTGAAGTATTCTGCATCAAAACATGTCTAACTTTAGACAATAAATAAATTTCTAATTGGGAGACAACCCATGGTAGGTTCAATAGGTTATAGTAAGTTAGTTTAGTCTTTAGAAAGGTTTTAGCATTACTGGTGGCATTTCAAAAGGACCTGGCCCAAAAAGGGGTGAAAATTTTAAATATACTCCATATACCCTTTTGATGGTGTGCATATGTTTCACACTAAAAAAAATAAAACCCTAGAATTACATTTCATGTATGCAATAAATGATGTGTAATTTTTAGGATGACATTAAAATTTCATGATCCCTAGGTTCATGCCCCCCTCCTTCTCCTTTGTGCGCATGACCCCCTCACTAGCTGACCCTCTCCTCCCTTGATGTTGGCCACTGATCCCCCCTACACCCACCTCCTATCAGTCCAGCATCACCCTATCCTTCTCTTTCTCATATTTTCTACCATTATGACATGAATCGCACCAAAAACATATGCACCTCTCCCACTAAATGTGTACTTGAGTGATATGAGATGCCTCCACCACCCAAACTATAGAATCCTCCTCCTCCACTACCCTCAGATCCTTCCACCTCCTTATCTGCCTCCGCCTCTGCATGTGCTTCTACCTATGATGATTCACATTAGACATCCATTAGGTTGTAGGGAACTTCCCACCCACACCTCCAGCCTTTCCTCTACCTCTCTTAACTAAAGAATTAGGCTAGGTCAGTCCACCTCCAAGAAAATATTATGAGGAACAATAAGACACTGGACCTCACTGTGCTTGAGTGGATCCAGATCCACCATGCGGTCCTTCACCTCATCGACTAACTACACCTCTCACCCATCAAACAAGCGTGTGAGGAGACATTTAGGGAGTTCTTCTGCATGTTCCTTTCCACCATTAAGATGGTCATCAACTTTCTTTGATTAAGACTTGTAGGTATTCCTTGGGAGCTTAGCCTTATAGATTTTTTATCATCCTCAACATCTGCTCCATAAGTATCATTGCCTCCCCGATCTTCCTGACATTACATCTTTAACCTAAGAAGGTTGATGCTGCATAACTTTGGGATAAATTATCCAGATACCCAAAGATCCCTTATGATCCTCTCATGATGAATATAAACCATCTCTGTGGTGCTTCTCTTCAGACCCTTCATTAGTCCCTTACTCAATTTTGGCCAGAAAGAGGAGATTCTCTTGGGAGAATCTTCCAGATTGAGGTGTTCATCCTCACATCATCCATGGGTATCCCAACCATCAACATGGAATGAAGTTTTTTGAGTTCTACTAGACCCAGGTGAGTAGGAATAAAGGTAAATTTATGGGAGGATCCTTCATTTCCCATATGTTTAGGAATATCATGCCTTTGATGCCTCCCAACCTCTCACATCCCTCGGCCTAATGGAGAGTGTCAGCCTCCTTTTTCTCTATAATACGAGGATACTGATAAAGACCAGAAATATCTAATAGTGGGAGCTGTTTTATATTGAGAATGCTAATGAGGAACCAAATCAGTACATAGTCGACCCAACCTCTCCTTACCATGTCCCTACACCCACTACTACCACCACCTCCACCATAGCCTCCACCCCTATTACCACTACCGACCCACCGACCACCACTCCCCCTACTACATCTGCACACCATACAACCATTCCCATATACCACTTCCCATTTCTCTAGGTCAACCTGGAGAACTAGCGACAACTCTATTTCCTTCTACGAGATCAATACACCAACCCATCTCATTTCACCACACCTCCCCCTCCAACAGCCCCTGCTTCATCTTCCCAACCACCTACACCAACCCCTGCTCTAACTTCTTCATCCTTTCCCACACCACATACCACCCTGGCTACCCTACCTCCTGAGCATAAAGACCTTGTCAAGTAGCATGATTACCTTTTAGATCTGACCAGACAAGGAAAAGACCCCTCCATTCCATCTCATCTGAGGTTCCCTTCATTGATCCACCTACTAGATAAATGGCCTTAGTACAAATTGGCACCTTGCCTCCTTCATCCTCGATCGATCTAGATTCCATTACCATGAAACCCATCTTGGTGATCGATCATCTAACCCATTCATCCATATATTACATAGATAGGGAGGTCCAGCTATAGACACCCACTATTTGGGATTGTTTGTTTGATTAAGATCTCAGAGACATTTATTTTATACCTTAGTTTTTTCACAATACCCTCCCCTTTTGTAATATATTTAGGTTTTAATTTTTTTTCCAACTTGTATTCCATTTACACTGATGTATCATTGTTTATATGTATGCATGGGATATAGTTTTTTTCTACACTACTTGATGGCTTATTTTCATTGCACTGCTACATTACTTTATCCATGTATATCTCTTCAAACACCTCTATGGTTATTGAAACACTTGTCCCGTCACCATCTTCCCTCCTATATCAGATGTCTCAACATCTGGATGACGTCAAGTGACATCTAGAGGATCTCTCACTTGAGATCCATGCTCTGCAGGGCCCCCTCTATGATGTTCCTAGATTATTTTCCTGCCACACAAGATTCATTCTCAATACACTCTTGAGGTGGTTAATTCCACCAAGAATCCCCACAAGCTCGATGATACCACCACTAATTGCTATAGGAGGCAGTAGAACTCTAAGCGTATGGATGATACTAACTGATTCCTTTGTCTATCTATCAGGATGATGGTATCATTTTTAATTATTTATAAGAGGGAACCCATATTTTTTATTTTATTTTAGTTGCGTGCTTAGTTTTTTTTTATTTTTCATGATTTTTTGTTCATAAAGGGGATTAAACTACACTATACTCCCTCACTAAATTTATCTGAGTTGATTTCTCTTGGTTTTGAAATTTGAACCTTCCATTTTTTCTACTTCCTTCTTGAATAAACCCTATAGACCAATTTTTTATCTAGTGTAGGTATTTTTTTACTAAAAATTTATATAGGTAGTCCAATTTCAAATCACCATCCAACAGGTTTCTCCATGGAATGACTTTCACTATAAGGATCTCTCAATTCCCTCATTTAAATTTCAAATTTTCATTTCATTTTTTTATATGATTATATTGATATATATCCCATGATTCTTTCGAGAACTGTGCGGACACTGTCTCATTTTAAGTGCGGGGGAGTATTTCTTGATCTTTATTTTCAATACACTTGGATTTTTTCACCTATATAGGAGATTTTTTATTATTAAAATCATGCTTTAAACTTGAAATCTCATCACATCTATTTAAATAAAATAAATGGTTAGGCTATAGATTACTAAAATACATTTTTAATACTATTTATATTTTTTTAGACTAATTGCTGAGTTGAGTAATTTAATTCAAATTCAAGATTCGTTCAATTGATTTTGATTGAATTATTACTAGATTTTATACCCTGAGTAATTTATAGTTATTTTTATATTCTCCCATTCTCAATAGGATTCTAGACTTACACTATAATATTCTTTCCTAATACCTACCTATAAATATTTCCTTCTTTATCCCGTAGTATCCATGAATAATCTTGTTAGGATGGAGCCATTTGAAGCCTATTATCCCTTCCTACACTGCTCTCGGTATGATTCTTGATTATCCTTTGAATAAGTGTAGGGTAATTTTCACCATTGATGGGCATGGGATGTTAGCATTGAGGATACATATGGTGGCACTTCCACCAGACTAATATGATGTGGTACATGATTTATTTTGTAATTTTCTTCACTTACCCTGTTCCTTTGAAAAAAATAAATATAGAAATAAAAAGAAAAGTATATTGGGTTATGTATTAGGAAAGTAAAAAATCACCATTACCAAACTGATGAATCCTATGATGGATCATATATGGTTAGAAGATAGATGTGAGGCCTGGCCTAGACAATATTTTTAAAAAATAAATAAAAAGGAAAATAAAGGAATAAGGGAACATTTTTGATACCTACTTGATATACTCATGGAACCACTTTGATTTCCAGAGCATGGAAATATTTTGTCTAGTATGAGTCACTTCATTTCATTTTTCACTATTTCCATGCATTTTACTTTAGATCATACCCTCCTTTTGAGTTTGATTTTTATTTTCTACCCACTTTCCCTTGGCCTCAAAGTCATTTGAACCATATTTATGAATCCCTTGTGATTGATTATATATTTTAATTTACTAATTAGAGATGATAGAACCAATGTAATCTTATGATTAGGAACATGTATTTTGGGTTTGAGCATAACTCTTGTTATATTTTACCTTGAGTGATGAGAGAAATTTTTTATGGGGAAAATTGAGAAATGGGTATAGTATTTAAGGAATAGTTATGAAATTGTAATTAAAGGATTAAAGAATCTCGATAAAGAACTAAACTATGAGGCATGACTGATTCTCTCTATAGGATTGATTCTGGAAGACTGAATTTTTATTCATTCACTTAGTTTTATTTTATTGGTTGTAATGCATGTTTCTTATTTTAAAAACTATTTCTTTTGAAATCCCTGTTGAGATAATTTTTACTTGAGGAAAAGTAACTATTTAAGTGTGGGGAAATTTGATAATTTGAATTTATATATACATATTAGATGAATTTACTTAAAAGTTTATTCACGTTTTATTCAATAATGCATTGGGTTTTGGTTTGTATTCATAGGAATTAATAATTTGGACTCAAAGGAAGAAATGCTAAAAAGTGGGAATAATAGAATTTATACAACGTGTATAACATACATGATGTGTACTCCTCATTTTCACCATGACTGAAGAGCCTCATACCAACCCATGAAAACTTTACATGACCTAAAGCTCATACATGACATGTACATACATTACACGTTGTACAACTTTCAAAATAAAATACCACTAAAAGTGAACCCAGTACACAACATGTAGAGTTTACAAGACGTGAAAAGTTCAAGGTATCGCCCAGTCAAATATTTAAGCATAAAGATCCCTTGAGATTCATGATTTTTGGAGGAGATTGTGGATATCTAATACACGACATGAAATCATATTACACAACATGCAGATATTGGGGAAAAGTTACTTAAAGAAAATACATGACGTGAATTCTTTACACGTCCTATATCTTTCAGCCTATTTATATTTTTGAAGCACCACCATAAATTTGGTTGGAAAACATGAATTTTATTTCATTCTTATTTATCCTCATCATATTTTTTTCCTTCTAACTCAATTTTAATCCATTCCTTCCATTTTTTTTGTCAAATCCTTTTGAGTTGTTAATTTTTATTCAATCGTTCCATATCCTTTCTTCATCCACTATGCTTATGCTTTCGTTTCGATGCTCTCTTTAGATACCATTCACCGTTCTTCATCAAATCTTGTTGTTACATCACTTTTTCTTGATTTTGAGTAAGTATTTTAGTAGATTCACATTGCTTTTGATTGATTATTCTTGATTCTTAATTTTTCTAAATTGTGTATTTCCTATTTCGAAACCATTTCATGATTATTCTTAAAATGTATTATATTCCTTTGATTTTGATCATTTCCCTCATGCATGGATAATATTCTTAGTTTTATGGGTCGAGAGTAAGGGTGTTTTTGAACCTAATGAATCCATGAATTAAACTTAGACAACCCTATGAATTGTAATCAGGTTAAAAACAACTGATCATCATAATATCTTGCACAATATTGACCTTGGGAGGTGCAATTGAATAAACTTGACCTAATTGGAGTTGAGAAGGCTATGAACATTATCTTGTAACGTCTTGGTTCTGGGAGCCGCCCAGAGGTGCCCCGTACTCGGTTGGTCACATGGCCTCAAGTGCATCTCCACAAACGCTAGAGGCTACCAACTAGAAGCAAGAGCCTTGTGTGTGATAGTGGAGAAACTATGTCCTCATTGGTAGAGTAACGTAGTGGAAATAAACAAATAAAAATAGAGGAAGAAGTAAAACATGCAATAAGTAAACATCAGAAGTAATAAACAACTGGAGAACACATATATAAATGATGCATGATACATATGTCTAGGAAAGCAGTGAAATAAGTCACAATGATAGAATATAGTACTAAACCAAAGTACAAAAGAAGAGTAAGTAAATAGATCCACAACATCCCAAGCCTCAGCTTGGTCCCATGCTCCCCAGATCCATAAGAAATAAAGTACCTGAAGTAGAAGGGAGCTTGCCCTTATCCAGACCTACAAAAATATAATCTTTTTGGGCCAAAAAGCATGACCCAAACAGGGTGTGATACGAATCCCAGTAGGCAACTGCCCAAAGATCTGTACCTAACAATAAGTGAATATATATGGAAGGAACATGAAAAATGAAGCAGTAAACAAGGAAGTACTCAATGTAAATAATCCTACCGTTTAAATTACATCCATTTTCATTTATTAGTTAAACAAACAACAATCATAAGTAATCCTCTGGGAAGTACTCATAGCCTAACCCCTCTGGTTCAACCAATCAAACACAAGAAACCCTATGATAAGTACTCACAGGCTAACCCCTCTGGTTCATCTTTATCAAAGACACTCTGAGGAAACACTCATCGTCAATTCACCCTATGGTATCATATTGGTAACTATAGACACTATGGGGAATCACTCAACATATAATTCCCCCTGTGGTCTTATAACGAGGAACTACAGACACTATGAGGAAGCACAAAGTCCACCCCCTATGGTCTTGCAATGTAAAAGTAAAAAAACACTTTGGAGAAGCCCTCATCGTCTATTCTCCCTATGGTCTACTACACTAGGTTCCCACAACCCTGTGTAAAACAATCATGCACAAACAATATATGGCAGCCAAAGTAAACCTCAAGAACTACTTGGCTAAATAGTCAACAATATCTCACTGCATGTCAGATAAAATACACTACATCCTAACAATACTAGGCATGGAAAACAAATCAACCTAACAGGAAAAGCTAGACCAAATATTCAGTATCAAGAAAACATGGGAAAACATCCATAGAAAGGTAAATAAACCTATTTATAATTATAAATCCTCAACTCAATCACAAAAGGCATATCAGGAAATAATAGGGCTAAAACCCATAAACACGCAATACCCCAAACAAGGGTATTGGGAACTTTTGCACATATAACTCAAAGACTAACTATAGAAAGGAACAAACCATCTACCTTGGCATTTTATGAACAATATACATGAAACTTAGGCCTTGAATCACCCTAGAACTCTATAGATCTACAAAAACACTAAAAATGTTCAACCGAGAATATCTCGTGAAAGAGGAGAAATTGGGGAATGAGTCTATAAAAGAAGGAAGATCTTACTGTGGAAATTCCAAAGCAATCGACAACGGTCAATTCAGAGAACCGATGGTGAGTCGGGGGCTCAAAGAAGAATCGCCAGCTATGGACGCTCCTGGACAGGACATGTCGAGAAGAAGGATGTTCTGTCGATTAGAAGTGACCCCGGTCTATTTAAATAAATAAAAATAAAGTACACAGTGTGTATTTTAAAGGCACACGGTGTGTACTTTCCTTCACTGAGATCCACTTTAGGCATTCTCCAAGTCACCCCACATGGACATGTGTTCGGCCATTACACGGCCAGCAGACGGCCAACACACGGCTACCCGCGACAACTGAGTACACGGTGTGTACTCCTGAGATTTCTAAAAAATTATCTTTTTCTCAAAAACAACCATAAAAGAAAACCCATACATGAAAAGAAGATCTAGGTTATTATAAACTTCCCCCCTTAAAGAAATTCATCCCCAAATTTCCCTAGAAAGGTGGCGTAGAAGAAGAATCCTCAAACAGCTCCAGCAACTGCGATTGTACATTGGCCTGCCTCTCCCAAGTCTTATCCTATACTCACTCGTGCTACCATAGCACTCGTACCAGAGGAAAAGACCAGCCATAGAGAACCTTCGCACTACGATCAAAAATCCAGATAGGATGCTCCTCAAATGAGGCGCCCACCTCTAGCTCAACCTCCTCAGGTTGAAAAACATGAGATGGGTCTGAGAAGTAATTATATAGCTGAGAAACGTGGAAGACATCATGAACAGCCCGATACCTCTGAGGTAACTGCAATCGATAGTCAACCATCCTGACCCTTTTAAAAACCTCAAACAGACTGACGTATCTCAGCGAAAGATTTCTCTGCCTCCTAATCCTCCTGTGTCCCAACCTCAATGTGACACATAGAAAAACTTGATCTCCGACCTCAAACTCTAGTGGTCATCTCCTTCTATCAGTATAAGACTTCTATCGTGACTGTGTAATAGCCATCCTCTTCTGAATCAAATCTATCTGTTCCGTGGTATCCTGAACAAGATGAGGTCCCATCATAGCTACCTCTCCTACCTCCAGCCAACATAAGGGTGATCATCATGGCCTACCATACAAAGACTCATAAGGTACCATATGAATAGTTGCTTGAAAACTATTATTGTAGGAAAACTCCATAAAAGGTATGTGTTTCTCCCAAGAACCTACAAAGTATAGGGCGCATGATTGAAGAATGTCCTCCATCACTTGAATAGTATGATTGGACTGGCCATCTATCTAGGGATGGTAAGCTGTACTCAGATATTCCTAGGTACCCAAAGCACTATGTAGTCCCTGCCAGACCTGAGAAGTAAAAAGTGCATCCCTGTCTAAAATAATGGAGTGTAGAAATCCATGTAAACGTACAATATATCAGATGTAATGCCTTCCCAACTCATCAACACTAAAGGTCTCCTTGATCAGTAAGAAGGGAGAAACCTTCATGAGTCTATCAATGACAACCCAAACTGCATCATTCCCTCAAGGCAACCTCAGTAAACCTGTCACAAAGTCCATCACGACATCATTCCACTTCCACTTGGGAATGGCTAACTGCTACAAAAGCCCTACTGGAAAATGATGCTTTTCCTTCACCTGCTGATAGGTGGAACACCTCATGACAAAACCAAAAACATCTCCATTAATACCTTTCCACCAATACTGACGTTTTAGATCTTGATACATCTTGGTGACACTAAGATGAACTGCCCAAACTGAGGAATGAGTGTCCCAAATTAGATCCTCATGTATGTCTGCTGAAACCCACACACGCCCATGAAAGTGAAAGATATCATCCTCACCCATGGTCTATCCAGGACTAGGGTCCTCTCCTGACACACTCTCCCATAAGAATAGGACTTCTGAATCTGATAGCTGCCACATTCCCACTCGATCAAGTAGAGTAGAGGTAAAAGCTACAAAAGAAAGAAATATCTTCCCCTGTCTGTCGTGCACCTCCAAATTCATCTCAGAGAATAGATCCATAAGCTGCCTCTCACTACCAGTCTCCTGAAATGCCTATATCTGAGACCTTCTTCTCAACACATCAGCCACTGTGTTGCCTTTCCCAGGTGTGTAGGCAAGATCAAAGTCAAAGAACCGAAGGTACTTGACCCACCTTCGCTATCTCATATTCAGATTGTGTTGAGTGAAGATATACTTGAGACACTTTTGGTCGGTGAAAACCACAAAATGATCTCCCAACCGGTAGTGTCTCTAATAGCGTAAAACATGAAAATCTGCAGCCAACTCGAGATCATGCATCGGGTAATTCCTCTCATGTGGTCTCAATTGCCGAGACCTGTACGCAACGACTCCTTCTCCCTACATAAGAACTACTCCCAGACCGATACCTGATGCATCACAGTACACAATATAACTCTTGCCCAACTCTGGAGAAACTAGAATTGGTGCTGAAGTCAAATTTTATTTCATCTCCTAAAAGTATGAATCATAAGAATCGGACCAAAAGTACTTCACACCCTTCTTAGTCAGGTCCGTCAGTGGCGCTGATAAGCCTGAAAATTACTTTATGAAACGTATGTAGTAACCATCCAACCCTAGAAAACTCAACACCTCAAAGACATTCTCCTGTAGCTCCAAAGAAACTACTACCCTCACTTTCTATGGGTCTATTGACACTTCTATCTCTGAGATAATATGACCCAAGAAGTGAATCTGGTCCATCCAAAAATGGCATTTTGAGAGCTTAGAATATAACTAATGATCTCTCAATGTACTCAAAACTATCTCAAGATGTGTGGCATGGTCGTATTGAGTGTCAGAGTACACCAAGATATCATCCACGAAGACTACCACAAAATAATCCAAGTATGTATGGAATACTCGGTTCATCAGTTCCATGAAAACTGCAAGCGCGTTTGTGAGACCGAACGACATAACAATATACTCGTATAGACTATACTTGCTCTAAAAGGTTGTAAGAGGTATATAAGATGGTCCAACACACAACTGATGGTAACTAAATCTCAATTCAATATTCGAGAACACCTTTTCACCTCGAAGCTGATAAAAAAGATCATCAATCCTTGGCAAGGGATATCGATTCTTGACCATCAACTGATTTAACTTCTGATAATCCACACAAAGTCTGAGGGTACCATCTGCCTTCTTCGTAAATAGGAAAGAAGAACCCAAAAGAGAAGTACTTGGATAGATAAAATCCTTTTCCTACAACTCCTCCAACTACTTCTTGAGCTCTTGTAACTCTGATGTAGCCATCCTATACAGAGGAAGGGACACCAGTGACGCTCCTGGCACAAGTTCAATAGAAAAGTCTACCTCTCTCTCTAAAGGAAAACCTAAAAAGTCCTCTAGAATGGTGTCTCTGAAATGACCCACCACTGGAGTAAAGTCCAAATGTGAAGTCCCCTGGTCATCTAGATATAGACTAGCAATATGGACTGCAACTCCTCCCAACCCATGATGCTTGGGTCCTACTCTACTCGCCTGGACATCCCACTTGCCCTTATGAAGAAACGATCCACCCTCTAGTGATGTGAAAGTCACCCTACAATGATAATAGTCGACGACTACCTAGAATGGAAATAACCAGTCCATTTTGAGAATGAAATAATAACATGTCATCTTTAGGACATAGTGGTCCCATAAGAAGTGACACCCACTAACCTCAAGAGGGAACTCCTTGCACTAACGTACACTAGATGTTCTAGTCGGCAATGGAGTGTCTAGTGTCAAGATATCAGTAGAGGTAACGATATAGAGCCCAAGACTCTCCACAACAGAAATAGATATGTAACTATGGGAATCCCCTATATAAAAAAGTGAAGAAGATAAAACTAAAAAAACTAGGATTGTACCTCAAACTGTAGAGGGTCCAAGATCCTGCTCATACTGGGTCTGCTCCACTGCAAAAGTCTAGCCTATACCATGGCCCTGTGACCCTACCTGACTACCCTGATCTGATCCACCCAGTTGTCACTGAAATCCTGCGAACCGAACACCATGTCCACGAACTCCACATTGGCCTGAATGTCCAGAAGAACTCAATTTCCAGACTAAAGAGAAACTAGTGGTCCTGATTCTAAATGAGAAGTCATAGAAGAAACTATGTCACCCGTTGCTGGTGATAAAAACTAACAGAAACACTGAATATGACCCATCTTGCCACAAGATCGGCACTCCAATGGGTCTCTTGGGAAATTTGTCCTTATATTCCCACTCTTCCCACACTTGTAGCACACCACTTGGCCACCAGAAGAAGTGTCCCGCTTCCTTGGATCCCTGCGTATAGAATCCCTATAACACTTCCTGCTTTCAGTCTGAGGGTTACCAACTCTGGATGCCAAACCACCCTATCTCACAGTTCTAGAATACCTCATATTTCACTCCATGATCAGTGATTTGTTGACTATATAGGTAATGGAAGTCAACCTGAAGATGTTCACCTAAGATCAAATGTCGTGCCTGAGACCATCCTCAAAATTTCTTTTTAGAAATAACTCATCACCTCCTGGGATGGGTGTGAAGCGCTGCAACTCTATTGAAGAAGAAAAGTACTCCATGACTGAGAGAGTACCCTACTCTAGACTCATGAACTCTCAGGATCGATCGGCCCTCAAAGTCTTCCAGTAGAAGTAGTCATAGAAGGATTGCTAGAACTCATCCTACACTATAACCTACTGGCGTCCTGCCTATGAGATCACATCCCACCATCTCTTAGCGAAATAACGAAGCATATACATAGTGAGCTTCACCCTCCTCTCTAGAGGTGTCTCCAGATGCTCAAATATAGATAGCATGCCTTCTAACCATGAATCTGCAGCCTGAGGTCCTCCTTCCCCTATGAAAGTTAGAGAATGTTGTTGCTGGAAAACCCATGTCAACTCTTCCATAGAAGGGGTAGGATGTGGTACTCCTTGGAAGGTCTGCATGAACCTCATGAAGCCCTCTCAGAACTGTGCATCAGAACCTGCATCCGGAATAACGACTGGTGCAAAGACTGGAACTATAGGAGGATCTATTGGTAGTCCTCGATCAGCCATGTCTAGTGTCTGATCACTGCCCTGTAACTAGCGCACAACCGGAGGACGTCTCGGTGGTAGGGCTTTGCAAGGTCAAGCATACACCTTAGATAAAGATTAAAAAAGACTAAAAATTAAAAGTTCAATAAGAGAACAGGAGAAAGAAAGCACCCATGATTTCAAAAAGGTGGATACACGGAATGTATAACTCCTACACGACATGTTACTTTAAGCCTTCACATGGGCGTGTACTCCTACCAACCCAGACCGTGTAACACCCCATACACAAGAGGTATTCTCCCAAGACATGGCCTATACTTGAATCATGTTCCCCTACCCGAGTTCTTCTACACGAATAACCCACATGGTTCCCCTAGAATAATACTACATGAAATGTTTGTTCTATACACAATGTGTACTAGAAAAACTTCACTGACCCATGTTGTTAGTCACACGGTCGGTTACACGGCTGACCCTACACGGCGTGTTCAATATGCACACAACGTGTACTTCCTAATTTTTCATCCACCCATGTCTTTAGTCACACGGACAAATTCATAGTCTCTACTACATGGTGTGTACATCTGGTATAAAACGTGTCCCACCAAAGATTTCTCAACCCTGTGTCTCTGCCCACAGATCCAGTGACACAGTTAGAAACTACATGGTGTGTACATACAATACACGACATGTACTTAAAAAAAATAGTTCCTTCTCGAACAGAAAAACACATGGCATATATTTGTCATTACACAACGTGTATTCTAGGTTTTTCCAGATAGTAAGCCTCATAAACTACTCCAAATTCAAGAAAAACACTAAAACGAACATTTAAGTGCCAAATTACGATCCGTGAGGTCCCATACTCCCTGCGAATCAAATCTTGGAATCTTATACATGTTATATACAAGGAATAACAAGGCAATGATCCACCAAATTATGATCCATGAGGACCTATAACACCTCAAGAACCAAAGTTTGGTGTTCATTCAATCTAAACCTTACACAAATCAAGATCCTATAAAAAGTAGGTATTGTATCAAGGAATCTATCACAACAACATGAATATATAGCACAACATCTATTAAAACAACATGCAATCAGTAATTCACCCTAAATGGAATGGCAAGAATGCATGACATGTGATATATAACAAGTTATTATATAATGTATGAGATGGCATAACCTCATCTCATCAGGTTGAAACAGAAATAGAACCTCAATAATATCAACTATAATAGCAAAAAACATGTGAATCACCCAATGGTGAAATCAAATCAACTATAATAATTGCATAGCCTAAAAAATAGAAATAATCAAGGTAAATTGGATTTTCCATATACATGGGTTAGCTACTCCCAGAAACAACTTATTACCAAGTACCTATTTCTTTCTATACCTGGCTATAGGCTCCAAATAGTAAGTCAAGAAGAAAATAATTCCTTTGATACCACTTTGTAATGTTCTGGTTCTGGGAGCCACCCAGAGGTGCCCCGTACCTGGTTGGTCACATGGGCTCAAGTGAATTTCCCCAAACGCTAGAGGCTGCCGACTAGAAGTTAGGGCCTTAGGTGTGATAGTGGGGAAACTATGACCTCATTGGCAGAGTGACATAGAGGAAATAAATAGATTACAATAGCAGAACTAGTAAAACATGAAATAAGTAAACAATGAAAGTAATAAACAATTGGAGAACACATATATAAATGATGCATGATACACATGTCTAAGAAAGTAGCCAAACAAGTGACAATTCTAAAATATAGAACTAAACTAAAGTACAAAAGAAAATAAAGTAAACAGATCCTCAACATCGCAAGTCTCAGCTTGGTCACATGCTCACCAGCTCCACAACAATAAAGTACCTAAAGTAGAAGGGTGATTTCATTTATCTAGAACAACAAAAATATAATCTGTTTGGACCCAAAAGCATGACCCAAACAGGGTGTGAGATGAATCCCAGTAGGCAACCACCCAATGATTTGTGCCTAACAGTCAGTGAATATATATGGTAGGAAAATGAAAAATGAAGCAGTAAACAAGGAAGTGCTCAAAGTAAACAATCCTACAGTTTAAATTACATCCATTTTCATTTATTAGTTAAACAACCAATAATCATAAGTAAACCTTAGGGAAGTAATCACAACCTAACCTCTCTGGTTCAACCAATAAAACACTAGAAACCCTCTAGGAAGTACTCACAGTCTAACCCCTCTGGTTCAACTTTATTAAAGACACTCCGAGGAAGCACTCATCATCAATTCCACCTATGGTCTTGTATAGATAACTATAGACACTTTGGGGAATAACTAAACATAAAATTACCCCTGTGGTCTCATAACAAGGAACTACAAACACTCTAAGGGAGCACAAAGTCCACCCCCTCTGGTCTCACAACATAAAAGTAAACAGACACTCTAGAGAAGCCCTTAGCATCCATTCTCCCTATGGTATACTATACCAGGTTCCCATAGCCCTGTGTAAAACAATCGTGCACAAATGATATATGGTATACAATGTAAACCTCATGAACTAATTGGATAAACCGTCTATAATATCTCACAATATGTCAGATAAAATACACTCCATCCTAACAATACTAGGCATGGAAAACAGAGCATCCTAACAGGAAAAGCTAGACCAAATAGTCTGTATCAAGAAAACATGTGAAACACATCCATAACAAGGTAAATAACCCTATTTATAACCATAAATCCTCTACTCAAGAACACAAGGCATAATAGGAAATAATAGGGCTAAAAACCATAAACACACAAAACCTCGAACAAGGGTATTGGGAACTTTTGTACATATAACTGAAAGACTAACTACAGAAAGGCACAAAACACCTACCTCAGCATTGTAAGAATGATATACACAAACCTCAAGCCTTGAATCTCCCTATAATGACATGGATCTAAAAAAACTCTATGAACGTTCAACCAAGAATATCTCATGAAAGAGGAGAAATCAGGGAATGAGGCTCTAGAAGAAGGAAGAGCTTACAATGGTGATTCCAATGCTATCGATAGTGGTCGATTTGGAGAACGGATGGAGAGTCAGGGGATTAGAGAAGAATATCTAGAAAAAAACACTCCTGGATAGAACAAGTTGAGAAGAAGGGTGTTCTTTCAATTAAACATGACCCCAGTCCATTTAATGAAATAAAAAGAAAGTACACAACATTTCTTTTAAAAGTACACAATGTGTGCTTTCCATTACCGAGATCCTCTTTAGGCGATCTCCATATCACCCCACATGGCCATGTGTTCATCCATTACACAACTAGCACATGGATACCCACAACAACTGAGTACATGGAGTGTACTTATAAGTACATGACGCGTACTCCTGAAATTTCCAGAAACTCCTCTTTCTCTCAAAACAACTAGAAAATAAAACCCATACCTGAATAGAAGAACCGGGTTCTTATATATCTTGTGACACTTACTACATATAACTAAGAACAATGAATTTGGGTTTTTATCTATACCTAGACAAATGGATAGTTTTAGTGTAGGTAGATCCAGTTTTTTTTGACTAAAACCAATTGGTGACCCTTGCACCACTTTACATCCTAAGCCATAGGACATTTTGAAGCTAGATTTAGGATTATCTTCTCCCAGGAGCCTTGAAATTAACCCCGACCCCTTCTTAGTTATCTAAATTAAATCCAAACCATCTAGTTTTATAAAAAACAAATATTTAAGAGTGAACATGGGGAATACTTTCAAAGCATTTTTTTTTCGAATGGTTGCTTGCTTACTAGTGATCCTTGTGTGTTTGACCCCGCACTACCATTGTAACATCCCAATAATTTATGAAATATATTCTTTCAAATTAATTTAAATTATTTAATGGATTATGTTACATGATATACATACATTAGCCAACATCACATGAAATACCATGTTTATCTTGCACTGTACACAATACTGAGTTATACCAAACACTAGTATACTATTAATATTATTATTTAATATGGTAGTTTTGCCACCTTTTAATGAAAAAATTTATTTAAAACTAATTTTTGACACTTTTATAAATTTTAAATGAAAAAATTCATTTTTGGAATCAGGATATCCAAATTTACTTTGGGAAATTTTTTGGTATTTTTCAGAGAAATTTCATATTTTGATGAACAGTGAATGACACAGATTTTTAATTGAAAAATAATTTTTCATATAAATAATTTATAGTGTTAAATTATGTTTTTAATTTGTTTTAAAGTATAATTGAATCAATTATATATTAGTTAAAACAATTTAGGTTATTGTAAACAATTTCATATTTATTTTAGTTATAAAAACTTAGAAAACTTTTCAACATTTTTATTTTAAAAACCCGCCTTGTCGTCCCATATGTAGGATTAATTTTAAATTATTTTATTCTAATTCCATGATTAGTATTTCAAAAATGGATTAAATTTTTGGAATCAAAATAATTTATAATTTATGATAAGGTAAACTTAGTTTTTGACCAAAAATATTAGTGAAAGTAATTAAAATTAATTACAATAGTTAAGGTAAAATGTGTTTACATAGTGGTTAAACTTTAATCTTAAGGAACAAATGACCTATAAACTTATCCAAAAGCCATTGGATGCCCATATTTAGACCATATAATCTATTGGTTCTAAATTTATGAGTTTTTGAAACACTATTACATGAAATTCACCCGTATAATAAGTTCAATTAAGAAAAAGACAAAAAATGTACATTTATCACTTTTAATTTATATAATGCTTTGGGATTGGAAAAAATCCAACATGGGTTATGTTATATATATTATTTTGAAATTTAAATGAGTTTTTATCATCATAATAATTTATATTTAATTTTTAGTGATGATATAATTACATTAAATGGTTCAGAAATACCAACACATGGATTATTTAGTTAATAATTAACTAAAATAAATGATACTAAAAATATTAAAAGAGAAGTAAATTGATTTAATTATTGTGTTAAATTATTTTTTTAGATGAGTATATCATATTAAACAGTTTCTAACTTAATATATTTGAATTACAATATTATGTTGATATTTTTAAATTGAAATTAAATAAATATTGTCAAAATTGATATTAATGTTATTTTAGAATAAATGATATTTTATTAAATGATTTAAAATTATTAAAAATTATATATTATGCCAATTGATTGTTAAGTATTAATTAATATAAAATATATTCCATTAATGGTCCAATTTATCTTTTATAATGAATATATGGAACCATAAATAGTAAAAACATTGTTAGCCTAGGTTGGGTTAAAGCAATGTTTTTGAAAGTTACATGCATTTTCGTTAAAATTAATATCCAACACATATGAGATTTTTATTTTATAAATTAGATTTAATATTTTATAATTATTATATTTAAATTTTAAATTAATTATCACTTTAATTTATTCTTAATGTATGAATTACATAATTTAGACAATTAGTTACCTAATTAAAAAACCGAAATGGAAAAAAATAAGGAAACTTAAAGTCTAAGGAAAAAATAAAATAATTTTTTTTTTATTTTTGTGTGGTGTGAGTTTTTATCGACAATAATTCCACTTAAATATATTATTGGTAATTTTTTAAGCACATGATGTAAGTGAGACCTCCCAATAGTGTTTACTTTTTTATATTTACAAGAATGCCACTCCCCCCTCCACTATAAAAAGCACTTATCCCACCCACTTCATCACACCTATCAAGAACTTTGTATCATAAAAAACCTACTTAAATAATCTCCCAACATCCATACCATAACTCTAGAGTCCTAACTTTGGGTAGAAATCTATCCAAGAAGTCATTTGGTGTAAACCAAAAGGAGTTACCCTAAAAATAGGTAGCATTCTTCAATGATCACTCTAGTTTCATTTCTTTATCCACCCCTTAAATGATTATTATTACATGATTATATAATGACCTTAGTATCATAAATTTACTATTTTTTTTATTTTAATTTTTCGACCTACACCTATACACACATCTATTAAATGGGTAACTAACTTACCATTCATGTGTACGACGAACTACCACCTCATGAAATGATACCATTTGTTTTTACTTTACCACCTATCATGGTTGGGAATTATGATGGACACACTATTTTTATATTATATATATATATATATATTATATTTATGTTTATTAGTTATTATTTAATTTTTATAAAACACATACCTTCATGCTTTCCATTTTTTGTAAATACGATAATATCTTTTAGGAATGTGTGGACTACCACATCCTCAAAGTGATGTGATACATTCACACATTACATGGAATGCATTAAATATGATTTTAATTAAAAATATGTGACCTAAGTAAAATATATATGATATTAATTAAATAATTACTTTTATGTAAATATTATATATCATTTTATTTATTACCATTTCACACACAGAAAAAGTGATAACATCATTCGTGGACATGTAGAATACCACTTCCTTGACGTGATGTGATTACTTTTACATAATAAGAATTATATATAATATTATATATGATTAAATAATATGGTATTTATTATATAATTATAATTTTTAAAATATAAATGTTAATTTTCTTTTTTTCCTTAATAATCATTAAAAAATGAGAGCATTACTCATGCATACATACGACCTATCATCTCCATGATTGTAACATTGGTTAATTTTTCATAACCATAATTAATGATTAATTTTAAAAGTATAATTTATGTATAAATATTATAATTATTTCATGATTATTATTTTTTATATGGTTTAATAATGACCCCTTTTTAGCATAGTTGACCCACCAAAGTCATTTTTGATACATAAGTCGAATATGGTCAAAACATCCAACTTAAAAAATATTTATTAAGTAATTATATATAACTTGTTTATAAATTAAATAAATGTAATAATAAAATTTAAAAAGGTTATGAATCAAGTATATAATTAACATAATTTTATTATTCAGGAAGATAGAGGACAAGCATGACAAATTGGACTTAGGGTAATGGATTTCATCTCAATTTCATTTCATTGAGGCATATTATATTGTTATGAAACTAGTTTCTCTTATATGGTGTATATAATTCCATATGAATTGTTATATAATGATTTTAATTTGTTTAATGATATTAAATGTTTCAATTTATGTTATTGTTTCATGGTGAGCATGATTCAAAAATTTACTGAAGTAGTAATGAATTATTGTCTCTCTTTTAATTTCGTGAGGTATATGTCATAATCACAACTTATTTCATTTTTGTAGTGTATCTACTGAAATTTTGATATATTATATCATGAATTATTTTATATTAATGTTATTTAAATATTTAATTTGATTATTATTACATTTGGGGTTTTTTATTCAGATGTTACCACAATTGTAAGGGGTTTTGTCTCAATTTACATTCCTTTGAGACATATTTATTGTTATGAACCTAGTTTATTTTATATGGTGTATATACTACCCATGAATGTATTTTATTATTATTATCCTTAAATTTACTTGGTTTTAAATATCCTTTTGATGATATCTCTTTCATGGGGTTTATGGATTTGAAGTTACCAAAGCAGTAATGGACTTTTGTCACAATTTTCCATCTTTTAGGCATTTCATATGTTATACACCTATATTATTTTACGAGGTGTATATAATTATTATTTGACATGTTATATCATGAATCTAATTATTCTCATGATATTATAAGTTTCATTTATGGTTATTTCATTAATGAGGTTAATGGTTCAAATAATTTAAAGTGGTATGGGATGGTTTGGAATGTTTAAAGATTATTTTCCTCAAGAAAGTTTTAATGATATTTTAATGGTATTTCCATTCATAAACATCAAAAACCCTTATTTTTACCTATCCTACACTAGGTATATTTTGTATTTATATTATTCTCATTCATTCTCTGTATAGATTATGTTTGTTTCAAAGATATTTTTATTTAACCCATTTCCTTTCCACGGGTTAATCATGTTTCAAAGAGATTATTATTGAACTCATTTCTTTTACATGGGTTAATCAATTTTTGAAGGGGTTACTAGTTTCCCCAATTATTTTATTCAAGATTTTATATTTTAATTATTTTTCAATGGTACTTGGAAATTTTACGAGTGGTTACATGATAAACTAATGATGGGTGGTTCTGTGATAGACCAATGATGGGTGAGTTTGTGATAGATCTCCAATGCATTAGGTATGAAATTTGGTCATATGACTATTCCATTTGTAAGAGTTACATGTATGGAAGTTGAATTTATGATTATTCTATTTGTAATAGTGAAATAAAAATGATATCCTAAGTACATACATGTTTTATTTATGCTTTATATAGGTTTATAATGTTTGTAATGATCGAGATTGATATCACATGGTTCATGATTATTGATTATGATGACTCTTTAATTTTCCATGTTTTTATATTTTATGGTGTATGTATTTATAGGTATGATTTATTTTATGATTATATCATGCACTTTAATTATGTCATCATGCCCTTATGCACTCTTATTCTTATTGATGAAATTTAATTGTTAATGCTTGTGTTTACCCTTACTAAGCATCTAAGATCACCTTTATTATGTTTAGTTTTCCCTAGGTATTAAAGAATGTTGTTGAACGATTAATGACTACAAATGATTTCAAAAGGATGATTTTGATGACCTATTTTGAAATAAGAAAAGTTGGGTTAAATGGGAGAAATTTATTTTTGATGAATTATGAGTCCAAGTTGATATGTTTTGTTTATGTAAGAGTTTTTCTTAATTCTCTAAAATTCTAAACCTAAAAGGCCCTAGTGGTTGTAAATGATCCAAGTTTTTATTTTGATGTTGTAAGGTTTAGATGAAAAATTTGGGTCATAATTATCAGTATCAAATCCGTAAATTTAAAGTTATGGATTTCAACACATGATATGGGAGTGTGGGTTCTATGTTGTTATAGCCACTTTAATATTCTATAGTATTAAGTGTAGTTTGGGACTATAAATTTTGAGTATGATCAATTCCCACATGAATTCAAGGATGCGTGTAGTCACATAAATTATTTAACAAAATATTTCAAGGGAAAAGTTTGATGGAAAGGGTTCCAAGGATGATGATGTTAAACTTATAAAGTGTTTCAAGTAGATAATAGAAGTCATTATCACCTTAACATTTGATGTTGTGGAGTTAAGTGGTTTGAATATGTTCGAGGAGTTAAAAATTAAGATTTTGATTCCCAAATGTTACCATTATTCAAAATTTATTTCTTCATATATTTTACCCACTAAATATTGTAGTGGGAGTTTTATCAGCTAATCACATAATGATGTGGTAGGATTTACATATAGATGTAATGAGTTAACAAAAATCTATAAAGTGAAATAAATATAAGTATAACAAATAAGTCTATCATTTATGATATTTTAGACATGTGATTATGCGTTGTTTTATAAATTATTATTAAAAAGGTATTAGAATATAAAATGTATCATATTGAAGGTAAACTTTATTTTATCATTATTTCATGTTGCTTGTATATATATAATGATATATATATTTCATGAAGTGTAATTATAATTTACCACTAAAAGTATGACATGGACTTATCCCTAACTTATGTTCATCATGCATTATTATAGGTTGTGTTGAAGTTTTAAGTTTAGCATGAGTACGATTATTTTAAATAGATATAAAATATGTCTATGATGCACAAAAAGGGTTTTTGTGCATTGGATAACCCATGAAGCACACCACTAGAGTGTCATACACTTTGTATTAATTATACTATGGGTTAATGGATTATATTTTGAGTCCCCACTACATGAGGTTGGTGATATTCCTAGCATGATAACCTTTATACTTTGATACCTTTCTTATGAAAGACTTTAAGCATAGTTAATTAGAGTGTGTTTGGGTATGTTTCAAATCATATCATTGATTGGAGCTCAACTTGGATGAGATTTTACCTCTTATATGATGAGTATGACATCTAATATGTTGATTGAGATAGAATTAGGTATTTTCAGTCACAAAAAAAATACATATGATCTACTAATCTATTTGGATGAGGGACATGTGATGTTTTCATCCATTAAGGTGAATGACATGTGAAGTATTCATCAACTAGATCAATCTATACTCCAAGATTATAGAACATATGAGAAGGCTATATAATATTGAAATACTCCATGTCCCATGGTAACTTGAGGTCTTAGATAAAGGGATTGTATGAGAATGAATTCTAGAATGTGATGTAACTAGTGGAAAAAAATATATAGATACATGTGTTTGATAGAGATCACCCTAGATCCATTTGTAGCTTGAGTAGAATTGATGCTTTGTTAGAGGTCACCATTTTATTACATTTATGGATCCAGCTATTCATATTTGTTTTCATCACAATAGATTCTCATGGGATCACACTTTGTGGTTAACTGAATGGGGATTGAGTCTGACTTAGAGAACTTCTCTAAAAGGTTTTTATAAATAATCCAAAAGTGTCTTAGATTGAGTTTTAATAGGGTATTGAGTATGATAAGATATAAGGTAAAATTAATGATAACCTTCAAAAAGTGTTTTAAAAGATATCCAAAAGGAGTTTTGAATATGATTTCACAAGTTATCATATATGATATAATATAAGGTTAAATGGAATATAATAATTTTAGGCTTTAGTGAAAGTGATAGATCAAAGGATAGATTCCCTAAATCCATTATGAATATGATGCATTTGGATATATCATATTGTAAAATAGTGAGATACCATAAGTAGTAGCATTATACCACTACTCATGAATGTGGTGGTGTACAACTGGCTATATCCTAAGGCATGGTATTTGATACCATGATGTTGTGTTTGATAGTTAGGGTGATAGAATTATAATTGTTATCATTTTATTGATCTTCAATGTTGGTTATCATAAATAAACCATTTCATAATATGAAACACACAATTTTTTTTTTCATTCAATAGTTTGATGAATTGTATGAGTGCCATTTTATTATGTGTTATAACATATGAGTAAATACAAGTTCACTTGAGAAGTATCCTTGAGGGATATATATAGGGACATTCACCATGAGATGGTATAGATGAAAATCTGCCCAATCCTTGGCCAAAACACCTATGCGTATTGGATTTGAGTTTCTATGATACTTTAAATGTATTTAATGAATGTTTTTAAATCAATTGAAACTCAGTACAATACTAACTCAAAATTTCCCAGACTAAAACCATGGTGAACAAGTCAAAAAGATTCTGAATTTTTCTGATCTTCTATAACTCAATCTTCCCATCCTCCAACATTATCTTGGAGAAAAGATATTTTAGGTAAAAATGATTTTTTTGTGAGTGAAACTCTATATTCTTGGCCAAATGACATGAAATATGACTATCACAGAAAAGAAATACACTTTCCTGACTCCTTATGAGATCATCCAAAAAACACATTAAGCATATAAGTTCTTTTCTTACTTTTTTATAGCTATACATTCATCTTATGTTGTGGATAGTGATACTTCTGGCTTCAAACTCGACATACAACTTATGTTTATTCCTTTAAATGTAAACACAAATCTTATGGAACTCTTATGTGTGTATATATCCCATCCTTTGTACAGATCCATATAACCCTATAATTGATCATATATTCCAACAAAATGCTATATCTTATGAACCTTTTAAATAATATAGAATCTATTCCATAGATTCCACTACTATAAATTGGGTCTATCCTCATACCTTTATACCCATGGTTTGCATGAACCTTTGGTATAGGGTTCTTGTATATAGGTTATACCAAATATTTATTCAAACCATTGGTATAGTTTAAGCTATACCAACATGTTTTTAAAACACATTGGTATAACCTTTTCACATATCTAGGCTCCCAAACTCCCCCATTCACCCATGATTCTACCATAATTTCCCTCAATTGAGTGAGCGATGGACTCCCATACCCTCTGGTGATCTCCATTTATTCAACAATTTTTTATTAGGATCTTCTTCAACATAACATTAGTGAGTTTTGAATCTTTCTAATCTTATAATAAGTTTTGTTTTCATTTTTATCTATGTAATCATGCGATCAATCTAAGACATTCATGTTTTTATATATGTTAAATATATATTTAGTGATTTTTGGTTCATGTTTTTACATTATAGAATTTATGAGTTTTCATTCATGCCAATAAGTAAACAATTCCAACTCTTTTAATTTTTTTGGATGTGCTTTGATGCTATTTTGGTTTCATGACTTTTGTTTGTTTCCCTATTTTTTTTGTTATTGTAGATGTTGTTTTTAGTGCTTCTCCTTGGAGTGGCAGTGTGTGTGGCTATTTTACTATAGGTATGTTACTTGTGCTATTTTGGATTTGTTTTGGAGTTTGTTTAGAAGTTGTTGTGTCTTTATTGGTGTGCAGGTTCACACAAAACCTTAAAAAGTGTCTTTCATGAAAATAAAATATTTTAATTTTAATTTTATATTTTTCATGACAAGACGTAAATAGATTCATCATGAACCATGGATAACCATGCATAGGTCATTCCATGATTTATGTTCATGTTGCGAACCTCCAGTAAACATGAAAATAAAAACACTATATCTATGAATTTATTGAAGTAATTTCATATCTATTGATCATGATATCCATGTTCAAATTTAAAATAAAAGATCAATGTTAAAATAATTATCATTGATTTTGTTAATAAATGAGGAAGGGGCTTAAGGCGTAATGCTAGATGAGATTAAAAATATTAATTCTTGGGAATATATAAGGATAGAGATATTGAGGTTTATTGTTATAAATATGATAATTAAACATAGTAACAAGAATTTAATTATTTCTTAAGTCATTACTTAGGGGATGAATGAGCCCAAAGTTTTTTTGATAAAAGTTGGATTTCCTTGATAACTTTTCGATATTTTCCTTTGAAATTATATATTAAATAATTTATTGAATAATAATTTATGATCTATGGATTAAAGACTCTATATTTATGATCTATCACATATTATATATGTTTTATTTCATTTTTTCCTTAACCCTACCATAGATATCATGATAGGGTGATCTTTATTTATTCCTAACACGTGATTAAAGGGAAATTGTATTAGTATGTCTAATTTTTATTTAATTCATGTTGTGTTTCACATTAAATTATCTTACCTCTCTATCTACCTTATTTTTAATTGCATGAACATTATGTTTTTATTAAGGGAGTGTTCTATAATGCAGTTAATAGAATATAACTTTCACAATAACCGTTCGGTATGACAAGATAAACATTTAAAAAAAGTTTTTCATTACCATCCTCACTAATGAACCAAAGTATATAACCATTAAAAAGTGAAATTTATGAGAGAGTAAGAGTAAATAAATCAGATAGAGGGGGGGGGGGGGGTTAAATTAGTTACAATTATAAAGAAAATAACAAGTCATTAAGTTTTTACAATCACTAGCACATGAACCTAGGAATTATATGTCTCATACTTTTTTTCTTTTTTTTCTATAATTCTCTTAAATCATCATCAATATTTCCTCTTTTAATTTTCAAGTAGATGTTACTTTCTATAATTAATTTATTATTTTAATTATTTAATTTATTAATATATATCTTTTTATTTATATGATTATCTATATACTTTCATAATCCTATACTACTTAATTGGAGATTTAGTGATTTGGGGTATGTGTTTTTAACTTCTAAACTTATTGATCCCATGGGGAATTAATTAATATTTGTGGGTTGGTGAAAACCCAAGAAGGATGTAAGATCTATATTCTTTAGGACTAGTAAAGGTTACCCATTTAGTGAAGAGAATAAGCTAGGGGAACCTAAATTGTGGAAGAAATATCCTTAAATCGTCACTACTAAAGAATGAATGAAATCATTAGCGTGTTTCTAATGTGGTTGGGTTGGGAATTACAATCCATATTTCTTAAAAATTACAAAGAGAATTCATTTTTGTTGTTGGTTGGGATATATAAAAATATAAATTATAGATCAAATCATCCAAATAATAAAATTTCCCTACCATATTCTTGTTCTTAATGTTTAATTAGTATATATTCTTAAGTATTCTTCTGATACCATATTCTTTATATTGATCATTTTTCTCCTTTTATTCTTGTTTTGATCTATGAAATTTATTTTGGTATGCTCGAAGTATTGTGATCATTTGGAATGTAAGAATTTGTTTTCATGAAATTATGATTTTTCTTTTCTTTTTGGATCTGGTTGATTGAGTCTTCATAGTTAAAACCTTGGGTTTCACTTTTTATTATCTCAAACTTATTCAGTTTATCCACCATGATAGTTAATTCTTAAATATTAGGGATACCCACCTTGTTTTGTTATTTCTAGGCATTTCTTATGGCATATTTTATTTCTATTATTATTTTATTTTCTAGTTACTAATATGCTTTGTTGAATTTCATATTAAAATTGGTTATAATGAATTATCTAATAATGGTTTACATTTTTTATTTGAATATAATTTTTTTTCTATAATAGAATGGATATAAGATAGATGTATTATACTGATCATATTTCAACCAAGTTTCAATAGAGTTTGGATATTTTTTTAGATTTTCATTTAACAATGATTCATATGGAGAATGATATAATTTTTTTGTAATACCATAGTTAAGTTAAGAAGTTAAATACTACATAATAGAATATGTATTTCAAACAAACTATTATTTTTGGTTTCACAATGGAGAGATGATACAATCTTATACTATTCAAGAATGTAAAGAAAAAAGTGATATAGAGAATTTGATATTTAATCAGTTTCAATTTGTGCATCATCCCAAGAGAGATAGTTTTTTTTGTAAAAGAATATAATGATATCAATATATATGAGTAAAATAATGAATTTTTGATGTTTAGAGAGTGAAAAATTAAGTAATGATTCCAAAACTCCTGTATATCATGATTGTACTAAAATGAAAAAGTTGGAATTTTTAATGCAATTATATCATGGAAAAACCATGTATGTAATTTATAATACCATTATTGACTATATTATTACCTTTTTTAAGGAATTTCTTCATGATGGTGAAAATATTCCCTAAAATCATTATAAGGAATGGAAGTTAATTAAGAAGCTTGGATTTTCTACCAATAAAATTCATGCTTGTCTTAAATATTTTAGTTTATTTTAGGAGGTAATAGCATACCGTAATGAATGTAAATAATGTGACACACATTGATAGAAGGAAAATGCAGATGGAACACCATATCATGTGCTACATAAATTCATGTGGAACTTTACATTGATTCCCAGGCTTCAAAATATATTCATGTCTACAAAAATATGAACCAATATGTGATGGAATAATACTAAGAGAATTAAAGATATTGATGAGTTGGTTTATCCTATAGATGTGTTATCATGGTGGGAATTTGATACACAACATCCTGATTTTGTAGTTGAGGTATGTAATCTGAGGTTGGTTCTATCCTATGATGGTTTTAATCATTTTAGTCAGATGTTTACTACTAACAACACATGTCCAGTTTTTATTCTTTTTTATAATCTTCCTCCATGGATATGTATGAAAAAACTTTTCAATTTCTTGAGTATTCTAATATTTGGACATTATAATCCTTGAAATTATATAAACATACAATTTTTACCTTTAATAAGATATTTGAATCAGCTTTAAGATATGGGTGTGTACACATTCAATGTTTCTTCAAAAATTATATTTCAGATACGAGATGCCTTTATATGGACTATAAACGATTTCTCTACTTATACAATGATTTATGGTTAGATAATGAAGGAAGAAATAAAATTTACTATGTGTATAAAGAATACATGATCAAAAATACTTAAATATCATTGTAGTTTCAGTTTCACGGGGCATTGACGATTCTTTCCAATGGATCATAAATATAGGAATAATCTCCAGGGGTTTGATAGTACTATTGAAATTGAACAACCACCAAAACATATGTCAGGAACTAATGTGCATAATTAATTTAAATATTTCATTTTATCATTAGGTAAAGGTCAAATTAATTCTAAAAATAGGAATAATGTTGACACTAAATCCACTTTCAATTGAAAAAAAGTATCTTTTTTGAGTTTCCATATTTTTCTACCAATTTATTACATCATTATTTAGACATAATGCACATTAAGAAAAATATATATGAAATGTTTCTTTCAATTCGTCTAAATATCAATGGGAATACAAAATATGACTAAAGATCTCATCAAGACTTTTCAGATTAGGGTATTCAACCAGAACTGCATCATGTATGTATCGGTGAAAAGAAACGGAAGGTTACTTGTGATTCTTATGTGATTAAACCTTTATAGAAAAGTAAATTATTATAATTATTGGAAAATATAAAGGATACTGATGTATATTTCATAAACATATCTAAATGATTCAATATATGGGAGTTCAAACTAAGATCCCTAAAAACTCATGATTATCACATCCTTCTTAATGAATTGATTCCAATAACAATTCGACATTTTAATCTAATAATATAAGGGTGAAGGTGATTATCTTGTGCCATTTTTATAGATACCATTGTGCTGAAAGGTTATCCATGTATTTGTTGATAAAAATAAAGCAATAGGTGCCATTAATTTACTATGATTTGGGGAAAAAATTCCTCCATCATTTTCACATGTATGTTCCATTTAACAGTTCATCTTCCAACTGAAGCACTTCTTGGGGTACTTGTTACTTTTAGGTGGATGTATCCTACTAAAATAAATATGTTCACAATTAAATATTATGTTTAAAATAAGAATCATCCTTAAGGTTCCATTGTGAGAGGTGTCTAGCTAAGAATGTATGGATTTTTGTTCAATGTATTTTTATGATGTGAGCACAAGAAATAACTGACCAATGAGAAATGAATATGGTCAGTATGGGTAAATTTATCCATCATTTCCATATCTTCCCTAAATAGAAGTAATTATTGGGTCATATACATTGGTTATATTGATCCTTGAAGAGCAGGATATAGCACATCACACAGTCTTATTTAAATGTGGTTTGTTCAATGACTATATCAAGTAAGTGATTTGAATATTTATTTGTTATCTCATTCTATGTCATTTCATATATACCTTAAAATTTTATTATAATTTTATATTGGGAACATAATAAAATATAAGTAGATTTCACCGATCTTTACCTTTGAGAAAGAGAGAGGATTTTCATATCAAAGAGTTTCCTAGTTGGTTGAAATAAAAGGTATATCCATTACATTAATTAACTTAAAAATAAGTGTTAATTTAATTTTGTTATTCATATATATATATATATATATATATATTTCATGTATTGAGTTTACCTATTGACTCCATCTCTTAAGAATTAAGAGTGTTGGATTTGGGTCCCAATTCATTGGTTTGTGAATGCAAATCTTTGATAATAAATGGGTATAAATTTGTTATAATTGATCGAGTGGTGAAAATGAGAACACAACATGTTGGAATTATGTTAACTACAACAACATATTATTATTATAGTGAATCAAATGGTAGACCTCAATATAAAACGTGTCTTATTATGGACTTAATGAGAAAATATTGTTATTTTATTACTACTCTCATGGTCGAGTCACCATGATGAAATGTAAATGGTTTGATTTAATTATGTGACATGCTACATTTATTGATGACTGTGGATTCAGATTTATTGACATGACTTGATTCCTGCCTACAAATGAACCTTGTATTTTGGAATCAATGGAAAAAACAAGTGTTTTATGTGAAAGATCATATGATACTTGATTACATTGTTATTATTGAAGTAATCCCAAGACATATTTTTCACAATGGTGGGGATGAATTTGACACCATTGACACCCCCATTGGTGTTGAAAAAAACATTATATTTGATGACTCAAATTGTCCCATTGATATAATTGATGTTGAACCTGATGTAGTGGTGGATATTATATAGAAGAAACCATATATGTTCATAGTTCTTTCAGTTTAACTTGGCATGGTTTTTTCCAGTTGGTACTACTTTAATTACTTTAATTTAGTTTTAGTTTGGAATGATATGTTTGTTTTAGTATTTTTTTCATTAAATTTAATTATATTTATTTCAATTTATAAAATCGGGTTTAAAATGGGAATTTAAAAAACATATAACTTGGTTTTAAATTGTAGTTGTTAAAACATGTTATGAAATTATTTATGAATTATTTTACTTATAAGTTGTATGAAATTTTTTTAAAAACTATTTCTAAGAAATATACATTTAATTATTATCCATATTATGAAAGATGTTAAAGAATTTATAAGGAATATATTTTTTGATATTGATCGATGGATGTTTGAGCTAGGGTTGCCTACTCTAGTTCCCTTAGTGAGTATAATAATTGTAATATTTTTATTCTACATTACATTTAATGTCATGTTATTTTTCTCTATCAAATTATTTTTAGGTACATGCATCTGAACTAGAGATGAATTCTACTAATACTACTAGAATGGGTCCTAGTGGGGGTACTCCTAGAGCTACACAGAGAACCCTTTATACCCATTCACACCCTAATTTACCAGTAGTCACCCCATCCATCATACATTTTCATCCTCCATTTGAGCCTCCAGGGATGTTCCCACCGATGCCTCCATCATTATATTATTTAGCCTTTTCTTCTCATATCATGTCTATTCCACCTCCAAGGATATTCCCACCTATACCATATCCATTTCCTATGACGTATCCCCAACCCTTCTATATTTATCTTACCATGTCTATGCCACCTCCATTTCCTACTATCCATCAAGGATCTAATAATTATATTCCTTTAGCTTCCACTCCATGACCCGATGCATGCATTAGAACAAGAAAATCCTTTAGAAGATACCAATCTAGGATAACCCATAGATCCATCAGAGCATAATTAGCAGCCTACATCAGGGTTTTGTTATTATGAGTGTGTAAAATTATATCACATCATTTTTTCCTATTGTATTTCGAATTAATTATTTTTTTCTTTTATCTTATTTAGTAGGATATTTTAATAGTTGATGTGGGCACAACTTTATGCATGAATCCTAGAATTTTCAAACAAAAATAATGGTGGATGACAATAAAGATAGTCAAATGATAGGTAAAAATTCCAGGTAATGTATAAGTCTTATGAGAATTTTATCAAAGTACAACGATATCATTCTGGTGAAACCAGTCTCATGGAGGCATATCGGTAATGAAGTCAAGTAGAAAGCATGGGTAGAGATATGGGTAAGAAAATTTGTTAAATTGATATCTATATTATTTTTATATTTATATGAATTAACATGTTCATTATAGTGTTAGTTTAACTTTCCAGATGGTAAAGCTAATAAGGTCACAAGGTTGATGGATCTTGGGGAGTTTTGGAGATCATATAAGCATGAGTTATATATTGGTTGGAAGTGTAAATCCAGTTCTGATTTAGAGGGTGTAACAATATTCCTCAACTTTCCAATAACACAATATCAAAAAATGACCGCATATTAGAAGATTAATGAGTTTAAATTATTCTTAATCTTTAATGGTTATCATTTAAAATTTAATTCTTAATAATTTTATTGAATTTTTATTTTTAGGATGAGTTATAAAAAAACAAAAAATAACAATGATGTTATAATGTATTTTCACACTTTGGGGCGCACTACAATGCCCGAGCAAGATAGGTGCTAGGTAATTTAATATGAATAGAAATAATATCAATATTAATATTATTACTAAAGTGTTCATTTAATTTTATTTAGATTTTAAAGAAGTACAAAAACATAAATAGTTATTTTTGCATGTTTAAATTTAATATAGAAGGTTGGAAATTCCTTATTTAGTTAGATTTTCATGTTGAAATTCAATTTTTCTTCTCATAAATAACTTTAATAAAAGGATGGAAATTCCCCTTTAAACTAAATATATTTTTTTAATGATTTTTTTTAAAATGGGGAAAATGTATTTACATGGGTTGAATACCTTTAAATAGTTTCTTTTTAAGAAAGAAAACTATTTTCTAAAATGGTTTTTTTAATGAGAATTAGTTTTGAAAAGGGGTGGGTATATTGAAATGATTAATTTTTTTAATGTAATTTGGGAGAGTGTTTTGTCAAATTTCATTTAAAATTATGTTTATTTTTGGGTAAAATATATATTTGAAATAAATTTTTTCGGGGGATTTTAAACAGTAATTTTACTTTGGTAAACCTATGTTGAAGTGTAGTTTTTTTTGATAAACCAAAATTAAGTGGTAGGAAATAAAATTTAAATCTATAGTGATTCTGTTTGATGTCTTGGACATTATGCTGTATAATTATGTAATTTTTTTGTGATATGTAATAGTTTTTTGGATATAAGTTACTTATTAGGTATTCGGGATTTAGTATTTTTTTGTTTTGATTAAATTTTCAATTTTACACATCATAATAATGGTGTATATTTGATATATGTGCAAATGTTCTAATTATGGATTGATAATTTTGGTATTCATTATATCCTAGATGTGTAATTGGATCTTCTTTTTAGGGATGATAAGTTTTTTAGTAGAGATGTTATAAAAACCCATGTCTCAGTGGATTAGAATAAAGGGAAAATTTCATCTAACCTAAAAATTCTTAACCCAAATTGAAAAAAATAACATAACCTAAAAATATTTAACCCAAAATGAAAAAAATTACATAAACCAAAAAAACCAAATAACCTAAACCCAAGTAAACCAATTTTTCTAACCAAAAAATGAACAAATGACTAGATGAATGAACCAAAAATTACATAACCCTGAAATGATCCAAACAACATAACCCAAAATAAAATAAATGAGATAAATCAAATATTATATAACCAAAATATGAACCAAGTAATGTAACACAAAATAAACCAAATGACCTAACTCAAATATGACATAACCCAAAGATGAACCAAATGAACAAACCCAAAATTAACCAATTGACATAACCCAAGATGAACTAAATAATCAAACCCAAAATTAACCCAATGACCAAACCAAGATGAACCAATTTAAATAAACCAATATTAACTAATTGAAATAACCCAAAACTAACAAATTCATATAATCCAAGATTAACCAATTGAAATAACCCAAAATTAACCAATTGAAGTAACCTAAAATTAACCAATTGACATAACCCCAAATTAACCAATTAACATAGACAAAGATTAACCAATTGAAGTAACCCAAAATTAACCAATTGTCATAACTCAAAATTAACTAATTGACTTAACCTAATATGAACCAAATTATTGAACCCAAAATTAACCAATTGACATAACCCAAAATTAACCAAATAACCAAATGTAAGATGAAACAAATGACCAAACCCAAGATGAACTAAATGAACAAACCCAAAATTAACCAATTGAAATAACCAAAGATGAATAAAATACTCTAACAAAAAATGAACTAAATAACCCAACCCAAAGAAAAATAAATAACCTACCCAAAATGAACTAATTAACCTAACCAAAAAATGAACAATTGATTAAATGAATTAATCCCAAACAAAATAATGACCAAACTACCAAAATGAACCAAATTATATAACCAAAAAATACATAACCCAAAAATAAACTAAATGACCTAACCTAAAATAAACCAAACAACCTAACTATTTCTGATGGAGAATTGGATTTCCTGATAGCTGATTAAGGTGGTTGAATTTTGCGCAATTGTTCACATTAGTTTCACTATTTCTAAATGGTTTCAAACGAGTTTGTTCATGGAACCGTAAATACCCAATATTTATATAGACTTGATTAAAATACTTTTTAAAGGTAGGATCTCATTGGGGAGTTTTTCCAACGATTTTTAATAACTCACATTGGAAGAGAGGATGGGGGTCGAGCTCATCATAGACTTTTGGGGGAAATTGTTACCTACTCTAGGACTCACTTATAGATTTAAGATATGTTCATGAATCCTTCCTTAATTACCAAGTATGATTATGGTAACCATAAAATTAATGATCAATTATTAGCATGTGTAGAGGTTATAATCATCTGTATGTATATGTGGTTCTTCATCACTAGATATATCTATATGTATCCTAGATTCACTATCAATGGTATTCTATTATGTAATGGTTAGATATTCTCTGGTTGTTATTATAAAGATTATGGTTTTCTAGCCACACAATGGGGTGTTATAGAGTGTGTCATCATCCAAGGATATGAGAGTTATTTTTATGCTAGGATCAGAACCATACATATCCTTGTGAAAGGAATAAAAACCCATGTAGTTTAGTTCCACTTAGAGGGACACATCATACCTTTTAAGGTCATGTGATAAGGACCAAACAATTGAGTTAAACATTATAAGACTAGGAAATCTAGGAATAAGGTTCCTAGTCAAAGTTTATTATTGAAATTATTCCAAATTAGCTCAGGGAACTTGGAAGGGATATGGATTCCCAGGTTAAATTAGAACCTACTAGGAATGTGGCCCAAAGAGAATAGGGTTGATTTAGGGTGTTGGGTTTGGACTTCAAGGAGGCCTCCTATGTATCCTAGTATAAAATCATCAAATACCACTTAGTTTGGTTGTAAGGAACTACACCTATGGAGGCCCTTGGGAGGTTTGTCTGGAAGGGTATTATGTCTCTTTTAGAAGAGTAGGTTGGGGATTATTCATGAGGAGGATGCCCTAGTGAGTTTAGGGTCATGAGAAGTGACTTGACTTATGGAGATTTTAGGGTTTTACTCTGGGATTACACCTAATAAGGATTCCCTTGGATTAGTTTGGTTTAGGTATTACTCCTGAAGAGGATTCCCATTGATGGTGAAAGGATGAGGCTTATACCAACTAGGAGTCCTTTGTTCAATTGGGACTTAAACTTGGAATGATACCCAAAATGTTTGGAGATCATGTGGATTTCAAGACCACCGCCAACCTCTAATCCCATATGAGTCATGATTGGTGTGAGAAACAAGAGGAATAAGATGATCTGAAAAAGCACATGATCTTCTTTTACCTAATTTGGACATATGACCTTGAGGATCCGCACCTATAAAGGATCAATGAAGGAAGGTGATGGAAAGACCTGAAAGGATATTATTTTCCAAAACATGAAACTAGCTATGTGGATGTCATGGTCATGGATATACTTTAAGCCCACGAGTCATGATGAGTCATGATTGAATGTGAGGAATAAGGGGAAGCGAAAGATCCTGCACACCACACAATTCTCCTCCTCCTCTAGTGGAAGTGGATGGGGTGAAAGGAGAAGAAAAAGGGACTTGGATGTGCCTATTCTCTATCCATTTTTGTATCTTGGATAGTTATATCTGATTAACTATATGGAAATTACCCTCAGGGTGCTAGGAGGAGCAAGAGTGAAACCTCATACAAAAAATTCCAGGGGATTACTCATGAGGAGGATTCCCTAAAATTAGTTATGTTGTGAGAGAGGAGTATCTCATTCCATGTTGAATAGAAAAAAAGTATAATCCTCACTCTTCTTACATGGAACTAGGGGATCTAGGTCTCAGACTAAATAAGGGGAGTAAAGAGTCCTCACCCATATTCTTATTATCAGGAACTCCTTGACACTATCCCTAGGGTCGGGGCCCTTGTGACCATAGGAATTCACATCCAAGTGCACCCTGAGGACCCTAACCATATGGTAAGATAAGTTCAGGAAACCTCTAGTTGTATTAATGAATATCCAAATGGGAGACATTACATTGGACTCTTCCCAGGGGTTTTCAAGTCCGAAGGCTTCTATGGAGGTTTCAATTTACTCCCTTTGGTGAAAGGGAGTCAAAGTAGGAGAGGCCCTTCCATGGGTGCCTTAGAATAGGTCCTGATCAGAGGATCACACAAGGAATAGGTTTTAATGATACAAGGGGGTCTCTCATAGGTAGTACTACATGGCTTAAGGGTGCTTCACGTAGGCAGGCTTGCGTGAGATGATGGTGCCTTGGGTGAAAAACCACATGGGAAACAACACTTAGGAGATGATTTTCTCAAGCCTTTAAGGGTCTTTACAGGTGTTCCTAGAAGTTTGTTGCACAGGTCCATAGTTAGGGAAGGGGACTTCATACTAGTATTCATTAACCATGGGAGATAGGGTGACTTGCACATGTGTTATGTGTTTTAAACACTAGGAGGACTTTAGTTATACTATCCACCCTTAATGACCTATTATTTTGGTTTTGGAAGGAAAATTTGATGGTTTCAGAGGGTTAAGGTGAATTATTGGTGTTATCAGTGTGTTGAGAGTCTTCATGAATTTCCATTCGTCTAAATGAAGATCCCCATGGTCTTATTTATAGAAAAATATAGGACCCTAGGAGAATAGGATATCTTGTACATGACTATCATGTAGGATGATGTACAGGTCTCCCACATAGGATGATGTGCAAGTTTTCCATGTATAATGATGTTAAGGACTTCTGTGGAGGCTTATGTGTAGGTGTTTCATGTAGGATGATGTTCTTGTCTCTCATGTAGGATGATATGATTGTCTCTCACACATGCTGATGTGCAGGTCATCCATGCTGGCTGATGTGCAGGTTTTCCACATAGGTTGATGTGAAGGTATCTTGCATAGGTTGATGTGAAGGTCTATCATGAAGGTTGATGTGAAAGTATCTCATGGAGGTTGATGTGTAGGTCTTCCATGCAATCTCATGTGTAGGTATCTTGCATAAGGTGATGTGCAGGTCTTCCATGCAAGTTAATGTGCAGGTCTCTTGTTTAGGCTGATTTGTAGGTCTGTCATAAAGGGTAATGTGTAGGTCCATCATCTTGGCTGATGTGTAGGGATATCAAATGATTTTATGTACAAGTAACCTACCTGAATTACCCACACAGAGATTCAAATTCCTTTAAATTTTTTTTAGACTTCTGAGAGTCATAAATTTTTATCCGTGAGTCTGTTTGGGCTCTGTGACTAGTTAAATCGAATCTTTTGAAGATATCTAAACTTCTTGATATTTTGAATTCACCAAATATTCTCTAAATAAATGTATAAATCTCATTTTATTACATCGAATTTTTTTTATCATGGATCTTATAAATCTATGGCCTACTCATATAGGGTCTCTTTCTACATATCCTTCATTGTGGAGTAGTCTTGTGGAACATGGAAATCCAACCTGCATCTTCTTCTAACTTGGATCCACATATCTACTTAAACTCAGCATTTTTTTTCTAATTTATGGTCACATTATGAATTATTCAGCAAAGTGAATGAAATACATTTTATAGTGTCAACAAAATCCCCCTTATAATTAGATTTGATTAGAATGAAAAGAATATAATTCTAATTTAACTTTAGGGAACTTTGATTCATTCCAACATCATAAGGTTGGATTTGGATCTATCTCAACTGTGTAAGGATGAACTAATTATTTTCCTAATCCATGGGACCTAGAAAACATATTTAGGTTGTTACTAGGGTCATATGTAAGACCCTACAAACTTTATGTCTTTTGTTTCATTTCCCTAATTTTTTTCTAAGTCCAATATAAATAAGAATTAGCAGGTGAGACTTAGCTTTTTCTTATAAAATACTTTTTGGGTTTGTAACCTAATAAGTTTTGTGCCTATTTATTTTCACTTCTCAATTTTTTCTTAAACCATATGGGGTATAGGTCTTGTGAGATGAGACTTAAAATTTTTCTAGAATGCACTTTTTGGATTTTCTATATGGAGATTACTATCTCTTTTTGTGGGTAGTTTAAAGTCATGAAAGCCAGATGCATGAGACTAGTGTTTTAAGTCAAACAACTTTGACCATGAGTTTTGGGATAATGGACCAAACAAGGATGATTGGTTAAGAATATTATAACATTATTTAAATGTATTATGGGAATTTTTGAGCCCTGATTTGTTGGTTCCCAAATCTAAATCATGATATTCAGGAATAAAGGAGGTATCTCCAGAGGATAAAGTAACTTCTAGTTGGAAAACCCATTTGGTGGGATACTTTATGAAAATACAACTAAGTTATATTATAAAATAGTTGAATAGTGGAATCCTTTGGCTAAAAAACCCATTTTGTGGGTGACTTTATTCATAACCAAGTAGGGTGTGTCACAACATAGTCAGGAATATGAGTTCTTAGTAATTATAACATTATACTACTGATGTATGAAGGAAGTTTATAAAGATTTTGATTTCTCACAACCATGATGGGTGTTTTTTCTAAGGGAATATGTATGAGAATGAAGGGATCATATGTATTGGCATTTCCTATGAATGGGAAATCACTCTTACACGAATTTGAATTATGTTATGGATGTAAATTTTTTAGATAACTGAGGTCATGGAGGGGATGGCCTATTCCTAAAAAAGATTAAAAAATTATACAGTTTAATGTCATGAGATCTGGACATTAACTGTATAGTTTAAAGTATTATGGAGAGGAAATTGTTGTATAGTTTAACGTATTATGACTAGGATGTTATTCTATGCAGTTTAAATTCATACAATAATGACATTATGCTATATAATTTAAAGTCATATAGTAAGGGGATTATGCTATATAGTTTAAAGTCATACATCAAGAACATTATGGGGGGGGGGTATAATTTAATGTTTTTAGCTTTGACCAAAAAGTTAATTATTCTCCCATTATGGGTAATCTTTATGGGAATGTACCATTATATTCAGGTATGAGAAGGGGAATGTTGTAATATGTATCCTAAGAATGGTATGTAGAAAATGGATCATGGAAATATAGGAGGTCCCTCCTAATGAAGAAGTTACTGCTGGTTAAAAAAACCCATTTTATAGTATACTTTATGAAAATCCAGTTGGGGTGTGTTACTACCTAGTTAAAGAGTGGAGTCCTTTAGCTGACAGACCCATTTTGTGGGTGACATATGAAAAGACAACTAGGGAATTTAATATAAAGTCAAGAAAATGAGTTATCTAGAATAAAAAACTTTTTATCATCAATGGATGAAGGAATTCTATAGAGATTAAGATTTTCCCAGATATAGGGTCTATTTTTTGGAAGGGAACTACCTAGATGTGGGAGGATGATTTTAAGTCAAAATTACCAAAGGATTGGGTGAAAGGTTCCCTACATAGGTCTGATTCAAACACGATAAATATGATTCCTTTAGTTCTAGGTCATACATCTAGGACCATAAAATTATGGAAATAATTGGTGATATATGGCCTACCAGGCCTAGATCATTCCCTCATACTTTAGAAATGGGGGAGTAAATTGTAAACCATGGTATTGGGGGTTTTAATATTAAGAGAAAGGATATGGGACAAAAATTTGAGGGATGACTGCAGATTGAAACTGAATCATGGATTATAACATAATGTCATCAAATATTACAAGGATAGAAGAGGATTCTCCCAAGGATGAAGTTATTACTGGTTGAAAAATCCATTTTGTGGGGTTTTTTATATAATTCCAACTAGGGAGTATTACCGTATAGTCAAACAATGGCATCCTTTGGCTGAAAAATCCGTTTTGTGGGTTGTTTTATATAAATCCAAATGGGGTGGGGTGTTACAAAAAATTCAGGAAAAGGAGTCCTCAAGTATCATACATTCTATCATCAGGAGCTAAAGAAATATTATAAAGGTCTAAAAGTGTCCAAGATTAGGATTATGTCATGTGGAAGGGATAGCTCCAAGCATAAAGGAAGCATTTGGAACAATATTGTCCATGAAGTGCAGAGTCCCTTGCATAGACCTAACTCATATGTATAAGGAGAAGTCTCTATTTCCTTGGTGTACCCCTTAATGAGGGGACCCTAATTAAGATCTCCTACACAGATCATTGTTTTTACACACAAGAGGGGCATTTGTTTATGCCACGTCTGGGACTAGGACATGAAGCCTAGGTGTCTCTATGTATATCATTTGAATGATAAGAAATCCATACATAGTTCTTGAGGTACTGTGTAGTTTAAATTTATGTAGCTAGGATATTATCCATGATTTTTAAAGTTATGTGGTAAGGACATTAGCCATACGGTATAAAGTCATGCAGTAAGGACATTTTTGGACTCGATGTAAATAAATAAATATTGTGGCTGGACCAAGGTATAGGACCCAAGTGTCACTACATATCTTCTTTAAAAAATAATCAAGCCACACATAGTTCTAGAAATGATTCCTTATACTGATTTAATTCATGTGTGGAGTAAGGTTTTTTATTGAATCTAGACCTGATATTGGGGATCCAAGCATCACTACATATCTCATTGGAATGAGAATCAAACCATACGTAGTTCTTGAAGAAATTATGCGGTTTATTTTCATCCAATGAGGACATCTGGTGTTCCTTTTAAGGTCTTACAACTAGGACCATGATATCCCCAATGAAAATTGATGCGATTAATTCCTATAGGGACCTTCTTTACCAAAATTACTAATCCCATATGAGCTATTCTAAGTGTGAAAAACAATGAGATACAAAGGTTTATTCCCCCACACAAAGGTCATACAAGGGAAGGATAGGGGAATTTAGATTTTTATAGTGACTGGGATAGGAGGTATGATCCATTTGTCACTATATATCTTATGGGAATGAGAATCAATCCATACGCAGTTCTTAAAATATTCTCTATGTAGATCTATCTTGTACACAAGGAGTGGGGGACTTTTTTTTGATTATGGCTGGACCTGATATTGGGGATCCAGGCATCACTATGTATCTCAATGAAATGAGAATCAATCCACACATAGCTCTTGAAGAACTATGTATTTTAACATTATGTGGCAAGGACTTAGTCTTCCCAAAGTGAGAAAATGGGTATTGTGGCTGGACCAGGGGGTATGACCCAGGTGTCACCACATATCTTGTTTAAGAAAGAATCAATCCATACATAGTTCTTAAAAATAGTTCCCTATATTAATTAGGTTCTAATAGGAGAATAATGGGATTTTATATCCTCAAAAATGAAGGATGGGATTAAGACATAAGTTTTGGGTGTCACTAAAGATCTCATTGGAATAAGAATCAAACCACACATATTTCTTGGAAAGCTCCCTATGAAAATTTAACTCATACAAAAGGAGTGGGGAATATTTATTTGTTGAGGTTGGTCCTAGGACCAAAGATCTGAGTGTCACTACATATCCCATAAGAATGATAATTAAGCCACACATAGTTCTTATAGAATTTAGGTAGTTTACAATCATGCAATGAGAACATATGGTGTGCATTTTATGGTATTACAGTCAGGGCCGTGATAATGTTGGGGAATATACCTACAAAGGAGGACCAAGTTCCACTATGGAGTGGTAGTGATGTGGTTGGGAATTATACTTGAGATGGATTCCCATATTTAAGGGAACTATGAGGAGTGTCTCAACTCATGATACTTTGAGGGTTTCTTAACGTCGAATAAGAGGGACACTAACCATGCATTTTAATGTCATGTAGTAAGGATGAATGGTGTCTTTCAATTTTAGGTCATAAAATTAGGACCTTATATCGTGCATTTTATTTTCATGCGATGGGGATGATGATTCCATGTAGTTTAACATTGTTCATCATAGGAATTATTTCATTCCTTTTAAGTTCATGTGATAAATACTAACTACACAATTTAACTTCTTGCAACTGAGATGATATTCATGTGGTTATAATAAACATTTCTATTAGAATATTTCATTTTTGGGGTCGTAATGATCTCCCCATCCATTGATATTAAGGGATAAACTCTGTTATAGTAGACCTTGTGTATGGACTAAGGTCCCTACCACTTTGGTTCAAACTCTTGAGGCTTATTTCATTATATCATCAGAGTTTTAAGGACCAATACAAGTTCTCCTTGGAGGAATGAGTGGAGATATACCTTCTTGTTAAAGGATCACACTAGCCAATTTTGATAGACCTCCAAGTGATGCAAGTTATTCAATATTTTTTCTTCCATTTGATTCAATTCATCTTGTCATTTCTAGTATTTCTCATATGTGGAAAACTAATCACATATGGTAACAAAGAGTTATGAAAATTGGACATAAATGGGTAGGATTACTTCTATTCCATATACCGGTGAGTACATGGTTTCTCATGTAGTGGTATGGGTTGTAGTATGGTAATACCATAAGGTATATAAGAGCTTGTCAGGCCAATATTTTTTATCTTTATACACCATCCTATGGTTTATTTTTGACAGGTTCTTTTTGAAGGCCTCTATCTATCCATTAGCTACTGTGTGATAGATAAATGAATGGTTGGATTTGATATTGTAATCCTTATATATCTTCTCCACCTCAGCAGAATAGAAGTTGGTTCCATTTTCCATTAGTATTGTATGGGGGGAAAATTTGGTAATAATGTTGGATTTCACAAAGCTGAAAATGATTTTATCCCTGACTTCTTTGAGGGGTATCGCCTTAACCCACTTGGAGAAGAAATCGATAGCAGTCAAGATATATTTGAACTGCTTGTTCATGGCTATAGGGTATACCCCTAACATCCATTCCCTATATGATGATTTTCCAAGAGTATTTGGATGTATGTAAAAACTCTGGGGGTTGATGGATGAAGTTTTCATACACTTTGTAGGAAAGAAACTTATTGGTTAATTTTGTACAATCCTACATCATTGAAGGCCATAAGTATCCAAGCCTTCATATTTGGTTGTAAAGATTATATCTGAATTGATGTGAACCATAAGACCCAACTTTAACCACACTTATAATAAAATTAGTCTCCTTTCCATCAATACACCTGACAAGGACTCCATCAAATCCTCATTTATAGAGGACTTTCTGGTGTTTTAGGCCATCATAAAGGGAGAAGTTGGCTACTCTCCATCATATTTTCTCTTTCCCATCACTAACCTATGGGATAACCCCATATTTTATGTAGTCTATGATTGGAATCATCCACCCAATGATAGGACCATTCAGTTTAGGTATATGGATGAATTCATTAATCTCCTCCGTTCCTATTTGAACAAAACGTGAGAACATTTGATGAGGGGAAATGTTGATTACTATTTCATCCTAGTTTCGATATGCCAGATCCATAACTGCATTCACCAATTCATCTTCCTAGGCATTCTATGATTGTGGGATAGTATTTAATGTTGGATCTGAGGTTAACTCTGCCATTAACCCTCAAACATAGTCAATTAGGGGTATTATCTCTTCTTTTCTGATGGTGTAATCCCCAATTGTATGTTTGATTACCAAATCTAAGTAACCTTTTAGCTCTAAATGGTCCTATGGTATTTTGAGTGAAAATTATAGATATTTAATGAGGTCCATATATTCTGCATCATTATTAGTATAGCCTTCTAATAATAGGAAGATTAAGGAAATATTGCCTTTTCTAGAGTGATAAACACAATACATAGAACAAATTTTTTGAGCTTAGGGTCTTCCATTCTCCAACCTGTTGGGATTTTGTACATGCCTTCAAAATTCATTTCCCATGTTTGGGGGCTGTCTTGAAGATAGAATATCTCCTCATCCAGAAATTTAGTATCTAATGATGTGGTTTCTACAGACGGGTGTTCTGCAAGGAAATCGGCAAAGGCTTGGCCTTTCACTACTTTTGAGGCATGAATTTTATAAATTTATATAGAATAACCTCCCACCATGCTGAAAATAATTTTAACATAGGACATATGAGTATATATTTAGATGATTATTATGAGAGAGCAATTGGACCTCATGGTGTTGTTGGTAGTGCCTCAGTTTCTGAACCACAAAGATTAAAACCAGGAAGCTATTCTCGATATATGAATAACAATTATCATCATTGAGCATGGTTTGACTATGATAATAAAGTTTGTTTTCATTCCCAACATCATTCTCTTATGTGAGTAAGGATTCCAATGATATCTCTAGGGTCATAACATATCAAATGAGAGACTTTCCCTCAACAGGTGGTATTAATACTGGTGGGATCAAGAGGTACTTCTTGATATTTTAAAATGATTCTCGACAGTCACTGGTCCACTGATATTTGACCCCATTCTTTATTAGTTTGGTAAAGCGAAAACACTATCTTGTGAGATTGGCAATGCAGCACCAGATATAGTCCAAAAGTCTTTGAATTCTTCTCAACTCTTTAAGATTTCGAGGAGGTGACATGATAAGGATAGATTTTATTTTCTTAGGGTAATATTTGATGTCACTATGGAATACAATGAAGTTGAGAAATTTCCTAGAGGTTACCCCAAAAGCACATTTTAAGGGGTTTATCTTCCAGATATGTTGTCATAGGTTGTTAAATATGGTTTCCAAGTGAGTCAGGTGGTCATAACGTTTTTGGGAATTAACCACTAGATCATCAATGTTTCATTTGAGAAACTTTCCTAGGAAGGGTTTGAATATGTGATGAATCTCACGTTGGTATGTGGTGCTGACATTCTTCAAGCCAAAGGGTATTACCCGATAGAATAATACATTCAGAGGGGACTTGAAGGAGACATATTCTTCATGTTCAGGGGCCATATGAATTTATTTGGATCAATAATATACATCTATAATAGAGAGGGATTTATAAATATCCATTGCATCAATTAGTAGTTCTGCGAATGGAATAGAGAATTTATATTTCATACAATGCCGGTTAATATCTCCGAAGTAAATACAAACCCTAATTTTCCTATTCTTCTTCTTTAAAGGGATGAAATTAGATAGAAATTTTGGTTATTGTACCTCCTAGATAAATTAATCTCTGATGATCTTGTCCACTTCAACCACAATTTTGGAGACATGAGTTGGGTGTATCCTTCTGGATGCCTGTTTGTAGCCCCAATGATCTTTTGGAAAACCTAAGTGGTGGGTGGACACATTGGGGTCCAGTCTTAGAATATCTATGTAATTCCAAGAAAACCTATCCCAGTGTTACTTTAGTAAAGAAGTATATAAATCTTATTATTCATAATCTATGGTTTCACTGATCAAAGTGGGTCATGGATCTTTATTCATACCCAATTTTACTTCTCAAAGTTTTTCAATAGTGGTGAAGACACCTTCCTCGAATACTGGAGGGGTGTCCCTAAGGTATTCCTCCTCTTCATCTTCCCCCATGTTTTACCTCTTCCAAATATTCAGGGGAAATAGGTGATGGAGCAGGTTTCTTAGAGTTAAGAGAGGAATCATTATTTGGACGTCTGGAAGATATAGCAATGATTTCTAGATCAATTGAAAGTGCATAGTATTTTTGGAGCTCTGAAGGGGAGATGAGGGACGGAGAATAAGAATATCCATTTCCCCTATTAACATGATAAATTATTATATCCCATTTGATAGAACATGGATTTTTTAGATATCAGGGGGTGGGATGAAGTTTCTTTTATCTAGGGTTCCATTACTACTTGGAGAGTTGAAAACATCTATTATGCTTATGGGATTAGTTTTTATGACTGGAATCATGAAATTCAATAAACGTGTGTTTGAATTCAGGACCAATTTTTTTATTTGATTGATGGGGACCATTTACTCTCTATTGAGATACTTAAAAGTATTACTCAGGATCATCTCCAAACCAATTGGGGCATTTATTTGAGTGATATCGTCAACCACAAACCATTTAACTTCCTTATGGTAGAATACTCCATTAATATACTATGACTCACATGATTTTAATGGGGCTTTATCACCATTAAGTGTCCCAATTTTTCCATTGATACAATATTTGGGGCATTGGTTGCATGATGATGGGATGAAAAAATTCCGATGTAGCCAACTTCTTCCCAGAAAGACATTGAAGGTTGTATCCTATCTAACAACCATGAATTCTAAGTTAGACATGATATTCCAAAACTTATTTTTGAGTTTGATTTATACAAGAGGCATCTTCCCATTCTTATCATAACCGTGTAGCATTAATATGGAAGGGGAAAAGTGAGATTCATCAAATCCCATTTGATAGAGTGTTTGAATTGTAATGAGGCTAACTCCTGAGCCATTTTCAATGAAGGATTATCAGATATCAATGTCATTTATCTGAACAGATATATACAAGGGTCATATGTGACCTTGTATGAAGAAATACTCATCTTGGTCCATGAAAGAGATGATAGTGTGTCATTTAGTGGGATCATTATTTAAATGACACACTTCAGAAACAACAACCACAAACTAAAATTCTTGAGGCCTTGATAAGACCTCTAAGAGTGTTTCCTGGAGGCCTTTTTATAGATTTAGAGCATCTAGGATTGAATAATTGGACAACAACAAGGAGAATTTCATAAAAAAATAATACTTCTGGTCCAAAGTTCTATCTTTTCCATCATGGTGATGTTCTTTCATAGGTTCATTAGGAGATAAAGGATAGAACATGAATGGTATATCATAGGGTAATAATTTTTATTTCAAGTGATGAAGAATTTTTCATATGTTGAGGTGGATTTCATGCACACAGTCTTCTGAAAATTCCTTTGGAATGTTGTATTGAGAGGTAGATAAAGGAAAGAACATGAATGGTACGTCATCCTTATCCATCTATTTATTCATGTTTATTATGTCATCTTCATATTTTTACGAAGGTTCCTCTACTTGGTCTAACCAGAGTGGACATTTTCATGATGCTTTATCATAAGCAGTGAGATTGGTGGGGGTTTCCTATGTTATGTTATAAGGTAGTTTATCCATAATAGGTTTGAATAATGATAATTTACTTGGTCTATTTTCTAGTTGATAAATGATTCAAATTTCCAATGACAAGGCATCAAACATTACTGGACTTATTTTCGAAAGTTCCTCATGGTAGGAGGGCTTTCTCATCTCTACATCACAAAGGGGAGGACCCTTATAATGACGTGAAACACTATTGTGGAGAGAAAATTCATGGTGAACACCAGCATGGGGAGAAATACCATGGGGGATTACATCAAGGGTAATACCCTCTTGCTTCTTGATCTTCTAGCCACTTGGAGGGTTGTTGTGACTCTCATTTGAAGACAGGATCTGGTGATCATCCATATTGTGGTCATGAAGAAAGCCTTCATGATGAAGTATACAAGGAGGACCTTCAAAGTTATTTCTATTATCCTTATAATATGGAAATGAAAGGGTATAATCTTGATCTACCATAGATAAGTATATGAGGACTTTAGGAACTCCAATATTGAGAAGATAAATATCATAGATTGGCTCTTTGTTTTCCAGTTGTCTTTTGTGAGAGTTATTCTTAGATGACTTATTATGAGTGATTTGGGACAATTGATGGGGAAGTGGTTTTTATAGATAGGGGTTTGTTCTTTACATGGATTGTATAATAGGATAGGCTGATTTTGACATGTTGGAACAAGTGTATGTTCCCGATCCAGCTATCTGTATATCATGGGGGAGTTTTCCCCATGACCCTACTAGATGGGATCAAAGGTGTGTGTCTTCTCTGGGGTGATATAATTATGATCCAACCAATTTGTGGGGAAAAAACTATGTTTCTACCCCTCCAGTACTATTGTTTTCACCGTTATGATATCTTGGAAGGTCTGTAGGATTTTGGTGGAGATTTGTGTCTCCCCTTTCACCATTGTCAGGATATGCTTGGTGACTTCAGCAACTAGAATAGAGATATATGATCATTTTTCATTTGGAGTAGGGGTATGTGTTTTCTCTAGTCCACCCTTTAATTCATGTGGATACATATAGTACTCATGTATTGGAGAAGAGAGTTGGGTATACCCCTATTCATTTTTGAGACTTTATGACTAACTTCTCCAAGTGATTCTAGAAGAAAATACTGGTAGGATAGATGAATGTAAGTAGGTGTGTGTTTATGATTGTTGATTTATATTTTATTTTTTGGAGGGAATATTTGAATATCTCTAGAAAATTCTTCTATTATTCTTGATTAGTGGATGCAGGTGTATGTTCCTGCTTTCAGCTTTCTTCCAAATTTGAATGATGGGCTTGTTTAGATTTCTCCAAGAGAGTCTGCTAGCCAGCTGAATTAAGTCAGGTGGGCGTATGTTACCACACATAGATGGCTACAAAATTTAGTTGGTGGTATTCTCTAGAGGGGGAATATGTGTAGTACTGCTCTCTATTGAACAATTTTTATCCTCATAAGTCCATCTTGTGAGGTCAGTTCAGAATTAACTGGTATGGATAGCTGAGGACGACACCCTCATCATGTTGAGTTTTCACTACCATGTGATGTTGGCAGCAGTGAGTGTTGGAATGAGCCATTTGGAAGGGCCCCTGTGTCTTCTAGATGAGGCTATATATAGCCTATTGATCCACCTCCTTGAGATAAAATAGGGTTTGGTTGTAGTGTTATGGGGATAGACTCCTGAAATAGTTGAAGACAACGATAAGTGCTACCTACTTATGGACCTTCAAACACCACTGGTTCGGAGATCAGTGGAGCTTCATGAGATAGAGGGCCTCTCAGGTGACCTTATGGATTGGGATTGTACTATTCTAATATTACACCTAGACCAAAATGTTTGAGACCCAACATTGAAGATTTTGGGTTGGTGACAACATCCTCTTCTTGGAAAAAGACTTTTCCTGAACATTAGGTAGGGTGTATGCTTGTAGAAACTTGAAGGATTCCATTGGATCAACAGTATTTATGAGAGAAATTTATTAGAAATATGACAATAAGAAACAAGAAAACCCCTTCAAAGAAGTATCTCACTTGAATGAACACATTCATGATTGATTGTCTTATTTGGAGCTTTTTTATTTTAAGAGTGAAAGGGAACTCAAAAGTGGGTGAAACTATTATCTTGGTTAAGGATTCATGTTGTGTTAACCATTTTTTTGATGGAGAATATTACTTCCTGAAAGTTGATTATGGGAGGTTGAATTTTATGAAATCATTCATGTTGGGTTCACTATTTCTGAATGATTTCCAATGAGTTTTTTCTTGGAACCAGAAAAACCCAATGGTTCTATATCCTCTAGGGAACTACATTCCAAAGGTAGGAGATCATTGGGGGAGTATTTCCAATGATTATTAAGAACTTGCATAAGTTGAGAGGATGGGAAGTTAGGCTCATCACATCCTTTTGGGGGGATTTTTTTTCCTACTATGGGACTCCCTTATAGATTTAAGATATGTTTGTGAATTCTTAATTAATTTACAACTATGATTTAGGTCACCCTTGAAATAAAAATCAATTATTAGCATGTTTATAATTTAGAATCATATGTATGCATTTGAGTTTATTCATCAATGGTAATATATGTATGTATCTGAGATTCTCCATCAATGTTATCGTCTTATGTTCTGGTTATATGTTCTTAGGTTGTTATTATGATGATGTCGGTTTTCTAGATATACAGTGGGGTTCTTTGAAGTATTTATTCATAAAGGGAGACATGATTTGTTTTAATTTTGGGATCTGACCCATCGATGAGATTCTTACATATCCTTGTAAAAGGAATCAGAACCCACATAGTTTGGTGCCACTTAACGGGACACATCATACCTTTTAAGGTCACGTGATAAGGAAAAAACTATGTAGTTTAACATGATGTGGCTAGGATTCCTAGGCGCAAGGTTCCTAGACAATATTTAGTGTGGGACTTATGCTGAAGTAGACTGGGGAACCTGGAAGGGATATGAATTCTCATGTTGAAATATACCCTACTAGAAATGTGGCCTATTGTGAATATGGTTGATTTGGGGTGTTCGGTTTGGACCTCAAGGAGGATCCCTATGTATCACATTTATAAAGGAATAAAATCACACATAGTTATGTTGTATGGACCTACACCTATAGATGCCCTTGTAATATTTGTCTCATAGGGGAGTATGCCCCTTTTAGAGGATTAGGTTGGGGATTATTCTTAAGGGGGATTCCCTAGTGAGTTTAGGGTAAATATAAGTGACTTGAATCATAGATATTTGAGGGTTTCAATTGAGGATTACACCTTAGAAGAATGACCATAGATTATTTTGGTTTGGGGACTACTTTGAAAGAGGATTCCCATTGACGGTGAAAGTTTAGGGCTTATACCAAGTAGGAGTTCTAGGTTTGGTTGGGAATTACACATGGAATGATGCCCAAAAGGTTTGGGGATCATGTGGATGTCATGACCACCAGTAACCTATAATCCCACATGATTTATTCTTGGTGTGACGAACAAGAGTAAGTGAACAATAGGAGAAACCACATTATTTTTTTCCCTAAGGTTGGAATCATGACCTTGAGGACACACACCTATGGAGGAACTCTGAAAGAAGGTGAGGTAAAGAACTAGAAAGAGATTATCTGCCAAAACATGAAATCAGCTCTGTAGATGCCATGGTCAGGGATATACTCTAATCCCATGAGTCATGATGAGTTATAATTTAATGTGAAAAAAGGAAGCCGAAGATTTAGAAAACCACACACTTTTCCTACTCTGTTGGTGGAAGAGGATGGGGCGACGAGAGAAGAAAAAAGTTCTTGGATGCTCCCATTCCATCTCCCATTTTGTATCATGGGTAGTCAAATCTGACTACCCCCAGAACATGACCCTAGGAGAATGAGGAGGATAAAGAGTTAAATATCTTTCAAGAAAGTATAGGGGCTTAATCCCAAGGTGGATACACTAAGTTTGGTTCCACAGTGGGAGAGGAGGATATCATTCCCTATTGAATGGAAAAGAAACCATTATCCTCACCCTCCTTGCCTGGAACTAGAAGATCTGGGTCTCAAAAATGAGAAGAGGAGGAATGGTTCCTCACCCTTATGATTAATACTCAGAACTTCTTAACACCATCCCCAGGGTCAGGGTCCTCATTACCATAGGAATTCACATCCATGTGTACCCTGATGACCCTAACCATATGGCAGGACAAGTGTGAGAAACCTATGACCATAGGAATGAATATCCAAATGGTAGATAAGATATTGTGCCTCTTCCCATGGTTTTAAAGTCCAGAGGCTTCATTGGAGGTTTAAATTTAGTCCCTTACAGGAAAGGAATCCAAAGGAGGAGAGGCCTTACCATGGGTGGCTTAGAAGATTCTTGATTAGAGGATCACATAGGATAAAGGTTTGGGAGAGCCAAGGGGGTCTCATGCTGGTAGGCCTGTGCAGCTAGAGGGTGCTTCATGTAGGTGGTCCTATGTGAGCTAATGGTGCCTTGGGAGATGGACCACCTGTGAAAAAACAATTTTGAGAGTCTTTTATCAATCCATCGAGGGTCTCTATAGGTGTTCCCAGAAGTGTCTTACGTAGGTCCCTAGTTAGGGAAGGGTACCTCACTCTAGTGTTTGTAAACCACAGGGGAGATGATTTCTCATGATGGTGTTATGTGTTTTAAACATTGGGAGGACTTAGGTTCTACTATCCCCCATTAATTCCCACTTTTTTAGGTTTTGAAAGGATACCTGGAAGGTTTCAGAGGGTCTGGGTGAAGTACTAGGGTGATTAGAGCATCGAGAGTTCTTCAAGAATTTCCATCCATCTAAATAAAGATCACTAGGGCCCTATTTAAAGGAAAATATGGGACACTAGGTAAATAGGCTGGATTGTGTAGGTCTATCGTACAAGCTAATGTGTAGGTATCTCACACAGGTTGATGTTCATGTCTTCCACATAGTCTGATGTATAGGTCTTCTACAGAGACTGATGTGAAGGTCTTACACGTAGGCTAATGTGTTGGTATCTTGTGTAGTATGAAGTGCTAGTCTCTCACACAAGATGATGTGTGGGTCTTTCTCATAGGCTGATGTGCATGTATCTCATGTAGGTTGATGTTCAGGTCTCTCGCGTAGACTAATGTGTAGGTATTCCATGCAAGATAATGTGTAGGTCTCTTACGTAGGCTAATATAAAGGTATGCCACATTGGATGATGTGCATGTCTCTGATGTAGGATGATGTATAGTTCCATCATGGAGGTTGATGTGTAGGTCCTTCATGCATGCTGATGTACAGGGCCATCACGCAGAATGATGTGATAGTACCCTATGCAAATAGCCTTCATAGAGACACTAATTCCTTTACAAAAATTTTCTGACTTCTGAGAGCCATAAATTTTCATCCGTGAGTCCTTTTGGGTTCCAAGACTAGTCAAATCAAAGATTTTGAAGAGATATATGCTTCCTAATATTGGGAATTCACCAAATTTTCTAGAAATCAATTAAAAAATCTCATTTTAATGCATCAACACCTTTTTATCATCGATCTTAGAAATCCATGTCCTACTCCTAGAGGGGGGGGGGGGGGTTCTTTCCACATATCCCTCATTGTGGAGTAGTCTTGTAGAACATGTAAATCCAACCTAAATATTCTTCTAACATGGTAACACATCTCAACTCAAACTCAACATTTTTTTCTATGTGAGGGCCACATTATGAATTCTATGGCAAAGTGCATGAAACACATTTTGTGGTGTCAACACTAACCAAAAAAATAGATTACCCAAAAATGGACAAAATAACCTAACCTAAAAGACCTAATAAAAAATGAAGAAAATAACAAAACCCAAAATAAACCGAATATCCTAAACCCATGTAAACTAATTTTTCTTTCAAAAAAATAAATAAATAAATGAACAAATTAACTAACTAAAAATTACATAACCATGAAATTAACCAAATTACATAACCCAAAATAAACCAAATGACCTAACTCAAATATGGAATAACACAAAGATAAACTAAATTAATGAACCCAAAATGACCTAAACCAAAATTAACAAAATAAAATTTCCTAGAATAAACAAAATTAAATGACTCAAAAATGACTTAACCAAAAAATGAAACAAATGGCCTAACCAAAATCAACCAAATGACCTAACTTAAAATGAAATAAATGATCTATCCAATTGAATAAATGACCAAATATGAAAAAATATCTAACCCGAAAATGAACCAAATGAAATAACTCATTATTGAAAGAAATACCCTCACCCAAAATAAATCAAATGAAAAAAATATATTAAAATAATTTAACTGATTAAAAAATGAAAAAAATGAGAAATGGCCAAATTACCAAACAACCTAACCAAAAAATGAACCTAATGACCAAATGATCACAATTAACAAGTGACTGAATAACTACATAACATAACACAAATATAATTGGAACTAAATAATCATACAATAGGAATCTATATTATACCCATATTTATCATGCTAATTATTATGTATTGATTATTTTGTAATGCTAGTATTAAATTTCTAATTAAATTTATATTTAGACGCTTCTTCATTTTATGGATTTCTACAACAAATAAAATTTTAATTCATTATAGGTTTATCTATTTCATATTATTCAATAATATATTATTATACTAATCAATGTCATTTTCAATCAGAGGAATTAGGCATCGAAGGCCATGTGAGTCGAGAAAAATTATTTTTATTGAGTATAAAGAAAAAAGATGGAAGTGTAGTGAATACAGAAACACAAGAAAATATTGTAAGTATTTTTATTGATATTTTAAATTTTAATAGGTAATTCATAATTAAATATCTTGTTTATATTTTCAAAAGTGTTCCTTGGAGGCCCTTGATGAGAATGAAGATAACAACTTTGGGATAAATGATCATTTAAGATAGGTATTAGGTGAGGAGCACCGTGGGAGATTCTGATGTCAAACTGGGAAACACATTATCCCCAATAGGGATTGGCCCTCATTGGGCGTATCTCAAACCTCTCACACCACCAAACTAAAAAAAATCCTAAAAAAGTAGTTAGGGAAAAAACATATCTATAGAGGTGTGTGAAAGAGGTAAACTCGTCACCGAACAGTTCCTGAAATCAATGTCAGTTATATGTCCATAACTTCCATCATAGGATGATAATGTTATTGATTCATGTATGGAAACAATTCAATATATACATTATGTATCGAGTGATGTCAATGAGGGTCCTAGTTTTGGTTGAGGTGATGATACTACTAGGGGTGGTGGTGTTTATGATGATGATGATGCTGCTGCTGATGATGATGATAATGATGATGATAATGATGATGGTAATTATGGTGCTATAGAAGAAGATATTGGTGATGATGGTGATGAGGTTGTTGGTGATGGTGATGAGGATGAGGATAAAGATTTTGGTGATGGGGGGAGATATTGATCCCCTCTATTTTTGAGTTAGCAATAAAGAGATGTGTGGATGTTGTTTAATGACTTGAATTGATTGATTGTGTGGATGGATATGTATGTTATAATATTCAAAATGGTTTTAAAGATATTACAAGTAGTTGGTTAAATAATAAATATACAATATTTGTATTGTATTAAATGTGTACCATGATTTGTTTTTATTTTACATGTTTTGGTATTGTTTATGCAGTGGGGTTAGATGGGTTGTTACTACTTGTTGGGGATAGATAACTATACCAATGGTTCAATGAACCGTTGGTATACCATGTCTAGGTGGATAGGATATACCCATAGTTCTTCTATATATGGGTATAAATATATACCCATATTTAAATGAAAATCATGGGTAAAATGAATACCTCATAGGCTATACCCATGGTTTCTATAAAAACCATGGGTATATCCTTATACCGACAACTTAAGCACTCACAATTCAAAGATTCATGGTTATAGCCTATACCCATAGTTCTTAAATATGGGTATACGGTATGTTTTCAGTAGTGTCCCAATATTCTTTTAATAGATTTTCTATAAAAGGATTCACAATACCCACTAAAAATGCAATGTCTGACCCCTGTATATATCATAACAGACATCAAGCTAACTACCAATGATGAAAATGAAACTCTTTCTATATACTTAGCATCATATTCCATTTTTAGTGCATTATCCTTAAATATTTTGAAGTGTTTACCCAATGAACTAGTTTATATTCATTCATTCAAATTCTCTTGATGAACTTTGTGATGTAATTATTCTGTGGAAAAATAAAACTACCATATTTTCTTTATATCAAAATTTTTATTAAAAAAATTTTCTTTGAATCACTGAGATCCTACATCTTGAATCTTCCAGACAAACCACAATTTAAATCTTGAATATTCTTAATATATGGACCTTCCTAGAGAATTACATCCATATAAAAGATAAGAATGATAAATCACCCATCATCTAACACCTTTCAGTAGAAACAATGATATGATTTTATTTTGATAAATCCTTTATTATCCATAAAGGAATATACTTATAGTTCAATTTCCTTGGTGCTTTTTTCAAGCCATTAATAATTATATTTATATTACACACCAATTCCTCATTTTTTCCATGAAACCATCAAAGTGCTTCGTATAAAATTTCACTTCCAAATCACCATGAAGAAATTTCATTTTTACAACCATCTTTTATATATGAAAATTTTCATAAGAAACTAAACTTAGCACTATTTTGATGGTTGTGTGTTTATCCTTGGGTGATAAAATTTCAGAGAAGTCCACTCCTTTATGGTAAAACCACTTAAAAAAAATCATAACCTTATACATTTTTCTACCATATGATTATTCATTCAAATGGGAGACCCACTTGTTCTATAATTATTTCTTCTCGAGTGGTAATTTTGTTAGATACCTTATTTTGTTTTTATATAATGATTCTTACTCATCTTTCATTGGTAACTCTAACTTTTTAGAATAACTGAGACTAATCGCTTCTTCCAGGATCTCAAGATCTTCTCCTTCTATAAAAAACAATGAAAATTAGTTCTGAATATAACATCTAAAGATTTTAGTATTAATTTAAAATTAAATAAATATTATTTGGAACATATTTTTTCACATTCAACACAAAATTAAAACCAACCTTGATACAATTTTTTATGTAAATTATTACAATGAAATATAAACATTAATTCATTATGAGAATAAAATAATGTAAAAAATTAATAATATTTAATCATGACACCATATTATAAAGAAATATATTTTTATTTGAGGAATATTATTATTATACAATGTAATTATAAAATTCAAATAAATATTTTAGTATCAATGGATTATTAAAATAAAATTTTAGAATATAAATAACTAATTTTAATGGTATTTGGTAAAGAATATTTAATATAAAATTTATATTTTTACAAGAACTATTTATTAATGTATTTTGAATTTTTAATTACACTTGACTATAGAATTATTTTAATGAAATTTATTAACAATATTTATAATAAAAATAAATTATCATCCATATTATAGTTATTACTAGGAAAGTAATTAGAATAAATTAATTTTATACTTATAAATATATTTTACAAAAAATTGAGTTTTTATGCGTTAGGAATTTTTATTTCAAAAAAAGGTATATTATAGTAAAATGATGATAAAATATATTGTTTATATGAATAATATATTAACACTAATTTAATTTTAAAATTATAGGAAATATTAATAAGAACAATTAATATGTAAAAAATATATATTCCTATAAAAACAATTTTTAATATGTTTTATGTTTCCATTTATATGTTAAATTCCTAAATTTTAGAATTTAAATTTTAAAAAAAGAAATTCATTTTTTGATTCATCATAAAAATTCTATATTATGATGATTTGTTTTAAGTATTGATTTTTAGGTGAATAGTATAAAATATCATTTTTACAAATATAATGACCTCTATGATATAATTATGATATAAGCATAATATAGAATTTATGAAACCTTTTTATTAACTAAAGATGAATTTTAGAAGAAACATTATAAATTTAAAAATATAAAAATTAATTTAAAAACCTATATTTAAAATTTTAGAACTTAATTTGTATTTTTCTCTAAAAATAATTTTAATACATTATACATTTATTTTTTTAGAATTTATTTTTAAAACTTTTAAAAATTTATTTTTTAAAATGGATTTCATATTTGGAATTATACTATCCAAATTATTTAATAAATAAGATCTTATTTTTAGGCATAAAAATAAATTACTTAGGTAAAAATTAGTCAGCACAATAAAAGTTAAAATGGAAAAAGGGTTGAATATAAGGGGTAAAAGACCCAGAACATGTTAAAAAAATGTCTCTAAATGAGTGTATGATAGTTTTATCATCATTACCTCACGCCCTCTCCATTATTGTCCACTTTTGAAGCCACTCTCCTTGAATAGTGCACCTCTTATTACACGAATGACACTCCTCTCACTTACAAAAAGAAGCCTTTCACCACCCCCACTTCTCCCCACATCATAAGTCTCTTGGATTGAAAAAATTATACCCAAATACCTCCCCAAAAACCCCTATCATCATACTAGAGGTTCTATCATTAAAGGACCCACATTTATAGTCTTATTCTAATTTTTAAATGAGTTATTATTAGGTGTAAGTTAAAAAATCACAATCACAACCTTTTTATTTTTATTCCTTTATTTGTTCTTATACCTCCTAAAAATATATTCTACCCATGATAAATTAATTAAATATTTATCATAATTATACTCAAATTTTATTATGTTAATGGAATAACCATTTTCTTTTTTCCTCCAAAACTATTCTAAAAATGAAAACATTGACCTTGCATACATGTGGGCCGCCACCTACATGAATGATGTATTAAATTTTACATCACCACCTAATATATATGGTTATAAAAATATATTAAATAATTAAATATTATAATTATGAATAATTAAAATTTTGGAAATATAAATCATTATAATCTTTATTCCCTTCTATTCATTACAAAAGGAAAACGTCGATCGTGCATACATGTGGAATTCCACCTTCATGGATGAATTTGTTTCAATTTACAAATTATATAGATGTTTTTAAAATATATTTGGTGAATATATATTATATCAAAAATATCAATGATCCTCATAATGCAATCCATTGATATAAATAAATTACTTAAAATAAGTTCATCACTGATTTCATCTTCATAAATAATAAATAAAACTCTCATGGAATGGTATTGTAACTTTATAAATAATTATGGAACTTCATTACTGTACCTTGAATAATCTGGGAATGATTATTTTTTTACCAAATAAATAGGATCAATATTTTCATAATGAAACCAATATGAAATGAAAAAAATTATTAACATTCGATGACGAAAATAAACTATAACTAAATAATATATGCATGGAGAATAATTATAAATGAAGTATATAAAAGGTAATATATATATTAATAATTTACTTACATTTTTTTTATAATACAGTTCTGTTTATTATAAAATAGGTTAAATTGATTTCATAGAAGCTAAGAGTTAAGGTAAGGGTTTTTTCTAACTAAATTTTTTCTTATTGAGTTACAATTTTTCATTTTGAAGTTGGGTGAAATATAACTTTTGATTGTATTATATTATACTCCATATTATATTTCTGGGTATTTATATTTATTTCTCATAAAATCCATTTCAAACGATTCTTACTTCAAAAATATGATGTCTGTAAGGGTTTTTTAATCTAATTGTTTCTTCTTTATGGTGTATATACTACCCATGTATGTCTTTTTATCATACTTATCATGAAATTAAAGGGATTTAAAAATACATATAAGGTTTTATCATTCAATGTATTTTATTCAAAATTTAACAAACCCTTATGGGGTTTTATTAACTCAATTATCATTTCATTGAGTTATAATATTTCCTCATGAAATCTTTTTTTCAATTTTTGATTTATTCCACCCTATGGTTTTATTTTATTTCACTTTATCTTTATCTCTAGGTAAAATGATATTTTTAATTCAAATATTATTCCTTGATTAATATATTTCACATAAAATTATAACATTGTTAAAAATAATTCTCATCCTATTTGAAGAATATTTTTCTTCCATATCTAAATCCATATTCATTCCTTTAAAAAACTAAGCTTTATTACTATTTTTAAGAAGTGGTATTAAAAAAATGTATTTCAAAATATTAATTGTTTTTCCTTACATGATTGTACATTTTATCTTCCAATCAATGTTTAATATGTAAAACCTTTATAAGTATTTTCAAGGCTATATTATTGGGATTTATTCTAAAGTGGTTTTTTAAAAAGGTTTGTAGAACACCTTCTCAAAAATTTCTCTTTAATGTTTCCCATTACTTTATTTTTTCCGATAATGTTAAAAATGTTTTTTAAAAACTATTTTTATGATTTATCATTTATTTTAATCTTTATCTCGAAAAAAATATATCATTTGGAGCGATGTTTCATGAATAAAACTTAAAATTACATTGTGATATAATCCTTTTTGGTAATTAAATTTTTGGCATCAACTGATCTAACTCTTGAGGTCATTTTATGTGATACCTATTAGAAATGTTATGAAACTCATTTTATTTCCATGGAATCTTCATGATATGATATATGATTGATTTTATGTGGAACTCATGTGTATATATTATCATTATGTGATGGTTGTGGTCATATATCATACTACAATGTATTGGTAAATGTTATATATGTCATTAGATAGTTTTGGGAATCGAGTATTAATGTTCACTTCACTATGGGAATCAGGTAGTGATGCCTACTCCACTATGTTATGGGAATCATGTAATGATTCTTTCTCCACTATGTTACATAAATCAGGTGGTGATTTTTTATCCACTATGTTATAGGAATCAGGTATTGATTCCTACTCTAATATGTTATATGAATCAAATATTAATGTTTTCTCCACTATGTTAAGATAACCAGATAGTGATTCATACTCCACTATGTTATGGGACTCAGGTAGTGATTCCTGATCCATAATGTTATGATTTTATATGCTTATGATTATGCTGCATTTCTATATTCCTATTTTATACTCTATGGAACATGTTTATTGTCTCATATTTTCACACTCTTATTCCATGGTATTTATTGGATCATTGGATATTACATTCCCATCTATTATTCCTTGTGGAAAATTATTATTATTTTATATTTTTTAATCATAGATTTATCCCATGATCTTGTTTTCTCACATTCTTATTATATAATCATTAATTTATTTTTGATAAGTTTTTTCCTTTATTAATAATTTTATTTCACCCCTTCTTTATGTTTTTTATTCCCCAAGTTATGAAAATGAGTATAATATATGATATGTTTAGAAGGGGAACAATTATGGTGCGATTATGAAAAAACTTCATAATAAAAATTTTATGTAGCTAATCACCAAATACACTAATCCTTTATGTTCTGGTATTGTGTGATAAATTTTTAGATGTAATGTTTAAACTTAAAAAATACTGTAAAATATAAGCAATTTTATCATGGGTCATATCACTTGGTATCAAATCTAGTTTTTAAAGTATGTGTTTTTAGCACTAGATCCAGGAGTGCGGGTCTTGGGTGTCTCAATTAGTATCAAAGAAAGGTTTTTATTTTTATTTTTTGGGATTAGTATATTTATTTATGGGGATTATTACTATATAAAAATAGTGAAAACTATAAAATTTTGGAATTTTCATCCCGTTACTTTATAGAATTCAGGTGGTGGTGGTATTTAGAAAAATTTATGAGGAAGATGAGGAGTGAACAATGAAGTTATATCTAAAATTTTAGCCCAGGAATGATTTTATATTGAATAGGGTATCCTTGAGGCCTGTATAAATCATTTATAGAGTGAATACCTATAGAGGTAGGAGGTTGATTTTTGTGGTTCTATTATTTTCAGTCCAGCTATAACATAGAGGTCGTCTGTGGCATGAAGGTCTAAGGGGTTGGATTTTTGGTGCCCATATTTTTTTGAGGGTAGATGAGGCATGGATAGGAGGATATAGTGTGAATTACTAGAGATGTTATTTAGTGTTTCTATTTATTTTAGGGTAGTTATGTTGTAGAGATGGGCTGTAACATTTCCTTCTTCTTGGCGATTGAATTCTATGGTGTGGTGGTTTTACTTGCATCATGGTCCTTCTCTGAGTTTATCAAAGCTACAATGTAGAAATCACCATGTTTATCAAATGTAGTTTTTCATAGCCTCATTTCAGAAAGGTCCCTTCCTTTATTTCAAGTTCTATCATGTGTCACAAATTTAATTTATGGTGTAGGGTGTTGCCTCTTGTTATTATAATATCTAGTTTCCTATAAATTCTTAAACCCATTTTAAACCTATCATTCCCTATTATTTCATATCAGTTATTAAAAACTTTTAGTGTGTCCCTAGGAGGTCTTTAATCCCACCTTATTTTCCTTTAAAACTCATCCTTGGGAGATCAATCCTTGGTGAAACTATGTAAGTTTCCTCTTTTCTACCCCTGTTTACCTTCCCTGTTCTTCATTTTGGAGAGGTTTTAGTTGCGGATATGGTTGGTTTGGGTGGTGTTAAGGATGTAAATTGATAGGGATTATTTTTTTATTGGAAACTAATCTATATTTTGTGTGATATTGGTCATGAGGATGTACCTTATTCATTTTATCCTTACACAGTGATTTTGGAAGCTTGTTTGGGGTTGGGTATCCCAGTTACTCCCTTTTATGTGCATGTGTGGGGATTGTATGATTTTGTATTCCTATGGGTGGATAGAAATGGTTAGATTAATGAATATAATGAATTAGATTAACTGAATAGATTATAATAGGTATAAATCACACGTGTTTACTATTTTTGATGATATTTCTAATGCAATTATTCTTTCTTCTTGATTTTGCTAAAAATAACAGCTATTCGAAGACTTGTTTTTGTTATATGTATTATGGTTATGAAAAACATGATGTTTTTATTTTTTGATATCAGCCTTAATAAATGGTTAAGATCATATATATGGATAATGAATTGGTTTACCATTAAAAAAATAGAATTTTTTTGATAATACCCATGATAAATAAGAAGCGATGTTATGTGAAATCCCTTGAACCTAAAATGTGGTAAAATGTTGAAGCTAAAATGTGATGATGTGTGTTGATGTTATTATTTTGAATAATTAATGCTTATGTGAACCATGTTATTTCTTGTGTATTGATGGTGGGTGGGTTCAAGCTGAAATGTGTTGGGAACAAAATATAGGGTTGGTTAGCATGGTATGTGATGTGGGATGATGTGTGATGGTTGTGGTGTGTGGTTGTTGCGATGAGAAGGTTGGGATGTTGTGATGGATTGATATATATTATGATATGAATATTATTGGTTGATATGGGTTTTATGAGATACAATTTTGGGTGCTTTTTTTAGTTTCCTGGTTATCCATGAAATGAATTTGAAATGATGAAAATGAAATGAAATGGATTGGTAAATGAACAAGCATGGGAAGAAATTAAATATAATAAAGGGATCAAATTTATGGGTGGTAGTTGGTTTAAATGTGTTGAATGGTAAATGAATGGGCTATGATAAATATGAATGGAACAAATTAATAAAATAAGGTTGGGTGATAACATAATGAATTCTATAAATGGTGGAACTTGTAAATGAAATGTGGATTATGTGTGTCTTGTTTGTGTGGTGTGTTGAATTAGTGGTGGCAGTGGACAGTGGTGGAGTTTTTGAGACATTTTGGTGATGTTTTCAAACATGTTGGTTCTCTTCTTATGAAACCACATATTGGGTTTTGGGTTCTACCTATCTATATATCTTTCATTTTTTTATTTATTTTTTCACCCCACCCAATTTGGATAACTATACCAACACCCAAATGTTTTTGGGTTATAGGTTCTTTACCCAATATACAAGATGATGGTGAATTCTATGGTTGGATACCCCCTCTTCCCTGCTCTTCCTTCAATAGTAGTGATGATAAGGGTTAGTGTTGGAGATCACACATTGATAATACAAGTTAGTGTTTGAGATCAACAAGTGATAATACAATTTGGTGTCAGAGATCACCCTGTGATGATACCAGTTGGTGTTGGAGATGACCCGGTGATGATATATGTTGGATTTATAGATCACTTATTGATGACATGAGTTAGTGTTGGAGATCGCTCAGTGATGATGATGATGTAATATATGGAGGGGGTCAGGCATGGTGGGAGGGGGGAATGATGTTGATGTATTTCACATTCATAATATCCTACTACCCTGGATATAATATTTGGTTATGTGTATGAGGTTATGATGTGATGAGTTTGTGATCTATGACGATGAATAATGTTATCAATCAATGCTAGAATATAAAGGGGTTGGGATAAGTAGGGATGTGTTGGGAATTAGATTGGAAAATTAGTGGGGAAGTGGCTTCATGGAACATTTTATTATATTCTTTTGATGATATGTTATTATACTTAGATTAGTTATTTAGAAAGTGAGCCTTAGTGAGGTCAGGATGGATAGATGACCTATCTAGGTGCATGTTGGTTCTGTTGTTCGTTCAATGGCACATTAGTATTTTCTTTCCACATGCGCATGAGAGACCTTGGGTATGATCCTACTAATATGGAATTATATGGACATTACTAGCTTGGATGTTGGGTCTGTTATTGATTTTATGGTATATGACTTTTCTTTTTTTGTATTCACTTGGAAAAAATTATGAGTTATTGTTGATATTTTACATGTATTGTTGTATGGTTTTCCCTTTATTTTATATTTTATTATGGATTTTATTGGTGATTAATATCTTATTTCCTGATCATATGTTTTTTATTAAGGGTAATTCCTTCCACATGTGAGTTTTTATACCCTTAAAACTAGCCACAGACCCCAGACCTATTGAAATAAAAACTCAAGGGTCATTATCTATCTTCATCAATTTTCATTCAAGGAGGGTTATATTGGAGGGAGTTAAACCCCTAAGGGGAAATACCAAATATAGGAAAATATCCCAACATATTGGTAAAGTATAACGTTTGTATCTTCCTAACAATAACATCTCTATCTAGATACAAACAAGTGTATGCTATCTCTGGAACAAATACAACTAAGGGTAATAAACCTGAAAACGTTTGGTTGAGTATTAAATCATTCGTCAATTGATATAGGACAAGGGGAACTAACTATAGATCTGATTTGACACTCATGGGTGATATTATTTAGTGATTCACATGCTCTTTACAAACCATTATAAAAAATTTAAATGTAATTTGATGATGTAATATATAACTATTTAGGTTAGAGAACCTAATAGAAAATGGACCATGAAAAAACTAGGTTAAGATAAAGTAGTTATATGTTGATCAAATTATATCATAGTTGAACTGAAATTATCATAGTTATCATTTAAATGTCTTTTCTGCTTGTTTCCTCAAACTAAATCAATGATGCATATCTTTCTTTATAATGTATGGGATGATTTTTTATGTTATTTCTTGGGGGTATGGTTGGGGATCATTACTATATGTTTATTTTTTTATTTTTTAATGGATTAAAGGTTTATAAGTGATACTAGTAATAAAGATATCAATATGGGTTGTAAAGTGGATTTGTAAGTCAGATTTTGGTGAATTTGGGAAGCTCATAATTACCATAGATTCAATGTTAGGCCCAAAAATATCTCTAACATGAAAATGAATTTTCTATATAAAATTTATGATATTTAAATACCTTTAAATGGATTAAAAAAATACTCTTATTACTTTGGTCTTATTATCGGCTCCCCAGTCACTAAACTTCACTTTGGGAACTAGGTCTTCTTGATTCTATCAGTCTTAGGTCTAAAATTCAATTTAGATGGTTCTTGTTCTAATGAAATTATAAAATATGGGGTGATTATTTTATATTATTCTAGTTATGTGGTTTTACCTTATAGTGTCTATTATGGATAAGAAAACCTTACTATTGCTGAAGACAATGCTTTATCCACTGGTCTATCTATTTGAAATGAAAGGTGTATCTTTATTTCAGTGATTGAATCAAACTCTCCTTTGATTATGAATTATTCAAAAGGTTTTCAACCATACCAAAGGTCCATATATTACACTGTATAGGAATGTATAAACCTCCACCCTCACTATATAAATATCCTATATAACTAAAATTAGCATAAAAAAGTGGCAGATAGTTTGGAAGACATTAGAAAAAAACCCTCCCCACTTTCCATTTTTTTCATACTTAGTCTATTTACCTAATGTTTTTAATACAATTTTGGATGAGGATGTGAAAGGATTGAACCATTTTAGGCCTTTTTAACCTCCCTTTAACCTGTTTTTTTTTTCTTTTTTTAAGAATATTTATATTTCAATCAGTCAGTATCATAGGTTAAAATAAATGTTTTATTGAAGAAGAAATCTTAAGATTGAGATTTCAAATTCATATGATCATTTTCTCTAATTTAATTTTTTATTATCATAAAAATTTTGGTTTTAGTATTTGGTTATAAGTGGGATCACGAAAATGAATTTGTGAAAATAATTCCTTTAGAAACTCATAAGTGTAACGCCCCGAACCAAACCACCGGGTCCGATCTGGAGAGTCACATGACCTCATGCATACCTCCCCATATGTAAGAAGCTACTAATTAGAAGCGATGGTCTGAACATCATCAGTAGAGAGACTATACCCTTTTTATAATATTCTTAAACAAATAATATAAATATAATAATAGAATATCAATCAGAATATCAATAGAAACACTAAATATTAAAAAGAACACATGTAATATAGATAAATAAATGGCCTTATAAAGTGTCAAGCCAAAATGTAGTAAATATGTAAGAAAATAAATAAATAAAACTATGAATAAATCATCTGAAGTCTACGCTAGTCCCGCCACTGGCTCCATGATCCATAGCTCATATGTCTTCCATGGGCCACTTACCCTTTCTAAAATCCTTGTACATGAAGTGTGTAAATGCATAAGATTCCCATGTAGTGTGTAAGTAATAAAACTCAGAAGGACCCAAAAAATGCATCCTTAATGAATGTGAACATGTATAATAGGTGTATTATATGATATTGATAAATGTGAAATCAATATAGTTAATCAAATAATGAGCACCCATGTGATAAAAAATCCACCATGATCCCTAGATATACCTTCATAGGATCCATGATAGAAGGTATATCAAGATATCAAAAGTAATATAGAACTAACCACAAGGCTAGTAAGCATACAACTCGACATTGTGTGAATTAACTACTCGGAATCCATTAAGAATCAAGTGAGTCATGTTCTCTACATCAACTAGGCATCTATTGATCATGGTACCCAGAATCCACTAGGCCTAAAGTAAACCTACTACTTAGAATTCACTAGGAATCAAGTGAATCACAAGACATTTATGAGGAATCATCATATCCATACCCTATTCTCATGTCCATCATTATCATAATTTCATTTCATGCACACACCCCCTCTATGGGATACAATGTCATGATGTTATACCTACTTCAAGCACCAATAAAAATAACAGTAAAGGCATCGAAACACACATAACAGGTTAGATTATACCAAGAAAAGTGTGAAATGTCATCAATAGGAATAAGTATAAATATACAATAAAAGTGATAAACATCAAATATGAATAAATACTATATAATCATAATCATTTAAACAAGTATCATAAATGAATATCATGGATACACCCACACCCACATGTGATCAAAATCAAGCATGGTAAATAATAAAACTAATTAAAGGATCATACCAAGGAAACAAGTGTATACAAGGGCCCCAAATGGTAAGTAACTTCATACCTCAAGTTTATTGGATAATACTATAATTATTGTTGAATAAATTAAGATCGAACCACATCAAACACCCACAAATAACAAGATCAAAAAATAAGGATGACTAAATTGGGATATGGTTGTTAAGAAAAATATTTATAATAGAGAATCAAGTTAATTCAAAGTCAAGAAGGGTGTATCTAGAATCACATACCTTAAGGAGTTGACAAACAAAAAAAATTCTAACATTTTTTGAAGGAGTGGTATCAATTCACCAGATCTAATTAAAATTCAAGAAAAGATCATAAATTCATCATCAATTATAGAATAGAGCCTCAATTATAGTCAATTATCATTGATCCACCAACAAATGATTATTAAAAAATATTTCCAAGATTATATTCAAGAATAATATAATCTCAACATGACCATTCTATAATTACTTACCCAAAAATGACTACCATTATTGAGGATTATATCTCTGGACAAGGGAGTTATCATTGATAGGTAAATATCTTCATTAATATAAAAAATAAACATCAATGGATTAAGTTTCTATCATCAATAACCCATCAATAAGTGGTCTAGGAAGATGATCCATAAACACTTTTATAAATAAATCTGGTATTTTATTATAGTTCTTGATTTGATCAAAGAATGACATAAACTAACTATATTATCCAATTTTCTATGAATAGAGGAGGAAAATTTCATTTTATCTTCATTTAATTCATTGATCTAACATGGATCTATGTATATATATAAAATAAGAAGAATAACTTGGCATAGATTTAATAATAATTCCCTGTTATAGTGCCATCAGATTGGTGAAACCTTAAAGAGGAAAGCCGATAATAACGGGAGAGTGCAGATTCATGAGAGTGGATCTAAAATTCAAAAATAGTGGGTTATGGGTTATTTTTGGGTAATTAAGAGGTTCAAAAATGAATAGAACTAAAATTCCATAAGGTGAATTAATTGCACCCTTGGACCGGGTGTACCGATGATCCAGTGGGCCTCATCAAATAGTTGGTGGCTGGCCTTCGGCTAGCTGGTGGGGTATGAAATTTTTTATAGACCTACAATAACTCCACTGATTAACAACACTAGTTATTCAATGTAGTGTATTTAACCAAAAGGAAATTCCACCTATCTTTATTCAACCATCGATTCCCAAACCCTTTATCAATGAAAACCAGCTTCTTTAACACCCATATGAGAGAAAAATAATAGAGATAATTTTTTTATTAACATTAAAAAAACCATACATCAAAAAGAAAGATATGATGTTATAATTATCCCCCTATAATTACTGATCATCCTTTATAAATACCTTTCAAGGTTATTCTTAAAAAGATCGAGCCATTGAGCCCAATCATTAGCCTCCCACTCCCAAGTCTCCTCCTAGATCCATCCAAGATGCCATATAATCTGGATTAGTGGGTTCATCTTCCCATGAAGAACATTATCCTTCTTATCTACAATCTACACCAGGAACTCTACGTATGATGTGTTAAGCTCCAGCTCAACATCCTCATAGTTGATGGCATGTGTGGAATCTGACATGTACCTCTGAAGCTGAGACACTAGAAACATGTCATGAATACCTAATTAGAGATAAGGAATATTTATATTGTATGACACCATTTAAATACATTTAGTGATATTAAAGGTTCCAAAATAGCATGGAACTAGCTTCCCATACTTCCTCAAACATCAGTAGCCTAATCGAAAAGCCACTTTCAGAAAAAACTGGATCAACTATAGAAAACTCCAAAGGTATCCTCTTATGGTTAGAATAAGGCTTCTACCTACTTTGAGTTGTGATAAACCATTTCTAAAATAGTTTTACTCTCTTAGAGGTCTCCTGTACCATATTGGGACCCACAATAACTACCTTACCAGTCTCATTCCAAGAAAGTGGTGAACAACATAGATTACCATAAAGATCATTACACAGTTCTATCTAAATTGAATCATGGTAACTATTATTTTATGTGAACTAAACTAAGGATAGGTGATCATCCCAAGATCCAACAAATTATAGAATGCAAGATTAGAGTATATCCTTAAATGTATGGATCATCCACTCCAACTATCCATATGTTTGGGGAAGGTACACTATTCTCAATTTTAGATGAGTCCCTAAATCATTATGCAAGGCCTTCCAAAACTAAAAAAAAACATGTATCTTTTCTAGATACAATTCTCAAGGAAAAATTATGTAATCATACAATCTCATAGACATACATATTCCTTATATCTTCTTCTTAGTTATTCTCATGGAATGATATAAAATGAGAATTGTTTTAACTAATAAAAAAATCACCCAAACAACATAAAAACTCCTAAGGGTCTTAGATAAACTCATCAAAAAGTTTATCATGATGTCTTACCACTTCTATATGGGAACAACAAGTTTTGGGAGTTTTCTACCTGGATGTCGGTGCTCAAACCTTATCTGCTGGTAGGTGAGGCATTAGGAAACAAATCCAACATTTTCCCTTTTAATCCCTGACAACTAGAACAACTACCTGAAGTAGAAGTATATCATTGTCACTCATGGATGTATCAACCACTTAGAGGTATGGAAGTTCCTCATCATATCTTATATAATGGAAGTATGGATTACAAATATCCTATGCACAAGGACCACATCATCATCATTTAATGACCACTCAGGTATCAGGTCATCACCTTCTAGCTGTTCCCATATCACAACATACTCTAGGATAGTCTCTTATCTGACTTTTACCTATATACTAAATATTATGTGACCAACAATGGAGCACATTTCATTGATACCTAGTTCTCAGAAGCATCCATACTCCAATCAACCAACATGCTCATCAAGTTCCATTGTTCCTACGATGGTTACTCACCAAGATCTAGAGCTACCTATGTCTTATGGTTGGGAGCATCTACAATAAAGTTACCCTTATATGATTCATAGACCATCTCAAAGTTGAAAATTTTAAGATAATTTACCCAGATCCTTTCCTTCAAATTTAGGTCCTTCTATGTAAATATATAAAAAATTATATTGTGGTATATATAGACAACAAGCCTATCAATGAAGAGTCATTGTTTCCAACACTTAAAATCATAGACCATGATTTCCATCTCCAAGACATGGGTAGGATAGTTCCCTCATGGGATCATAAATAATGTGACCCATAATATACTAACCACTCCCACCACATCAGTACTTCTCCCAAACTAAAACCCAAAGCATCACACTAAACAACATAACCAATCCCTTGCCCAAGAAGTATCAATATAGGCACTGTATCCAACCTCCTCTTTTGATCAAGAAATGCCTCATAACACTAGTCTAGACAATGTAACTTCACTCCCTTATTCATCATCATAGCCATGGGTGCTAATTAACAAGAGAAGTCTTGGATAAAATGTCAATAGTATCCTAAGAAATCCAAAAAATCTCCTCATCATGAAAAAATTTTGTGGATGTTTCTCAGATATCACTACCTTGAATTTATCTAGGTCCATGGATATACCTATCTTATACAATACATTACCTAGTAATTTCAACTCATGAATCCAAAAGTTACACTTTGATATCTTATCATAAAGATAATGTTCTTGAAGTGTACTCCAAAATATACCGAGATGTCTAATATGATGCTCAGGGGTCGATGAGGAGATGTGGATATCATCAACAAACACCATAATCAATGCATCAATATATGGGTGAATGATCTTATTAATGAGATATGTGAACACTTTAATTTCATTCGTCTATCCAAATGACATAAATAATTACCCGTATAGCCTACACTTACTCAAAAATAACATATTCGGTATTTCATCATCTCTAAACCATAACTGGTGATATCTTGATCAAAGATCAATATTATAGAACCACCAAACTTCTTGTAATTGATCAAAGTGATAATTGATCCTAGGAAAATGATATCTATTCTTCACCATTACCTAATTATATTTATAGTCATCCATGCAGTTCCAAATACTACCACACTCCTTTTTGGAGAATAAATATTTTCACACCATTGTGAAGTACTCGACTTGATAAATCTATTCTTTTCTAAGTCCTCAAGTTGTACCTTGATCTCCTTAAAATCTACCAAAACAATACGATAAGATGGTATAAAAATGGGGGTTTCACCCGGAATGATATCTATCTCAAATTAAACTCCTATATCATGGGTATTTCCTATGACGTTTTATAGGAAAATGTCCCGATAGAGATCCAAAACTATAGGAAAATATGTGGGGGATACCGCTAATCCTACTAAAATATCCAAGCCCCCAATCTATGCCATGATCATCCTAATATGACTTAATTCTAGAACAACTCTACCTAATCCCAATTCCCTCTCTATATTTATCACATACTTCTCTCAGTTGGGTGATGTAAACGACACCCATATCTGATAGAAATCAATGTGATCTTGGAAGATAGTTAATCAATTCATGATAAGAATCACATAAAATATTTTAATCTCTATAATCATAAAGTACCATAGATTAAATAACCATGTATGACTATAGGACACTCTAGAAATCATTGATTATAGTCCACTTTCATGACCAAAGGTGTATCAAGGTAAAGTATGTCAAAAGACCATTTGACCAGTAATTGAAGTAAAATAATAACATGTGAAAAGATAAAGTATTGAGAAGAACTAGTATAAAAAAGTATAAAACATAAAAGTGATCTAGGACATACCCTGAATAGTAGATGGACCCTCACCACCATATGCTGGAGTCTAACTGACCACATTAACTAATTTTTCCTTAGCTTCATGACCCTATTCCTAAGACCCATGACCCAACTTAGTAGTTATCATCTGAGACTACTGCTGAGGACCCCGAATGAATCGCTAGTTTTCTAACCACATATACCCCTACCCTCTATAGAAACATGACTTCATAACTTTAGAAAAAAAATAATGGAGATGCCCTGTCTTGTTGTACTTATAACTATGGATCTGAGGTGTTGTAAAAACCCTATGGTAATGAACAACATCCCCACATTTAAATAATTGTGGTAATCCTCATGAGGAACAAAAGAATCCAAAATCTGCTCCACTGACATACCACTACCCTCATTCATGTCCTTATTTTTTTCTCTTCCAACTAAAATAAGAGGCAATCATAGCATCAGTAAGAGGTCCAATTACCTGAGTATTGATTCATGGAAGATGACCAACTACTCGATCCTCTTAAATCCCATTCTTGATAGTCAAGGCCTTATGTAGAACCTTAGAGCATGTCTCTAGGTCAAATGTCCTAACCTATCACCTGATGTTGGGATGAAGACTAATATAAAATATGAAAGCCTTATATGCATCATTTCTATCCAATAATGGAGAAAAAAGAAGTATATTTTTAAAAAACAAGAGTATACGGATACCATCATGGACTCATAGTATAGCTTCATGAACTCATGCACTCAGTCTATCTTTATTGTTTCAATGAAAGATCCCTCAAGAACAAGTCCTTGAAATAATCATAGGAGAAACCCTAACAAGTGGAATATTTTTCCATCACACCCTACCACATCCTCGTGGATCCCTGTATCATGAGTGCTTCCAGCTCTACCTTCATGTCATCATGTGTCTCAATGAGGTAAAAGATACCCTCAATGATTTCTATATAGTCATATATATCATGCATCCCTCTAGTTCCATAAAAGGCTAGTGGATTATTGAGATTTAAGTCTCTAAAATATTCAACCATGTAAATTGGTGTCCTTCCTCCATGGTAAGGAAAAAGTGGAAGAAATCCTAAATGATGTGGTCCCACTATCAGAACCTCCAGGTGATGTGTGGGAGCATGATCTAGTGCACTCTCTTGTATAGCATGCAATGGAACATGGAAATCCTCCCTGGAAGGGGCATCCTAATCCATGTTTTCTAGTGGTCTCATTAGTCTCCTTCTGAGTGAAATCTTATGAAATGTGAAATAAATACTTAGAAAAACCGAAGCTGTTAGGATAGATCTTAATCAGTCTATGGGATCACACAAGGTTCTCATATGATTCTACCCATAACCCAAGGTATATCTCTCCTAGTACTAACCAATGTCTCAAATAGCCTATATCTATTCTACCATGTCCCATGTTAGTCCAATTAAAAGAAGAAAATGGTGCTATGATACCATTTTTAACACCCCAACCCAAACCATCATATCTGATCCAGAGAGTCACATGACCTCATGCATGCCTCCTTATACATAAGAGGTTTCCGACTAGTAGTGAGGGTATAAACATCGTGAATGGGGAGACTATACCCTTAGTATCATATCCTTGAAATAATATAAATATAATAATAATATATAAATCAAAATATCAATAGGAAGACTAAATATCAAATGGAACACATGTCATATAGATAAATAAATGGCATTACAAAGTAAAAATTCAAACTAGAGTAAATGTATAAGTAGATAAACAAATAAAACTCTCTAGAAATCCTTTATAGTCTATCTTGGTCCTTCCACCAACTCCATTATCCACAAATAAAATTTATTCCATATCTCCCTTTTCCTTTCTTAGATACCTATACATTAAGTATATATGTGCATTGAGATGACTGTGTAGGGTGTGATTAATAAAACCTAGTAGGACACCACCAATGCATCCTTAGAAAATATTCACATATATAATAGGTTTATTCCATGATAATGATTAATGAAGATTAAATATAATCAATCATATATAAAGAAACTGTGTGCTAACCAAGACACCATGATCCCTAGATATACCTACTTCAGCTCCATATTCAAAGGAATATCATTATATTAGAAGTAACAAAGAACTAGGAACAAGGAAAAAAATATATTTCCCGTTATGATGTGAATAAGCTACTCAATATCCTCTAGACATCAAGTGATTTATGTTCTCAACATCTACTAGGCATCGAGTGATCGTGCTACTTAGAATATACTATACTTAGAGTAAATATTCTATTTATCGTTAACTAGGAATCATTTTAATCACAAGACATCAATGAGGCATCATCTTATCAGTAACCTATGATTAGGTACATCATCGCCATCATCACAATTCATGCACACTCCCACTCTAAGGGATACCATTTTATGAAAATACAGTTATTATGGGAACCGAGACCAATATATCCAAAGGAATGGTAACACATATAATTGGTAAAATCATACCAATGAAATCATAGCATTTCATTATGAGTAATTTATAGAAATATAAAATATAGGTGATCGATATCAAACATGAATAAACAAACTACAAGAATACTCATGGAAACAATTATCATAAATGGGTCTCATGGATACATACAAACCCAAATGAGATCAAAATGAAGTATGGTAAACAAGAAATAAAATACAGGGATAATACCAAAGAAATAGGTGTATGCAAGATCCTAAATGGTAAGGAACTTCCTACCTCAAAGTTTTTGAAAAAGTACTCTATGGCTCATCGAAGAAACTAAACTGAACCATATCACATACCCATGAAGAATGATCTCACACATCAAGGATGCCTAACAATGGTTCCAGTTGTCAAGAAAGAGATTTATAATGGAGACTCAAGAGTATTAAGATTTAATAAGGGTGATTCTAGAATCACATACCTTAAGAAGTCTACCAATAGAACCAATTCCAAGGTATGTCAAATGAGTGATTTCTAATTCACTAGATCCATTATTGATTCAATAATGGATCACGAATTCCTCATCAATTCTAGAAGAGATCCCCAAGTCTAGTCAACAATCATCGACCCACCCTCAAACCATCATAAAAAGAGGTCCAAGATGAGATTCAAGAAGAATAGAATCTCAACATCATCATTTGATGAAGATTTACTAGGAAGAATCCATTATTCCTAATAATTTTATCTCTATTCAAAGGTGGTTTTCATTGACACATCAATATATCCACCAATCTACCAAATAAATATCAATATATTAATGTTATACCATAAATCCTCCATAAAAAAGAGTTTTAGGTAGACGATACATAAAAATATACCTATAGAATTCCCATATTTTATGGTAGATATTGATTTGGTCAAGGAATGATATCATGTAGCTAGATCTGCCACCATTATATGAAGATAAGTGGAAAAAAATCATTGTATCTTCATGGAATTCATAGATTCGATGTAGATAAATATACATCAATCAAATAAGATGAATAATTTGGTGTAGATATAATAAGAAATCATTGTTCTAGAACCAATGAATTATTTAAACCTTGGATAAGAAAGGGTAGACGAATGGGAGATCTAAGATTCATGAAAGGGGATCTAAAATTCGAAATAAGGTGTTAGGGGTCGGTTTTGAGTAATTAAGAGGGTAAAAATGAGTGTAAATAAAACGTTTTGGGGGTGAACTAATTTCACCCTTTGACTGGGCACATAGGAAAACCAGTGGGGTCTGCAGTTTCCTACAAACCTACAACAACTCCACTAGCTAGCCAATGGTAGTCTTATACCACCAAAAGGACATGATCCCTCTCTTTACATCAACCATTGATTCTCAAACCCTTTTTCCATGAAAACCAACCTATTGAACACCCGTATCAAGTAATAAAAAATAGATAGGAATAAAATCTTATTAACCTTAAACATCTTGTACATTGAAAACAATCAAGGATGTTACAAAAAGTCTTATAGATTATTAAGATGGTATATTTGGATAAAGTGGTTGATAATCTCAATATATGCCTATTTTAAAGGAAAACATGAGTTTTATAGTCTTACCCATGTTAATGAGTTGGAAGTTATATCTTGAGTCACACCCTTAGCTATTTTTTTCATTAGTGAGTAGTAATTAGAATTGTGATGATGTAATTTATTTAAGAGGGGAGAATGTAACACCCCAAGATTTTAATATTAATTTACCATCAAAAAATATTATTTTGAATAGACTGTTTCACACAAAAAACCAAACTAAAACAAAACTCGATTCATTTTATTAAGATAAAATATTACAATGTAATATAAACATTAATTCATTATGAGAATGAAATAATGGAACAAAAAAGGTAATATTTAATTATGATATTTTATAACAAAATTATATATATATTTTCATAAAATATCACTATTTTATGATGTAATTATAAAATTTAAATAAATATTTTAATATCAATAGATTAGTAAAATTAAATTTCTTGAATATAAAAATTTATTTTAATGGTATTCAGCCAAGATTATTTAATATAAGAGTTACATTTTAAAAATATTTTTTTTAAGTATTGTGTATTTTTATTGATCTTGATTATATAATTAATTTAATGAAATGTATTGACAATGTTTATAAGAAAAAATTAACATCCATACAATAGTTATTATTAATCAAGTATTAAAAATATATTAATTTTATCCTTATAATGTTATTTTACTAAAAATTTCTTTTTAAGTGTTATGAATTTAAAGTATATTATAGTTAAATAATGATAAAATATATTATTGATATGAATAATATATAAACATTAATTTAATTATAAATTGATATGTAATAATAATAAGAACATTTAATATTTGACAAAGTCATTTTCCTATAATTTTTTTATTATATTTTATGTTTCCATTTAAAAGTAAAATTCTTAAATCATAGAATCTCAAAATAAAAAAATGTACTTTATTTTTGGATTTATCATAAAAATTTTATATTTGGATTATTTTTTTAAATTTTTCTAAAAATATAGATTTTTAGGTGAGTAGTGTAAAATACCATTTTTACAAATACCATGACTTTTATGAAATCATTAGGATATATGCATAACATAAAATTTATGAAATATTTTTAAGTAAAATTATACATTTAAAAATATTAAGTTTAATTTATAAATCTATATCAACATTTTAAAACTTAAGTTAAAGTTTTCTCTAAAATTATTTTTAATGCGTTATAATTTTACTATTGAAGAATTAATTTTTTCCAATTTTTTAAATTAAAACTAGTAAAATGTATTTGATTTTTTAATAATAAAGACCAAATTTCTTAATATGGTTCATTTTATTTTTGGGCATAAAAATAAATTACTTAAGTAAAAATTAGTTACCACGAAAAAAGAAAAAATGGTAACTAGGTTAAATATAAGTGGTAAAAGAGATAAAACATGTTAAAAATTGCATCCAAATGAATTTTTTAGAGATGGATCAACCTTATCTCATCCCCTCTCCATTATTTTCCACTTTTGGAGCCACTTTTCACGAATAGTGAAACTATTATTACAAAAAAACACTTATATCACTTATAAAAGGTGTCGTTGTAACGCCTCAAACCCATAATTCTAGAGTCGGTGCATTATTTTAATACATTGGCATGATTACTCCCAAAGGACTTATAAGTTTAACAGTCTTGGAAAATAAATTACCTAAATGAACGTTACATTACACATTCAAACATAAAACAAATCATAAATAATACTTTGAGAACACCATTATTCCTCTAGCATAACCTTTCATATAAATCATAATACACTTCCTGGAATCATGGGAAAACAAAACATAAGAAAGGGGTGAGCTCAGTTGCTCATTAAGGGTAAATAATTTAGTGTAAGATACAAACTTTTAAGGAAAGATGTGTAATAAAAATAATTGCCTTTTAAACATAAACTTGAACATAATATGGAAGAAATAAATAAAACATTACCATATACAAATGCACAATGATATTACACTAGTAAAATAATCATATGTAATAACTAATTTCATAACGAGGGAATGCATAATACCGAACATCATAACCACATAGTCAAGGACTCGTGCCAAGACTACAAATAAATTTTTTGTCAAGGCCTTTTTCCAAGATAATAATTTGTCTCATGATATCTACCGATGCATTGAGGGGCTATAGTGGGCCCCACCCATCACTTTCTAAGTCCAATGCATTCCTCATATGAAAAGCTTGAAACATAATATAGACATTCGTATTAAAACTAGCATACAAAATGTCAATATGTTAACCATAAACCATGAATGGTATAAAATAGCACATCCAAAGTCAAACATATCACAAAACCTTCAATACAATATGGAAGATTTTATCATAATAAATCAACTTCAAAAAATGTAAAATCCAATGAAGGATGTTGACATAGATGAAATCAATCCAAAAACTATTTGAGTGAAATATCTCTTTCTATTTTTAAATCATTTAAAAGTAAAGAAAAAATTTATTTTTAAAATATACTTATAAGCTTGTAAGGGAATCATCAAAGGTGTTATAATGGTAGAAAATAGCCGCATCTACCGTATAAGTTAAAAAACATTCTTTTCTTAATTTTTCAAAAATGTCATAAAGTACCTTGTATGGAAAGCGATGGAAAGATTACTTTCAAACCATTTTATAAAAAGTAAAATGAGGGTATAAATTACATTAACCCATAGTCTAGTAAATATTAATTTTTTTTGAAATAAATATTTAAGAAATATGGATGTGGATGATAAATAAGTCATAGTAGATACTTACATATAAACAACATTGGATAATTAAAAGATTGTGAAATTAACCCTTACCTTGTAATTTCCTTTAGTCGAGGGTACGTTTAGCCTCCTGTATAATGACCATAGTATGTTATTAAATTATACCAGAACCATATTAATATTTATGATATCATATATGATTCATTTATGAATTTATACTACCTATTTAATAATAATTTCCATGATAAAGTAACATTTCGGGTAATAATCGCTTTCTTTATCGTACATGTTTTAACTTGTTATTCCTAAACATATCACTTAGATCATGATTTACATACTTCAAGAATATATAAAATGATTTATATATAATATATATTCAGAATATAAATATTTATAATAGATATTTTTATGAAATGGAAACACCATTCATGGAGACGGTAGTCCGTACATATGCATGAATGTTGTTTCTGTTTTCTTATCGTATGATATGAAAGTAAGTAAATGACATATATTTATCTAAATAAATATATATTATTCTTGTAGAAAATGTTTTTAATATATCTCATACTTAATCAATATATATATATATATATATATATATATAATTCTTGAATAGTGATCGTTGAAGATGAATCTTATCGTGTTGTGGAGACGGTAAGTCGTACATACGCACGAGTGATAATATCATTCTATCGATGATAAAAAAAGTGTTTAATTGGATGTTATATTATATATACATAATAATTACCATTTTATATTCATATTTACATTAATTATTCTCATTATTATACCCATACAAATAAAAAAAATGTTGAATAAAAAACTACACAGTGACGTGGAGACGGTAAGCCGTATGTACGTACGTATGATGACTTTATCATTTATATGATGGATAGAATAATGAATATGGTTGTAACATATTTATTTACCATGGTTAAATGTAAATAGGGTAATTAAAGGTAAACATGATATTATAATTACACTAAAAAATTTCATAATTTTATTTTATAAGTGTATTTCAACCAAAATAAACCTTAGGACAAAAATATGATCCTTTTTAATCCACTTGGATTAGATTAGGACATTTATTATATTTTATTTAAAGAAGAGTTAGAAGAGTTAAAAGTGTTAAATTAAAATTTTAATAACCAAACCATTTTTAATATAGGGTTACACATAATATAAATTCGACTATAAATATTCCTTCGAAAGATAAAAATATTTCCTACATCATGGTATTTTAATTATAAATTCTATACATTAAATAAGTAAATTTATTTGTGACACAATGATGATGCAGTAATTACCTTATTAATGAAAGGTTAAAATAATTGATATTGTAAAAATTAAAATAAATTTAAATTAAGGCTTTTGATGCATTCCATGATTTTCATAGGTTAATATGACATGTTAGAGTTGATTCAATGTATTTTTTTCAAAGAAATCAGTTTTTATGACTTTCACAAAAACCAAATATTAAATAGTGTAAAAATTGACATAAATGATTTTTTTTAAAAAAATAATATTTTATTATGTTTTTATTTTGAATTTAAAATAAATTTAAATAAAAATATAAATTATTTAAATAAAAATTCGGTTTTCAAAAAATAACGTAGTGTTTTTCACTATTCATCAAAAATGGAAAGTTTTTAGAAAAATACCAAAAATTTACCCTAAGATAATTTTGATATTAAAAATTCAAAAATGATGTCTATTTTACCAAATTTAAAACATATAAATTTAATTAATTAATTTAAAATTAATTCTTGTTGTCAAAACCAGAAAGTGTGTTTTTAAGAAGTAAAAATTATCAAAAGATTGACATGTGTTTATGTAAAATTTAATTGTGAAATTATTTAAAATGACATAAAATATATTAATTAATAAAAATATAATCTAATTATACTTTGTTACCACTCAAATTTATAATTTACCACTATAAAGTTTTTCGATTAAAAAAGCTGTTTTCAATTAAAATTTAGTATTTTTTACTATTCATCAAAATATGAAAGTTATCATAAAAGTACCAAAAAATTTATCCAAACAAAATTTTTATGTCCTACTTCTAAATAAGAATTTAATTTAATTAAATTTAATATATAAAAGTGTAAAATATTGGATTTTAAAAGGTTTTCCATTAAAAAGCAGAAAAACAACATTTTTGAAAAAATACTTCTTTTATCAGAAAAATTTAATTTGTCCTTATATTATATCTAATAAACACAAAATATGAATGTTAAAATTATATAAGATATATATAAAATTCAAAATTCGGTTAATACTATTCATAACTACTTTTTAAATAGCTAGTTTGATAGGTCATGATGCGCCTGAACACGGTGTTACGTGTAGTGCAAGCTATTGAATTACTTTAAAGAGATAACGTACTATGAAATCTTGGGGTGTTAAATTTTCCACTCCAATAAATTTCATCCTTTCAATTTTAAATTATTATTCAAAAATAAAGGTTGAAAATAGAAAATACATTTGTGGAAAATCCACATCTAAAATATGTTTAATAAAATTTAGTCTTAATAAGAGGGAAACAAGAAATGAGAAATTCACCACCAAATTAGGGTTTAGAATAAGAGAACATTAGTGGGAATTATAGAAAAATAATTGAAGGAAAAACGTAAATATTTATATGGGGTGATTGAGGACATCAATCACAAATAAGTGAACAAAACATTCAAAATTTAGGGCCTCAAAGCCATAAATCTATGATGATTTAAAATATCATCGGTTCAACAAAACATAAGGTATTAGGATAACACATTATTGGTTTTAAGATACTTTCCCTAAAGTTTAAGGAAAAAAAGAATAATTTACAAGCAAAGTTCTATCCCTTAACTAGTTTCTACCACAAACTCAACTTCCACTCCAAAAGATAATAGAACTCAAAAATATTATATTTAACCTAATTGTATAGGGTTCCAAAAAAATGAATTTATAATTCATATGTCAGACCATTTTAAAAACAAAACTACATTATACAAACTAGGACATCACGCAGGCTAGTGGTAGGTGGGGCACCCTTGTTGCCTTTTGGTAGCGAGTTCAATTCTTGCAGCCTTGCCGGACGCGATGGCTTGTCACCCGACCTCTGGGTTGTCCTTTTTATAACAATCCAAAAATAATATTATGAAATGTTTAAACATTAAATAATAGTATTCAATGTCTAAATTAATCTATTCCAACCTTTAGACTTATCCAAAATACTTTGGTCAAAACTCACAGTCCAAAAATTTATAAGGAAGGTCAACATAACATAATGATGATCTCTTTTATAACATAATAACATGTGAATACCTTCATCATTTATTCTATTAAAACATGATAAAAAACTAAATTACTATAAAAAATTATTGAATATGTTCATTTTAATTTATTTATTATATAATAATAGATATTCTCCTTAAATCCAAAAATGTTGTAAACTCCAAAAAACAATTAATTAGTTCCAAGGTAGTCAAGAATATCCAATATAATTTATCCAAATAAATTATCTCTTATACCAAAATCACTACTTCAATATCAAGAATGTATTAAGGTTTATCTTTCTCTTAACCATGTATTTTCCAAAAAGTTTAACCAGTTATTGAGTCACTTTTCTTGGCACCACACAATCTCAAATCCTTAATGAAATAGTACCGCTGTACAATCCTTATTTATTTCCATAATTCATATAACAAGTACATCATTGATACAACACTCAAATGACATAACATAAGAACACTACTCATTCTACTTAATCTGTGGTAGTATCATAACTTGATTATTATCCAATAGAATAATTTAGGGCATACTCTGATGATTTTGACATTTATTCACGTAGTGTCCCAACTCTTTGCAGATGAAGTATTGTACATTTGAAACCTTTTTATTACCCCTTCAATCACGAACATGGTGTCCTTTTTCTCCACACTTATAACATACTCCCATTACCTTGAATCATTTACCAAGGTGATTCATTCCACAATTATCAAATGTATGAAAATACTTATTTCCCTTATTCCCTTTATCCATATTTTTTCCATCCTTTTCTTTTCTTGATTGCCTTCAAATCCATGAGACTCAAAGAATTATTTACTTAGCTTATTAACACATGATACTATTTTTTCATCTGATGTAGATATGTGGGAGAATATTTCCCTTATAAATATTGGTTTAAAACCATGAAATATATGATCCTTCTTACTCTTGGGATCATACATATTTTTGGAGTTATTATTCCTTCTATTGGGTGCCATTTCTAAATGATGACATATATTAGGTTAGATCATATCATAATGTATAATCCAAAAACTAGAAAAATTATCAACATTGATTGAATATTTTCACACATCTAGTATCATAATCATAAAAATGTTTTCTTTTCTGACACATTTACTCATAATTCCTTCATAATGGTTTGTAAAGAAAATGTGAATTATCTTAAGAATATCCCCCAGGAGTGTCAAACCGGGTACGTAATAAGGACCATTGTCGTGTACCGGGATACCTCGGGTCAAGCCTATAAATCAATGTCAAAGTTTTCGCTCCTAGGTACATCTATGCCAGAACCATGTCCACTTGTAGTATCTAAACATGGATGTATTGATTGGAAAACCCACATAATAGCTACATTAAAATTTTTTTAGATGTTCTTCTATACTAATAATCAATGTCTATTTTAGGTTAATGTTTCCTAATCATAGTTTATCTAAATCTAATTTCTAAGTTTATTTATAAGCTTCATATGATACCAAATGTATCACCCCGACCCCAAAATCCCGAATCCGATGCATTATTTTAATACGTTGGCATGATTACAAGGAATCAAGTCTTGTAGGACCAATCAGTTTAGCAATTTTGGAAAATAGATTACATACATGAACATTAAATTACACATTCAAACATAAAACACTACCTAAATAATCCTTTTATAAAACCATTATTCCCCTAGATTAAACCTGAATATCAATCATAATACACTTCTTGGAATCCTGGGAAAACAAAACATAAGAAAGGGGTGAGCTCAGATGCTCAATAAGGGTAAATAATTTAGCAGAAGCCATAAACTTCTAAGGAAATAAGTATAATAAAAATGATATCCTTTTAAACATAATCTTGAACATAATATAGCAAAAATAAATCAAACATTACTATATACATATGCACATGGATGTTCTATTAGTTGAATAATCACGTGTAATAACTAATTTCATAACGAGGGAATGTATAATGCTAGAAATCATAACCACATAGTCAAGGACTCATGCCAAAACTACAAATAACATTTCTGTCAAGGACTTGTTCCAAGACACTAATTTGTCTCATGAGACCTACCGATGCATCGAGGGTCTATAGCAGGCCCCACCCATCACTTACTAAGTCGAATTAATTCCTCATATGAAATGGTTGAAACCTAATATAAACATTTTTATTAAAACTACCACACCAAATGTCAATACCTTAACCATAAACCACGAATGGTATAAACATAGAACATCCACATTCAAAAATATCACAAAACCTTCAATACAATTTGGAATATTTTATCACAAAAAACCAACTTCAGACAAACTTAAAATCCAATGAAGGATATTAACATAGATAAAATCAATCCAAAAACTATTTGAGTGCAATATCTCTTTCTATTTTGAAATCATTTGAAAGTAAAGAAAAAATTTATTCTAAAAATATTATTATAATATTTTAGGGGAAGCATCGAAGGTGTTATAATAGTGGAAAATAGAAACACCCACTGTATAAGTTAAAAAACATTCTCTCCTTAATTTGTCGAAATGGTCAAAAGTACCTTGTTTGGAAAGCGATGTAAAGATTCCTTTTAATCCATTTTATAAAAAGTCAAATGAGGGTATAAATGAATTTAACCCATATTATAGTAAAGAGTAAAAATGTTTTGAAATAAATTTTTAGGAATAATAGATGTGGATGATAAATAAGTCCCAGTAGATAATTATGTATAAACAATCTCGGATAATAAAGATATTATGAAATTAACCCTTACCTTGTACCTTCTTTTTGTAGAGGGTACATTTAGCCTCTTGTATAATGACCATTGTATGTAATTAATTTATACCAGAACCATAGTAATATTTATGATATCATATATGATTCATTTATTACTTTATACTACCCATTTAATAATAATTTCCATGTTAAAGTAACATTTCGGGTAATAATCGCTTTCTTTATCGTACGTATTTCAATTTATTATTCTTGATCGGATCACTTAGATCAATATTTACATACTTAAAGAATATAAAAAATGATTTATATATTGTATATATTCAGAATATAAATATTTATAATAGATATATTTATAAAATGGAAACACCGTTCATGGAGACAGTAGTCTGTATGTAGGCATAAACATTGTTTCAGTTTTCTTATCGTATAATATGGAAGTAAGTAAATGACATATATATATATACATAAATATATATTATTATAGTAGAAATATTATTTGATATATCTCATACTTAATCAATATATATATATATATAAAATTCTTGAATGGTGATCGTTGAAGATGAATCTCATCACGTCGTGGAGACGGTAAGCCGTACGTACGCTCGGGCGACACTACCATTCTATCTATGGTAAAACAGTGTTTAATTAGATGATATAATATTTATAAAGAATAATTAACATGTTTTATTCATCATTTACATTCATTATACTCATTATTATACCCATACAAATAAAAAAATTGTTGAATAACAAACTACACCACGATGTAGAGACGGTAAGCCGTATGTATGAACGTATGGTGACTTTTTCATTCATAGAATGGATAGAATAATTAATATGGTTGTAACATATTTATAATAAAATCACAATATGTAGAAGGTACTGAAGTTATTATTTTGTTATATAAACAACAAAGAAAGAGGAAGTGGAAGAAGAAAATAACTTTGAAAGAGGTGATGAAATAATTACCTTTTCTTCGGGTGATTCCCTTTAATTTGAACAAAATGGATACTAAGGTTGGATTTATGATCAAATTAAGGAATATAGGTTGAATTGATGGTAGTTGTAAGGATATTTGATTAGGGTTTGTCTGAGACAAAAGTCTTTGGAGGTGTGAATTTAAGAGAAGGGGAGGTGCCCTTTTATAAGAGAGGTGAGGGGAACTTTAGGAAAAGCTTGAAATATTATTTTATTATAAAATCATATTCGGTTTCTAATAACTTGAAATAGATTTATTTAGAGGATAATGTTGGGGAGGGTCAAAATCCTCCAATACAATAGGTTTTAGACAAGTTTATGTCACCATATTTACGTTATCATTTAGATTTAACCATTAGTTAAATAGTTTAACTTTTACCATGTCTTATTGTATTTTTATAATACATGGTTAATAAACTTACTATAAAATGCCAAAAGAAACTTAATTGGATCATTAATGGCATATATATAATTATATAAGTCCTTTGTATGAACCTTATATTTTTAGGACTATTAGAAAATTTAATAAAATAGTATTTGTTTTAAAAACTCATTTATATAAATTTTGACACTATTTAGTATTTGGTTTTTGTGAAAGTCATAAAAATAATATTTCTTTGAAGAAAATAAATTTAATCAACTATAAAATGTAATATTAACCTATAAATATTTTGGAATGCATCAAATGTCTCAATTTACATTTATTTTAATATTTATAATATCAATTATTTTAATCTTTCTTTAATAAGGTAATTACTGCATCATCATTGTGTCATAAATAAATTTAATTATTTAATGTCTAAAAATTATAATTAAAAGACCATGATGTAGGAAATATTTTTATATTTATAATGAATATTTATAGTCAGATTTATCTTATGTGTAACCCTATATTAAAAATGGTTTAGTTTTTAAAATTTGAATTTAACACTTTTAACTATTCTTTAAAAAAATTATAATAAAAGTCCTAATCTAATCCAAGTGGATAAAAAAGGATCATATTTTTGTCCTAAGGTTTATTTTGGTTGAAATACAGTTATAAAATACAATTATGACATGTGTTAGGGTAATTATAATATCATGTTTACCTTTAATTACCCTATTTACTTTTAACCGTGATAAATAAAATTCAAAAGTTACTATTCACCAAAAATTATTTTCATCCTATTAAACCAAATTTTACTTATTGATGTCAACTGTGTCTCTTATATTTTTGAAATTTAATTCATAGAATTGGTAAAATTACATTTTATCCAAATTTGCAAATGTGCCTAGAAGGAGGGTAAAAGATATTAAATAGTTCAATAAAATTTTATATATCTAATCTTATTATAAAATGACTCAAATTAATTAAATTGTACTAATATAGGTATTATGTTTCTATTTTGACTTTAAAATAAATTTAAATAAAAATATTAATTATTTAAATAAAAATTATGTTTTAAACAATAACGTAGTGTTTTTCAATATTCATCAAAAATTGAAAGTTTTCAAAAAAATACCAAAAATTTACCCTAAGATAATTTTGATACTCCAAATTCAAAAATTATATCTATTTTACCAAATTTAAAACAAAGTAATTGAATTAATTAATTTAAAATTAATTCTCATTGTCAAAACCAGAAAGCGTGTTTTTATGAAGTAAAAAGTATCAAAAGATTGATATGTGTGTATGTACAATTCAATTGTGAAATTATTTAAAATGACCAAAATTATATTAAATGATAAAAATATAATCTAATTATACTTTAAAACCACTAAAATTCCCAATTTAACACAATAAATTATTTCGATTAAAAAAGTTTTTTTCAATTAAAATTTAGTATTTTTTACTATTCATCAAAATATGAAAGTTATCAGAAAAGTACCAAAAATTTATCCAAACTAAAATTTTATGTACTTCTTCTAAAGAATAATTTAATTCAATTTAATTGAATATATAAAAGTGTAAAATGTTATATTAAAAAAGGGTTTTCTATTAAAAAGCGGAAAAACTGCATTTTTGAAAAAATGCTTCTTTTATCTGAAAAATTGAATTTGTTCTTATATTATTTCTAATAAACACAAAATATGAATGTTAAAATTATATAAGAAATATATATAATTAAAAATTTCGTTAATAATATTCATAACAACTTTTTAAATAGCTAGTTTGATAGGTTATGATGTGCTTGAACTCGGTATTGCGTGTAGCGCAATCTATTGAATTATTTTAAAGAGATAACGTAATATTAAATATTGGGGTTACATTTTACCCTACAATAAATTGCATCCTAAAAATTTTAAATTGGTCTTTGAAAATAAAGGTTGAAAATATAAAATACCTTTGTGGAAAACCCACATCAGAAATAGGGTTAATAAATTTTTGTCTTAATAAGAGGGAAAGAGAAATGAAAAATTCACCACAAAATTAGGTTTTAGAATAGGAGAAAACTACTGGTAATTATAAACACATAATTGGAGGAAAATTTTAAATATTTATAGGGAGTGATTGAGGTCATCAGTCATAAACAAGTGAACAATAAATTCAAAAATTGAGGGCCTCAAAGCCATAAATCTATGATGATTTAAAATAACACCGGTTAAACAAAACATAAGGTATTAGGATAACAAATAATTGGGTTTAAGATCATTTCCCTAAAGTTTATGTGAAAAAATAATACTTGACACGTAGAGTTCTATCCTTCAACTAGTTTCTACCACAAACTCAACTTTCACTCCAAAAGGTAATAAAACTCAAAAATATTCTATTTAACCTAATTGTATAGGGTTCAAAAAAAAAATGAATTTATAATTCATCTATTAGACCATTTAAAAAACTACATTATACAAACAAGGACATCACGTAGGATAGTGGTAGGTGATGCACCCTTGTTTCCCTTCGGTTGTGGGTTCAAGTCTTGCGGCCTTGCCAGGTGCGATGGGTTGTTACCCGACCTCTGAGTTGTCCTTTTTATAACAATACAAAAATATTATTATTAAATGTTTTAACCTTAAACAATAGTATTCAATGTCCAACGTAATCCATTACAACCTTTAGACTTATCCAAAATACTTGTGTCCAAACTCATAGTCCAAAAATTTATAAGGAAGGTCAACATAACATAATGAAGATCTCTTTTATCACATAATAACATGTGAATACATTCATCATGTATTCTATTAAAACATGGTAAAAAATGAATTACCATAAAAACTTATTTAATTTTTTCATGCTCCCCTATTCCTTATATAATAATGGATATACTTCTTAAATCCAAAAATTCTGTAAACTCCAACAAACAATTAATTAGTTCCAAGGTAGTCAAGAATATCCAATATAATTTATCCAAATAAATTATCTCTTATTCCAAAATCACTACCTTAGTATCAGGACCATATTAAGGTTTATCTTTCTCTTAAACATATATTTTCCAAAAATTTTAACCACTTATTGAGTCACTTTTCTTGGTACCACACAATCTCAAATCCTTAATGAAATAGTACCACTGTACAATCCTTATTTATTTCCATAATTCATATAACCAGTACATCATTGATACAACACTCAAATGACATAACATAAGAAGAATACTCATTCCAATTCATTTGTGGTAGTATCATAACATGATTATTATCCAATATGATCATTTAGTGAATACTCTGATGATTTTGAAATTGATTCACGTAGTGTCCCAACTCCTTGCAGATGAAGTATTGTACATTTGAAACCTTTTTCTTACCCATTCAATCATAAACGTGGTTTCCTTTTTCTCCACACTTATAACATACTCCCATTACCTTTAATCCTTTAACAAGGTTATTATTTCCATATTTATCACATGTGGGAAAATACTTATTTCTCTTCTTCCCTTTATCCATATTTTTTCCATCCTTTTCTTTTCTTGCTTTCCTTCGTAGCTATGAGACTTAGAGAAATACTTACTTATTTTATTAACACATGATACTATTTCTTCATCTAATACAGATATGTGGGAGAATATTTCCCTTATAAATATTGTCTTAAAACCATGAATTATATGATCCTTCTTACTCTTGGGATCATACATATTGGTGGAGTTCTTATTCCTTCTATTGGGTGCCATTTCTAAATGATGACATACATTAGGTTAGATCATATCATAATGTATAATAAAAAAAATTGAAAAATTCTCAACATTGATTGAATATTTTCACACATATAATATCATAATCATAAAAATGGATTCTTTGCTGACCTATTTACTCATAATTCCTTCATAATGGTTTGTAAAGAAAATGTGAATTATCCTAAGCATATCCCCCATGAGTGTCAAACTAGGTGCATAGTAAGGACAATTTTTGTGTACAGGATACCTCGGGTCAAGACCCAAAATCATTGTTAGAGTTTTCAATACTAGGTACATATTTTCCAGAACCATGTCCACTTGTAGTATCCAGACAGGGATATATTTCTTAGAAAACCCACATAATAGCTACATTATTTTTTTGGATGTTCTTCTATACTAATCCTCAAAGTCTATCTTAGGGTAATGTTTCCTAATCATAGTTTATCTAAATCTAATTTTCAAGGTTATTGCTAAGTTTCCTCTGATACCAAATGTAACTCCCCGACCCCAAAAGCCTGAATCTGATGCATTATTTTAAAACATTTTCATGATTATAAGGAATCAAGTCCTAAAGGACCGATCCGTTTAGAAATTTTGGAAAATTGATTACATATATGAACGTTACATTACACATTAAAACATAAAACAAAACCTAAATAATCCTTTGATAAAACCATTAGTACCCTAGCTTAAACCTGAAAATCAATCATAATACACTTCTTGGAATCCTGGGAAAACAAAACATAAGAAAAGGGTGAGCTCAGATGTTCTGTAAGGGTAAATAATTTAGCAGAAGCTATAAACTTTTAAGGAAAGATGCGTAATAAAAACAATAGCCTTTTAAACATATACTTGAACATAATGTGGAAAAAATAAATCAAACATTACCATATAAATATGCACATGGATATTATATTATTTGAATAATCACATGTAATAACTAATTTCATAACGAGGGAATGCATTATGCCAGACATCATAACCACATACTCAAGGCCTCATGCCAAAACTACAAATAATTTTTTTTGTCAAGGACTTGTTCCAAAACACTAATTTGTCTCATGAGACCTACCGATTCATTGAAGGGCTATAGTAGGACCCACCCATCACTTTCTAAGTCGAATTCCTTCCTCATATGAAAAGTTTGAAACCTAATATAAAAATTTGTATTAAAACTAGCATACCAAATGTCAATAGTTTAACCATAAACCATGAATGGTATAAATATAGAACATCCATAGTCAAAGATATCCCAAAACCATCAATACAATATGGAAAATTTTATCATAATAAATCAACATCAAACAAATATAAAATCCAATGAAGGATATTGACATAGATTAAATCAATCCAAAAACTATTTGAGTGAAATATCTCTTCCTAGTTTGAAATCATTTAAAAGTAAAGAAAAAATTTATTTTAAAAATATTCTTATATGATTTTTGGGGAAGCATAAAAGGTGTTATAATAGTGGATAATAGACACACCCACTGCATAAGTTAAAAAAACATTCTTTCCTTAATTTGTTGAAAAGGTCATAAAGTACCTTGTTTGGAAAGCGATGGAAAGATTCCTTTCAAAACATTTTATAAAAGGTCAAACAATGGTATAAATGACTTTAACCCATAGTCTAGTAAATAGTAAAAATGTTTTGAAATAAATTTTTAAGAATCATATATGTGGATGATAAATAAGTACCAGTAGATACTTACATATAAACAATCTCGTATAATAAAGAGATTGTGAAATTAACCCTTACCTTGTACTTTCCTTTAGTAGAGGGCACATTTAGCCTCCTATATGATGAACATATTATGTTATTAAATCATACCATAACCATAATAATATTAATGATATCATATATGATTCATTTATTACTTTATACTATCCATTTAATAATAATTTCCATGCTAAAGTAATATTTCGGGTAATAATTGCTTTCTTTATCATACGTGTTTTAACTTGTCATTATTGATCGCATCACTTAGATAATGATTTACATACTTAAATAATATAAAAAATAATTTATATATCATATATATTGATAATATTAATATTTATTATATATATATTTATAGAACATAAACACCGTTCATGGAGACGGTAGTCCGTACGTACGCATGAATGTTGTTTCTGTTTACTTATTGTATAATATGGAAGTAAGTAAACGAAATATATTTATCTACATAAATATATATTATTCTAGTAGAAATATTATTTCATATATCTCATAATTAATCAATATATATATATATATATATTTATTTATAAAAAATTCTTGAATAGTGATCGTTGAAGATGAATCTCATCGCAACGTGGAGACGGTAAGCCGTACGTACACACGAGCGACACTATCATTATATCTATGGTAAAACGGTGTTTAATTGGATGATATATTATTTATAAAGAATCATTTACATGATATATTAATCATTTAAATTAATTATACTCATTATTATACCCATCCAAATAAAACAAATGTTGAATAACAAACTACACCACGACGTGGAGACGGTAAGCCATACGTACGCACGTATGGTGACCTTTTTATTAATAGGATGGATAGAATAATGAACATGGATCTACCATATTTATAATAACTTCACATTATGTATAAGGTACTAAATTTATTATTTTTTATATAAACAAAAAATAAAGAGAAAGTGGAAAAAGAAAATAACTTTGAAAGAGGTGATGAAATAATTACCTCTTCTTCGGGTGCTTCCTTTTGATTTGAACAAAAGGGATACTAAGGTTGGATTTATGATCAATGTAAGGCCTCTAGGTTGAATTTATGGTAGTTGGAAGGATATTTTATTGGGGTTTGTCTGAGACAAAAGGCTTTGGAGGTGTGAATTTAAGAGAAGGGGAGGTTCCCTTTTATAAGAGAGGTGAGGGGAACTTTAAGAAAATCTTGAAATATTATTTTATTATAAAATAATTTTCACTTTTTAATATCTTAAAATAGATTTATTTAGAGGATAAGGTGGGTATGGTTCAAAATCCTCCCAACCAATAGGTTTTAGACAAGTTTATGTCATCATATTTACCTTATCATTTAGATTTAACCCTTAGTTAAGCAGTTTAACTTTTACCATGTCTTCTTGTATTATTATAAAAATGGTTAATAAACTTACTATAAAATACCAAACGAAACTTAAGGGGCTCATTAATAAAATATCTATCATTATATAATTCCTTTGTCTGAACCTTAGATATTTAGGACTATTATAGAATTTTAAAAAATAGTATTTGCTTTAAAAACTCATTTATATAAATTTTGACACTATTTAGTATTTGGTTTTTGTGAAAGGCATAACAATCTGATTTCTTTGAAAAAAAATACATTTAATCAAATATAAAATTTCATATTAACCTATAAAATTTGTGGAATGAATCTAAAGTGTCAATTTACATTTATTTTAATATTTATAATATCAATTATTTTAATCTTTTTTTAAAAAGGTAATTACTCCATCATCATTATGTCATAAATAAATTTAATTATTTAATATCTAAAAATTATAATTAAAATACCATGATGTAGAAAATATTTTTAGATTTATAATGAATATTTATAGTCTAATTTATCTTATGTGTAACCCTATATTAAAAATGGTTTAGTTATTAAAATTTGAATTTATCACTTTTAACTCTTATTTAAATAAAATATAATAAATTTCATAATCTAATTCAAGTGGATAAAAAAGAGTCATTTTTTCGTAAGGTTGATTTTGGTAAAAATACACGTATCCAATAGAATCAGGACACGTGTTAGGGTAATTAAAATCATTTTACCTTTAATTACCGTATTTACTTTTAACCATAGTAAATAAAATTCAAAAGTTAGTATTCACAAAAAATTATTTTCATCCTATTGAACCACATTTTACTTAATGATGTCAACCAGGTCTCTCGGATTTTTGAAATTCAATTCATAGAAGCGGTACAATTACGTTTTATGAAAATTTGCAAATCTTCTAATAAGGTGGGTAAAAGATATTAAATAGCTCAATAAAATTTTATATATCTAATATTATTATAAAATGACTCCAAGGAATTACATTGGACTAATATAGGTATTATTTATCTATTTTGAATTTAAAATAAATTGAAATAAAAATATTAATTTTTTAAATAAAAAGCCGGTTTTAAAAAAAAAGTAGTGTTTTTCACTATTCATCAAAAATTGAAAGTTTTCAAAAAAATACCAAAAATTCTCCCTAAGATAATTTTGATATTAAAAATTCAAAAATGATGACTATTTTAACAAATTTAAAACATAAAAGTTTCATTAATTAATTTAAAATTAATTTCTATTGTCAAAACCAGAAAGCGGGTTTTTAAGAAATAAAAACTATCAAAAGGTTGACATGTGTTTATGTCCAATTTAATTTTGAAATTAATTAAAATGAACTAAATTATATTAAATGGTAAAAATAAAATCTAATTATACTTTAAAACCACTCAAATGCATAATTTAACACTATAAAATATTTTTATTAAAAAATTTGTTTTCAATTAAAATTTTGTATTTTTTTACTATTCATCAAAATATGAAAGTTATGAGAAAAGTACCAAAAATTTATCCAAACTAATTTTTTCCCCGCTTCTAAGGAAGAATTGAATTTCATTAAATTGAATATATAATAGTGTCAAATATTGGATTTAAAAAGGGGTTTTCATTAAATGGTGGAAAAACTGCATTTTTGAAATATACTTCTTTTATATGAAAAAATTTAATTTGTCCTTATATTATTTCTAAGAAACACCAAATATGAATGTTAAAAATATATAGGATATATATAAAAATAAAAATGGGGTTAATAATATTCATAATTTCCTTTTAAATTACTAGTTTCATAGGTCATGATGGGCTTGAACCCGGTGTTGCGTGTAATGCAAGCTAATGTATTACTTTAAAGAGATAAAAAATTATGAAATCTGGGGTGTTACATTTTACTCTTTAATAAATTGCATCCTAATTTTTTTAAATTATTATTATAAAATAAAGGTTGAAAATAGAAAATACCTTTGTGGAAAACCCATATTGGAAATAGGGTTAATAAAATTTAGTCTTAATAAGAGGGAAAGAGAAATGAAAAATACACCACCAAATTTGGGTTTAGAATAGGAGATCATTGGTGGGAATTATACACATAATTGGAGAAAAAAAATAAATATTTATAGGGATTGATTGAGTTCATCAATCACAAACAAGTGAACAATAAATTCAAAATTAAGGGCCTCAAAGCCATAAATCTACGATGATTTAAAATATCATCAGTTCAACAAAACATAATGTATTATGATAACACATTATTGGTTTTAAGATCCTTTCCCTAAAGTTTAAGGAAAAAAAGAATACATGACAAGTAGAGTTCTATCCTTTAACTAGTTTCTACCACAAACTCAACTATCACTCCAAAAGATAATAGAACTCAAAAATATTCTATTTAACCTAATTGTATAGGGTTCAAAAAAAAATGAATTTATAATTCAGCTGCCAGACCATCTTAAAAACAAAACTACATTATACAAACCAGGACATCACATAGGCTAGTGGTAGGTGATGCACAATTTTTTCCCTTCGGTTGCGGGTTTAAGTCTTGCGGCCTTGCCAGACACGATGGGTTGTCACCTGACCTCCAGGTTGTCCTTTTTATAACAATCAAAAAATAATATTATGAAATGTTTTAACCTTAAAAAATAGTATTCAATGTCCAACTTAATCCATTATAACCTTTAGACTTTTCCAAAATACTAGTGTCCAAACTCACAGTCCAAAAATTTATAAGGAAGGTCAACATAACATAATGAAGATCTCTTTTATCACATAATAACATGTGAATACCTTCATCATGTATTCTATTAAAACATGGTAAAAACTGAATTACCATAAAACCTTATTGAATATGTTCATGCTACCTTATTACTTATATAATAATGGATATACTCCTTTAATCCAAAAATGTTTTAAACTCCAACAAACAATTAATTAGTTCCAAGGTAGTCAAGAATATCCAGTATAATTTATCCAAATAAATTATCTCTTATTCCAAAATCACTACCTTAGTATCAGGACCATATTAAGGTTTATCTTTCTCTTGACCATATATTTTCCAAAAAGATTAAGCAGCTATTGAGTCACTTTTCTTGGTACCACACAATCTCAAATCCTTAATGAAATAGTACTTCCGTACAATCCTTATTTATTTCCATAATTCATATAATCAGTACATCATTGATACAACACTAAAATGACATAAAATAAGAACACTACTCATTCCACTTCATCTGTGGTAGTATCATAACTTGATTATTATCCAATAGCATCATTTGGGGTATACTATGATGATTTTGACATTGATTCACATAGTTTACCAACTCATTGATGATGAAGTATTGTACATTTGAAACCTTTTTCTTACCCATTCAATCACTAATGTGGTGTCCTTTTTCTCCATAATTATAACATACTCCCATTACATTCAAGCATTTACCAAGGTGATTCTTTCCAAATTTATCACATGTGGGAAAATAATTATTTTCCTTCTTAACATTATCCATATTTTTTTCCATACTTTTCTTTTCTTACTTCCCTTAAAATCCATGAGACTCAGAGAATTATTTACTTATCTTATTAACGCATGATATTATTTCTTCATCACGTCGTGCAGCCGGTAAGCCGTACATACGCACGAGAAACACTATCATTCTATCTATGGTAAAACGATGTTTAATTGGATGATATATTATTTTAACAGAATCATTAACATGTTATACTCATCATTAACATTAATTAAACTCATTATTATACCCATCCAAATAAAAACAATTGTTGAATAACAAACTACACCACGACATGGAGACAGTAAGCCATACATACGCACGTATGGTGACTTTTTTATTCATAGGATGGATAGAATAATAAATATGGTTGTACCATATTTATAATAACACCACAATATATAGAAGGTAATTAAGTTATTATTTTGTTATAGAAACAACAAAGAAAGTGGAAGTGGAAGAAGAAAATAACTTTGAAAGAGGTGATGAAATAATTACCTCTTCTTCGGGTGCTTCCTTTTGATTTAAACAAAAGGGATACTAAGGATCGATTTATGATCAAAGTAAGGCTTATAGGTTGAATTTATGCTAGTTGGAAGGATATTTTAGAATGTGTTGTCTGAGAAAAAAGTATTTGGAGGTGTGAATTTAAGGGAAGGGATGGTGCCCTTTTATAAGAGAGGTGATGGGAACTTTAGGAAAAGCTTGAAATATTATTTTATTATAAAATCATTTTAGGTTTCTAATAGCTTTAAATATTTTTATTTAGAGTCTAAGGTGGGTATGGGTCAAAATCCTCCCAACCAATTGGTTTTATACAAGTTTATGTCACCATATTAACCTTATCGTTTAGATTTATCCCTTAGTTAAATAGTTTAACTTTTACCATGTATTCTTGTATTATTATAATAAATGGTTAATAAAGTTACTAAAAAATGACAAACAAACCTTAAGTGGCTCCTTAATGAAATATCTATCATTATATAAGTCCTTTGTCTGAACCTTATATTTTTAGGACTATTATAAAATTTAATAAAATAGTATTTGTTTTAAAAAACTCATTTATATAAATTTTGACACTATTTAGTATTTTCATTTTGTGAAAGTCATAAAAATATTATTTCTTTGAAAATAATACATTTAATCAACTATAAAATATCATATTAACCTATAAAATTTGTGGAATGCATAAAAAGTCTCAAGTTACATTTATTTTAATATTTATAATATCAATGATTTTAATCTTTCTTTAATAAGGTTTTTACTACATCATCATTGTGTCATAAATAAATTTAATTATTTAATGTCTAAAAATTATAATTAAAATACCACGATGTAGTAAATATTTTTATATTTATAATGAATATTTATAGAAGAATTTATCTTATGTGTAACCCTATATTTAAAATGGTTTAGTTATTAAAATTTGAATTTAACACTTTTAACTTTTCTATAAATAAAATATAATAAATGTCCTAATCTAATACAAGTCAATCAGAAAGTATAATATTTGTGTCCTAAGGTTTATTTTGGTCGAAATATACTTATAAAATATAACTAGGACACGTGTTAGGGTAATTATAATATCATTTTTACCATTAATTACCCTATTTACTTTTAACTGTGGTAAATAAAATTCAAAAGTTACTATTCACCAAAAATTATTTTCATCCTATTGAAAACAGTTTTACTTATTGATGTCAATTGTGTATCTCATATTTTTGAAATTGAATTCACAGAATCAATAAAATTACGTTTTATGAAAATTTAAAAATGTGCCTAGAAGGTGGGTAAAAGATATTAAGTAATTCAATAAAATTTTATATACCTAATCATATTATAAAATGACTAAAATTAATTAAATTGTACTAATAGAGGTATTATGTTTCTATTTTTAATTTAAAATAAATATAAATATAAATATTAATTATTTAAATAAAAATTTGGTTTTAAACAATAACGTAGTGTTTTTCACTATTCCTAAAAAATTGAAAGTTTTTAGAAAAATACAAAATATTTACCCTAAGATAAATTTGATATTCCAAATTAAAAAATGATGTCTATTTTACCAAATTTAAAACATAGAAATTTAATTAATTAATTTAAAATTAATTCCCATTGTCAAAACCAAAAAGCGTGTTTTTAATAAGTAAAAATTATCAAAAGATTAACATGTGTTATGTACAATTTAATTGTGAAATTATTTAAAATGACCTAAATTATATTAAATGATAAAAATATAATCTAATTATACTTTAAAACCACTCAAATTAATAATTTAACACTATAAATTATTTCGATTAAAAAAGTTATTTTCAATTAAAATTTACTATTTTTTACTATTTATCAAAATATGAAAGTTATCAGAAATGTACCAAAAATTTATACAAACTAATTTTTTATGTCCCGATTTTAAAGAAGAATTTAATTTAATTAAATTGAATATATAAAAGTGTAAAATGTTGGATTTAAAAATGGGTTTCCATTAAAAAGCGGAAAAACTGCATTTTTGAAAAATACTTCTTTTATCTGAAAAATTGAATTTGTCCTTATATTATATCTAATAAACACAAAATATGAATGTTAAAATTATAATATATATATATATATATATAAAATTCAAAATGTGGTTAATACTATTCATAACTGATTTTTTAAATAGCTAGTTTGATAGGTCATGATGCGCTTGAACTCGATGTTGCGTGTAGCGCAAGCTATTGAATTACTTTAAAGAGATAACATACTATGAAATATTGGGGTGTAACATTTAACCCTCCAATAAGTTGTGTCCTCAAAATTTTAAATTATTCTTTGAAAATAAATTTTGAAAATAGGAAATACCTTTGTGGAAAACCCACATCGGAAATAGGGTTAATAAAATTTAGTCTTAATAAGAGGGAAAGAGAAATGAAAAATTCACCAAAAAATTAGTTTTTATAATTGGAGAACATTGGTGGGAATTATAGACACATAATTGGAGGAAAAAAGTAAATATATATAGGGAGTGATTGAGGTCATCAAACATAAACAAGTGAACAAAAAATTCAAAATGGAGGGCCTCAAAGACGCACATGAGCCTTAGCCCGGTTGGTAAGGTCTCCGTAAGTGCATCCAAATGACCAGAGATCAAATCCAGGAAGAGGCAGAATTTCCGAGTACTGTAGCAGTACTATAGAAGGACTGTAGCAGCACTGTAGCAGGCACTGTAGCAGGAACTGTGCGGTACTATAGCGAGAAATGTAGCAGGCACTGTTTGACACTGTAGCAGCCGGGAATATGCCCCCATTTGGGCCTTTGGGCCACCGATTTGGTCCCTCAGTCCTGTAAGGCCTTCGGGCCACCCATGCCTTCGGGTTAGTAAGGCCTTTGGGCCACCTCAAGTCCTTCGGGATACCTTAAGTGCAGATGAAAACCAGACAACCTACAAGGAACAAGCTCTACAAGGAGGATGAGCAAGGAGCTTTCATCACAGAAGAAGCTAAACGGATTGCAAGAATGAGAGGGTATGGAACCTGCAATCGGGACAAGCTTGTGCATGCACAAGAATGCCTAGATGAACAACCATGGAAAGGTGGAGAGCTGATTTCATGATGAAGATGCTGGGGAGGAGCAGTTCCAAGTATTTTTTCTGGTTTGTTTGTAATATTTGAAGCCTATGGGAAATAGATTCCTCTAAGGCCTACGGGCCATGTAATACTTATGCCTACGGGCCTTGTAAGGGTTCCACCTCACCCCTTTAAAGGTGGATTATCAAAAAATCAATAAAATATGAAGGCCTTCGGTCCATTGGAGTGGAGGGCCTCAAAGCCATAAATCTATGATGATTTAAATTATCATCGGTTAAAAAAACATAAGGTATTAGGATAAAACATTACTAGTTTTAAGATCCTTTCCCTAATATTTAAGGAAAAAAAGAATATTTCACATGTAAATTTCTATCCTTTATCTAGTTTCTACCACAAACTCAACTTTCACTCCAAAAGATAATAGAACTCAAAAATATTCTATTTAACCTAATTGTATAGGGTTCCAAAGAAAATTAATTTATAATTCATCTATCAGACCATTTTAAAAACTAAACTATATTATAAAAACCAGGACATCACGTAGGCTAGTGGTAGGTGATGCACCCTTGTTGCCCTTCGGTTGCGGGTTCAAGTCTTGCGACCTTTCCGGACTCGATGGGTTGTCACCCGACCTTCGGGTTGTCCTTTTTATAACAATCCAAAAATAATATTATGAAATGTTTTAACCTTAAAAAATAGTAGTAAATGTCCAACTTAATCTATTCCAACCTTTAGACTTTTCCAAAATACTTGTGTCCAAACTCACAGTCCAAAAATTTATAAGGAAGGTCAACATAACATAATGAATATCTATTTTATCACATAATAACATGTAAATACCTTCATCATGTATTCCATTAAAACATGGTAAAAAACTGAATTAACATAAAACCTTATTGAATATTTTCATTCTCCCTTATTCCTTATATAATAATGGATATATTCCTTAAATCCACAAATGTTGTAAACTCCATCAAACAATTAATTAGTTCCAAGGTAGTCAAGAATATACAATATAATTTATCCAAATAAATTATCTCTTATTCCAAAATCACTATCTCAGTATCAAAACCATATTAAGGTTTATCTTTCTCTTAACCATATATTTTCCAAAAAAATTAACCAGTTATTGAGTCACTTTTCTTGGTACCACACAATCTCAAATACTTAATGAAATAGTACCGTCGTACAATCCTTATTTATTTCCATAATTCATATAACCATTACATCATTGATACAACACTCAAATGACATAACATAAGAACAATTATCATTCCACTTCATCTATGGTAGTATCATAACTTGATTATTATACAATTGCATAATTTAGCGCATACTCTGATGATTTTGACATTGATTCACGTAGTGTCTCAAATCTTTGCAGATGAAGTATTGTACATTTGAACCTTTTTCTTACCCATTCAATCACGAACATGATGTCCTTTTTCCCCACACTTATAACATACTCCGATTAACTTCAAGCATTTACCAAGCTGATTATTTACATAGTTATCGCATATGGTAAAATACTTATTTCCCTTCTTCCCTTTTTCAATCTTTTTTCGATCCTTTTATTTTCTTGATTCCTTTCAAAGCCACGAGACTTAGATAATTATTTACTTATCTTATTAACACATGATACTATTTCTTCATCTGATGCTGATACATGGGAGAATATTTTTATTTCTAAATATTGTCTTAAAACCATGAAAGATATGATCCTTCTTACTCTTGGGATCATACATATTTCTAGAGTTCTTATTCCTTCTATTAGGTGCCATTTATAAATGATGACAACATTAGGTTAGATCATATCATAATGTATAATCCAAAAACTAGAAAATTTCTCAACATTGATTGAATATTTTCACACATCTAGTATCATAATAATAAAAATTGTTTCTTTACTGAAACATTTTCTCATAATTCCTTCATAATGGTTTGTAAAGAAAATATGAATTATCCTAAGCATATCCCCTAGGAGAGTCAAACCCAGTGCGTATTAAGGACCATTGTCATGTACTAGGATACCCTGGGTCAAGCCCAAAAATCATTGTCAGAGTTTTCACTCCAAGGTATATCTGTTCCAGAACCATGTCCACTTGTAGTATCCAGACATGGATGTATTGCTTGGAAAACCCACATAATAGCTACAATACCAATTTTTTGGATGTTCTTCTATAATAATCCACAAATTCTATCTTAGGGTAATGTTTCCTAATCATAGTTTATATAAATCTAATTTACAAGGTTATTTCTTGACTTCCTCTGATACCATATTTAACTCCCCCACCCCAGAATCCCGAAGTTGATGCATTATTTAAATACATTGGCATGATTACAAGGAATCAAGTCCTGAAGAAACGATCAATTTAGAAATTTTGGAAAATAGATTATGTATATGAATGTTACATTAAACATTCAAACATAAAACACAACCTAAATAATCCTTTGAGAATACCATTATTCCCCTAGCTTAACCCTTTATATCAATCATAATACACTTCTTGAAATCCTGGGAAAACAAAACATAAGAAAGGGGTAAGTTCAGATGCTCAATAAGGGTAAATAATTTAGGAGAAGCTATAAACTTTTAAGGAAAGATGCATAATAAAAACAACAGCCTTTTAAACATAAACTTGAACATAATGTGGAAAAAATAAAATAAATATTACCATATACATATGCACATGGATATTTTATTAGTTTAATAATCACATGTAGTAACTAATTTCATAAAGAGGGAATACATAATGCCATACATCATAACCACATAGTCAAGGCCTCGTGCCAAAACTAAAAATAATTTTTTTGTCAAGGACTTGTGCCAAGACACTAATTTGTCTCATGAGACCTACCGATTCATTGAGGGGCTATATCAGGACCCACCCTTCACTTACTATGTCAAATTAAATCCTCATATGAAATGGTTGAAACCTCATATAAACAATTATATTAAAACTAGTATACCAAATGTCAATACTTTAACCATAAACCATGAATGGTATAAACATATAACATCCACAGTCAAACATATCACAAAAACTTCAATACAATATGGAATATTTTATCATAATAAAGCAACTTCAAACAAACATAAAATTTAATTAAGGATGTTGACATAGATGAAATCAATCCAAAAACTATTTGAGTGAAATATCTCTTTCTATTTTGAAGTCATTTAAAATTAAATAAGTTTTTTTTTTAAAATATTCTTATAAGATTTTAGGGGAAGCATAGAAGGTTTTATAATATTGGATAATAGACACACCCACTATATAAGTTAGAAAAACATTCTTTCCTTAATTTTTCTAAAAGGTCATAAAGTACCTTTTTGGAAAGCGATGGAAAGATTTCTTTTAAACCATTTTATAAAAAGTCAAACAAGGGTATAAATGACTTTAAACAATAGTCTAGTAAATAGTAAAAATGTTTTGAAATACATTTTTAATAATCATAGATGTGGATGATAAATAAGTCCCAGTAGATACTTACGTATAAACTATCTCAAATAATAAAAAGATTGTAAAATTAACCCTTACCTTGTACTTTCATTTAGTAGAGGGTGCGTTTATCCTCCTGTATAATGAACATAGCATGTTATTAAATCATAACAGAACCATATTAATATTCATGAATTCATATATTATTCATTTATGACTTTATACTACCCATTTATTAATAATTTCCATGTTAAAGTAACATTTTGGGTAATAATCGCTTTCTTTATCGTATATGTTTTAACTTGTTATTCTTGATCGGATCACTTAGATCATGATTTATTTACTTAAAGAATATAAAGAATGATTTATATATCATATATATTCAGAATATAAATATTTATAATATATATATTAATAAAATGGAAACATTGTTCATGGAGACGGTAGTCCGTACGTACGCATGAACGTTGTTTATGTCTTCTTATCGTATAATATGGAAGTAAGTAAATGAAATATATTTATCTAGATAAATATATATTATTCTAGTAGAAATATTATTTCATATATCTCATACTTAATTAATATATATATATATAAATATATTTATAAAAAATTATTGAATGGTGATCCTTGAAGATTAATCTCATCGCGTCGTGGAGACGGTAAGCTGTATGTACACACGAGTGACACTGTCATTTTATCTATGGTAAAAATTGTGTTTAATTGGATGATATATTATTTATAAATAATAATTAAAATGTTATATTCATCATTTAAATTAATTATACTCATTATTATACCCATCCAAATAAAAAAAATTTTGAATAACAAACTACACCACGACGTGGAGACGGTAAGACGCACGTACGCACGTATGGTGACTTTTTCATTCATAGGATGGATAGAATAATGAATATGGTTATACCATATTTATAATAACATCACAATATGTAGAAGTTACTGAATTTATTATTATTTTATATAAACAACAAAGAAAGTGGAAGTGGAAGAAGAAAATAACTTTGAAAGAGGTGATGAAATAATTACCTCTTCTTCAGGTGCTTCCTTTTGATTTGAACAAAAGGGATACTAAGGTTGGATTTATGATCAAAGTAAGGATTATAAGTTGAATTTATGGTAGTTGGAAGGATATTTTAGAAGGTTTTTTTCTGAGACAAAATTATTTGGAGGTGTGAATTTAAGGGAAGGGATGGTGCCCTTTTATAAGAGAGGTGAGGTGAACTTTAGGAAAAGCTTGAAATATTATTTTATTATAAAATCATTTTAGGTTTATAATAGCTTAAAATATATTTATTTAGAGTATAAGGTGGGTATGGGTCAAAATAATTCCTACCAATTGGTTTTATACAAGTTTATGTCACCATATTAACCTTATCGTTTAAATTTAACCCTTAGTTAAATAGTTTAAATTTTACCATGTCTTCTTGTATTATTATAATACATGGTTAATAAAATTTCTATTAAATGACAAACAAAACTTAAGTGGATCATTAATGACATATATATCATTATATAATTACTTTGGATGAACTTATATTTTTAGGACTATTATAAAATTTAATAAAACAATATTTTTTTTAAAAACTCATTTATATAAATTCTGACACTATTTAGTATTTGGTTTTTGTGAAAGTCATAACAATCTGATTTCTTCAAAAAAAATACATTTAATCAACTATAAAATGTAATATTAACCTATAAAATTTGTGAAATTCATCAAAAGTCTCAATTTAAATTTATTTTAATATTTATAATATCAATTATTTTAATCTTTTTTTAATAAGGTAATTACTGCATCATTGTGTCATAAATAAATTTAATTATTTAATGTCTAAAAATTAGAATTAAAATACCATGATTTAGGAAATATATGTAGATTTATAATGAATATTTATAGCCAAATTTATCTTATGTGTAACCCAATATTAAAAATGGTTTAGTTATTAAAATTTGAATTTACCACTTTTGAATCTTCTTTAAATAAAATATAATAAATGTACTAATCTAACCAAAGTTGATAAAAAAGGATAATTTTTTTCCTAAGGTTGATTTTGGTCAAAATACACTTATCAAATATAATTATGACATGTGTTAGGGTAATTAAAATCATTTTACCTTTAATTACTCTATTTACTTTTAATCATGGTAAAAAAAATTCAAAAGTTACTATTCACCAAAAATTATTTTCATCCTATTGAACCACATTTTACTTAATTATGTCAACTGTGTATCTTATATTTTTTAAATTCAATTCACAGAAGTGGTATAATTAAGTTTCATACAAATTTGCAAATGTTCCTAGAAGGTGGGTAAAAGATATTAAATAGTTCAATAAAATTTTATATACCGAATCTTATTATAAAATGACTCCAATGAATTAAATTGGACTAATATATATATTATATATCCATTTTGACTTTAAAATAAATTTAAATAAACATATTAATTATTTAAATAAAAAGTCTTTTTTAAACAACAATGTAGTGTTTTTCTCTATTCATCAAAAATTGAATGTTTTCAAAAAAATACAAAAAATTCTCCATAATCTAATTTTGATATTACAAATTCCAAAATGATGTCTATTTTACAAAATTTAAAATATAGAAGTTTCATTAATAAATTTAAAATTAATTCCTGTTGTCAAAACCAGAAAGTGGGTTTTTAAGAAGTAAAAACTATCAAAAGGCTCACATGTGTTTATGTCCAATTTAATTATGAAATTAATTAAAATGAACTAAATTATATTAAATGATAAAAATATAATATAATTATATTTTAAAACAACTAAAATTTATAATTTTACAATATAAATTATTTTTATTAAAAAATTTGATTTCAATTAAAATTTTGTATTTTTTTTTCTATTCATCAAAATATGAAAGTTATCAGAATAGTACCAAAAATTTATCCAAATTAAATTTTTATTTCCTGCTTCTAAATAAGAACTTAATTTCATTAAGTTAAATATATAAAAGTTTCAAATATTGGATTTAAAAATGGTTTTTCATTAAATGGTGGAAAAATTTCATTTTTGAAATATACTTCTTTTATCTGAAAAAGTTGAATTTGTAATTATATTATGTCTAAGAAACACAAAAGATGAATGTTAAATATATATAGGATATATATAAAAATCAAAATGGGGTTAATACTATTCATAAATTCTTTTTAAACGACTAGTTTGATAGTTCATGATGTGCTTGAACTCGGTGTTGCGTGTAGCGCAAGCTATTGAATTAATTTAAAGAGATAACATACTATGAAATCTGGGGGTGTTATAGTCATTCAACACCTCACATATCACAACACATTAATCCTTTTGGTTTGAAAAAACTCTACCAAAATACCTAATAAACACTCCTATATATTTCTTATAGGTCCATTTCTAATCAAATAACCACTCTTCAAATGCTTAATCCAATTTTCAAAGGAGTTGTTGCAAGGAGTACGGTAAAAATTCTTAATAACTCCTTTTTAATTTCCATTACTTTTTTTCTTATTCTTCATTCTCCAAATCTATTCATCAAAAGGTGAAATGATTAAATCAATATCATAATTAAATTGAATTGTTATTTTGTTAATTTAGTAACTAGTTTCTACCTACTTGCTAACCATTGAAAAAAATGAAATCATCACTCATGCGTGCGTGCGAATGACCACCTCTATGGATGATGTATTTAATTTTCCATCACTAAATAAAAAACCTGGTTATAATAATTTATTTAATGAAAAAATTTAATAAAAATTTAATAATTAATATTGGATAAATATAAATCAGTATATACCTTCCCTCCCTCTCATTCATTAGAAAATGAAAATGTCCCTCGTACGTACGTGTGGAATACCACCTCAATGGAAAATGTGTTTTGTTTTCATTACCATATTACATGGATGGTTATAAGATATATTTGATGAATGGATATTATACTAAGGATAAATATATATCATTAATATGGTTCTTACATAATGACACAAAAATCAATGATCATTATAATATAATCCATTGATATCAAAAAATTACATGAAACTTGTCACATACATAGCTTATTTTAAATGTATTTTTATTTTACTTTCCATTAATTCTTTGTTTTGGGGGGTTTCCAAAGTTTTTATAGAGAATAGGTGAGTTTTCATGAATTGGGCCAAACCGTGAGCCCAATCCCAGATTTAAAAATAAATTTTGTTTCTTTTATAACATATTCATTTTTTAATATTTTTTACTCATTCCAACTCCTAAATGTCCTCCCCTGATATATTAACACCACAATTAAAATTTGGAGTCTTTGGAAATCCATAACCAAGGTGTATATGGGTTTTTATTTAAGGGATTGGGCCTGCCCGAAAGCCCAATTCCAGTTTTAAAAATAAAATTTGATTAACTAATAACTTATTCATTTTTAAGGATTTTTCGGTGATTCCAAGCCCCAAACACGCCCCTTGAACCCATCCGCGCGTCCCATATCCTCCCACCCTCTTTTCAGCTCATTTTCATCGTGGTTTAGGTCGAACTTTCTGGAGAACTCAAATTTCGGGCAGATTTATAAAGGTAATTTGTTTCCTTCATAACTCCTTCGATTCTTACTCTTTTCCCCCATTAAAATTCCTAAATGATCTACCTATTCTTGTTCGAACCGACCTTGAAGGTTTGAGTATTTGTGAAATCATCTACTGGTATTTTGGGGGGCGATTTCTACAAGATATTTTAAGTAAGTTGTTCTTCTCCTTTCTTCTTTCAATTTGTTTTGGGTTACATCCAATTTAGTTAGGGTTTCTTCCATTATAATTGTGGTTCCTAATGTCCAGGAAGTAGGGTTTAAAATTTAAGGTTTTATATTGTGTTTTATGGTCTGAAATTCTGGTTTTAGGTCTGGTTTAGCTTTCTTGAGGTGCGGCGGTGGTGCGTTTGAGTTTTCGCACAAAGGATTCAAGGGTTTCCTTGGTTTTGGTAGGTGATTCCATTGTGTATGAAATCTTTGTGAATTGGATACTGTTTTTATGGTATTTTCATGCTTATTAAATTTTATTATTTCTGAATAATATAGTTTTAGTGGTGTTTGTATTTAAAATGAATCCTAAAGGCCAATTTCATGTGAAATTGGGGGTTTTTCATAGAAATGTATTATTAGTTTAATTGGGGATACCCTATAAGTAACTAGTTGATTTTATTGAAGTATAATAGGGATAAAAATACTGTTTTTAATGATTTTACCTTGTGTTTGTTGCTGAAAAATCTGGTTTTAATGGTGTTTGTGAACCACACGAAATTCTAAGAATTGTGTTGTGTAAAAATGGAGACTTTGCAATGATGTCGTTTCTTGAACCATATAGGGTTGCCCTAAAAATGATTTTTTGTTTTCACTGAAATGTAGTGGGATCTACTTTATGTTTTGGAAACTTAAATATGTGCACATAGTATGCAAGTGAGGTTTATAAGGTGTTTTGTGTCCGAAACACTACGAGATTTTGAGGAATTGTTTTATGAAAAATCTAAGTGTTTTGTTGCGTGTTTTAAGTGGTATAAAATGTGATAGCTACTGTATTGGTTGTTATTGACCAGTAATGGTGTTTTATATGAAAATTTATTTATGTTGCATGCTGAAATTGATTGAGCACAAAAGGGGAAGCCCGGGTACCTAGGTGGGGCAGATTTGTACTAGTACGGCTAGTGGACCGGATGAGTTTTGTCCCTGTTTCACTTAGCATTTGGATAACGACAACTCTAACTAAACTATGTGGATGATTATTGGGGACCACTAGGTTATGGGTGTGTTCCCTACTAGTGGCTCATGCACGAGAAAGGATTTTGCTATGGTTACTCTACACCGAGGTACGAGGTACATAGGGCCCAAGACAACCTAGTGCCTAGGGGTGTTCCCAATGTTGTTGCTCATTGGATTTGTAGTATCTACCCATGTCTCAGGGTGTGTTTGGAAGTAAATTACAGTATCTAACATATCTATTTTAATGTGTTAGTATTCTAAAAATTTTGGATTGAAAACTATTTTCAATTAGAGGTTTCATTTCTTGAAATTTGAACACTACTTTTCCTTGCGTTTGAAAACCGCTTGCTTTTTCACATTGTATTTCTTACTCTTTGGAATCATTGGGTGGTATCCTACTGGGCTTAGGCTCACACCCTACTTACACCCCTTGGGTGTAAGTAGACTTGGTTATGTTTGATTCAGGTAAAGGAAAGGCTAAGGGTGATGGCGGTTCATGGTGTTAGTTCCCATTCTTGGTGCGGAGTTGTGGAGATAGCTTGGGGGCAATGACCCCTAGTCGTGTGGAGTCCTTGGGGCTGTCTTAATGCTATAATTATTTTTATTTGGACCACTTGTATTGTCTTTAAACCAATGTACTCAGTTCTGGTTTTTTTTACTTAAGTCTTGTTTGGCTCAAAAATTTCAGATTTATATTATGGATTGTTTTTAATGTTTTATGATTTCATACTCGGGTAAATCGTTCCCAAACCTAAATTAATGATACCCGGGCACTTGTGCCAGCCCGTGGGGATAGGGAATGCCCTTCGGGTCATGTCATGGGCTGGGTTTGGTGCCAGTTTTTGTGGTGACCAGATTCGGTTCGTGACAAAATGGTATCAGAGGAGGTTCGCTCCATGGGTCATGTTATTTGGGGAAGAGTCAGCATAGTCTGGAGCTAGGATTTTTGGGACTTGAAATTTCAGTCATGGGTAGTGTGCCTGGCCAGCACACCTCATGAAGGGATTCAAGTCACCATGGTAAGTATGGATTTATCTGAGTGCTTTGGTTTTCTTGGTTTAATTATGACTATGGGAAATGAAAATAGAGTTGGGAGAATAATCTCAGTGAGCTCGCAGGGCCTGGAAAGCCATGTGGAGCCATGGATATTTCCCTAGAATACTCTCTGTGACGGCGAAGTGATTGGAATATGGCTGCCAACCATATTTCCAAGTCACCCACCGAAACTAGTTTCCTCTTGCACTGTTTTGTGCTTTAGTTTTGAAATCTTAGCACTTTGGTTTTAAGGTGACTTGGTTTTAAGAAGCGTAAAGTTTTTATGAAATGATTTTCAAATAAAGAGGGAATGGTTTGGTTTATGAAATGGCGGAACTGAATTTTCAGAATTGTTTTGAAATGTAAAATGGTGTGCTTACACCTCTTTGAAAGCAGGAACTATATTGAATTTGGTTTTGAAAAGCGTTTCCAATCGAGTTTTCTAAACAATTAGAGTGTGTTTTAATGGGATGATATGTTTCGAAATTGATGTGAATAACTTGAAAGTGAGTTCTTTTCTAAATGGTTGTGTCCTTATGAAATGTTTTGTAAGATGTGAATTGGGATTTTAATCTCATTTTTAGCAGTTTTGAGAAAAAGGTTGGGTTGGTTGACCATTTTGTTTTTGAAAAGTGGAAGGAAGTTTTGTTGTACCCTTTGGTATTTCCATGAGTGAACACATGCATGGGGTTATATGGGATGATGGATGGTTGATGGCACGACTGTATGAGTGCTGGGATGGATATGAGGAGGGTGCCCGGTGTGGCACAAAAACATGCATGTGTGAGGCCCATGGGGTACCATTGGTGGATACGCTTACTGCTAAACCGTTTGTTTTCAATGAATTGGTTTTAAAGAAAAACATGATGTCTTGATGAATAGTTTGGTATGGTTTGTATTATGGGTTTTTGGAAATGTTAATGTCATGGGAGGTTTTGAGTTCAAGAACCCCTTCTGTTTGAACTGTGTTTTGGGTTTGTGTTTGGTCGGTAAGCCGTGTTGTAGGGACAGTTAGTGGTCTCTTTTGAAAAAAAAATTGGGATGTCTTTACGGTGGTTCCCTTCATGTGTTTGGATCTTGTTTGTGGCATGTTTTGTCCAATAGACCAGCTTGGTTGGGTCCTTGGGTTCTCTCATTGGATAAGGTACGCCCCCATTAAGTGTTAATGCACAACTGAAGTGAAACCCATTTTGTTTCGCCATTGGAAAATCCTCCAGTTGATCAATATAAAGAATATTTTATCGAACATTTCTTTTATTGAGTCTACACCCATTCATTTCGCTGATTTTTGGATCCTCTTGTAGTGGGATAGTGCTTGTGGAAGGTTGAAAGGGACCTTAGTTTCTTAAGTTTCCTGATTCATCAAAGGTGGGAGTGTTCTTTCGTTGTTAGTAGGGATGAGTGTCTTGATGGTGTCTAAGAGGGCCTCTGGGTTCTTTATAGTTTCTTTGAAGAAAGAGTTATTATTAAAAAACCAATTTTGAGATTTAGGTCATGATATGATATTGTGTCCACTTTTTGAACTTATCTGTTGTTTAGGGACTTTGAATATGGTCTCGTTCCATGTATTGTTTCTATCAATCGTCAGGGTCATGTTCGGTGACGCATTGTGATGTTGTGTGCTCTTTTGACCATAAAGGTGAAGGTCACACAATCCCCTAAGGTTCTATGTTATGTTGGGATTATGTCTCCCTTGGGGAAAAACATCAAATCCGATATCTTAGAGGAAGGTGTTTATATGTGTCTTTACCTTCTGTTGTTTCTCACCCAAAGAAACAAGGTGCGATGTGTGTGCATCTTCTGATCCCTTGTTTCAGTGAAATGACTATTTCTGGGCAAAGTGGGTTATGAAGTGTGTTATGTCTTGATAAACCCATCAGGGTATGTAGTGTAGTTGTTTGTGTCACTGAAAGAATAAGTTCCACATAGGGGTTTCAATAGCCTAACTGCGTGGCCGAAGATGCTTCAATATTTTGAGCTCCAGCCATAGGTCCCGGAGAGAAGCTGGCGCGTAGTCAGGGGAAACACCAGTGTCGTTTGAACTCTTATACAAAGTCCTATCCTCAGTATGAAAGATAGGAACAGTTTAAACCTATGGTTTCATCATCTTCCTTCTGTTGTTCTCGTTCGGTGGAAATAGGTAGAGGGCCTTGTACCCATGTCATCGCCTAATGTCTTTCCCTCCCACGTTGGTTTCCATTGAGTCATTGGAGGATGGTTGGAAATTTGGCTAGAAAGTTTGAGCACACATTTTGTGCATGATTAGTAGTGTCAGTGTGCTAGGAAGCCACATTCAAATAATGATCAGCATAGTTAGTGCATGGTTTCCCAAACCGTGCAGACTGACCCTGCACCCTTCCCAAATCTTAAAAAAAATTGAGTCTTTTTGTGTCGGCCCATGCTGGTCAGTTAAGATGGTTGGTTCTTGTGGTGGGAAGACCCACTGTGGGTATCATGTATATTATTTTGTATATTTCTAATTTATGTATACCCCTTGTACTAGGGAGTCTATTTGGTCCTCCCCTTATTAGTGTCTTGATTCTGTCTGGGGAAAAAAAATTTAAGTTGTCTCTTATGGTGGGGAGCCCATTTGTGTCTCTTCATACGAGTAACTCATATTTTTTCCTTTGTTTTGTATGGGAAGTAGGTATTATAATTTGGAGATATCTAACTACCTACATCTTACTTTGGTAAACATTGATATTGGAGAGTGACAAATTGTTTAGTTATAGAAGGGCAAGTGTAACCTTGTTCTATGTTGTTGTTTATTTGGGTAAATTGATTGAGTATTGTTCAGATTGTGTCTGAGGAGTTTTCATTTGGGATAAAGCCTGATTGTGCTTGATTCTTTCTGGAATGTGGTGTAAGTCATGTTTTTGAGAGTATTCCTTCCATCATTGATCACTGGAGGTGTTATGGCCTTTGGGGGAGAAACCTGGCAAGAGAGTACCTCTTGGTTTCTCAGTTGAGTTTGGTTGTTGCTTTGGCCATACTGTGACTTTCCGGGACGGAAAGTTTTCATGGTGGGGAGAATTGTCACATACATAGCTTATTTTAAATGTATTTTTATTTTACTTTCCATTAATTCTTTGTTTTGGGGGGTTTCCAAAGTTTTTATAGAGAATAGGTGAGTTTTCATGAATTGGGCCAAACCGTGAGCCCAATTCCAGATTTAAAAATAAATTTTGTTTCTTTTATAACATATTCATTTTTTAATATTTTTTACTCATTCCAACTCCTAAATGTCCTACCCTGATATATTAACACCACAATTAAAATTTGGAGTCTTTGGAAATCCATAACCAAGGTGTATATGGGTTTTTATTTAAGGGATTGGGCCTGCCCGAAAGCCCAATTCCAGTTTTAAAAATAAAATTTGATTAACTAATAACTTATTCATTTTTAAGGATTGTTCGGTGATTCCAAGCCCCAAACACGCCCCTTGAACCCATCCGCGCGTCCCATATCCTCCCACCCTCTTTTCAGCTCATTTTCATCGTGGTGTAGGTCGAAATTTCTGGAGAACTCAAATTTCGGGCAGATTTATAAAGGTAATTTGTTTCCTTCATAACTCCTTCGATTCTTACTCTTTTCCCCCATTCAAATTCCTAAATGATCTACCTATTCTTGTTCGAACCGACCTTGAAGGTTTGAGTATTTGTGAAATCATCTACTGGTATTTTGGGGGGCGATTTCTACAAGATATTTTAAGTAAGTTGTTCTTCTCCTTTCTTCTTTCAATTTGTTTAGGGTTACATCCAATTTAGTTAGGTTTTCTTCCATTATAATTGCGGTTCCTAATGTCCAGGAAGTAGGGTTTAAAATTTAAGGTTTTATATTGTGTTTTATGGTCTGAAATTCGGGTTTTAGGTCTGGTTTAGCTTTCTTGAGGTGCGGCGGTGGTGCGTTTGAGTTTTCGCACAAAGGATTCAAGGGTTTCCTTGGTTTTGGTAGGTGATTCCATTGTGTATGAAATCTTTGTGAACTGGCTACTGTTTTTATGGTATTTTCATGCTTATTAAATTTTATTATTTCTGAATAATATAGTTTTAGTGGTGTTTGTATTTAAAATGAATCCTAAAGGCCAATTTCATGTGAAATTGGGGGTTTTTCATAGAAATGTATTATTAGTTTAATTGGGGATACCCTATAAGTAACTAGTTGATTTTATTGAAGTATAATAGGGATAAAAATACTGTTTTTAATGATTTTACCTTGTATTTGTTGCTGAAAAATCTGGTTTTAATGGTGTTTGTGAACCACACGAAATTCTAAGAATTGTGTTGTGTAAAAATGGAGACTTTGCAATGATGTCGTTTCTTGAACCATATAGGGTTGCCCTAAAAATGATTTTTTGTTTTCACTGAAATGTAGTGGGATCTACTTTATGTTTTGGAAACTTAAATATGTGCACATAGTATGCAAGTGAGGTTTATAAGGTGTTTTGTGTCCGAAACACTACGAGATTTTGAGGAATTGTTTAATGAAAAATCTAAGTGTTTTGTTGCGTGTTTTAAGTGGTATAAAATGTGATATCTACTGTATTGGTTGTTATTGACCAGTAATGGTGTTTTATATGAAAATTTCTTTATGTTGCATGCTGAAATTGATTGAGCACAAAAGGGGAAGCCCAGGTACCTAGGTGGGGCGGATTTGTACTAGTACGGCTAGTGGACCGGATGGGTTTTGTCCCTGTTTCACTTAGCATTTGGATAACGACAACTCTAACTAAACTATGTGGATGATTATTGGGGACCACTAGGTTATGGGTGTGTTCCCTACTAGTGGCTCGTGCACGAGAAAGGATTTTGCTATGGTTACTCTACACCGAGGTACGAGGTACATAGGGCCCAAGACAACCTAGTGCCTAGGGGTGTTCCCAATGTTGTTGCTCATTGGATTTGTAGTATCTACCCATGTCTCAGGGTGTGTTTGGAAGTAAATTACAGTATCTAACATTTCTATTTTAATGTGTTAGTATTCTAAAAATTTTGGATTGAAAACTATTTTCAATTAGAGGTTTCATTTCTTGAAATTTGAACACTACTTTTCCTTGCGTTTGAAAACTGCTTGCTTTTTCACATTGTATTTCTTACTCTTTGGAATCATTGGGTGGTATCCTACTGGGCTTAGGCTCACACCCTACTTACACCCCTTGGGTGTAAGTAGACTTGGTTATGTTTGATTCTGGTAAAGGAAAGGCTAAGGGTGATGGCGGTTCATGGTGTTAGTTCCCATTCTTGGTGCGGAGTTGTGGAGATAGCTTGGGGGCAATGACCCCTAGTCGTGTGGAGTCCTTGGGGCTTTCTTAATGCTATAATTATTTTTATTTGGACCACTTGTATTGTCTTTAAACCAATGTACTCAGTTCTGGTTTTTTTTACTTAAGTCTTGTTTGGCTCAAAAATTTCAGATTTATATTATGGATTGTTTTTAATGTTTTATGCTTTCATACTCGGGTAAATCGTTCCCAAACCTAAATTAATGATACCCGGGCACTTGTGCCAGCCCGTGGGGATAGGGAATTCCCTTCGGGTCATGTCATGGGCTGGGTTTGGTGCCGGTTTTGGTGGTGACCAGATTCGGTTCGTGACAAAACTAGTTTCTTATCAATATCATCTTCACAAATTATAACTAAAAATCTAATGGAATGGTATTGAAACTTTATAAAAAATTAGAGAAATTATTTATTATAACATGAATAAACTGGGATTAATGATCTTTTTACCAATGAATGAGGATTGATATTGCCATTATGAAATCCGTATATAATGAAAAACATTATTAACATATGATGATGAAAATAAACTATAACTAACTAATATATGTGTAGAAAATGATTATAAATGATGTATATAAAATAAAATAGATATGAACATGTTTCTAAAATGATTTATTAAGATATTTATGTTTATTATACATATGGTTAAAGTGTTTTCATGGAATCTTAGAGTTAAGTTAAGGGCTTTTACTAATAAAATTTATACTCATTGAGTTACAATTAATCCACATGAACTTTATTATTATAAATTAGGTTAATTATAAGATTTTATTAAATTATATTTTAATTCATTTTATTTTCATATTATTTTATTTATTCTTATTTACGACCTATGCCATATTCAACACTTATTTTATTTTATGTAGTTTATATAGTACATATGTATTTATTTTTATAATAATTACCATTAAATTCAATGGATTAGAATATCCATATGATTTTTTCTCATTCAAAGGCCTTTCATTCAAAAGTTACCAAAGTCATAAGTGATTCTTTTAACTGAAATATCTTTTCTATGAGTTATAATATTTCATTTTAATCTTAATTATCCTATGTTAATCTTAATACAACCTAAGGTTTTATTATATGAAAAACTATATTTATATATGTGTAAATTAAAATATTATTCCTTGATTATCTTTTTCATATAAAAGTAAATCATTGTTAAAAATAATTCATATCATATTTAAATAGTATTTTTATTTCATATCCATATTATTTATTTACAAAAAAGGTTTAATTTATTATTTTTAAATCCAAATATGTATTATCACTTGTGATTTTCAAAAATTTCTTTAACTCTTTTCAAAATTAATCTTTATTACTCTTTTTATGATGTGAGTTTCAACAAAGACATTTTAAAATATTAACTGATTTCCCATCCATGATCATATATTTTATCTTCCACTCCATATTTCCTCTAAAAAAGATATTATAAATATTTTCCAGGATGGATTATTTAGATGTATTAAAAAGTTGTGTTTTAAAAGGTTTTTAATGCTACCATCTTGAAAATTTATTTTTAAAGTGACCTGTAATTTTTTTATCTGATAATGTTAAAAATATTTTATGATATTTTTATTATTTTTATTATATTTCCATAATTATATAAAAAATATATATCACTATTGGAGTAATGTTTCCACAGGTGTAGTAACCAATATAATCTTTAGTTCTTAGAATCTTTATTCACACTCCTTTGTCGAGATGAACTTATCCCCTTTATGATTTAACTTAGTTCATGGATTAGAAATTTGTGAAATGTTTTTCACAAGCATCCTATAATATCCAGCTAAACCAAGGAAACTATGAATCTTAGTTATTATTATAGGACGAGGCCATTACTCAATAGGCATTATCTTCACAGGGATAACTAAGACTGGTTTATTGGTCACAATGTTCCCCATGAATGTAATTTTTTTTAACCAGAATTCACACTTTCTAAATTTTCCAAATAGATTATCCTTCCTCAGAGTTCCCAATATAACCCTTATCTGATCCTCATGCTCCTTAATAATTTTGGAATATATCAAAATATCATAACGAATTAATTAAAACAATGAATATGGTATTGTAAGGGGCGAAGCCCAGCGGGACTTTCCCCGGTGACTAGGGTTCCTCTACTGCCGCTTCTCCCTTATCCTCCTCTCGGTCTTCCTGGTCAGCACAGTCGGGGATTGGGTTGTGCATGGCACGAAGTGTTGAATACTCTTGGTCTTTCAGACCAGAAAGGCCTCCGGATCTCTTTCGACAAAGATCATCATTCAACCTCCTCTAAAGATTCGATTTGCAGGTCTTTGCTCTCGCACCCGCGACAACCTAGCCTCTTCCCCGATGGCGCCACCCCTTTTATTTCTTCTGGTTTGGGTTCTGCAGAGCCATCATATTCTCCTGGTTCAGTACGAGGTCACAGGTGAGGTCCTCAGAAAAACTCAGTACCGACGACGTCAACTTCTATTTTGGGTTCACAGTGGATTGTTGGGTTTGTCGGTATCTTTGGTTCTGGTGTGGCGGTGGCTGAGTGGTGACGAAATTCATCGTTGGGATATGGTTTTTTTGTGGTGGTGCAGATATGGTTCCTGTTCCGTGTTTTAATTTTTTTTGCAGTGCAGTTCGAGGTGGATAGGGGCTTCATGGTGGCCCATTCTGATCGATCGGGGGTTCAGGATTCGACAGTCGGTGACAAGAGTCTTGGGTTCCGTGCAGTCTAGGTTGCACTGTTGGTCGACAGGGGCGTGGTTCTAGGTTGTTGGTTGTCTCGGGGATGCGTGGGGTGGTGTTGGTGGTTCCTAATGTGTTACTTTTTTTTGAGTGGGTCTGGATTTGGATCGGTTTTTGGTCTAGGAATATTGGGCTCTTGATCAACCTGCTTTTCCTTTGTTTTATTTTATGTTTTCATCCTGGTTTCTTATTAGGTTCTCACTAACCCAAAAGTGATTGATTTGAAACCTAAAAAAAATGATGTTTCAGTTAGTCATAATATCATCAACAAAATCTACCAATAATTTATCAAGGTCATCCTTAAAGTCTTTATTTATCAAATCCATAAATATAGTTGGATCATTGGTCAAGTCATAAGGAATAACAACAAACTCATAATGCACATATCTTCTTTAGAATTAAGTCTTTGAAATATATTCTTTCTTCACCATCAATTGATGATACCCAGATCAAAGGTAAATCATGGAGAAGAATTGATCCCCATAAAGCTATTCATATAAATCATCAATCCTTGGGAGATGGTACTTGTTCTATATAGTGATCCTATTAAGTTATCTACATTCAAGGCATATATGCATTGATCCATCCTTCTTATTCATAAAAGGAACAGGTGCTCCCCAAGGAGATAGACTTAGTTGGATAAATCCATTATCTAGAAGATCTTGAAGTTTTTTCTTTAATTCCTTTAACTACATATTTTACATTATATATGGGTTCATTGATATTTTCTTGGATCTAGGTTTAAGTTGAATGTATAACTCTACCTATTTTTGGGGGGGAGGTACACATAACTCTTAATGACATATGTTAATGTATTCTAGAATAATAGGTACATTATCTATCTTTACACATTCATTTCCTTCTCCATCTTCATCAATAATCTCCATAAAAAAGGCCATGGAAGATTCTTCTAGACAAATCTCAGGTCGATATATCTACCCTTTGAATACAATTGTAGGTTCTTTATTCAAAACTATTGAAATTTCCTTGATTTAGTAGTTGATATTACCATTATAATTTGAGATTCTGTCCGTCCCTAGAATAATGTTGAATTACATCATGATAATTACTATAAGATTTACGATGAGATTGTACTTATCAGAGATAATACTAGTGTTTCTGTATACTATTGACGCTAATAAAATTACTCCAATAGTCATGAATAATAACTTCACTTATAATAGTTTAGGGATTTATTCTATATTATTTACAAACCTATATAAAATAAAGGAATGCGTAGAACTAAAATAAAAAAACATACTTTCTAGCTTTGAGACCAGAATAAGTATACCTTCCACTATATCATTCGGAGCCCCCACTCTAGTCGTCATGATAGAAAATGCTCGATCATTATCCATTGGACTATGTTGAGGTTGATGGTGGTTTTCCACCATTTTCTTTTCATTTGGAAATTGATTGGAAAAATTCCCATTTTGTGAACACATGAATCATTGGACTTCTGGCTGGTCATTAACCATCTCCCATTTTTTGTTAGTGTTGAAAAGTTGAGGCTATATATCATCATGTTAGTTTTGAGCAGTATGAAAATATCTTCCACAATTTTCACACTTTTCACTCCAAAGAAATAAGTTCCTTGAATTATTATTCCCACATTTTTCACATGGGAAGTTTCACTTTATTTATTCCTCTTTCATGATCAAATTTCCTCTCTGATGTTGGATCTATTTATCTATTCTTTTCATTCGACTTATATGACCAATGCATGTCTCCAAACTCCAATTCAACCTTTACAGGACTCCCCAATATCACATCATATCTTTTATATCCATGATATTATATATTCCTCTATATATGGGGTCTCATTCCACATAAGAATATATAAACCTTTCTGTTAGGATCTGTAAAAAATCTAGAAGTGTATTGAGAAAGTATTGTAATATTCATATCATAGCTTCCCACTGATTCATTTTCCTTATGCTTTATCTCTAGGAATTAATTCTCTATTTATGTTTTCATCGAATGAGGAATAATATTTATTGAAAAATATTTCCATAAAATCTTCCCACTCTATAGCACCAATTTCCCTTGTTGGCTTTATGTTTTTAATAATTTTCCACCACTGATCAGCTTCACCTTCTAAGTGGTTTACTATTAGGGTTACTTTATCTTGCCCTAAACAACATAGTGAAAAAGATCTTTTCTATAGAGATTATACTTTGTTCATAAATCAATGGTTCAGTAGATCCACTAAAATAAGGTGTTCTTTGGCACATGAAGGACTAAATGGAATGTTTTTCCCTTCATGGTGAATATCATATATCGACTTGATTCATGTTATTGTTCATAACTAGAGTTAGTTGATTCATAATTCTAATGAAGTTTTCGATTCCATCATCCATCAGAACACCATTAGTGTATCGTCCATTGCACACATCATTTATGTGGTTTATCCTATTTCCTATACTTTTTCTAAATGAAGAAAACCACAGTGAGAAAAATTTTATTTTTACGAATCCTATAATTCTAAATGGACTATATGTATTAAAAAATCATGAATAAATATGTTATTAATCTCCTATAATAAATATTACATTTTTTATATCCTTTATAATGGTTCCTCAAAATATTGTGATTAAAAAAACATATCCCCCAAGAGTGTCAAACTAGGAGTGCATCTAGTTTTTTTTCATGCACCATTTACCATTCGATTATAGCTAAAAGTATTGTTTTTGGGTGTTACCCCGAGATACATCTATACCAAATCCATATCCACTTGTAGTATCCATACATGGATTTATTTTTCGGAAACCACTTACTTAGTACATAATAAAATACCAGGATATTTTCCTATATATAAAAATTTCGCTAGGGTTCATAAAAAGTTTTCAAGTATTGATTTCCAAAAATAAATAAATTTTACATTAATATAAACTTTTAAATAAAACCTTTTTATTACATAACTTTTAATTATATTCTACAAAATAAAGGATATTTTCAAGTTTAGTTTCTTGGAAATAAGGTACATAATACATGAAAAAATAAAACATTATTCTAATTCCACTTGAATATACCTTCATGGGTTTAACCTAAGTTACTTTTACTACATCTCATATCATGGAGACATACATAAATGGAAATGGGGGAGCACAAATCATAGTAAGGGAATAATAAAGAGATTCATATAGCATGTTATTAAGAGACATATCAATTAGAATATGAGGCATAATGATATCGCATGAGAAAGAGTCATATATTAAAAATAATAAAAACATGAATCATAACATAGAAATGTGGATAAAACATATAAATGATACATTCATAAGAATATCAGAAAAGTTTATCACCAAGGTGTCATAAAAAAAAATTAATACGGTTATTCACCAAGGTATCGTAAAAACATGTCATATATAGAGATTAAATTATTCACACAATGCATTGGAGTGCTATCAGGGTAAACCATTTAAATTTATTAATTTCATGAAAGTCACATGGATCATAAAAAATAATTTCATTAACAAATAGTAGAGAATAATGAATGGGTTTGTTATCAAAATATTCACATACAAAAGTGATTAAAGATAAGATCATTACATCATTTTTAACTCATAAAAAGAAATTTGAGCTTCATATATGTAAATCCTAAATTCAAAAGGACATTTTTAAATATATTTTAATTCCCATTGAAAATAAAAGTGGTTTGGGTATTCAAATAAAAAGAAAAATAGAATTTTACATGTAAAAGATAAAACTTTAAGTAGTAAATTCGACAGTATAACAGGTATAAAAGATGATTTTTGAAAAGTTTGAAATGAGAGGGGGAAAAGGGTATCCAATTGATACAAGAAAATTTTTATAGTAACGAGATAATAAAAATTGGAAAAAAGTACTTTTCTTGGAAAGTGAAATACATACCACAATAAGGACTCTTGAATAGAAAACAGAAGTGGATATTTCCCTTACCATGAAGAGTTCCTAAAATTTGAGCATTCAACCTTGTGGAATTGAGGAATCCTTGGAGGAATCATTGGGAGGAACAATCACCATAACTACATGGATAATGGATTATATGTGAAGGGGAATGGTGAAATGGGTGGGTATTTATAGAAGAGGTGGGATATTTGTTTAACAATTTCGAAATATAGGTATTAGAAATATAGGTTGTGGAAAATGAAAAACCATTGGGTTAACCATGGTTATTGACCATGGTATTTGACATTTGGGTCACATTTAATGTTATTTTAATCCACTAAAACAGAAATTCATGTCTAAATAAATATTTTTTTTTCATGATTAAGTGAAGATTCTAGAAAATAATGTTTTTAAACAAATCATGATTTCATTTTTAGACTTTGGAAAGTCATTTATACTTTTAAAAATTGGTTAAATATATTAAAATACATAATATTAATAAAATAACATATATTAGATATTTGATTTTGTTTATTTAGTTATTAAATTATTATGACATAGGTCTGATGAAATAACATATACCGAAAACCTAAAATAGTATTTTTTTTACTATTCATGAAAACTAACGTTTTTTTATAAAATCAACATTAATTTAATCTAGCCTAATTATAATGTGGAGATTTTAAAAATGATGTTTATTTTACCAGAAAGTGTTTATAAATATAATAATTTTAACTTTCAAATATAAAAATCATATTAAATTAAAAAATATTTGTTTTTACGTGACGGTCAAATTTCTCACACTTATAAAAAATTTCCTATGCCATTATAAAATTATTTTATCATTTATTATTTAAATGAAATTATTTTAAAAATATATTTAATTAAAAAAATACTATTCATAATATGTTGGTTTATTATAAAAATTATATATATTTTCTAGAAAAGTACATTATGTTTTATTTGCGTCCAGAAATCAAATTATCAAATTAATATAAATTAAACATATATTTTATTAAAAAAAAACTATTCATAAGTGGAATTTATTGAATAAAAGTTTTATTTATATAATTTAATTTATAATATGGTTAGGAAACGTAACCCCTAATTACACATAAATATGCCTTAATGGTGAGTTGAGTGATTTTGGCTGTTTCATGGGGTTCCTTGGCTAGCCTCGACCAGGTGATAGTCTCCACTAACATGATATTATACCATAGAATTTTTTTTCAAGCTTCACATGATGAAGATAGGCTTGATCTTGGTCAATGGAAAACCCCAATGATGATACCATCCTCCCATGTTTGAAAAAATGGGCTTCAAATGGAACAACTCTACAAGTTGAGGATATTGATCCTGCTTTTTTTATCAATTATCATTTTTCATTAAAACATATAAACACTAAATATAATGGTAAAATAATCAACCAATGGTATATTTTTCAATGTTTATATTGAAAAACAGTCGAATATCTATGGTAACATTTCCCTTTATACCCTATAAATAACACATCATTATTTTACTCCAAACTCACTACAATTACTCTCAATGTTATATTTTAATTTTAATAAGATATTTATTGGTTTAATTTTTTTATTCTATTAGTGTAGTGTTTTATGTGGGGTTGATGGTTCTATTAGATTAGGTCAATCCATATTTTCCCATTTTAGTTTTACTATTTTATATTTTTTTCTAGTTGTCATGTTTATTATTTTAAATGGATTCATAGCTGGATAATGTAATGATAATTGTTAAACATAAAAAATTATTTTTGGTTTTATTTATTTTGTATGTGTATGATATTATATAAAATGTAACAATCATTTATGTAGGGAAAAAATATAATTTTAAAAAATTTGGGTCATTATGGTGGTTATCCTTAAATAGATTCATGGAGGACATCTATAAAATAATCTACTACCATTAAAATTCATATTCCTGAAGAACCCACTCCAAAAAAGCCCAAACTCACCATCTCATGGGTGATAGGTTGCATATTCCTTCTCAAGCACAACATTCACTCTACTATAAAATCCCTCTCAAACCTAGAAGATATAATTTCATCTGTATGAATACATATAACTCTACATTGATGATATTCTATACTTTAATGCAAATCAAACAACCTGTTCATACTTAGGACACTATCGTAATGTTTCATCACAATGACCAAGAGATCCCACAAGAAACTCCCTATACTAAAGGCCAACTCATACCACATTAAGATGTACGATATAGAATAATCACTCCCTATAAGAACAATATATCCATAACTAAAGGAACAAAGACTCAATGGGAAGATCTAGCTCTCACATAAGGGATATAGAGATGATAGAATGAATCATGATAATGTCAAAAATTACTAGAGCTAAAGTAGAGAAGACATTGATTGTAACTTGAATAATCTCATAATTAGCCTCATCAAATCCCTCAATGACCTGAAACTACCCACAAACTTGACCTTAAGATCTCTAATCCTGATGAGGGCCACCTAGTGGTGGTAGTGGGAGTAGGTCTTAGCATCTTTATCCACCTGTAACTCCTACCTATAGAGATCCACCTACTCCTCTATTAGTAATTCCTCCCTTGGGGATTCCCATAACAAGCCGAGGTGATCCCTATCCATGATGTTGTATCTACCACAGAGGTACATACACATCCTAACCAATATCTATAGTATTAATAATAAGTCAATAGGAGCCATGTGCCACACTGGTCACAAGAATAACATCACCACTATCTAGCCTTACTAGACCCTTTATTCCATATGATGCAGATGAATCATCCCCATGATTTCCACTTCAAGATCTATCCACTCAGTGTCCCTCTACTAGAAAGTTCTATATAAGTAAGGCATATGACTACACTACAACATATGTGGGAATGCATAATGATACCATGTAATAACGGATGTATCCATGAAGGAACTTCTCAAACTTTTGTTCTCAGAAGAATCCATCCCTCATCATATCAATATAATAATGTGTGAGGTTGTTAAAAATCAAGTCATACTTAGCAATTAACATGTCACCCTATTATAGCTCAATAACCTAGATCCACACATAGAACACACTCGATTGGTGATACTCATTATGGAAAAAATACTGAAATTATGGTCATGATAGAGTTCTCTAATCATAAGTATGAGTAATAAGAACCCATTGGCCTCCTAATACTCCATGGAGAAGGATGGTCTCAAATGAAACTATCTAATCAGATGAGTTTTGAACAAGATGGAAAACTCAGAACACTTTCTCAAGCCAATCCTCCACTACATGAGGGTATGTATTTCCATGAAATATGAATGGTATCTATCACTGAAACTCATGTATCTAAGAAATCATGTATCATTTTTCTATCCCATTAAATCTATCAGCTTTCCGAAAAGAATTTGATCATCCACCAAGACCATTAAAGGTGGATCCATACACTACCCATCAGGTGAAAAAACTTCTCTATGTACAACTGGGTGAAACAACTCATAAAAAGGTCCCTAAACTGAGGTGTCATCATTTAACCTATCATCATCACGACCCAATATCATTATCCCAGCCAACTATTAAAGTAGATGTATCATAGAAATTAAAATGAAATACCAGGGATAGATGAGCATATTTGAGGAGATGACTCAAGAAGGAAAATAGATCAAAAAGACCCAATCCAATATCATGAATGTACCATTAGTTTTGTTTTAGATGATGTATTGGTGTAATGAGTCTCCAAATAGGAATTAAGAGTCATGGTGTATGTATACGTCGACCACTACACCATCACTGAGTGACCTACCATGATAGTTGAACTTAAGAAACGCTGACATAATTTCCTTAAGTACTTAAACCAATCCTTATGAAATGTACAACTCTAAAACATTGACTCGCGGATAAAATTACTTTGATACCACTCTATCACAACCCAACACAAGAGGACCCCACCTGGTCTTGCATTAATCTAAGAGTGACACCCAAATACAACCCCCAATAGAATAAGGTCCTAAAAAAGCATCAGATATGAATAATATAGAAATGGGAGTACTTAACCTAATGTACGTATACACAGATACACAACCATCTGTAAGAAATATCATAGATATACAATAGAAAAAAAACTAGAATGTAATCAATGCATGCAAAAACCTTCATGGAAGTACAAAAAATCGAAATAAATAAATAAATAAATTAATTAATAAATGAAGGTAAAAAATACATGCTCAACTATAAATGAGGTCATAAAATGACAACTATTTCTATGGAAAAACTAAATAGATCGCCACTCAAAATCTCCAATTCTGACCACTGAACGTGGATATCACATCCAATTAAAATTATTCTTCTCTAATCCCAAGACCACCAGAGTCACAACTTATCTGCCTATCTTCCGCATAAGACATGAAAAATGAAACCATATCCCATGTGGGGGGTGAGTATATAGATATCCAATTGGATGACCTGACAACCCAGAGGAAAAAAAGAATAAAATAGTCAACTCAACAAATACAGTAATAGTCTAAAGGAACCCATCAATATATTTTCTCAAAAGAATCCCAATAAAAGAGAAAAAAGGGATCTCAATATTCATAGTCATCTAAGAATGACGAGTTTTCCTAAAAATCTAAACGTCCCATATATAATGCCCATAATCATGATAATACTTACAAGAATCAGTATGGAGGGCCCTCACCTCAGCTCTACACTCCATGGTCAATGGAGAACTGACTATGTTGGAGGAAATTCTCCCCCACCAAAGCTCAAAGATAGATATTAACAAGACATAAGTTTCTGAGGGGAATACATGGCATGTCTTACTAGGGTACATGTAATGTCACGCAAAGGTGAACCCTGGTAGTGTCCCATCACTAAAATAGATTTATTAAACCAAACTATAGGTTATGTACATAGGTCCAACCTGTGTATGAGCTCATCCAAATCTTTGGGCATGTACACCCATTGACATTGCTTATCCATCCATGTGGCTCTACATGGAATGTCCCTATGGGACACGTTGTGTCTGTTCACTCAGGATCTTTAGCATATTCCATCTTCAAAAAAATTGGCTACAGGGGTAGTGTTACATGGAGTATGGTATTGACCACATGGTGTGTGATATTTTACTTGATCCAAAACCTTATCAGCTGTAATAACTTGAGATACATGGCATGTGTTCCTCTGGTAAACATGGAACGTAGTTTAATTTTTCACATACACTAATTCAAATCCACATGTGGACACATGATATTCCATTCCTTTAAATTCATACACCAAAAATGATGGGGAAATCATCATATCATTTATTCCCAGCCTCTGATGGCTAGAAATCGGAAATTAGTTCTCCCATGTAGTAACCTCTATGCCTCCCACCACCATAAGAGGCTCTTGATCCATGATTCCATATCATATGTCTTGTAACCCATATTAATCTATTCGAAAAATGCTAATCCATGTGTAGTTCATGCATCCTTCATGAATCCAAGGGTTCTTTCATCCATTTATTTGTCCTAAAAATATTGAATCATGATCCCATGGGCTAATGATGAAGAACATGAATAATAATGGTGAAAAAAGAAAAAGAATGAAGCGAGAACACTATTTTTAAACACATTACCAACCAAAAATTATATATTATAAAAATAAAGGGATGTTTAAATTAGGTTCAATAAATATAAATAATAAGGTTGAAGAAAAATAATTAAATCTAGGATCATAAAAAGAATATAAAACTTAGATACCAAAAAATAATTATTAAATCCATTCTTTAAAAATAATTAAAATTATTGGAATTCAAAAAAATATTGATCCATATATCAATAAATTATTGATATATGGTGAATAAAACTTATTATAGTGATGATTATGAATATATTTCTATTTTCATCATTTATCTCATGAATCCCCTTGATTTTCCATTTTTTGTCCACATTCCTAATTTTTCAACACTAAAGAGGCACTCCATTTATCTTCTTTAACCTCTCAGGGTTATGTGGGTAACCCTATAGATTCTTAATAATGTTGTATTTATAAAGGGATATTTTTTAGGTCATTTTATTACTTAATTATTAAATTTTACTTTTCACACCCTCTAATGGATTCCCTCAACCAAACACCTAACATCGACCATATTTAAGTCAAGCCTAAGGTAAAACCCATGTTCTAGAAAAAGACCATTTTGTCAAATTTTCCATACAAGGTTCTGATCAATGGGAAAACAATTTATTCTAAAAATATTATTTTACATTGTTTAACAAATAAATAATATTTTTAATATATTAATTCTGAGGATATGTGACACCCAAACACAATGTTATATCTAAGGAAAAATATAAAGATATATGTAGAAATATTTAAAAGATCAAAATAATAAAACCAGAGACATTATGGAACCCTTTTAAAATCATCATATACTTTTTATAGGGTATATCCATATGTAATTTTTAATACCACATATTTGATTTTCTCTAACCAAGTTATCCATTAGGTAGAGCATTATATCAAATAATAATGGTAGGAAGAAAATCTTCAATTCATATAAAATGACTACAATTTTCTAAATCATCATTGAAAATTTAGACATGTATATAAATTTACTATATATGTTTTTAAAAAGGAAGAAAATTAGGGTTAATGTATATCATACATTTTTAGGCAGAATTTAATGTACAAATACATGCATTAATTCTTGTGTGAAAAAATGATAGTAATCTTATTGTAGACCTTGTATCATTAAATTAGTTATTAACATGAAATTATTTTTATTTTATGAATATCACTCTATAAATTTTATACCAGTAAAGAAGTTTTAAAATTTAAGTTATTCTTTTTTGTATAGAATGTAAGTTGATGGAGAAAGAAAAGTTCATCTTTCACCCTTTATCAAGGAAAACTCGTCCCTTATCCCAATGTTAATCATGTAAAAACTGGATTTAATGTAATTTTTTATATTTTATGGTATATTTATTATCATTTAAATAAAACTCTCATATATATTTTTCCTATGATCATGAAATCAAGTAAATATTTTAAATACAAAATTTTCAAATATTACAATTCAACGAAAATTTATCTCTTTTTCCAACAAGATTTTGTAAGGTATTTTGAAAAAATATTATTGAAATTTGTGTCAATATATTTTACTTTTTTTAATAGTTTATCACATGTTAGTGGATACGGTGTCACACCTTTTTATTTATTTCAATTGAATGATGTCATCCAGGATCAATATTTATGTCATACGAAAAAACATCGATGTAATAAAATTGTATTTTTCAAGGAATGGTCTAACCTAATTGAGTGTTTACATTCTACAAAAATGGGATACCCAAACATTTATTAATTTTACATTATGATGAATTTAAATAAGAATGAAATTTATTTATCATCCTGTAAAACAAGTTTGTTAATGATTACACTTCAGTTTTATGAGTGTCATACAATGTAACACATGTATCTGACATCAATTTCAGATCATGGATCCATGGAATCAAATAGGCATCAATATTTTTATTAGATTGTTTTTTTCAAAAACCAGGCCGGGCTGCCATCCAAATCGACACCTGACCTGGTCCGTAACATAGACCAAAGGGATTTCTCAATCCCCATGAGCTGGAAACCAGTGTTAGACATCAAATTAAATATAATTAAGAATAATTTCATCTAAATAAATGTGGATTTAATAAAAAAACAAAAAAAAAGAGCATGAACCAATGACCAAAAACTGAATCTCAAATGAATATAATAAAAATATTCAGATACAAGATACAACTGAACAAAAAAACAAAAACAAAGAATAAACTACCACCAAAATGATCTCTATGTGACCTTAATGCCACAACCATCCATAAGAACAACAACTCCAAGAGCTATCTAAACTAGAAAACCTAAACAAGAAGTTAAATATGCAAAACAGATTAGGTTTACTGACACTAAGTGGTACTATTTGGGTATGACCTTGAAAACTTAGTAAGAAACCAAAAAATAATCCATGAGTTTAATTTCCCAAAATTAATGCATCAACACTAGTTTAAAATATAGTTTTAAAATAGGTTTTCCTAATTTTAAATAAATAATCCAAATTTCCCATTTTTCAAAACATTACTCACCAAATTTCCATTTCCAAAATAGATTACCATTTTAAAACCAAAACCCAAAACAAGGGATACCGTACTATGATAAAGATTAATAAACAATGAAATATGTGAATAAAACATTATATAAAATAATAAAGCACAAACAATTTAGTAACCATGGACCTTTCTTGAAAATCCCTATAGAGATCCCTTGATATACTCAGTTCAGAACAACCTACTAACATATTGTGAATCTCCCTAGTCTATAACCAACTAGCCTCCATCAACAGACCAATACAGTAGAACAACCCACCTAGTGTCTCAACAAATTCAAGGGGTACCAACCCATCTAATAATGGTTGATAAGTAACCGTCACTCGATCCTCTAAAGGAGGCTCAGAAACCCATATTAATAGTATATTGTGTACGTGGGAGGCCCTTGAATGCGTGACTCACCTTACCTACCATCACCACACTTGCCTACTCAAAAAACGGACACCACCTATAAAATAACCCATATAGGGTAGTCCCAAATAGGTTTTCCCACAATATTTGTATCACATCATCAAAGGTGTAAACTAGGCCATCACATCACACAAGATTATGAAACATTTCTTAAAAAATTAAAGATTCCAATCAGGAATTCAAAATTTCAAAACTACATTCATTTACTAACATTATAAGGTGCCAACCAAGCATTATATCAACTCTATCCCAAATAAACATTCAAAACATTTCTCAACTATTCTAAAATTTGATAGAAACATCCACTTTAAAGAGTGAAATTCCAAACAAACCTTTATTACAAATCCAACTTTATTTCAATACAGATATGAAAACAAAAAACACATTTTAAGATTCCAAATGTGGTTATATATCATTTAGAAACCAATCCTACATTATAAAACAAAAAACATGACATAAATTTCAATACAATCGTGAAACCACATTATGTCATTTGGCGAAACATGGAACCATTTTATAAAAAGAAGGATAAAGAGAAGATGAGAAACCATTTTGGAAAACAAAATTTCAAGCCGGGAATCACTTTCAATTCCACCATCATTTTAAATCCCATTCATGAGTGCACTCCGTGCACCCATGGATGTTCCCACATCCAATGGCATTCCACATGTAGTTTTTCCCAAACAATTTTCAAAGAAACAACACATGCTTTCCAACTAGTACAAAAAACCATTTTATGAAAATCACCATATTTAAAATAACTATACAAAACACAATCCAATAAATTTAATAAAACACTTCAATAGGAAAATTCAACCCAAATCATTCTTTTATACCCTTAAAAGTTCCATTAACATTTAATCAAAAATGTTTTGTGTGTATACACATAGGCATAAAGAAATAATCCCTTTGAAACATATTTCAAAAAAATTATTCCAATAAGAAAACACCATAATAAACTAACCATGTGAATTATAAATATGTGAATCATGTTTAAAAATTAATTGAAAAACCCAAGAATCAAATAGACTACATCAGAAAATAAATAGAAGGAAACACCTACCACAATAGCATGTCAATGTGATTAAACCTTTGGAGAATAGATATTAGAGCCCCAAGGATGATCCAGAGACCCTAGATCCAAAAAAACTGAGAAACACATCAATCCTAACATCTAGGTTTCGGCCTAGGGAGGGACTACAAATGAAGAACCAGGAAACATAAAGGGGAAGAGTGAAAGGAGAGAAAATGACCAAGAAACCTTAAAAATTAACTTGGAATCAAAGATGAAGAACCCATGAAAGATGATGAACCAATGAGAGGAACCCTGGTGGATCCATTCATGAACTAGAAATGACCTAATAGGAGTGGTCCGATTTAGGGAAAATGGGGGGAGAGGGTACAATATGGGTTTTAACTTTTACAATTTCTGGGAAGCTCACATGGTTTGGCCGCATGGTTTACCAAACCGTGCACCAATTGTGCAGTAGCTACTGTCTAAGAAGAGAGCGACTTCACGACAAACCCACATGGTTTTAGAAACTATGTAAAATCCATGTGGTAGATTCTACCTAATATGGGACTGAACACACAACTAGATTGCATGGTTTGACCAACTATGCTCAAATAATTTTGTAGATTCTGTCCAATACCAAGACCTGCTGCATGGGTTCCTCGACTGAACCGAACAGTTTCCACTAACTGTGTGGTTCCCCTATATAGATACCCAAGATTTACATACATGTAAATTACATTAATTCTGAGTACTACTTAATACATGATAAAAATAGACACCCGAAAACCGTATTATTTTAGTGTCTTTGGAAACTTAGAACATAATATTCTAATCTTGGTGAAAGATATTTAACACCTCCCATAAAGATCTTCCCTTTTTTGTTTTCATACCTAAAAACTTTCTTTATATCCTAGGGAAAAGAAAACATAGAAAGGACGAGATCAATTTCTCAGTAAGGGTAAACATGGAGAACATAAAACAAACCATAAACATTTAAACATAAAAAACATGAACATAAAGTTTAAACATCAAAATCTTGTGTCATGAAATAAATCTTGGATGTACATAAGGAATAGATCATAAAAGAACATTAAACACGATAGAATAGTATGGGAATAAAACATGGAATTGTGGAAAACCATTAATCACATAATATGATTTCCATAGTAGCCAAAACATTGTTTCCAGGACCATAATAGTGGACAAAGTCCATTGTTGAACTGGGTTTACTTTCCATTCCAGCCATGTATTACTAAACCGTATTTACCTTTCATTCCAGTCTTGTCTATCTCATGAGTTATAAATATTTACACAATTCATTTGAGGTAGATATAGGTCCCACCCATCCCATAATTAAATCATCCTTACATGCATCACAAAAACATAAATCATTCATCATAGCAAAACCCATGAAATAAAATGGGAATCTTAAACATCATTTCATCATAACATAATCCATATAAGATTAATGTACTTCATAAAAATTAATTAAATAATAAAAAAATCAAATCAAAATAATAATAGGAATCAAAACATAACCCTATGTCATCTTTGATAGAAAATAATTTTGATAAAACACTTGAAATTAATTCTTGAAGAAAATATCCTTTATTCTTCAAAAATGATTTATTTTCTCAAAATGTCATGCAATTTTAAAAGAAAAGAATTTAGTTGAAAATAAACTTGAAATAGTTTAGAGGAAGCTTCATGGGAAAAAAGGCGTTAAGTAGATGTAAAAACCTATTCATGCCGTATAAGTTAAAAAAAACATTCTCCTCGTACTTTTACTCGAAAAGTCAAAAAGTACCTCGTATGGTAGGAAAAAGAAAGATTACTTACATACCATGTAGTAAAAGTAAAAAATGGGTAAAAATGAAGTTAAACATAAATATAAGAATGTTAAACGTTTTATGAAAACATTTTTATAAAACATGGACATGAATGATAAATATTACATAGTAAATACTTACATATTAGCAATCTTAGATAAAAATGAGATTGCAAAATTATCCCTTACATTAGGTCTGATTTATTCCGTATGTGTCTGAAACACCTATATAGTGGGTTTAAAATATTATTAACTTTTAACAGAAACATAATAATATTTATGATATCAAATATGATTCACTTACAACTTTATATTACCCATTCATTTGTCAATTCCATGTTAAAGAAATGTTTTGGGTAATAATCGTTTCATTAATCGTACATGTTTGGGTTTTTTATTCCTCATATGATTACTTAGATCAAGATTTAATCACTTTCAGAATGTGAAAAATGATTTATATATATCTTATATATTCATTATTTAAATATTTATATAATAGATAAATGAAATGGAATACACCGTCCATGGAGACGGTAGGTCGTACGTACGCATGAACGTTGTTTTCGTTTCATTATTGAATTGGATAGAAGTAACTAAATGACATATATATATATATATATATATATATATATCCAGTATAATTATTATTTCATATATTTCATGATTATTTATTATATATACTTTATAATTATTCTCGAATTGTTAATATGGAGAATGAATCTCATCGCGTCGTGGAGACGGTAAACCGTACGTACGCATGAGTGATGACATTGTTCCCATAGTTGTTGAACGATATTGAAGTGTATGGTGTATAATATCTCAGAATTAGTATCATGTATTAATAATAATATATAGTTATTGTTTACACCATTATACCTATCCATGTAAGGTGGTGGTGAAAAACAGATTACCCCACGGTGTGGAGACGATAATCCATACGTACGCACGTGCGGTGATTTCATTTTTTTAGTATGATGGATAAAAGATAAAATAGGGTTTTTTCATATTTATAATAACATATAAGTATATTATTGATACTTATGCTATTAATTTATAATGAAACAACTAAAAAAGTGTAAGTAGAAGAAGAAACAAATTTGAAAGCATTGGTAGCAGTGATAACCTCTTCCTTGACGTGCCTCCTTTAAGTTTCCTCATAAGAAACTATAGTTGATCTTTTTAGAAAACCAGAACTTCTAGAATGTAACTAGAGAAGTTTATAAAATAAATGGGTCAAGTTTTGCCGAGATGGAAGGATTAAAATGGAGTGAGGAGGAAAGGGAGGAAGTTCCCTTTTATAAGAGAGGAGAGGATCACTTTAGGAAAGTTTCAAAATATTAATTTATTATAAATCCAATTTTGACTTAAAATATTCCAAAACTTAGTTAATTATAATATAATATTATTTTGGTTCTAATAACTATTGTCCAATAATTTTTGGACATGTTTTGAATATTTTTTTCCTTATATTTTTGGTTTTACCTTTATTTTACCCTTTTTAATCTTACCGTGATATCATGTTATCAAAACATTGTGGGTTAATGTAACAACCATATCATATCATACTAAAACAAATTTATTTATGAAATATTTGGACTTATATTAACCATTTGGTAGAATATTAGTTCTTTAAAAATTTAATATCATTTAATAAACTATTTTATGTTTTAAGTTATGAATTGTGTCAATTTTGGACACTTTTCATATTTGACCTTTTAAAAAATTCAGAACAACCTGATTCCTTAGAAAAAAATAATTAAATAAAATATAATTTGTAAATATAATCCATAAAAATTTTGTATGACATCAAAATAACCAAATTACAATTTTTTTTATATTTATAAATTCATTTATATGAATCCTTTATTAATGAAGCAATCATTGCATCATCCTTGTGCCATAATTAAATTTATTTATAAAACTTCAAAAAATTACAAATGAAATATCATGACATATAAAATCTTGTTATATTTATAATGACTATTTACAGTCGAACATATCACTTATATAAACCCATATAAAAATTGTTTTAGTAAAATATATTTGTTTAGGTTATATTTCCCTTATTATTAACTTAAAAGTAATTAAATGTCATTTTCACTTAAAAGTGGAACCATGGGGTCACAAAATAGACCCAGGTATTCTGATTGTCATACATGTATCATCCAATAGGGTTAGAACATGTGTTAGGGTAATTATAATATTATTTTTACCCTTATTTACCAGATTTACCCTTTAACCATGGTAAATAAAACATTTACTGAAGTTACTATTCATAATGTCTAAAAATAAAATCTATCTATTTAAAAAATTTGGAAATCCTAATTCCAAATATAGAATACATTTTTCCAAATTCAAAACACAGAAATGGAAGAAATTAATTTAAAATTAATTCATGTTGTCAAAACCAAAAAACGTGTTTTTAAGAAGTAAAAATTACCAAAAGATTGTCATGTGTTTGTGTCCAATTAAAGAGTGAAATTACTTCTAATGACCAAAATTTTATTACATGGTAAAAATATAATCCAATTATACTTTAAAACCAATTATAAAGATAATCTAACTATATAAATAAATTAGATGAAAATGCAGTTTTGAATTAAAATGCAGTATTTTTCACAATTCATTAAAATTTGAATTTTATCAGAAAAATACCAAAATTTCAAAAAAAGCAAAATTTTATGACCCAATTCCAAATAATAAGTTTATTTTTTAAAATTTAACTTATAAAATTTTAAAAACTAGATTTAAAATAGGTTCTCCATCAAAAGGCGGTAAAACTGCATTTTTTTAAAAATACTTCTTTTATCCAAAAAATTGATTTTGTTATCATATCATGTGTAAGATGAATGATAATGTTATATAAAATTCAAAATGTGGTTAATACTATTCATAACAGTAAGTTTATATAATATTTTAATAATATATTGTTGTTTAGTAAAACTCAGTATTGCGTACCACACAAGTTATCGAGGAAGGTTTCTCTTGCATCTAACGCAAGCCATGTCAGTGTTGCATATAGTGAAAAATTCATTTTCCTCAAATAACAACTAGGCATAGAGGTTCCTAGAGCATCATTTTATCCCACCCATGGGAGTGGATTATATATACAATATACCACTACCATTTATCATAACCAAATAGTCTAATAATCACTTCCTATTTCATTACAAATAACAAAAAGGGTCTACCACTTCCATTTAGTCACAGTTGCACGATTATTTATAAAAATCATGCTCTCAATTCCCAATAAAAGACCTTTTCTCTATTTAAAACCTTAAAACCATTTATTCCCCTTTTCCAAGACATTTAATCATGAGGATAAGCCTCATTAAACAATTATCATATCCATTCATTTACCAATTATCAATTATGTAACTCTTAAAGTTAATCCAAACATTCCATTTTTCCATATCACCAAATTAATCACCTTTACAATTAGTTTAATATCAAAACCCCAAAAATTTAACATTAAAAATCCAAATAAATCTTGTTCAATTGAGTGGTCCACCCCATGGGCATCCATAATCCCAGTTTACCCCTCCTCAACGGATACCGCATAGGTTATAAGGGAATCAATTAACCATTAAATTAACCCATTACCATATGATACCATAATATTAAATGGATATAAATAATATAACTCTAAACAAACATATACACATTAAAATTGAGCATTAATACAATGAGATATAACTTATAGACCACATACCTCAAGGTTGTTGACACACACTCTCTTAACCTTGGCCCTTGATTCAAACTCAAACACCCTTTCCATTATGAACCTAGAAATACTCTGTAAAATATATATTTAAGATTATGGAGGGATAAGAACAACCAAAAAATACCTTAAATAGAAAATATAAGGACAATGAGTGTTATACTCACAAATACCTTCGATTATCACCCCAAAGTAATCTAAACAACTTAGAATCAGGGGAGAATTATCTCTTGTATTATTTGGAGGTTTTAGTTCTTCCCCAATCCTGTTATGCTGAGAAATAGATAGAAATTTAGGTGGTAACTATTAATGGAAAGGGGGAAAATTGGAAATTCACTACCATTAACGAGGAACATGGTTTGGCCACACGGTTAGCCAAACTATGGGCCAATCATGCAGCACCCTATGTCTAATGGGGAACTTAGTTTGATGGTTTTCTGGGTACCTGAATGGTTTGAAAAACTATGTAGTGGATATGGGAAATGGATCTATACAATTTCACACATTTTTTAGGACCCTAGGTGTATAGTTTTACAACCATGCACCCTCACCCTACATGCTTCATGGTTAAGGTTCAAAATTACTACTAACTGCGCACCAAATGTGCTCCTTGCCCAATATAACCTCTTTTCTTCCTTTATCATGTCTCAAAATTCTATAACACCCCTGATAATTCTTATACACCACAAAATAATCTTCTTAACAAAAAATGAGGGATTTTAACAAAATCTTAAATTGGAACGTACCTTAAAATAATTTTGGGATCTTACAACCACCCCAACTTATAATGGCTTATCCACGAGTTCCACTACCAAGAATTATTGAGTCTTAAAGGTGAAATGATTGGGACACTAATACCACATATCAACCTACCTCTACCATTACTCCACGTGATTTTTTACATTATTCCAAAAACTCAATCAAATAGAAAGGTCTTACCATGTAAGACTCTCTCCCTATGATCCACAACACAATCCCGTTTCTCTCTAAAGGACCCATTAGCCTCAACCTCTAAAACATAAAAAATGATCACATGTGAGATAATATAAAATATGTGACATATGAAAAACATTACTCATGTCACTATACATCTATGGGATAGCCAATAGGTTTATCACTAGTCCAATACTCTCCACAATCTCAAACGGTCCCAGATACCTGGGTGCCAACTTACACTGTTTCCAAATTCGATGGGGGCCCAACATTGGTAAAACCCAAGGGAATAAATGGTCTTTCTCTATAAAATTAGGGGGTTGATAATGCCAATATGTATATAATTTCTGCCTACTTTGAGCCATAACCACACACTTCCAAATCAACTGAACCTGATCTAAGTTATCCTGCATGAGACTCGGGCTGAACAACTCTAATTCCTCAAACTCCATCCAACATAATAGGTATCGACATGACCTACCATAGAGTTCCTCATATGGTACCATATTAATAGTTTCCTAGTAACAGTTGTTGTAGAAGAACTCAACAATCACAATTTTCTTTTCTTAGGTTTCAACAAAATAATGAACACATGCTCTTTTCATATCCTCAAGAACTTGGACTATATGATCTAATTTATCATCCGTCTATAGTTAGAAATTTTTACTATGAAGAACCTGGTTACCAAGAAACTTCTGTAAGCCTTACTAGAAGTTTGAAGTCATATGTGGATCATGAACTGAAAAACTATTACATAGAACCACATGTATTCATACTATATCCTGAACATTTAAGACACCTAACCGATCCATAGTAAAAGTCTCATGAATTGGTAATAAGTGTGCCAAAATTTTCAACTGATAAAATATTACCCATATTGTATCATTATTATAAGATATCTTTAGAAGACCTATCATGAATTCTGTAAGAACCCGGTTCTTATTTTTGAGGTATGGGTTTCTTCTTTTCCTTTTTTCTTTAAGTGTTTTTGATAAAATAAGGAAAATGGGGAAAAATCCCAAATTTTGGGGGTACACGCCATGTACTTTTCCACACGCCATGTACTTTGGACATGTGTGATGAGTACAGAGGGTGTGTAGGATTGTCAGTGATGAAGGGTGTAAAAACTGACTACACGCTGTGTACTTAGTATATACAATCTGTGTAATTAGTCGGCAGGTAAATAGTAAGGTAGTGGAAGTAGCCGCCAGCAGATCGACAGTACATGTCATGTAATTAGGAATACACACTGTGTACTCATGTCAGCAGACGAACAGTTCGACGGTGAAAAGTAGCCGCCAGAGGAACAGTTAAAAAATGAGAAGTACACGCGGTGTACTTGGGAGTACATGTGGTGTACTTGGGAGTACACGCCGTATATTTCTTTTTCGCTTAAAATGGGAAACATCCTCCTATTTCAATAGAGGAAGCTTAGAATGCTGGGAGAAGCTTAGGAGGAGAGGCTGGAGCTTGGAGGAGCTCCCGATCTCATGCCGAGAATCTGTTTCTTCCACCGTCGATCTTGTTTAAACCGTGAAGGTAAGACCTTCCTTCTCCTTAAGCCCTTCTTACCAATTCTTTCCTTAGGGGAAGTTATTTATGTTTGAATGGATAAATTTTTATCCCAGAACTATGCGATTATCGGTTTTTTTGGAAGGCGCCATTCATGTATATCGATCATTGGAGATCGAGGTAGGTGGTCTGATGTTTAATTCCAAATGTCATGTTGTTTTTTTGTACCATTGTGCTATGCTCCCATGTTTGGGTGTTGTATGGATAAGTAATTGACTAATTAAATGACTAGAATTATGTAGGTAATTTAATGATTATGTTTAAACTGCTGTTTGAGATCATTGCTTGGATCTAGGGCCACCCCGTGGGTGCGTTCCCTTGTTTAGCATTTTGGACAGGATACCCGAGGGTATGTCGTGATTATATCATGCTTTGATTTTTCTTGAGAGAAAATGTATATAAATGATTACTTATGTGTTGGGCTCAGCCCAGTTACTTGCTTAGCCTGAAGGCATGGTTCTATTCTCCTGAGGGCAAGGCTTGAGGGAAAGGTACTATTCTGCCTGAGGGCAAGGTTATATTCACCTAAGGGCAAGGCCTGAGGGCAAGGTTCTATTCATACTGATGGGAAGGCCTAAGGGCATGGTTCTATTCAGCCCGAGGGCAAGGTTCTATTCTCCTGAGGGCAAGGCCTGAGGGAAAGGTTCTGTTTGGCCTGATGTCAAGATTCTGTTTAGCCCGAGGGAAAGTTTCTTGTGTCTGAGGAAACTGTTTACTTCATATATTCATGGTGATTATTTTAAATGTTATACCAACCAAGATAAAGCATAGGCTTGGTATTGTTTTTCCTTGTACTAGTTAGATAGTTGTTGTGGTTTTTGCTGCAACACAGTTTAAGAGATATTCAGCTGAGGCTGAGTCTCGAGAACTTATAATTCAATTATCTTGAAATGTTAAAACAATTAAATGGAAATGGAATTGATAGGAGTAGATACCTTTTGAGTACTGCCTAGTTTATTTCTTTTCCATTACTCCACACTGCTGTTGCGCAAATTCACTGACAATTGGGCACATTCCTTTGGTGGTTGCCTACTGGGATTTATTTCTCACACCCAGTTTGGGTCATGTCTTGGGCCCAAACAGATTATATTTTTGTAGGTGTAGATAAGGGAAAGAGTCCCTATACATGTACTTGATTCTTGTAGAGGAGTATGAGAACATGGGACCGATCTTAGGCTTGCGATGCTGCTGAGTTCTTGATGGGATGTTTTTTTTGCTTTGCTGTATTGGTCCTTGTATTATAGTGCTTCAGATTATAGTGTATCCTGTTTTGGATGTTTTCCTAGATATAGGGACATATTTCATCATTATATATGACTGTTGTTCATTTCATTATTTTTGTACTATTTTCCATTTCATCTTTGGTATTGTTTACTACTTTCAATTTTTTATTCTTGTATTTTGTTCCGTTGTGTTACACTTTAAAAAATGAAGGCATAGTTTACCCATTATCAGACCTAGTACCTCCTTGCTAGTCGGCACCCTTTGGAATTTGTGGAAATGTGTTTGAGGTCATGTGACCAACCGGGTTCGGGGCACCCATTGAGTGGCATCGGATCCGGGACGTTACAAAGTGGTATCAACAGAGCTTTTATTTTCTCTACATTATTTTATTATTTGGCGACAATGGAAAAAGATAGATTGCAAAGGGATTCAGTAATAACTTTTCCTGTGAGTAGCTACCCTGTGTACAGGTAAAGATTGGATTGCCTCGAATTAAATTGTGATTTTCTATTTATGATTATTACAATTGATCTGATTTTCACCGTTGGGTGACACACTTGTTGTGTGCTATTTATATTTTTATAATTGTGTTCTATTTAGTTTTAACCCGATGAGATGAGGGTATGCCATATCATGCATCATTTAAGAACATGTTAGAATCGCATGCCATGCGTAGTTTCCATACCATATAGGTGCATTGGAAATTTCATGTTTTTGTGATAGATGTTGTGCTAGAAAATGTATTTTGTTGTGATAGATGCCTTGATAAAATACCTGCTATTTGATAGGGTATTATTATGTGAGGTTATGTATAATGAACGCAAAACTTTGGTTTATGAGGATTATGGGACCTCATTGACCAGAATTTGGTGACTCATTGACTATTTACTTTGTTTATAACATGTATAAGATTCAAAAATTTGATTCGCGGGGAGTATGGTCCCTCACAGATCGGAATTTGGCACTTAGGTGTTGGTTTTAGTGTTTTTCTTGGATCCGGAGTAGTTTCTATGGCTTAATATCCAAAAAAACCTAGAATACACGCCATGTAGTTTTGATTACACACCGTTTAATCTTTTGTTTGGGAAGAAATGAATTTTTTTTACACGCTGTGTATCCTATGTACACGCCGTGTAGTTTCTACCCATGTCATAGGCCATGTAGGCAGAAACATGGGATATGGAAACTTGAAGGAACACGCCGTGTTGTTATTATACATGCCATGTTGTGTAGACCCTATGTCCACCGTGTAACTAACAACATGGATGAATAAATCTGAGCTTATACATGCCATGTCAAAGAATAACGCACTGTGTAGTTTGACCTGGGGATCCAGCCGTGTAATTAACAAACACGGGTCGGTGTTACCTCCTCCTAAATACATAGTGTACCTGAGGGACACGCCGTGTAGTCTTGACCGTTGAAAGACCGTTTGGACTTGGCTATGTGGCAAGGGAAACAGGGTGGTTTACATGCCGTGTGCGGGTGTAACATGCCGTGTAGTGTCTGCCGAGTATCCGACCGTGTCACCAATAACACGGGCAGTTGGAATCTAATCAGTACATGTCGTGTCTATCTGGAACATGCCGTGTAGTCTAAGATGTGTACTCGACCGTGTGTGCAGACAACAGGGGTCATTAAAGATCGTTTAGTACACACCGTGTAGTTATTATACATGCCGTGTAGTCTCATTTAAAAGGGAGGCATGTAGCTAAGCCATGTAGAAGGACTCATGCAGGGGAAGAGAATTCAAGTACACGCCGTGTGTAAGGACAACACTCCATGTGTTTGGGGTGTTACACGACCAGTTTTAGCAGAGTACACGCCCATGTGAAAGACTTACGGAAACACGTCGTATAGTTTTTTTACACGCCGTGTAGTCTGGTTTTGTAAAACATGAATGTTTTATTTCTCATGTTCCCTTCTTACACTCCTTGTTTTCAATCCTTAATGATATTAATCTCCGACGTGTGTTTGACCCTGTAGATTCCTACCACCGAGACTACCAAAAGTTGTTTTCCAGGAGATCAACAATGATTATACTCTAGAGGTGGTTTGCCATGGGCTACCAATAGATCCTCCAGTAGAGCCATATGTGGCGCCGACTGTTATACTGGACACATGCGCAGAGGCACATTTCCGTGAAGGCTTCATGTAGTTTATGCAGACCTTCCAGGGAGCACCGCTAGTTGCCACATCTATGGAAGAGCTGACTCATATATTCCAATAGCAGTATCTTCCTACATTTTCAAGGGATGGAAAACCATCGGATGCAGAGTCATGGCTGGGTTTTATTTAGACTATCTTCAAGCATCCAGAGACGCCTCCAGGGTGGAGGGTCAAGCTCGCTACGTACATGTTGTGTGACTCTTCCAAGAGATGGTGGTATGTTACCACCCAAACTGAGCATCACCGAGACATGGAATGGGAAGATTTTTAGGTAGTATTCTATGAATTTTTCTTCCCAGAGATGCTGAGGGAAGATAGAGCTCAAGAGTTCATGAATTTGCAGCAGGGCGCCATGTCAGTGATGGACTATTCTGCCCGCTTCACTGAGCTACAGTTTTTTTCACCTGTTCTGGTGGGTGATAAGACGTTGAGGGATAGAAACTTTGAGAATGGTCTTTTATATGACATTTGAGTGCTGGTGAATGTTTTCAGGTTGCATACAGTTCATGCTATTGTGAACCAGACACTAATTACTGAGTGGAACATGCGGGAAGCTAGTGGTGCAAGCCAGGGAAGTTCGGCACCAGTTTCTGGTACTATTTCTACCAGTAAGAGGAAGAGATAGATGTATTTCTCTCATAGTGGATGTACTATCCAGAATAATTCTACAGGTGGCATGTTTATGTGCTTCTAGTGTGGTAAGGAAGGGTACAAGAGACCACAATTTCCACGTGACCTAGTAGAGTGCCAAGATTGTGGAAAGATGGGTCATCTGTAGCGTTTTTGTGAGGCGTTTCCACCAGTGGCTAGTGGGAGGGGTTCTGTGCAGACCAGTTGATGGTCAAGAATCGATATCCCTTACCTAGGATTGATGATATTTTTTTATCAACTTTGAGGAGTATGAGTGTTCTTGAAGATTGAATTGAGATCCAGATATCATCAGTTGCGCGTTAGACCATCAGACATATCACTTATAGCTTTTCGGAGCAGATATAGTCTGTACGAGTACTTGGTTATGCCGTTCGGACTCATGAATACACCAACATTTTTCATGGCTCTGATGAACCGTGTGTTCCATCAATATATGGATTCTTTTTTGGTAGTCTTCGTGGATGATATCTTGGTGTACTCTCACACTCGACATGACCATGCTACCCATCTTGAGATCATTCTGAGTACACTGAGAGAGCATTGGATATATGCTAAGTTCTCAAAGTGCCACTTTTGGATGGACCATATACACTTATTGGGTCATATCATCTCAGAGTTAGGAGTTGTGGTAGACCCAGAGAAAGTAATAGTAGTAGTTTCTTGGGAGCATCCTAAGAACGTGTTTGAGATACAAAGTTTCTTGGTGATGGTTGGTTACTAAAGGTGATTTATACAGGACTTATCCAACTTAGAAGCATTTTTGACAGGTTTGACTAAGAAGGGTGTGAGGTTAGTTTGGTCAGAATCTTTCGAGATAGCCTTTCCGGAGCTGAAAGGAAGGTTGACATCAACACTAGTCCTGATACTTCTAGAGAAAGGGAAGAGATATACAGTTTACTATGATGCATCTGGTATTGGGATGGGAGAAATGTTGATGCAGGGCGATTAAGTAGTTGTCTACATGTCTCGGTAGTTGAGGCCACATGAGAGGAATTACCTGATGCATGATCTCGAGTTGGCTGTAGTTGTTCATGCATTATGATGTTGGAGACATTATCTCTTGGGATAACATCTTGTTGTGTTTACGGACCATAAAATTTTGAGATAAATCTTTACCCAGTGTGACTTGAACTTGATACATCGAAGGTGGGTTGAATACCTTCATTCCTTTGATTTCGAGCTTGATTATACACCTGGTAATGGTAACGCAGTTGCTGATTCACTAAGTAGGAGGACTCAGATACAGGAAGTAAAAGAGGCCAGTGGTGAGTGGAAGCTTATTGATTTTTTCTCTGAGATGTATTTGGAGGTGCATGAAAGCCAGGGAAAAACCAATCTTTCATCCTTAGTTGTGAATTCTACCCTCTTGGATAGAGTGAGGATGAGACAACTATCAGATTCTGAAGTCCAAGTTCTACAGGAGTCTGTGGAAAGTGTGGACCCTCCTCCTAGTTGGACGCTAGGCGATGATGAGGTACTATGTATCCATGGACAAGTGTGGGTTCCATGGGATATACATGATGAGATGATGCAGGAGTTTCATGCTTTATCTTGGGAAGTTCATCCTGGAGTGACCAAGATGTACCGTGACTTGAGACGTCAGTACTAGTGGACGGGTATGAAATGAGAGGTGGATGGTTTTGTTACGAGATGTTCCACCTATCAGCAGGTGAAGGTGGAGCATCAGAGGTCAGCCAGACTGTTACAATAGTTACCCATTTCAGAGTGGAAATGGGATGGCGTCGTGATGGATTTCATGACCGGGTTTCTGAGGCCATTTCGAGGCAGTGATGCCGTGTGGGTTGTTGTGGACAGACTTACAAAGGTAGATCACCTTTTTCCGATCAAGGAGACTTTTGGTGTTTACAAGATCGGGAAGTTGTATATCTGAGAGGTAGTACGTCTTCATGGGGTCCCTCATTCTATCATTTTAGATAGGGAAGCTCGTTTTATGTCTCATTTCTAGCAGAGATTTTAGAGGGCACTGGGTATAAAAGTGCTTCTAAGCATAGCTTACCACCCATAGACTGATGGCCAGTTAGAGTGTACTATACAGATGCTTGAGGAAATGCTACGTGCATGCATCTTAGACTTTGGGGGATCTTGAGAAAATCACATACCCCTAGTCGATTTTTCCTACAATAATAGTTTTCAGGAAATTATTGAGATGGAACCATACGAGGATTTATATGGTAGGGCATGTCGATCACCTTTGTGCTGGTTGGAGGCAGGTGAGACAACTTTATTAGGACCACGTCTCATGCAGGAGACTTCAAAGAAGTTCCAGTTGATTTAGAAGCAGATGGATACTGCACAGTCTCTTCAGAAATATTATGCTGATCACCGCAGATGACCCTAGGATTTCGTGGTTGGGGATCATGTTTTCTTGAATGTTTCGACGAGGTTGGGACATAGGCGGATCAAGAGACAGGGTAAACATTCACAGAGGTATGTGGGGCCGTTTGAGATTCTAGAGAGAGTCGGGCCGGTTTCCTATCGGTTACAGTTACTACAAAGGTACCAGGCCATGCACGAAATCTTACATGTCTCTTAACTACTCCGTCATCACTCAGACCCGTATCACATTTTTCAGCCCGAGGAGGTTGAACTTCAGGACGATGTATCCTTTGAGGAGCATTCGATTCGTATTGTTGATAGGAGGACAAAGGTCCTCCGATGCTGGCCAGTTCCTCTCGTACGAGTGCTATGGAAGCATGGCCAACTATAGGACGAAACATGGGAGCAGGAGACCGATGTATGTGCTCAGTAGCCAGAGTTGTTCATAGATTTATCTTCACCACCCTTGGAAGGGAAATTCAAGGATGAATTGATTTAAAGGGGGAAATTTGTAAGAACCTAGTTCTTATTTTTGAGGTATGAGTTTCTTATTTTCCTTTTTCCTTAAGGTTTTTTGAGAAAATAAAGAAAATGGGGAAAATACTAAATTTTGGGAGTACACGCCGTGCACTTCTCCACATGCCGTGTACTTTGGCCATGTGGGATGAGTACACATGGCGTGTAGGCCTGTCAGTGATGAAGGGTGTAAAAAATGACCACATGTTGTGTGCTTAGTATATAAACTCCATGTAATGAGTCAGTAGGTAAATATTAAGGTGGTGGAAGTAGCCACCAGTGGAGTGATAGTACACGTCGTGTACTTAGGAATACACATTGTGTACTCATGTCGACAGACAGACAGTTCAGCGGTGAAAAGTAGCCACTAGAGGAACAATTAAAAAATGAAAATTACACGCCATATACTTGGGAGTACACACCATGTAGTTTTTTTTAGCATAAAACGGGCAGTAGTCTCCTATTTCAACAGAAGAAGCTTAGAATGCCAGGAGGAGCTCTGGAGGAGAGGTTGGATCATGGAGGATCTCCCGATCACACGTCAGGAATCCATTTCTTTCGCCGTGGATCTTGTTTTAATCGTGCAGGTAAGACCTTCGTTCTCCTTGATCCGTTCTTACCAATTCTTTACCAAGGGGAATTTATTTACGTTTGAATGGATAAATGTTTATCCCAGATCTATTCCATTCTCTGTTGTTTCGAAAGGCGTCATTCACATATATTGATTAGTGGAGGTCGAGGCAGGTGGTCTGATGTTTAATTCTAACCGTCATGTTGTTTTTCTGTACCGTTTTGCTATGCGCCCATATTTGGGGTGTCTTATGGATGAGGACTTGACTAATTAAATGCCTATAATTGTATAGGTAATTTAATGATTATGTTTAAACTGCTGTTTGGGATCATTGCTTAGATCCAGGGCCACCCCATGGGTGAGTTCCCTTATTTAGCCATTTCGCCAGGATACCCGAGGGTATGCCATGATTATAGCATAATTTGAGTTTTCTTGAGAGAAAACGTATATAATTTCTTACTTATGTGTTGGGATCGACCCGATTACTTTCTTATCCTGAGGTCAGTGTTTTATTTAGCCCGAGGGCAAGGTTTTATTCACCTAAGGGCAAGGCCTAAGGGCAAGGTACTATTCAGCCTGAGGGAAAGGTTCTATTCGCTTGAGGGCAAGGCTTGATGGAAAGATTCTATCCTGCCTGAGGGAAAGGCCTGAGGGAAAGGTTCTATTCAGCCTGAGAGAAAGGTTATATTCACCTGAGGGCAAGGCCCGAGGGCAAGGTTCTGGTCAGCCTGAGGGTAAGATTCTGTTTAGCCCGAGGGAAATGTTATTATGTATGTGAACACTGTCTACTTTGTATATTTACTATGGTGATTTTACATGTTATACCAACCAAGATAAATCATAGGTTTGGTATTGTTTTACCTTGTACTAGTTAGATAGCAGTTGTGGTTTTTTCAGTGGCACAGTTTAGGAGATTTTCGGCTGAGGCTGAGTCTCGAGAACTTATAATTCAATTATCTTGAAATGTTAAAACAATTAAATGGAAATGGAATTGATAGGAGTAACTGATTTTGAGTACTGCCTAGTTTACTACTTTTCCATTACTTCACACTGCTATTGCACAAATTCACTGATAGTTGGGCATGGGCCTTTGGTGGTTGCCTACTGGGATTTATTTCTCACACCCTGTTTGGGTCATGTCTTGGGCCCAAAAAGATTATATTGCTGCATGTGTAGATGAGGGAAAGAGTCCCTATACAGGCACTTGATTGTTGTAGAGGAGTATGAGATCATGGGACCCATCATAGGCTTGCGATGCTGCTGAGTTCCTGATGTACTGTTTATTTTTTTTTGCTGTATTTTTCCTTGTATTATATTGCTTCAGATTACAGTGTATCCTGTTTTGGCTGTTTTCCTAGACTTAGGGACATATTTCACCATTATATATGACTGTTTTCCATTTCATTATTTCTGTATTTTTGTCCATTTGATCTTTGGAATCGTTTACTGCTTCCGCTTTTGTATGCTTGTATTTTGTTCCACTGCGTTACACTTTGACAAATGAGGGCATAGTTTCCCCATTATCAGACCTATTCCCTCACTTCTAGTTGGAAACCTCTGGCGTTTGGGGAAATTCTCTTGTGGTCATGTGACCAATCGGGTTCGGGGCACCCGTTGAGTGGAACCCGGATCCGGGACATTACAAATTCCATGGTGATATCACCCTAGTTCCATTCTAGAATGGGAAATTAATGTAGCAAACAACATTGTCATTGATTCTCATTCCTAAATTTTTTACAGGTGTAACACCGTGACACAAAAACAATAACATCTTTCTGTATCCTAGGCCACCAATATTGTCTATGAAGCTCATTATACATTTTGGTTAAACCAAGATACACCACCCATTTTGTGGAATGAAACTCATGAAACATATCATCTTGTATAAATGTAGGAATAACAAGATGTCCTCAAATATACTCATTCTCATAATCAACATCCTAGTTGAAATTTGTCTCCCCACATTCAAGGCTTTACCTTAAGTCCATACACTCCATATCCTCATACTACCTCTCCTTGATCTATATTAGAAGTGTCGAATTAGCTGGTAGAGATTTGGGGGTAACCTTTCCCTGGACCTCCTAATCATTTATATGTATCTCAGTAAACAAAGCCATCATTTTCCACTCATAACAAGACTCCTGAACTGCCTAAGTCTATGTATTTCAGATTAGGGAATCTAAAACATTTTCCTTTTATTATCTTATGGGACAAATAAAAATTTATAGATTTCATATAATCAACTCATCTTTCCTATTAGGGGTTCAAATCCCATTGAGAAAATATATACTTCATGCTTTTATGGTTAGTATACAAAATATAATTTTCCCCAAATAGTAGTTCTCCCAACACTATAATGAATATACCATGGAAGACAACTCAAGATTTTTATTAGGGTAATTTCATTTATATGGCCTAACCTGTCAAGACCTATATTCTAGGACTCTATATTTTTTCATCAAAACATATCCAAGTCCAACCCTATATGAATAAAAAAAGGTATTCTTTTTACCCATATTGGGTAGGATCAAAATAGGCATGGTAGTTAAACACTTCTTTAGCTCCTGGAAGGATTTCTCACACGATCTTGACCATTATAAATTTACACCCTTATTGGTCATGCCTGAGAGGGGATCTAAGAAAGATAATTCCTTATGGAAATTTGGTTATATCCTATTAGAACCATAAAGCTTCTGATTTCAGAAAAAAAACTTAGGCTGATCCCAAGAGAAAAATTCTAGCACTCTTTCTAGGTCAATTGACACCCTCCATGGAGATAATATAACCCAATAAAAGTACCTTATTGATCTAGAATCTACACTTGGATAAATTATTAAATAGTTTATTATATCTCATTGTACTCAAGAGGATGTCAAGATGGTTGACATGAATTTCATAAGTATGGGAGTACAAATATATTTCTTCCAAAAAAACAACAACAAATTGGTCTAGGTATGGGTGTAATATTTGTATCATTAATTCTATAAACACTTCTAAAAATTTTTTCAACCCAAATGGAATCCCAAAAAAACTCAAACAAACCATAATAGGTCCTGATGGTAGCTCATGGTATATTAGAAGGTCTCACCCTTAAGTGATAGTATTCTAAACTCAAATATATATTGGAGAACATAAAATAACCCCTGAGTTAGAAAAAAGTTACTTGATATGTTTAAGGGGATACCGGTTGTTAATTGTCATCCAATTTAGCTTTTAGTAATTGACACACAAGCATAGTGACCCATCATCTTGCTTGGAAAACAATATAGGTCATCCCCAACATGAATTTCTTGGGCAGATAAATCCCTCACCCTCTAATTCTTCTAGCTATGTCTTGAGCACTTTAAGCTCTTCCGGTTCCATTCTATATGGAAAAATAAAAATCAGACCATCTCCAAGCATCATCTCAATTGTGAAATCAATATATCTCTTAAAAAAAAACCTTGATAAGTCATCAGGAAATACATTCTAGAACCGATCCACTATATGGGTAAATAATTCTCGTTCTAATCACCCATCGTTAAGCACAAGACATGCCAATTGGGTTTTGAATTCATCTAACCACTAATGAACTGGCCCTGCACAACCTGCCTAGAAATCCCATTCCCCACGATGAAAATAAGTGTCACCCAAAAGGGACTTAAATTTTACCCTCTACTGGTAACCGTTGATGTCGAATAGATACATCACCAAACATTCCAACCCAAAAATTAGGTCATTCCCTAAAATCTCAAGGAAAAACATGCCCTACAAGAAGCGGTAACCACCAACCTTGAGAGAGAAATCCCTATATAGTTGGATATTTTTTACTTGAATCCAAAACTATGTGTCAAAAAATATAACCACACTCACATGTTACACTACTAGACCCAAAGAATTAAAAAAACAAGAAGATATAAATGAATGTGAGGATATTGTGTACAGTAAAATACTACAAAGCATCAAATATACAATAATCATACCTCAAACAATCAATGGGCCTACCTATCCACTACTAGGTGTGGGATGAAATGAATGAAGCTGTCTTGCCCCTCTACCTTGGGTTATAGTCTAAGATCCTTGTGTTTCACTAAATTGTTGATATATATGATTTTTTAACTAAAGTAACATCCCCCACCTCAACCATCACAACTATCCAAAATCCAACTACCTGACTGATACGAGGTATCTTACCACCTACTAGTTCTTTTGACTAGCCTAGATCCTCAACCAATACCTCCCTACTATGGTTTATTTCAAAAAATCTACATATTAGCCATTCTATTACATTTCCGACAATCTACTTGTGTTTAAGGACTCTAACCTCACATGTGGCCCAACCTTCCACAATCATAGTTGACAACTGAGCTACTCCCCTGGGAGATAGTTCATCTTCCCTAAATAATTTTTCCACTATTACTCTGGTGGAAAATCTAACAATATAACTTCATATTTTTGAAATATGGACTACTAGATCTCCCAGAATCCACAATTTTTTCACCACAAAGTTATTTCTTTAGGTTCCCCTTAGAAATGTTATCCCGATCGACCACCTCTATAAACCTCTTCAAGAAAAATACATTCACCAGGGAATTGATCACACATCTAATCCTATCATGAATGAGAATATGCATAATCAACTCATATCTTTACAATTTTGGAGAAAAATTCTATAGATATGTGAAGTGTATAGAATAACCCATCAGTGTATTTTTCTTTGATTCAAGAATATAAAATCCTTAACCTTCACATACCTCAAGGTATCTATATAAAATTTTCCTAGGAACGTTACATAGATGTAATTTTATTCCATTCCATATGTATACTCATCCTAAGTGAATATTTACCACCAAATATTCATTAATACTTATAAAAAATAATTATTTGGCTTAACTATGTTTTGGATGGGGTCTCTAAATGATCCATAATCATTTAGATGGAATTAATCAAGAACCCCACCACCTTAGGTCTACCCTGTCCAGCAAAAATTAGATGGTACTATAGCTGTAACTCTCTTATAAATTTGAACATGATTGGTAATTCCTAGACTAGGTCTCACTCCATAAAATAGATAAAACTAAAAAGGTTATCGTGGAAATTATCCTCCCCTATTACCTAGAACCAATAGGGTTTTTTGGTCCACTACTAGAGGATAATTCTCGATGATACCCTCTTTTATGCCAACTAATAGAGGTCATCATGGTGGAATATCTCTACAATTCCAAACATATTTCTAAAAAAACATAATTATTCCGTAATTTAATAACAAAGAGGGCTCACTAGTATCCACAAACAACCAAATTCTCTTTCACTATCCCAATAAACCTACCCCTAACCCACACCATTTCATAAACACCCCTATCCAAGTCCATTTCATACAAGGTGTAACCAAATCTCGATTTTCTTTTTGTTAATTTACCATAATCATCTTTCAATAAATATATTTACAATCACAATATTTTTATTATAAACATTTATCATTTAAAATTCTAATAGACGAATGATTCATTTATAACTTCCATACCATACCGTAACCCATTTTCCTTTTATACATAGCATGAGGAATGTCACATGTATCCAAAAATAACTATAATGATGCTTGCATATACGACCTCCTGTCATATCGGGTCAAAAATGAAATATAAAAAATTTAATAACATCACATTACAAGTGCATCACTCAATGTGAAATAACATCCAACACCAACATGAAACATCAATCACATCAATCCCACACTGGGTACTTAGGTTTTCCTCTGTACATGGGTTAGTTACTCCCATGTATGAGATCATTTCCAAGTCCTCAAACATCCTAATATCCCACCTACCTCCCCCAAGTAAAATAAATAATAGAAACATACTTCTCTAATACCACTTTTTAATGCCCCGATCTAGAAGACACTAAATTGTGTCCAGAGCTGGTTGTCTACATGACCTCGTGAATGAGTCCCCATATTTCGGAGGCTACTAACAAGTATTGAAGGTCTAATGAAACATATGGTTTGACCATAACCTCTTTATCAGAGTAATCCATTGTTGGTAAAATATGAAATAGACCAATATACATAAATGATAATCATGCATTACCAAAACGACCTCCCAAAATTGGGTACATTCCCACATCTAAAAGTAACCATGCCATGTCATGTCATAAAATTTCAAGTAAAAATAAAATAAAAAATAAATACATGCTAATGATTTCAAAAAATGGGTTCCAATACTGAGTTCAGTTCCCTCAACCATGCACATCCCTGATCCCAAATCAAATCTCTAGCATATGGAATTTTCTCTTATCCTAACCTTCATCAAGGATGCATACTCGGTTACCCAATGGTGGCCTATTAGGGTGTGAGTACAACTAAGTATACCTCCACCAACAATGTCTACAAAATGTCTAGTCTAATAAAGCGTATGAAAAAGTAAATGTAATAAGGAAATAACAAAATAAAACAAGTTACATAATTTAAATTTTACTAGATTAATTAATTTAATTCCCTTATTCCATGTTTTATCCATTTTCATCATACCTTATTAGAACATTATGGTCATATGAGCCATGTGTTAAAAGTGTCCCAAGTCAAAAAACATGGATCATTAGTCCATGAATCAAAAAAGGATTCAGAATACCATGTCTGACCATCCCAACCATGATATGGAATTTCGTGTCTATACCCTTGGGTTCTGGAGCATTATCCCTTTCCCTGAATAACTACTATGCATAAGGGCACCAGGAGCATCATTTTGGCCCACCCATGGTAGTGGATATTCAGTCCAACATCCCTCTACCATATATCACAATCATATAGGATCACCATCATTAACCATTTCATTAAGGAAAACAATAAGGGTGTATGATTTCTATTTATTTATGTTTCCATGCTTTACAACCATCATATTATGAATTCCCAATATAATCCTATTTCACCATTTAACTCCTTACAACCACTTATTCCCTTTTTCCAATGAAATTTAACCATGATGTCAAGACTCATTAACCAAGAATTATATCCATTAATTTACCCATTATCAATTAATTAAATCTTAAAATTAATACAAACCCCTCATTTTTCCATGTTACTAGGTTTATCACATTTACCATTGGTTTAATATCATAATACACACAATTTATAATTCAATATCATAATATTTCACATTCAATGGATTTTTACACCCCATGGGTATCCATAGGCCTAATTTACCAATCCTCAAAAGATACCATAGGGATCAGTAGGGTTCCAATTCACCATTAAATTAACCAAATTACCATCTATTACCATGAATGAAAATGGAAAGAAAAACTATACCACTACAAAAACACATACACATTCAATTTGAGCATCAAGATTATTGGATAAAACTTATAGACCACCCATCTAAAGGTTTTTGATGGATGCTCACTTAACCTTGGACTTTGATTCAAACTCAAAAAACCATTCAATCCCAAACCTAGAAATCAACTAAAAAAGATGGATTTATAGATTGAGAAAGAGAATAATAACTACATGATCCCCTAACAATAAAATAGAATGATGTTGAGTGTTAGACCCAACCAAGTTTTTGATCTTTACCCAAATTCACTCTAAACAAATTAGAATTGAGGGAAAGTAATCTCTTGGAAGATTGGGAGGGTTTGGTTCATCACTATAACCATTTTAGGGTGATATTTAATGAAATTAATGTGATAAACCTTAAATATTGAGAGGGAAACTGAAAATATACCCCCTTTAACGAGGCACATGGGTTGGATGCATGGATTGCCAACACAATCACCAACCATTTTCCACCCTCAGTCCATAGGGGAACTAGGTTGCACGGTCTCCTGTGAGCCTTCATGGTTGGAAAAACTATACAGTGGATGTGATAAATGGATTTATCCAATTTCACATGGGTTTTAGGCTCATTGCTAAATGGTTTTTCAAATGTGTACCCTCCCCAACTGGATGCACAATTAAGGTGCACAATTACTACTAATGGTGTGCCAACCATGTGCCTCACCTATTATAGGCTCTTATATAACATTTTTTTCCCTAAAACCCTATAATATGTTGGTTCATCCTTATATTCCCGAGAACCATCTCACTAAATATAATGGGGGGAGTTTAAAAAAATTTGAAACAACAACATACCTCAAAAGAAGTGAAGGATCTTAAAATTTCTATCTTCTTAGATCTATCCAATGGATATAACCAGATCATCAAGCACTATTTATTGAAACTTTTCTTATGATTCTAATTTATCTTCATGAAATTCTTACCTTTAGCTGAATCTTCTTTAAATTCCTTCATTTTTTGATAATTATTACTTTTTTTACTATTTCCAATATCTTTTTATAGTTTACTCATGTAAACCACGTCTTGTTTACCCTAATCTCTATATCTTCCACATACCTCCTCTATGCATTTAAATTTATTTATAGTGGGCATATTTTTTATAGACTGGTTCACTTCTTTCTTTCCTTGATATTTTCCCCATGTTTCTCACTAAATCTCCCCCATGGTTCTTGGTCAAAACATGGATATATTTGTCTTTGAGACCCATAATGTCTATTATAATAGATCTATGTTTATAATTAATAATACCATTATTTACATGATATTTGGAATCATTCATCTCACCATAATTAGAATATTCTCCATTAACTTACACTTATTTACTAAATTCTTTCAATCCTTGTTTAACATATAATGAACTATGACATATATGGATAGTTTTTTTAAACACTTCCTTTTCTAGCTATATTTTTATTCAGATTAGATTTAAACTAATTCTACTTGAACTTATTAATATTGAAAAGTTCATTCTTGTTGAGATTTTCCATTTATTCAATTGCCTCCATTTTTATCCATAAGTAATTTTTTCTATTCTTTTATCTACTTTGTAATATCCTCAACAAATGTTCCCAAATTATACTTCATTTTTCATTCCAGTTCAGTTCTCCCCTCACCATAATAATCACTACTTGATAAATAAAAATATTATTTAATCCTAGAAAAGAAATTAACCTCATCATATAAAAAGTTACAAGATATTCGATCACCTTTTATATTCTTACTCATCAAACTTCTTTTCTTTAAAATGGAATGTTACTTATTATTCTTATCATTTTTTCTATTTTTGAACCACCTCATTATCCTAATCAAATTTAGATTCTTCAAAATTCGTTTTCTGAATTTTTTTTAAGGAAAAAAAATATTATTAAAGTCATATTAACCTTCATCATCTTCAGAATTCCTAAATTCAAAAAATCATTCTTTAATTTTTAATTTTATCCTTACATCAAAGGTAATTTATTCCTTTTAATTTTTATTGAATGTTTTAATTGTTCTCATATCATAGGATATGAGTGTGTTGTGTAACTTATCTAGTGTGAAATCCTCTCTTTATCCTAGGGTTTAATTTTTAGAATTTTAATGACCAATAAAATTACTCATCAATTTTTAAAAATGATAATATCTTCTATATTCTCTCCAAAACCCTAGATTTCTCTTAAAATATCATTGACCTTTGAAAATTAGTCATAAATGTTCTCATCATCGTCTATCACTATGTATTTAAATTCAAACCTCTAGACTTATAAATTTTCGCCATGAACATATGATTACCTTCATAACAACTTTTTAATTTTCAAAATATAACATAATTTTTCCCTTATCAGCTTCAATCACTGAATCACCACTAGAAAAATTAGGAAAACCAAATTTTGTTTCATGTATCACCTTTAGGTTGAGTGAGAGGATATAAGGTAGCATCATATAACTCCAACTGATATTTTCCCCATCTAATGTTTGAACACCTAATCTATTGACTAATTTATGATTCTTTATATCTAATAAATTTATCATGGATATTTTGAGGAATATTAGGCTCTGATACAAATTGATGTTACCAGATCTCAATGGATTACTGAGATAAGGAGTTGGTGAATTAGTGATCCCCTATGTTTATGAGTTATTTATTTTAAACCCAAAGTCTTAATACTAATAAAGTTATCCTTAAAATCACTCTTATCTAAATGACTCACCCTATGTGTAGTAAAAGAAGATAGATGGTAGCACACTATTTTTAAAGGGATGGTATAAAACCTAGCCATTTCCATACGGGTTAGACACCCCAACATAGAATATATAATATAGAAAAAACTGATTATAGCTAGGTGGACACCCAACTTACAATTATTAATAAATTTGTTATACAACCCAATTACACACCTTATATGATTGGTTAGATTATCCAATATTAAGCCTATAGTGACTGGTTAGAATCCCCAGTCATAGGCTCCTTCTTTTAAATTGATACAATGATATAAATATCTTTTATTCAGATAGTCTTTCACTATAATAAGACTGGGCCACCTTCACTTCTGTAATTTTCTTCAAGATCTTAAATAGTTTGAACATGATTGTTATTCTTAAGACTCCAAATATATTATATAGAATATATTTCATCTTTTAATAAATTTAATACTTTATTGAAACTGGTTTTTTTAAAAACTCTTAGATTTAGGATATTATCTCCCACTGATAATGGAAATTATTGGAGTCTACAAATTCTCATAATTTTCTCAAATATCAAACATGATTTTTCATCATAGAAAAAAATAATATTAATTTATCATATGTATATAGTTATTAAAATATTACAAAACCAAAATAGAATAATTAAAATTATTTGGGCTAAATCCTAGAAGATTCAGATTAAGTATCTCGTGATTTCTTTATCCTAACTTCTTGTCACATCAAGAATTTATTTATATTTCAATTCAATCAGATGAATCTGAAATTATTTCCTCTTTAAATATCATCATAAATATAAGAAAAGCTTGGGAATTCTGCATTATGTTTATTCATGAGGTTAGAAATATACTATTCTTCATTTAACTCACAAAACACATGATATTATTATTCTTCTGATCATATCACTCCAGTCATGCAATAATTCCTCATTAATATTTGTGCATGGTTGGAATGAATTGCATTAATCAAACCTATAGAATCCTCATTACTTTTATTGAAGAATGAAAATATAAATATGGAATATGAATTAATAAATATCATGTTTATTCTTCTAAATGGGTTTATATTCATTCAAGGGACACTACATTAATATATAAATATTCCCATCTCACCTAAGAATCTATCTAGTTTTCATATCATCTAGATATGCTTTGGATGTAGCCTCTCAAGTAATTGAAATTCACATGGCAGTATATTTTCATGATAATCACATGCATGAATTTCTCACATAGAATCATCTTTGAACACAAGTTCAAACATGGCATGATTATATGGCATGGCTGGATCAGGGGAATGAAAAATACCAATATAATAAATCTTTATCTCTATCTTTTCTTCAGTGCACTTGAATAGCTCACTAGATCCCACATGTTTATTATACCTTTTATCATTATATGATATAATATTTTAAATAATCATTATATACTTAATTTTTATATTTAAACTTTAAAGAAAAATTTAATTTACATCAACATAATTTGTTCACGATAGATTGATCTACCAGGAAACTCACAGTCATTCAATTTTCTCTATATGGAAGCTTGTTAAAATGAACAGTCAATATTTTCTAACAATTTGTAACTTAACCCATTCAATCATTCACACCACTTTAATGTGAAGTCACTTATACCTTCATGTTTTCACTTTGTCCCTTCATGTATTCAATCTATTCCAACATTCGGTCGCTCAACCCTTTATGCGGCCACTCAACCCTTCATGCGATCGATCCATTTACAATGTGTGGTATCTCGAACCTTCATACCATTAATCAATTCATAATGTGTGTTATATCTATTATAAGTAATATTATTGACCAAATATAGTCATGTAGTCAAACTCTCCAAGCTTGGTCGATCAAAAGTAAGTTATGAGGTCAATCATTTCATGCATAGTTCACGTTGATACCTTTATGAAGGTATCAAATTTATCTAAAAAATGACTTTATAAAAAACTTCTCAAATATCTAATTCTCAATTTCAAGTCATTCCAAATTTAATGAAATGATGTATAAAATGTTCCTTCATCCACTAAATTTTTTATGTATTCCTTAAATATTGGTTTCCATAACCATCAAATATAAAAGGAGAATTGATCAACCATGATAGCCAATACCATTTTATAAATCAATAAAAATCCTATAAGAATCATCATCACCTCATATTCACTCACCAAACACATATCTTCTCATAAAAAAATAAAACAATTACTTGGGATCAACACTCATTATATTATTATTCTTATTGCCCTGTAAAAAGTATTCAATTTATCATCAGTATTTTCCTAGGTGCACTTCACCACACACACTCCTCATCAAAATTTTACTCTCTCATCAACAAAGTACCCAATTATTTTCTATCCTCTAAACATTCAAGAAATACCCCTATTCTATTAGTATAATATATTAGAAAATGTTTTGTTTTAGTATGAATTTGAATTTAAAATTGAAATTCAAATTACTTTCTTAATTACTTATAAACTTATTCTTATTCATATCATACTAATTCTTCAGTCATAGGAACTATATTTGTTTACTATAGTATTATTAATAACATGAATACATTCACCATGAAGTGACAAGTTTTATCTAATAACTTCTTCTACCATCTAGAGTGTGACATATTACTTTATGGTGTGGGCTATTTCTACTTTTCTCTAGGTATATATTTCTTGATATAAGGTTTTTCTTCATAAAAAACTCTTCAAAATTCATTAGAATATCATGAAGCATAATTCTCAAGGATTCTCATAATTATATGAATTATTTTGAATTAAATTTCCATGTACTACATCATGAAATTTGAAACATCATCAAACCAAGAAAAAATTCTCCACTAATAGAATTATGAATTCCCTTCATGATATTTAACCTAAAAACGAATAGAATTACCATTATAATATCTAAAATACTTAAGAATTCACTTTAACATAGGTAAATTATTATTCTAAAATCCCTGTTAAAGTTTTCAATCCATTTATTTGAAACATCATCTTAGTTTTCAATTAAATTTAAGAAACCTGTATATTTGACTATATCTAAAACTATTAAGAAACACTAGAATAAACCTTACATATATAGATAAAAATTAAAATTAATCATAAATATCAATAAAATAACCCTTACATATTTACTCTAACTTGGAGTGACCTTAATGTATCAGTAATGTGATCTTTATATATTAGTGTTATGCACAAAGGACTTACCCATATTTTTTTATCTACTAAGAGGTAATCTCACACATCATCAAAGTTACTGTTATGTATTATAGAATTTACAAAATTTCAACCTATCTATTAATAATTTACTTTATAAATATAGTTAAAATACTCTTACCTTGATGATGTCCATTGAAGGGATTTGTAAATACTCTAGTTCCTAGAAAAATGAACCTTACATATAAGGGAATTTGCATATTTTGTCATTAAATATTATCAAAGACCAAAGACATCTAGATTGAATATAATCAACTCCAAACCACATTAAACACCTTTAAATTATCCAAGAAAAATTCACCTCATATAATAAACTTGATTTAATGTGAATTAGTATATGAATTATTTATTAAAAATAAAATATAACAAAAAAATAATCTACTCCATAAATTAGTAAATTCATATTCTCTAGAAAATTACCCTATGATAGGGGATGCATCATCAATTAATAATTTTAGAAAATATCTTGTGGATTTTAGTAGTCCCCCAAGGAAATAAAAATATCAACATATCAACTTATTCTTTATGGTCTCCAAAGTATCCTGAAAATATATCTTGGTCTCAATAGAAATTATATAAGAATTTATAATTTTGAATATATTTATAATGTATAAAATAAAATATTCTAACAATTATTTGATTTTGTGATAGGTGAAAGTGTAATCAATTATTTCTAATAAGTAATCATATTGTTATAAATCATTATAGTAAAAATAAATATAAAAAAGAATAAATTTTATTTTAATGAAAATACATATGAAAAAATTAATTGATTAACTAGATTATAATGATTTATTATTGGTGATAATTAATATGATTACTATTTCATAAAATTAAATGAATGTGACACATATAAATATTTGATTGATACCCATCTTTTTATTTATTTTTGTGTTAAATATGAATACTGTTGAACTAAATTGGACCAATATGAATAGAAAATATATGGTTACCAATTATATTATTATAGATTATATGTGTGGATTTAAATATTTCATTAGTATTTCATTATACCATAGAAATAACTCGACTTAAATCCCTTTTTTATGTTTAAAATATTGTTTTTAATGATAAGTTTTTCAAGATGAGTTAGAAGAAAGTGTGATCTGTAACAAAATATATCAAAGTTATAAATTTTGTACTAAACATGGAGAATGGTTGAATATACGTAGTTACTGAGATAATTTTATGGTTTATAGATCTCTTGATAAGATCACAATTTTAAATGATGATTGAGATCATATTTAAGTAATGATAATGGTGGTTTAAGATGACCATCATTATTTTTTGGAGCTATTTGGGAAGTAAAAAGTTTTGAAAAAATGATTGTATATACTAGTTGTATTACATATACAATATTTTAAATCATTATAAAGCTATAAAATTTAATACAAATAAATATTTAGAGTAACACTAGCTTTAAATAACTACTTTCTCTCTTTAAGGATGTGCTACTAAGAGATTATAAACATACTTACCAAAAATTTGATTTTAAATGAGTTTTATATTGAATGGGTATGACTTATAAAAGAATAAATTCATGTATAAATGAATATTTTTTTTACATGGTCCATGAATCAGATAAAATAGTACATAAGTGTGGTGAATCTTTATATAATAAAGATTAATCATGTCCATCAAACTTCATGAAGTAATTTGAAATTATTACATAGTTTTTATTATAAAATTAAAGTGAGGAGTATACAAGTTAATTGATCTATCTATGGGTACAATAATTTAAAATGTTAAAATTTGTCACCTATTAAAATATCATCAATGAAATAAAATTGATCACAAGTACCCAAAATTTGGATAAGATCTGAGAAACCTCTTTCTTTCACTACATATATATGGTATGAATCCTTTTGGTAGATAGAGTAATAACTCATAGTAAATGGATAGTTAGATAGATAAGATATAACTTTCCACCATGGCTATGTATAAAGAACAAGTATAATATGTTATATCTACTTATAATGAGGCCAAAAAATTTGGTAAAATATAGATGTTTATTGGGATCCATTGATCGAAGATCGAAAATTGATATTGGGTTTGGGTTTTAGGTTATAGTATTCCCATAGAAATGAATATTTCATGATGATATCCATGATTTTTATAATATTAAATTCATTTATTACTTATGGAAATATTTTTGGATATATCATTAAGGGGATGTTGGGGTGTCCCATTTGTGAATATGGTATACACTCAGTTAATTTAAAACATTCCATGATGATATTGTTTTGAAAAAATTAAAATTTTACCCTAATTATATAAATATAGATAAAGGAACATGTCATTCGATGAGAATTAAAAATAAGGGACAAAAAATTCTCCATCATAATGTGATGAATAGTTTGATAAAGAAATTGATATTGACCCTATTTTTGGTAAACCCTTTTCAAAAACCCTTACAATAAAGTAAGAAAAGTTATCATTTATTTTTAAAATTACCATATTTGAAGTGTATTTACATCATAAATTTACTTGATGTCATACATGTAGAAAAAAATATATGTGATAGTGTAATTGGAACATTGTTAAATTCACTGGATAAAAAAAATATAGAATTAAGGATAGGTTAGTGAAGAATGATATGATATAAGTGAATTTTTGGTACCAATAAAGGTTAAATGATATAATTTTCTTCCCCCAGTATATTGTAACCTTTATAAGTAAGTGGGATTTACATTTCTCGACATCCTAAATTGTATAAAGGTTTTTGAGAAGTATTATCCAAATTACAATAATATATTTTCAATGACTAGTTTTATGTTAAAGGGTATAAAATCACACGACTTCATGTTTTTACATAATATTTAATGCACATATAATTATGTTTCATTCCATAAATGTTTTATCAAAAAAATTAACCAAGATTGTCTTCATTTTCAAAACTATATGTCATAAAGTTAATGATCCAATGAAGTTTATAACTATGGAAAATTAATTTTTTTTATATTATGTAAACTAGTTCTTTTCTTACCATCATCATTCGGTTATATAATGGCTCACTTGGTTAGAGATATCAGACAATGTGACATATTACATTATATATGGATGGAATCTATTAAATAATATTTGAGGAATTTGAAAGATAATATAAAAATATAATTTAGTTATAAATATATTTTATAGAGAGATTTATATTTTAAGAAGATGTTGTATTCTATATTTACTACCTCCCTAATGTTGAAAATAATGGTCTCCTAAAATATAATCATAATGTGTGCCTTGGGAGGGAAGGAATTTTTTGAAGATGTGTTGTTAAAATCACCACCATTGAGTGAGATTAGGATCAAATATATTTTTTTTATAATAATATTGTGGTTTCTATATATGTGAATATGAATAAGGTAATTATTAAGTATTTAAATTCATCAAGGGATGAATGATGGGTATCAAATACATATAATAAATTGTTTAAAAAACTATATCAAGACAATATTTTCAAATAGTTATTTTAAAATATGAAATCAAATTTTGAATAAATTTAATAGATGTCTAGATAAGAAATTATACACATTTTATATTACAATGGTTATATAATTAAAAGTTATACATTCTATACAAAGGAATATAATGAACATATCACAATGGATAATATTTTATTTACTCTAATATAGTAAGTGACACATGTGTCCAATGCTAAGGATAAAAACCCAATTTATGAAATATATTATACACAATAATCATGTAAAAATTATGGGAGTTGGATTATACAACATTCTAGGTGTTAATGTTTTTATAAAAATTATTTTATGATAAGAGTTTCGTTAAAATTGATTTATTGGGATTTTTAAAGGTGGATTTTAGTAAGAAAGGGTACAAGATTATCACGACCCAACCCTACCCGGGCTCGAGCCATAACTACCCCAAGCCCGCCTCCATAGGCTTGGGGTTGGCGACCAGCGCCGAAGGAACAAAAACTCGGGGAGGCCTTTTACTAAGTACCTGTACACACACACGCAACACACTCAATGAAAAAGTGCAGAGTAAAAGATAAGACAAGAAGAGTAAAGTGCAACTGCTATATATAAACCACCAAAAGTGCATCGACCTCTAATCATTACAAAGCAAGTGCTGAAAGTAAACCAAAAAGAAAAGGGAAAAAACATGCACCCAACCAAAAAAGTGCCACAACCCGGCAACATGTGAACAAAAAGCAAACAACTGGAAGGGTCCCCCACCTGGAACCCGACTCCGACCACCACACGTGGTCCAAGCTCCCGAACTCCTATGCTCTGCTGAAGTCACGACCAACCTGTCCGTCATCTGCAAGGGAACACCAAGTGCGGGAAAATCCCAAGCAGGGGTGAGTATAAAAATACTCAGTAGGATACCACGAAGGATCGAGGGAGAAAAAAAGGAGGTATCGAAGGGTGAGCAGTAGATCGAACATGGGAAAGTAAAGGAATACAATAAGGAATGCAGTCAAGAGTACAGCAGCAGAGAGTCCACCTCACCCCAACAAGAGGAAGGTAGTAGACTCGTCCAAACACAAGGAGCTGGAAACGGTGAGAAGTTGAAATTCTCGTTGAGTCTTAGCTACCTATAGCAGGAGAGTAGACTTGTCCAACCACAAGAAACTAGACACGGAAAGCATGTGGAATACCCCGTGCTTCTTCACCTCTCCTGGAAGGAGAGTAACCAAAACCCAAAGAGTGGGTACCAGAACAAGGTATATACACATCCATATGCTCAATCAAGAAGCCTGAACAAGATCTCAAGGGGATCTCCATCCCATAGCTCAACCCAAGAAAGTGAGTAGCCAATAGTCCTAGAAGTAAACACCATCAATTCCTAGCATCCCACATGTCTGCCCCGAACTGCAAGTCAAGGGATCAAATCACCGCACCTTGACACTATCCACTTTGGGCGGCACTGACTCGCCCGCACGGTTTTAGGTCCCATCACAAGGATGCATTTCAATGGGGAAAGCGCCCCTCGTACTTCATAGTTCTGGGGAAACGTCAAGCCACACCTCGTTACTGCCCCACAGTCGAGAGGTCACCTCAAAGTCGACAGGAAATCCCCTGCTCATCCCCGCTGGAGGGTGATCCCTGGAAGTCGACGGGTTCCCATTGGAGGGAGACCCGACAAGAGTCGACGGGTGCCACACTGCCCAGTCTCATAATAGGGTAATCCACTGGAGGGAGACCTGGCTAAAGTCGTTGACGAGTCCCAATGCCCAGTCCCGTAAAAGGGTACTCCACTAGAGGGAGGCTCGGAACCGTCATCGGAGACCACTTTCCAGCCCAACTGGAGGTAAAACCGGCATTGGGGACCTCTTCCTAGCCCAGCTGGTGGTAAAACCGGCATCGAGGACCACTTCCCAGCCCTGTTGGAGGTAAACCAAGAACCACTCTGGCCATCCCAGCTGGATGGTACTGCTCGATGAACACCGTTGTACTGGACATCCCTGCTGGATGGTAACCCACTGGCCATCCCTACTGGATGGTACAATTAGCGAGCCCTGCTCGAAACAACCTCAGCCCTGCTGGAAACAACCTCAACCCTACTGGAAACAACCTCCTAGGTATAGGATCAGTGCTCGCGTAAAGTGTTGGTCACACCGAATCCACAAGAACTCTACCAGGGAACACGAAGTGACAGGAGAAACTCCCCTGGCCCCTCAGTGTGATCACGCTCCAATCCGATGAGTCACTGTCGAAGCGGACTGAGACAACTCATCCAATAAAGTGAGAAAACACCCCCACTATACGAGCACACGTAGTCGTAAATGGTGCCGCAGTCTGGTGAAAAGGGCATGGTACTAAAACCCTTCACAGCTGAAGAAACATAGGAACCAAACCATCTCTGCTGGACAAACGAGAACAGAACCAGGGGGAAACTCAACCCTGTTGGTCAGCAAACGAGAACAGAACCAGGGGAAAACTCAACCCTACTGGTCAACAAATGAGAACGAAACCAGGGGAAAACTCAACCCTGTTGGTCAACAAACTACAACAGAGGAACCCTCTAGTCACGAGAGGTCAAAATTATGTAAAGAAGAACACGACATGCACTTGGGGCCCACACGAAGTTTGACCCCAAGTCAAGCCCAACCAAGTGCAGAAATATTCTCCAATCCCAACATCCACATGTACCTCCCAATGTTCCCGTATACTCCCACAGTATACCACATCTCCAGCCCAAAGGCCAACGCGCACACGGAACCCAACATCATCACGAAGGCGCAATGTAACAACTCATACTTTCCACCTCAACGGCTGAGACACAACCAACCGCATCTCTTTAAACACCAACCACACTCTACCAGGAGTGAACGCAATCACATGCCAAGGGTCCACTACAACCATGTTAGAAGAACTTCCACCGACACACCTTTCATGATTCCATATTTAATAAGATCGCATAAGAGGCTCCACTCGCCTGAATAGATTACACCATTGTAATCCTCACGGAAAAACACGCGAGATAGACTACTTACTTACCTTAAACGGATATCTAACGGAAAAGTCACCGATACTGCCTTACACCCAAACAACGTCCCGTGATCCCAAGCCTCTACCCCGAAAACAGTCGGGCACGTCACACCATTGTGATCCCCTCTGGAAAACACGTCAAAAGGACTTCTCACTTGAGTGGAATGGATATCCGGAGAAAAATATGCATTCTGGCGCACTGTACACGAGCGGTGCTATGTGGGACCTGCATCCCGGCCCCGAAGCACAACGAATGGATCACACCATTGCGATCCTCTCAAAAAAAGTACACAAGTTTGACTATTCACTTGCCCAAAAAGGAAACCTGATGATAAATATGGAAATCACCGTTAACTCCCAAAATGTACCTCACAGGGCCCGCACCAGCATGCATAATTAAAGCGGGCGGATTGCGCCATTGCAATGCCCTCAGAAAAAACACCCAAAAACGACTTCTCGCACGCCCCGAACGAACGAACGAAGAGGAAGTCGCTAAACACTGCTCGCAGATCAACAGACGGGCCGTGGGGCCCATGCCTAATCTTCGGTTCTAACACCTAAAACCACATTGGAAAACTCCGGCTCGACTCCAGGGTCCCAACGCCACTGACGGTTCTCAAATCAGATATCGGATGTGTCCGCGCCGTCCAAAACAAGATCCCCCGGAAAAATGTCGATTCACTTAAGGACGCGTCGCGCCTCCGAGGCCCCTCGTTTTGGGAATTAGAAATTCCCAAAAACATCTCAAAAATTCTTCCTTAATGTCTTGAGTACACTTCCGCAGACGACATGCAAAACAGATGCCCGTAGCGGAAAATACGGGCGTCCGAAAACTGAGGGGGCAAAGCCCCTTTGGCTGGACCCGCTTGGATCGGCCGGTCCACCCGGCCTGGACCGGCTGGCCCGGCGCTGAGCCGCGGTCCACTGCCGATCAATCCTCGTGGGGTCCATCATCCCTCCGAGCGAACACCCGCGTCTCGCGGGTCTTGTCCATGCGCGGGGGTCACGCGCTGCGACCCCACGGTCGCCACGCCCCGGCGGCTCGGCCTCGCCGCCTGGAGCCGCCGCCTAGCACGGCCGGATCCGCCTTGCGCCGATGCCCCATTGAAGCCCGATCGCACCGACGCCTAATGCCCCTATGCCCCGCCTCACCCGCAGCACCGTCCAACCGAATCCGCCTCCACCTGCCGCCGTCCCGGATTGCCGAAAGCCTGCCGGACCACCGCGGAACCGCCAGAATAACTTCAAACACCCACATTCTTCGCCGATCCGCTGTGAACGCCTGAAAACTCGGAATTTAAATCAGAAAAGTGCGTCAGAAATATCATAAATATTAATACACATACATGGGATTTTATTGCAAATTCTATGGCAAATAGATGCTAGAAAACGAGTTCAAAGGTAAATGCGGAATTAAAAACGCAACGTAACCTCCTACTTGTTGGGGCGTTGCCCGATGCTTCACGGAGGGTACACCACCACGGAGTGGCCTTGATAGAGGAGAGGAGGAGAGGAGGAGGTTTAGAGGTTGGGGGAGGGTTTCACCAGGGGTTGCAAATGAGGGAGAGGGGAGGAGAGGAGACTTTAAATAAATAAACTCTAATTAAAACAAACTCGACCCCTGAAAACACCTGCATCCAAAACCTCTGGCACGGTCAAGATTAAGGTTCCCCTAGGTGAAACACCACCTCTCGATCACAACAAAGATCTCAGAATTTTAATCCAAGGCCCCATTCAAAAGTTATAAAACATAGCGCCCGGGGCCGCCAAATTACGAAAACGCCCCTAGTGGCATTTTCCGCAGAAGGCCCACGTTCGTGAAACTTACACCCTTCCTAGGGTAAACGGCACGTTTCAGACTCAACAGTGCCCTTGGTTTTCCAATCCGAGCCTCCGTTTAAGAGATAATTGAGTTAATCCACTAAATGAATAAATTAATTAATTGATTTATCCGTTTAACGTTCCGGTAGCGGGCGAGGGGTCCAAACGTCCCACGCCGACATGTTTTATGTCATTCCTAGGGTAAAAACCCCATTATGGACTCATACGTGCACTCAGATCTCTGATTCAAAACTCCCTTTAGGAGTTATCCTGTTTATTTTGCGTTCCCAGTGTGAACGCACTGAAAATTTAATTCTGGCCTCAGTGGAGCTCGGAATCTCATGCCGTCTGAAGGCGCTGCTTTGGAATAACATAAAGAATATTCCATAGTCTTTCGTAGAAAAAACCGGGTTCTTACATCATTCCCACCTTCATGATTTTCGTCCATGAAAAGCAAAACTAGGGGAAAACTCAGTGTACTAAGCCCGCACGTGGCTCCCCCGTACCCAGAAGAACTCACGCACAGCTCTACGCCACCGCACACAGACCAAGGGATTGACCTGTTTCACGTGAGGTCCACCCTTGCCGATGGCGTGCATAGAAGAATGCACACATCCTCTCGGGCATGTCATGCGGGAGACATCATGCACCCACTCTAGAATTTGGGGTTAGGGCAAGGCGGTAGGGAACCTCGCCATCCCTTAGCACAGTCTCAATCGGCCTGAAGGTCCTCGGGGGTGACCCACCTCCCCGACCGAACCTCTACGTCACATGTCGTGACTGGAATCGCTGCACGCACCTGGAACAAGGCTCGATGATTCCCTCCTTCAGAACATCCATATGGTGAAACACCTAAGGATATCTGGTCACGCAAGATTTCATAGTCTATGTCCCACAACCAAGGCTCTCTTACACGCTCAAAAGGTGAAGGAGTCGACACCATCGACTAGAGAAAAAGGTCCGATGCCTTTTACCTTACCAACATAGGGTTACATCGATGCCCCGCGTCACCCTGGTAACACCTCAAACAAGGAGCAGGGAGAAAAAAAGCATTCCACAGACAGATCCTAACAATTCTACTGCAAAATGTAGAAAAACCATAAAGCGTACCTCTTATCACCTCATGCTCTGTAAGATCGTAGACATCCAAAGCTCGTGGCTGTACGTGGTCCCAACTGTCAGCTCCCGGAGCCTGATGTGGACTGCCTAGTGGTGATGGGAATATCTCGTAAGTTCATCCCCCACTACCAGCTCCCCCCACTCCTCTACTAGCCCCACCTCTCTGGGTACTACTCCGATCATGGCGCTGCCTCCGTTGTGGTGGTGCACCTGCTGCCTGCCCGAAGCTCTCCGCATGCCTGGTCAGGCAGTCCTGTGCCAGGTGACCTCACTCATCTCAAGAATAACACCGACTCTCTTCGGGCTGCACTGGTGCCCTCCAGCGCCACTATGGTGTACGACCACTCCCCTGAGTCCGGTTTTCAGAAAGACACCTGAGTCGAGGTTTGCTTGCTGACGCCCACTAGCTGCGACAGATGTCTCGGCTCCAACGTGCCAGTTGCCACCACCAACTCTAGAACATGACATGAAGCTCTCTGTCATCAGCGCCTAAACTAGCACCCCTGTATATGTGGAAATTCCCAAGGGTAATATGATAGCACGAATCTCTCGGCGGAGACCTTGCTCAAAATTCCGCGCTTGGATGTTGTCGTCATGGACCAAGTCTGGGTAAAAGTGTGCACAATTTGTGAAACTAGCAGCGTACTCGGCCACCGTCATCCCTCCCTGCTGAAACTACAGGAGATCCTGAATCCGAATGGAGTGTAAGCAGTAGGAAAAAACTCCTCACGAAACAACAACTGAAAGTCACCCCACAAAAGTGAAGACTCGTCAAGAAACTGAGTCACCAGACTCCACCAAATCCAAGCTTCTCCACGAAAAAAGTTGGCTGCCAAAGCCACTCTGTGATCTGTCATCGTCTGCACAAGGCTAAAAAAGGCGAACCACTATCGCCAGCCAAACCTCTGCTGCCTGAGGGTTTGGCTCACCACTGAACCTCAGCGGTCCCTGCCGCTAGAACTCGCGGAGCGCGCTCAACCTGCACTCGAGATCAACCTACTCTACTGAAGCTGTATGCTACTCAACAGGTGGGGGTGCTGCTACCGGCCCACCCGGAGAAAGGGGATCAAATTATGGTTCATGTACTGTGGCCTCATAGCTCACAGGGTCGTCGTCACGAACCAAAGATGGTATCCTCGCTAGCTGTCTTCGCGGAGACATCCTGAATATTATCAAGGAGTGCCGCGGTTAGATGAGCATATATGTATATAACAGTAACAACAATGGGGAAATGACTCAAGAAAGATAGTCAAAGACTCAATCCTATGTGATGCACAAAACAATTTTCCCTGCAACGAGTGTCTCAGCATGACGAGTCGACAAGCGGGTTATCAGGGTCCTGGTGAATGGATACGCTGGCCGCCACACCATCACTGGACTCCCTGGCCAGAGAGCCGCTCTTGAGACCCGTTAACACTGTTTCCCTGAATTCCAACCAATTCCTTTTTAGGGATGTATGCACAACGTCCCAAGGAATGAACCACCTCTGATACCACTTTGTCACAACCCAACCCTACCTGGGCTCGATCTGCAACTACCCCAAGCCTGCCTCCATAGGCCAGGGGCTGACGACCAGCGCCGAATGCACAACAACTCGGGGAGGCCTTTTCCTAAGTACCTATACACACACACTCAATACAATCAATGGAAAAGTGTAGAGTAAAAGTTAATACAAGAAAAGTAAAGTGAAACTAATATATATAAACCACCAAAAGTGAATCGACCTCTTATCAGTACAAAGCAAGTGTTGAAAGTAAACTGAAAAGAAAATGGGAAAAAAATGCACCCAACCAGAAAAGTTCCACAACCCTACAACAGGTGAACAAAAAGTAAACAGATAGAAGGGTCCCCCACCTGGAACCCGACTCCGACCACCACATGTGGTCCAATCTCCCAAAATCCTAAGCTCCACTGAAGTCATGACCAACTTGTCCGTCATCTGCAAGGGCACACCAAGTGCGGGAAAAGCCCAAGTAGGGGTGAGTATAAAAATACTCCGTAGGATACCTCGAAGGATCGAGGGAGAAACAAAGAAGGTACTAAAGGGTGAGCAGTAGATCAAATAGGGGAAAGTAAAGGAATACAACAAGGAGTACAGTCAAGAGTATAGCAGCAGAGAGTCCAGCTCAACCCAACAAGAGGAAGGTAGTAGATTCGTCCAAACATAAGGAGCTGGAAACGGTGAGAAGATGAACTTCCCGTTGAGTCTTCGCTACCTATAGCAGGAGAGTAGACTCGTCCAACCACAAGAAGCTAGACACAGAAAGCACATGTCATACCCCGCGCGTCTTCCCCTTTCTTGGAAGGAGAGTAACCAAAACCCAAGGAGTGGGTACTGGAATAAGGTATATACACATCCATATGATCAATCAAGAAGCCCGAACAAGATTGTAAGGGGATCTCCATCCCGTAGCTCAGCCCAAGAAAGTGAGTAGCCAACAGTCCTAGAAGTAAACACCATTGATGCCTAGCATCCCTCATGTCTGCCCCGAACTGCAAGTCAAGGGCTCAAATCACCGCACCTCGACACTATCCGCTTTGGGCGGTACTAACTCTCCCACACAGTTTTAGGTCATGTCACAAGGACGCATCTCGGTGGGGAAAGTGCCCCTTATACTTCAGAGTTATGGGGAAACTTCATGCCACACCTCGTCACTGCCCCGCAGTCAAGAGGTCTCCTCAAAGTCGACAGGTGACCCCCTACTCAGCCCCGCTGGAGGGTGATCCCTGGAAGTCGATGGGTTCCCACTGGAGGGAGACCTGACAAGAGTCGTTGGGTGCCACACTGCCCAATCCCGTGATAGGGTAATCCACTGGAGGTTGACCCGACTAAAGTCGTCAAAGAGTCCCAATGCCCAGTCCTGTAAAAGGGTACTCCACTGGAGGGAGGCTCAGAACCGTCAACGGGGACCACTTCCCATCCCATCTAGAGGTAAAACTAGCATCGGAAACCACTTCCCAGCCCAGCTGGAGGTAAACCCAGCATCGGGGACCACTTCCCATCCCCTATGGAGGTAAACCCAGAACTACTCTGGCCATCCCAGCTGAATGGTACTGCTCGGTGAACACCTTTGTACTGGCCATCCCTGCTTGACGGTAACCCACTAGCCATCCCTGCTGGATGGTACAACTGGCGAGCCCTTCTTGAAACAACCTCATCCCTGCTGGAAACAACCTCAGACCTACTGGAAACAACCTCCTGGTAGAGGATCACTGCCCGCGTAAAGTGTTGGTCACACTTAATCCACAAGAACTCTACCAGGGAGCACGAAGTGACGGGAGAAACTCCTCGGGCCCCTCAGGTTGATCACACTCCAATCTAATGAGTCACTATCAAAGCGGACCGAGACAACTCATCCCGAAAAATGAGAAAACACCCCCACTGTACGAGCACATGTAGTCAAAAACGGTGTCACAGTCCGGTGAAAATGGTATGATATTGAAACCCATCACAGCTGAAGAAACAGAGGAACCAAACCATCTCTGCTGGCCAAACGAGAATAGAACTAGGGGGAAACTCAACCCTACTGGTCAGCAAACGAGAACAGAACCATGGGAAAACTCAACCCTGCTGGTCAACAAACAAGAACAGAACCAGGGGGAAAACATAACCCTGATGGTCAACAAACAAGAACATAGGAACCCTCTACGTCGTGAGAGGTCAAAAGTACGTAAAGCAGAACATGGAACACAATTGGGGCCCACACGATGTGTGACCCCAAGTCAACCACAACCAAGAGCCCAAACATTCTCAGGTACCAACATCCACATGTACCTCCCAGTGTTCTGTTATACTCCAAGAGTATACCACGTCTCCATCCCAAAGGCTAACGTGCACACGATACCCAAAATCATCGCGAAGGCATAACAAAACAACTCCAACTTGCCACCTCAACGGCTGAGGCATGACCAACCACATCTCTTTAAACACGAACCTCACTCTCCCAGGAGTGAACACAATCACACGCCAAGGGTCCGCTACAACCATGGTAGAAGAACCGCCACTGGTACACCTTTCATGCTTCCACATTTAATAAGATAGTGTAAAAGGCTCTGCTCGCTTGAACAGATTACACCATTGTAATTCTCGCGGAAAAACACGCGAGATAGAATACTTACATGCCTCTAATGGATATCTGATGGAAAATTTTCCAACACCGCCTTATGCCAGAACGGCGTCCCGTGATCCTGAGCCTTGGCCTCGAAAACAGTCGGGTGCATCACACCATTGCGATCCCCTCGGGAAAACAGGTCAAAAGGACTGCTCACTTGAGTGGAACAAATATCTGGAGAAAAAGATGCATTCCAGCTCACCAACACGAGCAGTGCTACGTGGGACCTGCATCCCGACCTAGAAGCACAACGAACGGATCACACCGTTATGATCCTCTCAAAAAAGTACACAAGTTTGACTATTCACTTGTCCAAAACGGACACCCGGTGATAAAGCTAGAAATCACCACCAACTCATGAAACAACCCTCGCGGGTCCCTCACCAGCATGCATAAATAAAGTGACCGGATTGCGCCATTGCAATTCCCTAGAAAAAACACCCAAAAATGACTACTCGCACGCCCCGAACGGACGACCGAAGAGGAAGTCGCTAAATGCTGCTCGCAGCTCAATAGACGGGCCGTGGGGCCCACACCTCATCTCTAGTTCCAATGCCCGAAACCACACTAGAAAACTTTGGCTCGACGCCAGGGTCGCAACGCCACTGACGGTGCTCAAATCGGACATCGGACGCGTCCGCACCGTCCAAAACAAGATCCCCCAGAAAAACATCAATTCACTTAAGGACGCGCCGCACCTTCGAGGCCCCTCATTTTGGGAATTAAAAATTCATGAAACCATCTCAAAAAGTACGCCTCGTCTTCTGGAGTACACTTCCATAGAGGGCATGCAAAACGGACGCCCGTAGTGGAAAATACGGGTGTCCGAAAACTGAGGGGTCAAAGCCCATTGTGCTGGACTGGCCTGGGTCGGCTGGCCCGACACTGAGCCGCTGTCGACCGCCGACCGACCCTCGTGGGGTTGGTCGTCTCGCCATGTGAAGACCTACGTCTCGCGGGTCTTGTCCCCATGTGGGGGTCGCGCGCCGCGACCCCACGGTCTCCGCTGTAACGCCCCGACCCCAGTTACCCAGAGTCGGTGCATTATTACATAACATTGGCATGATCACAAGAAAGATCAAATCTCGAAAGACTGATTGGTTTATTAGCCTTGGCAAAACTAGATATATTCATAAAGTTTTACATTACATCATAAACTGAAAAACTACTACAACAACATAGTGTCCATATTCCACACTCATGTCCCCACATACTATCCATGCAGGTCATTCATAACTTACTTCTTCACATCCTGGGAAAAATAAAACATAGAAAAGGGGTGAGCTTAAATGCCCAGTAAGGATAACAATATAGTGGAAACTTTCATAAATAAGAATAAACATTTAAGGCAATGTATAACTAAAACAAAAGCCTTTTAAACTTGAACTTCAACATAGTATGGAAAAAGTAAAATGAAATAATGCCATTTACTTATTCACATGGATATTGTACTAATCGAATAATCACATGCAATATCAATAACCACTTTCATAATGGTGGAATTCATAAAGCCAGACTATCATAACCACATAGCCAAGGACTCGTGCCAAGACTACAAATAAGATTTTTCCAAGGCCTTGTGCCAATACACTAGTTTGTCTCATGATACCTACCGATGCATCGAGGAGCTATAACGGGCTCCACCCGTCACTTACTAAGTCCAATGCATTCCCATATGAAAAGGTTTAAACATAACATAAACATTCGTATTAAAACCAGCATTCGAAATGTCAATACTTTCTTCATAAACCATGAATGGTATAAAAATAACACATCCACAATAAAAAAATATCACAAAACCTTCAATAGAATAAAAAAGTTTTGTATCATAATAAATAAACTTCAAATAAGCTTAAAATCCAACAAGGATGTTGACATAGATGAAATCAAAACCATTTTAGAGGAATATCTCTTTTCTAGAAATCATTGAAAAGTCACCCATTTATAAAGGAAGTAATTTAAAAGAGATTTTTGAATCAAAGTGTCCCATACCGCTTTGAAACTTTTGAAAAGAAATTTCATTTCAAAACATTCATGTCCATATAAATAAATCCTTAAAATCATTTTGAAAACAAGGATATTAATTAAAAAGATTTAGAAAGATAAATCTTTAAAACATTTAAAATTCTGATTTTGATAAAGAGTACCTTTCATAAATTCTTAAAATATTCATTTTGAAATAATTTAAAAGTCAAATAATTATAAAATAAAACATTTACTTTGAAAATATCTTTCTAAGCTTGTAAGGGAAGCTTTGACGATTTTATAACGGCGGTAAATAGCCGCACCCGCCGTATAAGTTAAAAAAAACATTCTTACCTTAAATTTGTCGAAGTGGTTAAAAGTGTCTTGTTTGGAAAACGACGGAAAGATTCCTTTAAAAACACATAAGGGTATAAATGACTTCAACCCATTGTCTAGTAAATAGTAAAAATGTTTTTAAATACATTTTTAAGGAACATGGATGTCGATGATAAAGATATTCCAGTAGATAATTACGTATAAACAACCACGGATAATGAAGAGATTGTGAAATAAACCCTTACCTTGAACTTTTCCTTGGTTGGGGTAGGTTACCCTCCTGTATAATGGTTAAATAATTGTTATTAAATTATACAAGAATCATATACATTAATATGATATCATATATGATCTTTTAACATTTATTTGTTAATAATATCTTAGTATTATCGTTGTTTCGGGTGTTAACTTACTCGTTTTATTTTATATGTTTTGTTACGTAAGCCATGTTTGTAATGGATAGGTTGTATATTATTCATATACAGAATGATATCAAGTCCTTAAACATCATTTTTAAATCATCAAATGATAATTATACTTGAATGGATATGATGGAGAATGAATCTCATCGCGTTCGTGGAGACGGTAGTCTGTACGTACGCACGAGCGACAATATCATTGTTTTGATATTAAAATAATATATAAATGGATGGTATATCATATATACAGAATCATTAACATGTTATATTTATTATTTACATGTGTTACACATCATTATTATACCCATCCAAATATTAATTTATTGAATAACAATTACACCACCACGTGGAGACGGTAAGCCGTACGTACGCACGTATGGTGACATGTTATTCAAAGGATGGATAGAATACTGAATATGGTTGTACCATATTTATAATAACATCATAGTATATATATGATACTGGAGTTATTATTTTATAATGGAAATAACAAAGGAAGAAGAAGTGGAAGAAGAAAGGAACTTGGAAAAGGGTGGTGAAATCATTACCTCTTCTTCGGTTTCTTCCTTTTGATTTGATCAAAAGGGCTCCTTAGTTTGTCTTTATGATCAAAATAAGGCATCTAGGTTGTATTGAGGTAAGTTGGTAGAGTATTTGGGTAGAGTTTGGCCGAACCAAAAGTCTTTTAAGGTGTGAAGAAATGAGAAGGAGGAGTGCCCTTTTATAAGAGGGGTGAGGGGCACCTTTGTAAAAGCTAGAAATATTAATTTATAATAAATTAATATTCGGTTTATAATGGCTCAAAAGTTGATTATTTAAATTTTAAGGTGGGGATAGGTCGAAAACCACTCAACCAATAGAATTTAGACAGCTTTGGGTCATTATATTAACCTTATCTTTAAGTATTAACTCTTAGTTAATTAGTTTCACTTTTACAATGTCTCTTTGTATTTTTATATAATATGGTTAATAAACTTACTATATACATCCAAGAGACCCCTAAGTGGTCTATTAATGATACACCTATCATGATATAATTCCCTTGGCCGAACCTTAGATTTTTAGGAATTTAATATCAATTAATAATATAATATTTGTTTTAAAAACTCTTTTATATCAATTTTGACACTATTCAATAGTAGATTCTTGGGAAACTCATAACAGAATGATTACTTCGAAAAAAGTTAATTAAATCAATCCTAATATGTCATATTATCCTATAAAATTCTTTTAATTCATTAAAAGTCTCAAATTATATTTATTTGGTTATTTATAATATCAATTATTTTAAATGTTCACTATTATGGTAATTACAGCATCATCATTGTGTCATAAAGAAATTAAATTATTTAATCTCTAAAAATTCTAAATAAAATATCATTATGTAGTAAGTTTTTTTATCTTTCTAATGAATATTTATAGTCAAAAATCCAACAGATATAACCCAATGTAAAATTTTTTTTTCTAAAAGATATATGCTTGTGTCATTTTTGTATTCATTTTAACTTAATTAAAATAAAGTGTCCCTATCACCTACAAGTGGCTTCATGGGGTCCCCAAATCGACCCAAATATGCCTATGGTCGAACATGTATCAACCAATAAGGTTAGGAAACGTTTTAGGGTAAGTTATTATTATTATAATATTATTTTTTAACCCTTATTTACCGGATTTACCCTTAACCATGGTAAATAAAATATTTACCGCAGTAATTATTCAAAATGTCTAAAAATAAAAGTTATCTATTTACACAATTTGAAAATCCTGATTCCAAATATGGAATCCAGTTTTCCAAATTCAAAACACAGAAGTGGAAGAAATTAATTTAAAATTAAATTCCGCTGTCAAAACAAAAAGCGTGTTTTTAAGATATAATAACTATCAAAAGTTTGATACTTGTTTATGTTCGGTTTAATTGTGAAATTATGTCCAATGAAAAACATTGTATTAAATGGTAAAAATATATTCTAAATTTACTTTAAAACCACTCAAATTCATAATTTATCACTATTAATTATTTTGATTAAAAACGTTGTTTTTAATTAAAATTTAGTAATTTTCACTATTCATCAAAATATGAAAGTTATCCAAAAATTACCAAAATTTTACCTTAGGGTAAATTAGACACTGCGAATCCAAAAATGAAGTCCATTTTGAAATATAAAATATATATAATTTCAAAAAGTAGCTATTACTATTCATAACGGCTAGTTTGATCGGTTTTGGTGTGTGTTAAAACTCGAAGTTGCGTACAACACACGCTGCTGTATTATTCAAAGGAAAGCGTACCGTGGAAGCTTGAGATGTTTTATTTTAAATTTTTGATGTCCCCATTTAGTCAAAAAGTTAAAAATATTGTATTTAAAAAGGGTTCACTATTAAAAGTTGATAAAAGTGCAATACTGAAAATGAATTTGTTCTCATAATATGGATTCTAAAATTATAAGGATTATATAAAGTCTAAAATTTAGTTAATACTATTTATAACCTCTTTTGAATGGCTTTTTTTGGTAAGTCATGGTGCGATTGAACTCAGTGTTGCGTGTAGTGCAATTTATTGAATTATTTTGAATAAATAACACACTATGAAATCTTGAGGTGTTACATTCTCCCCTCCTTCAATAAATTGCGTCCTCGCAATTTGAAATTGTTCTTCGAAAATAAAAGGTTGAAAATAGAAAATATATTTGTGGTAAAACCCACATCGGAAATTGGGTTACTATAATTTAGTCTTAATATGAGGAAAAGAGAAATGAAAGGGTCACCACCAAATTATGATCTCGATTAGGAGAACATTGGTGGAAATTAGAGATATATAATTGGAGGAAAACGTAAATATTTATAGGTAGTGATTGAGGTCATAAATCACAAACAAGTATAAAATTGAGGTCCTTAAATTCATCAATCTATGATGATTTTAAATACCATCGGTTCAACAAAACATAGGGTATTGGGATAACACATTTTTGACGTTTCAAAATATCTTAGTGGAAATCCCACACCGAAAAATGAATTAATGAGGCCTCTATTTAGAATAAAGAGTGGAAAGTATGAAGATTACCGAAAATAACACATACTAGGGTTCCATGTAGGAAAATATGGATATGGAAGATAAATCTAACCATTAATTATCTGATGGAGAGTGGTAGAGAACATGGCTATGAAAAGGCCAACAATCCCAAAGCCATAAATTAGTGATGATTTAAGGTACCATCTAGGACAACCTTTTTGTTCTAAGTTCCTTTTATTAATGTTGAGGAATTTATTTATGATATTGGCTAAGATCATAAGGAGATATAATTACTTTATAATTAGAGTTTTATCCATTAATAAATTTCTACCACAAACTCATCTTTCACTCTAAAAGATAATAGAACGTAAAAAAAATTATATTTATACTATTCGTACAGGGTTCCAAAATAAAAGAATTTATAATTTATCTACCAGATCTTTTAATAAAAACTACATTATTTAATCCAGGACATCTCGTGGGCCAGTGGTAGGTGATACACCCTTGTCGCCCTTCGGTTGCAGGTTTAAGTCTCGTGGCCTTGCCGGACGTGACGGGTTGCCGCCCGACCTCCAGGTTTTCCTTTTATGGCAATCCAAAATAATCCAAACTAGAACTATCCAAAATACATCTGTCCAAACTCACAGTCCAAAATTTATAAGGAAGGTAAACATAATGTAGATCCTTTTTACCCCGTAATAGCATATGAATACCTTCATCATGTATTCTGTTAATACACTGAAACATCCTGAATTACCATATTCCTTATTGATTACATTGATGCTCCCTTATTCCATATAGAATACTGGATATACTTCATCAATCCAAAAATGTTTTAAACCCCAACAATGATGAAATATACAAATCATTAATCAATTTCAAGGTAGTCAAGAATATCCAATATAATTTATCCAAATAAATCAGGTATTATTCCAAAATCACTACCTCGGTATCAGAACTATATTATGGTTTATCATTCTCTCAACCATATATTTTCCAAAAATTTATCCTACTATTGAGTCACTTTTCTTTGTTCCACACAATCTCAAGTCCTTAATGAAATAGTACTGCAGTACAATCCTTATATACTCCATAATTATTATAAAAAGTACATTGTTGATACAACACTCAATTGACATAATCAACATAAGAACTCTAATCATTCCTCTTCATCTGTGGTAGTATCATAACTTGATTATTATCCAATAGCATCATTTACGGCATGGTTTGATGACTGGGACATAGGTTCGCGTAGTGTCCAAACTCCTTGCAAATGAAGCATTGTACATTTGAAACCATTTTCTTACCCTTGCAGTCACGTACTTTGTGCCCTTTTCCTCCACACTTATAACAAACTCCCATTCCTTTCAGAAAAGTTCCAGGGTGTTTCTTCCCACACTTATCACATATGGGAAAATTATTCTTTTCCCTCTTCCCTTTATCCATCTTTTTCTCTTCCATCCTTTTCTTCTCTTGATTCCCTTCAAAGCCATAGGACTCAGTAAAATCTTTACTTATCTTATCAACACATGATATTATTTCTTCATATGATGATAATTCATGGGAGACTATTTCTCTTATAAATTCTGGCTTAAGACCATGAAAGATATGATACTTCTTTCTCTTTGGATTATGTGCATTGCTGGAGTTATCATTCCTTCTACTGGGAGCCATTTCTAAACAATGGCATACACTAGATTAGTTTACGAATAACAATACCTAATCCCAAACTTGTAAAAAACATAACATAAATTAAATAGTTTATGGATATAATCTATAATCATAAAAATGTCTCCTTTGAAGAAGTATATACTCATAAAACCTTAATAATGGTTTGTAAAGAAAATGATAATTATCCTAAGCATATCCCCCGGGAGTGTCATAACCAAGAGTGCAGCAAGGCCCGTTGTCGTGCACCAGTTCCCGTTCGAGTCTAGCTCAAAGCGGTGTTTTCGGGTTTTACCCCTAGGTACATCTGTGCCAGAGCCGCCTCTACCTGCTCGTATCCAGACAGGGATGTATTGATCGGAAAACTCACAAAATATCTACAATACCAAAATTCTAGGAAGTTATTCTACACTAATCCTCAAGGTCCATCTTAGGTCTATGTGCTTTAATTAGAGTTTACCTAAATCTAGTTTCCAAGGATTGTACTAAACTTCCTCTGATACCAACTGTAATGCCCCGACCCCAGTTACCTAGAGTCGGTGCATTATTACATAACATTGGCATGATCACAAGAAAGATCAAATCTCGAAAGACTGATTGGTTTAGTATCCTTGGAAACACTAGATATATTCATAAAGTTTTACATTACATCATAAAGTGAAAAACTACTACAACAACATAGTGTTCATATTCCACACTCATATCCCCACATACTATCCCTGCAAGTCATTCATAACTTACTTCTTCACATCCTGGGAAAAATAAAACATAGAAAAGGGGTGATCTCAAATGCCCAGTAAGGATAACAATATAGAGGAAACTTTCATAAATAAGAATAAACATTTAAGGCAATGTATAACTAAAACAAAATCCTTTTAAACTTGAACTTCAGTATAGTATGAAAAAAGAAAAATGAAATAATTCCATTTACTTATTCACATGGATATTCTACTAATAAAATAATCACATGAAATATCAATAACCAATTTCATAATGATGGAATGCATAATGCCAGACTATCATAACCACATAGCCAAGGCCTCATGCCGAGACGACAAATAAGATTTTTCCAAGGCCTTGTGCCAAGACACCAGTTTGTCTCATGAGACCTACCGATGCATCGAGGAGCAATAGCGGGCTCCACCCATCACTTACTAAGTCCAATGCATTCCCATATGAAAAGGTTTAAACATAACATAAACATTCGTATTAAAAATAGCATTCGAAATGTCAATACTTTCTTCATAAACCATGAATGGTATAAAAATAACACATCCACAGTAAAAAATATCACAAAACCTTCAATATAATAAAAAAGTTTTGTATCATAATAAATCAACTTCAAATAAGCTTAAAATACAACAAGGATGTTGACATAGATGAAATCAAAACCATTTGAGAGGAATATCTCTTTTCTCGAAATCATTGAAAAGTCACCCATTTATAAAGGAAGTAATTTAAAAGAGATTTTTGAATCAAAGTGTCCCATACCGCTTTGAAACTTTTGAAACGAAATGTCATTTCAAAACATTCATGTCCATATAAATAAATCCTTAAAATCATTTTGAAAACAAGGATATTAATTAAAAAGATTTAGAAAGATAAATCTTTAAAACATTTAAAATTCTGATTTTGATAAAGAGTACCTTTCATAAATTCTTAAAATATTCATTTTGAAATCATTTAAAAGTCACATAATTATAAAATAAAAAATTTAATTTGAAAATATCTTTCTAAGCTTGTAAGGGAAGCTTTGACGATTTTATAACGGTGGTAAATAGCCGCACCCGCCGTATAAGTTAAAAAAAACATTCTTACCGTAAATTTGTCGAAAAGGTTAAAAGTGTCTTGTTTGGAAAATGACGAAAAGATTACTTTCAAAACACATAAGGGTATAAATGAATTTAAAACATTGTCTAGTAAATAGTAAAAATGTTTTTAAATACATTTTTAAGGAACATGGATGTCGATGATAAAGAGATCCCAGTAGATAATTACGTATAAACAACCTCGGATAATGAAGAGATTGTGAAATAAACGCTTACCTTGTACTTTTCCTTGGTTGGGGTAGGTTAACCTCATTTATAATGGTGAAATAATTGTTATTAAATTATACAAGAATCATATACATTAATATGATATCATATATGATCTTTTAACATTGATTTGTTAATAATATCTTAGTATTATCGTTGTTTCGGGTGTTAACTTACACATTTTATTTTATATGTTTTGTTACGTAAGCCATGTTTTTAATGGATAGGTTGTATATTATTCATATACAGAATGATATCAAGTCCTTCAACATAATTTTTAAATCATCAAATGATAATTATACTTGAATGGATATGATGGAGAATGAATCTCACCGCGTTCGTGGAGACGGTTGTCCGTACGTACGCACGAGCGACAATATCATTGTTTTGATATTAAAATAATATATAAATGGATGGTATATCATATATACAGAATCATTAACAAGTTATATTTATTATTTACATGTGTTACACATCATTATTATACCCATCCAAATATTAATTTATTGAATAACAATTACACCACGACGTGGAGACGGTAAGCCGTACGTACGCACGTATGGTGACATGTTATTCAAAGGATGGATAGAATACTGAATATGGTTGTACCATATTTATAATAACTTCAAAGTATATATATGATACTGGAGTTATTATTTTAGAATGGTAATAACAAAGGAAGAAGAAGTGGAAGAAGAAAGGAACTTGGAAAAGGGTGGTGAAATCACTTCCTCTTCTTCGGTTTCTTCCTTTTTATTTGATCAAAAGAGCTCCATAGGTTGTCTTTATGATCGGACTATGGCCTCTAGGTTGCAGTGAGGGAAGTTGGGAGAGTATTTGGGTAGAGTTTGGCTGAACCAAAAGTCTTTTAAGGTGTGAAGAAATGAGGAGGAGTTCCCTTTTATAAGAGGGGTGATGGGCACCTTTGTAAAAGATAGAAATATTAATTTATAATAAATTCATATTCGGTTTATAATGGCTCCAAAGTTGATTATTTAAATGTTAAGTTGGGGATAGGTCGAAAACCACTCAACCAATAGAAATTATACAAGTTTGGGTCATTATATTAACCTTATCGTTAAGTATTAACTCTTAGTTAATTAGTTTCACTGTTACAATGTCTCTTTGTATTTTTATATAATATGGTTAATAAACTTACTATATACATCCAAGAGACCCCCAAGTGGTCCATTAATGATACAAATATCATGATATAAGTCCCTTGGCCGAACCTTAGATTTTTAGGAATTTAATATCAATTAATAATATAATATTTGTTTTAAAAACGTTTTTATGTCAATTTTGACACTATTCAATAGTAGATTTTTTTGAAACTTATAACAGAATGATTACTTAGAGAAAAGATAATTAAATCAATACTAATATGTCATATTATCCTTGAAAATTATTTTAATTCATTAAAAGTCTCAAATTATATTTATTTGGGTATTTATAATATCAATTATTTTAAATTTTCACTATTATGGTAATTACTGCATCATCATTGTGTCATAAAGAAATTAAATTATGTAATCTTTAAAAATTATAAATAAAATATCATTATGTAGTAAGTTTTTTTATCTTTCTAATGAATATTTATAGTCGAAAATCCAACATATATAACCCAATGTAAAAATTGTTTTTCTTAAAGATATATGCTTGTGTCATTTTTGTATTCATTTTAACTTAATTAAAATAAAGTGTCCCTATCACCTACAAGTGGCTCCATGGGGTCCCAAAATCGACCCAAATATGACTATGTTCGAACATGTATCAACCCATAAGGTTAGGACACGTTTTAGGGTAATTTAGTATTATTATAATATTATTTTTTAACCCTTATTTACCGGATTTACCTTTAACCATGGTAAATAAAATATTTACCGCAGTAATTATTCAAAATGTCTAAAAATAAAAGTTACCTATTTACACAATTTGAACATCCTGATTCCAAATATGGAATCCATTTTTCCAAATTCAAAACACAGAAGTGGCAGAAATTAATTTAAAATTAAATCCCGCTGTCAAAACAAAAAGCGTGTTTTTAAGATATAATAACTATCAAAAGATTGATACTTGTTTATGTTCGGTTTAATTGTGAAATTATGTCCAATGACCAACATTGTATTAAATGGTAAAAATATATTCTAAATTTACTTTAAAACCACTCAAATTCATAATTTATCACTATTAATTATTTTGATTAAAAACGTTGTTTTTAATTAAAATTTAGTAATTTTCACTATTCATCAAAATATGAAAGTTATCCAAAAAGTACCAAAATTTTACCTTAGGGTAAATTAGACACTTCGAATCTAAAAATGAAGTCCATTTTGAAATATAAAATATATATAATTTCAAAAATTAGGTATTACTATTCATAACGGCTAGTTTGATCGGTTGTGGTGTGTGTTAAAACTCGAAGTTGCGTACAACACATGCTGCTGTATTATTCAAAGGAAAGCGTACCGTGGAAGCTTGTGATATTTTATTTTAAATTTTTGATGTCCCCATTTAGTCAAAAAGTTTAAAATATTGTATTTAAAAAGGGTTCACTATTAAAAGTTGATAAAAGTGCAATACTGAAAATGAATTTGTTCGCATAATATGCTTTCTAAAATTATAAGGATTATATAAAGTCTAAAATTTAGTTAATACTATTCATAACCTCTTTTGAATGGATTTTTTTTGGTAAGTCATGGTGCGATTGAACTCGGTGTTGCGTGTAGTGCAATTTATTGAATTATTTTGAAGAAATAACACACTATGAAATCTTGGGGTGTTACAGCCGCACCCCGTCGGCTCGGCCTCGCCGCCTGGAGCTGTCACCTCGTGCGGCCGGCTCTACCTCGCACCGACGCCCTGTTGAAGCCCGCATGCGCCGATGCCCAGTGCCCCCGTGCCCCAGCTCACCCGCAGTGTCATCCAACTGAAGCCGCCGCCTCCTGCCTCCGTCCCAGATCGCCGGAAGCCTGCCGGACCACCGCAGAACCACCGGAAAAAATTTAAACACCCGCATTCTTCGCCGGTCCGCTGTGAACGCGTCAAAACATGGAATTTAAATCCAAAATGTGCGTCGGAAAGATCATAAATATTAATACACATACATGGTATTTGATTAAAATTCGATGGCAAATCGATGCTAGAAAATGATTTCAAAGGTAAATACGGAATTAAAAACGCAACGTAACCTCCTACCTGTTGGGGCGTTGCCCGACGCTTCACGGAAGGTCCGCCCCCGCGCCGCTGCCTTGCCGGAGGGGAGGAGGAGAGGATGAGGTTGATAGGTTGAGGTAGGGTTTCTCCAGGGGGTGAAAATGAGGGAGAGGGGAGGAGAGGAGAGTTTAATTAAATAAACTCTAAATAAAAAAACTCGACCCCTGAAAACACCCACGTCCAAAACCTCCGGCACATTAAAGATTAATATTACCCTAGGCCAAACACCACCTACCGAGCACAATGGTGGTCTTGGAATTTTAATCCGAGGCCCCGTTCAAAATTTATAAAACTTAGCACCCGAGGCCACCAAATTACGAAAACGCCCCTAGTGGCATTTTCCGCAGAAGGCCCGTGCCCGTGAAACTTACACCCTTCCTAGTGTAAATGGAACGTTCTAGACTCAACGGTGCCCTCAATTGTCCAATCCTAGAAACCGTTTAAGAGATACTTGAGTTAAGCCACTAAACGAATAAATTAATTAATTGATTCATCCGTTTAACATTCCGGTAGCGGGCGAGGGGTCCAAACGTCCCGCGCTGACATGTTTTATGTCATTCCTAGGGTAAACACCACATTTTGGACCCATATGTGCACTCAGATATCTGATCCAAAACTCCGTTTAGGAGTTATCCCATTTATTTGGCATTCCTAGTGTGAACACATTGAAAATTTAATTCCGACCACACCGGGGCTCGGAATAGAACGCCATCTAAAGGTGCTGCTCTGGAATAACATCAAGAATATTCCACAGTCTTTCACAGCAAAAAATGGGTTCTTAAAAATATTGAACCATTAATAATAGTATTCATTGTAGTATAAGTATTTTAATCATTGAATCCTATATAAAAAATTAGTTAATTATACCGTTGATGACTATAAAAACTACAAAAAAATTTGAAATACATTGAGGTTGATCCTTTAATTAACATATCTCAATAATTTCACAGTGGTATCAATGTAGATGATGTATTTTATATCATACGGGCCCACAAGGAGGGGAAATGGATACCTGATTGGGGGCAAATCCTTTCCACCTTTAAGAAAAAAAGAGTACAACGGACATGTAAAATGGATATTCTTAGTTTTACTATAAATAATGTGTTTCATTATAATATTTTGTGTTCATAATTATAATTATATAATAATTTATTTTGGACATACTAATGATACTAATATTAAAGAAAAATATAGTGATGATGTTGAAATTTGGAAAATTTAAGAACATGAACTTCATCTTAGAGGTGAGCAACAACCTAAAGTGAGTAAGTGATAAAAAGTGATATGTTTAAAAAAGACTAGAGTAACATTGTGTGATAGTGTTAGTAGAAATTATTAAGGTGATAATTGTAACTAAAAAATTCATGTTTGGATGGAATTTACTTGGTTAACCTATTGAACCCAAAAAGTAATTTTAATTAGTTACATAGGGGTTAGTACTCGAATACATGTTCTAATTTAGATAAATACATTTAAAAATGTTGTCCTTACATTGAAGGTGGTAATTTATAAAGACATTAGGATTTAATTACGACATTATTTCTCTATCTTACTAGAAAAATCAAATAAAGTAACATTCATTTACTCTTCATTATCCTTTTGTGAGTACATTTTTGTTAGAATATTATTAGATGAAATTCAGACTAATAGTCACCATAAAGTATCATAAATAATTTCAAACACTTCTTATGAAACATCATATTAAGGGTGTTGAGTGGAAAGTAAAATAACACACACTGGTTATATATGAAAACATTATAAACTAATAAACAATTGATAATGTCAATGGTTGTTCGGGGGAGGAAATATTTAAGGTATATTATAATTAATATTAATTTATTTAAATTACTAATAGAAATCAATTTAATTCACAAATATTAAATTTTTGAACAAAAATGAGGGTAGAAAATAAGAAATAAGCATCAAATCCTTTTCACCCTACCATAAAGTAGGGACATGTTTTTCTTCACTTGAATAAAATATAGTATATATTTTTAATCTATAGAAAATTTTGTTTGTGGTGTGAAAAAAATAGAATTATGTTCATTTACATAAATTTAGATTGTTTCATGAGAATCTCAAGACACTTAAATCCCACATCATATTCTATAGAAGTAGATAGGTATAATTAAAAAGGGAAAAATAGAATTTGGGAACTAAACAAATTATGATTATTGTGGGAAAGTATGAGAAAATATATATTATATTTTCTTTAAAATAATATAATAAAAAAGACTATATATTTTCTTATATTTTAATTAAATTTATAAAAAAAAAGAATATTTATATAGTATAGAAAAATAATAAGTACATTTAGTTGATTTTGAGAATATATAACACTATGGATTCATTAAAGTGTCATGTTTTTATAGTGTTACCATGAGAATACTTTTTTAATGCAATGAAATCAATAGATACGAGAAAAATTAAAAACATAAATTTATTGATAGATTCTATAATAAGAAATTTATTTTTTAATTGATGTAATAAACCATCTTATTTGAATGAATAAATGAAAATAATCAATAGATAATTATCCACACTATGAAGGTGTAAAAACCTCTAGTTTTGAAGATACCAATTCCCCTCAAAGCCCTACCTTACCTGAGGAAACCAATTTTTTCGTTATCATTTATACTAAATGTTAATAAAGAAACTATTTTTAAATTTCTTATATTAAAATTTTACTGGGTGAAATTGATTGTAATTTTTATCTATCACCACCGATAGATAACTTTTTAAGAGAGGTAAAATGTATAATATCTGAGTTGATATGAAAAATAATAAATTACTTCTATATGGATATGTTAGACTAAGGATTCAAGAAGCACCTGAGATAAGTGTTGAGATACTTATTCCACTTGATTATCTTGATATTTACATATCCATAATTTCTATAAGAACTTTCATCAGATTTCTATTTAATATTATTAGTGAAAAATGATAATGAGGTTTTTTTAATTTATTGTATATTAATTTTTTTTTACAATTAATGAAAATGTTATAAGATATGTTATGTAAATTCAGAAGTAGATACAAAAAGGGAAATTGGATATCAAGTGACAAAAAACTAAAGGATCAACTAATAGTACAAAAATCCCCTCGAAGGGTACCTTTACCAACTAATTGCACAATAAAGTTTATTTATGTTACAAGTTTGTAGATATACACCATTTAAAAATAAATATATGACCTATATTTAATATGAAGTGAACCTTTATTGAGAGTTTATTAGTGACATGATTGGTCTTTAGAATATAAATAATGATATCAATCATGAGTGGTTGAGATCATTTATTGTTAATATATACATGAGAAATATTTTCATAATTAATTTATCCACTAATTGATGTACTATTTTTATTAAAGTTTAACAGTATTAATATTTTCAATAGGTGTTTATATCAGACCTATGTAAATGAAGAACCATGAGAATTAAAATTAGGATTTGTTAGTCCCCAAGTATCTTCTATAGAAAAAGTATAATTGGATGAAGGTTAAATATTAGTATGATCACACCAAGTAGTAATAAAATTAGAAATATGAATAATAGATGATAGGCTCTTATAAATACATACAATAAATATTAAATATATTCACTCTAATCATATAAATTTATTTTATTTTTTCCATTAATTATTACATTTAATTATTTTTAGGACTTAGTGGATGCCCATTTCCATAAATTTTGACACTCAAATGCTATATATTTTGGATAGAATGCATGGTTATCCAACAAATCGACCATACATGTTTTCCATTAATAATTTTTAACACATTTAACACAATATTTTGCAGGTAATCATCAATTTATATGGTTTATATTATATTTTTTTATGAATTTTCTTATGATAGGGTTGGGGTTATCTATCACCAAACACATGGAATGCCGATAATCAATACACTTAATAAACCTATGGAATTACTATAAATGGATATGTATTAGGGTAAATATTATAATATTTCCATATAAAAATGTATATCAAATAAAATTATATATATTTCCTAATATATTTGTTAAATTTGAAACAATTTAACCAGGTCAATTATGATTATTACATTTGTAATATTTTGGAAGATATCATATTCCACACACAAACTACCATCCCTTAAAAATAATTTCCAAAGGTAATTAAAATTTCATTTAAATGTATTTATTCACCATTACTTTATTTATATTTTTTAGTACATGAATATTGTTAATAGTATAAATATTGGAAAGTAGAAAAATATCTCTTTAGGAATGAGTGGATAGCTTACATAGTGTTAGAATATTTATAGATATCATGAAGTCATGGATTCTTATCACATTTTTTTATTTTTAATTTCAAATAGATTAAGAATAGGTTTTCTATCCACTTCTTATTTAATTATTATTAAAAATATTATAATTAATTTTATGAATGAATATTCACATTTTAAAATTAAAAGTGAAATTTAAATTCAAAACACATATCACATAAATATCCCCCACAACTCCCAATCTAAAAATCACATACTACTAATAGTTATATACATGGGAGCCCATCCCCTCTATAAAATCTTACCAACCCCTCATCTCCTAGATCAGCTTCCTCCAATTCCATTTCATGTGTCCACATTCACTTGCAGCAATATAATTCCACCATTGATCTTGAAACATCTACTTTGGCCAACATCATTTGTGGAAAACTCGTCCTCTTATACTATTCAAGTATTTGAATCCTTAGTTCCAGTGTCCCAATTATTAATCAGTTAGTCTCCGTTAATAAGTATAATTATTAATTATTGTATTGTTAATATTTTTTTAAAAATATTACTCTGAATTGATTTATTTTTATTTATATTTCAATTTTCATTCATTTGAAATATTAATTTTTTTAACTTTTATATATACATATATTTAGAGTTATATAAGGTAAATATGTTTATAATGTTAGAAACTATAATGGAATTGATTTTCTAATTGATATTTACACATGAATTTTTAATTCATTGTCAAATATGTATATAGTTTAGGATAATTTTATACTATTTTTTGGTAAATAAGTTAAACATGTGTTAGGTTGATGATGAATAGGATTAGAATTTTCTTCTTAAATTTTTTAAATAAAACATATGTTTTGTGTTTATTTTATTCTCTTTAATTAGATAAATTCAAAATTTTATTCTGAACATTTACATATATATAATACATGAAACTGTCTGAATGGTGTTTTTAAGTAACAACAATGCTATTTAAGTTGTATGGAAACATAAAAAAATTGGACATTAATAAAGTTTATGTTTTTTAATTTTACAAGAATATCAAAGAATATAAAATAATATTAAAAAAATTTGTAAATTGATTATATATTAAAATGAATATTAACAATGTTTATTTTAGATTTTTTTTAATATAAAAAATATATAATTTGAATAAAAAAATGTGTTTTTTCTAATTTTAATTTGGTTTTTATAATATAATGAACTTATTTTTATTATTTGTTAATAATAACTATGTTATTTTTACAATTATGTTTTGAAATGGATTTTTAGTACTAACAATTTTTAATTTTTTTGGAATTAATTGAAAAAAGGCATTGTATGTTAATTTTGTTCATTTTACATGATTTTTTAATATTATTTTTATTAGATTTGAAATTTTTGAAATTTATTTTTTTAAAATTAAAAAAATCTATCATCAATAATTCTATTTCGTTTTATTATTCGATCTTGTAGTAATTTTTTTTAGTATTGTTATATATGTATGTAATTTTTTATTTTATAGTTATAAGATATAGATTATAGTTTTATCGATCTACCTAATAAATTTTTAGGTAATATTTTGATAAGATTATGAAATTTATTTCATTCAATAGTAAATTATAAAGAGATGATATTAGTTTTCCACATATAAAAAAATTAGTGTATAACCGTGAAAGTGGCACAAATACAAGGAAAAAAATAAATTAAGCCATTGGCTCAGGGACTTGACCCTACGACCACACCCCAAACCCCTCCCCACCCTTACCACCCCACCCAAGCATAGAGGGTATTAGTTTTCCATATATAAATACTCAAATTAATATCATTCCAAATAAGATATCTTGAGGGAAACATTTTTCTTGAATGGTTTATTTGAAAATTGATAATAATTAAACTCATGATAGGAAATAATATATATCCTATCATTGATAAAAAAGTGTTTAGATAGATATTTATTTGAGTATAATTATTCTTTTTAATTTTATTCTTAATGATATATAATGCGAGTTTTCTTATGTAGATTGTATTGTCGAGAATCATGGAAGTGGGGGAGTAAATATTACTTAGGTAAAAATTGAAAATTTTTGAGAATATTTGAAATACATAATTATTCATGCACTTAATTATTGGATAAATATGAAAGTTTTAGTAAATTTTATTTTATCATGAAGTTACTACACTTAAAGACTTTGAATATGCGTGCATACATGAAATTTGATATGTTGGTAGGGTTATTTCATAATATATTCCCTATTAGAGAGAATATTCCTTGCATATAATACCTTTCCCATAAATTCATTAAAATAATTGATTTTATATATTTGACTAGTGTCCCAAAAATTTCTTGATATTTTGATAATAGAATTTTCACCTTAATTCTTATATTTTTTGTACCTCTTCCAAGCAGAAGGTTAACAAGGTAAATTTGAATTTTCAAATTCATACTAGAAGAGTCTTGAAAAGTGTATAAAAATATTCATAAAAAAATTAATTACATTCCAAAGAAACCATGTCTATAAAAATTATTCATTTCATCTATAATAATTACTTTTATTGGATAAAGGACATCGAAAAAATGGAATCTCAAAAAAATCTCACCACCTAGACTCTTGGTAGTAGAGTAAGTTTTATTGGATATAATATTATTTTTTGATTGGTTTTGTAAACATGTATATTTATAAAATTCAATTTTATCATTGGTAGAACCCATAGTATGCAGACCATGGTCACATTTCCCCACAAACAAGTTTGGAATGACTAATTTTGATATTTTTCACTTTTATTGGTGGACCTAGAGGATATAAAGGGAAAATTGATGTTTATCTACTACCATTTATTGATGATAAGAATGATTTTTTAGGATAATATTTTGATTATTTTTGACTCAGGTGATAATTAAATATTTATATTTTTGGTATATTCATTATAAAAAATCAATTATTTGTATACACATGTAAATACATCAGGTTCAATTAAAAAGTTTAATTTTATTCTATTTAGATTAATATATATATGACTTAATTACTGTGAAAATATGGAATACAAGGGCTAAAATTATTTATTCTCCCATTAAATAAGTTTGAAAGATACAAAATGTTATTTGATGGGTCTAGGGAACACATGCGTAACATTCTAGCCTAGTCTACATGAACAATAATTGAATTAGTTGTGACACTATTGGGTGTTCACTAAAATAGTCGGTGACACCATGTTGTGGTATAAGTAATGGTGTGTTTTGGTCAAGGATAACATATCCATTACTTTTTCATTTTCCATACATATTATTCATGCACTTACGATATCCATCCTCTCTTAGTTTTTAGGAGTTACAAATCCATTATGAATCAATTTAACAAGCCTTGAAAATTAATTAAATAAGTTCAATGGACTTTCCAAAGTGAATGAACATATGTCAATACATTTTATTTGGATGATACATTTCATTAAATTAGAGACATCTTGGATGTCTATATAAAATGATTTGATCCCTCTAGTTATATATACCCTTGTCACTTTTTATGGCGGTTAATCCTCTCTTCGCCCCTAGTGCTCTTTTTACCACTAATTGTGAAGGATTTATCACCCCTTCAGAGTATGGGGATTCTCAAGAAACCTTCTATTATCCAAAATACGGAGTAATATATCAAAGGGAGTAATGATTTTTTTCTTTACTTTAGTTATCATCCTTAAACATATTCCATCAAAAAATAAGAAGATGAAGGTTGTTCCACATACGATACAAGTATGCTATGTATTTATGTTCCTTATATGTCTTGATTCCTTAAAGATAGATCATGTTTTTTTGGGTTTTATTCTATTTCCAATGATCATATGATGATCCACTAAAGCCCATCATTGGTATTAGATCATCATTTTCTAATGAATCGAACATGTGATTCAATTGGTTTTGAATAAAATATACCAACACAATTTTGTAGTTCCGTATGTGTTCCTAATGTTACCATAAAAATAGTATCATATCCATTACAACTCCACATATAATATTATGGAGGTTCTTTATTGAAAATTTTCCAAGTACCATGACATGAACCCTGACATGAACTCCCCTATGTGACAAGCATAGTGAACCTTTATAGGAAATCACTATAACCCTCAAAACTACTACATTCACTGGACCTTAACATTTGGTCTATAATTTCACCTTATAACATAGATGCATACATGATTATTTAGAACACTTTAAATGGGTATAATTTAAGGTCCACAACATCATGGAATATGTGGTTCTCAATAACATATCTAAAAATTTATTTTGAAAAATTTACTTATAGATTACAATTTGGTTACAAATGATAAGTTGTAAACATTGTAAAATGGGATTTTATATGCCTAAATATAATATAAATAGTTCATATGAATGTATTATGTTTTTAAAAATAAATAAAAATTTTATTTATTTATTTATTCTTTTCCTTAATATTTTTTTAATAATTTTTTAAGTATGAATATTTTATAAAAAATGTTTGGTGAGTAATTTATTCTTCGAGATAGAGTTATGTGTTACATGCTAGGTATAACCCCATAATATTTTTTTCATCTTCATTGTTTTTTATTTTTAATTGAATCCGTTATATTAAATTTAGTTATTGGGCATTATTTTTCATATTTGGTTTTAGAATTATCAATAATTATATTTTCTCTTGTGTAAAGTATCCCTAGGTAGAGGGACTATGGGAAAACTTCCCATTGTCCTGAAGGATTATCTTATATTTTAGAAAGGTAGGGTTTGGTTGTCTGTGTCTTTTGTCTTACTCATTTGAAGATTATTAATCTAAAATAGTTCTAAAAAAGTATATAAATAGTTCATGTACCTTACACATATGATGCATTTGGATATGTATAAATATTGTTGGATTCTATGTTTGGATGACTAGAAAAAATTGTTCATTCGGTAAATTGTTCCATATTAATGTGGCTTGAACACATTAATTTTGTGGATGGGATGGGGATTTTGAAAGAAAATAGTTTTAATCATGCATACAAAAATTAACAAGACATGATAAGGATGTAATATTTATAAGTTTAAAATTCATATGATGTATATTAAATTGATGATAATTTTTAAGAAAAATATTAAAATACTATGTGTAAGATTCCTCATAATGCGGCACTTTCCTAGACCTTGATTATACAAATGGGTAATTTCATGATAAATTCATGTGCCACTAGATTATTTTGTGTTATAAAATCACGTAATGGAGGACACTGAATCATCTATTGGGTACTTTAATGAAAAAGTTGGGTTCCCCTAGATTTCCTTGTGTTAGTGTTTTATCAGGTTTTTTGTGCCACAAATAGCTAGGAAACCAAATGGTTAGGATAATAGAGAGATATAATTGAATATATTAATATGATGGACATATATAAATAATTATCCACTCAAATATACAAGAATCATAAATGTTATGATTTGGATGATTCCCTATTTAAATAACTATTTAGAGAGATGAATGCTAAAGTAGAATCGTTTATTTTTTAAAAATAGATATTAGATTACTAAATGGATATGATTTTCAAGTTCATTATTTTAGTGGGATATATTATTTAAATTTACTTTATGAAATTATATTAAACATGACACACACTAACTAATAGGTATTTATTATAGAATTTATATTACTTCATAATAATCATGTTGATATAATTTATAAGAATGACTTATAAAATAGTTAGAGATTGGTATTTAGGGTAGAGAAGAGTTCTAAAATAGAAGTATTTTAAGCATCTGAATATAAATTTTATAGATATAAATTTATATAACTCTTAATAATGGGTATTAAATAATTATTTTATGTCATAAATTTATGATGAAAACACCTAATCATAGATGGAAGGGAATTTAAAATGATTGAAGTACATATTTTGTTTTGTAATGTATAAAATTTTATTTTATGAGAGGTTATCACATATTATTTGAAATTACCTAGAGTATTAAGAAAATAATTAGAAAAAATGTGATTATATTCCCTCTATAAATAGAAATTTGATTTCTATATCTTATTTGGAAAAGAAAATATTTTCATTCCTTGTTTACAGAAAATATTTGTTCAATATATAAGAATGAATTTTTCTTATGAAATTATATTTATGGTAAAAGTTTTATACATTCTTAATATAGATAATAATTTTCATAATATTCAGAATATGAAGGAATTGGTTGATTCTAATCCCACTTACCATTACCATTTTTACTCTGGGTATATAATCAAAAAACTTGTTATAGAGATCTATTGTAGGAATCATTAAACTATGGATCATTTGATACATGTTAATATTTTTTATTATGAAAAATTAAAAATAAACCTTTTGGAAGAAATGGTGAAATGGTTAGTGGTTTGTTATATCTTACACATTGTGTTGTATGTGGACCGTTGAGTACACAAGAAATTGGGGGTTATAAGTACTTTGTTACCTTTGTTTATGGATTCAGTCAACATGGTTACATATTTTTTATAAAGTAAAATTTTTAATCTTTTGATAACTCTAATAAATTTCCTAATAAGTATAGAATAAACTATGAAAGAGTATGAAGATTCCCTGATTAGATGAGGGTAGTGAATACTTGATCAATGAATTTATAGATCATACAAGATATTGTGGAACTACTTCACAACTCATTCCTAATGGAACACCATAATGGAATGGTGAATTTTAGTGGAAGGATTTAACCCCATTATAAAAGGTTCGAATGATAATGATTCTATGTTACCTACCTATTAAATTTTTGTGTTGTGCTTTAGAAATTATTTTATTATTAATAAACCTTGTTGTGTTCAATGAAATTATAAGGACACCATATGAGATGTGGATATGAAAATTTATCAAATTGATTTTCATGAGGATTTGGCGTTGTGAATCATTCATATAATGATTTAATTTTGATAAAATTAGTTTTAAATTATATTAATTTTTATTTATTTGTTATCATAAGGAAACTATAGGATATTATATATATATCCCAAATGAACACAAATTATTTATGGACCAGTTTTCTACTTTCCATGGGAATAAATTTATTAGTAAAGGTATCAAATAGTGGATATTAAAATTAATTTTTTTAAGCGTAAAAAATTAAAAGACTTCCTAAGATGGAGGTTGATTCATTTCCATAAATATTTTTAAAGGGAGGACTAGATTAGTTAAGCCAAGAACATCAAATGTATAATATAATTCATTAGAAATCCAATATATATGGATTTATCATGGTTTATAATGATGATGCAACGTTTATAAGGGATGGACTGACTAATTACTAAGAGGCCATTGATGGTGTTGATTCTGAAAAATTATCAAAATCCAAGTAAAATAAAATGTACTACTTGTGAAAAAACAATGTATGGAACATGGTAGATGCACCTTAAGGGATGAGACTAATAGGGTGAAGGTGGATTTCCTATAATAAAAACTGACATGTATGGTAGATTTCATACCTATAAATTACACCTAACGGTGAAAGGGTTTAAAAAAATAATGGCATTGAATATAATGAAATATTTTCTTGAAAAGTTATGATTAATTCCATATATATTTTACTATCCATAAATAACATACTATGATCATGAGATATGTCGTACGAATGTCATAACTACATTAATTGGTAATGTAATTAATAGGTTTAGCATAGAGAACTCTATTAAGGGGAACATAGTGGTTTTTTGTAGTGTGATTCTTAGAAAGATTAAATATCCTTCTAAAGAGTTAAAAATGATGAAAATAATTCCCTATATTTTCATCATAAAATTTATCATGTATTCCTTGTTATATACTCAACCTGATTTATTTTATATCATTTTCATGAAAAATAGATACCAATGTATTCCTAATGAGAGGAACTAGATTACTATGAAGAATATTCTTAATTTCACAAGAAGGAATATAGATATTTTCCTAAAAAATCTTGGAGATAAAGAGATCTATGTAGAAGGCTATAGTAATTATAGTTTCTAATATGATTAAGATAATATGATATATCAATATGATTTTCTGCCAAAATGTTGTAAAATAACTTTAAATAGTTCCAAATAATCTCATATAGTGGAATAGATAGTAGAGGCAAAGTCTATTACTATATCATCTGTTATAAACGAAGATGTTTGGATCAGAAATATAATCTCTTAAATTGAGGGTTTTACTATCATTCAACGATAAATTAATCTCTACTATGACAATAATAGTGTTGTATCCTAGGATAAGGAACCTCATTCTCATAAAAGAAATAAACCCATCCTTCAAAAAAATAATATCATATGAGAGATCAATGATAGGGGGAATGTTAGGATATTTTTGGTGGATACAGAGGAAAATACAACAAATTCATTGAGAAACCATTACTACACCAACAAAATGGGGGCATGGAGAGATTTATTACTATATGATATATAAGATATTAATGTAATTGTTATAAATGTACCATGATTTCATGAGAAAAATAAATCTCTATTTATCATTCACTCATGTGTACTGTAAATTTTGTTTAAATGAATAGTTGAATAATAATATCCCCTCAAAACTACATACTTTAATTATCCCTAGTCAATGATCATCATGGAGTGGTATGCTTTGTGATTATATTAAAATATTAGAATTAATATAATCACATACTCAATTGAAATGGATGTATATGGGATATAAATATTATTTACACATGTTAATAAGTAGAGGCATAATACTTGGGCCAACCCACAAAATAATATCTGATGGAATGTCATTGAATCATAGATATACTTAGGTGTGTATTCTTATTAATAGTTATTCATATATATGGTTATTGAGATACCTATAATGATAACCTTTATACTTTGATACATTTAATGCACAAGTCAAATGCATCTTAATTAATCATGGGGTGGTTTGGCATATTGATGATCATCCCATCGATTAGAGTACAACCAATATTGTGTTTTTTCACTTATATGATGAGTAAATACATATACCCCTGTCAAAATTAGACTAACAAAATTCATGTCCATGATTAGTTGAGTCACATATGATGATTTTAACTACTTAAATAAGGGTAATGTAATGTACTATTCTATTATATGAATTTAATTTTATGTATTACTCAAAATAGTTAGTATTTCCCAAAAAATCAAGAAAACATGACTTGGCCTATAATAGATTTAATTGTTTCATATCCAGTTACCACTAAATTTTATATATAAAATAATTATATTTGTTTACATAATATGTATATTACACATCTTATGTTTCTCATGTTCATATATTGAAATAAGTATCTTTGATTGAGATCACACATGACCATTTAGTAGCAAGAGCAATACTAATGCTTTTCTAAGTAATTTTCTTTGGTTATTCCAATAAAACAGGGATTTCATATTTATTATCAATACAATTAGGCCCCATAAGGTTACATGTTTAGGACCCTAGATAAGAATTTGAATTTAAATAAATTTTTTATTCAAAAAATAATAGATTTTTATAAAACTATATCCAAATGATTTTGGATGGATTCATAAAGAGTTGTGATGTTTTTCATTATTTACTTGTGCAATTTTAGTGCAAGTGGGATGATGTAACTTGTGAACTAAAATAATCAGTGCCTCTATGTTGTGGCCTAAGGTGTGTTGTATAGTGGTCAAGGATAATGTAACCTTGACATCATCATTTTTCATGAACACAATAGTAAAAAAAATTGGCTATATACATGGTACAAGACAATGGTTATAGCCCATAAAACTATGGGTAAAGATTATAAATATGGTCTGAATTCCCATGGGGGTGAGTGGAATTTCTATAAACATCAGGATCATAGTCACATTTTGAACTTGTGGCTATACGCTTTTACATGGGACCAGGTCCACATCTTTACCCTATATCCATGGATATATCCTCATGGTTGTAGTGGGGGGGGGGGTATATATCCATAAGAAACCGACCAAGGATATAGATTATGAAAAAAATGACCTTTTTGGGTTTCAACCCCAAATCACATGCCAATAGACTATGCTCTTATAAAATTCCACTAATAGAGTTATCATGTGTATATATGTGTATTAATAAATTTTTAAGAATATGTAAATATATATTTTTTTCATATAATTTAATTAATTATAGTGTCATTTTAGAGTTAGGCCTATATCCTTGGGCCAACCTTCCCATGGGTATAGGAAAACAATAACCAAAAGGCAATGTGTCAGTGGAAATCAGTCACCTATATCCATGGTCACGTCGGCTCATGGATATGGGGTCATAGTCGAAGGGATATATAACTAGGGATGTGGTCATCATTTGAAAAAATGTGGCCTATAGCCGAAGGAAGAACCCACCCATGGATAGAGGTTCTTTCCCATGAAGGTATGAGAAAAATAATTTCCATAGGTATTTGAGGCCCATGGCTATAACTCTATGGTTATAACCAAAATTTATAGTTGTGGTATGATGAATGCACTTTTCAGGTCCCTCCCTACTCAGTTTTCATTAGTTACAAACCCATTATGAATATATTTTTTAGGGTGAATAAATTCATTGAATATATTCAATAGACTTTCAAAATATGATAAATGTTTTTCGATAAATTCTAGATGGATGATGTGATTAAATAAATGAAATTCTTCAAGTATGGCTATGTAATGGGATGTAATCACTCCAGTTGCATATATCATGGTTTCTTTACATGTTTTCAAATATCTATTCATTCTCAGTACATTATTTATCACTAGTTGTGAGGGTGATAACACCCATTAAATGTATGGGGTTATTCAAGAAATTTTATTGTATTTTAAGTTTGGTGTAATCACACATAGGTAGAAATACCTTTTTTACTACTTTAGTGATCATACAAAATCATTATCTATCAAAGAATAAGAGGGTGTAGGATACTACACAAACAATACAAGTGTGGAATATTCTAATGTTCTTTTTAGGTTTTGATTTCTTAGAGATGGATCATTTTATGTTTGGGTCTAATTTCAGCCTTGATGATCATATAATTATCCATTAAAACCCATAAACCACATGAACTCATTCATTCTTCCTTGTACACAAGACGCTATAGAATCTCAGTGTGGTTCTATAAGTAATGTGGGTGTAATGTTCAAGTCTAGCTCACTCAATAATAATAACTGAAATAGTTGGCAACATAGCCTCAATAACACCTCCCAATATTCTAGAGGCTTACAAATAGTAGTGAGGGTCCATGGAGGTATGGTGGGAATATAATACCCACATGATCTGAGTGGAGAAAATTGATAAATAATGTATGATTAAATAACGAAAGAAATAACAATGGAAAGGATATCGGAGTATGTATAAAAATATGAACTATGAATAATAAACTCAAAATATAAAACAATACCATATACAATAATGATTTCATGTCTCTATAAAATAAAAAGAATACATGGAAAAAGAAAGATAAAAAAGGCTCAAGAAGGCCAAAAGCTATCCTTTCATCCCAAGAACTGGCTAGGAATCCGCTACTAAGATCCCATCCTAAAATAGGAAGACACCCATCAAGAACTAGAAGCATCCACTTATCCACACTTGTAATCATATAATATTATAGGGTACCATTGATGGTCTGGATAACGTGTGAGATAAACTCAATAGGCCACCACTAATGGTTTCTATCGAGATTTTGAATATAAACTGAAACAGTGTGTGAGTATATCAACATAAAAGAGGAAATAAAAATAACTCATGTCAAGATAAGGTTCTTCATGGGATAACAAGATGACCATACTTACTCCACCATATGCTAGTTATATATGAGAACATATGTTCATTTAATTAATTCGACTTGGTTTTTGGGAAGATAATAAAATTTACCATGGGAATAATAATAATAATATTTATCCAAGAAGAAATAAGTATTCTATGACCTTAAAAGGTAATCTAGATAATGGTACACAATAATGAATCTGAGAAATATAGGATATGTGTAATAAAAATGATATAACTATGGAATCCAATAGGAAATATCTATAACTGATTTCGTTGATCAATTCCATGGTAAATCTCAGTCTAAGATTAAATGGACCCCAAGGAGAGTAATCAATGGCATCAAATTTCCTTAGAAATCACGATGAATCCATGGAGTGAATACAAGGAATTATAATTTATGGATGATGATAGGTATATTACATAATCATGTAGAACATCAACAAATAGACAAGGACTAAGTTCAATGGTTTGTATCTCTATTAGAAATTAACCCAATGAATCAGAATGGTATCTTATGAGTGCTCTAGGAATTACCTCAAGAATACAAGGAAGGGGTAATTATGAACATTCCAATAAACATGGAAAGGTTTATATGCAGTATTCATAATATATTCATTCATATATAATCACAAGTCATGATAGCCCATGTAATACTCATTCTGGTTGATAATTCATTAGGTTCATTCCATTACCTTTCATCATAGGTGACAAGGTCAATAAATACATGGAACAAATTTCCAATTCAATTACAAATTATCATGTTCAAGTGATATATATTTATATTACATCCATTTAATGGTTTATAATTCTTTTAATTTAAAGAGGGACATACCATAGTAAAGGTAAAGTTAGTAACACCCTTATTGGTGTTTAAAGTAATCAAAATATAGATCAATAAAGGAATGTCAAGGGAAACTCCCTAATTTGGTAGTTGGAGTTTAGGTCTCAACCTCCAACGATATTAAATGGTATCCCTAGGGCCTTAGTTCTCAATTTATATGATTTAATTTAAGGAATAAAAATTTAATGAGAAACACCCAGTGAAACCGGCATGCACAAAATTAAATAATCTATAAAGGGTGATACTTTAAGTGATAAGTCATAGACCACCCACCTTATTCATGAAGAGGAAAAATCAGCCAATTTTTTCCCTTGGTTTGGCCTATATTGGAATAAAATTAAATAATATATGAATTCAATGAAAATAAAGAATATGAAATTACACCAAAAAATTACCAAAGAAAGCGAGATAATTTAAGGGAAGAAGGAAGTTGATCAAATCTCTTACCAAGAGGCATCTAAAAAGATTAATGGTGGATCAATTGGATGTTGGTTGGAGAATATCTCCCAAATAATAGCTTTAAGAATGAGGAGGATCCATTAATTGATGATAAGTATGGTGGTTGGTGGGTTATAAAGTGAGAGGGTCAATTTTTTCCTTTCACCCATTTTTTTAGAGGTATAGGTTTTGGACACATGGTAGGCCGTGATGTGCACCAACTAATGTCTAAGGATAGTGGACCACATGGTTGGGGATAATGGTTTGTCTAATCATGTTCTACCCATGCATCCCCTCTTCCTAGGGAACACACCCCACACAGGCTATAATGCATGGTTAGAAAAACAGTGTGCACCCAATGCATGTCCCTATGGGGAGCCCGATAGTACCCTATATAGTTTTTCTAATCATGAAAATTATGCTTCATGATTTTAACTAACCATGTGACCTAGTTTTTTATGCCAATAGTTGGGGATCTAGGCTCCGTACAAGCCCCAAACACCCTCTTAACCTTCATATACTCATTAAGAATTCATAAAATGATAAAACCATAGAATTAAAATAAAATTAATAGGTTCTGTTACTAAAAAAATAATGTTCTTATAGAACCCCCCTTAAAGTACATCATCTCAATTTTTTTCTTCTAAAGGTGTTAAAACACCATTTGAGAATAAATCCAATCACTGGGCATGTAAGTCAACCTCATACTACCAATTCTCTTCTTGTTCAGAGTCATGATACCATAACATCCATAAAAATGGGTAAAATAGTCTCAGAGAGCCTTCATGTTCTGATGGAAAATACGAATGGGATAATCCCCCATAAAAGCATCTTCATCCATTTATACATACTCAGGATCAAAAGTATGAGATGGGTCAGTGTGATATTGGTGACACTATAATATATAGAAGACGCCATTCATGCCATGGTACCTATGAGGTAATAGTAACCAATAGTCTAGCATCCCCACTCCCTCCAAGATCTCAAAAGGTCTAATGAACCTAGTTTCATATTCCCTTACCTTTATATCCATCTATGCCCCAGCCTATAGAAAACATGGAGGAAAACATGATCCTCAACCCCAAACTTTAGAGGTCATAAAAAAATTGAAATAGGATTTCTATCTTGACTGAGAATTAGTAATACACTTTTTGATCAACTTTGCCTACTCTGAAGTCTCTTGAATTATATAGGGACCCAATAACTCTTTCTCTCCTTCCTTTAACCAGTACAGGGGTGAACGAAATGACCTAACCTAAAATTACTCATAAAGACCCATTTGAATCTTCGCCAAAAAAATTTATTGTCATAAATAAAAAATAGATACGTTTCTCCCAATATCTGATAGAATCAAGGAATCAGGCTCGAATAATGTCCTCTAAAACTTGTTTCATATATTCTAATGGACCATTAGTCTTTGGGTGGTGATATGTTCTTAAAATTACCTGTGTACCCATTACTTTCTACAATACATACAAGATCCTCAACATGAAACAAGCATCCCTATCAGAAAATACAGACTAAGGGACCCCGTGCAGGTATATAATCTCACAAACATATAATCTCCCTTTCTCATCCATATATATAGTCTCTCAGACATTAAGTAAGTTTACTAACTTCATCATTCTATCCCGAACTTCCCAAACTGTTCCACTATCTTGAGGTGACCTTAATAAAGTAGTCAAAAAATACATTGTGACATCATCCCACTTCTAATTTGGGACCTGTAGTGGATGTAAAACTCTGAAAGGTATATGGTGCTCTACTTTCACATTTTTATAAGTGAAACACATAATAATAATGAAAGCTAAAATATGAAATTTCATCCTAGGCCACCAATACTAGAAGCGCATGTCAAGATACATATTATAAATCCCTAGGTATAATTATCATTATTAAGTATGGTATTCTCAAATCATCTCATCTCTCATGTTATTAGGCAACCAGATACTCTAATCTATAATGAGGATGTTATCACCATCGATCGACCAATATGGTCATGGTTCTTCACTTGAAATACTCTACATTCGAACGAATCCCTCGGGATCTGAGAACCATATAATCTTCACTCTTTCTAGATGTGATGTGGCTACTTAAAATTATTCATTAAAATGTCACTCATTACTTTCTTCAAAATCTAGCTACAAATTAGAAAATAAGTTCATCAACTTCCATCCAATAATGGATTCTTTGATGACTTGCGCCTGACTTTTATATCTCAGTTCCCCAGAAACCTCATTTCTATTTATATGAATATAATCAAACTCAAAAATTAAATAAAATAATTTATTTGAGCTAGATTCACTATTTTAGGTTCAATTAATTCTATTGAATATATAAATTAGGCTTTTGTAGTCTGTATACACCACAAAGCTCTCTCCTAGAAAATAGTGTCTCCAACAATGTAAGCCATGGAAAACTGCTGCCAGCTCGAGATCATGTGTCAGGTAGTTACACTCATGAGTACTTAACATCCTATATTCTTACACAACAAATCAATCTACAAACATCAGAAAATATCCTAGATCGGTCCCTAAGCATAAAAACCAATGTATATCCTCTATCAGGCTCAGGAACAATCAAGATAGACATAAAAGTAAGTCTTACCTTTAACCCTTGAAAGGCTATCTCATAGGCTTTTTACCATATAAAATATACTCAATTCCTAGTTAGACTAGTAAGAGGTGTTTATTTTAAGTAAACGTCTTCTATAAATTGGTTGTAATATCCATTCATTCCCAAGAAATTCCATATTTCAAACATGTTCTTATGATTCTTCATAGAAATTATGTCCTCACCTTGTCTAGGTCAACTAATACTCCGAATTCGAAGATAATATGACCCAAGAAGTGAAGCTTTTCAGTCTAGAAGTGTAATTTTGGGAGTTTGTAATATAACCTATACTCTATCAGTGTACTAAAAATGATATCATGGTGTTTGGAATGATCATGTTGAGTTTGTGAGTACACCAAGATGTTATCCACAAACACCACAAAAAGAAATCTAGGTATATGAGAAAAAACCCAATTCCTCAAGGCCATAAAAATGGTAGTCTCATTCATAAGACTAAATATAATAACTAAATTTTCATAAGAACTATACATGATATGAAATGATATATGATGTATTTTTGATGTCCTAACATTTTCATGATGATATCCTAACCTCAAATCAATATTCGAGAATACTCTAGATCCTCAGATCTGGATGAAATGATTATCGATGTGGGGAAATTGATATTGTTTCTAAACTCTAAACTAGTTTATTAGTTGGTAATCCATGCATATCCAAGGGGTCTCATCCTACTTCTAGGAGAAAAGCATAGGTGAACCCTAAGGAGAGGTACTAGTTTAGATAAAACCATTAGATTCCATGTCCTATAGCTACCTCTTGATCTCCTACAACTCAGTTGTATCCATCCTATATAGAGGAATTGATAATGGTGCCAATACTATCACTAGCTCAATAGGGAACTACAACTATCTCATATGAGGAAATAAAAAAAAATTATTAGGAAATACATGAATAAAATGATCTACTACATGTGAAAAATTAACCTAATGTACTCCTCGATCCTAAATATAAAGACTATCCATATGGGTTATAAATCCACATATACCATGATTTTATGGTCTAACTCTACACTCCTAGAAATCCCAATAACCCTTTTGAAGATAACATTCACCCTCTAGTGATGTTAATGATACCATTTTGCAATATTATTCCACATTATAAGGATTAGGGACCAACCATTCCATCTTTAGAATTACATCAAATCCCATTATCTCGTTGATAAAGAGATCCCATAAGAAATTGAAACTTCCAACCTCAAGAGGGAATTACTTACTATAATGACCCATACTTTACATAAATTTTTATTACTTCAGAATTTAAGCATACTTATTACAACATATAACAAAACCATGGTAGGACCGTATAGGTATAGTGTCTTTAGAAACTAGGAAACATAAACAACTGGTTCACAAAGCATCTACATTGTCTCATGTTTATTTCATCATATACAGAGTCCCTTTTGGCATATCCTACTTAATACCCTTCTTCCTGACTTGGGGAAAAGAAAACATAAAAAAGGGTGAGCTCAAATTCTCAGTAAGGGTAAACAAAGGAAATATCATATTCATAAGAATATAACATTTCGAAAAACTTAACCTGCAAAAGAGATCATAATATCATAACATGGGATAAATCATTGTAGTGAAATATAATCCCAATAATCATAACATAAAACATGAAACTTTTTGGAATACACACATAATCATAGAAAATCATTTCTTATTATTCAATACTCATTTACAAGACTATCATATTGGACAAAGTCCATTTCTGAACCGAGTTCACTCCTCATTCCAGTCCTGTATCACTGAACCAATTTAACTTGCCTTTACAGCCATGTGTATTTCATGAGATATAATTCTTTACCCAATGCATTGGAGGGAGATATTGGTCCCACCCATCTTATAATGAAACCATTCTTATGTGGGACACAAAATCACAAATCATATATCATAGCGTGACCCATGTAATAAAAATGAGATTCTCAAACATCATGCCATCATAACATAAACCATATAAGATAAAAGGACACAATTCCATCATAACATAATCAAATCAATGTAAAAATATGGATAGAAATATAACCCTATATTATCTTAGATGGAAAATAATTTTGATAAAACACTTGAACTCCATTCTTGTGGAAAATATCCTCTCTACTTCAAAAACATTTTTCCTTTCTTAATATGTCATACAATTTTAAACTAAAAGAATTTAATTAAAAATAAAAATTGAAAACTTGTAAAGGAAGTTTCATGGAAATAATGTTCTATGAAATCATAAAAATCCATTCATGCCGTATAAGTTAACAAAAACATTCTTCTCGTACTTTGGCCGGAAAAGTCAAAAAGTTTCTCGTACTGAAAACGACAAAAGATTCCTTTCATATCTTTTACTAAAAATTCACCAATAGGTAAAATGGGATTTAAAAAATTGAAGGAGGATAGAAATAATATTAAAAATTGAGGAAACATGTATGTGGATGATAAATATTCCACAGTAAATACCGAAGTATAAACAATCTCGGATAAAAATTGAGATTTAGAGATTTTCCCTTACCTTAAGTCTGTTATGCTTCGTACGTATCAGAAACTTTTTTATAATGATTTGAATAATTTCATTGACTTATTAAAAAATCATATTCATTGTTATGAAATCATATATGGTCATATTCTTGTCTTCTTATTGGTAATATTTCATTGTTACTCGTTATTCAGGTGTTCACTGCTTTCTATTCTTATGCGTGTTTTGTCGAATAAATTATTATTATTATTTTTAGGTTATAGATATATCATTTACAGAACGTTTTTAGTATAATATATATCATATTTATTCATTCAATTCATTTATATAATCATTATTCAATGAATATCATGTAGAACAAGTCGCATCACATCGTGGAGATGGTAGACCGTACGTACGCACGAGCGATGATATCATTACCATGATAATATAATTGTACTGAAGTGTATGTATAATATTTTAGAATCAATGTCACTTTAAAATAATCATATATAGTTATTTATTTACACCATTATACCCATCCAAGTAAGGTGGTGGTGGAAAATAGATTACACCCCGACGTTGAGACGACATTCTGTACGTACGCACACGCGGTGATTTCATTTTCTGTAGGATGGATAGAAGATGAAATAGGGTTGTTTCATATTTATAATAATATATCAGTATATTATTGATACTTATGTTATTAATTTATAATGAAAAAACTAAATAAGATAAATTATAAGGAGGAAACTTGAAAGAATCGGTAGAAGAGATTACCTCTTCCTCGACGTGCCTCCTTTAAACTTCCTCTTAAGAGACTAGAGTTGGTCTTTTGAGAAGACAAGATCCTCCAGAATATTACTAGGGAAGTTGAGAAGAGTAATGGGCAGGGTTTGGCCGAGATTTAAGGCTCAAAGTTGTGTAAAGAGGAGAGGTAGGAGGTTCCCTTTTATAAGGGAGGAGAGGGGCACTTTTAAAAACCTCAAAAATATTAATTTATAATAAATTCAAACCCCACATAAAAACTTCAAAAATGACTCAAATTCAAATATTAGATGAGATAGGTTTGTAATATAATCAACAAATAAAATTTATACATTTTGGGAATTTATTTCAAACATTATCAACTTGATTTATCTTTATTTAATCTATTTAATTTTATTTGTGTTAATAAGATTCTAAATTTTAAATTGTTATAAATAATTACTTATGTGTTGTGAATTGTACATAATTGGATACGTTATGACATTTTAGACCATATAAATTTTAATTTACAAATTTTCAATATTTTTTTGATTTTTAAACAATTTTATATTATGTTATTTTTATAAAATAACAATAGTGTCAATTTTGACACTATTTATTTATTTGAATTTAAATAAAATTCTCACAGAAGATATGTTTGAACTAAAAGATTTAATAGATTCATAAAATGTCATATTTTTCTAGAAAATTAGTGGATCACATTAAAAAGTTCATATAATATTTATTTTAATATTTTTAAAACTATTTATTTGATATTTTGATCAATAAAATAATTTCAACATCACTATTGTGTCACCTTTAATGATAATTATTTAATCCCTAAAAATTATAAATAAATTCACAGGATGTAGATACTTTTATTATATTTCTGGATACTATTCATTTTTTATGTTTCATGAATTTTATAACTAAATTAATATTATTTTACTTATAAGATTTAAGAGACTGACATGTTGTCACTTTCTTTGGTTTTAATAATAATTAAATTATTTTCATGGTCAAAAGTCAATAAAATTAATCTATTCTGACCCTTAGGTGATATGGGTCGACTTTTAGTCATCCAATATAATTTTGGCAGGTGTTAGTGTAATTTTATAATCTTATTTTTACCCTTAATTACCCGATTTACCTTTAACTACAGTAAATAAAAATTACCATAGTTACTATTCATAATATCAAAAAAATAAAAGTAACCTATTAGCATAATTTAGACCCACTTAATTAAAATATGGAATCATTTCTTCAAAATTCAAAAAATAGAAATTGCAGTAATTAATTTAAAATTAATCCCGTTGTTAAGAAAACGGGTTTTAAAAGTTAAATCATTGCCAAAGATTGAAATGCTTTTACCTATGAATTCAATGTAAAATTAATGGTAATGACATAAATTATATTAATTGGTAAAAATATATTCTATTTATACTTTAAAACCATTCAATATTATAATTTAACCATATAAATTATTGCGATGAAAAAAGTTGTTTTTAATTAAAATATAACGTGTTTTTACTATTTATTAAAATATGACAGTTATCAGAATAATATGTAAAATTTACCCAAAGTAATTTTTTATATCCTGATTCCAAATAATAATTTTATTTTGTCAAATTGAACTTATAAACCTATCAAAAACTATATTTAAAGTGGCTGCGCCATCAAAAGGCGAAAAAACTGCATTTTTTGAAAAATACTTATTTTATTCGAAAAATTTATTTTGTTCACATACCATGTTTTATAAAATGTGTAAGATGAATGATAAGGTTATAAAATTAAAAATTTAGTTAATAATATTCATAACGGCTAGTCCATAATAATATTATAACAATATATCATTGTTTAGTGAACCCCGGTATTGCGTACTACACACGCTATCAAGGACGGTCGCGATTGTTTGTAACACAAGACAAGACAATATTGTGTGTAGTGAATGATTCGTTTGGTATTGTGTATAACATAAGACATAAAAAATTTATATTTCTCATAAAATCTCATGGTGTTACATTCTACCCCTCTTAAAAAGAATTTCGCTCTCGAAATTCATCACTTCATAACAAATAGATGAGGATACCTCTCCATAATCACATCCTCAAGTTCCCATATAGATTCTTCTAATTGGTGGTTCCTCTATAAAACTTCAACCAAGCGAGTGGTCTTGTTTCCTAGAACATTTTCGCTATGATCCAGAATCTATACCGCCTATTCTTCATAAGAAAGATCTTTCTCCAGCGGTACAACTTCTGAGCTTAGTACATGTGAAAGAACATGTATGTACTTTCTCAGGAGAGATACATGGAATACATCATGAACTTGATAGAGATTCGGTTGAAGGACCAATCAGTAAGATACCTTCCCAACATAATACAGTATCTCAAAAGGACCAATATACCTAGGGCTCAGCTTTCCCTTCCTTCCAAATCTCATTACTCTCTTCTAAGGAGATATTCGTAAGAACACTTTATCACCCACTTAAAACTCTAGGTCTTTTTTCGGTTGTCGTCATAACTGTTTTGTCGAATCTGACCTGCTCATATGTGTTGTTGAATAAATCTTACCTTTTCCTCCATCTCATCAACAAGATTAGGTCCTAATAACTTTCTTTCCCCAATTTCATCCCAGCAAGTTGGAGTTCTGCATTTCTTTTCATAGAGAGCTTCATAAAGAGCCATCAGAATACTAGAGTGAAATCTATTATTATAAGAAAATTCCACCAAAGGTAGGTGTTGATCCCAACCTCTTTTGAAATCCATAGAGAAATATCTCAACATGTCTTCTAGAGTTTGAATAATCCTCTCAGACTGACCGTCTGTCTGAGGATGATAAGCAGTGTTAAAACTTAACTCTGTATCTAGAGTATGCTGAAGACTTTTCCAAAACATTGAGGAAAACCTCAGATCCCGATCAGATATAATGGAAATTGGTACTCCATAAAATCTTACCACTTCATTCACATATATCCTGGAAAGTTGATCAGGAGATAAATCTTCTCTAATAGCAATGAAGTGTGTCGACTTCGTAAGATGATCAACTATAACCCATATAACATTATTGCCTTAAGATGTTTTAGGAAGTCCAGTGAAAAAGTCCATAGTGATGTTTTCCCATTTCCATTTTGGTATGGGTAATGGTTGTAACATCCCCTTAGAATTCTGTCTCTCAGCTTTAACTTGTTGAAAAACCAAGCATCGAGATATATATTCAGCAACATCTCTTTTCATGCTATCCCACCAAAAGTACTCCTTAAGGTCCCTATACATCTTCGTGCTTCCAAGGTGAATAGAGAATGAAGAACTATGAGCTTCAACCAATATTTCCTTCTTTAATTATGGGATGGGAGGAACACAAACCTGATTCCTGAACCTTACACAATCAATGTGAAATTCATAAACATTTCTCACCTTCTTTTATAACTCTACATCTTCTTTCTGTGCGTCTTTAATCTTCACATGTATAGATTATTGAACATTCATTTGAGAAAGATAAGATTTTTCCCCTTCCATTATAATTCCAAGATCCATCCTTTGTAAATACATAAATATTGGATCTTTTGTGATCCTCATCATGGATAAGCTAACATGGTCTTGTCGACTTAATGCGTCTTCCACCTTTTTTGCTTTCCCAGGGTGATAATGAATTGAGCAGTCATAATCCTTAATCAGCTCCAACCATCTTCTTTGATGCATATTCAAATCCCTTTGTGTGAAAATATACTTTAAACTTTTATGATCAGTATAAATATCACACCTTTCATCATAAAGATAATGAATCCAAATCTTTAATGCAAATATTACCGAAGATAACTCAAAATCATGAGTTGGATAATTTTGATCATGGATTTTCAACTGTCGTGAGGCATAAGCAATCACCATATCATTTTTTATGATAACACACCCTAGTCCCTTCTTGGATGCATCACTGTAGATCACAAACCTTTATCCACTACAAGGTAGTGTGAGCACAGGTGCACTGGATAACCATCTTTTCAACTCCTTGAAATTCTCTTCACAATCCTCCGTCCACACGAACTTAACTCCTTTTCGAGTCAACCTGGTGAGTGGATTAGATAATACTGAAAAATCATTCAAAAAATGTCGATAATATCCAGCCCAACCAAGAAAACTTCGGATCTCAGTTACTTTTGTTGGTCTTGACCATATTTTGATAACCTCTATTTTTGCTGGATCCATAGATATCCCCTCTTTTGAGATTATGTGAACCAAAAATGAAACTTTTCAAAGCCAAAATTCACACTTGGTAAATTTTTATAAAGATTCTCCTTTCTCAGGGCCATCAATACAATTCTTAAGTGATCTTCATGGTCTTCCTTTCTCTTTGAATAGACAAGAATACAATCTATAAATACTACCAAATACTGATCAGGATAGTCTCTAAAGACTATATTCATTAGATCCATGAAGATAACATGGGCATTAGTAAGACCAAATGGAATCACTATAAATTTATAGTGTCCATAACTTGTGTGGAAAGCCGTCTTTAGTATATCCTATTTTTTGACCCTTAATTGATGATACCCTGAAAGATGATCAATTTTTGAAAAGTATTAAGCTCCACATAGTTGGTCAAATAAGTCATCAATGCATGGGAGATGATATTTGTTCTTGATAGCGATCTTGTTAAGTTCTCGATAATCAATGCAGAGTCTCATTGATCCATCTTTCTTCTTAACAAAAAGAACAGGTGCTCCCCAAGGTGATGCACTAGGGCTTATTAATCCCTTATCATTATTCTCTTGGAGTTGCTTCTTCAATTCATGAAACTCAATTGGGGCCATTCTATATGGTGTCTTTGAAATAGGTAAAGCACCCAGTACGAGTTCTATTGAAAACTCAACTTCATAATTTGGTGGAATACCTGGTAATTCCTCCAAAAAGACATCATCAAACTCACGTACAATGGGAATATTCTTAATCGTGAGTTTCTATCCAACCATTTGAGATAAATAACCTTCATTTATTGGAATCAAGACCCATAAGATAGAAGAAATTTCCACTAGAAGGTTATATTCATCGTTGAATTGATAGATGATAATAGATTGATCGGGAATATGAAATTTGACTTCCCTTATTTAGAAATCGATATGATATCCATATAAGTAAAGTCAATCCATGCCAAGAATCACATCAGATTCCACTACAGGAAGGTTCAAAAGATTTGCAGGAAGAACTTTCCCACAATCATCAATTGGAGAAAAATTATAAACTTTTGATGCACCCGTTGTTCCATTAGGAGTTGTCAGAGCTAACTCAAAAGCTAATTGTTGAGGTAGTACGACAATACCCTTGGAAAATTATTCAAAAATAAAAGAGTGGGTGGATCCAGAATCAAATAAACCATTTTCTACTTTAGAGTGGATGGTAAGTGTACCTTTCACCACTTCGTCATCGTACTCCACATCACCGATAGAAGTTGCATGTGACTTTCCTTTGTATTTGGACTTTAGAGTTTGTTGACGTCGATAATTATCAACAACCTTTGGATTAGGGCATTTATTATCATAATTCCCCATTTCCTTTCACTTGTAAAATTGAAGTGTAGGAGGTGAATTCTGTGTAGCCTTTTCTTTTTTCGCATCACGAGACATCTTTTTCCCATCATTGTGGCATTCAAATGCCCGATGACCTTCTTTTCCACATTTGAAACATTTACTTGTCCCTTTAAGACAATTCCCTCCATGTTTCTTTCCAAACTTTGAGCATAAGGGAAAACTCATCTTCTTTTCTCTGTGGTCTTTATATTTCCCTTTGAATTCCATTTCCTCTTCTTATCAAACCCATATGACTGATGGTTTACTCCAATATCCATCTCAACCTTGAGAGCACATCGGACAATTTCCTCGTAGCTATTGAAGTCCTTTATAGATAACGCCCTTCAAAGACTTGGTTTTAAGCCACTAAAGAATCGATCGATCTTACTCTCAGGTTGGATAATAATTTCGGAAGCATACCTTGCATGTCTTGTAAAATTTGCTTCATAGGTACCAACGGATTAATCATCCTTTTGCTTTAGTTCAAGAAACTCCTTCTTTATCTTTGTTCGAAGAATACGAGGGAAGTACTTATTGAAAAATATGTTCTTGAACTCGTCCCATTCCATGGACTCAATTTCGTCTCTTTGCCTCATATTCTTAATAACATTACACCATTGATCAGCATCACCTTTCAAACGATATACTGCTAAGATAACTTTATCATGTTCAGAAAATTGAAGAACTAAAAATATATTTTTAGTGGTACTGATCCATTGTTCATCCACTAATGGATCAGTAGACCCGCTGAATGAGGGTGGAAACTGCCTCATAAAGGGTTCAACAGAATGTTGCTCCTTCCTTTTCTCGTTTGGAAGTTCTGCATGATTCATAGATTTAGAAAGTTGTGTGACCATGGCTAAAATATTTTTCATTCCAGCTCCCATAACATTTGGTTTCACAGGGGGAAAATCATTTCATAACACATCACATTCATCATTAACATGGTTCCTTCGAGTTCCAGCCATTGACTAAAACTAATAAGCGTTGTGTGAGAAACATTGATCATAATAGGAAAACCACATAATCAAGAATAAAATTTTAAACTTAAGGTCTTATCATAGGTTATTAATGGCCATTTCTAAAACACTAATATTGTGTTCTATGCTTAGAAATATCCTTAGGGTTCTTACTAAGGCTTTCACATCCTAGTTTCCAAAGGTTGACTATACCTTTCCTCTGATACCAACTATAATAACCCAAACTTTACATACATTGTTATTACTTCAGAATTTAGTCATACTTATTACAACATATAACAAAACCATGGTAGGACCGTATAGGTATAATGTATTTAGAAACTAAGAAACAAAAACAACTGGTTCACAAAGCATCTACATTGTCTCCCATTTATTTCATCATATCTAGAGTCCCTTTTGGCATATCCTACTTAATACCCTTCTTCCTAACCTGGGGAAAATGAAACAGACAAAAGGTTGAGCTCAAATGCTCATTAAGGGTAAACAAAGGAAATATCATATTCATAAGAACATAACATTTTGAAAATCTTAACCTGCAAAAGAGATCATAATATCATAACATGGGAGAAATAATAATAGTGAAATATAATCCCAATAATCATAACATAAAACATGAAACTTTGTGGCATACACACATAATCATAGAAAATCATTTCTTATTAGTCAAGACTCATTTCCAAGACTATCATAGTGGACAAAGTCCATTTCTGAACCAATTTCACTCCTCATTCCAGTATTGTATCACTGAACCAGATTAACTTGTCATTCTAACCATGTCTATCTCATGAGATATAAATCTTTACCCAATGCATTGGAGGGAGATATAGGTCCCAACCATCTTATAATTAAACCATTCTTATTTGTGCTACAAAATCATAAATCATATATCATAGCATGACCCATGTAATAAAAATGGGATTCTTAAACATCATGCCATCATAATATAAACCATATAAGATAAAAGGATATAATTCCATTATAACATAATAAAATAAATGTAAAAATAGGTATATAAATATAACCCTATATTATCTTATATGGGAAATAATTTTGATAAAACACTTGAACTCCATTTTTGAGAAAAATATCCTTTTTACTTCAATTTTTTTCCTTTCATAATATGTCATACAATTTTAAACAAAAAGAAGTTAATTAAAAATAAAAATTGAAAACTTGTAAAGGAATATTCACGGAAATAATGTTCTACAAAATCATAAAAATCCATTTATGTCATATAAGTAAAAAAACATTCTTCTCGTACTTTGGCTGGAAAAGTCAAAAAGTATCTCATACTAAAAATGACAAAAGATTCATTTCATATCTTTTACTAAAAATTAACTAATAGGTAAAATTGTATTTAAAAATTTTTAGGAGGATAGAAATAATATTACATATTGAGGAAACATGGATTTGGATGATAAATATTCCCCAATAAATACCTAAGTATAAACAATCTCAGATAAAAATTGAGATTTCAAGATTTTCCCTTACCTTAGGTCTGATATGCTTAGTACGTATCCGAACCTCATGTATAATGATTTAAATAATGTCATTTACTTATTAAAGAATCATATTAATTGTTATGATATCATATATTTTCATATTCTTATCTTCTTATTGGTAATATTTCATTGTTACTTGTTATTCGGGTGTTCACTGCTTTCTGTTCTTATGCGTGTTTTGTCGAATAAATTATTATTATTATTTTTAGGTTATAGATATATCATTTAAATAATGTTTTTAGTATAATATATATCATATTTATTCAATCAATTCATTTATATAATCATTATTCAATTAATATCATGTCGAACGAGTCACATCACATCGTGGAGACGGTAGGTCGTACGTACGCATGAGCGATGATATCATTCCCATGATCGTGGAATTGTATTTAAGTGTGTGTATAATATTTAAGAATAAATATCACTTTACAATAATCATATATATTTATTTATTTACACCATTATACCCATCCAAGTAAGGTGGTGGTGGAAAACAGATTACACCACGACGTGGAGACGGTATTCCGTACGCACGCACGCATAATGATTTCGTTTTCCGTAGGATGGATAAAAGATGAAATAGGGTTGTTTCATATTTATAATAACATATCAGTATATTAGTGATAGTTATGTTATTACTTTATAATGAAACAACTAAATAAGAGGAAGTAGAAGAAGGAAGAAACTTGAAAGGATCGGTAAAAGAGATTACCTCTTCCATGACATGCCTCTTTTAAACTTCCTCTTAAGGGACTAGAGTTGGTATTTTGAGAAGACCATAACCTCAAGAATATTACTAGGGAAATTTAGAAGAGTAATGGGAAGGGGTTGGCCGAGATTGAAGGCTCAAAGATGTATAAATAGGAGAGGGAGGAGGTGCCCTTTTATAAGGGATGAGAAGGGCACCTTTGGAAACCTCAAAAATATTAATTTATAATGAATTCAAACCTTACATGAAAACTTTAAAAATGACTCAAATATGAATCTTAGATGAGATAGGGTTGTAATATAATCAAACACTAAAATTTATACATGTTCAGAATTTATTTCAAACATTATCAACTTGATTTACCCTTATTTAATCTATTGAATTTTCTTTGTGTTAATAAGATTCTAAATTTCAAATTGTTATAAATAATTACTTATGTGTTGAGAATTGTCCATAATAGGATAATTTATAAAATTATAGACCATATAAATTATATTTTATAATTTTTAAATATTTTTGTGATTTTTAAACAATTTTATATTATGTTATTTTTATAAAATAACAATAGTGTCAATTCTGACACTATTCAATTATTTGAATTTAAATAAAATATTCACAGAATATATGTTCGAACTAAAATATTTAATAGAATAATAACATGTAAGATTTATCTAAAAAATTAGTGGAGAACATTAAATAGTTCATATAATATTTATTTTAATATTTTGAAAACTATTTTTTTGATATTTGAATCAATAAAATAATTTCAACATCACTATTGTGTCACCTTTAGTGATAATTATTTAATCCCTAAATATTCTAAATAGATTGAAATGATGTATATAATTTTATTATATTACAGAATATTATTAATGTTCTAAGTTTCATGAGGTTTATCACAAAATTAAAATTATTATACTTATAATATTTAAGAGAGTGACATTTTGTCACTTTCTTTGGTTTTAATAATAATTAAATTATTTTCATGGTAAAAAGTCTATAAAATTAATCTATTCCTACCCTTAGGTGATATAGGTCGACTTTTAGTCATCCAATATAATTTTGGTAGGTGTTTGGGTAATTTTATAATATTATTTTTACCCTTAATTACCCGATTTACCTTTAACTGTAGTAAATAAAAATTAATGTAGTTACTATTCATAATATAAAAAAAATAAAAGTAACCTATTAACATAATTCGGACCCAATTAATTCAAATATGGAATAAATTTTTTAAAATTCAAAACACATAATTTGCAATAATTAATTTAAAATTAATCCCGTTGTTAAGAAAACGAGTTTTAAAAGTTAAAACATTTCCAAAGATTGAAATGTTTTTACCTATGAATTCAATGTAAAATTAATGGTAATGAAATAAATTATATTAAATGGTAAAAATATATTCTATTTATACTTTTAAACCATTCAATATTATAATTTAACCATATAAATTATTACGATGAAAAAAGTTGTTTTTAATTAAAATATAGTGTGTTTTTACTATTCATTAAAATATGAAAGTTATTAGAATAATATGAAAAATTTATCCAAATAAATTTTTTATATTCTGATTCCAAAGAAGAATTTTATTTTGTCAAATTGAACTTATAAACCTTTCAAAATATATAATTAATGTGGGTACGCCATCAAAGGTCAGCAAAACTGCATTTTTTGAAAAATACTTATTTTACCTGAAAATTTTATTTTTTTCGCATACCATGTTTTAGAAAATGTGTAAGATGAATAATAATGTTATAAAATTCAAAATGTAGTTAATACTATTCATAACGGCTAGTACATAATAATATTATAACAATATATCGTTGTTTAGTGAAACCCGGTATTACGTACTACACACGCTATCAAGGAAGGTCGCGATTGTGTGTAACGCAATAAAAGCCAGTGTTGTGTGTAGTGAAAGATTCATTTGGTGTTTTGTATAACATAAGACATAAAAAATATATATATTTCTCATAAAATATCAGGGTGTTAAACTTACACTGGCATACACTTTCTAACCATACTCATAAAAAGTATCTAGGGTTATCCCACCATAAAAGAACTAGATTTTAAGCCCATGACCTTCCATAATCAATGAAAAAAATAATGGATTATGAGGAGCCTATATCAAAACAATAATATATGATAGTAGATTCCAATAGAATAATACCTTATAATGTATATATCACTATGCTGTTCTCCTCGAGGATTGGTTGTACTGCATGAAACTAGCCTAATACAAGTCCCTAAACTACAGCTAGAATACCTTGATAAGGTCCACTCTACTGATGTTGAAAAAATATTTGGATACCATAGTCATCACCTCTTCCATGGCTTGATCAGCTGGTGAAACCCAAACACCCTACCTAACATAGGGCTATTGATCCTACTTTATATGGTGGAGTTAGCATGGATCCTCTCCCATAAGGAATAGATGGGATGGTCTGGAAGAAACAATGCAGATGAACCATTTGGGTATATGCTATGCACATGATTGGTTTCCTGTTACATTGAGCCTTCAAGTGGAATTAACTCCCAAACTGATGACACACTACCAAATTTTCTGTGTTGATACTCTTGATGCCACTTCCCTATTGAGAACCCTAATGTCCAAGTTTTATGCTACGATAGGAACCAATAATCTATCTCGATATGATGAAATTGTGCCCTATACCATTATATTCCCTCAGATTGAATCCAATGATATGGTCTTGACTTACAATATTTTAGATTTTAGATAGAATGGAGAAATTTACCTAATATTAGATGGTAACTAAATCCCATCCTTGAATCACCTCAACCTAGATAGCTCATCTCCTTTGAGGGTGAGTGAAAAATGATAAATCTCAGCAATGTGAGTTGTGTAATCCCTAAAAAACATGGTTCCCTACTCCACGTTCATGATATCAATGGACCCATCATCTATTAGCATCTACGAAAAGAAAAAATCATATAAGTTTTACTATAAATTCTTCTAGGTTGACCTGTAGTACTGATCAGCCTGATTCAGAACATCCAACCATGATTTGGTAGAGTTACGAAGCCAGAAATTGGAAAGATTTAATCTCCTATTAGGAGGTGTCTTGAGATAATCAAAAATCAATATCATGGCCTCCATCAAGGACTATTCATCCTGAGGTCCACCATCCCCTGAAAACATGGGTGGATGCTATGACTGAAACTCATGCGTCAACTTTGCATTAGAAGCTGAAGGATTGTGAGCTCCCAAATTTATATACATAAGATGCTGGAATCCATCTCAAAATTGGGCATCATCACCCACATGAGTATATAAGGAGGTTCCATAGGTATAACTCTAGGAAGTAAATATTGTGGCTCAGGGCCCACCACCTTCGGAGCATGTTCATCACCACCATCCTGGAACATAAATCAAGAATTTCATGGTGAAATATCTCTAAAAATTGCATGAACTGGCCTCATATATGATTATATATTAATTAAATAATAGATAGAATAATTTTAAATGCACATTCCTTCTTATATAATAAACTCACCCCTATGGTTTCTCATAAAACTGGTTCTAAGAGTTATATAAGGTAATGATAAATCACTATGGATAATGCCAACTTCCCACTACAATGATTGGTTCTGGGTAAAGTTATCTATTTTATACTAGGGCTCCGATATACAGTTTTTCAATTAGTAGTTATAAAGGAAAATTTCCCTTAAATTTCAATTGGAATAACTATTTAATAGAAACAATATTTAAATTAAATATTCAAAAAGTATTTCATTTTCATAATGGACCAGTTTTGTGAAATACATTTCCCAATTTATACAAGCACATGTTTTATAAATTAAAACTATTAGTTCATTTAACAAGAAATATAAAATTACATTAGATAGAAAAATATAATAGGTAATATAATTTTATTTGACAAGATCAATCATAATTCCCAATTTATATATGTACATGCACTCTTTAAATAAAAAATGACATTCATATATTCAAAATAAACTAAAGTTTCAATAAATGTAACCATAAATAAACTAATGTTTCAATATAAATAACCATAATTATATAAATTACACATATTATAATTGGTTAATTAAGGTTACATCATCAACCTATATTGAAAAACCCATTTAGTTTTATGTAGACACTTAAATAAACCATTATCTAATATCCTTTTTCCCAAAAAAATTAATTTCATAATAGATATATTAGTCAAGGAACATAAAAAAAATTATCATGTAGTCAAGTAATAAATCCAACCTAGCATGGAATAATGCATGAAATTATAATCTTATAAGGTGCCTAAAATGATGCATGATCAATGCTTCCTTTCTATAATGAGCTATAAACAAAATATAACCCAACATCATAATAATAACATCACGTATCATGTGAATCACCCAATGATGGAATAAAAATAATAATAACATGAATAAACTATAACATCATATCCCATCCCTGGTAATTCATATTTTTTTCAATACATGGGTTATATTCTCTTAGGGATAAGCTCATTACTAAATTCTGAAATTTACTATTCTCCTTTATACTATCCCAAAATAGTATGGTAAAAAAAATCCTTTGATACCTCATTATGGAATTTTTGGTTAGAGTAGAGTACTCAAGAGGGGGGGGGGTTAATTGAGTATTTATAAAAATTTATGTTTGAAAAGTTTTCTCAAAAGGTTCCCTAATAAAATAAATACAACATAGTTAATTAAGGAAATACGATAATAAAAGTTTGACTTTTCAAATAACTTCTCAGAAGATTGATTAATTATCCGTAATCTCAATATAAGTTATTGATATTACTTTTCAAGATATTCTAATAAGAAAAAACAATTATAAATATTTTCCAAGATAAACTATCAAAGTAAATCTAGTTATTTCTCAATTATACAGTAAAAAATAGAAAAATAAATCAAACAAAAAAAGATATATAAAACAAGTTGTTCAGTATCAAGACGAGACCTAATCCACTCCACTTGGTGATCACCTGCTAGCAAGATGTTTATATTAATAAACTTGATCCCCACCCCAGATTGGGGGAAACAAAAGTGCACAGGACTGTCCAAGTCACATGACCTCTTCACAATTCTTCATGGGTATAAACTACTTGGTCACACAAGGACCTCTTCCATACTTATATGTGGGAGTAAACAAGTGTAAAATTATATGAGAGGAAGGATATATTGTATCCTTTAGTTTAGTATAGGAGAAAATGTGTGTTTTAATACACACACACACACACACACACACTTCATGAAATCTAAAAACAATACAAAATAGAGAAATGATGATGACATAAGGTTAGAAGTTCTCTTATTGTTATTCTATGTAGCTCTGGACCTCTAGGATGAAGAAGATGAAAGTACCAGGTCCTCTTGTGAGAAACAAAGTATTGTAAGTCTGGTGCTCTGGTTTCCAGTTAGATCTAGATTGTGTTCTTCATAAAGTTTGTATTGAAAATATGTTCTTGAATATGATATATGGTATCCTAGATTTTAGATTCTTGAATGATTCATGTGTTCATTAGATGTATCTTGTTTCATGTGTTAGTTCTTTTCTCAAGAATTCTCATGCTTCTACTGCTCTACCCCCTCTAGTTTTAGGGACACACTTTTCTTTTTATTCTTGGAGTGCATGTGTTGAAGCTGACAAGATGCATGTATTCTACACCTTGCACCTCATATTGTCAGGTGACATGTCTAAAAATAAATGTAAATTATGTCAGTGCATTTAAAATACTAAAATATGACTGTTAGAAATTAAATTGAAAATGAAAAAATAGATTAAATAATAATGTCACAGTATTTATGGAAACAGTGTCACTTGGAAACGGTGTCACCACGAAATGATGTCTTCTTCATTTCTATTGAGAGGTGAGACATTCATGATGGCATATTTGTATAGAGATAAGGAACTAGTAGCACATATATGTTATTAGGATCACAGTGTCTGGTCACCAGGTATGGGTCACAGTGTCTGGTCACGATGTTTGGGTCATGGTTTCTGGGTCACGGTGTCTGGTTCACAGTGTCTAGTCACGATGTCTGGTCATGGTGTTTGGGTAACAGTGTTTGGGTCATAGTGTCTGGGTTAAGGTGTTTGGGTACTTTGCAAGAAAACTAGAACCGGTGGTAGACTTACAGTTTCCCAGACATAGCGAAATATTTGTATATAGACTTAAGCAGTAATATTCATAGAATGAATTAGACTTAATCATTCATAAAATAAATTCATTATAAAAAAATTAAATATAGTTTACAAAAAGAATCCATGATTTATAGGAATCAAGATCTTGAGAAAATTTATTTAAAGCATAAAGAAACCAACCATCTTTTCACATGACTGGAAACAAATTAAACCAGATTAATAAGATTTGCAGGATGTATATGAATTGAGATCATTAAAACACGACTAAAATATGAGGCGTCCAACAATATACAAATTAAATAGGAGTAATAATTTGTGATCATGAAAACATGATTAAAACATGTGGAGTCCAACAATAGCCATATTAAATAGGATAAATAATTTGTGATCATTAAAACATGATTATAACATGAGGAGTCTACCAATATACCCCTTTTTGATGATCACACATTATATTAGTGAGATATATAATCTTAGTGAGATATGTTTCCCTTAGTATACGTGTCTCTCCCCCTTTTGGGATTATCAAAAAGATTAAAAAAGTAAATTAGAAAATAAACAATAAGAGTTCCCAGTGCATTAGATGGAGAAAGATGTGTCATTAAAAGTAGTTGGCAACAAAAATACAAAAATATCCCTATCAAAAGATAGTGTTCACTATTCTTCAGCACTGGATGTCTTATCTTTTCCCTTGGTAGTAACAGTAGGAGAAGCCATAAGAGCGGAAGTAGAAGTTGATGAAGGGAGTGAACCAACTGTTAGATAAGGAAGAGGGAGTCATTCAAAAACAAAAGAGGCCAAGGTAGGTTTGGTGGAAGACTGAGGAAATTGTTAGTTAAGGATAACAAGTCTGATCTGACTCGGAGCCTGAGAGACAGACATAGAGGTAGAGGCAAAGGCTGTGAATGAGGACGGAGACAAACCAGGCTCCAAGGGTACAACAGAAGGATCCACAATAGCAGTGCTCTGCATATGAAGATAATGCCTCAATAACTTGATGAAGTAAAAAATAATCTCACCACCATACTACATCACTTTTTGAAAGTCATCTTTCTTCTTCATGAAATTTTCAAACTAAGGAGTGAAATATTTCAGCTTTTGAACTTGATTTTTGAAATCTTGAGTGATAGGAGGGATTTTCAGATTCTCTACCAGGAACTTGAAATGTTTTGTCATATCATGCATAGAGAAAATACTATTGAAGTAGAAATCCACCTTCTTAGTAATTTCTTCCTGAGCATCATTTGAAATCTTGGAATGAATTCTTACAAAACCAAGAACTATTTAAATATTCTTAAAAACCATAGATAGAGACTCTTTGTCAAAGCCTCTTAGCACTAATTCTAGTTCTCCCTTAATAACCGTTCTGATTAGATCACTTTCAAAGGAGGGTTGAGATTATTTTCCAGAGGTACTAGAGGATGTAATAGCTGAAGTAAGGGAATTTAGTTGATTTTGACCTTTAAATATACATATCTTACACTCATCAGTTAATTTTTTGATACCAATAACAAGATCACACATTTATTGAACTATTTTATTTTTTATTTAATCCACCTTGTCAGATAAGAAAGTTAGGTTAGGTTTAATTAGAGAGACAACTTCCCATGGAATCTGACCACTAACATCCTCAACTGGTTGAGCAACAGGATCTGGTCTTGATTTTAACACTCTCTGTATATATTCAACCATATCTCTAAGATACTTCACTTCATCACTCAGCTATTTGTTCTCAATTCCGACCTCTTGAATTTTATGGAGTCTTTTTGGCTGAATCTTCCATTTTATCTTTTCTAATAGTTGGGAAGCATCTCTTTCACTTATGTTTGTTATAAGAGTAGGTTGAGTGTTCATGATATTTTCAACTCTATCCAATAAAGTAGCTCCAAAAGATTTCAAATCATCCTTACTCACTATGGTAGAAGGTTCTTGTGACAGTTCATGAATAGGAACTAAGACAGCCTCAGATTCCTTTCAGAGATAACTTCAAGACAAGATACCAGTTTAAATTGAAACATAGTAGACAAATCTATAACTTTAACTTAGATTTCTTTGGAATAATTCACATAAATGTGTCTAGGGAATTTATACCATTTATTCATAGTGATTTGATAAACTGGATTAGTAATTTCAACACTTTTCATATTAGGGTGTTGCTCCTCCTCAACAAGTGCCTCTATCACAGGACTAAGAGATTTAGTTCTTCGATCTGTTTCCAAAATTTATCCCCAATAGCTTCACCCATTTATTATCTTTTAAATTGAAAGGCTTGATCCATTATTTCCTCAGTATATGGGATAAACTCAGGAATATCTTGTTCCTCTAAGTATTCCTCAAAAGCATATTCTTTTTAAAGAGAAATATCTTCTTCTAGATATTCTTCCATAATATCCTTTTCCTTTAAATTAACAATAGACTACTCTCTAGAAGATTTTTCTTCTTCCAAAACACAAGTTTCTTTAGGAACATGTACTTTCTTCTCATCTTTGACTTGATGAACATGTCTACTATCTTCCTTATCTAGGACAATTTCACATTTAGGTGCAACAACCTCTTATTCTTACTCCTCAATAGGATAGTCAGTAATTTTATTTGGTTCTAGACCAGAATCATAAATGTTCATAGGTCTTGGAGAATTCTCAAATGGGTTCAAATTTTCATAAACCTTTTCATTATCCTCCACCCAATCTTTTCTCCACAAATTTCAACTAATTTTAACTCTTTTGACTGTAAACTTTGAGATAAAAAAGTCACATTCCTTAATGGCTTCTTCATACAGTCTAACCAACCCTTTATCATGATTAATAGCAGAAATTAACCTTGAGTAGAACAATGAGGTTGACTTTGAGGTTGTCTTTATCAACTCACACATATGAATTATAACTTAATTACATAGGTTAATCTTGTTTCCATTATTCATAAGATTTATCAAAAAAATACATCCTAATAATTGATAGTAGAAAAATATACTTTTCTTGGAATAATCTTATTCTGAACAAACTTGAACAACAATCTGGTTTCACCATCTAGCTGAGCAGCAATAGGTCTTCTCTTTGTTTTATTGCCATTAAAGCTTCCTAAGGCTTCTTCTAAAACAATGATGTCACTAGGAGGAGGAGGAACTCTCTTTTAGTCCTCAAAAATTCATTCATGAGGTATCCTTAGGCAAAAATCCCATAACATTGGAGAAAAGGTACATCTTTGGACATTGATCTAGATTTTCACAATAAAACCATCTTCCGTATCAAATAAAAATTGAACAAAATGATAAAACTGAGCAACTATATTTTGGTAAATCTGTCTTTTCTCCTTTGTGAACCAATATAGTCATCCCTCATCTTCTAGTACTTTTAATAATAAATACTTACTTGACCTCAACTACTTAGAGAAGATTTCCTTTTCTGGTACCACTATACTGTCAACAGAGTTTGTATTTTGAGGTCCTTTGGGTGATGTATTCGGTTCTCTTTTTATTTTCTTCTGAGATCTGTGATTCTTAGGAGTTGAATAAGATGGGTGCTTCATCCTAGGAATTCAATGAAGGTTCGAGAGAGAAAGAGAGAGAATTGAAGGATTTAAAGAGGGATTATGGTTTGAGAGAAGAGAGCTTGGGTGAATAAAAGAGTGAAACATCTTTCATTTTTATCATTTAGTGATATCAAGAATTAAAAATTCAAAATTGTGGGAATGTAAAAGAATAAAATAATCAATCACAGTGATATAGGTTATAATATGTAAATCAAATTAAAAAGTGTTATTATGGTGAGACTAGAACATACTTTCACTGTATCATCTCTACTGTGTGACTTCAAAATGTTATAACCATATTTTTTTGAAATAGTATGTTCCAGACAGTAATCGAGAGATAGTAACTATGAGACTGTAAACATGAAACAACAATAATAAGATAGTAACTTGTAGAACTATATGAGTGAGACAGTAATCTTATGATAGTGCCTCGTGAAACTGAAAACTGTGAAATAATAAGTTCCGAAACAATACACTTAATACTTAACATTTATCATTAGAAATTCATGTATGATGTAATATATTCATTCATAATATAATGGTTTCGTGAATATATCAGAAAGATGATATTCAGTTCCAATGAATTCTAAAGTGATATCACCTTTTTGATAATGGTATCTCAAAAAGTGATGTCTTACATCAATATGTTTTGTCCTAGAGTGTGAAACAGAATTTTTTGAGATGTTAATAGAACTTGTATTGTCACAATTTATATTTAAATTCATGAATTGATATCCATAATCTAGTAATGTGTGTTTCATCTACAAAATATGTGTACAACAACTACCAGCAGCTATGTACTCAGCTTCAACAATAGATAATGCAATAGAGTTTTATTTTATACTACACCATGATACTAGTGACTTGCCTAAAAAGTGACATGTTCCAGAGGTGATTTTTCTATCTAACTTACAACAACTTAAATAAGAATTATAATAACTAACTAACTCAAATGATTGTACTATAGGATAGAACATTCTTAGATTGGGTGTATTTTTGAGGTATTTGAAAATCCTTTTAACAACATTTAAACAAAATTCATTAGGGTTTTCTTGAAAACAAGCACAAATAAATACACTTAACATAATTTTAGGTTTGTGAGCAGTTAATTAGAGTAAGATTCCAATCATACATCTATAAGTGGTTTGATCAATAGATTTTCCATCTTCATCAAGATCCAACTTACAATTAGTACTAATTGGAGTGTCACTACTTTTAGTGCTATCCAAGCCAAAAGGTTTTAGAATATCTCTAGTATATTTTCTTTGATTTAAAATAATACCATAATTATTTTAAAATATTTGAAATCCAAGAAAGAATTTTAGTTTACCCATTAAACTCATTTCAAATTCATTTTTAATCATTTTAGAAAATTCAATACATAAATAATTTTTTGAATATCTAAAGACAATATCATCTACATAAATTTGAAATACTAAAACATCATTGGAAATTCGTTTTATAAAAAGTATAGGATCAACTATTCCTTTTGTAAAACCTTTTAAAATAATAAAAGTACTTAATCAATCATATCAAGCTCTTGGAGATTGTTTTAAACTATATATATCTTTTGATAATTTGAAAAAATGATTTAGAAAGTGAGGAATTTTAAAACTAGAGGGTTGCTCAACAAAGATATCCTCATCTGTATACCTATTTAGGAATAGACTCTTAACATCCATTTGATATAGTTTGAAATTCAGATGTGCAATATAAGTGAGCAAAATTATGATGGCTTCATGTCTAGATACTGGTGAAATTGTCTCTTCATAGTTAATTCCCTCTTCATGACTATAGTCTTGTGCAACTAATCTAGCCTTGTTTTTAACTATGTTTCCAGATTCATCTACCTTATTTATAAACACCCACTTAGTTCCCATGGTAAATGTTTCTTTAGGTCTATCAACAAGTTTCCAATCTTTTTTTCTTTCAAACTAATTATGTTCTTCTTTCATAGCCATCATCCAAAACTCTTCATTGATAACATCATTAATGTTTTTAGGTTCAAGTTGTGAAAAGAAAACATGATGTTCAACCTTATTTCTAAGAGAAGCCATAGTTTGAGTTCCTTTATCTAAATCTACTACAAAATCATCTAAATGATGGTTCTTAAGGGTTCTAACATCTCTAAAAAATGAAGGACTAGTGATTTTAGGTTCTTCAATAGGTTTGGGTTCATTATGACATGAATCTGAAGAATTTCTAGAACTAGAAGTTTTCCCATATTCCTTTTCAGGATGGTTAGAGGATTTTTAATTAATGTACAGATTTGATATATCATCCTCTAGGTTCTATAGAGTGGTCTTAGGCTCATGTGGATCTGTATCATCAAATTTGACATGGACAGACTCTTCCAGACATTTAGTTCTTTTTTTTAAACACTCTATAGGCTTTACTAGATATTTAATATCTTATAAATATTCCTTCATCACTCTTGGATGAAATTTTTTCAAGATTTTCCTTTGTATTATGGATATAGACATTTGAACCAAAGAAATTGAAGTAGCTTACTTTCGATTTTCTATTGTTCCATAAATCATATGGAGTTATTTTAAGAATGGGTCTAATCAATAATCTATTAATTATATTGCATGATTTATTTATAGCTTTATCCCAAAAATAAATAGGTAAGTCATATTCACTAATCATGGTTTTAGAAATCTCTTGAAAGGTTCTATTTATTCATTCTACAACTCCATTTTTTGAGGTGTTCTAGGGGTAGAGAAATTATGACTATAGAATTTTTGTGAGTAAAAGGATTCAAACTCTTGATTTTCAAACTCACGACCATGATCACTTTTTAAGGATTTAATTCTAATTCCAATAAGATTTTATACATTTTTAGTATATTTGATGAAATGAGAATAATCTTCACTTTTGTGAGCCAAAAATAAAGTCTAAGTATATCTAGAAAAGTCATCTACAAGTACATAAACATATTTCTTTACATTTAAACTAGAAACTCTAGATGGTCCAAACAAATCTATGTGAACCAATTCAAGAGGTTGAGAAGTTGACACTTATTTCTTTGGTTTGAAGGAAATTTTGTGTTTCTTTCCCTTTTGACAAGGATTACACACTTTATCACTTGGAAACTCATGTTTGGTTAAATCTTTGACTAAGCCTTTTCTAGTTAGATTCCTAAGAGATTGAATATTACAGTTTCCTAGTATCCTATACCAAAGCCAAGACTCTTTGTGAAATATTGTTAAACATAAATCATTTTTAGAAACTAAATACTCTAAGTTAACAGAGTATAAATTTTAATTTTTCAATGTAGAAAACACTAATTCATTTATAAAATTAAAAAAATTTCAAGAATCATTTTAAAATTTAACATGAAATCCATCATCACATAGTTGTGAAATACTAAATATATTATATTTCAATCCATCAAAAAAATGTACTTTGGAAATTAAAACTGAGTTGGAGTTATTTATTTAGACAAGGCCAATGATTTTTACTTTGGAATTGTCACCAAAGACGACAAGTCCACCATAAATTTTTATTAAGTTCTTGAAGAATGAATTGTATCCTATCATGTGTCTTAAACAATCACTATCCAAGTACCATAAGATTTTACAGGAGCTCTTTAATTAATTTTCCTACAAAATTGTAAAATAAAAATAGAATTTGGTACCCATATTTGTTTGGGTCTAGTAATATTAGTGACCAGTGCTTTAGGAACCCACATCTTACTCATAATTTTCCTATAATAATTATGTAAATTTCTTGAAAAATAAACTCTATTTGGTCTAGAAAATCTTGAAACATTAGAGAGTTTATCATAACTTGAACTATCATAATGTTTTCCTAAACTAAGTGTAAAGTTGTATGTCCTATATTTAGAAACAAAATTGGTTTTTCCAAAATTTCTTTTACCATTTTGATAGCCAATAGAAGTAGTATATTTAGGATCAATCTATTTACTAATAATTTGTACTGAAGTATCTTTACCATTAGTAAACCTATCAAGGTCCTTTTTAAATTGCTCATTACAGAGCTTTAGTTCATTGTTTTCTTTGAGTATTTGAACATTTTCCTCCCTTTCTATAGTAAGTTTAGATTTAACAATTTAGGTAAGAGAATACTGTTTCTTTAAAGACTTTTATTTATCTTTTAGTACATTAAATGCCCCTTTAATAATATTAGAGTACTAAAAAATTTATTCTCTATAAATATTCTCAGAATCACTTTCATCTCCAGAATAATATGAATTTTGTATAGGAGATTACAGTGTTACCTCAGATGTTTTTTTCATAAAACACATATTGGATTTACTAAGCTGTTCATCATATAAAGACTCTGAGTCACTTAAACTATCCTCAGAAGCACTCCATATTGCTTTCATTTCCTTTTTATACTTTTATCTTTTCTCTCATATTTCTTTTAGTACCTAATCTTGGGGCAGTCAGACATTATATGTCCATTTTTCTTACATTCATAGAATACTATCTCATCATACTTGTCACTTATTTTCCAATCTTTCTTCTAGCTTCCCTTTTGATCATATCTTCCTTTGAAGTTAAGATTTTTGAAAATTTTCTTCTTCTTATAAAATCTCTTAAACCTTCTAGATAATTGATCTATCTCTTCATCACTATCTGGTGATGATTATTAATTGATGGAACTTTCTACATATACTTCCAATTTCCCTATTTCTTTGTGTTTAGAGGTGGTGGTCTTAAATGCAACAGATTTTCATTTAGGTTCATCCTCCTGTTCCTTGTTGACTTTCAGCTCCTCTTCATACATCATTAGTTTCCCAATGATTTCTTTTATAGGTAACTTGATGATTTCATATGAATCTATAATATAGATATAGGTTCCTCTCTATATATCAGGTAGGCATTTGAGAATCCTCATGATTTGTTGTTTGGGAGTAACTTCTCTTCCAAGAGAAATCATTGCATTGACAATTTCATTGAACCTGAGATACATGTCAAAAATAGGCTCAGCAGTTTTCATTTTAAAGTTTTCATATTTAATAGTATAAGTATTAAGTCTCATTTATTTCACTATAGTAGTTCTTTCATAATAAACATACAAAGTATCCCATATTTCATGGGTATTTTTACATGCACAAATTCTGTTAAATTCCTCATCTCCTATAGAGAAATATAAAGAATTCATGTATTTGAAATTGTTATTATAGGAAGTATTGGTTAGTTCATCCCATGTGATTCTATCAGTAGCAGTAATATTATACTCATCTATAATTGAAGACCAAATTTCAAAACCCATACTTTCTAAATGCATTTTAATTTTAATTTTCCATTGGGAATAATTGGTTCCATTAAATATAGGTGGTTTGTTTGTTACAACACCTTCCAGTCTATCATCCATAATAAAGAAACAATTTGAAAGAGATAGAAATTTATAATTAACAAAAATTTATAGATCTTTAAAGTACAACTAAAATCATAGTTGAATAGTTTCAAAAACAGAGTCTTAACATGAACAAAAAAAACTCATTTGATACCAAATATTGGTTGAATTAAATTACTCAAGAGGGGGGGGGGGGTGAATTGAGTATCTATAAAAATTTCTATTTGAAAAGTTCCCTTAAAAGGTTCCCCAATAAAATAAATACAGCCTAGTTAATCAAGGTAATATGATTATGAATGTTATAACTATTCAAATAACTTCTCAGAAGATTGATTAATTCTCAATAATCTCATTATCAGTTATTGATATTACTTTTGAAGCTATTCTAATAAGGAAAACAATTATAAATTTTATCCAAGATTAACCATCAATGTAAATCTATTGATTTCTGAATTATACAGTAAAATAGAGAAAACTAAAATAAACAACACAACAGATATAAAACAAGTGGTTCACTATCAAACCAAGACCTAATCAACTACACTTGGTGACCACCTACCACCAAGAAGTTTATATTAATAAACTTTATCCACACCCTAGATCAGGGTAAACAACAGTGCACAAGACTGTCCAGGTCACACGACCTCTTCCCCAGTTCATCATGGGTTTAAATTACCAGGTCACATAGGGACCTCTTCCACACTTATCCGTGGGAGTAAACAAGTGTAAAAGGATATGAGAGTAATGATATCTTATATCCTTAAATTTAGTGCAAGAGACAATGTGTGGTTTAATAAAGACGCACATACACACACAACTCGAAAGATAAAAACAATACACAACAGAGAAAATATGATGAGATAAGGTTAGAGGTGATCTGAGTGTGATTCTATATAGATATAGACTTATAGAATGAACCAAATGAATGTATCAGGTCCTCTTACAAGAAACAAACTATCCCAAGTCTGGTGCTCTAGTTTCCAATTAGATCTAGCTCATGTTCTTCATGTTGTTTTTATTACGTAGATGTTCTTGAATATGATCTATGGTATCCCAAATTTTGGATTCGTGAATGATTCATGTGTTCTTAATATGTATCTTGTTGCATATGTTGGTTATTTTATCAAGAATGCTCGTTCTTCTGCTGCTCTACCACCTCTTGTTTTATGGATACACTTTTGTTTTTATTCTTGGAGTGCATGTGTTGGATTTGATAGGATGAATGTATTATGAACCTCATACCTCATACTGTTAGGTGACATGTATATAAAGAAATATTAATTATGTCAGCTTATTTAAAAGACTCAAATATGATCGTTAGAAATTAAATTGAAAATGATAATACAGATTAAAGAATGGTGTTACAGTCTATCTGGAAATAGTGTCACCATAGAAAGATGTCTTCTTCCTTGCCTTTCATCAGTGAGACAATCATGATGGAAGAGTTTTATATAGATCAGGAACTGGTAGCAAAAATGCAGTGTTAGGATCACAATGTCAAGTCACAGTGTTTGGGTCACGGTGTCTGGTCACGGTTCCTAGGTCACAGTGTCCGGGTCACGGTGTCTGGGTTATGGTTTCTGGTTCACGGTGTCTTGTCATGGTGTCTGGTCACGGTGTCTGTGTCACAGCATTTGAGTCACGGTGTCTGAGTCCTTTTCCAAAAAACCAGAATCGGTGGAAGACTCATGGTTTCTCATACTTAACCAAATATATGTATACATAATTAAGTAATAATATTTACATAATGAATTATACTTAATCATTCATAAAATAAATTCATTATAAAAAAAATTAAATACAGTTTACAAAAATCATTCATGATTTATAGGAATCAAGATCGTGAGAAAATTTATTTAAACCATAAAGAAATCAACCATCTTTACATATGACTGTAAACATATTAAACAACATTAACAAGATTTGAAGGATATATATGATTTGTGATCATTAAATAATGATTAAAATAGGAGGAGTCCAAAAATATCCAGATTAAACAGGAGTAATTATTCGCGATCATTAAAAAATGATTAAAACATGAGGAGTCCAACAATCTCCAGATTAAACTAGAGTTACAATTTGTGATCATTAAAACATGATTAAAACATTAGGATTCCAAAAGAAATCCAGACCTAGCTCACTCGATAACATTAGTCGAACCAGTTGGACAGGTGACCTTAAGTGTGCCTCCCCGTATGTAAGAGGCTACTGGATAGAAGTGGGGGTCTAAAGTGGTATGTTGGGGAGAATATACACCCTGATGAGAGTGGAGGACAATGATATATAAGGTATAAATAAATAATAGAATTAGTAATAATGTAAAATATAATATAACAAGTATAAAAACTTTCACCATGAATAATGAAATCAAAATATAAAATTGTACTATTTATAAAAATTATTTAATGACTCTACAATAGAAAAATCATACATGGAAGTATGAATATCTAAATGAATAAAAAAGGAAAAAAATTAACCAACAATCCTATGCACTATCATAGTCACATTCTTACCTGATCCCACCCTAAAATATGAATTAATGTATCTAGAACTGGATGTTTTCCATTATCCACACCTGTAATCATATAATATTCCTAGGTACCATCAACATCCTATATAGGGGGTGATATAAATTGAGTAGGCCACCATTAATAGTTTCAATAAAAATTATTCTTGTGAATATAAACTATAATAGTTTACAGGTATATTAAAGTAAAACAAGAAATAAAAATATCCAAAGTCAATCTCAGCTTCCTCATAGGAAACCTGACCAACCATACCTACTTAGACTATGTTGGATGTCTCTAATAACATATTTTCATTTAATTATGTAGACATGGTATTATGGAAGATAATAAAAGGGACCATGTCAATAATAATAATAATAATAAATATCCAAGAGGAAATAAGGATTAATTTATCTTAGAATGTCATCTTGTACACGGTACACAACCATGTGTCCCATCAATATAGGATAAGTATATTCCTAGGGGTATATACAAGGAATTCCATATAAAATACCTCCAACCGAGTCTATAGATCAATTCCAAGGCAAATCCTAGGATAATCATGATTGGAGCCCAAGGAAAATAGGATATCTCATGTCCTAGGAAATCACACTGAATCCATGGAGTGAATATAAGGAATTCTATTTTTTTAGATCACAGGTATCCTTCGACATTATGTTAGGAATACACTAATAGACAAGGAATAAATTACATGGTTTATATCTAACTTATCAATAAGCTCAATGAATTATAATGGCATCCTATGAGTGCTCAAGGAACTCCCTTAGTTATCCAAGGTAGGATCAAGTCTGACCATTCCTATTAAGATTAAAAGGTTCATATTAAATAGGCCCTTTATATTTATTCATTTATAATCATAAGTAATAATTTTCCATGTAATACTCATTCTATTTAATAATTCATTAGATTCATTTTGTTACCTTTAAACCGAATCTACATGGTCTATAAGGACATACAACCAATTTACAATTCAAATATAAAGTATCAAGGGAAATTGATATCAATATTTAAATGCTTTCGATTTAATGCATTATAATTTATTTAATTTAAAGGGGGACATGTCATTGTAATGTTCAAGTCAAGTGAACCCTAATTAGTGTCTATGGTAATCAAAATATAGGTCAATAATAGAATATCATGGGGCACACACTAATTAGGTGGTTGGTATTGAGGTCTCGACATCCAAAAATATCAAAAGGTCTCTCTTTGGCCACATAATGTAATTTAGGTGATTGAATTTATGGAATATGAATTTGATGAGAAACTATTGGTGAAAATGGAATGTTCACAATAGAAAAATATATAAACATTGATATGTTGAGGAAAAATTTATAGAAAACCTACCTTATTCCTATATATGAACTCTCATCTAGTATCGACCCTTGTTTTGGTCCAGATCAAAAGAAAACAAAATAACATATGAACACCATTATAATTAGGGAATATATCTTGGACTAGAAAAATATCTAATGAATAAAATATAAAAATATTAAATAAGTAAGTTGATCAAATATATTACCAAAAGGTATTCAATGATATTAATGATTGATTGATAGGAAACCAGACAAATAAGATCTCTAAAATCTAGCAGTATATGTGAGTAGGAGTTCTCAAGGTGGAGGGAGGTTGTCCAATAGAGGAGAAAAAAATAGGAGATGATTTATAAAGGATTAGGATAAATTTATTCATTTCACCAAATTTTTAATGAGGTTCTCAATTTGACCATAGAGTTAGAAAAACAATGAACCAACCATGCACCATCTACTGTCCAAAGATAATGGCCCGCATGGTTAGGGAGCATGGTTTGACTTACTACGATCTAACCACGCATCCCCCTCTTACTAGGGAAGACACCTTACACATACTTAGATATCCATGAAATTTGTGAGCACAAATCAATAGTCCACCATCAATGGTGTCCCTAAATAAATAAAAAATATATAAGAACATGTATGATATGGAATTGTAATAACAATATCAATAATAAATACATATCACATCCTTAGGCTCCAAATAAGTCACTCAAGTTTTACTATAATTTCCTCATCCAATTCTAGTATCAATCGGGAATATATCTCAAAATGATTCCATGGGATGACATAACATCCACCCATAACCCCACATTTCATTGATCAATGCAAATAATTTGTAATGAACCAAACATATAATGAAATAATAGAAGAGTTATAAATGAACCAAACATTAATCTTGATACACAATTAGTTTGTAAGACACCCAAAGCCACAATTTAATATCCCACTGGAATTGCAACCAACATCTTCACATAATAAGAATAGTTTTCATTACACCAAACATACCCAACAACAACAACAATTGTTTGAATTACACCCATCAATTATCATGAGAATAGAGATGGATGATATTACACCCAAACCCCACCACATAAAGTGCCAAGGTTGGAATTAAAATCAACCCACATATCAATAATATACATTCTTAACATTACACCCAACCCATACATTGAGAATATTCAAGGATCAAATTACACCCAGTCTCATCAAAAAATAAATCACGTTAAACATCACACCAAACTATATCACATAAAAATAATAATAAAAAATAGTATTTCACACAACCCATATATAGAAAATGACTATAGTTGGAATTAAACTCATCCCTTGGCATAAGGGAAATCAAGATTGGTATTACACCTAACCCATATAATAAAAGAAATAATGGTCATCCATATAACGAAACCATGTAAAAATGATATTAATGTCAGGAATTACACATAACTATATATCAATTACCAATAATACAAAAATATTTTCAATCAAGATTCATGTCATATAAAGATAAATCCATAACACATTAACAAGCATAGAAATTTAATATTAAATTAATCAACATAGGCCAAAAATTTAGATTCCTATTTCTTAAAATTCCCATTTCTCACAATACATTAAGTTGGTTTCCCTTTACATTATTAAAGAAACATTATTCTACTAAACCAAACTCCATAACTTAATTAAAACCTTCTGATTAATTGGATTCCACTACAGAGGAATACTTTATTGAAACTAAAATGGTATACTATGTTATATCATAATTATACATATCTATTACATGTATAATTTTTCTAATTTTTATAACACTTTAATTTATATACATGATCGTTGGGGACCAAAACATCATAATTAATCACTCAAAGGGCTACTCAAGGTCATAATTATTCTCAATCCAATCTAAATGGATCTAGGAAGATGTTTTTTTATTTTTTTGGATCATATATAGTGACCCTTAAAACATGTAAATCATGCATCAAATATTAACTCAAATAAACCAATACGAAATTATACAGACTCCTATATCAACATAGTAGAAACCATTATTCAATGATATCTATGAAATTTGAATTTTGTTGGGTGAAATAAAAAATCAAAATCAAGACTCTAAATTTGGGAATTTTAGTGAAGAATTAATAAATAGAAATAAACATATAGAATAAAGGAAAGAGGATTATCAGCCTTTCCTCCAGAGATTAACCAGGGTAGGTTATGGGATGATATAATCACAAATGTATATGATCTTATGTTTAGTATATGGAATCTCAATGGGGGAAGGGGGAAGTTCATACATACAGGACCAAGTGAGATATATCAATTTATTAAAAAATAAGAAATTTGTTATAATTAATTAATTATTTTTAAAACCAATTATTGGGATCCATTGGTTTATTGATCCCATATAATTGGTTCATAAATTTTATCAGGTAGTCACTGGCCCCTATAACCTACACCCCTTTTCTGAAAATCCATTTAGTGGTCGGTTACCTCTAACAACTCCTATAATGGAAAGAATCTATCAAGATACATATGGTTTGGAAATAATTATAAACAAAATCATGCCATAAAATTCCTAGGTTGTTACAACATCCCCACTATATAATAACTCTTCATTAAGATGCATAATAGAGCATCACTTATAAAAATATCTCACCACTATTATTGTATATGCACCTCTCACTCCCTTGTATCTTTCTGTATATGCCTATGTTGTTATTATGTATACACTAAAGGCACCAACAACCCTTGAAGGATCTTCTCACTCTAATCTATTGTATGATTTTTTCATTCCAGGAATGATGAATCTGCCTATATCTCAACATTTTCAAAGTTGATGACATTATAAGGGTGAGATGATATATCTAGAGATGATATATATATATAACACATCTTGTATATTATTTTTTCTCTAATGAAGTGCTAATCAATATTCCACATTACCATCCATATGAATGACCTCAAATGGTCCCATGAACCTTTTTGATAATTTACCTAGTGTCTGAATATGATTTTATCCTAATCAAGGTAAAACTATCAAGAATACAAGGTCACCCACCTTACAATATAAAGTATTAGTTATCATTTAATCATTGATTACTATGAGAAATTTACAACCACCTCTGAATTAATAAAAAATTCTATAATTTAACTAGTATGAGACTCATCTTAACAATAGAAGACTCTTGTACCTTTAGTCATCATGGAGGTAATCAATATGAAATTATATATAAAGAACTGAAAGGTTTCATATGAATATATTTCAATTAACTATTTTAATAATTAAACTATAGTAAAATGAGATTAATTTATTAGAAAACATAAAAATTAAGTACGTAAATCCTCAAAATGTACTCTAGAACCTGAATGGTGTGCGATGAAAACCCACATACCAGTGGATCATATTATATACTAAAATTCAACAAATTATCTATTTCCTTTTACAATACGTTCAATAAGGGATATATATATATAAGGAACCCTAATCTGATGTATTACTCCTCAACACACCATGTATGCATATTATCTCCCATACTTAAATCCCAATAGTTCAACAAAGGAATATGTATCTTGAATTGATAAGGAATATGTGAAATTAATTGACCAATAAATAATCACCCATACCACATTTCTACAACCCGGTGACCACAATGACCCCATCATATATTCCACCAACACATAATCCTACTTTCACTGAATAATGGGTAGATGTTGAAGAAGAACTGTGGGTCACTGGTTCTTGGCCTTCATATGAAAAATACCGATGCAGTGTGAGACAAAAAACAAAATACCAATCTTCATCTAAGGCTACCAATACAGTCAGTATATAATGTGAAAAAGCTTGGTTAGACCTAGGGGAACCATCTAACATGAATAATAGAAATCCTCTATCAAATTATCACACATACTCATTTATACCATAAATTAACCAAACATATAAAGGGACCTACCAATATCCCATGTCCAATATGGTGGAATATTAGAACCGTATATATTATCTCATATAATATAGTAATAATAGTCATATAGATAACACTACCAGAACCTATTATGTTGTGAGTTTTTGATTCCCAAATTCATAAGGGTAGCTCTTCCCTAACACTCATGGATATCAAGATTCACTTTAATGAATATTTATATCAACTACTAATCACTACAATCCTAATATACCACATGATACTAATTATTATAAATTGTTATGTTAGAAATAATGTTCCCTTTACTATAGTTTTATTCCATCATGATGAAAAAGAACTCAAAGTACATGTCTTACATTCTATGTCAATTAATTAGGTCACATTGTGAAAAGATGTATCTTAGAAACTTATGGTCAGTATAGAAAAAAATAATATCACTTAATAGGTTATGAAACAAATATATTATCATTTTATTTATAAATACCTTCTAAGAATAATGAATTAAAAAGATCCACTTATATAAACTCATCTATATAAACCCAAAAGCTACTATTAATCCATCTTTAACTAAACTTTTCAATGATCGAAACCTGACGAGTCATAATAAAAGGCATCGTCCTTACCTTGAATAGGTAGGTTCAGGATCAGTGTGGTCATAAACCTTTAATTTAACTCTAGGATGGATCTCTTATAATATTAAAACCACTTTAGCTTCCCCCTATCCTTGGTCAGTGTCATCATCATCACTTCTAATATAGAGCAATCCCTAATTAATAAACTTCAAAATTATAATAACTGAAAGAAACAAAAAATATGAAAAAAATATTCTTAGGTCACTCCCATGAAACCACAACCTATAGCTTCTTAGTGACCACTAATATACCCCCTTCTAATATCAAATTCTCCATGAAGAATAACAATCTGATCCTAAAATGACACTTAGAGAGCGTGGCATGTAACTAGTGATCTTTATGTGTGACCAAAAAAATATCCAAAATTTAACCATTATACTCCCACATACATGGGAATACTAAAATACCACCCTAACTATAACCCATAACAATTAAAAATATAGATGGAAAGCCCTATTAATGAAATATATAATAATTTTCAATATGTTCATCAACCTAAAAAATATCACAAAAGAACTCATCCATTCTATGCATTCTCATAAATTTAGTATAAGGTTTTTCACCATGTCACACTAGTATTTGGTGATATATCAGTCACAAATCAAACATGGAGAACCACTTTTCCTCCATAACCTTATTAAAAACATAATCTATTGAGGATGATAATGATGAAATATGATCGTATTTTGGTTCAGTATTTGGTAATCAATACATAGTCACAAATAATTGTCACACTTCATAGTGAATAAAAAAGGTTCATCCAAAAGGGGTGTTCTTATGTGAAATAATCCCTTTTCCTTTTTCTTCTACACCTTGACCCTAATATCTCTAAGCTCAACTAAAGGCATCATATATAATGAAATATATGTAACAACCCCAACTCTATTAACACTGATTTTGTGCACAATTTATTTCATTGAAATAAGATACAAGGGATATAATCACCAAGGATTGTTCAGTTTATTAGTCTTGAAGAACAAAATAAAAACATGATTACCTTATTAAATAAGAAATAAAATAAAAAATATAAAAAAATAAAATATTATGCATCCTTGAAACCCATTTAAGTATATATTCTTCATATACTGTGGAAAGAAAAAACAATAATAGTGATCTAAAATACTTGGTAAGAGTTATTTATCAAGGAATCTGTCATGAGTAAATAAGTAAAAATCAACATGGCATGGTAGATAACTGAAAACATGTTCTATTAAATCAATAACTTGATCATGAAGGGAATCCATTTATAATATCAATAAATTAATATAATGGATTTTAATAACAGAATTCTCAAAGAAGGAAATACATAACATAAGGTATATTGATATCATACATCTTAATATATTTACCATCTATTCCATATACCAAGGTAGATTAATTTATGGTAATATATATACCAAAAAACCATTTAATAAGTATCACCAATTGATTTATCACACAATTCTAGTGAATGCATTGAGGGTTATCTATAAACAGGCCCCGCCTATCAATATATATCCAATACACTCCTCATATATTTAATGTTCAATTTAATTCATAAACATCATTACTTATCAAAAAATAACTTTATTCAATAAAGGATATATAATATCATTATTTCCCTAGTCAATGAAATGAATTTCATAATAAAACAGAGAACGTAGAAATTATATACGGTATAGGAAATAAGAATATCCATGATACCAAGAATATGTATATTTTATTTAAATTTATGATCCAATGAAAATTGATCACATGAAAGTGAATGTTTGAAAAAAATTTAACAACCTCTAAATTAATAAGAGATACAATTACTAGAAATAACAGTTTTTAATAAATTAATATATTATGAAAAAAAATTGAAAAAAATTGAAAAGTTTAAATAAGTTTTAATTAAAGGTTATTATTTTTTAAAAACTATTGAAAACATGAAAAAAAATTCAAATTTCATAAAATGGTTATAGAAGACAGAAATTACATTGATAGTGTATATATAAAAAATAAAAGAAAACACTCCTTTTGAATTTTTTTAGAGAAGGTCAAAAACAACCCTTTAAAAAAACATTATGAAGATTCAATTAAAAAATGTAAAAATTCATGGATAAAATAAAATTTCCTTAATAAATAATTTGGGTATATAAAATTGGAATTTGTAAAATAATTTTGAAAAATATTGATAGGGAAGAAAAATATTACTGATAAAAAAAGAAATAAGATTAGTTTTTTATCATTTATTCACTTGATTAATGTTTAAAAGAGATGAATAATTAGAGTAAATTAATGAAACTCCTTAAATATCTTAAGGATATTAAAATAGATAGATTTGTTGAGCAATATATTGTATTATTCATTTAATAATAAATATAAGAAACCCAAAAAATGGATTGTTAAATAAATTCTTACCTCTTTTAAAACATTTAAATTATAACCCCATTAAAGAGTGACATGAATTTAAACAATAATAATCATGAATAAATAGATATTCATATTAATTGTTACATGCCAAGATTTTGTGCTTTTTTTCAAATATATTTAATTTCTTTGATTACTTGGTTACACACAACACCAAGTTTTAACAAATTGTGATATAATATTAATATTATTTAAAATTGAAAATATTAAACATGTCATTAAAATTGGTTATACGAATTGGAATAAATAAATTTTTAAAATTATGTATAATGGTTTTATGTAAAAAATTAATTTATAAATAATTACTTAATTTTTTAAAGTCTTTATATTCTTTGAAAATACCATTTTCTAAAAAAATGATTGTTATTTATTTCTATGAACAAATAAGAAAATTATTTTTTCAAAACATTTGAAAATATATTTATCCAAAATAACCTCATTTTTTAATCAACATGGAAAAATTATATTAGGGTTAATTTTATGAAATTTTATAAAATATTAATTTTTTAGTAAATAGTGAAGAATAATAATATTTATTAAAAATTTCCTTTTCGTTTAAATCATTCTAAAATAGAAATCATGTTTAATTTTTTTAAAGTAAAATTATATGAATTATATATTTATTAATAAAATTTAGATTATTGGGATAAATATCATATTTAATATATATTAAATATTTTAATAATTATAAAACTTTTCTCTTTGGAAAACCGTTTTTCATTGGGTTTGTAGGTTTAAATTTAAATAAACATTTTCCACTTATATAATTTGAATTTGGAAAAATTGATTCCATATTTTGAATCAAAATAATTAATATTATATAATAATTTTAATTAACTTTTTTTTCAAAATGAATAATAAAAGAAATAAAAATTAATTATGACATTTATTTTTAAAATGAGTGTATGAGAGGTTAACAAAAATATGTAATGGTTGAAATGACCTAAAAACTTGTAAAATATTTATCGGATGTCAATATTTTGACCCTTATTAAATTAATATTTATTTTTATGTTTTTATGGGAGACTTTTCTAGGAATGTGACCAATATAATAATTTAATTAAGGAAAATGAAAAAATATCTCTACCTTGATTTTAAATTTCAATTTTGTGTTCAATTAAGGAATAAAGAAAAATGTGAATGGATATTTATGGTCATTTTTATAATAATTAACCTAATTTCATGAGGGTATTTTTTTTAATTTTTAGTAAATATATATAATTACATTAAATTCTTAAGAAACACCAACACAATAATTATCTAACTAATAGAAAAATAAAATAAATGATTTTAAAAATATTAAAAGTGATATAAATTGGTGAATTATTATATTTCACAAATATTTTAGATAAATATTAAATTAGATACAAGTATTAAAATTACTAAAATTAATTCCACCTTTTCCTTAATGTTTTTAAGGTCAAATTAAATGAATAGTGTCAAAATTGACATTAATGGTATTTTATAATTAATAATTTCTTATTAAATGAATTGAAATTTCTAAAAATAATTTTTTATTCCATTTTTTTATATGTTTAAAAATATAAAACATATTACATTAATGTACCATTGATACATTTATAATAATTATACTGACCCCTAAATTGTAAAAACACTTCAACTTTGGTAAATGGTAAAAGAAGCTTTTACTTATTACATGAACTTGTGTTAAAATTAATTTTCCACACATATAATATTTTTACTTAAAAAATGTATTAAATTTTTTTAACTAGTGTTAAAATTTTATTTAATAAATTTAATTTCATTTCTAGTTTGAAATTATAAATTACCTAGAAAAAAAGTAAAGTTATTGTAGTGAAAACTAAAATGGAAAAACAAAAAAACACAAAAGTTAAGAAATAACATGTTTAAAACATATGTTTTATTTTTTTTCAAGGTTTTTCTCAAACTTATAATTCCTTAAATCTATTATATATAAATTTTTGAGGCATTTGGGTTGATAATGACTCCCTTTTATTGAATATTTTTGTGTATTTACAAAAATATCACTCCTCCCCATTTATAAAAAGCCAACTCCTATACTCACTTCTTCACACATACCCATCAAGTTATCTTGAATAAAACCTACCAAAATATATCTCCAAAATATAGATCCGTGTACTAGAGTTTCTTATCTTCCAAAAATACCAAAAATTGGGACCTTAATATGAGATCTAAAGGAGGTTGTTCTAATATATGGAAATTGTCTTCACTAAACTCTTTCTTTTTTACTCATCCTCTTAGCATATTTATTCATTTTTTAATAATTACAATATAATAATACCAATATATAAAATATAATTATATTTTTTTGTATATTTAATAACCTATATTCACCTCCTCTTCCATAAAATGGGAAATTAAACCTCCAATCACGTGTACGACAAAAAACCATCACAAGAACCGATGTAATTTGTTTTACATAAACACCTCTCATGAATACATAAAATGATTAATTTAATGTTTATATATTATATTTATGATATAATTATAATTATGTAATTATAATATCATATATACCTTCATAATTTACAATATGTGGGAATATGATTACATCATTCGTGTGCATGACAGACTACCACCTCACGAAGGGATGTGATTCATTTTTTCAATTCCGCTTTACATGGAAGGTAATAAGTATAAATTTAATATATATATATATATATAAATATATGTTTTTGTGTTTTTGTGAGATATATGCAATAATAATTTCTATATAATGTTGATATATTTTTTACATTTCTTCATTCCAGATGTCATGAAAACGGATACAGTGTTCATGAGTACGTACAACCTACCGTCTCCATGAAGGATATATTTCATTTTTTATATATAATTTTAATTGATAACTATAAATAAATATATAATTAATATATATGATATTTAAATCATATTTAAAACTATAGAGATTACTTATCAATGATTAAATTAAAATGAACAAAAATATCAAATCAAAATATACCCAAAAAACAAAACTATTATTATATAAAACATGATTTTTAACAAGGGATTTTTAATAAATAAGAAATAAAATTTTATAAGTAAATAATAGATGGTATTATTTATATAAGTATGGTTCTGGAATAAATTTATAATAAATCTATTTTTATTATACAGTATTTTCAGACGTGTACAAAGGAATTCAAGACTTAGGGTAAGGATTTTTTTTCTCAAAATGCCTTATTTGGGAGATAACTTAGGTTATAAAACTATATTATTTTATGGTGTGTGTTTATATAATACCAATTTTATTGGTTATATAATTATATATGGAAAAATTATATTTAATTTTTTGATTTATGTTATCATTTCCTAGGTCTTACGATTCAAATGTTACAAAGTGGTAACAACGTTATGTTATAGTCTCATTATTTATCAGGATTGTTTATGATTAATTTTATGATAATGGTTTGTCAAGATATATATAAAAATAAATATATAAATTTTATTATCCTCATGTTATTTCTTTATAATACATTTTTTCATTTCATTTCACTCTCTTTAAGCGCTCAATAAATAAAAAAATACATTTTAGGGAAAAATCAACTTTATTTCTCTCTGTAGTGGAAAATGAATTTTTCACCATATTCATGTTTTTTATAAATTTTTCAACTAACATTTTTAATATTTTAATATTATTTTTTAATAAAATTTCTACCCAAATTTTACTTAACTAAAGTTTTAAAATTGAATATTTTTTTTGTTTTTCGAACAAGGATCATTTTACTTTTAACGAAAATGTAAAAGGAATCCTTGTTTTAACATGTGTGACAAAAAAAACGTTCCACCATCATGAAAAATCGTTTATTTGATGATTTTTTATATTTATATACGGTAATTTTAAATGAATTTTATTTTTATTTTTTTCATAAATTTTATATTTTTAATAGTCATTTTCCAAATGGAGTGGTTATTTTACTCAAGAAATGTTCGAGGTGATCCTAAAAAATCATTTTACATATAAGATAACATCGTTTAATATTAATTATGGTTTACTAGGGATATTATCAATGTATACCATTATTATTATTTCTTTTAATGGTTTATGATTATATTAAAGAAATGTTTGTGAAATCTATTCCTTTTCCAGGGGTTATGATATGATGAAATGTTTTTGAAACCCATTTGTTTTCATTAGTTCTGATGTGATGAATTATTTTTTATTATGTGGTAAGGAAATGTACATATTATTGGGTTGTTGGGAAATATATCTCCCTCTAATGAATTGGGTAGTTATGGATAACTCATAACTTAATTATGTAATGTTTGAACCAGTTTTTAAGTTCACAATGATATGTGTGGAACTACATTCATGTTCATAACCTTATGTGTGGAAATTTCTTCATGTATATAAGGCTATGAGAAGACCTGAATTCATGACCATAATATCATGTTTGGATCTACATTCATGTCCATTTTTATATGAGGTCCTGATTCCATATAATTTAGTTAATTAGTGAACCTATAACTATTTAAACACACCCACAATGTTGCAAACTTTTCTGTATGCTAGAATTATATGTCTAATTACAATGTTATGATCACATGCATTATTTTATTTGATTCCATTATGATTTATGTATTATGAAATATAAATACTTATTTCATGACTCTTTTTTATGATTTATGATGTTTATGGTATAATTTTTATGGGTTATTATAATGTTCTTATACCCATATGATTATGTTATATTTATATCACACTTATTTAATCTTATTAAGATTCCAAGATCACCCTTTATTATATTTTATTTCCCTTAGTTATAGAGAATGGTATTTAGTGTGACATGAATAAGAGGGGTTCTAGTTATTAATAATTTAGTGGGAGAAGATATAGTTCACTTATAAAGTTGTTGTCTATATTTCCATGTTTAAAAATACACTAAAAAATTATGATGATAAATAATTTATGTTTGAAATAGAATTACTATTCATTAAAAAAGATTTAATTTCTACATATAAAATCTTGGGTCTCTATTGTTTTTAATTGATCATAGGTTTAGTTAACCATTAGAAACTAAGATGATAAAACTTTAGTTATAACCATTAGGATAATATTATGTTTTGGATACCATCCTAATGTTATGGTAAGTAAGATATTATGTGATTTTATGAGAAATATATCATTTTCTATATACTACAATTCGATTCTGTTTTTCTATTTATGCATCTAGGGGATAAAACCCCAAGAAGAGTTGCTTGAGCATATTTGAGCCATCATTTGGGTGTATGGTTATTGTTCATGTGATACACAATTGATCTTAAACACACAAGGGATATAATTTGGGTAATCTATATATTATTTACAAATCATTATAAAGTATTAGAATAAATGACAATCACAGATGGCCATTGATAAACCTATGGTGTTATAGATAAAAAATAAGGAGTCATGATTGAATCATCTTATAAATTATTTTTAATGATTATGTGGTTCTCTAAAATGATTATATTTTATAACAAATTGATATTGAGTTTTATTTAATGGTAGGAACATAAAGTAACTATGTTAATGTTAAATGTGATAGAGAATGTGTTGACGAGAAACTAAATGAGATAATAACTAGAGTGAAAGATGTTATGATTATGCCTAATCAGTTATCATGATATATAATTAACAACTTTCACCTTAACCAAATCTCCAAATCACTAAATAAGATAATGGTAGGGTTCTCTATGATTTTGGGTGGTGGAGACTATTGAGGAAATAAGACTCAGTTTTCTATATGTCAAGAATGTGGGAATAAACACTCAAAGTAATGTCAAAATGTAATGATTATATGTTTTATGTGTGGAGAATACGGGCACAAAGTAAATATTTTTTTAAATTAATTGTTTAATTAACTAAATGGATGAGAATAATGTTTTGCCTAAGGAATCATTAATTATTGAATGTTTTAAATGGGTAAATTATAGGAATTATGAAAATTTATTTTCTAGGTGGAAATCCCAAGAATAAATTAAGAGGTTTATACTAGTAAAGGTTTTTTATTTATTATTAAGAGACTAAAATTGACATTTGAATGGAAGGATAAATTATGAAATAATGAGATTAAGCATAGTTAATGGTTTAATAATGAAGTGTAATTATTGAAGTGTTTATGTGTTGGAGTTTAAGAATTGTGAAATATTTAAGGATTTTTCCGTGGAATTTTTACATTAAGGATTTTCAAGAATATGTTGAATGGTATTATTGACCTAGAAAATTAAGTTAATAGAAATGTGATATTTTTTTTGGAAAACACATGACTAAGGGAAAGAAAACTCGTAATATGTTATTAAGGATGAGAAAATGATTTTTGGATGAAGATATGATTAATGTGGATAAATAAAATTGCATAGTATTGATTACAATGCAACTGATAAATAATTTGATGGAAAAGTATTTTATGGAATAATTATTTCATTTTACCATATATTTTGGATTTGTGGAATATATTCATTAATCTGTGATTTAGTTTAAGGAATGTGGAAAGAGTGAATTTCTGAATTGATTCATTTTCTCATTAATATTTTATGGTAAATATTGGTTATTACTATATTTTAGGAGAATACATGAAAAAATCATTGAATTATTTAGTATGTGACAATAAAAAATACTTTATGATATTTGGGGGATTAATATTAATTTTATTCCAATAATTTAGCGACCTTTTGTATAAATTTTGTAATTTTTGAAGTGTATAAAGCTCAACCATTTATGGAATGGTTTAAGTGAAAATTTGGATATGGTTTTATAGATTAATGTATTATTTCATCATATAAATATTTATCTCTGTTGAATAACATGTTATAACTATTTTGGTTTTGATGATAACTGTAAATAGAAGTAATGAATTATGATTATATTATAGATCTTGTGATATGTTTATCTTTGAGGAAAAAAATCAACTTCATTTATTTAAGCAAGTGATACAATTCAAATTGGTCGAAGAAAAACCGATGGATGAAATTTTTCTAATGAAATTAGAAGAAATCAATTAAGTATATTTTCTTACGTTCTCTATCATGATAGTAAAAATTATGTCAAATTTAGGAAAATGGATATTGAGAAAACAATTATCTGATTACTTTAATTTCCATTGAATCAATGGTCTTTCAACTCATCATAGATTTATGGATTTGGGGTTGTGAACTTTCTCTTGACAATTTTCTCTATCACTCACTTTTAGTTCATGGGTGTTATATTTCTTTTCTGTGTACATATTTTTTTATGTTTCCAGTTAAAATTTTTGAATCACTAAGAGGAGAGGAGGTGAATCAGTGATATATTTTTCTTTTGAGTTTCCTTACTAATGAAACAAACATCACCTCCTATTATAGATTGTTATACCTTCTTAGGAAAAATCAAACCCACACCCCCAGAAAAAAAATATTTTACACGGTTCACTACTCAAAAGGAGTACCTAATTCCTTGGTATGGTTTCCACACAATTCACTAGAAAATGATCCTTTTGTGTGGAATACAATGAGTATGACATGCCCTTACACTGATGAAGTATTATCTAAATAATCAAAATGTGTGTCTAATCTTTCTATCACAAATGATATAATAAAATTTGTGTACAAAACATGTTACAATGTTTCTTTATCAAATTTCACAAATATGATCTTTCAAACAAATTATTTAATTTTTTACCCAAAAGCTGGTAAGAACTTCTTGGACATCGTAATAAAACTCAATCTGATTTCCTAGTCCAATTCACAATTACAATTGCTTAATACAAAAAACATATGTATGAAAGAATATAGTTGAGACAATTATTACCCAACTCTGTCTGATTTTGGAAATCCCAGTTTGATTTTCCAAATCTGATTTTCTCAATCTGATTTCTCAATAAAGAAAATATATATCTCTATCATAATATCACTTAAATAATTATAGAACACTTCTTCAATTTGAATATCCTAATACGATTTTCCCAAAGATAATGATTCATCTCAGTATGATAACTGGATAAATATAATAATTAGATGCATATGATGATCAGCTGAATGAGATAATTATCCGAATATTATGATTAGATGAATTCAATATTGTCTCATATCCTTTTTTCTTCGTTGTGACAAAATTATTCAATAAAACTCAATCTAGAAACAATTTTTCACTATAATTATTCAGTTCTCTAACTTTTCTCTTCTCCACTCATGGACAATACATCTATTAGGAAAGTAAAAAGTACCTATTCTTATATAGTCACCACAAAATTGGTTTGGGAGGGATTCTTAAAATGATTCACTCTCAACCAAATTTATCAAAAAATGAATTATCCATGAATTTTAGGTGCATCTTGAATTTATCAATGCTTCTCAATTCTTCTCTATCCTTATTGAATATTTTTATAACATAATCTCAATTCATATTTCTTTAACAAACATCAGTCCAATTCCGATTCTTTATTCTTATTTTCAAATACAATTTCTTCATTAGGATGGTCATCCTTTTTTCTTGACCAACTTTTAAATCTATAAATAAAGACTTCTAAATATGTTGGTTTGCAACAGTTAAAGAAAAATCTAACCATTACGATTCTCTCATTACAATAATGGCATTTGGTCACTCTCGTTTAATTGACACATTTATAAATAAATTAGAACGGAATACATATCATTATGTTCATCTTAAAACTCCCATATAAAACACTTTTAAATATTCTTTTATTTATTATCTTTTCAATATGATGAATCAGTGTCATGTTTACTCTGTTTCCTCTTTACAATCTTTAAAGAATACATCAGAGTTCTTCTTTTATTATCAACCAACTTAAAAATAAACCAATTAATTATATTATTAGAATGGATGACTACATTATTGATTATTTATTATGTATTTCTTCTTCACATTGGTCTCAAAAACATTAAATACTCTTTCTTCCCATTTATTCCAACAACTCCCAATGAAATCAATTCTTCCTCTGATGATTATGATGGTATACTGAGTCCGATGGAATGGTATCAGCAACTTCAACTTCAGTAAAATATTTCTTTATTGAATACAATACCAAAAATATATAAGCAACATCTTATTTTCTTGATTATAGTACTCCAATTAATCCATCGTCCAAAAAATTCTAAATGCGATGTTCTCATACCGATGGAACTGAGATCAAAAAAATTCAACTTCACAAAAATATTTCTCCTACAAACTTCAAATTTTAATCATAAATTCCTCCATGAAATCAAATACATTGGGGATTTTCACAACATCATATGAATTATAATGGAAATTATTGTAAATAATCATCCTTTCTAGCAAATTACTTATTTCCTACTCATCCAAAATATGATTTTCCTTAATATGATTTTACTGAATACGATTGGAATCCCCCTATCTCCCAATCGGATGCTCAATACAATTATCATCACCTATTCTCCTAATTTGTTTTATCAAATATTTCATCACAAGTTCCTCATAAAACTTATGACTTATGTGAATAATTTTTTTTAAAGAATCATTAGATTTATATTGGATCCATTCTGACTCTAAAAAATCCTGCACATTATAATCACTAGATTCATTTCAGACTCAATTTGATTTAAATTTTTTTTATCAAAGTATAATTATGATTCCAGGGTCTTTTAACTCATGCTGATGTCTGGATCTGATTTTTATGATTCTGAATCTAATCCACCTGCATCGTATTATCATCATTATAGTTCAAGATCCGATTTAAAAATTTTACTCACAACCTTCTTAAATTTGTATTTCCATTACGATTTCAACATAATTTATTTCATCAACATATTGATCTATTGACAAAAAATACAACCAAAAAATAACTAGGTTCCAAAAATCTATTCCTTTGTGATTTTTGTCAGTACCCATATCAATACCCACATTTAACCACTTCAAAATAATATGGGGGTATTGCTTTCTTTTCTCACTTTTTTCTTCTCTGCATCTCCTTTTATTGTTCCCCTATCTCTGTATCTCTACCCCTTAATGTATTATCCCCCTTATTAACAATCAAATTCAAATGGGTCATCATGACAATATTCCTTCAAATTTTTTGAATTGCCTCATTTCAAAAGGATGGAACCTTTCATCTCATAGTACTAAAATTATTCATAAGTATCACAAGAATTCCATAACAAATATATTTTAACTAAAAAAATTTAATTCTATTTTGGAAAACCAATTATAGAAAAAAGAGTATATAATTAAAGTTATCAATGTTGTTTATAAGAAAACCTTCATGTAACGCATTATTAATGTTTCTTCAAACATTCATATCTATGGGAAAATCTTGAAAGGAATTTCTTTTAGGATAAAAGTAACCATAACCAATCTTAACAAACATATCAGAATGTTCAAGTGCACAAAAACAACTTTTAAAAAAAATCATAACCTCATAAATTTCTTTGTCAAGAATAGTAAGAGACTCATCAATATTAGATTTTGTATTTTAACTCATTAACTTCCCTGAATTCTAGTACAAGTGTATAAGAATATTTTGGGAATAAATAAGAACCTTGATTGTTTCTTAGAAACAATAATCGGATAGAGATTCCTCTCTCTGTATTGATTTTTTCTTATTTTTATTGGAATTTTAATTGGATGTGCTTTCTTCTTTTTGTTGATCTTTATTAGGTTTTATAACAACATTCTTATTATCTATATAATATTATAATGAGGATGTTAAATTTTCTTCAACTTTGGATACATATTTTTTATAATTGTAACATTTTTTCCATGCCTTTCTTTTTTTCTGGAAAGATAGTTAAACAAATTTTGATAGCATCCCCTTCTTACTCATATCCACAATCCATTTATATCTTTATGTTATCTTTTCTTATATCAAAATATGTATATTTCTTCCCCTATACTTTCACTGATTTTTGTGATTCCTATAACTTACTATCCAAGTCAACATGTTCTATCTAGATAACTGAGCACTCTCTTTTTTGAATCAGGAGATCTATTTTTTCTTAACATTTAAAAAATATGGCTTCAGAGAATTGATCTAACACTATTATTGTGCCGATAATAAAAGAAGACATTATTTAACAATATGTATAGGTTGATCACATATTTCACAAACAATTTCTAGAGGGTAGAACCAATTTTAATTTTATATTCACCAATGTTATTAGGTTTCTTCTAATCAACCTTCTTAGACTTCTTTCTTTGAGGTGATTGACTCCCCCTCAAATGTTTACTTTTACAGATTGTGAAATAGTTGTAATATTATTGGTTGGACCAACATATATTAGTTTTATGACCAAATCCACCAAAATTCTCTAAGTATCCATAGAAATATTATTTTCTTCTCTAACTTCCATATTGAAAGTAGTTGTGAATATTTTTCTCAGTAACGTTATTAATAGAATGTTCTTGATCACCAACCTTTTTAGTTTCAATTAAAACATTCTTCTTGAGTTTGGTTTTCTTTTCAGCCTTATCAAAATGAAGATAAATAGAAACCTATTAAGATTTATAATTTTTTGTAACTTTTGACTTCATGATTTTGTTGGACTTGGACACATACATAAATTTCTCATATTTATTCTCAAAATTTGAAGTTAACTTTTTTTACCTTCTCAGGTTCAACCTTATGAGAAATTTTACTATCTTCAGATATTGAATTATTGAAACTTGTAACCATATATTCATATTTTCATATTTTTTGTTGGATAAGTTATAACTATAATTCTTTTACCTTCAACATCACTTACATATGTTCATTATTATTTGCTTATTTATCAATATATATATTCAAATCAACAATATCTTCCATCAGCTTTACTTTCTCACTAGGAATACATTGTTGATCGGTTTTTGAAGATATTTCACATTTCAACTTCTTAATATCCTTTTCAAGTCCCCCAATCCTCCTCAAACATTATTTAAACTATTATTTAAGTAGATATCATAACATAATTTATTGTTCTTCAGAGCTATTACATTTTTATTCTTTATTCTCAAATTTAGCAACAAAAGTATTTTCTCTAGAATTTTGAGTTGATTTTTTGGATTCATATTCACTATATTTATTTTCATTAAAACTTATTTCCCTGTTAGTAAGACTTTACTCTTCAAATTTTGTAATAAATGTGTTTTATTCACCTTCATTTAAAACTAATTCTCTTTGACCATCTTTAGATGAAAAGATTTTCTTATCTTTTTTCTTGAAATATAATTTTGACATATCACCCTATTTATCCCAATATATTATTGACCATTTTTATTATTCATTACTTTATTCTCTATAAATTTATTCTTCTTTACCTCATTAGGGATAATTTGGAAAAACGTGCCAAATGGCTCCACATACAAAACATTTTAAGGGATGTTTCCCTTTATATTTACCTATAACAATTTTCAAAATTTTTAAAAATAAATATGAAATTTAATCAATATTTTTACATACCTATTTTTTGGATTTAAACTAAGAAAAATAATCTTCCTTAGGTACCTTCTAAACCATTTCTTTTTTAGAAGCTTTGAATGTTAATTCACAATCATATTTTTTCCCTTCACATCTTTTTCCCTTCTCATCTCATATGTGATTATAGTACAATTCAAATAATACATAGAGAATAAATCCGGATCTTTATATTCTAATAAAGAATCTTTGGAATCAAAATTATTGGGAATAATTATCAAGATATTTTTAACAATAGTAGAATATTCTAATATTTCACAAGGACATCTGATAGTGATAAAAATGTGATTCACCCTATAAAAGAAGTTACCGACCGATTCATACTCACCAATCATTAGATCTCCATACTGTAATCTACAGATTTGTAATGTTTTCCTTTTTCACTTTTTATTGCCTTCATAAATTTTATTTAGCTTATCATAGATAACTTTAGAAGTTATAACTCCTTTTACTCTCAGAAACTCACTTTCATAAAGTGATGAAGGAAATTAATTCATATATCATCCATCATTATCAAGGTTTTCCTTATCCGCATTTGTGAGAGGATCATTTTAAATATGAGGATGGAAACCATCTATAACTGATTTTGAAACTTCATACCCAAGAGATATAAGATATGGACAAATTATTCTTTTCGAGATAGGATTACTAATACCATTTATGATTGGAATCCCCTTACTATTCACAAAACTCATATTATCCATCACAACTTATTTTTATATTTATTAGTAAATAATAAATAAAGGGAACCTCCCCTATGATACCAATTGTAAGTTCCCAATCAATATTGTTGTATCACTAATAAGGGGATAAGGTGAATATGTGATATCGTTTTCTTTTAGGTTTCCTTACTAATGAAACAACCTCTGCCTATGGTTACATATTTCATTCCCTACTGAAGAAAAAACAAACACACATCCACAGAAACATAAGAATTTACATTGTTAACTACTCAACAAGTGTAGATATGTCCTTGGTATGGATTAGGAAATGATCCAATACCACACAATCCTCTATAAAATAGTCCTTTTGTGTGGAATACAAGGAGTAGTATATTCCATTACACTCTTATAGTAATATATAAACCATAAAATAATGCATTTTATATTTATATATCATATTATACAATATATTTTTTGTAACAAACATGTTATGGTGATTATTGATCTACTTTCACACATATGATCTTTCAAAAAATTTCTTCACTTCCTTGCCGAGAAGTTGGTAAGAACATCATGGACTTTGTAATAAAACTCAGTATAATTTCCTAGTCCAATTTCTCAATATGAAAAATTTATATGTCTATAAGAATATGGTTGTAACAATTATAAAACACTTCTATCTAATTATGTAAGTCCTAGTATGATTTTCCCAGTCCTATTACACAATACTAAAAATATATAGCTATGTCAGATACCGCTGAAACAATTCTTGACCAATACTTCTTCAGTCAAAAAATCCTAATATGATTTTCCCAACCATTATGATTTATCTCAATATGATATCCATCTAAATAATTTGAATAGGATGATCATATGAATGCAATATTATCTCTTCTCCTTTATTCTTATCTCCAACAAAATTATTTAGGAAAAATCAATATGAAATTTCTTTCTCTTTATAATTCTTTATATCACAACATTTTATCTTCTCCACCCATTAACAACATATCTTTTAGAAAATTACAAAGTACATATCCTTTTATAGTCACCCCAAAAGTTGTGTGGGTAGATTTCTTAAAATTTTTCCCTTTCAAATAAATTTATCAAAACAAGAATTATCCATGAATTTAGGGCGCATCTTGACTTGGTCAAGGCTTATTAATAATTTTTGATCATTATAAATTTTTTTTAACAATTTTAGCTCACTTCTGATTTATTTTACAAACTTCAGTTCGATTTTGATTCTTCATTCAAATTTTCCAATATAATTTATTTATTATGATGGTCATCTAATTTTCTTGAACAACTTGTAAATCTAGAACTGAATACTTGAAAATATGTTGGTCTGCAACCATTGAAGAAAAATATACACATTAAAATTTTATCATTACGATAAAGGCATTTTCTCACTATTATTTTCATGACCCTTTTGTAAATAAATTATAAATGAAGACATCTCATTATGTTTCTCTTCAAAATCTATTTGAAAACACTTTAGAATATTATTTTCTCGGTGTTTTTTTTCACTTTGATGAATCTGTGTCATGTTCAATATGATGTATCTTGGAAAAAATGAAAGAATATATCAGAGTTATTCTTCTATTCTCAATCAAATTAAAAAACAACTAACAATATATCTAGATGGAATGGTTGACAACATTTTTTATTGGTTATTATGAATATCTTCTTCACATTGGTATCAAAAACATTAATTCCTCTTTATTTTCATTGATTCAAACAACTTACAACGAAAACAATTATGCCTTTAATGATTATGAGGGTATACCTAGTATAATTGAATGGTATCAGTAGCTTTAAATTCACAACATCTTTCTTTTCTGAATATGATACCCAAAATATATCAGAAAACATATGATTTTCATGATCATGATACTCCAAGTTATTTAGTATTCAAACAATTATAAATACAATATTCTCATACTGATGTAATAGAGATAGAAAACATCAAATTAAAACATTTCCTTTTTCTACAGCCATAATATTTTAATCATGACCTCCTCCATGAAATTGAATACATTGAAGATCAGTATAACATAATTTGAATTATAATGGAAATTATTATAACTTCTCATATATTCTAGAAACTTCTTTATTTTTTACATAGCCTGAATGTAATTGTACAAAATATTATTGGACTGAATATGATTGGAAATACATTTTCTCTCAATATGATGATCAATATGATTTTCGACACTTGTACTCACCTTTTTGTTCATGAAATCTTCCATCACAAGTTTCTTAGAAAACTTATGACTTTTTTGAATTACAAAATAGAAAAGCATCATCATATTTATATTTGATTCATTATGACTCTAAAATAGATTTCTCATTCCAATCACAACTTTCAATCCAAATTCAATATGATTTCTAATTTTTTTTATCAAAGTTTCATTATAATTTAGGGATCTGTTAACTCATGATGATTTCTAGATCCATTTATGATCATTATGAATATGATCCTCCGGGATCTAATTATCATCCTTATGGTTCTGGATTTAATTGGAGAATTTTACTTGCACCCTTATTCAATCCATATTATATTACCTTTTCAATATAATTTCTTGTATCAAAATATTAATCTATTGACAACAAATACAACCAAAACATAGATGGGTTCCAAAAATTATCACTTCCAATTTTTTTTCTCACATGGAAAACTAGTTTTCTGTTATTATAGATGGAATTTATAATTCCATTTCTATTTTATCAGGATAATGTTTTATTAACCTTTATATGATCTATGGTTTCAATAGAGTTATATTCAAAGTCAAACCCTTGATTATTGAGACCTTGTTCAAATTATGAGGATGAATTTTTTAATGTGGATAGGATTAAACACCATAATATTTGATGTAATTTTTTTTCAAATACAATTATTTTCATCAATATCTTGCATTACACATGACATAGAGTTAGAACAAATAATTACATATTATTAATATTATTTAAACTTGATCACTATGACCTACTTGTTAAATTTGGTGGTAAAAAAAGTAATAACCACCTTTTAAAAACAAATTTTAGTAGTTTTATATAATGGGAGTATATTTATAAATAAGTACATAATTTTTATTAATGTTTTATTTACTTCAAAAATAATTTTTTTCTTAAAACATTATTTTTTTTGATTTTTGTTAACAAATAATAAATTTAGTTTTTGAAACTCATCGATAAATTATTTGAAAAAACTAATTTTATTTTTGTAATCAACATTTAAAACTTATCAAGGTTTAATTTTTGATAATATTATGAAAATATTAATTTTTCAATGAATATTGAAAATACTTATTTTTATTAAAAAATGATTTTTTTGTTTAAAGAATATAAAAAGTTACATATTAAAAAAAAAATAAAAGTATAATTCATTCAATTATATATATTTTAATTCGGTTTATGTCATTATGATGAAATTAATGTATAATTTGGACATTAACCCATTCTATATTTGTGAAAATTGTCTCTTAGGAAAATAGTTTTTTATCTCGGCTTTGGGTTTAATATTAAATTAAAAATTTTCACTTCATTGAATTGAATTTTAAAAAATAGATTAAATATTTTGAAATTGAATTATTAATATTTTATAACATTTTCAACTAACTTTTTTTTTCCAATTTCATTGTAAAAATATTAAAAACTAATTACTATAGTTAAGGTTAAATAGAGTTTACTGAGGGTTAGACTAAAATAATTACGAAAAAATGACATAAAAACATGTCCAATTCCTATTATCTAGACATTTTCCCAATATTTCCTTAATCTATATTTTATGTTCTGGTGGGACACTTTCACATGAATGTGACCAATATAATAATTTATGTGAATAAAAAGACAAAATGTTACCCTTTTTTTAAATATTAATTATCTGTTCACATAGGGAAGAAAGAAATATATAAATGAATATTGATGTCCATTTTGGGAATTATAAAATTTATTTATTAAAGTTAATTAATTTTTATTTTTAAGTAACATATAATTACTTTAAATGCCTAAGAAACGTTGATGCGGTAATTATCTAATGAAAATAAAAAATGATACTAAGAAAATAAAAGTAATATAACCTGAATTAATTATTTTAATTAATGTATTTTTTATATTAGCGTGACATTATATATAGTTTTTATGACTATATATTCTAATTAAACCATTTTCTTGATATTTTAAAAGTCAAATTAAACAAATAGTTTCAAAATTAACATTAATGTTATTTTTAAAAAATAAATTTTTATAAATATGATTTAAAATTCATAAAAGTACTATACTTTTAAAATTTATTCTTATATTTTTAAAAAATATCAACCATATCCCATTCATGGACCAATGTTTCTTTTATAATAATTATACTGACCCATTAAAATTAAAAAATTGTTTTACCATGGTAAAGGGTAAAATATGGCGTTGCACATTTCATGCGTTTGTGTTAAAATTATTTTCCCACACATGCTGGTTTTTTATTTTTGGAATAGTATTTCTTATTTTTAACCAATGGGAAAATTTATTTAATAGGGATATTTTATATTTTTTATTAAATGTAAATTACCCAGATAAAAAGGTTATTTGTTATAGTCAAAACAAGAATGGTAAAAGTAAGGAAACATTCAAGTTATGGAAAAACATGATTAAAACATGTATTTTTGTGGAGGTATATATTCATAATATCATCCATAAAATCTAATGTTTATCAATTTCAGAGTAATTTAGCTTGATATTTACTCCCCATTATTGAATTATTTTGTGTATTTACAAAAAATGTAACTTCTTCTCAATTATAAAAGGCTTCCTAACCCCCTCAAGTATTCACACAGATCAAAAATTATTATAGACCAAAACCTACCAAAATCTATACCAAACATTATTATACATGTTTTATAGATTATGTTCTTCCAAAATTACTATATATAGGGTCCTTAATAAGATATCTAAAGGTGGTTGTTGTAAGAGAAAGTGATTTTCTTCACTAAACTCTTTCTTATTACTTATCCTCCAAAAACCTTTGTTCATGTATTAATAATTACAATATAATAACACTAGTTAATAAAATATAATTATATATTTTTAGATAATAACTTATATACATCTCCTCTTCCATCAAATGTGAAATGAAATTATCGATAGTGTGTACGACAAACTACTGTCTTGCGAACTGATGTAATTTGATTTCCATCACAACATATCATAGATAGATATAATGTTATATTTAATGTTTTTATATTAAAATTGTGATATTATTATTATAATTTTTTAATTATAATATCAAATTTATCTTCTCACTTTCTATTATGTGGGAATACGACAACGATGCTCTTGTGTTTGAAAAACTACTACCTTGCGAAGCGATGTGATTCGATTTTAAATTAAAATATAAAAGAAAGATAATAATTATAAATTAAATAATTATAATAAATATATATGAAATTATAATGACTCTATAAACATGATATATGTTTTACCATTTTATCTTTACACTTGTCAAGAAAATTCAAACAATGTTCATATGTAAGTATGACTTACCATCTCCATGAGCGATGTATTTGATTTTCTATCACTAAATTTTATGGATTACTCTAAATAAAAAAATACTTAATATATATTATATTCATATTATGGTTAAAATTTAATAGATTATGGAACCATGGTTTAATTAAAATGAATGAAAATACCAAATCAAAACATATAAAAAAATCCCTTAGTACGTGAAACATAATTTTAACATGTAATTGTAAATAAATGGATAATAAAAGGTCATAAGTAAATAATATATGGAATTATGTATATAAATATGATTTTTAATACATTTATAATAAAGATATATTTATTATACATGAGTTTCTAATGTGTATAATTTATGTTGATACATATGGTAAGAGATAATTGACACAAATTGCCTTCTTTGAGACATAAGTTATGTTATGAACCTCTCTTCTGGTGCGTGTATACTACCCATTTTATATGTTAAATTGTGACTGTATTTTTTATCAAGATATATATTTTTTTCCTTCATATTATTATTTCAAGGGGAATTCAATTCAATGGTTTCCAAATTGGTGATAATTTTATGTTACAGTCAATGTTTATTAGGATTTTTTATGATTAAGTTTACAATGATGATATATTATGATATATCTCTCAAAAAAACAATGAATTTTCTTATCCTCTAGTTATTTATTGAGAATAATTTTTTTACGTTCGTTTTCATCTCTTTAAGTACTCAAGGGATAAATAAAATATTTGTTTAATGAATAATCATCATTATTTCCCAATTTGGCTGAAATGATTTTTATTTCATATCCCTATTTTCTATAATTTTTTTAGTCAGTGATTTTAATATTATACAATAAATATTTAAATACATTTTATCTAGGTTTTATTTTTTAAAATATTGTTTAAAAGGTAATCATCTTTATATTTTCTGAATAAGGGTCTTTTGACTTTTACCGAAAATGTAAAAGGGAACTTTGTTTAAACTTTTACATAATAAACATAATTTTACACCATCATAAACAATTATTTATTTGAAGATTAATTTATAAATTTACAATGTAGTAATAATATATTATTATTTTGTTTTTTTTATAAATTTAGAGTTTTAAAAAATTATTATCAAAATAGAAATCCTATTTTCCTTAACAAATGTTCCAAGTGATATTTCAAAATTATTTTCCATTAAAGAAGAAATTCTTTTTAAATTAATTATTATTTAATAGGGATATGATCCAATTATAAAATTATATTTATTTATTTTAATGGTTTATTATTATATTAATAAATATTTAGGAAACCCACTCCTTCTCCACATATTATGATTTGATAAAATGTTTATAAAATCCAATTATTTTCATAGGTTCGGAAATGATGATTATTTTATGATAATTTGGTAAAAATATATACGTATAATGTGATGGGTTTTTCCTATATCTGCCTTCAATTAATTGGGTAATTATGGATAACTCATCACCTAATTATTTAATGTTGTAACCTGATTTCATATTAAAAATGTTATGTGTTGACCTACATTGATGTCCCTAAGGTTATTCAAAGGAATTATTTCATATATATAAAGTTATGTGTTGACCATATTTCTTATCCATAAGTATATTCGATGTCTCAATTTCATGTACTTATCTTAATGAGTGTACCTATCTCTATTTAAACATGTTCAGAATGTTTTTAGCATATGTATATGCCATAATTTTATGAATTATTCTATTGTTATGATAGCATAGATTATATTATTTTATTTTTATATGATTTTTGTCTTATGAACTACCATGATTTATTATATGAACCATTTTTATGATCTATGATATGTATGGTATGGTTTTCAAATGTTATTATCATGTTCTAAGACCCTTATTCTTATGTTATATCGATATATCCCTTTTAAAACCTTAATGAGCATCTGAGGTCACCATTTAATATGTTTTCCTTCCACAAGTTATGAAGAATGGTATTAATTATGATATGTATAATAAGGCTTCAAGTTATGAATAATGTATGGGTTGATGATGTATTTCAATTACAAATTAGTTGTTTATGTTTATATGATTCTAATAACACTAAACTATTACGACCCTCCTGTGTGTTTTTGTGAAATGTAATGAATATTCATCTAAAAATATTTAATATATATGTATGAAATTATGTTACACAATATTAAATATATTAAATGGGTATTATATTCACCATATTGAAGTAAATATGTGCGTAATTATAAATATATCACAATGGAGTGGAAATTGAGACAAAATCCCTTACATCACTCTTCCACTTTGTTGAATGTAATTGTAACTATAGTATAATTAGTTTAAACATGATATTATATTATAATAGAACCATATTCATATTAAAAATTTTATATATTATCATTTTATAACATTTTATCACCCATTTATTGATAATCTTTCATTATTATTATCATTTTGGGTGTTAATAACTTAGTTCTCTCATGTATTTTTTACCGTGGATGTTCCAATTATTGAAAATAGTATATATATTAATCATATAAATAATAAAATTAATGTTAACAATATAATATTTATTTATTATATTAATTTTTTAAAATCATTTTTTATGGTTAGACCTAGAAACAAAATCACATCGCTCCGTGAGGATGGTAAGCCATGCATAAACACAAATGATGTTATCATTTATTAATGGGTGAAAGGGGAAGAAATTAGATGATATATTAAATTTATAAAATAAATATTATGTTTTAAGTATCATATATATTCATTTCTTCCATCATCATTACTATCTATATGAGTTGGTGATGGAAAAAAATTGCATTGTTTCGTGAGGCGGTATTCTGTGGTACACATGAGCGATGGTTTTATTGTCCATTTGATGGAAACGTATATGGATAAATATTTTTAAATAAAAATAATAAAATATTATAATTTGTTAGATTATGGTGGTATTATATTGGAATTATTAACACATAATTGAATGTGGTAAAATAATAGGTAAAAAATAAATAGCTTTGTTAAGACGATTTCATTATCTGAGAGAAATGCCTTTTAGATATCATATTAAGGACCTTATGGTTTGTATTTTGGAAAAAACATTACATATATAATATTGATAAAATTTTTGGAGAGATATTTTTCTCATGTTTTTTGAGATATATGACCCAAGTGGTATGAATAAGTGAGGGGAGGAGGTTGTATTTTATAATTGTGGTGAGTGGAAAACTTGTAATATTTAAATTTTTTAAAATATTATTATGTAAATTTATTTGAAAATTGGATCCAAACATGACTCATGTTATAAGGTTATAGGTTTTTAGTTAAATTAAGTCCATCCAATGTGTCTTAGTCATGTTTTTATTGTATTTTATCCCATAACTCTTTATATTAAATCGCTGGTAAACCAGTTTTGTCATGAACTACGGTATATATTTTTTACTATCTTTCCTATTAATTATGAAAAAAATATAATTGAAATCAGTGCCTAATATTAATTATTATATTTCCAAATACAGAATCTATTTTATAAAATACAATTCTATGAAGTGGTATAATTTAATTTAAAAATAAACTCACAAAACATAATAAAAAAATGTTTTTTAATAAATATATTTCTCAAGAATAAGATGATATTACATTAAAAATATGAATGGTAACAATATTTATATGTATTTAAATTAACATATTTAGATACATAATATTTTAATTTTATTTTAATCATTCATTATTAAATATAGTTTTAATTAAATAAAATGGAAATATATCATGCATTTAAAAACAGTTTTCTAAGAAATATCCCATTTTCCTCCAAATGATATTATCTTTTTCTCTATCAACTTAATAATAAAAAAATGGTGAATTAAACATATTATAAATCATTATTAAAAGTTTATTTTTTAATAGTTTAATACTATGTTTTCAATTATTCACAAAACCTTATTTATAAGGGAAAACATCAAAAAAATCAATCTAGGCTTATTTTAACCTAGTAAGTTTAAAATACTTATTCACTCTATAAAATTATATTTTTTGTGATATGAAATATAAATTTTTTTATTTTAGTATTATTTTTTGAAAATATAATTTTCACTTACTATAGTTTAATTTTTCCTACTTAAAAAATTTCTTCCTTGAAGTTTTAATGGATATTCTTTTCTAAACAAATGGGGGTGGTTCCTCTTCATAACATCTGCTGGATACCATATTACTTCCTTCAATTTATGATATCTCCATAGAAACTATACCAATAAATTTGAATAGTTCCTAACAACTTATTATCTAGTGTCATTAATCTTTATTATCACTTTATAGTATAATCGATCATGTTTGAATTCTATATCCTCATTGGTGAGAACATGTGATGGGTCTAACATGTACTTCCATGAAAATGAGTTATGGAACACATCATGTACCATATAAAGGCATGATGATATTACCAAATGGTAATCCATTACTCCTATTATTTTTAAAATTTCAAAAGGATCTATATACCTCGAATCCAGTTTTTCTTTTTTACCTAACCATATAACACCATTCCGTGGAGATATATTCAAAAAAATACAATCTCTCACATAAAATTATAAATCTTTAATTTGGTTATTGAAATCACTATTTTTTCATAATATAATATTCTTTAATATGATTCTAATTAGTATTTTCCTTTTCCATTGTCTCCTAAATAAGTTATGCGACTATAATTACCCTTTCACAAACTTCATCCCAACACGTCGGGGTTTGGGATATCTTTCCATATAACGCTTCTTATGGTGTCATTTCAATACTTTAATAAAATCCATTATTATAGAAAATATATGAAAAAGGTAAATACTAGTCCCACAATCTATGAAGGACAAGTGACCTTAACCAAAACATGTATCATTATTTTTGATTTATTCTTTTTGGTTATCCATCAGTTTGAGGATGATAATATGTGGTCAAATAAATCTTGATATCAAGACCCTTCTAAAGAATTTTCTATAATTTTCATTTAAATTGAGGATCATCATCAAGAAAAATTAAAATATTTTCAACATAAATTCTTAAAAAATCATTATTATAGAGTTTTTAAGTAATTCAAAGGTTAAATCTTATCTTATAGAAAGGAAATGTGCAGTTTTGGTAGTATGATACACAATGAATTGTATTGAACAAATATTTCTAAGTGAATTTGGTAATCCAATTAAAATTTACATAGTAATTTAATCACATTTCTGTATATAAATTGGTATGTGTTGCATGAATCCTATATAATTATGTCTCTCTACCACTACCTGTTGAAAAAAAATGCATCTTGATAAATAATTATCAATTTCTTGCTGCATATTATCCCACCAATTTTTTTTATTCTAATCCCTTTATGTCTTTTTTCTACCATGGTGTATTGATAAATTCAATATATTATTATAATTAAATGATTCCCTTTTTAGATCAGGTATTAAAATAATACATAAAATCTTTCCAAATTTTATAAATTCATATTCATATCTTATGTTTTTAAATTTCCAATCATTCATGGATTTAATTTTTTTAACATTATCATTATCAGGATGAGAACTTTTTATATTTTCCAATAAAGATGGTTTGAAAATAATTTTAAAAATATAGTGATGTTTCCCATTCCTTAATATGTCCCATATCTATATTTAGTTAATACATGAACATATGATCCCTGTCAATCCCAAATTTAGGTCTGGAATCCATGATATTTCATAATAAATGTATAAGATTACTTATTTTATTATTTTAATGGGTGTAAATGTATTGAGAAATCGTAATCCATGACTTTTTTGAACCATCTTCATTTCCTCTTGTTGATCTCTTTTTGTGAAAAGATGTATTTCATACTATTATGATCTATGTATGTAACACATATTTCTCCATAAAGATATTTTCTCATATTAGATAAATCACTATATATTGAAAATCTATAATTTCAGGATGGTAGAGTCAAAATCAGATCTTGACCAACATCCTATTCAATTATTCAAATCATTATTCACAATATTTTTTCCACATAAACTTATCCCATTTATGTTTATTCTTGGTTAATGGGTTTTTCAATCTGGTTTTTTTTAAAATATTGATAGTAACCTAACAACCCAATGAAATTGGTTATGTTTGTTGGTGTAGGCTATTATTTTATTTTTTCTCTCTATAAGATCAACTAAGACTCCATCCATAGAGACATTGAGACAAAGAAAAGATAATTTCTAAATACAGATTTCCCACTTTCTAAATTTCCTAAATAGATCTTTTCCTCTATGATTCTTAATAATGATGCAAAAGATATTATCATTGTATATACAGATTTTAGTGTTCCCTATGATATCATTAGTAAATACTATAAAAATATCAATATATTCATTGAAAACTTAATTAATTACATCCTTAAAAATAGAGGTTTCATTAGTCAATCCAAAGGGAATTATTGTAAAATAATAATTTTTATACCACATAAAAAATTATTTATTGGGTATATATTTTCTCTTTACTCATAGCTGATGATAACTAGAATGAATGTTAATCTTTTAAAAATATTAATCACCATGAATTTTATTGAATAAGTCATCAATGTGAGGTAGAGGATACTTGTTCTTTCTCATAATAGAATTGATATACCTATAATAAATACATTGTAGCGTATATCCATCTTTAATTTTAATGAAACTAATTGGGGATTTCTAATATGAAATAGTATGTAATATAAATCCATTATCATGAAACAACTATAGTTATTTATTTAACACTACTAATTACACATGGGACTTTATATAAGTATCCTTTGATATAGGTCTTTCATTATTGATTAAATAAATGGGAAACTCAACTTCACACTCGGGTGGAAATCTTGGTAATTACTTTTTAAATAAAACAATGTATTCGGGTACAAGAAGTATATTCTCAATTTAATTATTACCATTTATATCTATAGATCTTTTCTTCTCTAATTCCCCTATAATTTCATTCAAAAGATCTACTATAGGTGGATTTGGATATGACTTTGACAATGATGTATCCTCTCTAAAGAAAAGGGATTCCACATATTCATTACAAAATGTATTTTTCATCTCATTGCAATAAAATTTTTCATTATATTTTGAAAATCAATACATATAAAGGATTATATAAAATTTTATCACATTTATAATAATAAATTCTATAAATATCTAATGTTTATTTTTTATAATTAGAACTTACTGACACATCATAGTTGTGGTGACATTTTAAATAAGAGTATTGGATGACAACTCCATTACTAAGGTACTAGGGAAATATCCAATTTCCATGTAAAAAATAGAATATATGAATAGTATGAAGATATAAAATCAAATAAATCATTAAATAAATTTTAGGATATGAAAAAGTACCTACCAACACATCTTTATGAACTTAAACCATGGATAAGTAATGGAATAAGCTTATCCTTAACCACTTATCCTTTTCAGGGGTAATTTCTCTTCATCCAAGGGGTATTGGTTTAAATAATGAAACATTTATTTATAGTTGAATCACTGGATAGTAGTGGTCTCTTTATTTCCCCGAAATTCATTATCTAGATGAACCATATATCCATACTTATAGAAAACTCTGATTCCCTTTATAAAATTTTTATGATATTTATTTAAAAAGTGTTTATATGATATAAATTTTGTCATTTTAATCTTTTTCATTAATGTGTTACCTTTTTCTTGGTGTTCTATAGAATTATTATTATCATTATTTCCTTTGGGTTCTAGAAAATACCTTCTTTATTTTTATAAAAAATAATACGATTATATCATATGATGAAATTTTTTGAGAAACCAATTTCTATCATAGGATTGTATTAATCCCTTCAAAGAGATTTTCAATATTTTTTTAATATTATATGTGTAATCTATATCTTACCAAGATAGTCTTATAAATGTAATATTATACTCCTTAACACTTTCTTCTTCCTATATATTAAAGCTAATGAACTTTCTCTTCATTTTAGCTCTTTTCACATGAGGGGCATACTTGTTGAAGAATACTACTTTAAAATATCATTCCATATGTTCTATTTCATCATCCTCCCTAGTATACTAGATCAACTTCCACTATTTACTAGAAAAACCATTAATAAAATTTACTTATAGTATAACCTTTTACCTTTCATCGTATCCCAATGCCATAAATATCTTCATAGGGAATTAATCCATTTATCATCTTCAATTGGATTAGTAGTAACACTAAACTATGGAGGATTATATTACATTAAATGATCCAATATAGGCATATCATTTCATAGATTTTTTTTATACATGTCCAATGTTTTTAGCCAAAAAAAGGCTTATCTTATCTAATATAGAAATTATTTTCTTAAATAAAACACCAGCTGTATTGTCATGCTAGAAATTGAAATTTTTACATTGTTCACGAGTACTAATACCATTATTTCTTCCAGGTACCATTACTAAATAAAGGTATATATTGGATTAACTCATAAATTTATGAATTTTAATTCATATTAATAATTATTAATCTAGTGTAACACCTGACATAAATTGAAAATTTATGCATTTTTTATATTACAACAAAAAACATGGTTTCTTAAGAATATCAATAAATAAAAAATTATTTTCAAATCATTCACAATAGTTTGTAAATAAAATATTAATTATTGAAATCATATCCCTTGGGAGTGTCATTCTAGGTGGAAAGTATAAGAATATTCACCATGCACCATAATGATGTCCAAGATATACTCAACCAACTCTTTTTGGAGTTATTACCCCTAATTCATATCTTCCAAAACCACATGCAGTTGTAGTATCTATATTGGAATGTATTTAAAGAAGAATCATATAATAAATATCTTACTGAAACTTTTATGATATTTTATTATACTTAAAAATACTATAAATTTTATTCATAGGGTTATATTACATAATTTATCATTTAATAAATATTGTTCCCAAGGTTTCTATTAAACTTTATATGGTATTAACTATAACAACCCCAACTCTAGTAACCCAGATTCAATGTCAAATTACATTGGATTAAGATACTATGGAGCACATCACCAATGATATATCAGTTAATTAGTATTGAATAATAAGATAAAATCTTGATTCTATTATTACATTTGAAATAAAATATAAGAATTAATAAAATATAATGATCTGAATCCTTAAAACTCATTTAATGATTTTTTCTTCATATCATGGAAAATTTATGAAAAATATGTGTGATAAAAAATACTTAGTAAGGGCTCTATATTGAGAAATATATCATGATCAAATAAGGAATAATCAATATGGAATTATTGATAATTGAGAACACATTATATTTAATCAATAAATTCACTAATATATGAATATATTGGTAATTTTAATGTAGTAATATCAAGGATAATAATAAAAAACATCTTAATAAAGAAAATGAATTATATTAGTCATCATTATTTAAGATATCATGATATATTTACCATCAAGTCCATATACCAAAACAAAATATTTGATGGGTAGGTATTCAAAAAATACCCATTAAATAATTTTTATCCAACTAGTTTGTCTCATGAGACTTGTCAATACATATATGGACCATCTATAGCTTGGCCCCACCCATCACTGTTGGTCCAATGCCTTACTCACATGTTACATGAGCAATTTAACTAATAAAAAATATACCTTATCAATAAATATTTGTGTTTAGTGAAGGATATGGAATATCAATATTTATATAGTCAATTAAATCACTTTCATAGTAAAACACCGTATAGAGAAATGGTGTACAGTTTAGGTAGTAATCATATCCATGATAAAATAAATATGGATATTTAAGAGAAATGTAACATCTAATGAAAGATTATCATAATAAAGTGAATTCTTAAAGAAGAAGTAAGTAACCACAAAATTAGTAAGAGAAAAAATCATTATAAATATATGTTTTATAACAAATTTATATATTTTGAAGAATAATAAAAATAAAGTGAAAATTTAAAATAATTTTTCATCGAAGATTTTTTGAAAACCATGGAAATTTTTTATAAGAATTTGAATATAAAGAAATATTTTGGGGAAGAAAGAGACCCTATTAACTCTATGTATGTTAAAAACAAAAGAAAACATTTATTTTTATTTTCTTAAAGAACGTAAAAAATGACTGTTTCGATAAAAATTATAAATATTCATTTCAATCTTTTTAAAAGTTAATGGGTAACATAAAATAACCATAATAAACCATTTGGGTAAAAATTTACTTTTATAATTGTTTTTAAATATATGGATACATAATAATATAAGGAATATACATAAATATCAAGAGGATAAGAAAATAGATGATTTTTTAGGATATATTATAAAATTTATTAAATAAAAAATATACCTACCCTAGAAAAATGATATTATTAAATAAATTACCACCTCTTTAGTAACTTTTAAATTTTATCCACCTAAAATATTAACTTTAATTGAAAATTTAATCTTCATGAATACATATATATTTATTTTAAATACATCAAAGTGGAATTAATCGGTGCATAATACCAAATATGTCTCAATAGAGCGGCAATTAAGGTGAAATCACTGACATAATGATTAAACTTTGTAATAAATTCATTAAACCCCATATAATGTTTATAATTTTTTTATAAATTTATCATATAAACATATTAATATTTATCATATCATATATGAACTACCTATAACATATTAGTACATGCTTATCAAGAATATTTCTTTATTATTATTGTTTCCCGTGTTAACTACTTACTTTTCTCTTATATGTTCCATCACAGATGTTCCAATTATTGATAAAAGGTTATCTATTAATAATATATAAAATTATATAATTTTATTAATATCATATTTATTTATTAGATAAATTTTAATAATAATTCTTGAATATTATATATGGAAGATGAATCACATTGCTTTGTGGAGACGATAGGTCGTACGTACACACAAGCAACACTATCATTTCATAACAGGGGAGAGGGTAAGGAAGTAGATGATATATTAAATTTAAATATACATAATTATTTCATAAGGATAATATATATTTATTTGTTTTATATTTATAACTATCCAAGTGATTCAGTTATGGAAAACCAAGTACATTGGTTCTTGAGGTATTAATTTTTCGTACACACAAGTGATGGAATTGTTTCACATTTTATAGAGAAGGATATAGAAAAATATTATTACATAAGAATAACTTCATATAAATGTATTTTTTATGCCTTTTTTATTATATTTTAATTGTTTATACATAATTTAATGAGGTATAAAAACAAGTTAAAAAGAAATATATTTGTTAAGATGAAAACCTTATCATAGAGAATCCCCCTTTGGATTTGTTATTAATGACCCTAGGGTTGTAATTTTGGGAATAAAATAACCTATATAATGTGTATATGGATTCTATGGAGAGTTTTTGGTTGGTTTTTGATTAGATAAACAGATCTAGAGGTCTGAAGAAGCATGTGGAGGAGGTTCTCTTTTATTATTGAGGTGGGGTGGCACACATGTAATTGTTTAATGTTTTTTAATATTATTAAAACTCATAGAATATGAAAAAAATGACTCATATTATAATATTATTATGTTAATATTTAATTTCATCCAGAAAATGTGGTCAAATCACGTTTTAAGGTCATTTTAACCCTTGTATTTTAAGATTAACACTCGATAAACCCGGTTGACCCTAAACGTGGTAACACGTATTTAATGTTTTTACAATTAATAATTTATAAAAAAATTAGTTTCCCATGTTAAATAATATTAATTATGATGATTAAAAACATGAAATCCACTTTATCAAATTAAATTCATAGAATTAGAATAATGTAATTTAAAACTAAACCCAAAAAATATGTCAAAAAATGGTTTTTCAATAATTTCTTTTTCCTAGGATAAGATGATATCACATTAAATATATGACTAGTAATCATAATTATGTAGAATAAATTACTATATTTAGATATATAATCTATAAATTACATTTATATTATTAGTTATTAAATTATATTTTAATTAGGTAAAATGGAAAACATTATCTGTTTCAAAATAATTCTTTGAAAAATATCCATTTTTACCTCCAAATGATTATATATTTATTTCTATAAAATTTATCACAAAATAATTTTTAATTTTATATATTATAAAAAATTATTATAATTAAATGGATGGACAGTTAAATACTATATTTTCAATTCTTTATAAAAGTATATTTATAAGGGAGAATTTCAAAAATACATTCTAGTCATATTTTGATCTAGTAAGTTAGAAATTGATATTAATTATATCAAGTTAAAAATTTTCCAATGAAATATTAAAATTTTCAATATATTATATTTTTAATAAAATATGATGTTTACTTAATATAATGAAATCTATGGTGTTACAATAGATATGTAATTTATTCTTAGTATCATCTCAATCATGAAATTGACCACTCTCCTCACTATAAATCATGAGAAGTCCTAATGAAAATAATCTTAAAAATAACTAGTTATAAGAGTTAATATTTATCATCCTATTTTTCCATTATTAAATATAAAAATTCATACAAGATCATCCATAATTCTCCACAATTTTTTTCTTAAGTCCCAAATTACTGATCTAAAAATCACCCTCATGGAGGTAGTTATAAAAACCACCATTGATATATATAAAGGATACTGTTTGATTATAACAATAATTTTGTTCTCGATAGTGAGTTAGAAAATATATCCAAAGGATCGAAAATAATCTATCCATCCTTATGACCAGTAAATCCCATAGATACTCATAACCAATCAATATTATAGAGAATTCAAGAAACCTTTGAATACCCTCAGACTACACCCCTACGTGCGTATAAGTAGTCATAATTTAAAAAAAATATTTAATGAAATGAATCAAATAGAATTAAAATTTAGATAACATAAATTAGCATGATATACCCATATCATAAAATATAAAATAGGTTATATGTAAATAAAATCATTCCATGAACAATTGATAGCCCCTCACCATGATCAGATAGAAGTTGAGTGACAACATGTAACTAGTATGATCTTGATCCCCTACAATAACCTATAAAACATAGAATTATTTTTAGATATCCACCATATCATCTTTTATTCACCTATGAGGAATGAACAGATCTAATTCAATAATACGTTGAGGAACCCCAAATAATACTCTTATGTGATGCTCCTACCCCTACTCAAGATCCTTGTATCTAAATAAATATCTACCACCTAATGAGTGCAGTGAACTCCTATAAAATAATTTTCAGTTCTCTAAATGACCACATAACATGAAACCCATTGAATTTAAATGACAATGGTCTCATACACAAAAATCATTTTACACTAGTCACACTAAATATGATCTCTTACCTAAGAAGGATGAGATGAACCATGGACCTAAACAACCTTTCCATGATTTTCCAATAGAGAAACCTCAAACATATACTTATTGCTTCATAATAATCATCTAATAATCCCTATAGAATAAGAAAATAACCCTTAATAACCACCCCTTATATGGTTCCTTTTATCTACTAGGAACCAAATCACCACCTTATAAAAATTAGTTGTGCACAAGATGTTCACTTTAACCTAAACTATATATATCAATCCATCCTTAAAGTGTCTAGCTCTAGACGACTTATCTCTAACCAATATCGATGGAAAATACAAAACTCCACGAACCATATCAAATGATCTTTAGAAAACATATCCCTCTATGGGATATGAAAAAAATAATATATACCCATTATCTATTAGAATTTTTAGAAACCAATTTTATATAATCAGACCTAGAAATCACTCTAGGATAATTCATTGTGATATTTTATTCACCCAAATACTTCTTGAAAGCATTTAAACAGTCCTCGAGATAAATATATTTCAAGATACACCCTCTTAATTATAGTTCTATAGTGTATAATAATTTATTATAGGCTTTAAAGTTTTGGTTGGTCATCCCTTTAAATAGATAAACCAAAATAAAAAAAGTATCTGAACCTACAAAATCCAAAAGAGTTGCATTATAATTTAATTAATAATTAAGTTTAAAGAAATAATTACCAATAATCCTCTAGAAAAATTTCTATTTACACTCACATTAAATTATCATTATAATTGAAAATACAAATGAGGACTCATCTAATTGTATCCACAAGTGCTACATGAATATCTAAACAATGTTCTTGAATCTCTATGTGACAGCATGGTTAGTTCATGGGTTTTATTCCATTATCCTTTAATTTAAACAAGATTATATTTTTATCTATTTATTTTGGAGTGGGATGATGGAAGTATTATTCTCACTATATATTGAGATAATTAAATGGGTATTTCCAATATGCATAGTAATCCTTTATTATCAGAAACATGACGTACGTTCATATAATTAGCATTAAGAATAGATAATTCCATTGAGGCCCTTAGGAAAATATTTAATCTAATTAATACCCCATGTAAATAATAATAATAATATTATTATTATTCCCTTGACATGAACTTATTAAAATGGTATTTCCTAAAAAATAAATTTATAATTATTTAGAAATATTAAATAATAATATATAATTTCTATCGTTCCATTAACTCGAGTCATTAATTATCCCAAAAACATTATCGAACATTTTAATAAAAAAATTTCTATTCATATAAATATTATTTATTTAATATATATATATATATATATATTATAATAACTAAACACATGAATGACTATTTATTACAATACTCATGTAACTAATGAAATATTTATATTAACCAATTAACTAATCTTGTAAATGAAAAAATATTAATTTACTACCTTATGAAGAATAAAGAATATATATAACTAAAATCACATTTCTGAAACCCAAATATATTTTTATTTAAAATTTTCAATCAACTTTAAGTAAATAATTGTTATTTCATAAAATGGGAATAATATTTACTCTTAATGTTAAATTCAAAAGATTTAAATGAGATTCTAGACACACTTCTTGTGTGACCCTCAAGGAATCTTTCTAAATAGAATTATGTGAACTTTCCTATAATCCAATATTTTCATCTAGCGATATTTCAAGGCAAGAATATATAAACATGTTAATATCGCAATGATAAAAACCAAAATACAAATGTTACTTGTGTAATATATTCCCTTTTATGTAAATATCTGTCCAATTAGGATACATACTCATTCTATCACTATATATACATTATTTATCCTTCTTTTTCTTTCTAATATGAACTCTTAGATGAAATACTATGTCCATGGATTAAATCAGAAAATTTAATTTCATTAAAATGTTTAGAGATATATTATTTCATTAGTATTAATAGGAAAAATCATTTCTTGACTTTTTCAATTAATACAAATTATAAAACTTCATGAATTTAGTAAACTAGAGTAGGCTGTTATTTTACTACATTGGTACAAAATACTTGGGATCACATCCTGGAGAATCAAATAGTTTATTTTTTCTTGTAAGACTAGATTCATACATGATTTTCAAATTTAATATGAAAACATGTAATAAAACGTAAAACATATATCAATAAATTTATTATTAGTTCTAGTAAATATTTAAAATCAATCATAGATACATTCTTGGTATCCTACGGAAGGGAAAACATAATAAAGGGTGAGATGAGATTCTCAGTATAAGAAAGGAAACAACATAAGATATCATAAAATAAATAATGCCTAAATAAAGTGAAAATGATAAAAAAAATCATATAGAACATATCAATAAGATCATAAAGGGGGATAAATCCATGGATTATGTAATAACATAAATAATCATATAAATACAAAAACTATTACATAATGATAGAATTCATAATTTTGGGCATCATAATCATAATGGATATGAATTTCACCAATATATTATACATAAATAAGTATGGTTTATATCAAATAACCAAAATAGGTTGCCTCATGTGACCTACCAATGAATCGAGGTAATATAATTTTTATTTCCCATAACATACCAAGTCTAATTCATTCACTATATGAAAGGGGGGAATAAAATTTCAATACATGATAAACATAAAAATTCTCACTGAAAAACTAGCATAGAAAATGTTAATATTTTCCCCAATAAATAAGTAAAATAACAGTATCATAAGACATACAAAGAAATATGTTTTTTAGTATCACTATATTGTATCCCTAGTAAAGTATAAGATATAGAAAAAGATGTTAAAATAGATAAAAATAATTTTAAAACATCAATGGTCTTTTTAAGAAAATAACATTTTAATTATAAAATCACATATTTAATATCTAAAATGTTTCATAATATTAAGGGAAAAAATTATTTGAAAATTAAAAAGGAAACTTGTAAATTAATCTTCCAAGAAAGGAATATTTTATATAGTGGGAAAATCTATTTGTGTGGAAAGCATTTAAGCATAGATTTTGTCCACGCCTTTGCTAATAATTACATCATCTATAAAATTAAAATAATATTACATTTATTTTTTAGTGAGTAAATAAAGGGTATATATGATTTTATTACATCATTTTATATTATTGAAAACATTATTAAATACATTTTAAATAAAATAAGTACATGTAGGTAAAAGATTCCAGATCGAATAGAAAAAAAAGTTAATTTTCCAAAAAAACATTCTTTCATAATTTTGTGTACTTAGTGAGATGAAAATGAATAGAAAACATTTAATTTATAGAAAACACAATTGGATATTAAAATAAATGGGTTTTAATTTATAATTATCACATAATTTCCCCAACCTAAAAAATCTTGAAGAAGGATGAAATTATGATATAAACTCTTACCTTAGGTCGGACATTCCTTGTAAGTTCTTTTAACCTCCTATATAATAAATTTTAATTTATTATAATTCTATAAAATAACCACATATATACTTATAATATAATATATTATCCAGCTATAACATTTGAATATGATTTTATTAATAATTATTTATCGTAATCATCATTTCTTATTGTTTACTTTTTTATTTTTCATAAAATATTTGGTTCGGTAGTTTTGATCCTTGTATCTTGTTCATGGTTACATAATATCCATAATTTTAATATTGTTATAAATATATTCTGAATATTTTATCTAAAAATTTAATATCATCCTTGAATACTGGACATCAAAAATGAGTCACATCACCTCATGAAGGTGGTAGTTTACATGTTCGCACGAGAGACATTATCATTTTTTTAATGGGTGGAAGAGTAAGAAGGTAAATTTTATATTATATTTATTGAAAAATAATTATATAATAAATATTAAATATATTCATTATTTTTATCTCTATAAACATCCATTTAAAGTGGTGATAAAAAATGAATTATACCACTACTTAGAGATGATATGTCGTACGTACACATAAGCAATGTTTTTTTCCCATAGGATGAAAGATAGGTGAAAAATGGTTATACAATAATCATAATAACATTTAAGTATATTTATAATAGTGGATTAATTATTTTATGAAGTTTAAAATATATTTAGTAGAATTAAAATAATAAATAATCATGAAATAGTTAGTAAATATGATTACAACTTCTTTGAGAGACCTCATTTGGCTTACACATTAATCCATGAAAGATTTGGTCTTAGGATAATAAATGGGTCTCTCAAAAAAATATGGGATATATGAAATTATTTGGTTATGTATTTTCTAATATATAATGATCAAACTTTGCGAGTAAGGTAATATAGAGTGTGTCATTTTATAAGTTAGGGAAAAGACATGCCTAGAATTACTTAAACTATTTAAAAATAATTAATGTATTTCTCAATTATAATGATTCCAAATTCACAAGGATTATAAGGAATATAATATATTTCTTAAATATCTTAATATAATGACAATTAGACATGATTACTTGTAATTTCTATTCTTATCTTATAGTTTAACTCCAGGTAAATATGTTTTAAACTTAATCATGGTATGAAATTTTTAATATTTTCAATATTAATTATGACCAATTTTTTTTCTGTCACTGTATGGGTTGCTCGCATGTTGGGGTAGACAAATACTAATTACCTACTTTACATGTTTATTTCAGTGAGGACTCAAACATGGGAGGCTACTACTCTGGTTCATATGTATGAATTCCAACTTGGATTTTCATGGATACTTTTGAGGTACTTCTTACAATTTTCATTATTCTTTTTTCCTTATTATCTTGCTGGTAAAAGCTCGGTGTACCTCATGTAATCACCTGACTTTTATCTTTTTCTTTATAAATTTATGGGATCATGGGTTCTACTCATGCTCTAAGCCTTTCTGAGTATGATGAAAAATTATGTTCAACTTATTATATAATATCAATTATGATAATTATAAATATGGAATCCATTATACATGATTTAATTTTTATAATTATATGAAATTAATTTCAATATAAGTGTGCAAAATGAAATGATATTGTTTTTTTCGAAAAATGAATTTTTAATGTATAAAAGTGATTTTTCAAAAAATAAATTATAATGGTTGTTTCAATGGAATTAATTGGATTATGTTAAATAAAATAAAAATTATTATTCATTAAAGTTTAACCATAAGTAAAAGGAACATTTAAAATACTTGATCAAGATTAAATAACTAAAAAAAATTTAGTTGAGAAAAAACATTATTTAGATTTCCAAAAATGTAATGAATTTATTTACTAATTAAAAATTATATTTTTATTGAAATTATTTTAAATATTTAATAAAAATATCTTCTATAAAAAAGTTTCATAAATATTCATGTTATTCTTATATCATTATAATGTCATAAAAGTTACAGTTTTGTTAAATCAGTATATTTTAGTAGTCAACTAAAAATTAATTATTTCTAAAAAATTAAGAAACATAATTATTTGATAATTTTAACATGATGGATAAAGAAATTAAATTAATTTATTTAAATAAAATTTATAAAATTTGATAATTTACTTTTTTATCACATTCTTGAATAATGCTTTGTGCATTATACTCTTAATTCTTTATGAACAAAATCTTACTACAATTGAATCTTGCGTGTAACATTTTCCCCCTTAAATATTTTTAGCTATGAACTTTCAAGAATATCACATTATGAATATATGTGTGTAGTTCTTCATCATAAATTCTCCATGTTTCCACATTGCCTCTTTTATCTGATGATTTTTTTTCAAATAACTTTATCGGTAGAGTTATCTTATTCGATAACACTTGTTCTCTAGTGTCAAGAATATAGATAAGATCTTCATTGTATGATAAATCTAGTACCAATTCTATTTCCATAGATGTGACCACATGTATTGGTTATAGAATTTAAATACTTAATGAAGAGATATAGAACAAATCATGATATATATAGAGTCAAGTGGGAATTTCTAAATGGTAGGCCATAGATTTAATTATTTATATAATTTCCAAAAGACCAATGTACCTATGACTAGGTTTCCCTTCCTTGGTGAACCTTATAACACCTTCCCATAGAGATACCATAAAAAACATGATATCCAACTACATAATTTGGTTGACCACATATAGCATTTTCCTACTTTGGGATTCATTAATATCATTTTTAGTATTCTTTAATTTCACTATTGTCTCCTCTATGAGATTAGGATCAAAATTATTAATTTTAGTAACTTCATCCCAACAAGTTGGAGTAAAACATGACTTATTGTATAATACTTCATGTGGTTGGATTTTAATGCTTTTTTAAATGCTATTATTATATGTGAATTCAACCAGACCTAAATACTAAACCCACATACCTTGAATGTAAATTGAACATGATATCAACATTTCTTCTGATGTCTAAATATTCCTTTTAGACTACATACTAGTTTCAAGATGATAGGTTGATATAAAATGTATCTTTGTGTAAAGAGTCTTATAAATAATCTTTAATAATTTTAATTTAAACCATGGTTCATGATCATATATAATCAAAATAAGTGCACCTTAAGTCTCATAACTAGATAAATATAATTCCACATGAGTTGGTAAATAGGTAGATCTTATTTTATACTGATTAAATGTATATACCTGGTAATGTGATAAATAATAACTCATATGGAATCATTATTTCTTAGGGGTTTTGGAAATCTAATAAAAAATTACATATTAATATCATCCCATTTTTACACTGAAATAGGTAGAGGATTAATGACTCATTTAGGATATTCTCTCTCAACATTTTCCTATTTAAAAATAAAGAATCATTAAGCATACTCTACACCTTTTGATTTTATATATCATACAAAAATCCTTCCCCAAATTCTAGATACATTTTTGTTATACTAGGATGTATAGAGAAATTTCATATATAACCTTCATCTAATAATTATCTTTTCTTTTCTGGCATAGATGTGACAAATATACTCATTCCAAATTTCAAAATACCATCTTCATAGATGAATTCTACCAACTTCCCATCATTCATGAAATTTAATTTAATTTTATTATTTTCATCATCAAGCCAAGGAATTTATATTTTCTCAAATAATATATGTTTGAAAACCATTCTAAAATAGATGTGATGTTTCCCCATCCTCAATGATTCCCAGATCCAATATTAATTAATTCATGAATATATTATCTTTTTCTATCCAAATTTTAGTAAATACTCCCCGATATATCCTAATGAAACTATCAACCACCTTATTTTACTTCCTAGGTTGGAGGTTTATTAATAAATCATAATCCTTATCTAGTTTTAACCATCACCATTGCCTCTTGCTAGGTTATTTCTATGAGAATACATATTTCAAACATTTCTAATCTGTATATATTTCATATATTTCATTACAAATATAATATCTTAATATATTTAGTAAAAATATTATTATTTATAACTCAAGATCATGGGATGAATAATTATAACAATGAATCATTAACTTCTTTAATGTATAAGAAAAAACATTATCATTATAGATAAGGACACATTCAAGTCCTTTAATTGATATATCCTTATATATCAAAAATCCATCCATTCTTGATAGTAAATTCAATATTAGTTCATTGAACAATACCCTATTTAATTCTAAAAAACCCACCTTACATTATTCTGAATATATATACTTGACAACTATATGTGTCAACATGGTTAATGGGTTAGTTAATCAAGAATTATTTTAACATATCTTGTTTAGAAACATGCTAATCCAAGGAAACTTTGCACCAGACTTATATTCAATTGAACTAGACATTGAATTACTACCCTTTATTTTAATGATTAAATGATATACCATCCATACAGAAAATATATTCATGAAAATAAATCCCCAAATCTAGAATTAATATTCTCCAGATATTCCAAATTAATCATTTTCTCAAATAGTCATAATAATGTTTCACAAATAACTCTTATCCTCAACATAGAATTTAGATTATATAAAGATATCATCAATCAATACTATAATGAAATTATCAAAATAATACTTGAATACTATATTTATAAAACCCATATTAATAGAGGTTTCATTAGTTAAACCAAAGGTAATTACTATAATTTAGTAATTTCCATTCCTTGTACAATATTTAATATTTGTAATATCTTCCTTCATTAATTTCATTTGATGATACCCTAAATGAGGATCAATCTTCGAAATATATTGACCATCATGAAGTTGGTCAAATAAGTAATTAACGTGGGGTATATTATAATTTTTCTTTATATTAATGGGATCGATTTCCAATAATCGATGCACAACCACATATACCCATATTTGTTATCAGGAAAAGAATAGGGGATCCCAATGGTGAAACACTAGGGTGTATAAATCAACTATCACATAATTCCTACAAGTTTTTATTTAGTTTAACTAATTCTATTATGTCTATCATATACATAGAATAAGATATTGGTTTTCTTATCAGGTATGAGAGAAATATAAAACACAACATTACACTTAGGCTTGTGTCTGATTAGTTCTTTATGAAAAAAATTAATGTATTCCTAAAAAATAGGTACATCCTCTATTATAAATATTTCTTTTAAATAAATTTGTTGGGGCTTCTCTTCTTCTATATAATTTAATTAAATAGAACTATTAGGGGTAGATTCAGACTTGATTCAGATGATGTAGTCTCCCCTATAAATATAAGGGATTATATATCTCCATCATAAATTATATTAACATTATCTTTTTAATTAATTTAAAATTTATAATTTTATTGAAAATCTATACCAATGATTATATCAAAGTTTACCGTAGGTATAATAATCATGTTGTCAAATAGGGTAAGTCTATGTTTCTAAATGAGATGTCAATGACATATATTTTGAGTAATAATATTTCTACTATGGTTCTTGATTGAAAATTCCTGTGTCAAGGTACTAAAAAACATCTAATTTCCATGAAAAACATGGAAGATATTAAAGAGTAGAAAGATCCAAAATCAAATAAAGAATTATCTAATTTTGATTCTATAATAAATATACCTGATATTATTTCATTAGGAACTTCAACATTAGCTATATTGACCTCATAATATTGACATTTCTCATATGGTAATTTTGGAGGAAAACTCCCTTGATTATTGGTGAATTCATTAACATTGTTCCCCATCTCATTATAGTTCAATCATTGAACATTTAAATATTCTATATTTCTATTTAAATCATGATACTGTTGACCAGTATCTTCACTTTTGAAGAAAAACCCCATTCCTATCACATTGTTTCTTTCCACAATTTTTATAACATGGAAATTATGCCATTCCAGTATTCCCTTTCTCCATATTTCCTTTTCCAAAGTTCTAAAAAACATGAATATTTTCTTGTTTTCCTTTGAAAACCTAAAACATGAAGAGTTAATTCCCTATCTTGATGGAACATGAGACTATTTCATTATTTATAGAATTTTTTTGGGATTATACTACCTTTTGAAGTATAGGATTTATCCACTCAAAGAAATGATCATTCTTAATCATTGTATTATGAATATAATCCAACACATGAGATTCAAACCTTGTAAAGTAAGCTTTATATTCCGAAAAATGTTATCCTATATTATTCATTAGATTAAGGAATTAACACTCCCTATCTACTCACTGATTATGAGAAAATATTTCTCAAATAATATCTCCATGAAAATATTCCACACAATATAATTTATTTTCTCTGGCTCCTTAGTGTCATGGTTCAATTAAAACCATTGGTAAGTGTTTTCTTTTAATATGATAAACTACCATGATAACTTCCTATTTTTAACTAATTCCCAAAGTGTGTAATACATTCAATATGGACTAGATCCATTTTCCAACTATTAATGGATTGGTGATCTCATTGAGTGATATATGTTTTTTACACATGAAATGGTCCAACATTGCTTCACTTTGTTGGGGATCAATAAGACGCTCTCTATATTCAAGGTTGTTAATCATAACATTAATTACCTTCCCTAACATAGTTTTATTTTTTTACTCTAGCTATAGATCTAGCTCAATCTTCATATTTATTGTCTTCCCTAAGAGGGAAATCCTGACACATATTATTTTCATTGATACAGTTTCTATTCATTCCTTTAGGAACCATTTCTAAACAATGTAATATTCTCAATTGGATCACAACATATTGAAATTTAAATCATTGTATATTATTCTAAATCTTGCATAACAATTAACATAAATTTGAAATTTATTCACATAAAATCTCAGAATCATAAGATTAATGTCTTCGATAATATCTACAAATCAAAAATATATTTTAAAATATTTTATAATGGTTTTTTATGACTGTGTAAATCAACCAATCCATATCTATCATAATTTTCCAACTAGTTTTATAGTTTTATGCCTACTCATAGTGCACTAGTGAGGATTGTGTTAATACACAATCTACCTCATTAAGAGTTATTATCCTTAGGTGAATTCATGTCGTAGAAGAATCTACTTTCCAATATTCATACATTGGTATATGTTATAAGAAAACCACATAGTGTCTACTTCACCAAAATAGTTTGATATTATCCTATACTTAGTATTATTCTCAGAATCCTTCAGATTATTATGTTCTAAAATCAATTTTTTCCATAATCTAGTTCTAAAAGTTTATACTATTCTTTATTTTGATACTAACTGTAACACCCTAAATCTAGTAACGTAGATATGATGGTTATTTTATAATACTTTCACAAAATAAAATAGATCACATATTTAAGAATTAATAAGATTATTAGTCTTAGGATAATGGATACATATATTATTCTCACATTATATCCAAAAACATGTAATAAAATGTAAAAATTATTGTATGAAATTTATCAATTATTATATTAAATCCTTTGAATAATTTATAGCCTCTTTATAGGTATCTAGGGGAAAGTAAATCATTATAAAAGGAGTGATTAAATTCTTAGTAAGGGAAATATTACAAAAAATATATCCTAGAATAAATAAATCATGAATAATATGGAAGAAAAATTAAATAATTCAATATACCATATAACTAATATCTTCAAAGGGGAAAAATATGTGGATTCAAAAACATTTTAAATTATCACATGGATAACAAAATCTAGTTTCATTACGATAAAATTCATAATGGAATAATTAATAACAACATCATCAATCCCTTGTTCCACGAATTCATACATAAATAGGTAAGGCATGGGCCAAATAACCAAACTATTTTTTCACATGAGACCCACTGATTAATCTAGGGCTTATAACATTCCCTTCCCAGCACTTAATAAGTCCAATTCTATAAAAATATAAAAGGGGTGAATTAAATTTAAATACATTATCAACATATACATTCATTTTAAGAAACTAACATATGAAATGTTAATATTTTCCCTAATAAATAAATATAAAAACATGATTATAATTCATACATAGAAATTAGGTGGATAGAATAATCATATTATATCCCTATTAAACTATAAGACTTAGCATGGTATGTTAACATTGATGAAAATAATTTTAAAATATCACTGAAATATCTCTTGATGAAAATACACTTTTAGATTTGAAAAAAAATTATTTAAAATATAAAAAAGTTCAAAATATGATTTACAGAATTCTTGTTTGGAATACGCATGTAAACATATAAGTAAATATTCAAATAAATTAATAGTCATAATATCATCACATGAGCCCAATGTTGTAAGTGTTAAAACAAATATTGTGTTCATACCTTTGGTAAAGATTACCTCATTCAGAAATTGACAAGAATATTCCATTAAAAACATTTATAGATATTAGAAAAAGATTAAAAAGTATTTCTAGCAATAATTTAAAAATATTAATAACATTCTGGAAGAAAATTTTAAGAAAATATAGATATGGGAAAAAAATATTCTTGATCAAATAGAAAAAATTTGCTTTCCTTAAAAACATTCTTTCATAATTTCTCGTACTTAATGAAAGGAAAATGTAAATAAAACAAGTAGTTTCAATTAATAAAAATAGAAAATGAAAATATATTTGGTTTAATATAGAATGGTCATATAATTTCCCTAATATAAACATGAATATAAACAATCTTGAATATTGATGATTTTGTTAAATAATCCCTTACCCTAGGTTAGAATTTCTTAAAAAGTGGTTGTAAACACTTTTATAAAAGAGTAGATTTATTATAACTATATAAAATTAAAATATAACTAATTTTAAAATCAAATGTGACCCACTTATAATATTTCAACACCCATTAATTGAAAATTCTTTATTAAAATTGTATTTTCTGAGTGTTAACTGCTGCAAACCATTTTTTTCATTTTCTAATAGCCGGTTTTTGGATAACTGGTTCCCATTCCAAACACATCCAATTTCAAATTTCAAATTCAAATCTAAACATCATCATACCAGATCTCTGAAAATGCCCCTACTATCAAAGCCTTTGTAGACACCTTCAAGCCATCGTTGAACTTCACTGGCGAGAACCCCCTCGTCACCGCCACAGAATCACAGACCCATCCACACAACCTTACAGGACGCCGACAGAACCAATTCATCATTGTCGCTGAGGGACTGTCATCAACCACCATCATCACGTCCACCAAAAAAACATTCACAACCTATCTCGAAACTCAAACAAGCAAACAGATTATCCGCATCGGCCAGAGCGCGGTTGAGCATCACCAGCATCTATCGTCGCCACCTTCGACGGTCCAGATCCAAAATAACCAACCCTCCATAGCCAAGAACAACCAGGCCAAAGTCAAATACCCAAAGACCACCAACAGATCAAAGAAAACCGCAAAAAATAATATAATATTATGGTTATATTATTAATTTTAATAATGACATCAATATAATATATATTCATTATATATATATATATATTTACAATCAATATTGACTATCATAAATGAAAAAATAATCACATCGATTTTTGGAGGTGGTATCCACACATAAACACGAGAAATTATTTCATTTTTATAAAAACTAGATAGGTAAGAATATATATGATATATTATATTTAAAAATCTATAATTATTTCATAAATATTTATTATTTATATATTTATAACCATCCAAGTATATTTTTGATGGATAATGAATTACACCACTACGTGGTGACGACAGGTCATACGTACACATGAGAAAAGTTTTTATTTTTTTATTATGGAAAAGAGGACAGAAATGGTTGTAACATAATCATAATTACCTATTATTATATTCATGATATTTTAAGAATTATTTTAGTATGGATAAAAAAGATTTATATTATATATAAGAATAAGTAAACTTGAAAGAGTAGGTAAAGACAATTACCTCTTCTTTGAGAGACCTCATTTGGAATACACCTTAAGCCTTGACATATTGGTACGATGAGAAGAATATAGGATCAAGGATGAAGGTAAGAAAACTATGAAATTATTATGATATGTATTTTCTGATTTATAATTATCAAACCATGTGAAAAATGTAGGAGATGAGGTTCCTTTTTATAAGTGAGGGAGAGGAAAAACATGATATTACTTAAAATATTTAAATATAATTAATTTATTTCTAATGTATAGTGCATTAAAGTATATATGTATTAAAAGGAATATAAGTTAGGGATGCATTATCTTCAAAAAAAATTAGACAATTTTTTGAGGCATTACTACCCTTATCTCTTAGTTTAACTCTCTTGTCAACTCGTTTTAACCATAACTATTGAAACAAGTTTATAATGTTTTTTCAATTCATTATAAAAATAAAATAAATTAGACTTATTAAATAATCTTAATTATAATGTTTAAAAATATGAAATCCATTTTATAATTTTCAATTTTTTATATTTTTTTAAAAAATTAATTTTATATAAGTACACAAAACGTAATGAAAACCATATTTAGAAAATTATTTCTTTTAATAATAAAAATTATTTTACAGAATAATAGAGTATAATGTTGGTTACCATGGAATTAATTTGAATATTTTAATAAAAGTAAATTTATTTTCCCTTAAAAATAATTTAAAACCAAAATTAATCTTCTATATACATGATTATTTGAAAAGAACTAAATGAGTTTTTATTTCAAAAAAAAATTAATTAGATCTCTTAGATATTAATTATATATTAATAAGTTTAAAATTATATTTTATATGAGTTATATTAATTAATTAATATATATTTTTTCTAAAATTATTATCTTAAAAACTTTCAAGATATACTTATATCATGATAATATCATAAAAGAGACAGTGTCATGAAATCCATATTTTTCACTATTCACCTAAAAATCAACCATTTCTAAAAAATATCAATAATTCATCTTAAGAAAATTTTAACATCTAAAATTAAAAAAGAAAATTAATATCTTAAAAATTAATTTATAAAATTATAAAATTTAGGTTTTAATCAAATTCTTAAATAAATAATTGTGCATTATACTATTGTTTCTTTAGGAAGAAAACATTTCTTACTATACCTAAATTTCAGGTGTTACAACTTATGATTCATCCAACATATACAACATTTAAATGATTATATTTCATCAAAATTTTCATCCATTCATTAATTTAAATTATTCATGATGAAAATTGATAACAATTGCATGTCTAAGGAACAATACACACATTCATGGATTAGAATATCTAATTACGCATAAAACATGTGGAATTATTATTGGTAGTTCTATCCTTAATACCTCCTTTAATTTAGATCACCATTTTCAAAAATTATCAGAATAATCATAAATGTATTAAGATCCTCCAACCGTAATACTAAAATAACATTTTCTCTTATAGAACATATGCTATATAGACCATAAGAAATATATTTAAGAATATTATCAAAGACATTTTAGCTTCTCTTTATAATGGGGAACTATTATAACCTTTCCATGTGATAAATTACAAAACATAATTATCATTTTATTGTAATGAAACATAATAAACATTATCTGATAATATATTTTTCTATATTCTTATAATCAAAATCACAATTTCATTTGGGTTTAGGGGAATAACTCTAATATAATCCAACTCACACTAGATCAAATTGAAATTTATATTTAAACCACTATATCTCACATGATATTCATGGAGAATAATTTATTTAAATGGGTATTATGAAAAGACCCAACCCACTAGGTCCCCTCCTGGGTAGAAATAATCCATGTATTCCACCCCGATCCCTATAATAGGATAGGAACTGATGACTGTCAAGAAGTACGAATATGATACATGATGGGAGGCCCTATCATAACGATCCTATAAAAAATTAAAGCTTCCATGCATGATATAATATATCTAAATAAATATATAAAATAAAATATAATTTATATAATCTATGTGAAAAAACTATGATCCAAAAAATAATCCCTAAAATAATTAATAATTCAGAAGGTAAATATACATGGCCAAAAAAAAAGAGAATATAACCTAAATAGATAACAATGGGTATCCCCAAATAAAAACAGCTCTATACATTACTTTCATCAACTAATATGAACTCACCATATCACTAAGATCAACCAAATTCATGCCCAACCAAGTCTATACTAAACAATCCATTATTTTCAAAACACATGACATGTGTAGGAAAATATGCTCATGAATGAGTGAGTATATACATACCTAGTAAGATTCCCTTAAAACCATAAAAAAATAAGAAAAATATCTAGATCAAATTCCTAAGCCTATATAAATTGTGTATCTCATTGAATAAAACAACATAGATATAATTTAAATGTTCAAAATAGAGAGATAATAGAGATTCCAATGTTTCACAGAAAGATAAAAGTGAGATTAGAATAACATCTCATTAATTAGAACTACCCAAATCAAGAAACTAATTTTACTTATCTTAAACCAAAATAGTGGACCCATGTCTAAATGTGTATCACACAACATATGGGAGTAACAAATAATAGATGAGATTAGAACACAAAAAATTATTGCAGCATATAGTTTGTGAGAGTATCACACAACATATTGTAAGGGACTTAACCCATGAATGATTCATTCCCACACACAATACACATCATCGACATAATAGGTTTAAATCATTAAAATTTTGAAATTAACTTTTTAATAGCCTCATAAGATCAAGTAGACCTTTATAACATAATCTATATTAAAAAATCCTTGATTTAGGATATTAATTTTCACAAAAACAATACATGTTGAAATTTTGTGAAAAGTGCCCCACATTGGTGTATTGTGAAATGTGGTGGCCCCTTGGTGCACCACATTGCATGCCAGGTGCGATAGGGTGCACCCAAGTGGGGTGCATCACACTCACACATGTGTGTAACATGAGCATATGGTGCCCACTTACACTGAGCATCTGTTCCTTCCCTGGGTCTAGTCTAGAGAACCCAAATTAGTCAGTATGACCTCCTATCATACTGGGCCACATTCACCTAGGAAATATTTTGGGACACACCCTACACCATCTTGCACTGTCAATTTTATAACTAAGGCAAGTCAGGTTATTGGACTGAGTAATTCTACCCACCTTGTGATGAGAAGTTGGTCATACAAACATTATCAATCATGTGATCAAGGGAAGTAAAATAGTTTCCCTTATTTTAATTTCTTATCTCACTATTGTGGCATGAAAATTTCATCATATCACCATCATGGACTAATAATCCACCACCTCCAACCTCACTAGACATTGATAGTGCCATCCCAACACTATTTCCTTGATCACACAATACCCTTTCTTTCCCACTTTTTTTTATAATCCCCACCCTCAAGGTATCACTTATATCACTGGATCCTACATTTATACCACAATCAGTCCTTTCCTTGCCTTCTTTTCCCAATTGGAATAGAGGGTGGGCGAGGATGTTTTGTAGTCTGGTATTTATCCCCCCTTTAAATGACACCATTCATGTTTGGAGGGTTTGTGCTGGGATAGAAGGAACAAGAGATGGGTAGGTAGAGGAGTTTAATGGTTAAATACATTCTTCCCTATCCTTTTATATGTTTCATATCTAAGTCAAAACAAAACATAAAAAACAAATGTTATGGATAAATTACTCTACCCTATGTCAAAATCCATGGAATAAGAATTTGGAATGAGGAACAACGTTTCAAATGATAATTTTGATATCGATTTTCTATAAGCAATAAATTAAAAATGAAATAATGACCCCTACCACTTTATTAGATAATATAATGAATAGGATCACAACTCTCCAAAGATCTACTGGTGATTTTGAGGAGGAATTTTATTCACCAGTTCTTAATATCTCCCATGATCTACAACTATCACTGCCTATCTCATGCTAGGGTTTGTGTGTCTAAAAATGGTGAGAGGGGTTAATAATGCATTGGAAGTGTAGAGTGGATTTTTTAGGTTTTAGTAGATATAACATTACTTAATGAAATAATTAATTAATAAATTCAATTAATTTTTCTAATTAATTCAATCTGCGATGAATCTCACCTAAGGTTCCTAGTGAAAAAGAATCTTATACCTACCATAGGGTAGAATATCCATTCGTGATGAAACTGAGTATCAAATTTACCATGTGGGACTATAATTTGGGGGGAAAATAACTATTATTATGAATTAAAATTCTCAAACTAAAAATCATATATAAATTTTCATATATTTTTTAAATCTCCTTGACACAAAAATCAAAGAAAATGATCAGTCTAAAATTTCAAAAATATTACTTGAAATATATTAATGGTTGATAAAAAAAACTAGTATCTCTATATCCTCCACACCTTCATGAATTTTCTCTCTATAAAACAATGATGACTAAGAAATTTGAGGGTACCGATCCCACATCTTATTCTAATGCCCCAAAAAGATCTCCCAAAGGTTCTAATTCCCCCAAAGGATGATAACCATTATGATATGTTATCCATGAAGTGTTATCTCCTACCAATCCTTGATATCAACTTGGTAATCTGAGAAGAAAAGCCCATTCCAGATGACCAGATCACCCTAGTCAATCACATGTGATGGGTCATCCTTGAATCTCCTTAGTTGGGACATTTTGAAGATATCGTATATCCTATCTAATTATTGGTGGAAACCCATGACCTAACCAACCTCAAAAACCAACATTGGATCTATAATGGACCGATGAACCTTAGAGAAATCTACCATCCCCAACCATATCTATATAAACTAAGTCATGGTGAGACCTTAATGACCACATTATATGCCTATGATAACTTGAAATACATCAATATTTGATCCATGTAGTAATTACAATGAATTTTTTCATTCCTCATCAACTCCTAGACACTTGAACCATCTCCTATATCAGCCATACAAATTCCAACCCCATTAGTGATTACCCTACTAAACATGACTTCCATAAAGGTGACCAATAGGTTCATTTATATAGGTCCTAAAAAAGTTTTATTCTTATCTTGGTTTGGTAGCTATTATTTTATGCACAATCCATGAAAGGAAAGTGTTTTCTTAAATCTGATGGAAATTCAACCTAAAAGCTCTTAGTATATACTTATGAACCTAAATGGTCTGGTCAGTTTGGAAATCAGTTTGATGGTAAAATTTTGTAATCAGATGAAACTATATCCTGAATTCCTATAAAAAAGATAATCTACAACTGGGACATGAATCGAGTATCATGGTTAGAAATGATCATCAATGATACCCCATACCGTTAGACAATCTCATCAATAAAAAAACCTCCTGATCTCATTACCAAGAACTTCTATATAAATTTAATGATGTTGGATGTCTTGTTCAATAAATTAATTATACCACAAATAACAACACGATAAATCATAAACTGAGGGATATCCATCACGAAATCCATAAATATTCAATATCACTTTTACTATATAAGCCCAATGGATTTGGCCAAACCAACTGGGTCCTAATTTTCTTACATCACCAACTAACATATTAAGAATAGAGTGACACAATCAGAAACACTCTACTATATACCTATCCACTAAAACTCTATCCATAAGTAATGTTACATGTTTTTCATTATATATGATATTTAAATGGAAGATGTATAGAACTCCCAAAGTACCACCTCACATAGAATGACTAGAACTATTTACTATAATTCAAAGAGAATAGTATGATCTAATCCCTTTGAATATATATTTGGGGAATCACTGGAGAATATGTGGTCATGAAATACATCAGAATAATTATATCCTAGAGGGGACTCCCTCACATGATAAATAATAAATTGGACCACTACATTAAATCCATGATAATGGACTTCTCCCTTATCCAATAAGAATAGCTATAATGTGGGAAAATCTACTAACACATCCCATAAGAACTATGAATTCTAAAGGCATTAGAAACCACATTTAATTTCTTTAATGCATATAAAATACCAAATTCATTCCCCTATAAAAACTAAAACAAACACCTTTTGTTCAGGTTATTATTTATCTTAGTAATTTTGTAGCAGAGACACTTATGATCTGTATAGACTATGAAGTTCTTAACAATAAGGTAGTAACTCCATGCTTGAAAGAAAACAACTACCTTATACAAATAAATATGATGGTTTGTGTAGTTATTCTTATGGGGTATAAAATTCATTGACCAATACACAAGGAAGTGGATCTCTTGGATCCAATAATCAAAATTCAATAGATTTATATACAAATGTTTTTCCTTATGATAGTCCAAAATACTTAGATGTTCAACTGGAATGTCCAATTATGTTGAATAAAAGATTATGTTTTCAATGAAGATAACCATGAACTACTCCATGAAGGGATAAAATATTACATTTATAAGTATTATAAAAATTTCCAAAGAATTCATCAATGTTAAGGGAATAACTAGAAAATTATAATTGTTATAGAAGCATCGAAATGTCTATCTTCAAAAATCCTCCTAGAATATCAAAAAGAGGTGATATATAGTCCTGAAATTAATATTCAAGAACCTCTTCACTCCCACTATCTACTTTAAAATTTTATATATCCTCGATAGAAAGTAAGTTTTCTTGATTTTCATAAAATTTGGTAGTAATAGTTATCGTAGTGCCTTAAGATTTTGTCCACATTTATTATAAACAACACCAAAAATACCCAAGTATAAAAATTGAGTCCGATAGAAAATTTTTAAATAAAGTATTAAAAATAAAAATTCATCTCCATAAGATTCGTTAGGGGGATTATATAATATTTAGAGGATATTGGATTGGTTTTAAGGTGTATTAATATAGAAGTGAGCCTCTAAATGAAGGGTAAACCCTTACACATCCCTAAGGAAATGGTCCATGTAAACCTACATTAATGAAAAAAGTGTATTATACAATGTTACTAACACAAATGGATCATAATTTACCATCTTGTTGGTGATAAACTACAACATTACCTGTATAGGCCCTTCTCTTCTTAATTAAAGGCCCCACTTTCTCAAAAATTAGAATAATCATCCATCAAATCTGAGGCATGTCACTATTTGAAGGTGGAAATATCTATAGGCATGTAATATTGATAACTAGTCTATATAAAATATGAAATCATTAAAATTAATGAAAGCCATTATAATGTCTCATATGAACATCTCTATACTATGTTCATATTGTGTCACCCAAAACTATGGGTGAGCACGTGACCACTTCTAGATTGAGTATCTAGCTACATTTTTTGAGAAAGGGGATCCATCAGAATATCAAAATCATAACATAGGGATAAAGAGAAAAAAAATGAATCATTCAAATCTATATGATTATGTGATTTATTATAGAAAATAAATAGATAATACTTCAAATAATGTTAACTATGTCTTAGTCATAACTATCCATCACCCAAATCTAGTTATGCCCTTGACAAACAGCCTTTCGAACCTTACAAAGGCCACTGGGGGGTGCCTATGGTTAAAGTAAATCATAGTTTTATCCTCTTATACCTTTTTATCCTGATGAACCAAAATATTCTCTACCAAAGCTTCTTTAATGAGGACTAATGTGACTTCATCTAGGAGGTCCTTTATCATATCATTACATCTGACATGGAGGTCCATCTATCACCTGAACTCTCTCTAATGCATGATGGATTGATTAGTCATGAACCGAATGGAATTATCATCTACAATTATAATAAATACTTCCCCCTTAATGTCTAGATCCTCAATGAGAATCTATATTTGTTCATCCTCTAGTATAAGACTTCAAAACTCTACTCCTAGATAACCATTTTGTGACACTAATACTAAATGCATTTATGTCATAGTAGAAAAATATACTCTAGTATTATTTCCTATAATAGGTAATACCAACTATCCCTCTTACAGGAGTCTCTAAATATACATGTTTCACTATATAACCTCAAAATAGGTGAGAATATAGATCAGAACAACCCCATTTTAGATATATTGGTGAAGGATACACTTGAAATTTCATGCTTAGAAGAATCCATAATGATTCATATTAACAGAGTACCAATTGATATTAGAGCATCTTAATGAAAAATAAAAAAATGATGTAATTTGATGTTACAACTCTAATAGATAGAACATACATGAATGTATTTTTTACATCATTGACTTATACCTCTCATGAAAAAGGTTCCCAAACTCAGTCCATGGGAGTGTCCCCTCATCCTATTTATAAATGTTCAAGGTTCTCTGGTGACCTACATCAATATGGATAAGACAAGATTATAACACCACCATGTGATTGATATGTGTTAGTAAAGGAGAAAAACTAAAAAAGCATTATCCCAAGATAGTCATAATCATAATAAGGGTTATAGTCATATCATATCATGTGCATTAATTATCACTTGAACTCATATAGTGTTCTCAACCTTTTCGTAAAATCATACTTTCAATAGCAACACATGCATCTCATACCTAGATATTAGAAAATTTTATATGAATATTCATTAAATTACAGAAATACTCACCTGAATACCAAAATATTTTAGTACATTTGGAAAACTAGAACACAATATTTTTATTTTATAATAGATCTTCAATATCTCCCACAATAATCCTCTCACATAGTAATTCTATTAGGAAACCCCTACCTATCAATTTCTTCACAACCTGGGGAAGGAAACATGAGAAAGGTTGAGCTTAGATTCTCAGTAAGGGTAAAAATTATATATATAAATTTATGATCACATTGAAGAATATGATAAGTATATGGTTATGTGATCATGAAAATAACATAATAATATCATACCCAACCTTTCAGGAATCATAAACATTATTCATGGAATAAAGCATTATCATTTTAGAAAAACTGGGTGATAAGAGAGAGAAATAGTCCTAAATCAATCATAAAACATAATATCATGTCATAAAAAAGTGTCACCATTATAAATATGGGAAAAAATCATACGTCAAGGGGAACTAAAAATTCCAATGAAAAAGTTGATTAAAACTTAGCACTTATTTCCCATTGTTTATCTAGATGAACTTGTTTCCAATTATGGATCAGGACACACCTGTATTCTGTACTAGGCAAGGAAATCCCAATTTTACATAGTATATCATGCCACATATATTTACTTCAATAGAATTGGACACAAATATTTATCATAGTATATCAAGCCTATCAATTTTTTCCAATATTATTTCATTAGATATAAATATTTACCCAATTTATTAGAGGTAAATATAGGTCCCACCCTTCACATATTCGGAATAAAACATATGTGTTCCACATGATCATAAAACATTCATCATATAATAACCTATGAAATAAAATGCGCTTAAAAAACATTCCATTATATCATAACATGTTAAAAAGGGATATGATTCATGATTATTTCATCATTATAAAATTGCATGACCCATTGATAAATAAGTGTGTTTCATAAACAAATTCATGATATAACTCATGGAAGATAAATGGGTTTCATCATTCAATTATAAACATAAACTATTTAGATAAAGAATAATAATTTTATCATAGTTTTATTTCCCCCTCAAAGAATAAGTTACATCAATGGATGTCATCTTAGATAGAGAATTATTTTGAAAAAGAAATCACAAGTAATGTTTCTTGAGAAAGATAAATTTTCTTTTAAAATCTCATAATATAACAAAAAACTCATAATTTTTTTGAAATGATTTTCTTTGAAAATAACTTTGAAAACATATAATGAAAGATTTAAAAACCGTCGAAAACATTTTGTGAGTAAAATAAACGTCATGCTTTGAAAAACACTTTTTAAAACAAAAAAATGTTGAAAATACATTTATTTGAAATTAAAACTGAAAAAGAATTATTCTTCAAAACAAATAATGGGAATGATGATGGAATGTTTTGTTCATGTCGTACATGTAAAAACAAATATTCCTTTCTCATTTTGCGTAAAATCCAAACATGCATTTTTTGGAAAATTAAATAAAGATTTCATTAAAAACGTTTTTATAAAAAGTAAAACATTGGTAAAATGTATTTCAAAAATCACAGGAGAATAGTGAAAAAATTTCTAATTTTTTTTAAACAATGGTTTTGGGAGAAAATGGATTTCTGACCAATGTGAAAAATAATGTAAGATTTTCTTATAAACATTTTACCAATTATTTTAAGGAAACAATTGTGGAAAATTTTATTATTAAAATCATGATTAGAAGGAGTAGAGGAAAATTTGTTGATTTATTGAGTTATGGATTATAATATTTTATCATTAGAATCATAATCATAAATAATATCGATAAATAATGAGACTGTAACTTAAAATATTTACCACACAGTAAACATTGAAACAAAATACTTATGAAGGAATATAATTAAGAGAAACATAAAATTTATTGGGTATAAATAAATTAATTATATTTAAAATATAATGGGAATTATATAAACCTTTTAAAAGAAGATAGGTTCATAACATAACCATATGTCTTAAAGAAGGAAAATTGAGACTAAAATCACTTACTGTTTGGTAACTTTTGAACTATAAACCCAATGAAAGGGACATCCTAACATGGATATGTAATTACAAATAAATTTAAGTATAATAATACTAAAATAAATTCATGGTTATTATATTAAACACTTAAAATAAATAGTTTTTGAATATTTCATGAGTCTCATCGAAGTAAAAAAGTGAAATTGAAATACCTTTCCTTAAGTGTCGACTTCATTCTTACAGGTTTTATCCACATGTATAATAAATATATGTTTATTTTAAATATATTAAATAAAAACACACACACACACACATATATATATATATATATAATATAATATAATATAAAATTTTATTATGACCACATATTACCCATTTATTAGCAATTCCATGTTAAAGTCACATTTCAGACAATAACTTTTTTGTTTTTTATGTATGTATTGATATGTTATTATCAAGCCATTTAATTTTATCATGGTTCCATAATATAAATAATGACAAAAATTATATAAATATAATATATAATCAGTCTATATGTTTCTATATTAATCTTTACATTTTTTTGATAGAAAATGAAAAACAATGATCATGGAGATGGTAGACCGTATGTATGCATGAACGTCATTTCAATGTTTTTGTTAAATTGATAAAAATAAAAATAAATGATATATTATCATTATTGAATAATTTTTATATCATATATATCACATATTTTCACTAAAAGTACCCTTATTACCTTCCATGTAAATTTTTAATGAATCACATAGCTTCGAGAGGTGGTAATCTGACATACACACGAATGACATTATCGTATTCCCAAAAAATAAATAGTATGAAGGTATGAATTATATAATATTTACATAAGTATAATAATATCAAAAATATTATATATTAGTAATAATTAAAAAATTATGTGCATCCTTGAGGGGCGGTAAAGGAAAAAAATTAATGACATTACTTCACAAGGTAGTACACAACCATACACATGAATAATGATTTCGTAACCCATTTGACGGAAGTATAAATGGTTGAAGGTTATTTAATTAATTTAATAAAATATTAGTATATAGGATATAATGGTTTTATTATATTTTAATATTTAATAAATAATTAATGGTGAAAAAAGAAGAAATAAAAATAAGGATCTTAGTGATGAAAATTACTTTCACTTTGAAGCACCACTTTTGGATCTCTTAATAAGTACCATAGTATTCCTCTTCTAGAAAGACAAAAAGCTATAAACTATTTATGGAAATACTTGGGAGGTATTGTTTAAGGTGGTTTATGAACTAAATTACTTGATAAGTTTGAATAAGTGGAGGCTAGTGATGGCCTTTTTTTCATGGGGGAAGGAACCCACTAATAAACTATGTGTAAATTTCCTAAAAGAATCCAAAAATAAATAGGTCATTCAATGTAAAAAATATTCCAAATTACAATATATTGAATTTTTTTAGAATAATATTGAAATATGGAAATATAATATTAATTTTAAAATTTTTATATTCAATTTAACCCTTATAAGCTTAGTTCAATCCCTAAGTAAACCTATTATTTACCTTAACCGCGATAACTAATTTTTAATGTTTTCACTATTCATTTTAGTCAAATATTAAGTTAAAATTATTAGATAATATAAATTATTTGTATTAAAAATATTTATAAATTTTCCAAATTCAATTTAAATAATTATAAAATTTTAATTTAAAATTAATCCCTCAAACATGATGATAAAGCAGGTGTTAAAGAGATAAGGTGAAAAGTTTAATTTTTTTTATCTAATAACAATACTATTTTGGTTGAAATAAAATAGATTGGATTAATAAATATATAATTGAACTCATTTTACATCTAATCTAATTAAATATATAATTTAACATTATATATAATCTAAATTAAAAGGTTGGATTTAATTTAAATTCAATATTTTTCACTATTCTGCAAAAAATTAATGTTTTCAAAAAATACTCCAAAATTTATCATAATACCAATTTTAAAAGATTATTTCAAAAATAATTTTTATTTTAATAAATTAATTTTTCTAAAAATGAAAAAAATTAAATTTAGAACAAAACCCAAAAGCGTGACAAAAAATAGGGTTTTAGAGAATTATAATTTTTATGCACAAGATGATATTATAATAACTCTATGTATAATAATAATCATTGTATGAATATAAATAAAAATTTATTAATATATAATAAATAAATTTCATTTAAAACATTCATAATTGGGGATTTATTTAATTAATTAAAATTTAGAATCACTGTGCACTTTAAAATATGTTTCAAGAAAACACATTTTAAACCCAAAAATAAACTTATACTAAAATCCAATATATCATTGATTAAAACTAAATAAAATGAATTATATATAACTAAATAAAAATTATATTATATTAAAAAATAATTATTAATTTAAATTTCTTACTCTACTGAATATAAATGATAGTTTTACAAAAAATCAATATTTTTAATAATTCACTATAAATTCAATATTTTTTGAAAAATCCCAAAAGTTCACAATAAGTTAATTTCATGATGATGAATTAAAAAATAATGTTCATTTAAATTTTTTTCTAAAATTTCTATATATTAATGATAATATTTTCTCATATAAGTAAATTAAAATCAGTTTTTATGAAAACACGTTTTTAATGAATATAAATACATTAATAAAAATTGATTGATTATTTACAAAGAGCATAAAAAAATTTATATTGAGTAGGAAATTTATATGTATATTTCATATTTTATTAAATTGTATTAATATAATTCTATTTAATTACTATGTTATAATGATCCTATTTTAAATAATATTACTTCCTGGTTTGCTAAAGCTATGTTTACATGTCATGTATGCTATATAAGAAACTCATTGTTTCATGTAACTAAAGATAAAATAGGTGTTGTGTATAACATAGGATATCAAAAAAAATATTTTTAAAAGAATTTCATAAATTTTCAAGATGTTACACTTTAATAGGGAAATTATTAGATACATATAAAATGGAATAATTTATTCCTATGCTATTGAAGGTTGATTTGGTTACTACATAATGGGTAAAGGTACTTCTCCCTGCTTTCCTAGTAGAAACACATCCAGAAAAAACCACTAAATTGATATTCCATTGCGTAGTTGATCATCAACATGAGTCTCAATTTCTTTAATTTTCTTGTAATGATCATACCTCAGGATCCTAGATGGCTATTTTTGTTGTATAATCCTATAACTTAAGAAGATAGACAATTCTAATTAATTCATATTTATATAGTTAACTCTAGAAGGAAATGAATATGAATATCCCATTTATATATGTTTTATATTCCATTTATTTAATACTTATAAATTTTTTCATAGTGTACCAAGTTCTATAAGTAGGTTTTAAAAGTCCCAGGGAATATATATATATATTTTAGCAATAGGAATAACATTAGATATTAGGGATTAAATTCTAAACTTGAGACCCTTTAACACAATTTCCCTAAAAACCTAAAGAAATCCTCACAAAATATGTGACTTCAAAAACTTTACCTAATAAAAATATCACATTAAAACCACTATGACATGACATAACCCAGTAGGAACCCCCCTAGGAAATGAAAAACTGAGTGTGCCACTTCTATCCCACTGTCAATAGGCAGTGGATTTGTGACTACCACTGAGTATGAATACCACACATAATGGGAGAACATATCCAAATTATCATGTGTAGAATAGAAACGTCCACACATGACATAATAAAGTATAATAAATAAATGAATCTATTTAAAAAATATATAATTCACATAACAACACTAAAACTCACAATTTTAAATTTGAATAAAATATATAATTAAATGTGTAAAGAAATATTCCCCTCAATCAAAAACTAAATCCATCCAAAATAGCTATAAATTATAGGTATCCATAGTAATACCCACCAATACCATGTCTACCAAGGTAACCACTAAAACAACCCTCATCTGCATAATACATGGAATGTTTAATAAAATAATCCATGTAGGGGTGAATATATACATACCAAGTAGGATTTCTTAAAAATAATTGATTAAATAATAAGAAAAAAATACAATTAAAAGTAAAAAGCCTTAAATAAGGAGTGTTATATCCATGAAAAAACCAAAATACACTTTAAATAAGTGAAATTGGGACATGAGAGTGTGTCTGGTTTTTCATTGTCAATTAATTGAGATACCGGTATATAGTTCCAAGAATTTAAAATATCCAAATATAGAAAATTGTGTCACCTATAAAGATTTTAAATGGAGGAACATGATCTTATAAAGAAATTCACTAAAATTTTTATTAGTATTAAAACATAAATATGAGTTTAGAACATAGATGATAAGGGAGAGTTACTTGACAACTAAGTGTTATAGTGACCACATCTGATCCCTACTGTCTACCTTATAAAGATAAATCCTGCAACTTCCAGTATCAAATAACCATCACTATAAACATGTAGTAATTATAGGTATGGCTTGTTCATTTTTCTAAAAAATGAAACCCAGATATAATTTAGTTAAATCACTCCACATAAGTGAAGGGGGTAACATTGTGTCCCCTAGTATCCCCACATAGCACACTGGGTGGAAAGAGTTTTCCATAGTTGGGTATTTAAAATACCATTTATAGGTGATATATAAGTATATCTTTCCCATGAATTTCACACATTTAGACATTATGTAGGCTAGGTTGAATAGGAATGAACATGCTTGGTCACCCACTCGAAGGGTTGAGATGGCATGTGCTTCCCAGAACATAAGGGGTTCACATCATGATATTGGCCCATGTCACTCTCCCAAATTTATGGGGAGTGGATATCTATATTATCATGTTTTATTAGATTTATGGGGATGGTATCCTAGTATCCACTTGTATCTATGCCTTCACACAATATAGTGGACCAAATTCCACCTCCTTGATTCATAGAGACCTGAGAAACCATAGCCTCCTACATCATCGACCTTCGATGTGTCCTACCATATACTATTTCCTCCACCACTTATATCTTTACTCATATGAATATTTCATCATCTGAACCCCATTCAGGGGTTTGAGTCCTTACTTTATCTTGTAACTCATCCACCTATATTCCTTTTAATGCTTTTCATGCTTAATAAAAACAAACAATATGGAGAGGGAGTCAACGGTTGGGCATTATACTACCCATAAAATGTTGAAAATTGGTGTCCGAAACATCCTATTATACTAGAATTATAATTTAATGGGAATATGTGAGAGTTTTAGAGGCTAGATCCCAATCAGGCACTCACCATCAATCCTCCATATCTATATTTCATTAACAAAATATAAAAAAGTTAGGGATAAATAAATCTACCTTAAATAAAAAAAATTGAACAATAATCAAGAATCAAGAACAGTGATTCAAATCATAAATTTATCATAAAATAAATTTAAATAAAATATTAAAAATGAAATAAAAATACCTATATCTTGATTATATTAGAAAATTAATAGGTTCTCATTCACAATGAGATCTGCTACTAATTTTGATAATAAAATTTATTCCTCCATTCTTAGGTCCTCTAACTATCTCCAAAACTCAATTCCACTCTAAAGTTATGTTTTACGTGATTAATCCCATCAATATTGGTTAATGATTCATTCAATGGGTAGATTGATGTATCTAGGTTTTTATGGATAAATAAATAAATAATTAATTAAATAATTAGTCAATTGAATTAATTTGACAAATAAATTATTCAAATGATGACCCAAACTCGCGAATCCCATTGTGAATTATGTGTATACCTATCCTAGGGTAAATCCCTCATTATGTATGCAATTGAGATATGAGAATTACCATTGTGGGATCCAAAATTAGGAAAGTCCAATATTCCCATGAACACAAAAATGTTGACTAAAAATTAGATATTATTATTAATATATTATTTTTTATCCCCTTTTTCTCAAAAATCTGATAAACTACTTACTGATCAACCTATAAAATATTATTTAGATATTCTAAATATTCGAACAGTAAAAAACAATGACACTACATCTTAACTAAACATATGGTTGGTTTCTTATTTCTTCCCAGTAATATATCATAACATATAATACCAAGAAAAATACTATACTCCCACCAAACCTTTTGTGTACACATGGGTCACATCCATTATTTATGAAACAATTTAGCTTATGACTTATTATAAACAAATATTCCATGATCTTGATGCTTTTTTCAACCCATAAATGAATCTTTATAAATTTTCAACATATGGGAATCCTTTGGTGTTAGAGAACCTTATTTTTGTTTCATATAGATATCTTCCACAATGTTTTAATTTTATAAGGCCATTTTGATATCCATTTTCCAAGTATCATAATCCAATTATGTAGCTATGAAAATTATAACTCAAATTGATTTAAACAAATAAAGTAGTATAAATTTGTTTCCATAGAATATGAATTGATGATGATTAACCACTTCGGTTAAAACATTTCTTTCTAGGTATAGAATTTACTACACATTTTTATATTCTTTTTGAATGCCTATTTTCACCAAATAGGCTTTACACTGGTTAGAGGATCAATCAAATCCCAAACTTGGTTTTTATACATGGAATCCATTTCCTAACATCTGTATTTTTTTCACTTTGAAACTTAGTAGATTCCTAATAAATTATTATAGGATATAAGTTCATTATTTTAAATTAATATTTTGTTACCTTACTCATTGATTATAAAACCATACTTCTTGGGTTCTCTAAACTCCTTGGTAGTCTTACACAGTACTTGCAGCGCTGCAAAAAACATCCACATTGTATTTTGAAGTCTATTATTATTTAAACTAATTTATATATTGAGCCTCATATTCATAAAATTATATCTTTCACCCACTATGTAATTTTTTGATATGATCTATCTCTAAGATCATATAATTTCATTCAAGGATTACCTTTTTATCTAAGGGATCATATAAGTGATATCCACTTGTGTTTTTGGGATACACTATAAAGATACATTATATTCCATCCAAAGTATGTTTTTTCTATAATTATCCTTAATAAATTATTTTCACCACCACACATTTATATGTGAAATAATATATTTATTCATATTCCAAAACATATATAGTATTTCACTTTCCTGTCTATATGGTAGTTGGTTCAGTGTGTATGTTGTTGATTGTAATGCATAACTCCAAAAGGATAAATGAATATTCATATATTTCATCTTTGATATCACTATTTCAAATAGATATGGTTCTGAAATTAACTTATACCATTCCAATGTGGTTTATAAAGAGGTTTGGGTTGATATAATATTTCAAATTATTTTAGATAATTGATGAATTTTTGGTTAAGATACTCCCTTACTCAGACTGAGAAGATTCACTTTATCTTCTCACCAACCCAATTTTGTACCAAATTATTATATTTCATAAATTTAAAAAAGGAATTAGTCTTTTAACTTATATATATTATCTAAATTTATTTTAAATAGTTATTATGTATGATTATCCACCTCAAACCTCTACAAAAAATATACATACATTCAAGTGAACTAACTCCAAAATCTCCACGAATCATTTACTTTTCTAATAAATGGAGATTTGATAATTTTTACATATAAAAAATAATAACATATATCATAGGTTTTTACCAAAAATTATTATAAGTACCCTTACTAAAAGAATATTTTAAAATTACTCTTTTTATGTGAAAAAGACCGTGATTCCACAACTAGGTTTCATATGAGTCATGTGATATAGATTTGTTATCTATGGGAAAACAAGAATTTCTTATTCTATCATGTAAATTACATTATTCGAATTTATCATAACAAAATATAATATATCTTTAAAAAGGTAGTATTACTTATATATAAACATTAAAATAACACTATCGATACAAATAGAAATTAAATTCTTGGTTACATTAGGGAAAATATTATAAATATTTACAAATGGAACCAATGGAATTAAAAATGTAAGATAAAATTTTCTTATATCCTACTTAGTTATTATTGAAATATTTGAAAACTAAATATCTAACTCAAATTTGTAAAACTTTAAGAATATAAATGGTTTCTATATTTGATAAAACATTTAGAAAAAAATGTTATATTTAATAAACAGTTTATATAAATGGAATGGTTACACTCGATATTGAATATACCTGAATCTTCCCATTTCTTGTTTACCATGAAAAAATTATTATTTCTTTATACTTTCTTAATAAAAGGAAAACACACAAGATCATCATACTTTCCCACTTTATACATCATTCTATTTCATGGAATGGTGGGGTGAATATTCCACAAACATAGATCCTACATGATATTTTTTCCTAACATTCATCTTTTTCACCATAAATATAAAAGGTTTTTTTTAATTAATTTATTTATCATCTTTCTTAATTTAATTTAAGAGACATGGAATCATATTTAATATATTTTTCTTATTTAAATCCACAATAATAGTTGAGAATATGGAAGGATATGTGGAGATAATGAGATATATGTATAATTTCCTAGGAAAACTGAATCCCATAATTTGGAAGAGCTCATTGTTACCAATAATCATGACTACATGTTGTCTGGAAATAACTCCTTCTCCTATCTTGTATGTAAATATTTCACTAATAATTATATAACTCTATCTTATTTATTTATCCTTATAAATATCATGAATATCCAATACCATGGAGCATGAATCGATGTATTTATAATGTTTTTAGAGATCACTAGTCATGGATAATAACTTGAGGCATTGGACATAAAATTCATCATCCCCATGTTTCTAGAATTATTGTTTTCGACCTGAATATCCTTAGGAGAAGGACCAACAAAAATTGGGGTCTCTAGTGTTTAAATCTTCCACTCTTGGGGAAGTATAATGTGTAATATATTACACCATTTCTTGATGTTATCATATATCAATATATCATATCATTATGAGATGTATTGTAGAGATAGCGATTTTATTGAATTAGTTTTAATTTTCTAAATAAAATAAATGAAGATATTTAGTACTTTATTATGATTATTGGAAATGAAGAAAGTAATAAATTTAATTATTTTCCCAATATATTATAAGTTACAAATATCATTCGCTATTAATATGTAAATATTCACTTTCTAAAATATTCAAGGAAAATATACCCATATTTCACATTAAATTACTTAGAGGAAGGCCTTATTTATTTAATAAAAGGTATTTATATTTTTTTTTCAAAATAAATTATCTCATTACTTCTTGATCTATTGAGTGGACTTATGAATCCAAAATACATTATCTCATATTTCATCAAATATTACATCCAAGTTATACCAATTCATATAGGGAAAAAACTTTTTGATGATAACATAGTGAAGTAAACCTTAGACTTTAATTAAAACCCACCAATAATTTAATGTGACTCGATGTGGGAAATATTAATACCTTAAATTATAGCTTCATTATAACTCAAGTAATTGAGGTATTCTTACAACATAAAAGTTTGATTCAGGGATTTTATTTAACTTATGTGTAACCATTTATTATTTTATTATTCACATGACTATTAATATTGTCAGGATTTTATATAATTAATAAATCATGTCAGATAAAATAATTTTCAAATAATAATTTTTTTTATTATATCTTTAAAATGCATGTTATTTTATTTTTATTATGTGATATTGTATAATAATCTATGTAAACTCTGTAATGCATATATAAGTAAATAAAAATGTGCTGAAATAATAAAATAAATATGTTATGTGATCTGAATATTTTAACTATTGGTTGGTTTATCAAGCGGTGATAAGCCAACAATGACCCTAGGGTAAATAATTAATTGATCCCATGCATGGCTTGAGTAGAGTCAATTATCTATTATCATATATATAAATTTGGTTGGATTCATCTTGGTTTTGTCCTAAATTATCTCCCTCACTAAGTTATCCATACTTTAGAAATATTTACGCACTCAAAGGTGTTTCGTACAAAAGTTTTATGGTTAGATAAAATAAAAAAATTTATGGAGGACCGTACATAAGAGTATAGATAGGGATAAATCAAATACCATTATATTTAATTTAATAAAATTATCAAATAAAACCAACAAATAAATAAATAAACTATATAAATAAATCCAACACATACATAGGTTGATTAAACACATGATCGATCATAAAATGAAATTATAATGAAATAATTATTACTATAAATCATTTTCATTATCTTTCAATTGAGATAAATTTACCAGAATATATGAATTAATTAATTAATTAATTAATTTTTATTTAAATATTTTTTCCAAACATTAATAGAGATATAAAAAATATCACTAAAATTTATTATTTATACAATGTGTATTGTCACTCAACATGGCATTAGAAAAATAGTATGCATGGTCTATATAGTATACTATGTTCTTATGTGTAATGATATGATATAATCATCATTTAGTTCCATGGTTCAATCCATGTAGTCTTTGTGGTTTTTATAATCGCATAGAATTCTACAATATATGTGGTGTGTTCCACTGACAATTCATGTGAAGTACATGATGTGAATGAAAACTATTACACATCATGTACTTAAAAATATACAATGTATTAAAAATTAAACAAGTATAACCATATGGAATATTTAAAAACACTCATTGCGTACCTATTGTGAAATTAAACACTTCACATGGTGTGTACAACCCTCTATACATCATGTAGTTTGCATCACTCCCTAATTATCCTCATATTTGACCCCAAAAAACATGTTAAAACCCTTAGTTTGCACCCTTCATGGGTTTAAATGTATTATACAACATGTTAAGACTAACTAATTTCTTTAGAATCCATGTGTGGATATGTATCTTCGATAAAAGTCAATATGCTATGAGTAATGATTCCACGTATCAACCAAAAATATTGGAAAAAATGACTCAGGGTCAGTACCATGTCGGATAACATAGCGTGTAATCTAGTGAAATTCCATGCAATAATTGTAAAATTATGTACCATTACAGAATTAAATTCACAACGTATAATAAAACCACGTATTGAGTACCATGGTGAGCCTATATTTATATGTCTCAAACATTTCATAAGTTGACCATGTGAACATGGAATGTAATTTACCATTGCATGCCATATATTCATGCCATGGATCCAACTACCATGGAATATCTTGACAGGATCTTTGAGGTTTCTTCATGTTTTTACCTCTTATTATATATATATATATATAAATGCGTTAATGTGTTAATGTTACTGTTGGAATCACCTGTTTTGATAATCCCATATCATGCTTAAACATTGATTATGATGTATTAAACCTTTGCATTAATCTTATTATTCTATGCTTAAATGTATTTTATTCTAAACAGTTCATATTCTTACTCTCATAACCTTACTGTAACAGCTTACAGTAGTATTTACATAAGTTTGGTATTGTTAGCCAACAGTCAGAGTTTTATTTTCAAAGTCACAGTTACAGTTAACTGTCACCTTAAGTTACAGTTACAAGACACTAAGTTCACAGTTACAAGGTTACAGTCGAAGACTAATACAAGCTTACAGTTACGAGTCTACTGCTATCTATTGTCAAAGCTCACAGACGAAGGTTACAGTTACAAGACTTCTGTTCAAAGCTTTCTCTGCTCAAGTTCACAGTCGAACAAGTCTACAGTTGGAACAAGTTCACAGTCGAACAAGCCTACAGTCATAAGTCTACAGTCAAGGTTACAGTTAGACAGCTTCTGTCTACTAAGTCTACAGATGATCGAAGTCTACAGTTGACAAAGGTTACAGCTGTACAAATTTGATGTTACAAGTCTACAGTTAGAAAGGCTACAGTTACATGGAGTAAAAGCTACCATTGCAAGCCTACAGACAACAAGCCCTTTGTTGAAGTCAGCAGTCAGTTGGGAGTTCACAGAAGGAAGTCCACAGTTGGAAGACCACAGTTGAAGTCCACAGTGACATACTTTCTCGACCAGTTTATTATTATTATATTTCTACTTTTTCTTTACCAATTTGATTAATACTAATCTAACGGTCATGTCTAGCAAGATGAATACATCTAACATTATTTATTGATATTTGCAGACATATCAAGAAATAATACAATGTACGAGGAAGATCGCACGTGCAACTCCAGACTATCTATCTTGTCGGCCTCGGGTGAACAAAAAGGGAATATATGGAGGAGTATAAAAAGAAGAGAGAAGCATTCAAGAAGACACATGAATGGAACAGTTACACTGAGTCTAACATCAGATACGCATATACACAAAAAGAGGAAGAACTCTCGAGCATTCATTCTGAAGAACAAAAGAGTCTCAGTGAACAGACTGAAAGAAGCGTCTCCTAAAAGCCATGCTGTGAAGCACTCAAACTCAAAAAGGCTGATCACTTGAACATCTGGAAGTCTGAAAATCCCGACACTCTGTTTTAGTGTCAACTTACAGAAAAAGGACCAAAGCTTCAAGTCACTCATTCCTACGAGTCCAGAACTGATCTTCCAACACTATAGAGCACTCTAAACCTTCTTCATTCTATCTATTGCTCTACTGTGTTTTAGTTTTCTACATTTCGAGCAGTGTGTGTTATCTGCTATATCTAACACACACACTGACTCCTGTACTTTCACTGGAGGATCTGTAAATCCTCAGCAAATCTTTTTGCATCCCATTTCCCACTGTGGATAGTGGTAGAGGTCTTGTGACCTGGACAGCTTGCTGCTGTTGTTTGTTTTCCCACGAAGAACTGTGGTAGAGGTCTTGTGACCTGGACAGTGTGTTCACTGTTGTTAACCCCGATCCAGGTTGTGGATCATTCTTATATAAAATTTTGAGAGGACTAAGTCTCGGCTTGAGACTGAACCTCTTGGTTAATTTTCTGTGCTTATAGTTATACTCTATATCCATACTATACATATTTATTTCATTTTCCGCTGCTATTACTTTGAAATATAATCTATCTTCAAAGCTACTTTGATAATTAAATTCGCAAGTGTTTATATTTGTTATAAATCAGTAAGTTAGTTTCAAAAGTTAATTTAATCATAAGATTACGTTAACTGAGAATTAATCAATCTTTGAGAAACTAATTGAACCTTTATAATCTATATAAATTCACTACAGTTTAATTTGTTTTTGAAATTGGGGGATTTTAATAGAAATTGTTTTTAACAGAAATTTTAATTGGAACTCAATTCACCCCCCCTCTTGAGTGTCCACTCCGACCAACATTTGGTATCAGAGGTTGTGTTTATCTCTGTTATACTTGCTCAACGTTTTATTTTAACTCTCTGTTTTTAAACTGTGATTGTAGTTTTATCTAAAAGATCTTAAATTTCTGTTAGTTCTAAATTTTATCTCTTTAAAACATTTTCTAGAATTTCCTTATGGATAATAGACTAGAAGGTGCTGCTACTAACAGGCCACCCTTCTTTAATGGTGTGAATTATGCCCAATGGAAGCTCAAAATGAAAATTCATTTGGAAAGTATGGGTTTTGATATTTGGACTGCTATAGAGTCTCAATACAAGATTCCAGAAACTGAAAGAATAACTTGGGATGAACCTACTAAAGTAGCTTACAATAATAATTGTAAGGCTATGAATGCTCTCTACTGTGCTCTAGGAGATGAGGAATTCAATAGAATTTCTGCATGTAAAACAGCTTTTGAAATCTGGGACACCTTAGCTGTTTCTCATGAAGGAACAACTAATGTCAAGGAAATGCGGTTAAACACTTATACTATCAAATATGATAACTTTAAGATGAAAGCTGATGAACCTATTTCTGATATGTATCTCAGGATTAATGAGATAGTCAACACAATGAGCTCACTCGGGAAGATTGTTCCAGCAAAGGAGCAAATCATGAGATTATTGAGATGTCTGCCTGACAGATGGAGAGGCACATCCGTTTCAATTAGAGAATCCTGTGATATTGGAACTTTGCCTGTCAAGGAGTTAATTGGTAAGCTGATGATGTACGAAGAAGAGCTAAAGGTGAATAAAGAGGAAGATGAGGAACCAAAACGAAAATCTGTAGCTTTTAAGTCTACTGCATCAAAGAGCAAAGACAAGGAGAAAGTGCATATACCAACTGAAAGCTCATCTAGTGAAGACTTAGATTCTGACAGTGATGCCGAGATGGCACAAATAGCAAGGAGATTCAAGAAGTTCTATAGGAAGAAGAAGTTCTTCAGAAAACCAAACTACAAGGGTAAGTATAATAGACAAGGTAAGTGGAAGAAAGATTGGAAGAAAACTGATAAAGAAGAGGACATAGTTTGCTATGAATGTAAAAGGAAAGGACACATCAAAGTTGACTGTCCTAAGTTAAAATTCAAGAAGAAATATGAGTACAAGGACAAGAATTATAAGAAAGCTATGAAGGCCACCTGGAGTGCTTCAGAAGACAGCACAAGTGAATCAGAGTCCAGTGATTCTGAAAGAAATCGTGCTAATATGTGTTTCATGACAAACACATCTGAGGTAACCTTAGACACTCCCACTCTAAACTCTTATTATTCTGAAGGTGAAGCAGAATCTGGTTCTGATTCTGAAAATATGTCTAAAGATGAATTGACTGAATATTGTAATATGCTGGAAGAAACGTGTAATGAACTAAAGGATAAATATAAGTCTTTAAAGAAACAGCATGCTCTTACTGCAAGTGTCAAGTCTGCACTTGATGTAGAAAAAGAGAAAAATGTTCAATTATTAAAGGAGAATACAGAACTAAAACTATCTAATGAACAAATTAGAAAGGACTTAGAAACATTCACAAATGGAAAAGACACTCTAACCCAACTACTAGGAAAGCAAGTTGCACCTAAGTATGCTACTGGATTGGGATACCAACCTGGACAAAGACAGCTTACTAAAACCCGATTTATTTCCAAGTCTGAAAAAAATCCTGCTAGTTCCAGTTTTGGAAATTCGTATGCCTCAACTGGTTATTTAAATAGTTGTCGATCAAGTAAAGTATATCTCTCTAAATCTGTTAAATCTATTAATTGTATGGGACCCATAAAACAAATCTGGGTACCTAAATCCTTGATTGCTAACATATCTGGACCCAAAAAAATCTGGGTACCAAAGTCATTTCTTGTCTAATCTGTTCTGTAGGAAATCTGTTTGAAAAGCAATTACAAGAAGGTATGGTACTTAGACAGTGGATGTTCAAGACACATGTCTGGGGACTATTCGTGCTTCAAAAGCCTAATAAAGGTTGATGGAGGATATGTCACTTTTGGTGATAACTCAAAAGGAAAAATCATCGGCTTAGGCCAGATTGGTAACTCTGACTCAGTATTAATTTCCAAAGTTTTATTTGTTGATGGACTTAAGTACAACCTACTTAGCATTTCTCAAATGTGTGATGATGGCTTTAATGTCAAGTTTGAAAACAATTCTTGTGATGTTTATAATTCCAAAAATGCTTTAATATTTTCTGCCATAAGAAATGAAAATGTTTATGCTGTTGACTTAAACACTTTAGCTAAACATAATGTTACTTGCTTAAATGCTTTTCATAAAGAGTCTTGGCTGTGGCATAGGAGATTAGGACACTGCAACATTCATTCACTTAGAAAACTCTCTAAGAAACACTTAGTTAGAGACTTACCTAAGCTTGAATTCCCAAATGACAAAGTGTGTAATCCCTGTCAGAAGGGAAAACAACACAAAGTTTCTTTTAAACCAAAGAAAGAAGTTTCAACTTCTCAACCACTTGAACTGGTTCACATGGATTTGTTTGGACCATCAAGAATTTCAAGTCTAAATGGGAAGCACTATGTATATGTTCTTGTAGATGACTTTTCTAGATATACTTGGGTATACTTTCTAGCTCACAAAAGTGAAGCCTGCTCTTCCTTTGTTAAATACTCTAAGTCTGTAGAAAATCTTAGTGGACTTAAGATTAAGACCTTGAGGAGTGATCATGGCCGTGAGTTTGAGAATCGAGAATTTGAATCTTACTGCTCACTCAATGGCTATTCTCATAATTTTTCTGCTCCTAGGACACCCCAACAGAATGGTGTAGTGGAAAGAAGAAACAGAACCCTGCAAGAAATTGCAAGAACTATGCTTAATGAATATGACCTGCCTGTTCACTTTTGGGCTGAAGCTGTAAATACAGCCTGCTATGTTATTAATAGAGTCTTGATCAGACCAGTTCTTAAGAAAACCCCTTATGAATTGTGGAACAATAGGAAGCCTAAGGTTAATTACTTTAGAGTTTTTGGTTGCAAAGTCTTTATTCTGAATACTAAAGATAATCTTGATAAATTTGCTCCAAAAAGTGATGAAGGAATTTTCCTAGGTTACTCTATGTCTAGTAGAGCCTATAGAGTGTTCAATAAGAAAACCAAATGTGTGGAAGAATCTGTTCACATCAAGTTTGATGAGACTGATCCACATGAGTCTAAAACTTCTCTTGAAGATGTTGAAGAAGACTTATCTGTTCTGGACCTAAATGACAAATCTAAAGAACCTGTAATAAAAACATCCAGTTCTGGACTTTTTCCAGAATCTTCCTCTGTGGAACCCGAACCTATAGATGAACCTGAAATCTCTAGTCCAACCTTCACCAAATCAACTAGGATTCTAAAGAATCATCCTTTAGATGCTGTTGTTGGTAATCTTGATAGAGGAACACAAACTAGAGCTTCTCTAAGAAATCAGGTTGAACATCAAGCTTTTCTTTCACAGCTTGAACCCAAAAATGTCAATGATGCTATCAGTGATGAATTCTGGGTAATGGCTATGCAAGAAGAACTAAATCAGTTTGAAAGAAACAAAGTCTGGGAATTAGTGGAAAGACCTAAAGACACTCTTACCATAGGCACTAAATGGGTGTTTAGAAACAAAGTTGATGAGTTTGGTAATATAATCAGAAACAAAGCTAGGCTAGTTGCACAAGGGTATAGTCAGGAAGAAGGAATAGACTATGAGGAAACCTTCGCACCCGTGGCTAGACTAGAGGCCATTAGGATATTACTTGCTTATGCTGCTCATCTGAATTTCAAACTATATCAAATGGATGTTAAAAGTGCTTTTCTAAATGGATATATAATTGAGGATGTATTTGTGGAACAACCTCCTGGTTTTACAAATCCCCATTTTTCTAATCATGTTTTTAAACTATCTAAAGCTTTATATGGTTTAAAGCAAGCTCCAAGAGCTTGGTATGATAGGCTCAGCTCTTTTCTTATTTCAAAAGGATTTACTAAAGGGATAGCTGATCCTACTCTTTTTATTAAATGGATTTCTAAAGATGTATTAATAGTTCAAATTTATGTGGATGATATTATTTTTGGATCTTCAAAAAATTCTTTATGTTTTGATTTTTCAAAAATAATGCAAAATGAGTTTGAAATGAGTTTAATGGGAGAACTCAAATTTTTCCTTGGATTTCAGATCTTTCAAAATAAAAATGGTATTATTTTAAACCAAAGTAAATATATTAAAGATCTTCTAAAACGTTTTTCTTTGGATGGCACCAAAGGCAGTGACACACCTATGAGCACCACTTGCAAGTTGGACAGTGATGAAACTGGTGAACCAGTGGATCAAACCAATTACAGAGGTATGATAGGTAGTCTACTGTACCTTACTGCCAGTAGACCTGACATCATGTTCAGTGTATGCATGTGTGCTCGGTTTCAAGCCAATCCAAAAGAGTCTCATTTGACTGCTGTTAAAAGGATTTTCAAATATCTAAAACATACTCCCAATTTGGGATTATTTTATCCAAAAGGGCAATCATTTGATTTATTAAGTTATTCTGATGCTGATTTTGCTGGCTGCAAGTTAGATAGAAAGAGCACCTCTGGAACATGTCACATTTTAGGCAAGTCACTAGTATCTTGGTGTAGTAAGAAGCAGAATTCTGTTGCATTATCTACTGCCGAAGCTGAGTATATAGCTGCTGGTAGCTGTTGTGCACAAATCTTGTGGATGAAACACACTTTACTAGACTATGGATATCAATTCAAACATGTCTCTATAAGGTGTGACAATACAAGTGCTATTAACATTTCAAAAAATCCAGTATCTCATGCTAGGACAAAACATATTGATGTGAGACATCACTTTCTGAGGGATCATTATCAAAAAGGTGATATCACTCTTGAGTTCATTGGCACTGAACATCAGTTAGCTGATATTTTTACAAAGCCTTTGAATTCTGAGAGATTAAGTTATATCAAACATGAGTTAGGTATGATTAACTATATCACAGTTGAAACCTCACAGTTGAAACCTCACAGTTGAAACCTCACAGTTGAAACCTCACAGTTGAAACCTCACAGTTGAAACCTCACAGTTGAACCTCACAGTTGAAACCTCACAGTTGAAACCTCACAGTTAGACCTCACCGGTGTACCTCACTGTTACATCTCTCTGTAGGCTGTTTCGCTGTTTAATCTTATTTTATTTTTGCGGGAATTCGAACCGTTTCTTTTCTTTATTCTCTTATTTCTAAATCCCTAAATGATAAAATTGAGAACATCGAACATATCTCAATCCACTCATCTCGACCCTTGCTCTCTCAAGTCCTAAACCCTAAACCTTCAACCGAACCTCGAAACCTCATTCAGTTCCAATGGCCAGAACAAAGCGACCCCCGACTGTTAACGAAGATGCACCAATGCCGAAGAGGACTCAAGTCGAATCCAGTGGCACCGGGAACGCCTCGATAAGACCTGTTAATCCACATCTGACTAAGAGAGAAATAGTTGCTGAGAAGGAGCTAAGTGAAGAATGGATTTTATCGAGCAGATCATTAGTACTGGCAGTGCTTAATGATCAAGGATGGACCGAATGCTTCGCAAACAATAATGGACCATACTACCCGAAGCTGGTGAAGGAGTTCTATGAATATCTACAGTTCGAGGAAGAGGATGATCTGCATAGACTGGTATCCAGAGTAAACGGCAATGAAGTCAGTTTTTCATCCATTGAATGGGCTGCATGTTTAAGAGTTCCTCATGAGGGTATTTACAACTACTATTCTGGAGCGGCTCCTCCAAACAGTAGAATCTTTGATCATGAGACGGCTCTGGAAGAATTGACAGGCAATGGCACTGTAAGGAAGATTTTTGCTACTGAAATGAATGGAGAGGACAGGCTTCTGTTTAAGTTTATCCAGCATGTACTGAGTCCTAGAAGAGGAGATTTTGCAACTCTGAAGCATCAGGATATTTACTTGATGTACTTATTAAAACATGGAAGGAAGGTCAACCTTTGTAGGTTGCTGATGGCTCAAATGGAGGACATGATAAAGGCAAGCTCAAAATCATGTGCCTTGTTTCATGCTAAACTCATTTCGGTTATGTTGAAAGTGAAAGGTGCAGCTGGAAGTCAGGAAGAGTTGATAGTGGCAAAGAACAGTGTATGTATCTCGAAAGTAATCTGCAAATTCATGAAGATCAGTTGGAATCCCTGGAAGAAATCATGGGTGAATGATGAGGAGAGAATCTATGAGATTTTTACCCCTTCTACTCATCCCTCTAGACCGAGAGATAGGAGAGATCCAGGCTTAAAGCCTGATGAGCCTGAACCTGTATACTCAGATGATGAACAGACTGCAGTAGTTGGTAACTCTGCAAGAGAGAACACCCCAATTGATGAAGGGAGTGATCCTGATACTACTCACAGTCCTGTCAGGACAGTGACGTTTGGAGCAGCAAGCCCTCAAAAAGAACTACCTAGTAGAGAACCTGTTCTAAGAGACAGTGAGACTGAGACTACAGAAGAAGAAGAAGAAGAATCTCAATATTTTGTCAAGGACACCTCTGATGAGGGTGATACAGTCGAAGCAGAAGAGGCTGGAGCTTTAAATGAAAATCAAGAAACTGTTGGAGAAGAACTTAGTATGAGCCCTCTGATAGGGTATACAGACAAGTTAGTGTCTGACCAGGAAGCAGGAGTGGTCTCTACTACTGTTGTCATGGAAGTGGTTGATGACCCAACAGAGAAGGAGGCTAACCTCACTGCTGAACCTATAGAGGAAGCAAGTATGGAACCTTCTAGAGCTACAGAAGAGAACCTAAAGTTACCCAGAGTTGAGCAGATAGTAGAAAGTGTTCAGGAAGGACCTCCAAGTGAGGGGGAGCGTATTGGTTCAGTCTCTGTACTGTATGATATAGAAGGATGGACCTCAGATCCAGGATACATGGTGTTAGGACTCAATTATGAGGATTCAGATGAGGAAAACAAACCACCAAGAAATCCAGTCATCTTACCTAACAGCTCTCCAGTGTTAGAAACTGAAAAATTGGCCACCAAGGAAGACCTTGAATCCTTAAAGAATGAAATGAAGGAGACCATCAGACAGTCTGTTGCTGAATTGAAAACCAGTCTTTTTGATGAGCTGAAAAATGTGGAACAATCCTTAGAACTATCTCTGGGATGTGTTGTAGGAAGTCCAATCAAAGAAGTGACGGATGAAATGAAAGTGTGCCACACCCAAATTGAAAGCTGGACTGGAGCAGTAGTGGCCCTCAGACAATCAGTTGCTTCTTTAACTGCCCTGAGCAGTTCTCAGACACAAGTGGCCAGTGAGATTCGATACATCAAAGAAGTGGTCAAGCAGTTTGTGGAAGTATTTGAGGCTTTCAAGAAATCAGTAAAAGAACACTTTAGCAATCAGGATGCTGTCATTCAGAAAGTGATTGGAAATCTGACTCAGTCTTTCAAGGAGACAGTGGCATTCTCAGTCAAGTCCCTTCCTTCATCTAGCTCTCCTGTGGACCTTGAGCAGTTTAGAAGCCTGCTCAGAGAAGAGCTTACTCAGGCCCGTGCAAATGACACATCAGACCTTCAGATCCTTGCTACTACAAGAGAAGTCAGTGGCTTTGTTCGTGAGCACCTGCAGGCTGCTACTGCTTCTCAGGAGGCCATCAAAAGTAAAGTGGATTATTACTTTGATCGGATTTTCACCAAGCATCAGTTGAACAATCACTTCAAGCTCATGCTAGAAACTATGAAGCTGCCTCCTGTAACTCAAGCTTTCAAAGAACAAGTTAGCAAGCTACGAGAGTTGACCCCGACTTTGGATAAATTCTTGGAAAACAAAGATGACTTCTTATCTGCCATGGACAGAGGAGGAAACATCATCATGGATTTCAGGAATCTGCTCCTACCTTTTCTTCATGTGGACTGCACACCTGTTATAGTTCCTCCTGCCCTACCTGTCTCCAACCCCAGTGGTTCTTCCATAATGTCTCCTGCTGATGCCCTCAGAAGTCTTAGACCACTGATACCTCGGCAAGCTACTCACTACAGGCCTTCAGGAGCCTCTGTTGCTGCCCCTCCAGACATTCCTGCTGCCATTCCTCAGCCTGTTGATCCTTCACCTCCTACTCCATCTTCTTCCTCCAAAGGAAAAGATCCCTTACCTCCAGATGAAGAGGATTGAGTCTGTTTATGTTTTTTTGATAGGGATCATGTAGTCACATTTTGGGTCATGTAATGTACTCCTTATTAATACAATGTTTCTTTTCTCTCATTCTGTCTTTCTTTTTGTTAATCACAAAGGGGGAGAAATAAAGAGAAATAGATAGGGGGAGAAATGGGGAGAAATAGGAAACTCAATGGGAGAAATGAACCTATACAAAGAGGAGAAATCCTTGCGGATTATACCTAATTTTTGTGCTCATTTTGCTAATACTATGTTTTGCACACTTCTCTCTGATACTTCTATATTTCATACTGACATAATTTGTGATTATCAAAAAGGGGGAGATTGTTGGAATCACCTGTTTTGATAATCCCATATCATGCTTAAACATTGATTATGATGTATTAAACCTTTGCATTAATCTTATTATTCTATGCTTAAATGTATTTTATTCTAAACAGTTCATATTCTTACTCTCATAACCTTACTGTAACAGCTTACAGTAGTATTTACATAAGTTTGGTATTGTTAGCCAACAGTCAGAGTTTTATTTTCAAAGTCACAGTTACAGTTAACTGTCACCTTAAGTTACAGTTACAAGACACTAAGTTCACAGTTACAAGGTTACAGTCGAAGACTAATACAAGCTTACAGTTACGAGTCTACTGCTATCTATTGTCAAAGCTCACAGACGAAGGTTACAGTTACAAGACTTCTGTTCAAAGCTTTCTCTGCTCAAGTTCACAGTCGAACAAGTCTACAGTTGGAACAAGTTCACAGTCGAACAAGCCTACAGTCATAAGTCTACAGTCAAGGTTACAGTTAGACAGCTTCTGTCTACTAAGTCTACAGATGATCGAAGTCTACAGTTGACAAAGGTTACAGCTCTACAAATTTGATGTTACAAGTCTACAGTTAGAAAGGCTACAGTTACATGGAGTAAAAGCTACCATTGCAAGCCTACAGACAACAAGCCCTTTGTTGAAGTCAGCAGTCAGTTGGGAGTTCACAGAAGGAAGTCCACAGTTGGAAGACCACAGTTGAAGTCCACAGTGACATACTTTCTCGACCAGTTTATTATTATTATATTTCTACTTTTTCTTTACCAATTTTATTAATACTAATCTAACGGTCATGTCTAGCAAGATGAATACATCTAACATTATTTATTGATATTTGCAGACATATCAAGAAATAATACAATGTACGAGGAAGATCGCACGTGCAACTCCAGACTATCTATCTTGTCGGCCTCGGGTGAACAAAAAGGGAATATATGGAGGAGTATAAAAAGAAGAGAGAAGCATTCAAGAAGACACATGAATGGAACAGTTACACTGAGTCTAACATCAGATACGCATATACACAAAAAGAGGAAGAACTCTCGAGCATTCATTCTGAAGAACAAAAGAGTCTCAGTGAACAGACTGAAAGAAGCGTCTCCTAAAAGCCATGCTGTGAAGCACTCAAACTCAAAAGGCTGATCACTTGAACATCTGGAAGTCTGAAAATCCCGACACTCTGTTTTAGTGTCAACTTACAGAAAAAGGACCAAAGCTTCAAGTCACTCATTCCTACGAGTCCAGAACCGATCTGCCAACACTATAGAGCACTCTAAACCTTCTTCATTCTATCTATTGCTCTACTGTGTTTTAGTTTTCTACATTTCGAGCAGTGTGTGTTATCTGCTATATCTAACACACACACTGACTCCTGTACTTTCACTGGAGGATCTGTAAATCCTCAGCAAATCTTTTTGCATCCCATTTCCCACTGTGGATAGTGGTAGAGGTCTTGTGACCTGGACAGCTTGCTGCTGTTGTTTGTTTTCCCACGAAGAACTGTGGTAGAGGTCTTGTGACCTGGACAGTGTGTTCACTGTTGTTAACCCCGATCCAGGGTGTGGATCATTCTTATATAAAATTTTGAGAGGACTAAGTCTCGGCTTGAGACTGAACCTCTTGGTTAATTTTCTGTGCTTATAGTTATACTCTATATCCATACTATACATATTTATTTCATTTTCCGCTGCTATTACTTTGAAATATAATCTATCTTCAAAGCTACTTTGATAATTAAATTCGCAAGTGTTTATATTTGTTATAAATCAGTAAGTTAGTTTCAAAAGTTAATTTAATCATAAGATTACGTTAACTGAGAATTAATCAATCTTTGAGAAACTAATTGAACCTTTATAATCTATATAAATTCACTACAGTTTAATTTGTTTTTGAAATTGGGGGATTTTAATAGAAATTGTTTTTAACAGAAATTTTAATTGGAACTCAATTCACCCCCCCTCTTGAGTGTCCACTCCGACCAACAGTTACTATTGGATTAATAATAAAAATATTGAGATGAAAAATTTGAAAAAAACAAATAAAGTTGAAAAAAATTTATAAAAAAAATTAGTTAAACTTTTATTTCTTTTTTACCACTTGGAGGTTTTATAGTGAATCATAAGTTGTGGGTGAGTACCCAATTTGGAGTTTTCATTAGTATTGATGTATAAATACAAAAAATAGGATGAAAGAATCCCCAAAATTTTTTCAAGAGGATTTATCACATTAAATTTATAAGTAAATTTAAATAATGAATTACAATAAACATAATAATATACTTGATAAATTTATATTTATACTCATGTTTAATTTTCTCTATGATAGAAAATTCAAAATAACACTCGTCTATTTTATTCAACACAAGCTCCATGAATCTCTAAACTACATTATTTAATTTTTCAGTGTTAGTACGGTAAATAGAATTACTTTAAAGCATTCTCTACTGAAATAAATAATGTTCTCTTATTCTGTCTATGTTATTTACAATTAAGATGAGATAATTATTCTTTCTAGGGAATGATATAATTCTAGATATCTTTAAATTGTGCACAAAAAATCTCTATTATAAGAAATGTGATATATTTTTCCTTATATACTTTGGTCCAAACATAGATAATTATACACAATACCTTTTCAATATATTTAATCCAAGTAATACACCATGTGAAATAATAATAATAATTAAATATCCCATGACATAAATTTATTTAAATATACTTTTTAATATAAATAAATAATATATATATAAATGATATTAAATAAAAATATATTATTTCCATTGGGCCACTAAATTATTTAATTAATTATCACATGGTATTTATCAAAGCTTGAATAATAAAATATTTATTCAAATAAATATTATTTTTTCGACAAATAAATAACTGTTATTATCACCAAACTCATGAATATATATTTATTTTAATATTCAAGTAGCCAAATATTAATTTATAATAATCTATTCACTGGACTAGTAAATAAATATACATTTATTTATTATCTTGTGAATAATAAACAACATGTTAGGAACATGTGGCATTTTAGTGATAGATACCCTGAGATGGAGGGAGAATTAGGGTATAAAAAATTACCAATTAAAAAAAATTCCATTAAACTCTCACCCCCTAAATGATATTGAGCAAAAAAATAATAGTTTCACCCTTTTTCACTTCATAATAAGTTGATACAATTATTATACTTCATTTCCTTACCTTTACTACAAATAATGGATGATTAATATTATCAAATTCCACTAATTTATAGAATCTAGAAAATAAAAAAGCATAAAAAAATGACACAAGTATTTTTTTCTTGGTTCACCTACACTAGGAAAATCCAAGGAACATGCATTCATAAATTCCATGTTACACTAGAACCCACTAAACTCATTGTTTAGTGGTGGGTACAGGATAAGGAACTCTCATTCCTAGAGTCACTACTCTTTCAAGGTTTGGTTATAACTTACTACTTACCAAGGTCCACACTATTTATTCCTCTCTTTCACTCACTACTCCATAAAAGATGTAAACATTTAAATGTATTCTCGTTAAAAAAGTATCACCACCATTATTTGTTCTCTATTTGTATATTGGTGAAAATTTATCTCAAGAATTATATTTCACATTTTATTATTAATATGACGACAAAAATAGTTACTCCCTTCCAAGATTAATCAGTAAAAAAAACTTTTAATTTGGAATGTTATTATTTGATTGAAAATTATGTCTTCACTTCATTCAAGCATAAATTTGGAATTCCCTCTTATCTTCATCCTTCTGGAATACCTCTCTCATAGAATTAGATATGTCAACGTGCTACAATATTATTCAGTATCATAGAAAACACAAATATTTATGAATATATATATCTTCATATATCAAACTTATAGAAATCCCTCTCTCTAATTCTAGAGTGATTTCCACTTTATGAATATATTCAAGTATTCATGAGTTTTATGGGAAAATACATTCATACAATACCATTAAAACCTGAGTAAAACTCATCCAAATAGGTAATTTAATTTTGAGTCAATATATTGAATTTAATCATTATACCTATCTCCTAAATAATCAAAAATATAAATATGTAATTCCACTTAGTTGATATTATCATGGTGTGAATATCACCATCACAACAAGACCATTGGATTCCTCAAAACCATCATGCTTGAACTCTAGCACCACACTAGTGTGAAACTTCTTTATCATGTAATGTTACCCAAAATACTCAATTTTTATTTCTCACAACCACAATATACATCATGGTGAAATAAGTGAAAATCCTTCATTGACTGGATCAACACAACATGGCACTAATCATTATCGTGTGTGCACACTGACTATCTAAATACTAGCTCCTTCAAATGAGTCTACAAGGGTGTGACGCTCCTTTATAGAATATAAACCCTTAGAGTGTAAGTTCCACAGAAACCTAGCTTAGATCCTTCACAGAGAGAAATTTATTCCCATGAAATAACATACTATTTTATATTTTGAAAAAAATAAATGAATATTATATATAAACCTCACCATTACAGAGAAAATATCACATATTTAAAGAATTTACTAAATTTCATACACAAATACAATTCACTACACAATTTTAGATCTTGAATTTTTACTTGAATTAATAGATCTAAACATACCATAAGCTAATAAGCTTGGTCTTTTATCGTGATATTACACATCTACACGACCCCAAGTTATTATTCCCCAGACTATTTACAATGTTTCCATGTGTGTGATGAAATAGTACCTTTTTTACCTCTGTATAGAATGTATATAACCCTTCCCACAACAATAAAGACTCTTATTTTTTTTAAATAATCATATATATACAATGAAGTCTATTCCATTGAAATTAAGTGAAAACTATTTTTATGGAATAGCCTCAAGTGTCACAATGTAAATTTTTTCCCACAAAAAGAACAATTTTATCTCATTAAATATCCATCCAAAACATATATAAAATTTATCATGACCTGAATGGTTCCTTTGTTATTACATCATAAAATTTGAGTCACCACCAAAAATAGAACTGATTTTTTTCCCACTTTAATTTGGGGCTAACAATCCCATCACCAGTACTAACAAGTGTTGAAAACAACTTTTGGAACATTAGTACATACAAAAAACCAACTCATCAATCTAGGATAATATATGGGACAACTCTAGAACTTGAAAAATAAAAAACAAAATTTATTACTTTGTTTTATAATAGATGAAACACTTTTTATTCATGATTTCAAAAAAACAAACAACAAAATATCAAATTCAGAATCAATTTGTACATTTCTTTGGGGACATGACTTGATACAACTAGATGACATTCCACATATCAAGAAATCTCACTAATTTGATTATCAATAGATATTATACCCCTATGAAAATATTATATTTTTATCAAGTTAATAAACACTAGGGTCCCCTCTTTTCAATAAACTTTAGAAATTCAATAATTTATCAGTATCATCTTTAATTGTCAAATAGTCCATTTTTTAAATATGTCATTAAATTTATATTTCAGGATTAAGAATAACCTTTAACAACAGTTCTATTATAAAATACATTCATTAAGTGATTTTACCAATTATCAAAGAGACACCAAAAAACTCTAACCCAATTAATTCATAAATTGGTGTAAAAAATAAGAGATTAATATAATAAAATCACTATTGAATATTCCACCCACAAACTTCTATAAGATACATAAATCCACAATTTTCATCTTCTACTAAGAAACTCTTCCTATGAACTAAAAAACATGTTAGAAACCATTAGTGAATATATTTAAATTAAGCCATGTGTGAATAAAACTAGATTTTATCTTTAGATATCAACTCTAGACAACAATATTGATATGAATTAACAAAACTAATAGTGATTTGTTAAAATAGATATGTACTTTTATACACTAGGTGTATATTTATAGTTTATGGTGATACTACCTCTTATAAATTTTTATCCAAACTCCTAGTGACTATATTGGATTCACCATTGAATATAGTGTTGATATCCATTATCATAGCCATCGATATACAACTTATTTTAATATATTGAAAACCTTAAACTGATATAACATATTAAACCACTTGTTATATCAAATAAAATAAATCATGTAATTTTTTTCTTCTTCCCCGTTATGGTATATGTCCATCTTCAATATCTAATTCCATCAGATATTATATGCAATTAACAATAATACAACAATTATACCTTGATACCATTTGTCATACCAATTGTAATTGCTCTGCTGATTCTTGTTACACTCGTGTAATCAAAATTATAGCTTTAGAAAGATATCACTCTTATAAATTCTAGTCATAAATGGAAATATCATAGCATGTCACCATATCATTTAAAACTTTATATGCAACCTACACATGAGTTTTATCTCCCCTAAACCTACAACACCTTGACAATAATTATAAAATTCAAATATATGAAAAGATGGGAACTCCAATTCCTCTAGTTAGGGAATATGTTTCTTCAGGTTGAAAACTCATTTTATTCTAAATAACTTCAATGAAATTGAATTTAAATATAGTAATGATTTATACAAATTTTCCTCTAAAAATGAAAGAACAAGTTCATCTCTTAAGAATAAAAAATTGATTTTATGTTTGTAAATTTCTTGAAGTCTCATTGAACTACTATGTTTTATAACTTCAAATGAACATTATCTAATACTATAAATGAGTAAAACCTATCAAATAGACCATATAGACCACTCCAAAAATAGTTTCCATCATGATGATACTTATAATATTTATTTATTTTTAGATTCATTCACTGATAATACACATTATAGTAACTATTAGCTATTGAACATTTAATTTTAGTATAATCTATGTTCCCAAAATAAATGAAACCATATTTGAGTTATTTTATTATGTTTTTCATTTTATATTGTATATATATTTGGTTATTTTGAGTTTTATAATTATGAGTAAAAAGCTAATAAACCTTCATATTTGGAGTGGGTACTTATAATATGGCATGAACTATTACCACTTTTTGTTTATACTCAAGACTTATACTATATTTATCATACTAACGTATATTTTCTTCTTGTAAAAATTAATTAACTATATTGTTTATCCTCCTAGACTCTAATTAACCATTTATATAGCAGGATTGACCTTATTTTTTAATGTCATATTAGGATTCCGTATTCATTCATAATATTCTATTATTCATTATAGACTAATTATTAATCCGCAATCATTTTGATAGGATTAACTTAATATTTCACAGTGTTATCATCCCCATTGATAATACATTCCTTCTCTTTTATCATGAGTTTATACTCAACTACCATCATTGAGTTTCTAAGATTTTTTAATTTGATATTTTTAGTTTCAACCTTCCACTCAACAATATTTTCTTTTTTGTTATATGTAGTTTTTGAAATCATGAAACACTCTATTTAATTTACTTCTTTTGTCTCTCTAAATATCTATCTTGTTTAGTGTAGAGTCTAACTATTATTAGAGATAAAATTCCTATTTTATTTCTCCATAATCAACATCACCATTTTAAAATTTCTCTTTGAAATACAAGAGAAAATATTCTTTATGGTCTTGGAAGTTCACAATTTTTTCCTCATCTGATTATTTTGAACTATCATCCTCTTTTGAAATAAAGTTCTTAATCTTCATGAAAACCAACCAAGTTCTCTACCATTTATATACTAAACGTGATTTCCTTATAGTAACATAATTATCTTCATTCATATTTTGTAACCTCATAATAAACATTACAATAAGGTTTCTATACTTTTAATTCTAAAATTAAGAATGTAAAATATTTCCTTTAAACTTGGTTCCTCCCTTTTAAAATGTTAGGAATATAATGTCCTAACCATATCAACATCTTATTCCTTATAATACTCCCCCATGGAATGGTTCTTTAATGCCATGAATTCCACTTTTAGAGACTTAATATTTTAAATCATTCCATTATAATCATAAATAATCTCATATATGGAATGAGTCCAACAAATAAAATCTATCATCACCTCCTTTTTACCTTTTTCCTTGACAAATTCGACTTTTAGATTATGTTATAGTGTAATTTTTTAAGATGTTCATTATAATTTTCATATCATTGAAGAATTTATCCATACCCACACATATCCTCAATGGTCACATTTAATTATTTAAATAATACATCAAAAATTAATTAGGTAACATCCTCACGTCCTTGTACTTATTATATACAAAGTTTGATTTATTTTCTCTTAATTTTAAGCTACCTTCATAAATATTTAGTAACTTTACATTTGGAAAGTAATCACTTACATGACATTACCTTTATATAGATTGTATTGGAAAAGGTTCTCCCCAATGTGTTGATTTCATTTGAGTCGCCTTTCAAAAAATTGTGATATATATATATTTGATAAGGCACCACTATCTGTAACATTATAGATATCATAAATTAAAGCTATGTAAACATCCATGCATAAGAATTTGAATTACTATTACATATAATTCATAAAAATATGAAAATTATTTACATTGAATATTGGAATCCCTTTGTGATATTCTATATCCATTAATTAAAAATAATGTAAGAGAATTATAAAACATATCACGTAAAATCAATAGAATTAATTCAAATAACAATAAATCTAATTAAAAGAAACATATGTTCAAATACCACTGGTTAGATCCCTAAGGGACTTTATTGAGAGATACTCTAAGAAGGGGTGAATCAAAGTATGAGATGTTATCTATTAAAAAACAATACCATAAACTATTATTTTCTTAAATGATAGTTTCCTTACCATTAATAGGGTTACCTATTTTTTATTCTTAAGATAATGATTCAATTTTTTACAAATTATATTATCCTTTACTAGATATAATGAATGATTTATCCAACCCACTTCAACCAATTTATATTATTTAGTATATAAAAAATCCTGAACAAAAACCCCAAAGAATATTACATGGTTCACCTACACTAGTCTAATCCAAGGACCATATAATTTTTAGTGCACTGATGCATAAGAATCCTCTAAAAGCAATGTTTAGTGTAGGGGGGGGGGGGTTTAGGAAATGTAACTCTTAGGCTTGGTTTCAATCCCTTTACAAGGTTTAGGTATATCCCACTACTTCCCAATGGTCACTACCTACACAAATATCTTTCTCCTACATCTAAAAACTGGAAAATGAACTTTAGAATGTAGGATAATGGAAAATATATCACCATTATTATTGTTTAATATAATATAGATTGGTTAACTTTTATCTCCACACTTCCCTATCAAAATATACTTTGAATAATATGGTAAAAAATACTAAAACATTTACAAGATTAATCATATAAAAACCACCATCTTATTTGGAATTATCTTCTGTGATTTCAAATAATGTCTTTAATTATTTACAACATAAATCAATAATTCTCTATACTCATACACATTATAGAATAACACACTTATATAATTTTATTTTTCAATGTGTTTTATCTTCTTATTCTTCATATAAAACTATAATACTTTTAGTGATAAATATCTTCATAATTCAGCATTCTTAAAATGACTCGCTTAATTTAAGAGATATTTTACATTCATGAATAACATCAAGTATTAACATGTATGATGGGAAAATAAATCCTTAAAATATCCTAAATATGAAAGTCAAAATCATTCAAATATCTCCTTCAATTTCAAGTCAAAATACTACATTTAATACTCATAACACCCTTATGAAATATAGATAATATTAATCTAGATATAATCTAATTTGATATTGTTTAGGAAAGATACTGAAATTACAATATGGCCTTTATATTCCTCTAAATTTGAAAGCCTAAAATGTTGAACCACCATGGAGTGAAATTTTTTACCTAATGACCACCTGGAATCTCTATGTTTAATGTATTAAACCCACTAGTCATATATTTGTGAAATACCAAAGGATCCTTCTTTCACTAGACCATCATGGTGCGACACTAGTCATTATGGGGTGAGCACCAAAACTCCTGGAATACTAACTCCCTCAATTGAGTCTCCACAAGCATTATCTTCCCACATGGAAGGGATATACATATAATGATATGTCCACATAAACTTAATTAATATCCTTAATAATTTTTTTATTCCTATAATAGAGTGACACACTATTTTCCCTATATTAATAAAGGAAATAATAATATATATACTCTTAAACACCACATAGAAGAATGTTATGCTTTCAAAGACTAAAAAAATCAACTTAAAATCCCCTTAATGGAACAACGTAGGATCACAAGTCATGTCTTACTTAAAGGGATACAAATATTATGGAGGTTAATACTCATGGGTTCATGTTTCACTATGCCTCTTAGCTATGACTCCAAGATACTCTTCCATAGATAGGTCACATCATTACCATCTATGTCTTGATTTGATTCCTATTGTACCTGAAGAGAAAAATTATAAAACGTTATTCATAACATCCCATAATCCTATGTATTATTTTAAAGAATATTATATATAAAATGATCCCATGAATTTTTCATTTCATGATAACTCATTTTTTGGAATGACCTATGGTTCCATGGGACAACTTCTATCTTGTAGAAAAAATAATTGTCGCTCCCTTAGGTTCATTCTAAAAGTCCTAGATGATTTATCAAGACCATGAAAGATCCTTCAAAATCCCTTAACAAAATCTGAATCACCTCAACAAGTAGACCATCTTCCTTACATTATTTCATTTGGTGACAATAACCCCAACATTAATTCCATCTTGAGTTTTCAATAGCCATTGGATTTTCATACTTATGGAACACTAGATTTTCCTTCCATAATAATGTATAGAATAAATATGGAAACAAAAAATACAACCCATATTAATTAATTTGGTTACTATTAAATCAAAAACTTTAGTTTCACCATTGCGATTCAAACATAAGAGATAAAATTCAAGCCACTTATTATAAACTCAATACCTAGTTATTGAAAATTTACTATCAACATTACCTGAATAAATATAATCTCAAAATTTAAGAATAATATATATATATAATATTAAATTATATATATAACTTAATGAGATAATGGTTGCACTTATTATGGGACCCTATAATAATATTTCACTGAAAAATTATTTGAACATACCGAAAATCCAGGATTAGTGTCTGGAAAAACATCAAGGAACCCAAAGAGAAATAATTTACTATTGTAATTTCAATAAAATTTTGATGAATGAAATGTATATAATATAATTTATTTTTATATCTATATCTAATCATGTAAGATTAAAACATGTGTGATAACCATATATAATTTATTTATCTTTCCTTGACATACTGAAATAAGCACTTGAATTAACTACCACATACATGGATTTAATCAGATAGTTCCATTCCAATCCAAGGTCTAGATATATCTTCTTACATTAATATGTACTAGATAAATCATTTATTAAATTATTCAATTAGTTCAATATACCATATTACACAACCAAGGTATATTACCCTGTCATAAGTATGTGTCATCACAATTTTCATCCATTAATAAAATTATGTGATTTATAATATAGAATGATAATTGTGTTAAACATAAGTACTAGTAGTGAAATTTGTAGATAGGAATACCGATGAAACATGTTTTTTTTGTATTTAAATTAGTGATTTTATTCTCACGACCTCCGTTATTGGTGATCACCAAGTGAAAACTTCATGAGAACAAGTTTCAATGTATTTTAATCCTTTAATAAGTGATAGAAAACCGTCATCCATGTCTTATTTGTAATATGTAATTTATATTATAGGACATAGGTTTAGGGATATTATCCAAGAATCTCTTGGTCCTCATTATAGTGGGAAATTGCTATAACCTTTTGATGCACCAAATACCATAAGTACATTATCACATTAATGTAATAAAAAATAACACTAATTATTTCATATGATAATTATTAATTTTCTAGTAATATAATGTATAAAATTTATTAGATATATGGTACTAACTTCAACATCTTTAAGGGGGTACGTCAATCTTGTTAAATATTGCATGCATGGAAGTTATAAACAACTCAAAAGACTATAGCCCAACATCAACTATAAAGATTAGTGGATGCTATGTCTAGAACTCCGTTATAAAATCTGATATAGATGGATCTACTTTGGGATCCTCAAGATCCATAGACTTTATAACATAAATAAGACCCTATTAGAGGTGATCATCCATAATTGATATCAATTCCATAGGATTCCTCGTTTCTAAAACATATGGTATGTGAATTTCCTCGACATCCTGGTTATCAATAAGAGGTCTACATTCTATCATATCTCTACAACTATAAGAATATGGTTAATAATATATTTATCATAGTTCATGATATCATATTTTAGGATAACTAGTAGCAGACAAAAAATATAGGCAGTTTATACACCTTCTCAAACATACAAGGGTCTCATACAAATCAGTAACTATCTATCCCTACTTCCAAACTCTTGGTTTAGGTAAAAAACAAACCAATATTAATATAAAAATCACAATATATCATAAAATAAACCAGTAACCATGGTTTATTCAAATATATTAGAACTAACAACTTATATAAAAACACTATACTTTTTTATTAAAACTTATTTAACTTAACATTATTTCATAATTAGATAATTAATCACATATAAGAGAATAAATATTTTATGAATCATATGTGTGAAATATGATATTGAATCAACACTCTCTTTACACTTCATTCCATGAGTAAAACTATAATCTATAAATCACACATCATATTTCAATATAAATCAATAAAATCATGACATCTAAAAACCTGGAAAGATAATACAGTCCCTAATAACTTGGACTTTCCCAAAATAGTGGTTAGTTATACCCACACAAAGGGTCCATACTATGTTTGGAAGAACTCCCATATACAACTACCACACACCCAAATAGTAAAATGCCTTAAAATGAGGCTCTAATACCACGTTTTAACAACCCAACATTGTCTACTAGAATTTTAATTAAACTTGTTAAACCACATGTCCTCAAGTACACATCATTATACACAAGAGACTTCCACCAACTAGTGAAGGTCAATAGGTAGTGTTTTGAGGCTATACACTCTTGATCAAATAATTTAGAATAATATCAGAAGTAGTAATAATAACCATACTTATAATATAATAGTATAATATATGCATTATATATTTAATTAAACCATAAATAAACATATAATTCCCTATATCCAAAATGAGGGCAAACTGTAATGTTTTATTAGCATATATTCTTAGTATATCACCTATAATCCAATCACATACAACTTGATTCAAAATGTATAAGATAATAAGAGATACACACAATAAAATTGGGTTTTAATCTATAAAAAATAATTTATCCCATTCCATTTGCATTATTACACAATAATTTACTATAGGGTTATTTCCCTTTCTTTTATCCTAGACCATAATGTATGTACAAGAATCATGATGTTCATGATGGTTCTGATTAAATTTTGCTAGGACACAACCTATGATGTACCCAACCAAATATATAAAATATAAGTGTATATATTATCTTAAAAATCAATTAAAAATCAATGAAACATACCCATCACATCCTTTAAGTCTAAAAAGGTCACTAATTGTAAACCATATTTTTTCTAATGACTAATTAGTTTTTTCTATGTATTTTTGGCTTCAAACTATTCTCCTTTTTCTTCACAATATGGTGTTTTGGGAAACATAACCAATAAAAAACCATGGTAAGTATTATAGCTAACTTATATCATGAGAATAGCTATTGCTGGTATTACACCTAGATCTCATCATTTGAAGAGCCAAGGTTGGAACCAAACCTAACCCACATCTCAAGAATAGTCTATATTGGAATTACACCCAACCTCTATAATAATAATTGTATAGGTTTTAAATACACCCAACCATTATCATAAGATAAATCATAATTTTTAATACACCAAACCTTACTACATTTCACGATATCCAAGGTTAGGATTACACCCATACCATATAAAAAGAATATTCCAGGTTGGAATTAAACCTATCCATCAATACAAAAGAAATCATAGTTGGAATTACATAAAACCTACATAATAAAAGAAATATTGTTTTTCATTACACCCAACCAATGAAACAATAATATTCATGGTTATAATTCAACTACATACAAAAAAACCTTATTAAAAACAACTCAAACATGAAGAGTCAGTTTATATAAAAACACACTTATAACACATAACCATGGTTAGACATGATATATTAAATTAATTTAGATAAACCAATATTATGAATTCTAATTATATCTAATATATATTTCACACTCCATATTTAGTTTTTTATACCAAAATATAATTTTTTCTAATTTTCTAGTTTATCTATGTCTAACCATTACACTATTCTTCACATTCTTGGATTTCCCAACTTTAGGAAATACTTTAGGGCACCCAAAAAGTATATTATGTCATATCAAGACCAAAAATATAACTTAAAAATATGTTTTCCTATTTATATAAAACTTTAATTTAGACATATGACCATCAAATACAATCTAAACATAATGGATCACACAAAGGAAGACTCCTTATCTGAATAGTTCTTACTCCACATCCAAAAATAGAAAGAAATGTGATATAGTTTTTAATCAGGGTTCTATGTAGACACCATCATGACTAGCATATCATACATCACATGAAAATTCATTTAAACGAAAAAATATTAGGGGTCACATAACTCAAATTAGTAGGATATCACTCATCAAATATATTAAAGAGACCTGAATTTAATCGATTAAAGTTAAAAAAATATAACATAATCTATTAAATTAGGTATTTTGAATGAATAATAATGAAATTTTGCGAAACCTAATTTATAAATGAAATTTTATTTACACTTTTACCTCTAGTTATATATTAAGATATGTGAAAAAATTATTTAATCATTGATAGATGAGATATCATTGTAAGAAGACACAAGATCATGGGAGGAATAGGGGATAGTTCATGTGTCTTGGAAAAAAGTTAGGGGTACCTCTCTTTAAAAATAATAATAAAATATCTAAAACGAATAAAATTTTAAAAAAATATATACAAGGCTCCATCAGGTATCTCATTATATTACATTGGTTACCTAAAAACTCATTGGGTACCCTCTTCAGGCCCACCGGTAAGTTGGTGGCCACAAAGACCTAGCCACATTTTTTTAAAAATCCACTATGTATCTGATATGAACCATCGGGTACCTATTGATGTATTTTATCAAAACAATGAGTTTAAAACAATATTGACCATGGAATATATGAGTCTTGGTCACTAATTACTCCACTAAAGGATTAAAACTATTATGATACACATGGATTGGAAAACATTAAAATCATTCCAAAACATAAAATATAATAGTTATTAAAATATAAAACCATTAATATTGATAAAGGTTCATATATTACCATATATTGATTAATGAAAACATAATAATGATATATAATTCTCAAGTTATAGTTTTTACTCCTATTCCTTCCAAAATAAAAACTGTACTAATAATCATAAAAAGATAATAATTTTCTATAATTTTTCTTATTAAGAAGATCGTATTTCAAAAAATAAAATAAATTCCATTAACATTGAGAAAAATTATTGAAAAATATGTTATGGAACATTTTGTGTGTTAAGGGGAAATTAAATGTTAGTGTCAGAGAATGAATGAATTAAAAGAAACATGTGGGATACAAACATTTCATATATAGTCAGGTCAGTATAAAAGGCCTACATCATAACATGTGGTTGAGATAGAATTTACAATATAATATATTGTGATGTATTCCACATCCTGAATTTTTTCTATTTGGTTATGACTCATCATGATTTAATTTATTACCATATTGTTATAGTGAACTCATTAAAAATATAATTGATTAGAAATAATGAATTAGTATGCATTACATGAAATAGATATTTTTTGTAAGGTGATGATAGTGTAACTCATTCTCTTTTAATTAATAAATTGATATAATAAAAATTATGTGAAAATTCATATTTCTATGTGACTAGGTGAACTCATCATATATGAAGCTCTTTATTTTTCTTTTTTTCTTTATTCTTCTTCAAGAAGAGGGTGTTTATGGACAAAATGTCTCATACAACACTCTAAAAGTAAAACGTATTGAAGCGACAATCAAGATTGAGTCTAAATAAATAAAGGAATACTTCTCTCAAAGGATCCGCATTTCCCATAAAGAATGACCCATTTCCTAATAAGTAGGCCCTATTTCTAATAAAGTATATATACTTTATCATGAAGTACCAATTTATAAATAGAATCATTGTAATAAAAATAAATTATCCCTCAATTAAAAAGAAAGGCCTTATTATTTTCCGAGTCCTAGTGAGTTCTACTTGACTATAAAGGGTATAGAGTAGTGCATAATCATTTTTAGATATGGGTCAAACACCTATAAAACTATAAAGACATTAATCCATGTAAAAACTTCCATATATATCCTATTAGTTTGTAAAGGAGTGGTGGATTCCTATGCAATCGTGATCTTCTTCATGATTTTAAAGTCGTTCAGGGCAGTAAGTTGATGATTTCATAAGGTTATGAAGCTCATGATTAGATTCCCATATATCCAACCATTTAAAAGAACGGAATATATATAGTTTACAAAAAATAGCACATACCCTCTCTAAATGAGGTTTTTGGGAAGATATTGAGAGTCCCTAAAAGAAATATTTCATTTTTTTTGGAATCCTAAGTGAGATATCCTCTATAGAAAATAATCTTCTTGAAAACATCACATAGATAAAATGAAGGATCAAGGAAAGGGTAATTGATTTATAATTAAACTTAGTGAGGTATCTCCCTTCATAAAGGCACTTCATCATTCCATCCCATAAATCGACCCCATAAACATAGTTTTTGGAGAGCTACTTAACATATGGTCCTTTGCATAGAATATTTCTAAAAACCAAATATACCACAAGTCCCTCCTTTATTCTCATAACACAAATAACAGACATGTGGATATCTCCAATGTCTAATCCTTGTGAGGCTATTTCAAACAAGATCCCACACATTTCTACTGATCTTATCATCCAAGGTTGGAGATCGGTACTAAAATATTATTGGGGCATGTAATTCGGGGTTAGTCACACACATATCCCATGTGATTAATAACTTGGGTATCCTTTTTTAGGTAAAATTCCAAAGATAGTTCCCTTTGATGATTTCATGACCAGAAAATGTCTATGATCCAGGACTACCCATATAGACCTCCTCCTAATAGGTGTCATCCTCAAGTCATCCTTAATATATACATATTCTTAGAGAAAAATAGCTAAGGTAAGTACTAATGTATAATCATGAATTAGTCTTCTATTTTCACCACTTTTAAAAATAGGAATCTCACCTGAGAAGCCCCAATGGGTAAGCCCCAACTCATCTTCATGAGGCTCTAACCTCTATTATAACCTCTTCACATGGCCATATTCCAACCATCATTTCATGTTATATGATTGATCTTATATTATCTATTATTTATCATGTTGAGCAAGAATAATGTGTGAGTATATACTTTTATTGAACATTACATTGGAATGATTTAGGATTACCTCAATGTCCCAGTCACATGATGTAAGACAATATGACAACCTCATTACTATAAGATGTTATATACATAATACATTAATTTCATATGATCATATAATATGTCAATAAAACTATGTGGAATTTGATTACTATTTAAATTCGATACATTATAGTACTTTTGAGGATGGAACAAATTATTTTAAACTATTATTTTTCTTTGGATCATACTTCTAATGACATTATTACACAACTAAGAGATCCATATTCCCTCCTAGTAATCCACTTATCATGATCAGTTGGGACATATTCTCTATGAGCTGCTCAGTGGACTATATCTCTACCAAAAATACAATTACATATCTCATAATCCCATATTCCACATGAACTAATTTTACTCTCATTGGTATATATTCCCTTAAAGATAAATAATAAATGTTCAATAGGGTAGAAGTCCAACCTACCAATGCAGGGAGAATTGTGCCTAAAAGTACATTATGCGTGAAATTAAAATTCATGGAATCTGTCATTATCATGTGACCATAATAGGAGAGATGTGTACCATTAAGTGTCACCAAAAAATATGTGTATTGATTTCATTCATAGGGATACATGTGAATCCCTTTATGTGGGCTCAATGTTAACTCCACAAAAATACCATCTCCCTGGATAGTAATAAACTCTATAGAACCTACCTTTTGGATTTAAAACATAATACCCCAAATTAAGATCCAATAATAAGTATATTAATTATGGTGAACATTTAATACACATTAATCTTCACATAGATGTAAGATATTGAAACATTGTTGGCATTTGGGTAACCAGACCTACACTGGGAAAGGATTCACGAATACAAATTAAATCTATAAGGGAGTCCACTGGTATGAAAAATACCCCCTCTAAAGTGTGTGGTGAGATCTTCCTCCCATACCCTCGACCAATGTAAATTATGAATAAATGTCATCCAAAAACCTCAGCAACTACCGAACTTTGGAAAGAAGATTTGTAATGATGTTCACATCAAATATTCATGGATATGGAAGCATTATCAATTTTATTCTATTATAAATAGAAATTATGAACCCCATTTCAATCCTTCGATAACCAAAAATAATTTTTTTACACTTTTTTAAAAGAAATAACTCAATCAAAAATTATCTTACAAGTGATATTTCACTATTGGGGTTACTTGTTTTTGTTTTTATTCTTCACAGGACCCATCCAAAAACATCCTACATTCATCTAAATCAATGAAACCATCAAAGATACAATTTAATTCCATTGATTTAACGCAATATATGGCCCTCATTTATCAGAGGACACTCTATCCCACCCATTTTCTATAAAGAAAATACATTAATGTTATTTTGAGAGAGATCCTCCTTAATGGTGTTATCCCCACAATGGACGTAGTGTGAGGTATTATCCATGCCAAAAACCCCACATGTTTCCTATTCAATAGTAAAGGACCAAAACAAATCTGATGTAACATATACCACCACAATCCAATTTATAAGAATCTCTCTAGATCATGACAATTAATACCTTCTATATAATAGGGAGGTTGAAGAGGTGGTCAACTGTGACCTCAACCCATCTAAGGATTCACCTTGTAGGGATCCTAAAAATTGATTCTGATACCAATTTCATATGGTATAATCACCTTTGAAAACTTCTAATGGAAGAAACCAGGAGGTATTGACTCAAATCACCCAGGTTCGTGTGCCTAATAGATATTGATGGGTATGAGTAGCTACTGGATATACAGTACAAACTATTATCCCCATTCCCATAGAATAATTTTTTCAATAAGCTATTGTGAAAAACAAAGAGTATGCATTTATCCCTATTCATGCTAAAAAATTATATGATCATAACATGGATACAATTGAAGGAATTAGTCTACATATATTAAATTTTTTCTAAGGGAAGACTCATATTCCATCACCCTCATATGACACCGTTTGAGTATTCCAGTGGTGAATAGAGGATTAGAGTACACCCAAAGCCCCATTCTCATGAGAGAATAATCCCATATCACCATTCCTTATATTGATTTCCATTACCATAAACTTGTAATAACAGAGGGGGTGGTTAGTATTAATACTGTGACCATTCAATGTTAAAAATGTATTCTAGTAGGATCTGTAGTAGTATAGGATTAACACTGGAAACTTTTGGTACCTAATAGGGAGAATTACCATGTTTTTACCCCATCCAATGTTGAATAATCTTAACAATATATTTCAATTGATACCTAGGAGTGTTATCATATTCACCTTCCTATATTGGTGGATTTTTTGAAAATTTTAGGGAAGTCAAAAGATCAAAATTAGGCCCATATTTCAATTCCATATAGATTTGATCAGAACATTTTGGTATAAACTTCATGGAATGTAATTTTTCATGATAATAGTATTTTAACTCATCGAGATAGTTAAAAATTTTATTTGGAGTATGCCTATATCCTTACTACCCCTAAATATAAAAAGGTATGATAGTATATACGAATGAAACCCAGAATGAAAACCCATACCAATTCATAGAAACTCACAAAATTATTCTAATGTCAAAAAAAGACTTCCTTATATCCAAAATAATCCTTAATATCCTCACCGATATATTACAACAGAAAAATAGGAATCACCTAGGAAGCCACTTTTTGGTGATGTAAATTGTGCTTTATTTTCTACTTCAAACTAAAGATATAGAATATATAGAGTGAAATACCAGCTTGGAAAATGTATAAATTAGTAGTAGGATCACATCCCTTCACTAGATAATTATAATTTTCTTGGAGATTTGTATAATCTTTCAATAATAGCTCAAGATTCAAATAACTTGTTATCAGAACAGGGAAGCATATACAGTTATTAAGTTCATCCCCATGGTACTTCAATCAGTAATTATAGTACCCCTAGAATTCCCATTACCAACATCCTCTTCATGAAAGAATAAATAATAATCATGTAAAATTTTCTCATGGTGAGATCCATGAAAATACACTTTGTGGATAGAAGATCGATCAGTATCAAATTCCTCCAATTGGAAATGCATCTAAAACCACCCACCTTGGTGCTCCTTCCCAGGGAATCCTCTATGAATGTCATCCCCACATTAGAGTCTCACTCTAACAATAAGGTCCTATACTCATCAAATATATAATAAATATTCCCATATATCAATAAATGTTAGAATATTCAAAGCACATCATATTCAGTAACACTATATTAATTAGTGATACCATATCTCAACAAAGAGGTTTTCCATGGTAATAATCCTTATATTTTCCCCTGTTAAAACATTTATCCCTCAATATAATGGATTAGGTATAGAATAGCACCCTCCCCCCTGATGGGGAATTCATGAATGACCACATTGGTTAGATCAGGTTGAAAAACTATTTCAAAATATCAATAAAATTGTATAATAATTAGAAAAGTAATAGATGAAACCAAAATAAAATTTATATTAAATCTCATAACCAGTCATATGAAATTATGAGATATTTTATAGAAGAATACATGTATTATGATTTTAAAAATCTATGGATAAATTATCACCACATGAAGGTGGTATTTCTCAATTATAGGGAGTTCGTTAATAATGTTAAGACAAGTAGGTAACTCTACCATTATATTGACAAGAATAATCATTTAACTATATGATACCCTAACTCAAAAAGATATTTTTGAGCCTTCATCATTCTTGTCTTTATGACATATACTTTTTTCACCCCCAATCCATTGATACCCCTTCCATTGTACATATCATAAAATGGGTTGAACATAGAGTGTTAAATTTCAATCCACCCTTTAGCCTAAAGATTCCTATTCTAATAACATCATACAATATCATCACCTTAGGATAGGTCTCAAGATTATATTTTTCCTATGTATACTAATCTATTCTATAGAATCCCACCACCTCCAAAGATGAAAAATTACATACTCATCCTGATTGGGCAATTGAAATACTTATGTTCTGTAGTTCAGAAAATATAGAGTGAACTTCACATATGAGGATGGATAAGACATTGAATATAGATAAGCCATTGGTTCCTAATATTTATTACCTATAATGAGTCATATACATGGATTTTTCATGGTTAAAATCATAGAATAACATTAGAGAAGTTGTGATATATACCACCATTGTAATATGGGTGCAGCCGTAGCCTGTTTGGTAAGAGGAATTTTATTTATTTATATATCCACCGCCACCCCTAAGGACATATAAACTATATAAAATTCAAGGCATAATAATGAAAAATTCTAGATATCCCCATCCCATAAGGATGTGGGAATTTATAACATCACCCCATCCTTAACCAAGGATGTTCATCTTCTCTAAAATGAGAGAGTCATCCCAATTTCATCCTTCCAAGATCAACCCATTGTGTGATCCATCCATTTAATTAAGGGTATACTCAACAAGAGATTTTGAACAATCCCTCAGAACCAACCTTCATAAATAAGTACTTGGGGAGCATTGTAAGGAGAATTCAAAACTAGAAAATGGTCAGAAGCTTAAATAGTCCACCAAAAAGGGAAAGACCAAAGAGGATTGTAACTTTTCCAAGGAAAAGAATTCAAAATAAAATCAAATTCCTTACCTAAATAATGAGTATATAATTCAAGCATCATACTATACATCAGTGAATATCATCAATATTATCCCCTTCAATATCCAAAACATAATAAAAAAATACTAAAACAATAAAGTCATTTTCTAAAATAAAGTGCATAGTTTGACACTAGAAGATGGTGTTCCAACCTATAACTAGAGAAAAAATGATAATCTAGGTTAACCCTTGAATACAAAGTTACTTATATCTCAACATGTTTTATAAAACGAAAAGGGACCATCTGTGGTCACATCACACCCACCACCCAGGGTGACAAAAAACTCACCATCAAGGAAATTTTCACTCAATATGAGTCCAAGTAGGAAAGACTAAAAAATTAATATAGAATTATTATGGGGAAATGTTTATATTCATTATAAACATTATGTGTAATTCAATTTTTCCCATATAATATACATCCTTCAAGACAAATATGGTTAGATATGGTAATAAGATCCTGAACATCTTGAAAGATCTGGATTAAGGTGACTCGAGAATCAAACCTAAGAATCTAAAAATTCATAAAAATCCCCTCCCTTATGGTGTAATTGAATTTTATTTTCAGTGAAATACTCCTAAATACATCATAAATGGTAGAAATGTTTGGGAAAACTATAATAGAACCCAATCATCACCTCTACTCATGCATTTTCTCAGCCAACCATCCTTCCAAAATAACTTGATTGCATCGTGTCTCTAACTACGTGGTTAAATTCTTTGGTAGGGTGTTTAGAACTAGTTAAATTAGAAAGTAATGTTTAACTAGGGTGGGTGGATTTAAATAATCCACTTCCTAATTTTATAAATCCTTCCATTATGATATTTAACGTTATTGATGACACAAAGTAGAACTTCTCACATTTTTCTACTTAATGTGGCCCTATGATAGAAAACTTGATCATAAAGAGGCAGTCATGATCAGATACATATTTAATGATTTTTATGAACCATCATTTACCTGTTATTGTATCTTACTAGCTAGGTATATTGCTAATTTTTATGATCTACATCTATATTTAATTAATTCATCTCAACTATATGAAGGACTTGATTCTTATCCTCTCAAATTGAAAGTAGTGTGCGAATGAGAGAGTCTTATACAATATTACTAGATGGATGGTTCTAACCTACTTTTTAATTTTTCAACTCCCATAATATAATCTAATAGAGATCTACATATAGAATATCCATGATGACTTTCAGTAACCATTTATCTTACTGAAACAACCCAATGGGTTCTTAGAGTGGAAAACATTTTTACAAAAGTTGTAAGATATTATTGGATTAATGAGGGTAAAATCTAGTCCAATGCCAACAGATCAAGAAATAAAGACTATTAAATTATAAATAATTATGGTTACACTCAAGAAAAATCTATCACTAACCCATTCACCTAATGTCATAGATTATCATATGAAACCTCCACCCAAATAGAAGAAACACCAACAAAGACCCATTCAAAATGAGATAAAATACTATCTACTTTTAACATTTTCAGATCAGATGAATAAGATTTATTATTTTTTAAAGGATTAAGATTTATATTAATTAATTGTAGTGAAAAAAATTACCTTTTCAAGTAACCATAACTAAGGAAACCTAATGAGGTCAGTATAACTAAAAATATAGACTACTACCCTTTAAATATGATCTTAGGACAAAACATACTGAAGTGCATCATTTTCAAATAAATCCTCTAGATAATGGTATCATCTAGTGAGGTTATGTTGGGAAAACCCCTAGTGTAGGTACCTTATTTTATTTCAATTTCAGAAGATAAGGCAGAAGAATGAATGGAATTTGTGAGTAATAATAAAGGAATTTTCAAAGAATGGGTGAACAAAAAATCAGTCTATCATGAACAAGAGACTCTCAAGGACCAATAGAACAAATCAAACATTTCCCTAATTCCCACTATAATAAAAGAAGCATCTCTTCAAGCATCAAATTCTCCCAAGATTTGGTTTAGTCACTGTTGGAACAAAATGGGATGTGAGAAAGTCCTCATACTAGCACTAAATATAGTCCAACCTCTTTAAGACTTTCTATGCCTGGTGTGGAAAATATGGGAATCGTATCAAAAAATGGGACCCTTATCAAATGAAGTGTTTTAACAAGACTTTTTCAATAAAATCTACATGGTAGACCCATTCCCAAATTAAGAACTAACAAATAAACTTGATGTACCCAATGAAAATTGGGGATGCCGAGTAAGAGTAAAAAGAAGTTTGGGAGATTAATAAGGAAATTGCAGATATGTATTTGAAAATGTAGGAAGTTTTTATACTAAATACATTTATGATGATGAAATGAATATATAGGTTCTTTAGTGGGGTCAGTAGGAGATCTGATGAACTCCTAAGTCTTCCAAAGGCTAGAAAAATCCCATTATTTTAAATAATCTATATAAAAATTCACCAAAGTATTATCATCATCAAATTGAGGAATGGTCAATGTATATTAAAATTTAAAAAATTTAATAACTTAAAACATTTTACATAAAATGGGTCATCAATATTGAATACATCGACTTATGACCCTTGAACTTGGGAACAACCTCCTAATGGAAAATAAAGTCACCTGGTCTGAGAGTATGATATCTTGAAATAGATCATTTCCATCCTATAAAATTCCTCAATCATGGATTATTTTTACATTATAAAGGTTATTTTGGAATAAATAATTAATTACTTCTTAATACCTCAATATTTTTTGGTTCGGATGACAATAGATGAATCATTATTTATAGATATTGATCTGATAGAGTGACATGCATCAACCTCCTTTTTAGAGAAAAATAGATTGGTATATATACAGGGACACATGAGACCAATCTACATTTATATAAATATTAAAAATACTGATAACCATCAATAACTTACTTATAATGTCTCTAGAGTCATTATCATACTAATTTTAATCCACCGACATTTGTGTTATAGTGAGGTTGACATGTATCCCAACAATCTGATTAACCAAGCATAAAATAAGAGGGAATAAAAACTTATATATTAAATCATGATTAGATCCCAGTTTGGGGACCACCCATGTTACTTTTAACTCAAGTTAGTTCCCCATAACATGATTTTCAATGCCCTTTCGAAGATGTTTGTGGCTTCATATACACACAGTAGCGCCTTCATCATACCATCAATTCCTTAAGTATTCTATCAATAGAAAATTTGGAATGTTTTATAGTGAAAATTCCCCCTTTAGTCTAATGAATCCCAATATATATATATACAGTACTCTGTAAATGGGATATAAATAAACAAATGATAGGAAATGACACTTAGATGACCACACCCAATGAAATAGAAATGGATATTACTAATATATTCAATGATCTTGGTGAGAGGTATGTATTTATAATCAATAGGACTAAATAAGTCATTATAGATATAGAATGTTACCCAAATTATCAATATTTTCCAATTATGATGATAACAACTATGCAAGCTAAACATTTCTAGAAAATGTATGGATTCAATTCTGAAAAGAATAAAAATTTCCCCAATAATGGTTCCAATCCATTATTTTTAAATTATATATATGTCATGACATAATCATATATGAGGAATAATTTTATTTCTACATCATCACCAGGTGATGATAATTTCCTTCACTCTATTCCTTAATGATTTAGAGGTCAGTACAACCTCTACAGCTGATGATAGTATCATGGAGGGTGAAATTGTTCATGATAGCCTTGTTCTAGAGGTATCTTCACCAGAAACTCCAAAATCTAGAAAAATATATTCACCAATATACATAAATATAATTTTTCCTCATCTGTAACATCTGATGGCATTGATGAAAAAGAAGTTAATGAAAATGATCTCAGACATGTCCCAACATCATTTTAAGAATATGCATCTTCCATAATTTATGACCTTAGATTGTAAATCTAGGTATATAAGAGTACTAAAATCCCATATTTGATTAGTTCTCCAATTCCTACTAAGATGGATATAAATTATATTTCCATCTTGAATCAACATTGTGAAATTTTTTCTTGGAATTATATAGAAATTCCTGGATTCGATCTCAATGAGTCCTCCCATAATATAAGACTATAGGATGATCAATGTGGTTTCATGTAGATATCTAGATGGATAAATCCTCACCAATTTTTTTATCTTGAACATGATGTTGTAAATTTCATTATATATAGCTTCATTTGGGAATTTTCATACCCAAAATGGTTCTCCAACATTTTCCCCATCAGAAAAAAACAATAAAAAGATCATTATTATATATATTTAAAGGATATAAATAATAAATTATTGAATAATAATATCCAAATAATGATTTCAGAACTCTTAATCAAAGAAATGGTAGGTTTCAATGACCTATCCTATATGAATGGATAATAAAAGTACAACCAAATAAGAATGGATTTCACAGTAAAAGGAAGCCACCACATCCAGATTACCCTAAGGGTTATTCTACTATTATTTTATCAATTATTTAAAAAAAATAGATACAACATACCAATTCACACAGCAAAACTTATTAATGTCACTTTTGGAGAAGATTTTGTAATTTTATGTTGATCATTTGGTGGTCAAATCCCACCACTGCATTGATCATCTTGCAAACATTGAGATAATATTAAAAAAATTAAACAATATAGCTTGAAGATGAACCCCATGAAGTGAGATTTTAGGTTTCCATTAGGGGAATTCCTTGAAATTGTATAATTTAATTATTTCATCAATGTTTACACTGAGATGAGTAGGGAAATCCCTAAAATGCTTTTACCTTAAAGCCCAAATGAGTTGAGATACATTCATGGATATCTTACTTAAATTTGAAAATCCTTAAACAAATTTTTTGTAAACTCCCTCACCTTTATGAAGCTGTTAAAGAATGGGGTCACCAATAAATGGGATGAAGAATATCAATAAGACATAAAAAATATCCAGAAATATATATTTCAATCACTTGTTCTTGTAAAGTCCCAGACTCTAGTAGCCGAGATCTAGTTCCCTAAATTATTATACTAGCATAAGATATTATAAGTAGATAACCAAAGGAACAAATAGTTTAGTAGTATTGGTAAACAAGATACATAATAAATCCCACTTTACATTAGTAATAGAAAATTAAACAAAATGCATAAATGAACTAAACACCTAAACATCCTTTAAATTCATTCCATGAATTCATCTTCATATCCTGAAGAAAGAAAACATAACAAGGGTGGGATAAAATGACCAAAAAGGGTTGAGTAAAATGGAAGGTATCAGTAATAAGTAAGAATAATAAACATGGAAAGGTAAATAACTAATTAAACATGCAATTAATAAATACATTGAGAATAATATGGACATAGTATAATATAATCTAATAATGCCATATTAATAATCAGATGAGGTTCAAACATGACCATGGATATTATAATTAATTGGTTAATCACATGGAATAAAAATAATGATATAATTTATAATTTTTCACATATGAACAATCAAGATATATCCTATATAAAGTTACATTCATGATAAATTCTTTTTTAAGTTGAGTCCAGTCGGTAGAAACTCATCTGATTTAGCTAAAAGATTCATCTCATGAGACTACTGATGCATTGAGGGACTTTCATTGACATATTCCTAACTCATGTCTTGCATGTCCAAATAATTCCTCACATATCAAATAAATAATTTAATTTTTAAAAAATTATCTTTTCAAAAAATATCTTTATTTTATGAAAAATATGGATTTAACATTACTTCCCTAGTTATTCAAATACCATTCTAAGTAAACACCTTATCTAAAAAAGTATACGGTTTTGGAAATAATCAAGTGAATAAATTATGTGTATAGACTATAAATCCACATAATATAAGTGGGAATAAAAAATATGATAATAATAATTAATTTGAAACTTAATTTAAACTTAACTTAATCAACTTAATAGAATTTTAGCCCAACGATTGGAAATTGAGTTATTAAATCCCATACTACTTATTAATAAGTCAAATCGTATACGCCATAAATGTAATATTTTTCAAATAAAAAATTAAACTCCATGGTGATAATTTTATTAATTATATAAAATATCAAAGGGAAGTATATAAAACAAGAAAATATTTTATTTTTGAATAAATAATATATCACAAAGAAGTTAAAAATGAGATAAGTAACACTTACCTCATCCCTTTAGTTTTACGTACATTAAACTACTTTATAATGGTTTAAAAATGGTACTAACTAATTAGATAACTAAATTAATATTTATAATACCTTATTTTATGATTTTATAACATGTTATGACCCATTCATCAATAATATTTCCTTATTTTCACTATTTCAGGTGCGTTTGTTTCTGGGTTTCATGATCGATTCCTTTTTGTATAATTATGGATGTTATTGTAAAATTGGATTAAAACTCCAGAAGTGTAATTAAATATTATTAATTAACTTATATAGGTAAAAATGGTCCCAAATATCATTTTTATTTCTTTTATAAAGATGATTCATTTGATAACATGTTAATGATAAATGTTTAGTTTATTTTTTAATTTTTTCTGATCATCAAGAACAATATTCATTTTATTTAATATTACGTATTTATATTAGTTATAAAATATGAAATAAGTTATAATATAAAAAATTAAATATTTTTTACACGAATAATATTTTTATGACCATCCGTAAAAGTAGTAATTGAAAACAAATAAAATCATTATTCATGAAGGTGATTGTCCATTATAATATGGACAATAGTTTCGTTTCTTTGAATGAGAGGAGGTAATAAAAGAGAGGGATATAAAATATTCCATTATTAAAATAAATTTAATAGTATATAAATTATTCTATAGTTATCATTACTTGATGGATGTGGCAAGAGAAGAGAAATTAGAAGAAGAAAACAAAATAAGAGAGGTGGTTTGAGAAAATTACCTCATGAATATCACCTCCTTGATGGATCCCTTAAATAAATTGGAAATGGTCTATGGGTGATACCAGAAGAACATAGATATGGGTATAGTTATAAGAATAGGTTTATTTAGATAAATGAGTTTCTTATTGTCTTATTTGGAGAAATTGGGTGGTGAGGAGTGGCATTTATACTAGAAGAGGGGTGGTTTTAAGTGATTAACTAATGATTATTTTATATTTAAAGTCAACCACATTAGGGTAGAATTAATTATAATGAAATTGGTTGATAAATAATTTTTTAATTATTGGTTATAGTTTTTCAAAACCTTATCCACTAATTAAATGTTTTATTTTTTAGTTATTTTAATCATTTAACTTTTAAATTTATCTTGTTTCATTATTTCGCCTATACCATGATAAATATTTCTTTTTACCATGGTAAATTTTAATTGCCTAAAAATTACAAGGAAATTTGTAAAACAAATTTACCCCATAATTATAAATAAGAAATTCATTTTATAAAATTAAATTCATATAATTTTAAAAATTATATTTACCAATAATCTCACAAATACAACGGGAAAGCGAGTTTTTAAAGTGGAAATGTTTAAAAGATAGAATGTTTTTTGTTTAAAATTTCAATGTGAAATTAATTAAAATTACCCAAATTTAATTTAAAAAAAATATAATTGAAATTATTATACTTTAAAACTAATTTAAAAAGAAAATTATTTATAAAAATAATTTAAACTAAAATGCAGTTTTCAATTAAAATTCCATAATTTTCAAAATTAATGAAAAAAAGAAAATTCCAAAGAAAATTCCACAATTTCACCCTAAGATTATTTTGACATTAAAATTTAAAAAATGAAGTTTAGTTTTTCTAAAAAATTATAAATTAGTTATATTTATTTTTAAAAAGATTTTTTTATCAAAATGAGGAAAAATACCTTTAGAAAAATATACCTTTATAGTTAAAATTGGATTTATTTATTATATTCATCCTAAAAAAAATTATTTTATTAATTTCAAAAAAATATTGAATATATAATATCTAAATTTCATTAATATATTTCAATAATATTTATTAATTTAATTTAAGAAGACATAATTTTTTTGTGGGAATAAAAATGGTTTTTTTAAATGGGTCCTTTATGTTCAATTAGTTTTTATTTTCATTTATAATTAATTATTAATCAATGAATTAATTTTATAAACATGTGTAAAATGTATTTTTTTCAACTATTAATTCCCTCCATTCCAATAGATAGGTGATAATTTTCATTTTAAAATAATATTTAGTAGTGTATCATAGTTTCCTTAATCTATTTATTGCATGAAACATATATTATTAATGAAATAATATTTATTTATGAATAAAAATACCATAAAATATTAGGGTGATACATTAATGCATCCTTTAATAAATTTTTTCCACCAAATTTAAAATTTCACTTTGGAAATCAAAGGCTGAAACTTGAAAATTACTTTTTGGGAAACCCATATCCTAAATATGGTTAATAAAATATCCTCTTAATAGGAGGGAAATAGAAACAAGAAGGTCACCACAATATTAGGATTAAAAATTGGATAACTATTGTGGGATGTGAAATCAAATGAATTAAATATAAATATAGCTATCAAATTATGATAGAGAGTGATAGAAAACATGGTCATTATAAATTTGACCATCATAAAACATTAAATCTATAATGGGTTAAAAGACTATTGATTTCACAGTAAGAAAAGTAAACAGGTAACATTTTTATTCTAAAATCTATTTTCCTAGAGTTTAGGAATTATTTTACTATTCAGATAAGAACTTTGGAAAATACACTTACATGATTACGTCACTTATCACAATCATAACCTCATCTTTTGGTTATGCTATGATCTATATTCACATTATCCTTTATGCCAAGAAATTAATGTTCAAGATGAATTTCTTATGTCTGAATGACATTAATTAATCATAATATCAACAAGTCATTATTTTATACTTTAAATGTTTATTAAATAAAAAATTATTAGAACTTTTTATCAACAAACATTACTATCAAAATTTCAACTTAGTCTATTCCATAATTAATTAATCTTAAGTCTCATGCATAATATTTCTTTCCAGAAGCAATGACCAAATATTTTTGTGAAAGGCCACTAAATTTCCCAAATAAAATTAACAATATATTCTATAAAAAACCAAAAGTTATATATTCTTTTTACATACCAAATATATTAATACCTTTATCACCTTAAAACCTTAATTAAAACAACTATAATTCTAAGAATGTGATCATATGTTGTTGAATATATTCCTTAAATCTAAACATATAGTAAACCTTATATAGATAAAAAACCATAAAATAACTGACCACTTTCATGGTTACCAATATTATCTTATTAATATATCTTTATCATTAATATCTCTACATCTAGCATATTTTAAGGGTTAACATCCATCAATCACATGTTTTACAAAAGATAAAATTTTAATGGAATCACTTCCTCTAGTCATCAGTTCCATTCAACAAATTCTCTAAAATACTTTAAGAAATAGTACTATATTACAATTCATATAAATTTCATAATTCTAATGATGATAATGTCATAAATAAAATAATTTTACAACATATTTCATGGATCCAAATACACAACCATATTAATCACTCAATTTTGGTTGTATTAATAACATAATCTGGACCTTTATCCATTAGATACTTCTAAGGTATATTCCCCTAATTATTGGGGAATTTATTTCATAGTTCCCCATTTAACTATAGTTAATAAATAAAAATAAATATTTTCTTTATTCATGTTTAATTATTTTTTCTGGATATCCTTTTCACCGAACATATGACAAACTTCCAATCCTTTAAAGAATTTCCCAAGGTGATTCTTTCCAAATTTATCATATATGGTAAAATACTTCTTTACCTTTGTCCATTTATCCATGAATTTCTTTATTTCCATCTTCTCTCTTGCTTCCCATTGAATTTATAAGCCTTGGATAGTTATTTCTCTATATTGATTGCATAAAAAAATATTTCATAGTATTAAGAAAAACATTGAGAGACTGGTTCCCTTCGGAGAATTGGCTTAATCCCTTAAAATAAATTATTAATCTTACATTACGTGATTCATATATAATATATAGTATACCTTACTAAAATTTGAAAGTTAGATTCATATGATATAACTCTTTCTTCATCCTTTTTCTTTAAATAATGAAAATTTATCTTCATCTTAGTTTGTTGCTCATGATGGAAGTATTTTTTTTAAATGTCTCCTTAAAATATTTCAATTCATTGAGTTCGATTTCATATTCTCCCTATTATTTTAGACCTATGAATACTAATGATCAACATCCTCATTGAGACAATACAATACAATGTATCCTTTTCCTTTTCAGTAAAAATTAATGCCATAAATGTTTTCCCCAAAGACTAAATCAATTTATCAGCTTCCATTAGATTCACAGTCCCACTAAATAATGGATGTGTCTATTTCCTAAAGTGATCCAGCTTCAAATAATCTTAGTATGGAATTTGTTGCACCATCCAGAAATGGTTATTTTTCATAACCTAATTAATCTCCCCTAATATATCCATAAAATTCCCAGTACTAACACTAGTTGTAATGGATTACTCAGTAGGGAAATATTATTGGATATTAGTAATGACACCCTTATTCCTTATGAGGTCAATTTCTAGAAAAATTGAATATACTTGATTATCTCATGAAATTATGAACATTTTATAATTCTAAATATGGTGCAATACTTTCCAAAAATTGATGAATTTATGTATAATAATTTCATACACATAAAAATCATTTCATTCGAATGTTCTTTTATACTTATACTAAAATTATATCATTGGGTTATGTTCCCTAATCTACATTGCACATGAGACTCAGCCCAATTGGTGAGGACTCTGTTGGTGCATCCAAGAGACCCGAGATGAAATTTCGGTGGAGGTGTATTTTTGGGTACTGTAGCAGAACTGTTCGGTATTGTTTAGCACTATAGCAGGAAGTATAATAGTTACTATTCAGTACTATAGTAGCCCAAACTATTCTTCCATATGGGCCTTTGGGAAACTGGTTTGGTCCTTGGGTCCTTCAAGGCTTTCAGGCCACTCATGGCCTTCTAGATAGTTGATTATCAAGGAATTTGGGCCTCTTTAAGGTCTTAGGGCCCCCAAGGACTTCAGGCCCATGAATGTAGATGTACTAGTTAGACTACAAGGGACAAGGATTCTGGTGAGGACTCAGGGAAAGCACATTCACTTGAGTAGAGTTAACCAGACTTGGAAGAATGAGAGGGTATGGCTTTTCCATTGGTACCGGGCTTGTGCAACTTTGCATAGGATATCTAGCCGACCTGACTAGTGAAGGTGGAGTGCTAATATCATGACATATGCTGGGGAGGAGCAGTTCCAGGTGTATTGTTTGGGTGATTCTCTCTAAGACCTACGGGTCATTTAATTTTCTCTCAGCCTTCAGGCCTTGTAAGGGTTACTTACACCTTACCCCTTGAAAGATGGATTGTCAAAATAAAAAAATTAAAGGCCTTCGGGCCATTCAAATTATCTTCCCTAATCTAAATTTTCCTAAATCTTGTTCCCAATGTTTCTACTAAACTTCCTCTTATATCAACTATAAAGACCCAGACACCAATATCCAAGATTACATGCCTTAATTTATTATAATGGAAAAAGATAAAACAAATCACACCCCAAAGGACCAAATAGTGTAGTATTATTGTTAAAATAGTTACATACATAAATCAAATTTCACATTAATAATATAAAATGAAACATAATACATAAAAAATAAACTACACAACATCATTGAGATTCATTCCATGAATTCATCTTCATATCCCGAGGTAACGAAACATTTTAAGGGTGAGATAAAATTATCATTAATGGTTTATTATAGTAGAAGATATAATGAATAAATAATAATAATCAACATATAAAGGTAAATAAATGATCACAAATTCCATTAATCAATAACTTGATCATAATATGTCTGTAATAAAAGATAACAAAATAATTCCATATAAATAATCATATGAGCTTGGAACTTGACCAAGTATATTTTAACTAATTGATTTATCACATTGAATAAAAATAATGATGGAATAAAAGATTTACGAAATCAAAACTATCAAAAGATATCCATTATATAGTTATTGATAAGATCAATCATCTTTCATGTTATGGTTTGGGGAGGAAACCATCTGATTTGGCCAACATATTCATCTCATGAGACTACCGATGCATCGCGGGGCTTGCATTAACCAGTCTTTAACCCATGCCTTGTGTGTCCAAAGAATTACTCATAAACTAAATAATAAATTTAATTAATAAACAATGTTCCCTATCATCAAATATCCTTATTGAGTAAAATATTTAGATTTATCATTATTTCCCCAGTTATTCAAATAACTTTATATGTAAACACCTTATGTAAATATGATACACGGTTTCGAAAACAATAAAATGAATAAATTATGTGTATCCACTATAAATAAAAAAAATAAAAATTTAAATAAAACATAAGATAACCATAATTAATTTCATATATAATTTTAACCTGTCACAATCAATGTAGTATAAGTTTAACCCAATGATTGCACATTGAGTTTAGAAATACCATACTACTTTTTAATCTGTGAAATCATATTCCCCATAAAATTATTATTTATTAAAAAATACATCTAATATCATGAATAGAATGATATTTATAGTATTAAATATCCTATGTCATTATATACACAACATAAAATAATTTAGTGATGAATAAGGCAGATATCTCATAGAAGTAAAAAGTGATACGAGAGAACCTTACCTCACGCTTATATTTAGTTTCACATATGTTAACCTCCTATATATTGGTTTATAAAATTTTATTAACTCATTATGGAACTATATTAATATTTATAACACTTTATATGATGATTTTATAAAAACTTATGTCCCATTCATTAATATTATTTCATTATTTTCACTATTTCAGGTGCATTCATTTCATGGTTTCATGATCAGTTCATTTGTGTATAATTGTAGATGTTCTTGTGAAAAAGAGTACAACTACAGAAGTGGAATGAAATATTATTATTTCACTATTAGAAGTATACATGGTCCCATATATCATTTTTATTTCTTAAATTATGATTATTAATTTGGTAAAATGTAAATGATAAATGCTTAGTTTATTTTGGCAGTTTTTCAAACAATCATGAAATAGTTTTTTTAATTAATATTATATAAATATATTATTTCAAAAATAAGAAATAAGAAATAATATACCTATTAAAATCATATTTAACCATAATAATCGTTTTATAACCAGCCATTATTGTAACACCCTAAGTTTTTATGGACCGTTTTTTTCAAATAAATTAAATATTTAATTCATATCTTGAAATCCACAATTTAAATATTCCTTTCACACTAAAAAGACTTGTTATATGTTACATGAAACACCACGTTGGCATAAATACACACAACATTGAGTATATATTTTGTTCAATGTATAAAATAACTATGTTTGTAATATGTTATATGTAATAACAAAGAAATCTTTTGTAGGATCGAAATAGTGTATGTAGATGCTCAATTACAAGACGGGATGGGTAAATTGTAGGTTTAAAAACTTTTGTTTTTTAACCTTAAGGACAAATTTGTTTAACAAAGTTAAACAAAGTAAATTCACAAACCCTATTTAGTTCTTAACTATGAAATAAACTTTCTTAGGGTCTGGTAATATAGATCTGGAAAAGAAACTTATGAAAAGTTTACTTGAAGAGAGATTCTACCTTAAAGCGTATGGAATCTTATTTATCAGAGTATAAAAGTATAAGAAAGTATAAGAAAACAATACTTTATTTCTTTAAAAAAATTCAAAGGAAATACAAATTGAAACAAGAATAAGTAACAAGTAATAAATATTTTAACCCAAAGAGTATGGTATCCAATAACCTTAGATAAAAGTCCCTTGATTTATAATTTCAAGAAATTGTTTCTTACCCACACCAGGGTAAGCCCTCAATAATAATATCAGAGTTTGTCTTAATAACTTCACAATCCCTCAAACATTAAGGTAGTTGGCACCTCTATCTTCTTATCCCAAGAAGTCCTCAAATATTAAGGTATTCGACACCTCTGTCTTCTATCTTCAGAAGTCTTCAAACTTTAAGGTAGTCATCACATCTTTCTTCATATCCTCAGAATCTCATGAAATTAAAGGTAGTCATAAAATCTATCTTCTTATCCTTGTAAGTTTTTGATTTTACTCATCAAAAATCAGATTTTCACGAAGAATGATAAACAAGATGCTCATGACTGAACAAGATGTTCCCAAAACACACCAAGCATGAATGTCCTTATCTATCTAGAAATCACTTCACAACATGTAATATATAGGATCGTGGAATTATTCATAGATGTTGAAACCATTCAAATGATCTCTTATTTATAGGAAAAACGTCAACGGTTGGATCCCTCCTCTAACTTTCATATTTTTCCTTGAATATCGGAAGGACCTATACTCATGCCCCACAACCAATGGTTAGTTAGAAACAAATTGTACCACATTATTTCATACATATAAAATATTGTCTAAGGAAAAATGAATTACCTTAACCAAATCTGAATATATGTAGTATAAGTAAAAATAGAATTCAGAGCCTAATCATATAAATAATCAGATTCTAGAAAACTTTGATATTTGGATTCTATTTTACAATGAATTAAGAATCTGAATGATGGGGAATTTAGAGTCTGAATTCTGAGGAATCAAAATACTTAATTCTAAGGAATTAGGAGTCTGAATTCTAAGGAATTCAATGTTTGAATTTCAAGGAATTCTAAGTCTAAATTTCAGATAATTCAGTGTCTAAATTTCAGAGATTTCAGTGTTTTAATTTTATAGAATTCAGAGTCTAAATTTCATAGAATTTGGAGTCTAAATTTTATAGAATTTGGAGTTTGAATTTCAAAAAAATTAGAGTCTAAATTCTAGAGAATTTAGAGTCTAAATTTCTACAAATTAAGAGTCTAAATTTTAGAAAATTTGGTCTATGAATTTCAGAGAATTCGGAGACTGAATTTCAGATAGTTTGAAGTCTGAATTTCATAGAATTGGTTATCCAAGAAACTGTAAGTTTATAAGGTTTATAGATAAGGATCCAAATATTTGACTTAGTAATAAAATGAACTTGATTTTGGAAGGACAACGACACTCCGTGTAAGGATAAAAAATTTCCTTTGAGAAAGAAAATTTTACTTAAATGTATGGATAAAAAATTTCTTAGAGAAATGAAATTTTCATTAGATAAAGTGTTTGTTATTTTAAAAATAAAAAGGAATGGAAAATTCATAAGTAAACCTTATTGACTTAGCAATCTCCCCATTTTTTGAATGCACAAAAAATATTTTGAAAAAAAAGGAATAGGAATTTGCTTTATGACCATTAAAAGAAAAAATTATATCCCTTTACATATGAATCATGATGAATACGACTAAATCCCACTTAGGTTTTGAAATCCCCAAGGATTGTATTTTTGACTTTCTTAGAGTGATTTTACTTTTTATTGCATAAAAAATTATTCTTTATGTAATCTCCCTCTTACTTAAGGCATTCTCTTCTTTTAGACATATTATTATTTTTATCATTCATTTCTCCCCCTTTGTGATTTTAAAAAATAAATAGAGAGAATGAAAAAAAAATGTTACCTGAAAAATTAGAACTATAAAAAAAATGAAGGATAATAAAATTTCATAAAGATAGAAAAAATTGATACAAGGTAAAGAAATACAACAAAATATCGGAATTGAGAGGGAAAAAATTATTAATCTTTTTTTTATTTGGCATGATCCTCCTCAAGGTACCCTTCAACTTCTTGAGATCCTTATAGTCATCCTCAAACCTTTTGATCAAATATTCCAAATATTGATTTTTCTTTTCCAAAGCATTGAATTTTTTCATCCTAAGACTTAAGAAATTAGGCTTGAGGCTTCCCTATCTCTTCTTATTAATTGAATATTTCTTGATACTCTTTACTGAGTTCCCTTTATTTTTCCAAATTTAATGCAACTAAATTCAAGTTCTCATTCAGATATTTATATTCTTACTTCTGGGATACTTTTTTAGGGTTCATATTCTCTAAAAAAAATTTGTAATATTTTTTATCCTATCATCTATATTATCTCATAAATCATTCACATAATCTTGGAAGTCATCAAGAATTATCAATACTTAAATAGATTTTCAAGACCACAATGTAATTTCCTTACATGATCTCCTATGATAATCATAACCAATAAGGAAATTTTGGAAATCTTCCTCAAGAATGATGAATTTTTTTGATGTACATGCTTACTGAATCTATCTTCTGATTGAAGGAGTGTTGAAGCAACTGGCACCTTGAATCCATACTCGAAAACAAGGGTATGATGTTCACTAACTTCTTCAATGACTAAACAACAAAATCATAACCCATGGAAGATGATTCAAAATATGATTCCCTTATAAGAGAATATTCTTTATCTATATCTTCATCTTTCCTCTTGTAGGAACCACCAAAATCCTTCTTAACCACCACAACCTTCTTAGGGGTATCATCAACCAACTCTTTTCATTTGTCTACTTTGGAAATAGCCACCTCATTCTTTGGGGATTCATGCTCACTATCTGAAATTTGTACAATTTTTTATTCATAAAACTCTTCATTCTCAACATCCCCCTTATGATCATTAGGCTGGATGAAGTCACGATTGCTACTTTTATCATTAGTAGGTTTTTCAATCTCATCATTTCCATAATCCTCTTTTCCTTGAGATTTTTTTGTTGAATTAACCAGGGGAGTTCATATTGAGAGCTTTTCATAAGCATTTTCTTTATCATGATATTCTTCCACTTTATTTATAACATCATCACTATCAACTTATTATTCCTCTTATTATTACACTTCTTCTTCCAAAACTATCTCTTTCTCCACTTCAGGTTTCAGAAATAAAAACATCTTTCCTAAAATCTCTATAGGTACTGGTTGTTTGAGAAAACATTTTGGAAACTAAAACTATTCAGATTCTTTCTTGGTATCCTTGAGAAGTGATTGAACTAACTCGACCCCAGAAATTTTCTTTTTGAGATTCTTTTATTTTTGTTTTCCTTCATACTCTTCAGCATCTTGAAAATTCAAGGCATTTTCCTCAGTAGGATCAAGGCCAAAATATGGATCTCTTTCTTTCTTATTATTCTTCTCTTCCCTCCATTTCTCTACCACTTCATCTAAGAAATTATTTTTCTTTTTCAGCTTTGGTGGATCTAACTGAGTTTACCGAACTATAGGATTATCTTTTGTTTTCAGTTCTTTTTTTTCCATTCTATTCTTCTAAACTTTCTTGGAAGTCTCTCATACTTAAAATTTCTTTGAAATATTTTCAAACTCGCTTTCATAGAGGTCATAAAATTCTTTGGAATTATTATTTAAAACGACTTTCATTCTCATTAAGGTAGCATCACATAGTAACAATATCTTGAAATTAATTGGTTTAGAGATGCAAGGAATTTGAAACGATTCTAAGAAAAGCACTATGATCTTAGAAAAAAATGGTCAGATACCTGATGGTTTTGGATTTGAGAGTTACATTCTAGATATAGGTAATTTTGATAAGGATATACTTCACAACATTTATCTTCCTCAGGTTAACCAAAAATCCAAAATAATGATGTCATTTTCTTTAAGGATTCCTTGTCTTCTTTTATCGGAATGAGAAAATCGTGTACCCACAAGGATAAAATTCGTATATTTTTTAAAAGATGGTTTATCTTTGGTGATTTTACTTCTTTCAGTCCAAGGAACTCAATTGCCTTTTCCTTCTCAATAATTCTAGACTGGTATGGAAACTTGTTCGAGAAGAAAATTGATTCACCTTCATATAGAACTCCAAGAATATTTGATTCCATATTAAAGGATAGGAAATAGGTTTTCCCATAGCTCTTGAATGAAAATTTTTTTCTTCTACCTTCGTTATAAAAACTTACTATATCATATAATTCTGTAAGCAAGCCTCGATAAACCAAATCCAGACTCTTTAGCTCGGCTACACAAAAACTCTCTCATTCATTTAGCTTGATATTATTCATAATCTAGGAATTATACTTGGATAATAACTTCGGGTCAACCAACCATTCTCTGTAGATTTTACAATCCTTGATTTTCTTAATTACAAACATATGTTTTTGTAGGGATACTTCCAACGACATCTGAATTTTAATCAAACTTGGAAAAACAGAATGAGTTTTTGATGAGAGGTAGACCTTCGACACAGAAAAGCTTGAAAACCAATGAGGGACACGTAATAGGGGGCCTTTATATCAGAGTTTATGCTATGGTTAGAATTCCCAATTTGATCCAATGGTGGAAATAAGCACAAACTGATATAAAGGTTGAGATGAAATCCAAAGAAGGATTTGATGTGTTCTGATATTTTTAGGTTTTGGAAAAAAAATCAGATTTAATGAATGTGAAACCAATATTTTTTTTAAAATAACAAAAATTAAACAATATAATTAAGAAAATTTGATTAAGAAAACGTACCTTCTGTATTTCTAGGAAAATTTTCAGTAATGAAGAAATTTATTTTTTGGAAACTTTTATTAAGTAAAGGAATATTTGGGTTCTGAAATTTGAGTTTTGAACAAATTTTATAAAAGAAAATTTGGTTACGAAAAATTTTATTAAGAAAACATTTTAGTCCCCCTATGAAAATGACTTTATTAATGTAAGGAGATAGGTTTCAACAAAAATTTAATATGTAATATTTCCTTATGGTTATCATTCTTAACATTTGTTTAATTTTTTCAAATCTAATAAAGGGTAAAGATTTTGTAAAAAATATCAGCAAGTTGATCTTGTGTTCTGATAAATTGAAGAATGATATGTCCTTTAAGCGTGTTATCTCTAAGAAAGTTATGCCTACTATCTATGTGTTTTTCACAGGAGAGATGTGTTGGATTTTTTCTTAGGAAAGTGGCACTAGTTTTATCACAAAATATGTGTGTTTTTGTAAAACTCATATCATAGTATGTGAGTGTGTGTTGCATCCACTACACTTGGGCACAAAAACTTCTAACTGCTACATATTCAGCTTCAACAGTGGAAAGTGATACTGAGTGTTACTTCCTACATGACCAAGAAACTAACGAATATCCTAATAAATGAAATGTTCGGGATGTAATTTTTCTATCAATTATACATCCACCAAAATCATCATTTGAAAATATTTTTAAAACAAAATCATTTCTAGTAGTATAAAAAAGTCCTAAATCTATGGTTCCCTTTAAATAATGAAAAATTATTTTCAATGATTTTGAATAAGATTACTTTGGATTAGATTGATATGTTTCACATAAACATACTAAAAACATTAAATCTGGATGACTATCTTTCAAATATAGTAAACTTTCTATCATTCCAATAAATAATGTTTGATCTACTAGTTTCCCAGAATCATCAAGATCAACCAAATTTGATGTACCGATTGGAGTGCTTATACTTTTAGTCTTGTCATATCCATACTTTTTAAGAATTTATTTATTATTCTATTTTTTTTATAGATAAGTTCCTTCTAGTTTTTGAGAAATTTAAAAATATAGGAAAAATAGTAACTCACCCATCATACTCATTTCAAACGCAGATTTCATTATATTTGAAAATTAATCACTTAAGATTGTTGACTTGATCCAAATATAATTTCCTCAAAATATATTTGAACAATAAAAACATTTTTATTATCTTTCCTTATAAAAAGAGTTTGATCAGAAGTTCCTTTAACATAATTGTTTTGTAATAAAAATATGGTAATTCTATCATACCAGGATCTAGGGGATTGTTTATATCAATATAAAGCTTTGGTAAGTTTGAAAACATGTTTATGATGTTTTGTATCTTCAAAACCAGGAGGTTGTTCAACATAAACTTTCTCTTGAACATATCATTTAAGGAAAGCGCACTACACATCCAATAGAAAAAGTTTGAAATTAAATAATGCGTCAAAGGAAATTTAAATGCGAATAGATTCTTGTCTAGATACTCGAGGATAGGTTTCTTCATAGTCTATTCCTTCTTGTTGATTATATCCTTTAACAACAAATCTAGATTTATTTCATACTATGATTCCATTTTTATCACACTTATTTCTAAAGACCCATTTTACTCCAATTATAGAAGTTTCCTAAGATATTTCGACCAAGGTCCAGACTTTCTTCCTTTCGAAATCATTTATCTCATCTTGTATGGATTTAATCCAATCATCATCACCTAAAGCATCATTAGTGATTTATTTGTTCTAATTTTGATAGAATTATAGATGTTCTACTTTATTTCTTAAGGAAATTCTAGTTTTTTATAGGTTAATTTACATCACCAATGATATTATCATTGGGATTATTATTAAGAAACAAATTATTTGAGTTTTGTAAAACCTGTTCGTCAACATATGGTAGAAGATATTCTGGGGTAAATGCTTCAGAAATATTTTCTTGAAATTTTTCCTTATTAGAAGAATATTCTTTCAAAGGTTGATAATCAGTTTTTGGAAATACATTCGAGGATGTAGGTTTGGGTTGTTTAAAAACAAAAGGTTCAGTTTCATCTAATTTAACATGCACTCTTTCTTCAAAAGTACAAGTATTTTTAATGAAAAATCTATAAGGTGTATAAGTAGGATAATTCCTTTATTAGATTTGGTTTAAAATTTATGTAAGTTATCTTTAGTATTTAGGATGAATACTTTGCAACCAAATACTTTGAAGTAATAAATTCTTGGTTTTTAACCAGTCCACAATTCAAAAGGTGTTTTTCTAAGAAAAGGTCTAAATAAACATGATTTATAGTATATCAAGTAGTACTAACAACTTCAACACAAAAGTGTTTAGTAAAAGAATATTCACTAAACATGGTTCTACTTATCTCTTGAAGAATTATACTTCTTCTTTCAAAAACACCATTGTATTGAGGAGTTCTTGGTGCTGATAAGTTACGAGTAATTCCGTTCTTACTACAAAAAGTTTCAAAATATTAATTTTGAAATTCTCCTCCATTATCACTATGAATAGTTATCAATGGAAGGTTTTTCTTATTTTTAACTCGGGTACTAAATGTTTTGATATAAGAAAAATAGTCATACTTTTTTGCTAGAAAATAATCCCACATAAATCTAGTGTAATCATCAACTAAAAAAATACATAATATTTTCCTCCCATACTTATAGTTTGTGTTGGACCAAAAAGATCCATATCCACTAACTATAATGCATCAGAAGTTGAGACATCACTGATTGAATTAAAACATGATTTATATTATTTTCCATATTTACGAGGATCACAAAATTTTGAAGAATTAAATCTAATCTCTTGTAGATCCTTAATATGTATTTTCTTTGAGATTTTTCATAGGTTCCTAAGGTTATAGTGTCCTAAATTTATATTTCATAACCAATATTGATATTCCATTTCACTAAGGCAAGGTAGATCTTGGTTCCTAAGGTCTTCTATGCTTAGTGTGTATACATTCTCATGACTATGAGTATAAAGAATAAACTCTTCCTTAGAATTGTGTATTAACATTTATCATTCCAAAAATTCATAAGGTAACCTTCATCACATAACTGACTTATGCTAAGGAGGTTGCTCTTAAGATCCTTTACAAATAAAACAATTGAAATTAATGTTTTTCCAAGAAGAATAATGTTACCTATACCAACAATTTTTTCCTGAGAATTATCTCAGAATGTTATGTTTCCTCCTTTCATCATGATAATATTTTCCCAGAATTTTATATTACAAGTTGTATTCTGGGAACATCCACTATCTGTGTACCTTGTATTTTTGTTGGTACTTTCTCTATTTTCCTAAAAATAATAGAGTTAGGCTTTCAGAATCCAAAATTTCCTAGATCTAGAAATTTTAAAAAGTAAAATTTTAGGAATCCACATTTTCTAAGAAAAACAAGATTTATGAAAACCTAAAGATTGTATTATATTTAAAAAACATTCTCCTAGTTTCCACCACATTGACACTTAGTTCAAAAGGGATCACTTTGGGGAACAAAATAATTATTTCTAAAAACTATTTTCTAGTGGGTATAACCAAATCCAGGTCTATTTCTTAAAGGAAGAATTTGAGAATACATATTTTAAAAGTTTTCCTTACCATAGGTAACATTTGACATGCATTTACTTAAATAAAATATTTCTAACTTTAGTTTAATAACTATGTTCTTATCCTAAATATTAACATTTTTAGGAAGCTTTTTCTCAGCAGTAAGTATTCCAAGATTCTTAGAAAGTTTATCCTTATCAGCATTTACATTCTTAATATTTTCAAAAAAATTATCTATGTTATGATTTTTCTCATAATGATCTTTAGAGTGATATGATAATTATTTTTTATGTATATAAATTCTAGAATTTTCCTTCTCAAGATTTTTCTTGAGTTTAAAATTCTCATTTTATGACGTTTGGCCAACCTAGACACTTCTTCATAAGAAGGTAAAGACTTATATTTATCAGAAAATGATTTTTCATATGAAGACTTATAATATTTATCATCATTATAATTTCCATTCAAAGATACATTAGTGATAGATTCAGCATTGTGTACCTTGACCATTCTATAATTATTTTAAATGTGTACTTTGGCTAGTAGACCAAGATTCTTATGATTAGAAGATTCTGACCCTGAGGATTCATAAGATGATTCACTGCCACTAGAACTCCATGTATCATAAGCTTTCAAGACTTTCTAGGATTAATATTTAAAATACTTCTTTCTATTTCTCTCATAATGCATTTCTTTTCAATATTTTCTTTTAAGCATGGGACAATATGGCCTGATGTGTAAAACTCTTTTGCGTTCATAGAAAGAGACTTCTAGGTCTTTCTTGTATTTTATTTATTTCTAATTATATCTATACTGAAATTATTTCTTTCCCACTATATTTTTCATCCTTCGATCAAGATTAACTAAATCATTTTTAGAATGTTCAATATCACTAGAATCAGATAGAATAGTGATTTTCTTAGACTTAGATCTTGTAACCCTTTCAATGTTCTTGAATTTAGTAGTAGTAAAGGATATACTTCCTTTTCAATTATTTTTCTTATTCCTATCATCATATCTTTTCATTCTTGTCTCATGTTGAAGAAGGATTCCAAAAAGTTCATCAATAGTAATATTTAAAACTTTCATGTTCTCGTCAATGGATGTTCTTTTGGATTCACACTCATTGGTAAAACAATATATAGTCTTGTCCCCAAGAATTTCGTTATTTAAACCATTTTATCCCATAGATTTAAGACTATTTACAATAGTCATAAATCTTTGTTTCACTTCTTAAACTAGTTCTCCATAGGGAAAAACAAATCCATGATATTCTGCTCTTAACATTGCTCTTTTGGTTTTTATCACATTTGAAGTTCAAAAGTGAGTAACATCAAGTTTATCCCATATACAGTTTTAAACAACCCATGAATATATTTTACTATATATATTTATAGTCATATAACATTGTAATGTATTGCGTACTTTGAAGTTAAGTTGATATTATTTCTTTTCCTGGTTTGTAAAGGTACTTATTTCCTTATCAGGAATCTTATATTCACCAGTAAGCATAAAAAATTATCCACTCCATTGTTGATAATAAAAGTATCTATCATATTTCTTCAATATTCATAATCATTTCCATCAATGATAAGAGGTCTTGTTGGATTTATATTTTCTATTGAACCAACATTTATTCCTTCTATTTTGAACAATAAAAAAATTATTTTCTGCAAAACGGGTTAGTGTTGTATGTATATATGAAAAACATTAAGAAAAATAAATCAAGATAAAATGAGAAAGGTTATCTAAGTAAAATAATATGAGCAATATAATCTAATCAAGATAATATTTAGTAAATAATTAAAAAAATATGAGCAAGGAAACCTGAGTAAGGAAACATAAGCAAGTAAAACTGAACAAGTAAAGTTGAGAAACATACCAATCCTGAGAAAAGTAACAGTATTTCAAAGTAACCTGCTCTAATACCAATTGTAGGATTGAAATATTTAATTTAGATTTCTAGTTAAATTATAGGGGGTGAATTATAGGTTAAAAAACTTTTGTTTTTTAACCTTAAGGAAAACAATGTTTAACAAAGTTAAACAATGTAAATTCACAAACCCTATTTAGTTCTTAACTATGAAATAAACTTGATTAGGGTCTGAAAATATTGATCTGGAAAAGAAACTTAAGAAAATTTTACTTGAAGAAAAGCTCTACCTTAAATAATATTGAATCTTATTTTTCAGAGTATACATGTATAAGAAATTATAAAAAAAAATAATTTCACTCATTAACAAAATTATAGCGGAAATAAAATTCGAAACAAGAATGAGTAATAGTTAAGAAATATTTTAACCCAAAGAGTGGGTATCTAACAAACTTGGATTCAATTCCCTCGATTTATACTTTCATGAGTGTCTGTCTGAACCACACTAGGGTAAGACCTTGATAGAAACATTGGAGTCTAACTTGTTATCCCCATAAGCCCTCTAACTTTAAGGTAGTCGAAACCTCTTTCTTCCTATCCCAGGAAGTCCTCAAACTTTAAGGTAGTCGACAACTCTGTCTTCCTATCCCCAGATGTCCTTGAACTTTATGGTAGTTGAAAACTCATTCTTATTATCCCTGGAATCCCTCAAACTTTAAGGTAGTAAAAACCCTTATCTTCTTATGCCTGGAAGCCCTCGATTATACTCTGCAACAATCAGAGTCTCACAAAGCAAGATGAACAAGATGTTCACAGATGAACAAGATGTTCAAGAAACACACAAAGCATGATAGTCTTTCTATCTCTAGATATCACTTCACAAAATTTAATATCTAGGATATTGTAATGATTCATAGTTTATGATCTCGTTCAAATTAGGTCTTATTTATAGGCAAAACTTCAACGGTTGACTCCTTCCTCCAAAGGTCATATATTTCTCTGAATCTTGGAGGGACGTGTATATATGTCACTCAACCAATGGTTAGTTAGAAAAAAATTGTAAAAAATTATTTCATACATACAAAATAATGTGTAAGGAAAAATGAATTATCTTAATCAAATCATAATATCCAGAGTCTAAGGGAAAAATAGAATTTGGAGTCTAAACATATAAACAATCAGATTCTAGAAAACATGGATATTCAGATTTTGTTTTACAAAGAATTTGGAATCTAAATTTTGGGGAATTCAGAGTCTGAATTCTGAGGAATTTGTAGTCGGAATTCTAAGGAATTCGTAGTCCAAATTATGAGGAATTTGGATTCTTCATTTCATAGAAATCGGAGTATGAATTTCAGAGAATTAAATTTTTGGATTTCAGAGAATTCGAAGTCTTAATTTCAGAGAATTTAGAGTCCGAATTTTATAGAATTATGAGTTTGAATTTCTATGAATTTGGAGTCTTAATTTCAAATAATTCGGATTCTGAATTTCCAATAATTTAAAGTCTAAATTCCAGATAATTTGGAGTCTGAATTTCAGATAATTCAGAGTCTAAATTCAAGAGAATTCGTAGTCTTATTTCATAAAATTCAGAGTCTAAATTTCAATGAATTTGGAGTCTGAATTTCATATAATTCATTATCCTATGATATATAAGATTTCAAGGTTTATAGATAAGGATATGAATATTTGACTTAGTAATAAAATGTACTTGATTTTGGAAGGACAAAAAAAACCAGGGTAAGGATAAAAATTTGCCTTCAAGAAAGGAAAATATCTTTAAAGGTAAGGATACAAATTTTACTTAGAGAAAGGAATTTCTTTTAGTTAATGTGGTTGTGATTTTAGAAACATAAAGGAATGAAACATTCATAAGTAAAACTTATTAAATCAATATATTTCACTACATGCAACACTCACTTAGCTTTCATTACATGCATGAGAGACCTTCCTTGATAGCTTTCGTTGTACACAATACCGAGTTTCACTAAACATCAACAAATTATTAAAATATTATTATTTAATGGGATATAAAAAAAGATGTTACGAATATTATTAACCATATTTTGAATATTATATAAAATTAACATTCATATTATGTATTTTCTAGAAATTATATAAGAACAAAATCAATTTTTCAAATAACTGAAGTATTTAAAAAAAATAGTTTTATCGCCTTTTGACGGAGAACCCTTTTCAAATATAGTTTTTACATTTTTATAAGTTCTATATAACATAATAAACTTTTTATTTATAATAGGGACAGAAAAATATATCTTGGATGAAATTTTGATATTTTCTAAAAAAATTCATATTTTAACGAATAATAAAAAATACTGCATTTTAATTCAAAACTACCTTTTCATCTAATTTATTTATATAGTTAGATTATATTTTTAATTAGTTTTAATGTGTAATTGTATTATGTTTCTTTCATTTAATTAATTTTTTTTTCATTGTATGTAATTTCACATTTAAATTTTAGATAAACTCATGTCAATCTTTTGATAGTCTTTACTTCTTAAAAACCTATTTTTTGGTTTTGACAATGGGAATTAATTTTAAATTAATTTTTACCAATTAGGTGTTTTGAATTTCAAAAAATAGATTCCATATTTTCAATCATAAGGTCCAAATTTTGTAAATAGGTACATTTAATTTATGGAAATTATGAATAGTAACTTCAATAATTATTTTTATTTTCCATGGTTAAGGGGTAAATTAGGTAAATAAGGGTAACATATAATATAATAATAATATAAAACTACCCTATAACATGTTATAATATTATTGGATAAGATATGGCTGATCATGATCATTATTGGGTCTATTTTAGGACCCCATGGAGGCACTTGGGTGTGATAATGACCTTCTATAGTTTTTAATATAAAGAAAAGGGAAATATAACAAAAACATGTACCTTTTAATAAATAATTTATAATATTGGGTTATATAACTGATATATTTGACTATAAATAGTAATTATAAATCTATAATTATTTCCTACATCATGGTATTTTATTTATAATTTTTAGACATTAAATAAATAAATTTATTTATGGCATAATGATGATGGAGTGATTACCGTATTAATGAAGGATTCAAATAAATAATATTATAAATATTAAAATAAATTAAATTTGAACATTTTAATGATATAAAATAATATTATGGATGACTGTGACATATTTTCTTTTGGTTAATGTTTTTGGTTCAAATTAATCTAGTTGATATAACTTTAATCAATTACTAAATAGTGTCAAAATTAACATAAATGAGTTTTTAAGATAAATACTATTTTATTAAATGATATAATAGTCATAAAAATATAATATTCTACCAACATACATATATAATGTTAAAAATTTCATTAATGATCCAGTTTTTGTCCTCTTGTCATTTTATAGTAACTATATTAGCCATATATTATGAAAATACAAGAAGACATGGTAAGAGTTAATGTTTTTAACTAAGGCATAAAGCTAAAAGATAAGGTTTATTTTGTGACCTAGAAATGTCTAAACCCTAGTTTTTGAGAGTATTTCGATCCATAATAATATTATATTATAAATAAATTATTTTGGGACAATTATAAACCGAAAATAAATTTATAATTAATTTATATTTCAAGACTTTCCTAAAGTAACCATACTCCCTCTTATAAGAGGTCACCACCTCTACCCACTTACTCATACATTTCATGGCCCTTGGATCATCAAAATTATTATCAAATAAGATTACAAAATCTCAACATTTTTCTTAGAGGCCAAACATTTTTCGTAAATCCATCCTATAGAGAAATTTTGTGAAAATCAAAATGAGATACTTGAAAAAGAGGTACTTGTTTTATCACATCTTTTAAAATTATTTTCTTCTTCTAATTCATATTTTTTATGTTGTTTCCATACTAAAGTAATAAATATTGTATATTATACAAGATTATATGTTATTATAATTATGTAACAACCTTATACCTCCGTTTACCATCCCATGAATAACAATATCACCATGAATGTGTAAGTACAATTTACCATCCCCACGTTGTTGTGTATTTTGTTATTCAACAATACTTAATTTGGATCAATATATTTATGAGTAAAATGAATTAATATAATGAATATAACCTCATAACTATTCTATATAATTAATATACCATCCAATTCCATACCATATAACCATTAAGTGAATGATATCGTCGCTCATGCGTGCGTACGACTAACCGTCTCCATGACTCTATGAGAATCATTCTCCATATTAACCATTAAAAAATGATTATAAAGTATATATAATAAATATTAATGAAATATATGACATAATAATTCAACTGGATTTGTATATATATATATATATATATTTCATTTACTTTCTTCAATTCAATTCAATAAGGAAACGGAAACAACGTTCATGCATACATACGACCTACCGTCTCCATGAACGGTGTATTCCATTACATTTATCGATCTATTATATATATTACTATAATAAATATCTATGATATATAAATCATTTTTTACCTTTTTTAAATAATTAAATCATGATCTAAGTAATAAGGTCAAGAATAAAAATTCAAAACATGTATGATAAATAAAACGACTATTACCCAAAATGTTGCTTTAACATGGAATTAATAAATAAATGGGTAATATATAGTAATAAGTGAATAATATATGATATCAAAAATATTTTTATGGTTTTTTTACAAGTTAATAATAAATTTCAACCCACTAGACAGGTGTTTCAGGCACATACTAAAGAAACCATACCTAAGGCAAGGGATAATTTTACAATCTCATTTTTATCCGAGATTGTTCAAACATAAGTATTTTCTGGGGTATAATTATCATCCAAATTTATGTTTCCTAATTATGTAATATTATATCCATTCTTATACAATCTTTTAAATTTAATTTTATCCTTTGGTTAATTTTTATTAAATGGTATGAAAGGAATCTTATATCTTTATTCGATTTGAGGTACTTTTTTAATTTTTTGGAAAACGTACGAGGATAATGGTTTTTTAATGTATACGACATGAATTGGTTTTTATGGTTTAATGAAACCTAATTTCCTTGTATCTTAATCTACCTGATTTCGAGTTTATTTTCAACAAAATTATTTTCATTTAAAATTGTGTGGCATTTTGAGAAACAAAAATTATTTTGAAAAATTAAGGATATTTTCCTCAAGAATTAAGTTCAAGTGTTTATCAAAATTATCTTCCATATAAGATGATATTTGGTTGTTTTTCTATTAGTATTATTAATTTGATTTTATTATGTTTATGATGGAAGTATTTTAATGAAATCCATTTATTTTATATGGATTATGATGGAATGATGTTTAAGAAACCCATTTTATTTTATGTGTAATGTTATGATGAATGATTAATGTTTATGTGGAACCTGTAGGAATGATTTCATTATGAGATGGGTGAGACCTATATCTCCCTCCAATGTATTGGGTAATGATTTATATTTCATGATATATAAAATACTATAATGTAAAGTAAATCTAATTCAATAATATAGGGATAGAACGGTAAGTAAATCTAGTTTAGTAATACAAGGCTGGAACGACAAGTAAACCGAGGTCTATAATAAACTTTTCAACTATGATGGTCTTGGAATCATTGAATTGGATACTATTGAAATAATATTATGTTCTTAGTTTTTTTCCACAATTCCATGTTTTATGCCAATGATATTTTATCATTGTTAATGTGCCTTTATTATCTATGACCTACGTACTACCAAGATTTATTTCATAAAACATGATTTTGACATTTAAGATTTATGTTAATGTTTTCACATTCTTATATTTATGGTTTGTTTTATATTCTCATTGATTACCCTTATTGAGGATTTGAACTCAAAATTTTTGTGTTTTCTTTTCTGCAGGATGTAAAAAAGGATTTTTGATAAGAAAATGGAAAAATATTTATGGGTGATTTTGAAGATCTCTAACCAAATTAGAAGATTATGTTCCATGTTTACAAATAAAATAAACTAAAATGGTCCTTGTGTGTATATTTCTGTAATGTATTAATTATTCTGAAAAATAAATGTAATTTCCATGTATTCCAAGCTTGGGTTTATAGAGTTGGTATCAGAGTGAAGGTTTAGTCAACACATGGATACTAGGATCTAAAAACATTAATGAGATCCCTAGAGATATTTCTAAGGGTATGTATTAGAATGTTAAAAGTATAAGCCTATGTATAGGTTACAATCCAAGGGGTTTTGTGACAATCATGACCAATATAGGGTTAAAGAAAAGATATCATAGATTGAAATATTATAATTAATTTACCTTAATTATGTGTTTCTAATATCTGATATATATTTCTCACACTTTTCTTTCCAGTCTCAGTTAATAATAATAACTATATAGAAAATATTTAACCATTGAAATTTTTAGATGTGGAAAGTATTGGAATAATGAAGATCTATTTCCTAAGAAGAAATATCATGAAGGGAATCCTGGAAATAGCACGAGTATTGGTCATACTATTGAGGATAAAGAGATTGTAAACGACATGTGAAAGATATGTGATGTTCTTCCATTATTGTTTACATTAAACCTAAGAAGCATGAGGTTGAGAAACCTTGATACATGATTCATATTTTAGTAATGACTAAGATGATGGATCCTAAGAAATGGTTTAAGAATAAAGTGGGATGATTGAGGTGTATATGTTTCATAATTCAAAGATTATGTTATATGAATCATGAAATATATAAGTGTTTTAGGTTCACATTTTTCAGTATGGATTGGAAAGTATATGATTAATATTTCCATGGATCCAAAAAAGTGATTAAATGATATGGTGATATACTAGTATAACACATGATTGAGGAAACTAAAAACCTTAATATTTCCCTTATGTTAAGATAATTATGTTTGGATAAAGATATGTTCAATTTGAACAAGTAAATTTGATGATGATAGTTTATTAGGAACTAATTATGGAGTTATTGACAAGGGGGTTATGCTATTATGGATGAACTATACAAATTTTTTCTACTTAAGGAACATATCCAATATGTTTTGGAATAAGTAAACATGCATAGTGAGAGGACCAGTTTGGGATATTCCTAACACTGAGAGTGGGGTGAATCGGTTTTAAGGAATTTTTAAACCAATTTCTTCTGTTTAACCATGTACCTTTTGACATGTTAGGATCTTTAATCTCCTTTTCTATTTTCCCTACAAAATGTAATAATATTAATGTAGTAAAAATATGCACATGATATTTTTAAAAGGTTCTCCACTCAATAAGAGAAGCTACATCCTTATTGTGTATGGTACTGACTAGTGCATAGATTCTCTACTATAATGTAGTAACTATTACAATGGTTGACTTGGAAAACAATATTCTAGTCAATGTGGCTACATATACTTGGAGGAGGGAAGAAAATAATTGATTCATAGTGTTTCTACCTACACTCAGAGGGGGGAAGGGAAACAATCCTCCTCTAACTTTCAACGAGTATGATATACCCATACACTCACTAGTTATTTATAGTGCTAGTATATATAGTCTCTTACAACCTCTAGCTACTTATTTATACTACCTATGAATATAGTCTTCTCTCTGTTAAAAGTGTTTGCAACACCAAAAGAATCTTACACCTATTGAGACTTGTTGGATGCTATAGTGCTACTTTGTTCTTCCACAACCTTCTTCTTCTCCTTATTACTTACATAGCAGCATGCAAGTTACAAACCTATAATTTCTCTACAACAAACAAGTAATCTACACAGTCGTATTCTTTATCTTCTTCAATGAAAAACCATATGCACTGAAACCTTCTCTTCTTTACACTTTCTATTTTAGTGAAAAACCAACTGCACTGAACTCTTCTTCATCTCATTGATAGAATCACAAGTTCTATCTGTCATTATTAAATAAATGAAGTCCATCTCAACATAGCATCATCAAAGTTGACTAGAAGATAATAAGAACATCTAGCACAACACACATCTTGAGCACCAATCCCTACATGTGTGCCACCCTGTTTTCTCAACTCCCTACCTGTGCGCCTCCCTACTTGCGTGTCACAAAATACTTGATCACCAAAATTGTGCATAACTCACAACTTGAGCTCTACTTTGAGCTTTGAAACAACACACTTGTTGAACACAACTCCCTACTTTCACGCCTCTTACAACTTGCATGTCACTTCTACATGCACTCCACTCTTCTTGGGCACCACTCTGTTTGCACACCTCCCTACTTGTGCGCCTTATAAATAAATTCGACTTACACACCACTTCAGCTTGTGCGCCACTTTCTACTACTGGCATGATTGAGTTCAAATTTTATCTTAAGTGTTGAGCCTTCAAAAATAAAGAGGGTATCCATATATTTATAGTCATTTTTGTGGCTTGCATACCACATACACTTGCACGCCCTTTCTAATTGCATGTTGCTTCATCACTTGCATTTCGTTCTATCACTTTCATGCCACTCCATCACTTGCACACCACTCCATCACTCTCACGCCACTTTATCACTTGCATTCTACTACATCCCTTGCAAACCAATTTCTTTCCTTCTTCATATTTTGATTTTATGGTGTTAAAATATGACTTTCTTGGAATATACACTTGCACACCGCTTATACGTGTGTACTACTTTTTGACTTGCATGCCAATCTTTAACTTGCGCACCACTTTATTTACTTTGTCATATTTGGTGTTTTGATGTTTGAAATATTACTTGCATGCAATATATACTTGTGCGCCACTAATACTTGGGCGCCACATATACCTTGGGCGCCACATTATCTCCTTTTCCAAAAAACAATTCTTTACTCCCCCTATCATTCATAAGGCTTGCATCACAAGTTCCCCAAACTTATGATATTTGTCAAATACAAATCAGAAAAGAATAATCATATATTTGGTCATTCTCATAGTTCCAATCCCATGCACTAGTTCTTGTCTTCTCTTCATCTTCAACAATCATCATTTTTTCTTTCTATACTATTTGGAATATGAATTCCAAAGTACTTCTTCATCCTTACTTTAAATCCTCAATTCCTTTTTGGAGTGTTAATTCCAAAGAACTCTAATCATCTCTCTTCATCAAAAAGTGGAGGCTTGAGGCTTCTTCAAAAAACTTCATTGATGTAGACAATGTATCACATTTGATACATGTATTTTCAACTTTAGGAATAGTGCAACAATCATCTTATTTCAGGGAAATGTGTAATGGATGACCATCTTAAAATTCCAAGCCCTTCCACACTATCTATTCTTCTTCAATCATCATTATCTAATTCATGAAAATCATATGATTATTTTCTTGAAGTAATATCTTGCATGGTTCTCATGCAATCGTGAAGCATTGTATGGTCTTATTCAAATCATCATTCTTATTAAATCATCCTTAGATGGGTGATACTTCATCATTATTCATTTTTGTAAACAATGTTTCACCTTTTACACATGTTCTATAAACTTAGGACCAGTTGAACAATCGTCTAAATTTAATTCATGGAGAATTTCCCAAGCATGACATCCAATTCTATGATTTGATAACAATTCTCCAAGCATCCTCACTTCCACCGATCTCCACTGACTTTGTGTCCTTCTTCATCTCCGTCTTCATTTTGACAGCATTGACAACTGTTGACAACAAATAAAATATTCATAAACAAAGTGGTCCCAACAATCTCCCCTTTGTATTTTGTTTTCAATACCTAAAAGTATCCTCAAATGAATGTGTCAATGTCAAAATAATATCTTATATCTCCCCTTTACTTATTTATCTCCCCCTTTCTTTTCAAACATTCATTTCACTTTCTCTCCCCCTTATTGACAAGAAATAAAAAGTTCATGGTAGATAGGGAATCCGTTCTCACTTAAGTAGTGTGCTATTAATCATTTCACTTTAATTATACTTGAATAATTCTCAATGTAGAAAACAAGATGATTTTATTTAGACAAAAAAGTTATCCATTATCCACTGATCATAATACCTCATAAGATGAGATCTCATACACTTGTCTTCAAGGGTTTTATACATTCATTCCAGGCTGAAGATATTGAATGTGATAGGAAATAATCTACTTGAAATTCCTTCACTCACTTAAACAAATAGGTAAAATACATTCAAGTGCAATTGGAAGGATATGTGGCCTTGGGGAACTTTAATTCTTCTTATGTAAATTATTGAATTAGTTACTCCCACTTTGTAAAAATATATTTATTTTAAGTAACCAAGGATGAGGGATTATGAAACTACATAATAACTCTGAAATCTTTTCCATATGTCTCCCCCTCAAGGGAACACTCCACATCATCTTCATAAATGGTGATATTTCATCATATTAATATTTTAATATCAATTGATGAATCTTCCATGGATAAAAACTTCTTCAGCTTTACAATAAAGAGTTGACATCAATCACTAATTCTCAGGTTATCCCTCTAAGAGATTTCTTCACCTTCAATTCCCTGTATTATCAAAACAAATAAAATACACAAAATTTAAGGGAATAAGGTGGATCCTCCTTACTTATTAAATGTGAGTAGGAAGTATAGGATGATTTTCTCAACCAAGATGATCCATTTTTTCCAATCCTAACACTTTCACATATGATCTTTAATTATGACTGTGGTTGTGTGGATCTCAATACTTCTTCCATTTTTTTTGTGGGAATCTTCTTTATTCAAGATATTTCCAAGAATTAGAATATCTTGGTACAATTTTCATCATTTTGATAAATTATTATTGGGATAGAATAAGTTCAATTTAATTTTTAACAATGTGACCAGCCTTGTTGCACCTCACACATAGAAAATCCTGAACATGAGAGTTTCCTTTTGTTTTCAACCTCTTATTCACCTTTTCTTCATCGTGTGGAATCTTCTTATGTAACATATTGGTTCCAGAAGCCATCAAGAGGCGCCCCGTACCCGGTTGGGAACATGGACTCAAGCGTATATCCCCAAACGCGAGAGGCTACCAACTAGTAGCGTGTTCCTTGGGTGTGATAGTGGGGAAACTTTTCCCTCATTGGCAGAGTAACACAATAGAAGAGAAACAAACATACAATAGCAGAAGCAGTAAATATCCAACAATAGTAAATAGTAGAAGACTCAGATAATAAACAACTGGAGAAATTCATAATAAACAATGCATGATATATTTTTCTTGGAAAGAAGCCAATCAAGTCACAATGATGTAATACAAACAGTACCAAACCAAAGTACAAAATAAAAGATAAACAGTTCCTCGGTATTTCAAGCATATTCTTGGTCCCATGCCCCCATCTCCATAGCAAGTAAAGTACTTAAAGTAGAAGGGCATTTTCCCTTATCTATACCTGCATCAATATAATCTGTTTGGGCCCAAAAGAATGACCCAAACAGGGTGTGAGACTAAATCCTAGTAGGCAACCACCCGAATATCTCTACCTAATAGTCAGTGAATATATGGCATGTAAAAGTACAGAAAGCAGTAAACAGGAAAGTTATCAGTAGTAAACAATCCACAGTTCAATATCAAACAGTAGGGAAAAACAACTAAATCTCAAACAGGCAACGCTTTAGGAAGTACTCGCAGCCATCCCCTCTGGTCCTATCTAAGAACTACAGACAACCCTTTGGGAAGTACACATAGCCCAACCCCTCTAGTTCTGTCATAGAAATTAATAATACTCTCGGAGGAAGCGCTCATAGTTTATCCCCTCATAGTCAAAGGTAAAGCATGACTCTCTAAGGAAGCTCACACAGTTCGTTGCCCATATAGTCTAGGTAAAGCAAGACTCTCTGAGGAAGTTCACACAGTCAATTCCCCGCATACTCTAAGGTAGTCAAGGACTCTATGAGGAAGCTCACATGTCAATTCCCCTTATATCCTCAAGGTCTAGGACTCTCTGAGGTAGCTCACTCGGTCAATTCCCCTTATAGCCAAGTTCATTCAATTCAAACAAAGACTCTCTGAGGAAACTCAGGCAGTCAATCCCCTTATAGTCTAAATTAATCAAGGACTCTCTGAGGAAGCACACTCAGTCAATTCCCCTTATAGACATAGGCAGTTCTAGGCTCTCTAAGGATGCTAACTCGGTCAATCACCCCTTATAGCCTACTACACTAGGTTCTCACAGCCCTATATAGATCAACAAGCATAGAAGTTTAGTATAGCCAAAGTAAACCTATATAACTACTTGGAAAAATAGTCTACATCATAACAAGAATGTTAGAATACAACTCTCCACCCAACAGCAACAGGCATGGAAAACAGGCAAGGCAGCCAAAGGAAAAACTGGATCAAACGGTCGTAAATAGAACAAAGCAAGGGAAAAACACATCCAAAGCCTAAAAATCAACCCAATTCATATCCAAATTAACTTTACATAGGCATACAAGCATGGAAGAAAAACAAAAGGGGTAAAATGGTAAACACGCAATACCCCGTTCAAGGGTATTGGTGGAATTTTACATAATACTCAAATACTTCGAATGAAAAGGCACAAACCACCGACCTCGGGGTTAGGAGATCAATATAATTGAACAATGAGGCTTGAATCGTATTAGAATGTCGTATATCTAAGAAAATGCACAAAACAATCAACCCATGATAACTCACGAAAGAGGAGGAATTAGAAAACGATGCTCTAGGAGAAGAGAGAACACAACGATGCGATTTCAACGCAACCAACATAGTTTCATTTAGAGGACGAACAGAGGCTCGGGAGTTCATCAAAGATATACGGCCATACGAGTTCTTTTGGAAGAACGAGACCTAAAAGAAGATGGTTCTATCTGTTGGACGTGACCCCAGTGCGTTTAATGAAAAAAAAACAAAATACACGGCGTGTACTTTTGGAGTACACGATGTGTACTTATTGTTTCCGTACTCTACTTTAGGTGGCCTCCACGTAACCCCACATGACCATGTGTGCGGCCATGATAGGCCCAGCACACGGCCTCCTATGGAAATGAAGTACACGATGTGTACTCATAAAGTACATGGTGTGTACTCATAAAGTACACGGCGTGTACTTGAAAAATTTCCAGAAGCTCCTATTTTCTCAAAAAATCTATAAAAAAGAAAACTTACCTGAAAAGAAGGTTCAGGTTCTTAAAAACTTCCCCCCTTAAAGAAATTCATCCCAAAATTTCTATAGCATGACATAGAAGAAGAAACCCCGAACAACTCCGTCCACTGTGATCGTACATCGACATCCCTCTCCCAAGTCTCGTCCTGCACCCGCTCATGCTGCTATATCACTCGTACTAGAAGAACAGACCAACCACAGAGAACCTCTGTACTTCGATCAACAATCTAGATAGGATTCTCCTCAAACAATGCATCCACCTCTAGCTCAACCTCCTTGGGTTGAAAAACATGATACATGTATGAAAAGTAACATCGGATCTGAGAGACGTGAAAAACATAGTGCATAGCTCGGTACCTCTGAGGTAACTACAACCGATAGGTAGCCGGCCCAACTCTCACCAACACCTGAAATGGCATGAAGTACCTCAGAAAAAGCTTACCCTATCTCCTAATACTCTTGTGTCCTAACCTTGGTGTGATATGTAGGAAAACCTGATCCCCAACCTCGAACTCCAATGGTCATCTCTATTGATCAACATAAGACTTCTGCTATGACTGTGCAGTAGCCATCTTCTTCTGAATCAAATCTATCTGCTCTGTGGTATCATGAACAAGACGACGTCCCAACAAAGCTTCCTCTCCTACCTCCATCTAACATAAGGGTGATCGGAATGGACTACCGTACAAAGCCTCATATGTTTCCATCTGGATAGTTTCTTGAAAACTATTATTGCATGAAAACTCTACAAAAGGTATATGCTTCTCCCAAGAACCTCCAAAATTAAGAATGCATGCTCAGAGCATGTCCACAAGCACATGTATCGTACGATCGGAATGGCCATCTGTTTGGGGGGTAAGTTGTACTCAAAAGTACCTGTGTACGCAAAGCCTTACGAAGCCCCTGCCATACCCAAGAAGTAAAATGGGAATCCCTATCTGAAACAATGGAGTGTGGAACTATATGAAAATGTACAATCTCTCATATGTACAACCACCCCATCTCATCAACATTGAAGGTCTCTTTGATCAGCAAGAAGTGAAAAAAACTTCATGGGTCTGTTAATGACAACCCAAACTGCGTCATTCCCTCATAGAATCTACTTTAAACCGGTCACAAAGTCCATCACGACGTCGTTCCACTTCCTCTCAAAAATGGGCAATTGTTGTAAAATCCATGATAGTCACTGATACTCTTCCTTCGCCTGCTGAAAAGTGGAAGACCTCATGACAAACCCAGCAAAATCCCTCTTCATACCAGGCCACCAATACTGATAGTGTAGATCATGATACATCTTGGTGACTCCAGGATGAACTTACCAAACTGAGGAATGAAATTCCCACATCATCTCCTTGTGTATATCCGTTGGAACCCATACGCGTTCCTGGAAATTCAAGATTTCATCCTCGCCTATGGTCCACCCATGAATAAGGTCCTCTCCAGACACTCTTTCCCTTAGGACTAGGCCTTTAGAATCTGGTAGCTTCCTCATTCGTACTCGATCAAGAAGAGTGAAGTTAATTGCTAAAGAAGAAATAAATGTATTCCTCTGACTGTCTTACACCTCCAAATGCATCTTAAATAATAGAGCCATAAGCTTCTAGTCACTACTGGCCTCCTGAACTGCCTGTATCTGAGTCCTTCTGCTCAACGCATCAGCCACTGGGTTACCTTTCCCAGGCGTATAGGAAAACTCAAAATCAAAGGATTGTAGGTACTCGACCCACCTGCGCTTTCTCAAACTCAGATCATGCTGATTGAAGATGTACTTGAGACTCTTGTGGTCAGTCAAAACCACAAAGTGATCTCCCAGAAGATAGTGTCTCTAATAGTGTAAAACATGAACAATAGTTACCAACTCCAGATTTTGCATCAGGTAATTCCTCTCATGTGGCCTCAACTGCCATGACCCATATGCAACGTCTCCATCATCCTGCATAAGCACAGCTCCCAGCCTGATACCTGACGCATCACAGTAAATAGTATATCTCTTTCCCGACTCTGGAAAGACTAGTATTAGTGCTAATTTCAACCTCCCTTTTATCTCCTGAAAGGATGAATCACAAGAATCTAACCATAAGAACATCGCACCCTTCTTGGTCAGACCTCAAAAAAGTTCTTTGGATGCTCCCAGGAAACTGCAGCTCTCACATTCTCTAGGTCTAATGGTACTCCTGTCTCTAAAATAATGTGACCCAAGAAGTGAATCTGGTCCATCCAAAAGTGGAATTTTGTGAGCTTAGCATATAATAGATTCTCTCTCAGTGTACTCAAAACTATCTCTAAATGTGTGGCATGGTCATGTCGAGTGTGAGAGTACACCAAGATATCATCCACGAAGACATCCACGAAGGAATCCAAGTAAGTTTGGAACACTCGGTTCAACAGTTCCATGAAAACTGTAGGCGCATTCGTGACACCGAACGACATAACCATATACTCGTATAGAACATACCTGCTCTAGAAGGTGGTAATAGGTATATCAGATGGTCTAACGTGCAACTGATGGTAACCAGATCTCAATTCAATCTTCGATAACACTCGGGCTCCTAGAATCTGATCAAAGAGATCACCAATCCTAGGCAAGGGATATCGGTTCTTGACCGTCAACTATTTTAGCTTCGGATAATCCACAAAAAGCCTAAGGGTACCATCTTCCTTCTTTGCAAATAGGTTAGGTGAACCCCAAGGAGAAGTACTAGGTCGGATGAAACCCTTTTCCTACAACTCTTCCAACTACTTCTTGAGTTTCTGCAACTCATATGTAGTCATCCTATAAGGAGGAATAGACACTGGTGCCTCTCCTGGCATTAGCTCAATTGAGAAGTCTACCTCGCGCTCCGGAGGAAAACCTAAAAAGTCCTCTGGAAAGACATATCTGAAACGATCCACGATTGGAGTAAAGTCTAACTGTGAAGTCCCCTGGTCATCCAAATAAAGACTAGCAATCTAGGCTGTAACTCCTCCTAGCCCATGATGCTCGGGTCCTGCTCTACTCGCCTGGACATCCCACTCGCCTCTATGAAGAAAAGATCCACCCTCTAGTGGTATAAAGCTCACCCTGCGGTGATAACAGTCGATGACTACCTGGAAGGGAACCAACCAGTCCATCCCAAGAATTAAATCATACCCTATAATATTTAGGACATAGAGGTCCCATAGAAAGTGACACCCAACAACTACTAGAGGGAACTCCTTACACTGATGTACACTCGCCATCCTAGTCCCCAACAGAGTGTCTAGTGTCAAAATATCAGGAGAGGAAAATATGCAGAAACCAAGGCTCTCCACGATAGAAATAGATATAAAGCAATGGGAACCCCTATGTCGAAAAGAGCAGAAGATAAAATTGAGTCTACTAATATCATACCTCAAACTGTAGAGGGTCCAGGATCCTGCTCTTGTTAGGTCTACTCCACTGCAAAAGTCTGACCTGTACCGTGACCCTATGACCCTGCCTAACCACTCTGAGCTAATCCACCCTGTTGTCACTGAAGAATGGGCGACTGGCTACCCCATCCATAACCACCACCTCAGCCTGGATGGTTATAAGAACTCCAGTTCTCTGACTGATGAGAAACTGGTTGTGATGCTCCCGAACGCGGGGTCATAGAAGAACCACTGTCTCCAGCTGTTGGAGAGAAAGAATGGCAGAAATGCTGGAGATGGCCCATCTTGCCGCAAGATCGGCATTCCATCGGGTCTCTTGGGAAATGTGGCCTCATATGCTCACTCCTTACACACTGGTAGCACACCACATGGTTACCAAAAGGTGAATCCCACATACTTTGATCTCCCCGTGATGTCTCCCTGCAACTCTTCCTGGTATCAGGTGGGGGAATACTAACTCTGGATGCCGAACCGCCCTAGCTCACAGCTCCAGAATCCCTCAGATTGCACTTAGTAATCAGTTCCTAGTTGACATTAGAGGATATTGAATTCAACCTAAATATGTTCAGCTGGGAACGGATCTCCTGCCTGAGACTGTCCTCAAACTTCCCAGCTAGGAAGAACTCATCACCTATTGGAATAGGCGTAAAACGCTGCAGCTCCGTGAATCAAGAAGAATACTCCATCACAGAAAGAGTACCCTGCTCCAGGCACATGAACTCCTAGGCTCGATCGGCCCTCAAGGTCTCCATGTAGAAGTAATCATAAAATATATGCTGGAAGTCCTCCCAAGCCATATTCTGGTGCCATCTCCCCTGAGAGATGAAATCCCACCACCTCTTAGCATAATATTGGAGCATATAGGTTGTGAGATTCACCCTCCTCTCTGGTGGTACCTCGAGATGCTCGAAGATCATCAGCATGGCTTCAAGCTGTGACTCTACAACATGTGGTCCTCCCTCCCCTGAGAAGGTGGGGGGATGCTCTTGCTGGAAAACCCACTTAAATATGCCATCGATGGGGAAAGAGGTGGTGATCCCTGAAATGTTTTCATCATCATCATAAAGCCTTCCCTGAACTATGCATCGGCACCAATAACATGTAAAACTGCCGGTGCTAAGACTGGTACAACATGAGGATCTATGGGAAGTCCTTGATCCGAAATGTCTGGTGTCTGATCACCGTGTAGAAATTGGTGTACAACCGGAGGATGTCTCGGTGGAATGACTCTACAAGGTCAAGCACACACCTTAGATCATGGTATCAAGGACTGAAAACATGGATTGTAAGAAGGAAGCAAGAGGAAGAAAGCACTCAATTTTTACAAAGCATGACTAAATGGCGTGTACATTTCCAACATGGCATGTTACCTAAAGTCATTAACATGGGGCGTGTACTCTTTCCCTAACTGGTCATGTAACACCCCAAACACACGACGTGTTCTCCAAACACACAGTGTGTACTTGAGTCCTCTTCCCCTGCCTGGGTCCTTCTACATGGTTAAGCCACACGGCTCTCCCATTAAAATACTACATGGCATGTTCAAGGTAGACACTACGTGTACTGGACAAGCTTCACCGTCCCGTGTTGTTAGTGACACGGCCTGTGTACCCAGGTTACACTACATTGTGTGTTTCAAAAAAACACAACATGTACTAAGAAAGGATGACACTGACCCATGTTGTTTGTAACACTGTAGGGTACTGAGGTCAGACTACATGGAATGTATAATCCTAACACGACGTATATGTGAAAATATAACACTGACTCATGTTGTGCGTGACACGGACGGGTACCTAGGTCATCATATATGACATGTATAATCCTAACACGGTGTGTATCTGAAAAGATAACACTGACCCGTGTTGTGCGTGACACGGCTTGGTACCTAGGTCAAGTTACACAGTGTGCTAAACTGGTACATGACGTGTTCCCACAAAACTTTCCCCATCTCGTGTCTCTTCCCACATGGCCTAAGACACAGTTAGAGACTACACGACATGTACATAAGTACACGGCATGTACTTAAGAAAAATTGTTTCTTCCCGAATAGAAGAACACATGGCATGTAGTCAAAACTACAAGGCATGTATTCTGGGTTTTTCTGGACAGTAAGCCTCCGAAACTACTCTGGAGCCCAAAAAACACTGAAACGAACATTGAAGGTTCCAAATTCTGATCCTTGAGGGCCCATACTCCCCCCGAATCAAATTTTGGCATCTTATACATGTTATAAACAAGGAAACAAAGTGATGATCCAACAAATTCTAGTCCATGTGGTCTAATTACACCTCAAGAACCAAAGTTTGGCACTCATACAAACAAATCACTATAAAAAAATTCCCTATAAAACAACATGCATCTTTATCAAATCATCTATCACAACAACATGAATATTCTACACAACATCTATCACAACAACATGAAATCACTAATTCATCCTAGATGGCATGGCAAGAATGCATGACATGTGATTTCTAGCAAGTGGCTATATGATGCATGAGATGGAATACCCTAATCTCATCGGGTTGCGATAGAAATAGAACCTCAATATCAACAATGGAAACATCAAAAATCATGTGAATCACTCAAGGTAAAATCTAACCAACTGCAATAATTGAAAAACTAGAAAAATTGAAATTAATGAGGTAGATTGGATTTTCCCTGTACATGGGTTAGCTAATCTCGGGCACAACTCATTACTAAGTACCTATTCTTTCCTATCCCTGGCCATAGGCTCTAAAGAGTAAGTCAGGAGAAAGGAATTCCTCTGATACAACTTTATAACGTCCTGGTTCTAGAATCCACCTAGAGGCGCCCCACACCCGGTTGGTCACATGGCCTCAAGAGCATTTCCCCAAACGCCAGAGGCTGCCGACTAGCAGCGAGGGCCTTGGGTGTGATAGTGGGGAAACTATCCCTCATTGGAAGAGTAACATAGCGAAAGAGAAACAAACATATAATAGCGGAAGCAGTAAATATCCAACAGTAGAAAACAGCGGAAGACTGAGATAATAAACAACTAGAGCAATGCATAATAAATGATGCATGATACGTATGTCTTGGAAAGAAGCCAAAAAATTCACAATGCTAGAATAAAAAAAGTACCAAACCAAATTACAAAATAAAAGATAAATAACTCATCAGCATTGCAAGCATATGCTTGATCCCATGCTCTCCAGCTCCACTACAAGTCAAGTACCTAAAGTAGAAGGGAACTTTCCCTTGTCTATACCTGCAACAATATAATCTATTTAGGCCCAAAAGCCTGACCCAAACAGGGTGTGAGACTAAATACCAGTATTCAACCACCCAAAGTTCTGTTCCTAACAGTCAGTGAATATATGGAAGGTAAAAGTACAGAAAGTAGTAAATAGGAAATTACTCAGTAAGAAACAATCCACAGTTCAATAGCAAGCAGTAGTGAAACAACAGCTAAATCCCAAAAAGGTAACCCTCTACTAATTACTCACAACCATCCCCTATAGTCCTATAAAATAATTACATAAAACCCTCTAGGTAGTACACATAGCCCAAACCCTCTGGTTCTGTCATAGGAATTAATAAGACTCTTGGAGTAAGTGCTCATAGTCTATCCCTCCATAGTCAAAGGTAAAGAAAGAATCTCTGAGGAAGCTCACACAGTCAGTTCCCCATATAGTCTAGGTAAAGCAAGACACTTTGAGTAAGCTCACACAGCCTATTCCCCACATAGTCTAATATAGTCAAGGACTCTATGAGGAAGCTCACATGTAAATTCCCCTTATAGCCCCGAGGTCTAGGACTCTCTGAAGAAGCCCACTCGGTCAATTCCCCTTATATCCCAGGTAGTTCAATTAAAACAAAGACTCTCTGAGGAAGTGTTGAGTCAATAAGGTTTTCCTTATGACTTTTCCATTTCTTATGGTTTTGAAAATCACAAACACCTTATACTTAAGCAATTATTATTATTACTCAAATAAGGAAAATTTACTTCCTTAAGGAAATTTACCTTAACATAGATTTTTCTTATACATAGATTTTTGTTTCCCTTAAAATCAAAAATCATAATTGCAACCAAATTCTCAGAGTCTTATAATAAAAAATTGGAGCATTCTGTTTTTAGGATCCGAATCTTGGTTGTGATCTGTGATATAGTTTTAATCCGAATTCTGGACTCCAAACTCCGTAGTAGATCTGACTCCGTACTCTTAAGAAGTTCGACTCCGAACTCTTAAGAAGTTCGACTCCAAACTCTTAAGAAGTTAGACTCCGAACTCTTAAGAAGTTCGACTCCGAATTCTTAAGAAGTTTGACTCATAACTTTTAAGCAGTTCAACTCCGAACTCTACAGATTTAGAATCTGATTTCTGATGAAACCAGACTCTGATTTCTTATATAATAGAATCCGAATATTTCTTAAACATAGACTCTGAACTTCACTTTGATTAGACTCCGAACCTTTGACTTGCTTACACTCCGAATTATTAATTAGCCTTTACTTACGTATGCTTCATTCTAAAACGATGTTGTACATTCAGTTATACAAAGTTTGTTATAAAACGATGTCATCTATTTTGTTATAAAATAACCGTTGTCTAAGTGACATGTGTACAGGTCCCTCTGAACTTTAAGGAAAATATGACCATTAGAGAAGAAGCTGACCTTACCTATAAATAGGAGCTCATTTGAAAGAGCTCAGGGGATGAAAGGCTGACTGATATTCGACTCATGTGATTACATGCTTGAAGTGATTTCTATAGAGAGAGGCTCTTATTAACTCTCAAAGCTTCGTGCGACTCCGAATGTTGGTGATTACATTCGAGGACTTCTGGGAATAGGAAGACAGAGGTGTCGACTACCTTGAAGTTCAAGGGCTTCCTTGCTGAGGAAGACAGAGGTTGCCAACTACCTTGAAGTTGAGGGCTTGCAGGGATAGCAAGACAGAGACTCCGATCTTCGTATCGAGGGCTTACCCTGGTGTGGGTAAGACAGACTTGCTTGAAAGTATAAATCAAGGTACCTTTATCCAAGGTTGTTGGATACCCTTCTCTTTGGGTTAAAAGACTTATATCTTGTTACTTGTAGTTTAACTACTTGTTTTATTTCCGCTGCATTTTGTATTATAAGGAAAGTATAACTTTCTTATACTTCCTTACTTGTACTCTGATTCATTTATATTCTATACGCTTTAAGGTAGAATCTCACGTTGTAATCTTTCTTTAAGTTTCATTTTCCGGAACCATATTTATGGAACCCACTTTCGGAATCTCATTCCAAGTTTGCATTCGGTGTTAGAGGTGTTGTGAATTTTCTTAGTTTAACTTTGTTAATCTTAGCCCTTTCATTTGCTTAAGGAAAACATAGTTAATCGTAAATAACTTTAAAGGTTCCAAAGGAATTTTTAAAGTATACAATTCACCCCCCCTCTTGTATATTGAGCATCTACATCATTATTTCGATCTTACAATTGGTATCAGAGGTGGTTTTTGAAATACTTATACTTACGAATAAGTTTTTCTTGCTCACTTTTTCATTCCGAACTTTGACATTCCGAATTTTTCCATTCTGAACTTTCTCAATCCGAACTTTGTAACTTTTGTTACTAACAAGTTTGTGTGCCAAAGGTTGTTCAAGTATGGCAGGAATTAATGTTTGTTTGATTGATAATCTAAATCCAAAAAGACCACCTATATTTCATGGTAATGACAATGAGTACTGGAGAGATCGAATGAAGACTTTTGTTATCAACACTGGAGTGGACGACTTTGTTATTCTTACTGGTGATTATAAAATCCCTGACAAGGAAGTTATAACTTTCACTAACCAGGAAAAGCAAGAATATCAACTTAATTATAAGGTACGCAATACTCTACTTTGTTCAATGACCAGGAATATATATATCCAAATTTCTTCTTGTGAAGCATCTAACTGTATCTGGAAGAAGTTAGAGGTTACACACTTTGGATCTTCTAAGGTGATTGAGACTAGAAGAGCTATGCTTAGAGCTGAATATCATGGCTTAAATTTTCCTTATGGAGAACCAATATGTAAAGTTCAACAGAGATTCATGACTATAGTCAACAGCCTACAGTCTATGGGAGAAAAAGGTATAGATGATGAAGCTCTTGTAGACAAGATAATTGATATTATGCCCAATGAGTGGGAATCCAAGAGAACAGCTAAAGATGAGAACAGGAAGGTCACTCAAATTACTCTTGATGAGCTTTTTGGAACTCTTCTACAACATGAAACTAGAATGAAGAGAGATGCTGACAACATCAAGAAGAAGAATGGAAATGGTACTGTTTCTTTTACTACAACTTCAAATCAGATGAAAGCTAAGACTCCTGAGAGAGTAACTAGATCCATGTCTAAGAAAGTTATTTTCCAATCCGAATCTAGTAAGAGTGAAGTCTCAGAAAATGAATTAGCCAATCTTGCTCGAAGGATGAACAAGATAGTTGGACAGAGAAATTTCCAATCCAAGTATAAGAAAAAGGAAAGGAAAGATAAGAAAGATGGAGAAGTTACTTGTTATGAGTGCAAAAGAGCTGGACATATTAGACCAGATTGCCCTATGATCAAAAAGAAATAAAGAAAAGAAATGCATTCAGACAGGAAAAGAAAAAGGTTTTATAAAGCTAAAGCTAAGAAAGTTCTGAAAGCTAATGACACATGGAGTGCCAGTGGTGGTGACTCTTTAGATGAATCTTCTGATTATGAATCTTTAGGACAGAAGAATCTTGGTCTTATAGCCAGATTACCTATTGATAATCATTGTTTCATGGCTAAGGTACGAAATGCTGAATCATTGACCAATGTTTCTTTAAATTCTAATAATAGTAATTATTATAACTCTTCTGATGAAGAATCATCTTCTGATGAGGAAAATACTTTACCTACTTATGAAGAAGTCTCTAGTTTTGCTGAAATTCTTGAAATTGAGAATTCCAAACTCAATAAGAAACTTGATAAGGCAAACTCTAGGAATTCTATTCTTACAAAAGAGATATCAGATCTTTCTAAAGATCTTGATAAGAAAAATACTGATTTTGAAAATATTTCAAAAATTCTTAAGGAAATAAGCTCTGAAAAGAAAAAAATTTCTAAAGAATTAGAAAAAGTAATTTCTAATAAAAATGTTTTAGAGCCTAGCTCTAGTTCTAAAACTAATGATTTTGAGGATAAAAACTTGGTTGTAAAACTCAAGTCCGAAATTTTTTCCTTAAAGAAGTGTTTATCAAACTTTACCCATGGTAAGGAAAATTTTGATAAAATGTATTCTAAAATACGACCTTTAAGAAATAAATCTGGATTTGGTTATACCCATGCAAAAACAATTTTCAGTAACAATTATTTTGTTCCTCAAAGTGACCCATTTTGTACCAAGTGTCAATGTGGTGGTCACTGGGCAAAGAATTGTTCCTTAAACAAAACCCAATCTTTAGGATTTCACAAAGCTTACTTCTCTAAGAAGATGTGGGTTCCGAAAATTTTATTATCTGGAAATCTCGGATCCAAACAAGTTTGGATTCCGAAAGTCTAATTTTCTTTTTGATTTCAGGAAAATAAATAGAGTACCAAAAAAAATACATGGTACATGGATAGTGGATGTTCCCGGCACATGACTGGTAACAAAAGCTATTTTGAAAAGATTATCAAAACGAAAGGAGGAAAGGTAACTTTCGGAGATAATGCTAAAGGAGAGATTGTTGGTAGTGGTAATATTGTTCTTCTTGGTAAAACCTTGATTTCAAATGTTGTTTTTGTAAAGGGTCTTAAGAACAAACTCATTAGCATAAGCCAGTTATGTGATGAAGGTTACCTTGTAAATTTTAGGAATAATAAGTGCTTAGTTCACAATTCCAAGGAAGAATTTTTTCTCTCATCCAATAGGCAAGATAATGTTTACACCTTAAATTTAGAAGACCTCAGAATCCAAGATTTACCTTGCCTTAGTGCAATGGAAGATCATTCCTAGTTATGGCATAGAAGACTAGGTCATTTTAACCTTAGGAACTTATGTAAACTCTCTAAGAAGAAACTAGTTAAGGATGTACCGGAGCTTAGATTTGATTATTCTAAAGTTTGTGATCCTTTTCAATATGGCAAGAAACATAAATCTAGTTTTAAATCAATCGGTGAAGTCTCAACAACCGATGCATTACAGTTAGTGCACATGGATCTTTTTGGTCCAACACAAACTGGAAGTATTGGAGGAAAATACTATGTGTTTGTTATAGTTGATGATTACACTAGGTTTACTTGGGTCTATTTTCTAGCAAAGAAATCTGAAGCTTTTTCCTATTTCAAAAGTTTTAGAGCTCAAGTTAAAAATGAGAAAAAACTTCCATTGAAAACTATTCATAGTGATCATGGAGGAGAATTTCAAAATTCCGATTTTGAAACTTTTTGTAGTAAGAAAGGTATTACTCACAATTTTTCAGCACCTAGAACTCCTCAACAGAATGGTGTAGTTGAAAGAAGAAATAGAATTCTTCAAGAGATAACTAGAACCATGTTGAGTGAATATTCTATTGCTTGACATTTCTGGGCTGAAGCTGTAAGTACTGCTTGTTATACTATAAATCGAGTTTTGATTATACCTTTTCTTAATAAAACTCCTTATGAGTTATGGAATGGTAGAAAACCAAGACTTTCCTACTTCCAGGTTTTTGGTTGAAAAGTATTCATTTTGAATACTAAAGATAACTTACATAAATTTTCACCAAAATCTGATGAAGGGATTTTCTTAGGTTATTCCACAATCTCTAATGATTATAGAGTTTTTAATAAAAATTCTTGCACTGTTGAAGAAACAGTACATGTAAAATTTCATGAGTCAGATCCTTTTGTTTTTAAACCATCTCTTCCTACATCCTTGGATGTGTTTTCAAAAACTGATCGTCAACCTTTGATAGAAGAACCTTCTGATAAGGATAATGTTCTAGAAGATACTTCAGAAACATTTACCCTAGAAGACTTTCTACCCTATGTTGATTAACAGGTTTTACAAAACCCAAATCAGGTGTTTTTTAAGAATCATCCCAGTGATAGTATCATTGGTGATGTAAATCAACCTGTAAGGACTAGAAGTTCCTTAATAAATTAAGTAGAACATCTAGCATTTCTTTCCCAATTAGAACCAAAAAGCACTGATGAAGCTTTAGGTGATGATGATTGGATCAATGCCATGCAAGATGAACTAAATGAATTTGAAAGGAATAAAGTCTGGACCTTGGTTGAAAGACCTAAGGAAACTTCTGTTATTGGATTAAAATGGATTTTCAGGAATAAATGTGATGAAAATGGAATCATAGTAAGAAATAAAGATAGACTTGTTACTAAAGGCTATAATCAGCAAGAAGGAATAGACTATGAAGAAACCTATGCTCCAGTAGCTAGACTTGAATCTATCCGTATTCTACTTGCCTTTGCAGCATTCTTTAATTTCAAACTTTTCCAAATGGATGTGAAATGTGCGTTTCTTAACGGTTATGTTCAAGAGGAAGTCTTTGTTGAACAACCTCCTGGCTTTGAAGATACAAAACATCCGGATCATGTTTTTAGACTTACCAAAGCTTTGTATGGCCTTAAACAAGCCCCACGAGCATGGTTTGATAAACTCACTGGATTTTTACTTCAAAATAACTATGTTAAGGGAAATGCAGATCCAACCCTTTTTATAAAGAAAGATAAGAAAAATGTTTTGATTGTACAAATTTATGTTGATGACATCATATTTGGTTCAACTCAGCAATCTTTGACTGACTCTTTTGCAAATATAATGAAATCTGAGTTTGAAATGAGTATGATGGGTGAGTTAATGTTTTTCCTTGGTTTTCAAATTTCTCAAAAACCAGAAGGAACCTACATATCTCAACATAAGTATATTAAAGATCTTCTTAAAAAGTATGGTTATGACAATACTAAGAGTATAAGTACTCCCATTGGTACCTCAAATTCTCTAGATCTTGATGAAGTTGGGAAACCAGTAGATCAAACATCTTTTAGAGGTATGATAGGAAGTTTACTTTACCTAACAGCTAGTCGACCAGACTTAATGTTTTCAGTATGCTTATGTGTAAGATATCAATCCAATCCTAAGGAATCTCACTTAAAGGCAGTAAAAAGAATTTTTTGCTACCTTAAGAGAACCATGGATATAGGATTATTTTATACTTCTGGAAAGAATTTTGTTCTAAAAAGATTTTCTGATGCTGAATTTGGAGGATGTAGAATGGATAGAAAAAGTACATCCGGAACTTGTCATTTCTTAGGAGATTCACTAGTTTCTTGGTCCTGCAAGAAGCAACATTCTGTAGCACTCTCCACAGCTAAAGATGAATATGTAGCAGCTGGAAGTTGTTGTGCTCAAGTATTGTGGATGCAACACACAATCACAGACTATGGATTGAGTTTTACTAAAACTCAAATTTTGTGTGATAACACAAGTGCCATTGCTTTACGTAAGAATCCTGCACATCACTCCCGTGCAAAACACATAGATATTAGGAACCACTTTCTTAGGGATCACACACTCAAAGGAGATATCATTCTTCAATTTATTGGAACACACGATCAACTTGCTGATATTTTCACAAAATCCTTGTCTTCTGATAGATTTGAATACATTAAACAGAAGTTAGGGATGATAACCATAAGGTAATATTTCTTAATTAACCTTCTGTTGAAAAAGTCTCCTTACAGTAATAAACTCCTTTTCATAGGGGGAGTACATTTGTTTGTTAGAATAACAATTTTTTTTGGATTGTTTTCAAAATTTTCAGAACTATGATTTCCGGAATGGAAATTTCCGGAATTGAAATTTTCCGGATTGATTTTTTTTTCTTCAAAAACTTCCAGAATGGAATTCTCGTAATAAAAATTATCAGAATGAAGATTTTCAGACTGGGCTTTTCGTAACGTTTTTTTATTAGAATTTTCATAATAAGTTTTTTTTGAATATTACCAATTTCAAATAATATTTCCTATCAATCCGTAAGTTATGATTTCCCTATCTAGTTTTATAATCAAATTTTTCTTACTGGTATCTTCATTGATTAGTTCAGATTTTAGTTATTCACAATTTTTTTTTTAAAAAAAACCTCAAAAGATCGGAGTCATTTTTTTCCCTCGGGGTTATTCTCAATCGTCAGATCAGATCAAAGTATTTTCAACCATTGGATGATCATTGGAAGACCAACGGTCATTCTCTTTGCCTATAAAAAGGGGGTCCCGAGACTCGTCCCACATAAGTTTTCAAGATTTTGCGTCTCGAAGCCCTACTGCTCCTCTTAAGGTCGGTTCCGAACCTTGTGAAGCTGATCTGAATCCTACAGTTTACTTCACTCCGAATGTCTATTGAAGCAACTTCACAAGATATGTCAACTACGAAACCGATTTCAAAGTGGTTAGTTTAGAGATAAAGGTTAGTTCATCCGGATTTTTATAAGCTTGATTCTATCATTTCAAAAAATATTACACTAAATGGATGGGAAGATGTCTATGTAGCCAAGTCAGAAAAATAGGATCCGGTTTACACTGATCTATTGATAGAATTTTATGAGTATGTTTCCTTCCTAGTAGAAGATGAAAGAGAAAAATTTTCTTTTAAGTCTTATGGAAAGACTTATAAACTCTCTTACACTAAGGCGGCAAGCCTGGTGGGTATAGCTTATGAAGGAGAAGCTGAATTTTGCTCTCACAAACTTCCGGATGTGCAAGGAAGTTTCGTTAAGGAAAAAGCACTGCAGTGTCTTGGGCTCAAGGATGATTCAACTACAAAGATTGCTCGGCTCGCTCCGAATAACAGAATACTGCAACTATAGGTGCAAGGTTTTCTGGTTCTGAGAAGAGGAGATAATGGCAATCTGAAGAAGAGTGATATCTATGTCTTAGATTTTTTGGTAAATCTAAGAAAGATAAATCTGATAAGGCATGTCTTGGTTACGATCAAGAATATCAAAGAAGGAAATCTGAGAGCTCAAATTATTATCTATCCAGCCTTATTATCAAAGTTTATTTTTCGGTGCTTAGAATCTTTCAAAGTTTCCTGCAAATCAAATATCCAGAATTGCAAGCTCATGCTTGTCAGTGATGATATTCTTAAGAGAATGAAGATGGGATTTTCTAGTGAATCCGGAAAATTTTACCCCTATCTGTGGAAGTATTTGAAGTAGCTGAAAAAGAAACACAATCTCCAGAACTTTTAAAAAAGCAAAGGAAGAAGAGAAAGTCTAAGGAAGTAGTTTTTGATGAAGATGTTCCTCAGCCGAAGGAAATTGAATCTGCACCACCCAAACCGAAGAAGCAGAAAATATATACAGATGAAGTAGCAGCAAAATGGAGGAAAGATAAGGAAATGAGGAAGGAAGGGGATCCTCAATTCGGACTCGACCCTGCTGAGGCTAAGGCTTTAAAAGAAAAGGATGCTGAGGAGCTGGAAAGACAAACGAAGGAAAATAAGTTGAGGAAGAAGATGTCTGAAGCTGAAATAGTTCAATCGTTTCTAAAAGGTAAAGAGTTGGCCTCTGAATGGCTTCCAGTTCCAGAAACTTTCGGAGTCGAACCATCTTTACCAGAAACATCAGCAAAAACTTTTGTCACTCCGGAAAAGAACAAGGGTAAAGAACCTGCAGTTGAAGCTGAGAAACAAGGTGCTGAAGCAGTTGAGGAATAAGTAGAACAAGTAGAGGAAGAAGAAGACGAGGAGGAGAGTGCAGATCTAGATACCTTGATAAAAAAATTTCAGGATTATAAGGCTGAATCTGGAAAAATAGTATCTCCAGGGAAGGGAGATGAGGAAGCCGGAAAGCAACACTAACAGGAAGAAGAATAAAATGAGTTGTTTGATGAAGAAGAATCCTATCAAAGGAACTATATTGAAGAAGGACAAGAAAGACATCAACCAGATGAAGATCAGATTGTTCATTTTTCTGAATCTGAGGAAGTCTCTCCAAATGTGCAATCCATTCCAAGATCTGATAAAGGTAGGCAAACTTTAATGGAGAAACCTATTAAGGATATCATTAGAAAGAAAGAGGTTGGTGGTACCTCTAGAAGGAAGATGATGCTAGTTGAAGAAGAGGAATCTCAATAAGAAGTCTCGGATTCGGAATCATCATCCCACGGGCATGATTTTGTGGTTCAATCTCTGAGAAAGCTGGTGGACACAATACCGATTCTTCCAACCATAGATTCTAGATGCCATTTGTTGCAACAATCTATGAATCAAAAATTGGATTCATTGTCCATGGTAATGGATAAGTTTGTGAAGTTGGAAGCTGAACAGAAAAGTTTTCTGGTCAATTACGATGTACATAGGAAATCTTGTAGTAAAGTAACCAAGTGGTCTAAGAGAGTAGACGAAGATTTAGTACATTTTGAAAATTTTCAGGCTGATGTTCAAAGTGCTTTTGGAATGGAGGACAAAAAGGTTACTGAAATTTCTGAGAAGTTGACCCAGGAACAAAATGTCCGGAATCAACAGTTCAGGGATCTAAATGGCAAGATTAACTCAGTATCTCAGAATTGGAAATTTGAAAGAGATTTCTGGATTGAGTTTCAGCAGAGGATGGAGAAACATGATGAGTTGTTGAATTTGCAAAAAGAAGCATTGGAGGCTCAAGAACAGTTGTTAAAAGCTCAAGAAGAAAAGGTAAAAGTCTTGGAGAAGCAACGAGAGGAAGACCAAAGAGACCTGAAGAAACTCAAAGCTTTGTTGAAGTAGCTTATTCCAAAGGAAAAGGAAGACAAATGAACCCACTCCGATCTTTTGTTGTAGTTGTCTTTCCTTGTATTGTTTTTCCCACAACTCTAATGAAAGATTATCTGTTCGGTTTGTCTCTTGTTGTATACTAATGTTTCAGGTAGCATAATTTGTTTTCCATTCCCTTCAATTCTTTTTGAAAATCACAAAGGGGGAGAAGGAAAAAGAACTGTTCCTGAGGAGGAGAAAAGAAAAATTTATGAGAGAAATATCCTTAAGGAAAGGGGGAGTTTCCCATTACGTTTTGTTTCATTCTTACAATTATTAAAACTCTACTCTGGAAACCAAGAATACAATCCTTAGTGTTTCAATGCCTAAGGGGGAGTTAGTTGTATTCACTTCTATCCATGAACGAAGGGAGATAAGTTTTAAATAGTCTAATGAATTTTTTTTCTCTTATGCCTTTTTCAAAAGGATGTTTGTGCTTTCCAAAAAGGGGGAGATTGTTGAGTCAATAAGGTTTTCCTTATGACTTTTCCATTTCTTTTGGTTTTGAAAATCACAAACACTTTATACTTAAGCAATTATTATTATTACTCAAATAAGGAAAATTTACTTCCTTAAGGAAATTTACCTTAACATAGATTTTTCTTATACATAGATTTTTGTTTCCCTTAAAATCAAAAATCGGAATTGCAACCAAATTCTTGGAGTCTTATAATAAAAAATTGGAGCATTCTGTTTTTAGGATCCGAATCTTGGATGTGATCTGTAATATAGTTTTAATCTGAATTCTGGACTCCAAACTCCGTAGTAGATCTGACTCTGAACTCTTAAGAAGTTCGACTCCGAACTCTTAAGAAGTTCGACTCCGAACTCTTAAGAAGTTTGACTCCGAATTCTTAAGAAGTTTGACTCAGAACATTTAAGCAGTTCAACTCCGAACTCTATAGATTTAGAATCTGATATCTGATGAAACTAGACTCTGATTTCTTATATAATAGAATCCGAATATTTCTTAAACATATACTCCGAACTTCACTTTGATTAGACTCTGAACCTTTGACTTGCTTACACTCTAAATTATTAATTAGCCTTTACTTACGTATGCTTCATTCTAAAATGATGTCGTACATTCAGTTATACAAAGTTTGTTATAAAACGATGTCGTTTATTTTGTTATAAACTAACCATTGTCTAAGTGACACGTGTACAGGTCCCTCCGATCTTTAAGGAAAATATGACCGTTGGAGAAGAAGCCGACCTTACCTATAAATAGGAGCTCATTTGAAAGAGCTCAGGGGCTGGAAGGTTGACTGATCTTCGACTCATGTGATTACATGCTTGATGTGATTTCTAGAGAGAGAGGCTCTTATTAACTCTCAAAGCTTTGTGCGACTCCGAATGTTGGTGATTACATTCGAGGACTTCCGGGAATAGGAAGACAGAGGTGCCGACTACCTTGAAGTTCGAGGGCTTCCTTGCTGAGGAAGACAGAGGTTGCCAACTACCTTGAAGTTGAGGGCTTGCGGGGATAGCAAGACAGAGACTCTGATCTTCGTATCGAGGGCTTACCCTGGTGTGGGTAAGAAAGACTTGCTTGAAAGTATAAATCAAGGGACCTTTATCCAAGATTGTTGGATACCCTTCTCTTTGGGTTAAAAGACTTATATCTTGTTACTTGTAGTTTAACTACTTGTTTTATTTCCGCTGCATTTTTTATTATTTGGAATGTATAACTTTCTTATACTTCCTTACTTGTACTCTGATTCATTTAGATTCTATACGCTTTAAGGTAGAATCTCACTTTGTAATCTTTCTTTAAGTTTCATTTTCCGGAACCATATTTCCGGAACCCACTTTCGGAATCTCATTCCAAGTTTTCATTCGGTGTTAGAGGTGTTGTGAATTTGCTTAGTTTAACTTTGTTAAACTTAGCCCTTTCCTTTGCTTAAGGAAAACATAGTTAATCGTAACTAACTTTAAAGGTTCCAAAAGAATTTTTAAAGTATACAATTCACCCCCCTCTTGTATATTGAGCATCTACATCATTATTTCGATCCTACAGGAAGATCATGTAGTCAACACCATTATAGTATAAAGTAATCAAGGACTCTTTGCGGAAGCACACTCGGTTAATTCCCCTTATATCCCCAAGTGGTTCTAGGATCTCTGAGGATGCTCACTCGGTCAATCCCCCCTTATAGCCTACTACACCAGGTTCTCACGGCCTTGTGTAGATCAACGAGCATATCTGTAACACCCCGAGATTTTATGAAAAATATTCTTTTTAATTTCATTAATGTCTTCTGTTGTACGCTACACCAAGATTATCTTGCGCTATACGCAACATCGTATTAGCTTGCAGTATATGCAACACTATTCTTAGATTGTGTTACACACAATTTCAAGTTCGTTTGATAATAGTCATTCTACGCAACATCGAGTATATATTTATATATATTCAATGTATAAATGAAAAAGAAATGGTTGAATTCTGTTATAACGAAACAACAAAGGAGTCTTTCACTATACGCAACCCTTACTTGGCATACATTACATGCAATCGTGTCCTTCTTCGATTGCGTGTGTTGTACGCAATACCGGGTTTTACTAAACAACGATATGTTATTATAATATCATTATGAACTAGTCGTTATGAATAGTATTAACTATATTTTGAATTTTATAACATTATTATTCATCCTAAACATTTTCTAGAACATGGTATAAGAACAAAATAAATTTTTCGGGTAAAATAAGTATTTTTCAAAAAATGCAGTTTTGCCGCCTTTTGATGGAGCACCCACATTAAATCCAGTTTTTGACATGTTTATAAGTTCAATTTTACAAAATAAAATTATTATTTGGAATCAGGATATAAAATTTTTCCTTGGATAAATTTTTCATATTATTTTGATAACTTTCATATTTTAATGAATAGTAAAAACACGCTATATTTTAATTAAAAACAACTTTTTTCATCGTAATAACTTATGTGGTTAAATTATAATATTGAATGGTTTTAAAGTATAAATAAAATATATTTTTACCATTTAATATAATGTATGTCATTAGAATTGATTTTACCTTGAATTCGTAGGTTAAATCAATTCAATCTTTTGCAATGTTTTAAAGAAAAACCCATTTTCTTTCGACAACGGGATTAATTTTAATTTAATTTCTGCAACTTTTGTGTATTGAATTTGGAAAAATGGATTCCATATTTGGAATCAGTGGGTCCAAATTATGTCAATAAGCTACTTTTTATTTTTGGGAATTATGAATAGTAACTACGGTAAATTTTATTTACCATAGTTAAAGGTAAATCGGGTAATTAAGGGTAAATATAATATTATAAAATTACCCTAACACATGCCAAAATTCTATTGTATGGCTCAAAGTAGACCCATATCACTTAAGGGTCGGATTAGTTTCATTTTATGGACTTTTGACCATGAAAATAATTTAATTATTATTAAAACCAAAGAAAGTGACAACATGTCACTCTCTTAAATCTTATAAGTATAATAATTTTAATTTAGTGATAAACATCATAAAACATAAAAAATGAATAGTATCCAAAACGCTAATAAAATTTTCTACATCAGGATAATTTATTGAGAATTTTTAGGGATTAAATAATTGTAATTAATGGTGATATATTAATGCTAGAGAAATTATTTATTAAGTGAAAAAGCAGTAATATACTTTTTATTGAAATAATAATACCCATTAAAAGGCCCACAAACCCGACAAAAACTTATTGGTAGTGTATATATACACCTTAATCATACAATTACCTAATATATAACCGTTTGGAGTCTTATAAAAGTGATTATGACACTTATATTATTTTATTTTAAATGATGCCAATGTTGTCACCTTCATAATTTAATAAATATAACAATTTAACTATTACGATTTTAAGATGATAAATTAGAGTAAAAGTATTATTGTGAAAGGTAATAGATTTATCTTCATCAGGATTTTATTTTTAATTTTTATTCAATAAATAATTATATTAAATAATTATACAAAAATGTTGTAGTAATTATTTTATTAAGAGATAAACCAAATAAATGGTTTTAAAATAATAATAAAATAAATATTATATGAACTATTTAATGTGATCCACTAATTTTATAGATACATATGACCTTTTATGAATCTATTAAAGCTTTTAGTTCCAACATATCTTCTGTATATATTTTATTTAAATTCAAATAAATGAATAGTGTCAAAATTGACACTATTGTTATTTTATAAATATAACATATTATAAAATTGTTTAAAAATCACAAAAATATTTAAAAATTATAAATTTATATTTATATGGTCTATAATGTTATAAAGTAACCAATTATGGAAAATTCACAACAAATAAGTAATTATTTGTTATAATTTAAAATTTAGAATTTTATTACCACAAATAAACTGAAATAGATTAAATAAGGATAAAACAAAATGATAAGGTTTAAAATAAGATCCAAACATTTCTAAATTTGATTGGTTGATGAGATTAAAACCCTATATCATCTAATCTTCTAATATGAGTCATTTTTTGAGGTTTTTAAATGGGGTTAGATTTATTATAAATTAATATTTTTAAGAATTCCAAAGGTGCCCCTCTCCTCCCTTATAAAAGGGAACCTCCTCCATCTCTTCCTCACACCACATTAAGCCTTCAAGCTCGGCAAACCCCTGCCCATTTAACTTCTCCACTTACCTAGAAACATCCTAGAGGTTCTGGTCTTCTTCAAAGACCAATCTTAGTGCCCTAAGAGGAGGTTTCAAAAAGGTGTGTCGAAAGAAGAGGTAATATCCGTTACCGATTCTTTCAACTTTATTTCTTCTTCTACTTCTTCTTATTTAGTTGTTTCATTCTGAAGTAATAACATCAGTATCACTCATATACTGATATGTTATTATAATTATGAAACAACCATATTTCACCATCTATCCATCCTACAGAAAATGAAATCACCGCGCGTGCGTACGTACGGAATACCGTCTCCACGCCGTGGTGTAATATATTTTCCACCATCACCTTACTTGGATGGGTATAATGTTGTAAATAATGAATATATATAATTATTTTAAAGTGATATTGATTCTGAAATAGTATACATACACTCCAATACAATTCCACGATCACGAGAATGATATCATCGCTAATGCGTACGTACGGACTACCGTCTCCATGAATGTGGTGAGATTCATTTTCCATGATTAACCATTCAAGAATGATTATAAAGTATATATAATGAATAATAATGAAATATATGGCATAATAATGCTACTGGATTTATGTATATATATATGTATGTCATCTATTTAATTTCATTCAACTCAATAAGGAAACGAAAACAGCGTTCATGCGTACGTACGGCCTACCGTCTCCATGAACGGTGTATTTCATTCCATTTATCGATCTATTATATATATGTATATTCTGAATATATATTATATATAAATCATGTTTTATATTCTGGAATTAATTAATCATGATCTAAGTAATCATATGAATAATTACAAGTCAAAACACGGACGACAAATAAAACGATTTTACCCAAAACACTCTTTAACATGGAATTTACAAAAGAGTGGGTAATATAAAGTCATAAGTAAACCATATATGATATCATAACAATGAATATGATTCTTTAATAAGTCAATGACATTATTTAAATCATTATACATGAGGTTCAGATACATACGAAGCATATCGGACATAAGGTAAGGGATAATTTTTCAAGTCTCATTTTTATCGGAGATTGTTTATTCGTAAGTATTTACTGGGGTTATTGTTATCATCCATGTCCATGTTTCCTAAAAATTGTTTCATGTATGTTTAAATTAGTTTTTACCCATTTTGACTTTTACCCCATGGTATGGAAAAAATCTTTCTTTTATTTACCCTACAAAGTACTTTTTGACTTTTCCGAAAAAAGTACGAGAAGAATTTTTTTTAACGTATACGGCATGAATGGATTTTTACGGTTTTATAAAGCCTTATTTTCATGAAGCTTACTACAAGATATTTCATGACTATTTTCAACAAAATCCTTTTCTTTTAAAATTGCGTGACATTTTGTGAAAACAAAATGATTTTGAAGAAAAAAGATATTTTCCTCAAGAATTCATTTCAAGTGTTTTATCAAAACCATTTTCATCTAAGATGAAATTATTTCACATGTGTATGTTTCAAGTATCATGTCTCTTCGATTTACATGGTTTCACTTTTCTAATGATGAAATGATATCCAATTTGTTTTTATGGATTACGTTATGATGGAATAATTTTTATGAATCCCATTTTATTATTGGGTTATGATGAATGATTTATTTTTATATTGTGGAACATGAAAGAATGATTTTGTTATGAGATGGGTGGGACCTATATCTCCCTCCAATGCATTGGGTAAATATTTTATATCTCATGAGATAGACATGGCTGGAACGGTAAGTTAATCTGGTTTAGTGTTACAGGACTGAAACGAGGAGTGAACTCGATTTAGAATGGGACTTTGTCCACTAAGATGGTCTTGGAAGCAATTCCTTAGATACTATGGAAATCATTAAATGTGATTAATGGATCCCACAGTTGCATGTTTTATTCCCATTCTATTTTATCATGGTTTATGTTCCATTATGATCTATGCCTTATGTACTTCCATGTTTTATGTCGTTGCTCAAGATTTTGATGTTTAAACATTATGTTCATGTTTTTAAGTTCAAATGTATATGGTATGTTTTATTTTATCCATGATTAACCTTACTGAGCATTTGAGCTCACCCATTTTATGTTTTCTTTTCCCCAGGATATAAAGAAAGGTTTTAGGTAAGAAAAAAAGGGAAGATCTTTATTGGGAGATGTTGAAGATTTTTCACTACGATTAGAAGATTTTATTCCGAGTTTCCAAAGACACGAAACTATTACGGTCCTTGTGTATATGTTTTTGTTATGTACTAAGTATTCCAAAAAAGTAATGTAATGTTAATGTACGTCAAGATTTGGGCCTCTACAGTTGGTATCAGAGGAATGGTTTAGTCAACCTTTGGAAATTAGGATGCAAAAACGTTAGTGAGATCCCTAGAGATATTTCTAAGGTATGTCTAGGGATGTACCTAAGGAAAAGTATATGTATAGGATATAGTCCTAGAACTACGGTAACGATCATAGAATTTAACCTAGGATGTTAGATATTGAGGGTGCTCCCCCTTTACTATGTTGTTTTCTCTACCATGATTTTCGCCTCTCACACTATTCTTTTTGGGTTTTAGAAAATGGCTGGAAACAGGAATATTCATGATAATGGAAGATATGACGGACAATGGAATGATATTCTTCATGAGAAACCAAATGAAATGGGATTTGGAAGTCCAAACATCGTTATTATGCCTAATCAGCAATCTCATAATATGATCAACAATCTCAAATTTGGTAATTTTCCTGACTCGGCTAATAAGAGAAAGATGGAGTTTCATGATGATCATAGAGGAAAGAAAGTTCAATTTCCCCTATGTAAATCATGTGGGAAGAGGAATAAAGGAGAATGTTTCAAAGGAACTGGAAGATTCTTTGGGTGTGGAAAATAAGGACACAAAGCTAGTAAGTGCAAATGAAAAGGTTTAGTTAACACCATGGACGAGGATAATGGTATTGCTATGACATCAACAATGGTTAAATGTATTAAATGTGGAATGTACGAGCATTATGAAAACCAATGCCCTAAGGAAAAGTCTCATGAAGAGAATTAGTATGGTCGTATGGGTAGTATTTATGTGGATGATGATGAGGAGACTACAAATGATATATGAGCTGAAAGAAGTGTTGAAGCTCAGTCAATGGTTTAAGAAGGTAGTGGAATGATTACATGTTTATCAAGTGTAATGTTGTATAAGTAATCTCATGGTACTATGGAATAAAGAGACATATAAGGATTGTTACACTGTTGTCTTTCCTTATGTTTTGAAAGTGTATGATTAATGGTACCATTAACCATGAAAGGTTATTCAGATATTTTTGGAAAGTAGATGATATGCGCATAATGAAGGGATAAGGAGAAAATTAAATGTTTGATAGTATTCATGAGCTCATGACTGATATAAGGAGAAGGTTATATCATGGTTTGAGTATATTGAATTTTTGTATTTTTGTATGTGGAAAGAGATAATTTTTTACAGCATTCATGTTTTCACTAAGATTCAATGGGTATTCATTTTTTCAAGATAATACATGATTAAGGCCTTCAAATGTTTGGAATGTGACCAACAAGACATATCTTATGATATATGGGGATCAACGATGGAATTGACATGATTGTTATATGAAATCTCTTGTAATCGTTTTCACTATAATATGAGAGTGGACTGCAGTATTAGGGATAAGCCAAAAGATTGGAATGGATTATGTTGGACATAAGTTAGTATTGTTTAAGGATAGACGTTTTTTTTCGATATTATTTATGGGATGTTATAGTAATGTAGTTTTAGAAAAAGGACAACCTGCAGGATGGGTGACAGCCCATCGCGTCGGGCAAGGCTATGGGAATCGAACCCTCAAAAGAAGTGCGACTGGCTTTTATCGCCTACCACTGGCCTACAGGAAGTCCCTGTTTAGTAGAAACTAGTTTTATTATATTAAGCAGTATGATATATGAAGTATAAGTTCATTTTTGGAACCATATACGATTAATCTAACCATAAGATGGACGTATAACTTTTGCTAACCTTTTGTTTGAAATAGATGGAATGACCCATCATTCTATCACATGATCTTCTAAAACTTCACGAATAACATATTCACCTTCATTTCTTTAAGGGATGAAGTGGAAATTTTTCAAGGCACGAACAACGGTGAGATTGTACAAAAATCAAGTAAGTATTTCTTTTGATTCAAAAATTCTTCAACATTAGAGAAATGATCCTAAAAACCAAAAATGTTGTTCTAGTGCTCTTATATCCGATGAATCAGATGGTACCTTAGATCATCGCAAATCTATGAATTTGTGATTGTTGGCTATTTCATAGTCATGTTCTCTACCACTCTCCATCAGAACATGATGGTTAGATTTCTCTTCCATATCCATATTTTCACCTATGTGGAAACCCAGTGATTAGTTTATTTGGGTAACTGTTACGTTTCATACTTTTGTTTTTTAAATATTGGTTTTGGTATTCCTTTTTACGATGTGGGTTTCTATTAACGAAACTTTCGAGTAGTAAACCATTTATAACCCTGATGAATTTCGAGGGCGAAATTCATTTTAAGGGGGGTAGAATGTAACACCCTGAGATTTTATGAAAAATATTCTTTTTAATTTAATTAATGTCTTCTGTAGTATGCTACAACAAGATTATCTTGCGCTATACGCAACATCGTATTAGCTTTCAGTATACACAACACCATTCTTGGATTGTGTTACACACAATTTCAAGTTCGTTTGATAATAGTCATTCTACGCAACATCGAGTACATATATATATATATTCAATGTATAAATGAAAAAATGGTTGAATTCTATTATAACGAAACAACAAAGGAGTATTTCACTATACGCAACCCTGACTTGGATTGCATTACACGCAATCGCGACCTTCTTCGATAGCGTGTGTTGTACGCAATGCCGAGTTTTACTAAACAACGATATGTTATTGTAATATTATTATGAACTAGCTGTTATGAATAGTATTAACTATATTTTTAATTTTATAACATTATTATTCATCTTACACATTTTCTAGAACATGGTATAAGAACAAAATAACTTTTTTGGGTAAAATAAGTATTTTTCAAAAAAATGCAGTTTTGCCGCCTTTTGATGCCACACCCACATTAAATCTAGTTTTTGACATGTTTAGAAGTTCAATTTTGCAAAATAAAAATATTCTTTGGAATCAGGATATAAAATTTTACATTGGATAAATTTTTCATATTATTCCGATAACTTTCATATTTTAATGAATAGTAAAAACACGCTATATTTTAATTAAAAACAACTTTTTTCATCGTAATAAATTATGTGGTTATATTATAATATTTAATGGTTTTAAAGTATAAATAGAATATATTTTTACCATTTAGTATAATATATGTCATTAGAATTGATTTTACCTTGAATTCGTAGGTTAAAGCAATTCAATCTTTTGCAATGTTTTAAAGAAAAACCCGTTTTCTTTCGACAACGGGATTAATTTTAATTTAATTTCTGCAAATTTTGTGTATTGAATTTGGAAAATTGGATTCCATATTTGGAATTAGTGGGTCCAAATTATGTTAATAAGCTACTTTTTATTTTTGAGAATTATGAATAGTAACTACAATAAATTTTATTTACCATAGTTAAAGGTAAATCAGGTAATTAAGGGTAAATATAATATTATAAAATTACCCTAACACATGAAAAAATTCTATTGGATGGCTAAAAGTAGACCCATATCACCTAAGGGTCATATTATATTCATTTTATGGACTTTTCACCATGAAAATAATTTAATTATTATTAAAACCAAAGAAAGTGACAACATGTCAGTCTCTTAAATCTTATAATTATAATAATTTTAATTTACGGATAAACATCATAAAACATAGAACATTAATAGTCTCTAGAAATCTAATAAAATTATCTACATCATGATAATTTATTGATAATTTTTATTGATTAAATAATTGTCATTAATGGTGATACATTAATGCTGGAGAAATTATTTATTAAGTGAAAAATCAGTAATATACTTTTTATTTAAATAATAATATCCATTTCAAGGACCAAAAACCTGACCAAAACTTATTGTTAGTGTATATCTACACCTTAATAATCCAATTACCTAATATATAACCGTTTAGAGCCTTATAAAAGTGATTATGACACCTACATTATTTTATTTTAAATAATGCCAAAGTTGTCACCTTCATAATTTAATAAATATAACAATATAACTATTATGATTTTAAGATGATAAATTCGAGTAAAAGTATTATTATGAAAGTTAATAGATTTATATTCATCATAGGATTTTATTTTTAATTTTTATGCAATAATTAGGTATGTTAAATAATTATACAAAAATGTTGTTGTAATTATTTTATTAAGAGATAAACCAAATAAATGGTTTTAAAAAAATAATAAAATAAATATTATATGAACTATTTAATGTGATCCACTAATTTGATAGATACATATGACCTTTTATGAATCAATTAAAGCTTTTATTTTGAACATATATTCTGTATATATGTTATTTAAATTCAAATAAATGAATAGTATCAAATTTGACACTATTGTTATTTTATAAAAATAACATATTATAAAATTGTTTAAAAATAACAAAAATATTTAAAAATTATAAATTTAAATTTATATGGTCTATAATTTTATAAAGTAACCAATTATAGAAAATTAAAAACAAATAATTAATTATTTGTTATAATTTAAAATTTATAATTTTTTACCACAAATAAACTTAAATAGATTAAATAAGGATAAAACAAAATGATAAGGTTTAAAATAAGATCCAAACATGTCTAAATTTGATCGGTTGATGAGATTAAAACCCTATATCATCTAATATTCTAATATGAGTCATTTTTTGAGGTTTTTAAGTGGGTTTAGATTTATTATAAATTAATATTTTTAAGAATTCCAAAGGTGCCCCTCTCCTCCCTTATAAAAGGGCACCTCCTCCCTCTCTTCCTCACACCACTTTGAGCCTTCAATCTCTGCAAACCCCTGGCCATTTCACTTATCCACTTCCCTAGAAACATCCTATAGGTTCTGGTCTTCTTCAAAGACCAATCTTAGTGCCCTAAGAGGAGGTTTCAAAAAGGCGTGTTGAAAGAAGAGGTAATATCTCTTACCGATTCTTTCAACTTTATTTCTTATTCTACTTCTCTTTATTTATTTGTTTCATTATGAAGTAATAATATAAATATCACTCATATAATGATATTTTATTATAAGTATTCAAAAACCCTATTTCACCATCTATCCATCTTATGGAAAACGAAATCACCGCACGTGCGTATATGCGGACTACCGTCTCCACGTCGTGGTGTAATATATTTTCCACCATCACCTTACTTGGATGGGTATAATGGTGTAAATAATGACTATATATTATTATTGTAAATGATATTAATTATAAAATAGTATACATACACTTCAATATAATTCCACGATCACGGGAATGATATCATCGCTCGTGCGTACGTACGGACTACTATCTCCACGAACGCGATGAGATTCATTTTCCAGGATTAACCATTAAAGAATGATTATAAAGTATATATAATGAATAATAATGAAATATATGGAATAATAATGCTACTGGATTTATGTATATATATATTTATGTCATCTATTTAATTTCATTCAACTCAATAAGGAAACGAAAACAGCGTTCATGCGTACGTACGGCCTACCGTCTCCATAAACGGTGTATTTCATTCCATTTATCGATCTATTATATATATGTATATTCTAAATATATATTATATATAAATCATGTTTTATATTCTGGAATTAAGTAATCATGGTCTAAGTAATCATATGGATAATTACAAGTCAGAACACGGACGACAAATAAAACGATTTTACCCAAAACACTCTTTAACATGGAATTTACAAAAGAACGGGTAATATAAAGTCATAAGTAAACCATATATGATATCATAACAATGAATATGATTCTTTAATAAGTAAATTACATTATTTAAATTATTATACAGGAGGTTTGGATACATACGAAGCATATCAGACATAAGGTAAGGGATAATTTTGCAAATCTCGTTTTTATCCAAGATTGCTTATTCGTAAGTATTTACTGGGGTTATTGTTATCATCCATATCCATGTTTCCTAAAAATGGTTTCATGTATGTTTAAATTCCTTTTTACCCATTTTTACTTTTACCCCATGTTATGGAAGGAATCTTTATTTTATTTACCCTACAAGGTACTTTTTGACTTTTCCGACAAAAGTAGGAGAATAATGTTTTTTTAACGTATACAGCATGTAGGGATTTTTACGGTTTTATAAATCCTTATTTTCATAAATCTTCCTCCAAAATATTTCATGACTATTTTCAACAAAATCCTTTTCTTTTAAAATTGCATGACATTTTGTGAAAACAAAATGATTTTGAAGAAAAAAAAGATATTTTCCTCAAGAATTCATTTCAAGTGTTTTATCAAAACCATTTTCATCTAAGATGACATTATTTCACATGTGTATGTTTCAAGTATCATGTCTCTTTGATTTACATGGTTTCACTTTTCTAATGATGAAATTATATCCAATTTTTTTGTATGGATTACGTTATGATGGAATAATGTTTATGAATCCCATTTTATTCTTGGGTTATGATGAATGATTTATGTTTATATTGTGGCACACGAAAGAATGATTTCATTATGATATGTGTGGGACCTATATCTCCCTCCAATGCATTGGGTAAAGATTTTATATCTCATGAGATAGACATGGCTGGAATGGTAATTTAATCCGGTTCAGTGTTACAGGATTGAAACGAGGAGTGAACTTGATTCAGAATGGGAATTTGTCCACTAAGATGGTCTTGGTAGCAATGCATTGGATACTATGGAAATCATTAAATGTGCTTAATGGATTCCACAGTTACATGTTTTATTCCCATGCTATTTTATCATGGTTTATGTTCCATTATGATCTATGCCTTATGTACTTCCATGTTTTATGTCGTTGCTCAAGATTTTGATGTTTAAATATTATGTTCATGTTTTAAAGTTCAAATGTATATGGTATGTTTTATTTTATCCATGCTTACCATTACTGAGTATTTGAGCTGACCCCTGTTATGTTTTCTTTTCCCCAGGATATAAAGAAAAGTTTTAGGAAAGAAAAAAAGGGAATATCTTTATTGGGAGATGTTGAAGATTTTTCACCACGATTAGAATATTTTATTCCGAGTTTCCAAAGACATTAAACTATTACGGTCCTTGTGTATCTGTTTTTGTTATGTACTAAGTATTCCTCAAAAGTAATGTCATTTCAATGTACGTCAAGCTTTGATCCTCTACAATATCAATGTAGTATAGACAAATTAAACCTATAGAATGACTTGGATAAATAGTCTACATCATAATAAAGATGTTAGAATACAACTCTCCACCTTACAGTAACAGGCATGGAAAACAGGCAAGGCATCTAAAGGCTAAACAGGACCAAACAGTCGTAAATAGAACAAAGCATAGGCAAAACCCATCTGACGCATAGCAGTAAACCCAATTCATATATAAATTACATCTACATAGGCATAAAATCATGGCAGGAAAACAACAGGGGTAAAACGGTAAACACACAATACCCCCTTCAAGGGTATTGGTGGAATTGCACATAATACTCAATGACTTCGAACGAAAATTCAAAAACCACCTACCTCAGGGTTAGGAGATCAATACACTTGAACAAAAAGTCTTGAATCTTCTTAGAATTACATAGATATAAGAAAACACACAAAATTCTCAACCCACGATAACTCACAAAATAGGAGGAATTGGAAAATGATGCTCTAGGAGAATAGAGAACTCATCGATGCTATTTCAACGCAACCGACAGAGTTCGATTCAGAGGACAGATGGAGGCTCTAGATTTCGTTGAAGATCCACAGCTGTACGGGTTATCTCAGATGAACAGGGCCTAAAAGAAGATGGTTTTGTTCATCGGACATGACCCCGTTGCGTTTAATGAAAAAAAACAAAATACATGGCATGTACTTTTGGAGTACACAACGTGTACTTACTATTTTTGTACTCCGCTTTAGGCAGCCTCCACGTCACCCCACACGATCATGTGTGTGGCCATGACACGACCAACACATGGCCTCCTGCGACATTGAAGTACACGTCGTGTACTTGAAAAATTTCTAGAATCTCCTCTTTTCTCAAAAACTCTAGAAAAAGGAAAACATACCTGAAAAGAAGGTCCATGTTCTTACATCTTATTACTTTTTGTACTAGCCTTAGCATGTACATCTTCCTCCCTTCTCATTCTTTCAAAATCTTTAGGCTAGATAACCAATATGTCTTTAGGAACTGGGGAAGAATGTTTGTAATTTCCACATGGATTCTTCATAGTTTCATCCTTCTTCATTGTTATTTGGAATTCACTAAACATCAACTTCTTAGATTTATAATCGAAGGACTTATTAGTTCTCCTACCAGTAATCTTCTTGGGAGCATTTGATTTTGCAATATACTTATGATAACTACCCAAGATATCTTCTTCATTCTTCACCAAATTCAGTGGTCTTCTGTTATTATTATCTTTGAATACATTTTGAGATAATAATGCATCATTCGTGTGACCACTCCCATTGCAGACATCAAAGATGTTGTCTAGCATTCCAAATCTATTTACAGTGTACAAATGCTTCTGAATATGTAGATGTTTCTTTTTTCCTTTCTGTCTTTCTCCCCTTGATAAGGGAATTATCCATGTGTTTACATTTAAGGGATTGTAGAAAACATTAAGTGCACAATTCCCTGCAACACTAGAATTTACCAATAAATATTGACTTCTTGATATCTTTTGTATTAGATTGTTGATCATTATTCTTGATGTGTTGTGCTCTATCTGGGGAACCATCTTCCATATTCTTCTTCTTATCCACCCTATCCATGGTGGTATAAATATCATCATCTTTCCTCTTCAATACTTGTTTAGGGTTTTTATTATAACCTGTAATTTTTAAAGAAACAATATTAGCAACATTAGTACCAGTTGGCATGGATGGTACCTTCACTTTCTCAACTTCTTTTGATAGATAAATGAGTAAAGACATTATCTTCTTATCACATGTTGGAGCTCTTCTGATAGTAGAATCCTCCAGTGATCATTGAATACTAGAAACAACTGTTTCCTTCTTTTGTGGAGACTCAATATGTGCCTTCTCAAGATTGGTCAAATGAGCTTCCAACTATAGATATATCATATTGAAGATAAATTTTTGGTATTCAATCATAGTCATCTTATATTCACAATACTTATTAAATCTTTCAACTTCCTCTTCATTCATATTTACTTTATTTTCTAACAAAGATTCAAGTTCCTTGATCTTCTTGAAATTTTCTTCCAGATATTTCGTTTTGACTTTAGTGCTCCTTTTCATCTCATATTCAAGTGCATGAATCTTATCTTCTAGAGTCTTATTGACTCCCTCTTTCTCCCAAAATTCATTGATCTATTTTGAGGAACTTATTTCAAATTCCCTCTCTGTTGATTCAAACTCTCCAACCTGTCTGGAGATATTTAGACATTCAATAATTTTTGCTTGCAAGCCCTTCTCTAAAACATCATTTTCTTCTTCCAACTGGGTGACATATTCCTGAATACATTAAATAATCCACAATCAAGGGATATAATTTAATTGGGGATATCATGCAAAATAGTTCTTAATCATTCAACTAATAATTCTTGAGATGTTGTAGATTGATCATCACCGCTTGTGATAGCATTTTCATCATGAGAGTAATTTTCAAATGTACTAACACATATCTCCTAATCACTAGAGGTGGGATGTTTTTCCATATTCTTGGAGAAAATATGATCCCCCATCTCATTATTTTATATGTATGATATGTACTCATTTTCATCAAGGCATGGAGATACAAATACTTACTATTCTTCAGATAAGAGGAACTTCTTCTTCAGCTTTCTCTTCTCCTTCTTTTTCCTATTCATCATGGTTTTGGTAGATATAGAATTCTTCTCAGAGATAACACACTCATCATCAAAACCGAACTTCATTGTTGACTTAGGAAATAATCATAGGTATTCAAAAGGTAATATCATCAATGTAGAGAATCCAATAGAGGTGAACCTGTTCTTATGATTCCAATTGAGAGGACCATTTTGGGATATGCCTAACACAGAGAGGGGGGAGTTTTAATCAGTGTTGGGGAATTTTTAAACCAATTTCTTCTTTTTATAATGTGTACCTCTTGACCTATTAGGATCTTGATTATCTTATTCTATTTTCCCTATCGAATGAAATTATATAAAATAAGTAAAAATATGCACACGATGTTTTTACAAGGTTCACCATTCAATAAGAGAAGCTACGTCCTTACCGTGTATAGTAATGACCAGTGAAAAAATTATCCACTATAATGTAGTAACTGTTACAGTGGTTGACTAGGAAAACAATACGCTAGTCAATGTGGCTCCCTACACTTGGAGGAGGGAAGGAAATAATCGATTCCCAGTGTTCCTCCCAACACTCTAAGGGGGAAGGGAAACATTCCTATTCCAACTTGAAATGAGTAGGATATACCCTTACACCCATTGGTTCTTTATATTTCCAGTGTAGATAGTCTCTTGCAGCCTCTAACTGGTTCTTTATACTGCCTCTTTAGACATTCTTTTCTTTGTTAAAAGAGTTTGCAACACCAATAGAATATTCCACCTATTGGGACCTGTTGTATGATAAAATGCTACTTTTTTCTTCCAAAAAATTCTTCTTATCCTTGTTACTTACTTAGCAGCATACAAGTAACCAACCTATTGTTTCTCTATAGAGAACCTATAAGTTTCACACTCTTCTTCTTTTGATTCTTCAATGAAAAACCAGTTGCACTGAAACCTGCTCTTCTTCACACCTTCTCTTTTAGTGAAAAACCAACTACACTAAAATATTCTTATTATTATTTCTAGAATCACAATTTATCTTTTATTTATTATTAAATCAATGAAGTACAACTCAATTTAGCTTCATCACAATTGACCAGAATCTAGTAAGAACTTTTAGAACAACTCACATCTTGCACGACAATCTCTACTTGCATACCACCCTACTTGTGTGCCTCCCTACTTGCGCGCCTCCATTTTTGTGCACCATAAACTACTTGCGTTCCACGATTTTTCACAACTCACAACATGAACGCCACTTTGGGATTAGACACAACACACTTGTTACACACAACTCCCTTCTTATGCACCTCTTACAACTTGCATGCAACTTATACTTCCATTCCACTCTTCCTGGGTGCCACTCTGCTTGTGTGCCTCCCTACATGGGCGCCTTATAAATAACTCCTGACTTGTATGCCACTTCATCTTGTGTGCCACTTTATACTACTTGCATTATAAGAGATCAAATTTTATCTTTAGTGTTGACCCTTCAGAAATGAAGAGTGTAGCCATCTATTCGTTGACATTTTGGTGGCTTGTTTACCACATACACTAGCACACCCTTTCTACTTATGCGCCGCTTCATCACTTGCGTGCCACTCCACCACTTTCTCACCGCTTCATCACTTGATCACCACTCCATCACTTGTGTACCGCTTAATCACTTGTGTTCTGCTCTATCACTTGTATGCTTCTTTCTATCCTTTGTCATATATTGATTTGATGATGTTAAAATATGACTTGAACGTAACATACACTTGCGTGCTGCTTATACTTACCACCACTTTTTGACTTGTGCACCAATCATTAACTTGTGCACCACTTTCTTTCCTTTGTCATATTTTGACATGTTGATCTTTGAAATATTACTTATGGACAACATATACTTGCACTCCACTTATACTTGTGTGCCACATTTACACGCCACATATACTTGTGTGCCAATTTCTATCCTTTTCCAAAAAACACTTCTTCACTCCCACTATATTTCATAAGGCGTGCATCAAAATTTCTCAAAACATATGATATTTGTGAAATAAAAATCAGTAAATGATCATCAGATATTTGGCCATTCTCATAGTTCCATGCCCATGAAATACTTCCGGTCTTCACTTCATCTCTCTTTATCCAAAAGTGGAGGATTGAGGCTTCTTCAAACACCTTCAATTTTGTAGACAATGTATCACCTTTGATACAAGTATTTGGAACTTTAAGAATATTGAAACAATCGTCTGATTTTAAGAAAATGTGTAATGCATGACCATCTTAGAATTCCAAGCCCTTATACACTCTCTCTTATTCGTCAACCATCATTCTGTACTTCATGTAAGTCATATGATTCTTTTCATCATGTAATCACATGGATGGTTTTTATGAAATCATGAAGCATTTCATGGTCTTATTGAAATACTCATTCTTCTTCAATCGTCCTTAGCTGGATGATACATCATCATTATTCATTTTTGTAAAAAATTTGTCACATTTGAAACAAGTTCTTTGAACTTAGGATCAGTTCAAAAATCGTATGAATTTACTTCATGGAGAATTTCCCAAGCATGACATCCAATTCTATTATTGCATAACAATTCTCCAAGCATCCACACTTAAGCCGATATCCATTAACACTGGAGACTTTCTTCATCTCCTTCTTCATTTTGACCAGTATTGACAACTGTTGACAACAAATAAAACCTTTGTACAGAAAGTGGTCCAACACATAGTTACCATGACTCGAGAGAATACTTGATTAATGTATTCACATTTTTGGAATGTGAAAACCAATAACTGCCTGATGAGATATGGTAGATAAATGTTAAACCAATTTAGTTCACCTATTTATAAATTTTTAGATTTTTAGTTTTTGGAAGGATTTTTATGTTATCCATTTATGGATAGTATAAGTTACATTCCAGTTTAAGTGTGTTAGATTATTATAATATCTCACTATAGGTGGAATTATGCATATTTGATAACCTGTGATAGAATTTTTATTGAGACAAATGTAATGACTTATCATTCTATCACATCAACTTATAACATTTCAAGAATGAAAAATTCTACTTCATTTCCTTAAATATGAGATGAAGTGGGAATTATTGAAGGCATGGACAACAGTGAGATTGTACCAAAATCAAGTAAGTATTTATTCTCATGAAAAAAAATTACAACTTTAGAGAAAGAATTTTAAGAACAAAAAAAATGTCATCTTGGTACTTTGTTATCTGATGAATCTGATTGTCCCTTAAATGAATGTATATTTATGGATTTCTAGTTGTTAACCTTCTCAAAACCTTGTTCTGTATCACTATCCATAGAAAATTGTTCAAGGCATGAAAAATATTGAGATGTACCAAAATCAAGTAATTAATTATTCTCGTGAAAAAAATTACAACTTTAGGGAAAGGATCTAAAAAAGTTCTTAGTAATATCTTATTTGATTAATCAGATGGTCCCTTAAATGACCGAATATTTATGGATTTTTTGTTGTTAACATTCTCCAAACCTTATTCAATATCACTATCTACCATAACATAATGGTTTTCGTTTTCTTACATATCCATGTTTTCACTCCCCACCTATGTTCTCCTATGTGGAAACCCAGTGATTATTTAATTTGGGTAACTATAATGTTTCTAGTTTTCTTATTTTAAAATGATGTTTTAGTATTCCTTTTTACGATGTGAGTTTCTATGAAAGAAACATTCAAGTAGTAAAAATTTTATAACCCCGAATAATTTCAAGGTCGAAATTAATTTTAATGGAGGTATAATGCAACACCCTGAGTTTTTATGGACCATTTTTTTCGAATAAATTAAAATATTCATTCATATATTGAAATAAACTATGTTAAATATTTATTTCACACTAAACCAACTTGTCATATGTTACACGAAACACCGAGTTGGCGTATGATACATGCAACGATGAGGATATATTTTGTTCAATGTATAAAATAACTATGTTTGAATTATGTTACACACCGCACCAAAGTAAGATTTAAATATACACAACACTAAATTGTCTTGCGTTACACACAAGAACGACCTTCCCTGATATCTTGTGTTGTACTAAATATCAATTTTCACTAAACAACGATACATTATTAAAATATTATTATTTAATGCGATATATAATAGTGCTTATGAATATTATTAACCACATTTTTGAATTTTATATAACATTATCATTCATCTTATGTATTTTTTAGACATAATATATGAACAAATTCAAATTTTTGGATAAAAGAAGTATTTTTCATAAATATACAGTTTTTCCAGATTTTGATGGAGAACCCTTTTTAAATTCTGTTTTTGAAAATTTTATAAGTTCTATATGACACAATAAACTTCTCCTTTGGAATAAGTACATAAAAATTTACCTTGGACTAAATTTTGGTATTTTTATAATGAAATTCAGATTTTAATAAATGGTGAAAAATATTGCATTTTAATTCCAAACTACATTTTCGTCTAATTTATTTTTATAGTATGATTATATTTTTTATTTGTTTTAAAGTGTAATTACATTATTTTTTAATCATTTAATCCAATTTTTGTCATTTTATATAATTTAAAATTTAAATTGGACATTAACACATGTCAATATTTTAATAGTTTTTACTTCTTAGAAACCTCCCTTTTTGTTTTGACTACGAGAATTAATTTTATAATAATTTCTTCCAATTATGTGTTTTGAATTTGGAAAAATGGATTCCATATTTGGAATAAAAAGGTATAAATTTTTAAATAGGTACCTTTAATTTTTGGAGATTATGAATAGCAACTTCAGTAATTATTTTTATTTACCATGGTTAAAGGGAAAATTAGGTAAATAAGGGGAACATATAATATTATAATAATATAAAAATACCCTAAAACGTATCCTAATAATATTTTATGAGATATGTATGACCATTATAATTGTTGGGTATATTTTATTACCCTATAGAGCCACTTGGGTGTGATAATGATCTTTTATAGTTTTTAATTTAAAGAAAAGGGAAATATAACACAAACATGTATCTTTTAATAAAAAAAGTTAATATAGGGTTATAAAACTGCTATCTTTTACTATACATAGTCATTAGAAAGATAAAGATATTTCCTACATCATGGTATTTTATTTATAATTTTTATACGTTAAATAAATAAATTTATTTATGACACAATTATGATGCAATGATTACCTTATTAATGAAAGATTAAAATAAATGATATTGTAAATATTAAAATAAATATAATTTGAAAATTTGTATAAAATAAACGAATTTTATTGAAGAATATGATATATTTTATTTTATTTTATTTTATTATTTTTTATAAGTAATCATGTAGTTATGACTTTAACAAAAATAAATTACAAAATAGTGACAAAATAGAAATGAATGAGTATTTTTAGACAAATACAATTTTATTAAATGATATAATAGTCCTAAAAATATACTATTCTGAAAAATTATTTATATAATGTTAAAAATGTCATTAAGGATCCAATTTTGGATCTATTGTCATTTTATAGTAACTATAGTAACCATATCTTCTAAAAATTGAAGAAGACGTTGTAAGAGTTAATGATTTTAACTGACGATTAAAGCTAAAAGATAAGGTTAGTTTTGGGGGAAACAATTGTCTAAAACCTATTGGTTAAATGAATTTAGACCCATTATCATCTTATCTTAGAAATAAATGAGTATGGGACCATTAAAAACCGAACATAAATTTATTATAAATTAATATTTCAAGACTTTCCTAAAGTGCCCCTCATCCCTCTTATAAAAGGCCACCACCACTAACCACTTAATAACACATTTAAATCCCCTTTTATTGTCCAAATTGTTCCCAAATAAGATCCCCAAATCCATAAATTGCTCTTATAGGCCATAAATATGGCATAAATCTATCCTAATAAGATCTTTATTACAAATCAAAAGGATATACTCGAAAAATATGTACTTGTTTTATCACATCTTTCAAAATTCTTTTCTTCGTCTACTTCCCCTTTTTATGTTGTTTCCATAATAAAGTAATAAATATATTATATTATAAATTATTATATCTTATTATAATTATTATACAAACTTTTACCTCCTGTAACCCATTCTACAAATAACTATGTCATCATGCGTGCGTATGTACAACTTAGAGTCTCCACGCCATGGTGTAATCTGTTATTCAACAATACATAATTTGGTTGGGTATAATGATTATTATAATAAATTAAAATATTAAATATATCATGATAATTATTTTTTATAACTTATATACCATCCAATTACATACCATTTAACCATTAAGTGAATCATATCGTCGCTCGTGTGTACATACGGCTTATCGTCTCCATGATGCGATGATATTAATTCTCCATGTTAACCATTTAAGAATGATTATAAAGTAAATATATTAAATAATAATAAAATATATGAAATTATAATTCTACTTTATTTATTTACACACTCATATATATATATATATATGTTTGTGTGTGTGTCTGTGTGTGTTTCCTTTACTTGCTTCTATTTAATTTAATAAGAAACAGAAACAACATTCATGCTTATGTACGACCTTCCATATCAAGGAATGATGTATTCAATTTCATTTATATATCTATTATATATATTTCTATACTAAATATTGATTATATATAAATCATTTTTAAATTTTTTTATGTATTTAAATAATGATCTGTGTAATAAGATCAAGAATAACAAGTCAAAACACATACAATAAATAAAACGATTATTACCCAAAATGTTGCTTTAACATGTAATTGATAAATAAATGAGAAATATATAGTCATAAGTGAATAATATAAGACATAATAAATATTATTACAGTTTTTTTACAAGTTAATAATATGTTTTAACCCACCATACAAGAGTTTCAGACACATAAATAAGAAATAAGACCTAAGGTAAGGGATAATTTTGCAATCTCATTTTTATCTCCGATTGTTTATGTGGAAGTATTTACTGGGGTATAGTTATCATCCACATTAATGTTTCCTAATTTCATTATATTATTCCCATTCTTATTAAATTATTTAAAGTTAATTTTAAACTTTGGATAATTTTTATTAAACGGTACGAAAGGAATATTTTTTCGTTATTCAATTTGAGGTACTTTTTGACTTTTCTAGAAAAAGTATGAGGATAATGTTTTTTAACTTATACGGAATGAATGTATTTTTAGGGCTTCATGACACCTAATTTCTTTGAATCTTAATATAAATTATTTTAGGTTTATTTTCAACTAAATTATTTTCTTTTAAAATTTCATGATTTTTTGAGAAAAGAATATGTTTTTGAAAAAAAGGATATTTTCCCCAAGAATTATGTTCAAGTGTTTTATCAAAATTATTTTTTATCTATGATGACATAGGGTTTTCTTTATGTCCATTTTATTCCTTTTATTTTATTTTTTTATGATGGAGTTATTTTTATGAAATCTATTTATTTTATATGGATTATAATGTAATGATGTTTAAGAAACCCATATCATTTCATGGGTTATGCTATGATGAATGATTAATTATTTTGTGGCAAATGTAAGAATTATTTCATTAAGAGATGAGTGGGACCTATATCTCCCTCGAATTCATTGTGTAAAGATTTATATCTAATGATATATACAAGATGGTAATTAAAAGTAAATCTGGTTCATTAGTACAGGGCTATAATGACAAGTAAATATGGTTCAGTAATACATGGCTTGAATGGCAAGTAAACCCAGCTCAGTAATGGACTCTTTTGACTATGATTGTCTCAGTAGAAATGCCTTGGATACTATAGAAATAATATTTTGTTGTTATTTTTTTCCATAATTATATATTTAATACCAATGCTATTTTATCATGGTTAATGTTCCTTTGTGATCTATGCACTACATACTACCGATATTTATTTCATGACTCGTGATTTTGATATTTAAACTTTATGTTAATATTTTTACATTCTTATGTTTTTGGTTTTTTTTATGTTCTCAGTTTTTACACTTATTGATCATTTGATCTAAAACTTTCTGTATTTTCTTTTCCTCAAGATACAAATAATGTTTTTAGATAGTAAAAAATAGGGAAATCATTATAGGAGATGTTGAAGATATTTCACCAAGAAAGAAGATTATGTTCCAAGTTTCCAAAGATGCTAAAATAACACAGTATTTGGGTTTATATTAGTGTAATGTATTAGTTATTTCAAAAAATAAATGTAATTTCAATGTATGTCAATCTTGGATCATTATAATGATGTTGGTAAGGTAAAATAAATAAAATCATTATTCACATAGGTGATTAACCTACATAATTTAGAAAATAGTTTAGTTTATTAAATTGAGAGGAAATTGTAAAAGGGATAGATATAATATATTCAATTATAAATAAAATATTATAGTAAATACATTATTTGGAAGTTATCATGCCTTGATGGATGAAGGAGGTGTGGAGAAAGTAAAATAAGAAAATGAAAATGAGAGACAGGGTTTTAGAAAATTACCTCTTGATTGTCACCTGTTGAATGATCCATTAAAGACCTTTTAAATGGTCCTTGGGTGATTAAAATATCAATTGGACGTGTGGAGTGTATGTATAATGGGTTTTGATAGATATTTTTGGATCATAAAGTATTTTCAAGATAATTTGGGTGGTTAGGGTGGTATTTATATTTAACGATGGGTGGTTTTAAGTGATTAATTATTGAATATTCTATATATATATATATATATCCAAAAACATTAGAATGGAATTAATTAAATTTAAATTGGATGATAATTAATGTATTAAATTATGTATATGGTCAAGAAAAATCTCAAACATGCATTAAATGTTGTAGTTTTTAGGTATTTTATTCCTTTACATTTTATCTTTAACTTGTTTCATTATTTTACCTATACCGTGGTAAATCTTTCTTTTTTACCACGAAAACATTTTTATACCTAAAAAAATTAATCTTACTTACAAATTTGAGACTTATTATTCTAAATATGGGAACTCTTTTTAACAAATTTAGTTCATATAATTAGAAAAATTAGATTTAAAATTAATCTCATAGACGCAACGGGAATGCAGTTTTTAAAGTGGAAAGGTTCAAAAGTTCAAAAATATTTTTAGATCTAATTTAAATGTGTAATAGATTCCAATGACCTAAATTATATTTATTAACGTATATACTAAATAATTATACTTTAAAAAAATTAATATATAATTTTACTAGGTAAATTAAATAGAGGAAATTACTATTTTCTATTAAAATTAAGTATTCTTCACTATTAACCAAAAAAATGAGACTTCTCCAACAAATAACGAGATTTTAAGCTCAGATAATTTTTAAATTAATATTTCCAAAATTAGATTTATTTTTTCAAATAATATTTTTTAAAGTGTCTTAATTTAGTTTCAGAATAAGTTTTCCATTAAAATGTGGCAAAACAACCTTTAAAAAACAAAGCTCTTAATGCTTAAAATTTAATTAATTTAATATTTAAATCTTATCAAACTTATTGGATAAATTTAAAGAAAACTATTTAATATATAAAATATAAATGTTATAAATATATTTCAATAATGGCGGTCAATTTAATTTGATAGGATAAAATTCAATTATGGGCCCAAAATAGTATTTTATAAAAACACATCCTTTATGTTCAATTTGTTTTTAATTTCATTTATATTTATTTGGTAACCAATGAATTAATTTTATAAACATGTTTAAAATATAATTTTAAAAATATTCATTCCCTCCATTCCAACAGCTAGGTGATAAATATAATACCTTGAGATTTTGTGAAATATGTTTTTTTTCGAATTAATTTAATCTTTTTGATATTTTTCATTTCATGAAACTCTAATATAGATTTAGTTATATGAAAGTACTATATTTGGATTGTGTTTCATGAAACAAAATTTTAATAATGAAAAAAATGAAACATTTAGATTAGCTGGTGGTACACATAACACAATGTCTCGCTTGTGTTACATGCAATGTTGATTTCCATTGATAGTTTGTGTTACATTCAAGACCAAGTTTTACAAAAATACATCATAATATTAATATTATTGTTAAATTATTACTATAGTTATCACCTAAAAATTAGTATAGAAGTTATTATTAAATATTATTTAAAAATGTGAATAAAAGGGACCCTTTCAGCTAGAAATTAAAGTATGAACTATTTTAAAATAAAGAAATTATTTTTCTAAGAAAACTATTTTCCAATCTGGAAAAAATACCACAATAAATTAAAAAATAATTTTTATTAATTTTTTAAATAAAACTTATATATTATAGATTCAATAAATATTTTTGATACTTATCTAATATATTTGATTGGTATAAGATAAGGATAAATAAAATTATATGAATAAAAAATATATATTCTTCTAAAAAATAATTTTACTATCATTTAATGGGAAGCCCATTTTAAATACAAAATTTTGAAATTTTATTAATTTTATATGTAAAAATAGACTTCATATTTTAAATAGGAACATAAAAATTATATTAGGGTGAATTTTTGGTAATTTTTGTGAAGATTAAGTTTTTGATGAAAAGCGAAAAATAATGGACTTTAATTCAAAACTTTATTTTCATAGAATTTATTTATAAGGATAAATTATATTTGTAGTTATTTATAAAGATTAATTTTATCAATTTTACATTAAATAATACAATTTAGTTCATTTAAATCAATTTCCCTTTGATGATATATCTAGAAACTTACTAAACTTTTGAACATTTTACTTTAAAGCTTCGCTTTGTTGCCCCATTTGTGGGATTACATTTTAATTAACTTCATATACTTCTATGATTTTAATTTGGAAAAATTTTGTTACGTATTTTAAATCATAATAATATATAATTTCCAATAAGGTAAAAATATATTTTCATAAAAATATTTGTGAAAGTAATTAAAATTAATTACAATGATTAAGAGAATAATTATCTTAACAAGGGAACACACCTTACAATAAATGAAATATGACTAGAAACATGTCAAAAATCCAATGTTTATAAATATTTCAACCACATTCTACCATATACCTAATGTTTTTAATTTTTATAGCCACTTTCCATATATAAAATGTGGGCTGAATTCATTTTTTAAACATTTATATGAATGAAACTCATTTCTTTTATTTTCATTATCCTACACCTCAATTATTATTATTACATGATTATATAATAAAAAATATCCTAAATATACTGATATATTTTTATTCTATGGTTTTTACCTGAACTTACACATACTTCCATCTAATGGGTAATGAACTTATCGTTCTTATGTATGATGTACTACTGCCTCATGAAACAATGTTGTTCGTTTTTACTTTACCACCACACATGGTTTGATATTATGTTGGACATAGTATTTTTATATGTTATATATGATATATTTATTCTTCTATAATTATTATATAACACATACCTTCATGATTTTCATTTTGTGTAGGTACAATAATTTCGTTTGGGTAAGTGTGGACAAATGCCTCCTCAAAGCAATGTGATTTGTTCACACCTTACACAGAATGTATTAAGGTTGTGTTTAGTGAACGTAAATGAAATATATGTGAAATTAATTATAATATAATTAACATATTTATATATATATATACACATATTTTTCATTTACATTCTTTCTTTCAATACCATTATAAAATGGAAACATCGTTCTTGCATATGTATGATATACCATCACCATGAATTGTGTATTTCATTTCATTCTTAGGTATTATATAGATTATTAGAAATACATATATAATGAATATATATTATATTTATACCATTTTTTATTCATTAAATAATGATATCATGATATAAGTAAGATGATAAAGAATAACAAGACAAAACGTATACAAAAAATAAAGAAGATATTACCAGAAAAGTAACAATAACCTGGGGTTGTTGATAAATGGGTAATACAAAGTCATAAAAAATATTATATGGTATTCAATATAATACTATGGTTCTATATTAGATTTATAATAAACATATATTTATTATACAAGATATCTAAAATTGTATAAACAAATTCATCACTTAAGGTAATGGAATTTAATATCACTTTTTTATTTCTATGAGATACCTGCCTTGTTCACTTCTCATTTTGTTTGTGTGGTATATATAATGAAAATTTATGTATTATATTATTATTATAACTAAATTAATGGGTGTTTAAATATCCATTTTAACATCATTATTTCATGGTAAGTATGTTTCAGAATTTACCAGATCAATAATGTAATTTTTTCTCAAATTTCTTACTTTGAGACACATGCCATACCATGCACCTATATTTTTATATGAGGTGTATATTCTTAATTTGGACATGTTATATCATTAATATCATTATTTTAATTATACTTTCTTTCTTATTTAATTTTATAATTTCCATTTTTATGATTTTATGTTCCCAAAGTGGTAAAGGTTTATAGCTTCAATCTCATCGTTTATCAAGATTGATTATGATTTTGATTACATTGATGAAATATTATGATCCATATATTAAAAAATCTCCATAATTTTCTTACTATATATATATGCATGTTATATCCATATAATGGCACCCTTATTAAGTCTTTGGTATATAGAATAATTAAGAAAATATTTTTATGACAATATGAATTTATTTCTCTTTTTGGTCATAAATATTTGTTATTTCTAAATTGTGTTTCCCAAAAATGTTTTAAAAAAATATTTTAATATAATACTATGATGTTTAATGGAATTTTTTACCCATATATTGCCTTTTTAAAAGTGTTCTTAAAAATCTTTGTTTTCTTTTTTCTATCAAGGAACTTCTCTAATATTTTAAGGTGAAAAGGTAATGTCTGATATGTATAGACATACCCATAGTCATGACCGTAATTTCCCTGATGATTCCTTTGAAATTTTATGAGGATAATTGTTTAAAAATAATATTTTTCCCTATCATTATGAAAATTCATTGTTTTTAAAATGGTTTCAAATAAAATGGTTTTCCAAAAAATTATTTTATGTTTATAACATGTTTTAAGTGATTGTCAAAGAATCATATATCTATTGTCAAAAGGTTATTTTCAATGAAAAGGATTTTAATGATCTAAATAATTCATTATAAGTTTTCAAAGAAAATAGTTTTTAAAATTTCTTCAAAGCTATTTTTTTAAGTTTTCAATATTATTTCCAAGAAAATGGTTTTCCAAAAGTTTTATGTTTTTAAAAATAAATTTATAAATAAGAATGATTAATTTCCTCTTGAATTGTTTTTAAAATATATTTCAAAATTATTTCACATCTAAGATGACATATGTTGGTGTTAGTCATTACTTTCTCCGGAAATGATCTAATAGTTCTATTTATATTCTTTCTCTAGATGGATTATGTATTAATGGCATAATATTTATAAAACCCATTTCTATTTCACAGGTTACATTTTTAGGAAACCCATTTACCTCTCACAAGTTATATTATTATAAAACCCAATTCTTTTAGTAGGCTATGATTTGATGAAAAGATTATGAATTATGTCTCTGTTCCATATGTCATGATATGATTACATATTTATGATACCCATTTCATTTCGTGGGTTATGATATGATTTTTTATGATATTCTAGCCCACATATGTTTTATTTCATTATGAGATGGGTGGGACCTATATCTCAATTAAATTCATTGGTTAATGATTTATAACTACTGAGATAATGACTGTATTCATGTCAAAAAACTTAATCCTCTATGGTAAGATGGGTAACACCGATCCACTGTTGGGAGATGGGGAAAATCGATCCACCATGAAGATATTTGGAAACCCAATCCACTACGCGAATATGGGGAAACCTAATACACTATGGGAAGATAGAGTAACCCGGTCCCCTAAGGAATGATAGGGAAACCAGATCCACTATGGAAAGACATGGAAACCTGATCCACTATGGTAATATAGTAAAGCCAGATCCATTACAAGAAAAAAACCTATGACTGGGGATGGTTGTTTGTCAATCCAAGTTGGTGTAGTACCCATGAAGTTACCTAATAAGTTTTGGGAAATGATCCTTGACATAAAGGGGACAATATTATTTTTTATGTGTTTGCCATAAATTATATGAATTATTCATATGATATGCTGACATGGTTCTTGTTCTTGATTATTTTATGGTTCTTGTCTTATGAACCACCAATCTCTTTTTCATGTCTCATGTTTATGATATTTATATACAAGGTATGACTTTCAAAATTTATACCCATGTTCACGTACCCTTATGCACATTTTAGGATTATGTATTTCCTTTATTTACCCTTACTAATCATTTGAGATCACTTGTTTCTTATGTTTAATTTTCCCATGTCATGAAGAATTATTTTTAAGTACAATTATTAAGGATAAGATATTTTTGAGAATCATTTAATATCTTTCATTGAGTTATAAAATTGTAGTTCCCTATTTCCAAAGTTACTAAACTAATATAGTCTTTGGGCATAAGTGTTTGTAATGTATTATGTATTCTAAAATTTATGTAATGTCTTTTTACATTAATACTGATTCATTATAATAAATTAATATTAAATAAATATTCAATAATATATCTTAGTTAATTTATGATGGTGTAGCATGTAATATATTCTATTGATTAAATATGGTTTATTTAAGAAAAATCATATAATAAAATATTTGGTTGTTATAGTTATGATTCTCCTTGTATAAGGGTAACCATTAATTATCAATGTGGATATCTTATAGTGGTTTCTCAGTTTAATTATTTCATAAAAAAATTATATGTGTATGAAAATTATTCAATACTATCTAAGAAAAACATTATAAATACTAATATGTGATATTGTGAAATAGAGATTAATTCCCTCACACTTATTTTTTCATTAATAAATATGAGGAAATACTTAAAACACCATGTGGTTGGAAAAGTATATCTCATTGATTTGTTAAACTACAAACTCAACCATATGAAATATAATTTATTCTTGGATTGATACATTTTTATCCTAAAATATTTTGACATTCAATTCAAGCTGTAAAATACAATCAAAAGTTAGGAACTATACAATTTTCTAAGAGCACACCCTATCCAAAACATTATACCAATCAATACTGATCTCCTGAATAATGAAGTATTCTACTTACTTTGTGTTCCTAAAAAAAGATAGATATTCATTTACAATGACTTTATATTTCTAACTAAGAATAAAATGGAAAACATGTAGCTCAATAGAGTTTATTTGGGGATTGTATTCATCTCCCTATATACATAAGTTATACCTTATTATTTTATATAATATGAAAGGTGAAATAAAATGTGGAAGATTACCAAACACTCATTATTAGATTAGGGTCATACTTACTACTTCTGGTAGTCCATTTGAGTGTTAATGGTGAATTGGAGTCATAAAGTTTGCAGATAAATGGTGAATATGTCATTAAGAAGAAATAGTTGGCACCCCATATTGTTTTTTTATGAATGGTTAATTATAGAATTACCCTTTCATATATATTTTATTCATATCCATTATATAATGGTCATTAGGATGAGTCCACAAATATTTCCACATACCTGACTGACCCTAACTAGGACAAGACAATCATACACATCACATGTTGAATAGTGGTCAACCCAGTCATCTTTAATGACACGGAGGAAATAAATGATGTAAATAATACCCTAAAATTTAATGAGCCAATATCCAACTAAAATAGTGACTCTATATGATGGATGTGATCTATAATAGTCTATCACAAAATCGGGGCCATTATATCAAACCAATCTAAGAAGGAATATATTTAATGCAACATATCCAACATTTTCCTTAATGATATACCAAATTAATATAATTTACTATAAAAATGAGGTCTTTTGTGGTCCCCAATAGATGCATTGATGGAGGAAAACCCTAAATCATTTTACAGGAAGTTCATGAAGGATTCAATGAATCTCATCATTCAGGAACCCTGATCTCCCATAAAATCAAAATATTTGGCTATTTTTCTCTAGTGATGATACAAGATTGTATACAATTCATAATGATGTATTATAATTTTCAAATTCATGCCAATTTCATCAAATAAACCCAATATTTATTTCCTTCATCCAAATATTCATGGATATTTTTCATTTGGGGAATGGTTTCAAGGGTCTATATCCCTGGGTTATAGTCAGGATATATAATTATATATTTACTTCCACTAACTTCTTCACAAAATGGAATGTGTTCATACCCTAAAGTAATTTGTCACAATGACTTTAATAAAATTCATAAAGTTAAATACCATTACCATATTTATCATTCGTCATAAAATATTGATGTAAAATAACAATGTTTTTATTCTTTCGAACTAAAGAGTCTTTATTAAAAATTTAACATCAATTCCAACCACTCATCTCACTACCATATAGTGGTAAGAGGATAGATATAGGTCTTCCAAAAGTATATATAAAATATATTGTAGATGTTGGGGTAAAAAAATAAGATGTCGGGTCCAAAAAAACTCAGGCATACCCAGTGGTTATATTATACCACAACTCATACTACCATGAAAGTTAGCCTAAATTCTATTTCATAAGGGGAATATATAGTTTTACCCATTGAAGTTCAATTTACATCACTCTGAACTACTATATGTAGTTATCTCTCAAAACAAAATCTCATCGAGAAGAGAATATATTAGTTAGAATGAATTTATTAGAAAAGGTTCTAAAAACTACACAATGAGGAAATCAATTAGTAATAGATTACATGACCCATTAACAATAAATTTAACCTCTACTCACTTTGTTAAGGAGACTTGGTTTTAGATATAGAAACTCCAATTAACATAAAAGGAAGCCACCAAAATGTAAACTGATGTAAGAATTACTATAAATTATAAAAACTATTAATTCCGATAGAGTTTACTCCCTGATCATCATGGATGGCGATCACATCATTCCTTTCACCAATTCAAGATTCTTAAAAATTTAATTTTCATTATTTTAAAGTAATTTTATTAAATCTTGTTCAAAATAAGTAAAACAAGACAACATAGACCAAGATCAAAGACTATCTATGACATAGAATTTCCCCCATTATCCTCATTATAAGATGCTAAACTATATAGTTAAAGGTCGAACTAAATTAATTTAAACCAAAATGTATCACATCCAAGTAAAATATTGTAAAACATGGTGAAATTGTCACAACCCGCGTCCCCGGGTCATGAACCTTGTCATCTAACCCCATGGGTCTTTTGTAATACCTTAGTTGCCTTCCCAACACACCATAGGCTATTACTCACTAGGGTCTCTTATCAAACTAATGATTATCCCCATAGGCCAACACATGTTCTTTCAATATGCTTTGTCCTCACTCACACACTCCTTGGGAAACATCCCAGAAGGTCACCCATCCTGATTACTACTCTAGGCCAAGCATGCTTAACTGTGGAGTTCTAATCAGATAGGCTCCCAAAAAAAAAGGTGCACCTTGTTGACATGGGTAATAACATTTATCCTTTTATGTCTCACTTTTATAGGGGTGTTACGTTATCCACCCCTTTAAAGCACAACGCCCTCGTTGTGGACCCCAAGCCTCAAACCCAGGCAGTGCCTAAGCACTTCTGGCTGGGTATTGGATATGATATCAATTTGTCACGACCCATCCTCGGGGCCCGTTTCGTGACTACCACAAGCCCTCCTTCCATTGGTCAAGGGCTGGCGACTAGCACCAAAGGCGTAAATCCCGATAACTAGGATGACATTACCTTTATGAGACATAAACACATCCAACAAAAGTACAAGCGGAAGTAAAACACTAAGTACAAAAAAAGTGATGAAAAGTGAATGGGCCAAAATACAAACCCAACTGAAAAGTACAGCTACAAATAAATGAAAATAAAATAGAAAAGACAAACGGCTGGATGATAGAAGCAGCTCCTGGGTCATCCACCTCGGATCCTACCTGAAGGGTAGGTACAGATAGCGCAACTCCTGGATCGTCCACCACAAATCCTACCTGAAGGGTTGGTACAGATAGCCTCCTCAACGCTCTCGCCTGTCAACCTTCTCCGTGTACCGTCTCGTCATGAATTCCACCTCTGGATACTGACTCATCGTGGGGTCCACCTCCGGGTACCGTCCAGTCCTCGTACACTTGGTCTCTGTCAGCACTGTCCGTCATCTGCATCCAAAACAACGAGGTACATGCATAGCCCGTGCAGGGGTGGGTATAACAATACTGAGTAGGGACCTCGAGACCCTCAAGGTCTCACTAAATCCAACAAGGATGTTCACAAATAAGGATCTCAACAAATAACCCTTACTTAGGTATAAACACATACTTATACCTAAGTTATCAAGTAACCCATCTCAATCAAAAGGTATCACACAGATATGAAATCAAAGGATAACCACTACTTAGGTATATGCCCATACATATACCTAAGTTATCAAGTAACGCATCTCAATCATGAAGAATACACAAAGGTCATTGACTTAGCTCAAACCAGGATTTTCATTAAAGATATTGAAACCACAACTGCTGTAGAACTTCTCCTCTGTCGAGTACAGTAGCCCTGTCACGACTCCGAGGCGCTACTCACTAACCTTAGACTGCTGAGGTAAAAAAAATTCCCTTGAAATTTCTGGGTCTTTACATTACTCCCAACTTGGGGATTTATGTCCCCGTAAAGATTAAACACACACTAGGATAAAAAAGTGGTACTTAGCACGCATCTGAGCCTCCCGCTCCCATGTGCTCTCCTGGAGGTTCTTGTGCTACCAGCGGAAGCGCACAAGTGGAAGTGATCATCCACGTAGGACCCGCTTCAATCGATCCTTGATCTCCACTAGAACCTCCGTGAATGTCGCCCCGTCATCGATGTGAAGGTCCCTGTGGTCGATGATGTTTGAAGGGTCGTGCACGTATCTCCTCAGCTGAGATATGTGGAAGACTTCGTGCACCTAGTGAAACTGTGGTGGAAAGGTCAAGAGGTAAAATACCTCGCCTACTCTATTGGGGACCTAGAAATGTCCGATGAAATGTGGAGTTAATTTTCCGCCTTAGCCAAATCTCTGTAGACCTCATCAAGGTGAGACCCGTATAAAAACGCGGTCACCATCCTTGAACTCTAGAGGCCTATGTTCCCTGTTTGGAACTAAAAACTCGAAACTCCTGCTGCCACGAGGGTAAGGTTGGCTGACTCAAGAGTGATCGGCTACACCCTCCTATGCATGAGTTTATCCTGTGCTGCCTGGGGTTTCATTTTTGCCGACCAAGGAAAACCCATCCCATCGTTGTAGGTAAACCAAAACCTTTTTGCATAATACAGTCAATCTGTGTATGAACTGTGGTTGCCTAGTCCATACCCAAACTAACGTCGTAATGCCTCGACGCTTCCACCAAGAGGTTCTAACCGAAACTCTCACCTCAAGGGCCAGATCACACCGCTGGCGTAAGCATGATTATCGAGTCTCTTCCCAATGGTATCTCCAGACGTGAGGGTCAAGTCAATGGTTTAACCGGAAATTCTAGGTCTAGAATAAGATTCGTGGAAGGAAAGAATGATTGGTACCTATGTCTATTGATATTGAAGCTCTTAGTAGACACAGACCGTACCTAAAATCATTATTAGAGCCCTTGGGTCACACTCCTTGACCACATGCAGCTGTTTTCTTCCCCTGCCCTCCAGCTCCATGAGCCTAGTGGGGACTACAAAGGCGGGTGGTTGTAACATGTCGAAATGTACACCACCTTATGAAACACTCATAGCTCTGCTTCCACATCTACTACTTTGCAGATTCATCTGTCCTTAACACTTCTTTTTCTTGAAAAAATTTTACACACCCAAGTCTCTAACACTGGCACCAGTTTCCTGTTTCTTACTTCTTACATTCACTAGCTATGTTCGTTCATCCAAAGAACATTCAACCACAAAGGTTCCCTCTAGCACCCTAGCATAAGTAGGAATGCATAGAGGAAAAATTGATGGCTTGGATGTCCTTTAAACACACCTCGCTCAGAATTCCGAGCCCTGAATCACTGATCGCATTGTATTCATTGAGTACCAGGATTGGTCGGTACGCCCCGATGAATACTCAGCTATCGACATGTGTCATCTACCGGTACCGATAGTTGTAACTACTGACCAACAGGTAGTGATATATCTGGAACACCACCCGAAGGTACTATCTCAGGCATCGTTCCATGTACTAAAGCCTCATCACTATGCGGACCATCCTCATGGTCACTCACTAGGAAACACTAGTAGTTAAGATCACCATCTGATCTACTAGTATCTAACTAGGTGTAGAACTCTAGAAATATCCTCCATCTAGTTCACTACTGCATGGGAATATGTCTCTCCTCATAACCTCGAAGGCCTCTGCTGCTGGAAATCATGCAACGTGCTCTATCAGTGTGTGTCGTCAACTTGTACGGTTGGTGGCATCTATTGCCTAACTGGTGGTGGTGCTGCTGGTACACCACCCGAAGGTGCCAACATAGAAATAGGGCCCTGCACCTGAGTATCATTTCTCGGTCGGCCGTCATCGAGTACTCTCTCATAAATCCAACTAACTGTCTGTGTGGAGACATCCTGAACAGATCCGACACGGTCAATGATTTATACCTGGTGAGCTGACCTGGTTTGAGCTGACATAAATAAAAATTTTGGAAACACACACGTAATCAGTGTTTTCGTGCACTGAGTTGGAAATCAGAAGTCAAGGTCCTGGTTTATAGATACGTTGGCCGCCCACACCAACACTGGACTCCCTGAACTGAAGACCACACTTAGTACCCTTAAAACTATTTCTTCACACAAAAGAAAATATCAGAGTCCTAAGTTCTGCAGTAGAACCGACTGCTCTGATACCAATTTTTCACAACCCGCATCCCTGGGTCATTAACCTTGTCATCTGACCCCATGGGTCTTTTGTAATACCTTGGTTTCCTTCCAAGCACACCATAGGCTATTACTCACTAGGGTCACTTATCAAACTAATGACTATCTCCATAGGCCAACACATGTTCTTTCAGTGTGCTTTGTCCTCACTCACACACTCCCTGGGAAACTTCCCAGAAGGTCACCCATCTTGAATAGATGTAACACGTTCAACGATTTATACCTGTTGATCTGACCTGGTTTGAGCTAACTTAAATAAAACTTTTGGAAACACACATGCAATTAGTGTTTTCATGCACTGAGTCAGAAATCAGAAGTCAGGGTCCTGGTGTATGGATACGTCAGCCGCCCACACCAACATTATACTCCCTGAACTAAGGACCACAATTAGTACCCTTAACACTATTGCTTCACAGAAAAGAAAATATCAAAGTCCTAAGTTCTTCGGTAGAACCAACAGCTCTGATACTAATTTGTCACGACCCGCCTCCCCGGGTCACGAACCTTGTCATCTGACCACATGGGTCTTTTGTAATACCTTGGTTGCCTTCCCAGCACACCATAGGATATTACTCACTAGGGTCTCTTATCAAACAAATGACTATCCCCATAGGCCAACACATGTTCTTTCAGTGTGCTTTGTCCTCATTCACACACTCCTTGGGAAACTTCCCAGAAGGTCACCCATTATGATTACTACTCTAGGACAAGCATGATTAACTATGGAGTTCTAATCAGATAGGCTCCCGGAAAGAAAGATGCACCTTGTTAACATGGGTAGTAACATTTAGCCTTTTAAGTCTCACTTTTCCAGGGGTGTTACATGAATCCTTCTACATAACTCTCAAGAACTATGTTTAGTATGATTTATTCTTTAACATGATACATAGTGACACTCATGATCCTTACCTTGGGCCCAAAAACAATTTTACCATTATAAAATCAATTTTGATACTAGGGCCACTCAACATAATATTGAATATTTTGGTTGTTTTTTCTCAATATATGATAATTTCCCTCATCTGGGTATGATAAAAATATACATAAGAAACGTTAGTATGTGATTATTTATTCATAAAAATAAGCCTTGGAAAATTCCTCTTTTCTCTTTAATATGGATAGGATCTATGTTGATATTTCACATGAACAATGTGGGGATTGATTCAAGTTATGTTAAGATATATATCAATTTATGTGATAACCTATATCAAATATAGTCATGGGTTTTCCCTGAAAAAAATATTTATATTTGGAACAAATATTGGATGACCCAACCTCATGTAGTCCAAAATAGTGAAAATTGACCCTTTACACAAATCGCCCCATTTAGGGATACCCCTTATCTAAGCCACAAGAATTGAAACTACATGACATTTCATTCATGTCACATGAAATTAAACAACATGAAACCATCAATGAATCATGATTTTAAATTTTATATCATTTTATGTACATTAAAATAACTTAAACTACTCATAATATCCTAACTCGCTTGGCTTAAATACTTTATAAGATTTTTAGATAATAATAATAACTCATTGTGTATGGATTCTAATATTTATTAAACTAAGCCAAGGTGAAAATTAATATATTTGATAATAACTATGTTTGGATTGATTCCTGATCACATAGGACAATTAGTGATTCCAATATCATATATATTGGGCCCAACCATAAATTTTCATCACATAAGACCCATTCATACCCAAACAAAGGCCAAATTATTGCTGGCATTATTTATTTCAACTAATCAATTTAGAATGAAAATGCCCCTATAATTTCCATTTGTCCCCTATCAAAAACTAGTGGGAAACACTGGGGATCTACCAATCATCACTTTTTTTATAAAATATAGAATTTCTCAATGAGTTTAGGGTCTTGGTGAATCCCTCTATTTATCAGAATTTAGGTACACCAAATAAAAAATGTTTAGAACTACATCCTGATCATATGACGTTAAGTTATGCAACAAAAAGTCTATTATACATGTATTCTAAATCCATTTGGGATGGTTTAATAGTATGATCCTTCTCTTTCATGACATAAAGATTCATCAAATAGATTTTTATAAATTTATCTATATTTATTAAAATTTCAATTTACATCTCACGAACTGTTTTCAGCTTGATATATATCATTATAGGATATTTAGTGACGTCTGGATTTCCAAACCTAGGCCTAACCAAAAATTCTACCAACCAATATTCCCACATTTATATGTATAATCCAGACCTATTTAAGAGCCTATAATATTGATTTATCCATGAAACCACACTAAATAATAAAATATTCAATCATCCCAGTATTGTAGTACTCTTTATAAGTGTTGATTCCTACCCAAGGGACTTTTATAGTGAGTTGTATCAAGAACTACATGTGGATTATTTCATATTCCATCAGTATATATATTAATGAATATATCTTATATCTTAAGTCCATATTTATGCCCCTAATTCTCCTGTGTTAGGATTATTCATAATTGTGATAATATTTTAGGGATATATCACTAAGATGAGCTCATTTTTCCTCGTACAGAAGTTAGATCTTTGTGAGGTACATAAACAACTAAGTCCTTATTCCATGATTCTAAATTACATGAAATCTGAGTTATTGTAACATGATATTAAACTTCATTATGTATGGTAAATCCTATATTAACATAAACCACTCAATGTAAATTATTCAAGATAACTCTTATATATTATAAGAGATCCATATATATGTGGGAGTGCACATCATACAAGATTTTTCACATACTTAAACACTTATACATGCTAAATAACCATATAATTTAGGACTCCCATAAATATCATACAACTTCCCTCATATATAAGTGATTATAACCACCTATAAATGTTAATATCAACACTATAATTCTTGCACCAGCTTTTATGTACATCCCCCTTTCATAAACCATACTTCACTTCTTGAGTGTATCACATCACAGTAAATATTTCATCTTTATCAATAACATGATTATTATAATCTCAAGGACACCACTATTTTTTTATTCATTCAAGATGATCAAATTGATCGTCATATGCACCCCCAATATGTCCTGTATAACAACCTTGATCTTGATCTTAAATTTAAACGTGATTTATTATATAAAATTGCAATCAATACAACTTAGAATATTGAGAGGTCTAGTGTCTTTGGGAAATTACATATATTACATAACACCTTAAAACATGAAAAGTACCATATTTATTGAACACTTCTTTTACAAGACCACAAAATTCATTCATGCTTCGCACTTCGTGGGATAACCTGAGGACATACATAATAATGCGATGAGCTATAAAGCCTAATAAGGGAATAAACATGGAATAACATGAGGAATACAATACATGTTAGAACATAGTAATATCAAAGTATTATAAATGGAACATGAATATAAAGGCATGATAGATCATGATAATCATAACATGGTAAATGTGGAAACAACATAAAACATGATATTATCATGAGTCAAGGCTCATTACACATAGAGGAGCATGGGTCAAATCTCACTACACATGTATAGTCACGAGTCAAATCTCATTGAATGGGAAAGATAATGATTTAAATCTCATTTTACATGAAGTATAATGATACTAAACACTACCCAATTCATTGGAGAGATATTATGTTTCACCCTTCATAATCATTTCAATCTCATGCTTATGTGTGCCACATAGATCATTCAACATGGATTCATTAATGATCGTAGTATATTCCATGATCCCAGAAATGTGGAACACATACATATATATCCACAATAAATAAGTATATGATCATAAAGGTGAATACCCTTGATAGATAAATGGGTATGGTATCCACTAAATAATGATTTTGTCATAAAAAAACGCATTTCCATTTCGTCAGTATAATAATGTCATATAAAAATTCATAAAATAGGTTGATGAGAGAGAAAGTGGTGTTGCATAATTTAGGCATGAAAAGGACAGTAACAGGGATATGTAAGTACATTCCACAACATAAGTAATTTAAAATATATGTCGTAACATAATAAAGAGTTTTGAATTAAGAGGAGAAATGATAATAACACTTATGAAATTTTGGCATGGTAATAGGTGTACATAAAAGATCATAGAAAGAGATTAATGAGAGTGGAATGAATTTATAACCATTTAGAAATAAAATTTATATTATGGGAATCATGTAAAATAATATATAAATATATGAAAATGGAATTAAATAAGCATAATATAAAATAAGTTCTTGAATGGAAATGAGAAGAGAGAAATCTCATACTAGGATGTGTGATTCCAAAGGATTAGGAGAGGTTTCATGGGATATTGGGGGAACCTTGATATGACTCTAGAGAGTATATAGAAGAGTGTATATGACCTCAAATGTGTTTAAGTGAATATAAATGGGATCTTGGGTGGGATTATATAGTAAATAAGGGATTTTTATTTATTATTTTGTCTTGGACACTTCATAATAAAAATTTTAAAACCACAAGCCATACCATGGTTTTTTCCCATAGTTTCTCCCAAAGGGGAGTGTTTTACCTTATTTTATAAGACCAAGGGTAGAAATATTTCCCTTTTTATCTAGAGGCGAGTCACACTCTTAAAGAAATGAAATTAAAATCATAAAATATATTATATGTCTTAGAGGATTCCAAATGGATTTAAAAAATAATTCAAATAAACATAAAACAAAATTATTTTAAATAAAAAACATATGTTTTCCTGAATATCCCTTTTAATATATTTATTATATCATTATTGATCCATTATGATGTCATAAACCACAACATATATTTATATGACATTTAATTTTTTACCAAAAATTTGACAGCCACAGAAAATTAGGAAAAATTAACCATTGGACAATTTCGACATCATGATTCAAAAAAAAATAGGAATTTTATCTAAATAATTTTCTTAATATTTGAATTCTATATTTTATAATAATAAAAAATATTTAAAAAAATGGATTTTTCGACAATAAATGTTTTTGAACCCTAATAAAAAATACATTTTACTATATAAAAAATATACGATCATTTAAATTAAATAAAATTAATTTACTAAAAAAATTTAATTTTTTTTAAAAAATCCATTAATTCATCAAAATATATTTCTTAATTGAATTTTATCATTAACAAAAATACTCTTTGTTCTTTAAAAATAATTTACAAATTAATAATAATAGGATGAAAATATGTTCATCATTATATTTAAAATAATATACATATATCTATTTCTAGGGTCTTGATACATATCCCTTTATTACACCAGTACAATCCGTAATAGTAAGGTGTTTCAGGGTGGAGCTTTCATTGGGTGATTTGGTGAACATGGTTTGGGTTGTGATCTCGATGAGCTTGAAATTCTCTCTTAACCATTTTTAATAATTCTTAAGTTGTTGGATCTTGACTTGGGATTGTACTAGGATAAATCCTATAAATAAAACCTCCCTTATAAGCTCTGATAAATGTTACTCACAGGGTACAATCATACTAGATGAGGCCATCACTTCCTTTGTTTGCGCCAAAAGGATTTCTTAAAAATCATTATTTATACTAGTCATGTGATCACTATTCAATGACTATATTATGAACAATAATGATACTTAATAGTCATTTAAATCCAATTGTATAATATAGAACATAAAAAGTTCATGTTTTTACTACATCCATTAAATAAAAAGGGAAATTTTATTCATAACATTTTGGGTCATTACAACCTTCCCTCCTTAAGATATTATACCCTCAAAATTTCCTTTTCCAAAACTAAAATAAATGACAGTAACTATGCTTCATTACCTCATATGGTTCCCATATTGCTTCTTCAAACATGCGGTTTATCCACAACACCTTGATGAGGGGCATTGTCTTATTTCGTAGAACCTTTTCTTTATGATATAAGATCTTCACTGGATGATCCTCGTAAGAAGGTTCATTCTCTAATGGTACCACCTCTGGATTGAGTACACATGTTGGGTCAAGGAAGTACTTCCTTAATATGGATACATAGAATAAATCATGTACATTATATAGGTTTGGTGGCAGTATTAGTCCATAGACCACTACTCTAATACGATCAAGGATCTTATAAGGGATGATGTACCTTTGACTAAACTTTACCTTCTTCCCAAATATCATCACTCTATTCCATGGATATATGTGGAGGAATACCATGTATTCATCATTGAACTCTAGTTAACATTAAATATTATCAGCATAGCTCTTTTATTGACTCTACGCATCTTTGATGTGCTCCTAGATGGTCTTAACCTTCTCCACCATTTCTTCGACCATTTCTTGACCTTTAAATTATTTTCCCCGAATTCATCCCAATATGTTTGTGTTCTTCACCTCTTCTAATAAAGGGATTCATAAGGGGCCATTTCGATGCTCGAATGTAAACTACTGTAGTAAGAGAACTCCACCAAAGGTATATGTTTGTCCCATCCACATTTGAAGTCCTTTGTGGAAGCTCTCAACATGTCCTCAAGTGTTTGGATAGTATTCTTAGATTTTCCATTAGTTTGAGGGTGATAAGACATTCTAAAATTCAGATTATTTTTTAGAGCATGATGGAGACTTCTCTAAAAAAAGCGGTGAATCTTGGATCTATATCAGACACAATCGATAGTGGTACTCCATGCAGCCTTACAACTTCTCTAATGTATATCCGCACCAGTTTATATAGTGATAAATCCTCCCAATTCATAATGAAGTGTGCAATATTTGTAAGATGATCCACAATAACCAAGATATAATTGTTTCCTTTGGATGTATTTGAAATTATTGTGGCAATTTAGATGGCGATGTTTTCCCATTTCCATGTTTTTATGGGTAATGTTTTCAACATCCCCTTATACTTCTTTCATTAATAATTCACTTACTGAAATACCAAGAACATTGATATATATTCAACAATATAATTATTTTTTACTCCCAAAATAATTCTCTTAGATATCTCAATACATCTTTGTGTTTCCAGGGTGAATGGATAAATTCGAAGTATGTGCATCATCCAGAAGTTCCTTTTTTTTACTCAGGATTTGATGGAACACATAGTCTTGATATAAATATCACAATTCTTTATTCATTAACATTGAACCCAAAAGATATCCCTTTTTTTTAATTCCTATATCATCTTTTTGAGCATCCTTTAACCTTTCCAAAAGATACTGTTGAGAAATCATATGTCAAAGGATTGATGATGTTCATTTCTTTATGATTTCCATGTCTATCTTGTTCATGTTTAAGAAGATAAGATCCTTATTGAGACTCATCAATGATATAATGGAGGGGTCCTTCTTACATAGAGATCCTTCCGCCTTGTTCACTTTCCATAGATGGTAGTGGATCGAGCAGTTCTAAAACTTTATGTTCTCTAACCATCTTTACTGGTGTATATTCATATATTTATTAGTTAATATATATTGGATACTTTTGTGATCTATATATTTATGTTACACTACTACCAAAAAAGATAATGCCTCTATATTTTTAATGCAAAGATCATAGATTCCTACTCCCGAAGATGAATGTGATAGTTTTTCTTGTGAATTATCAATTACCTTGATGAGTTGGAAATGAATTTGTCATTTTTCATCAACACACATCCCAATCCCTTCATTGAAGCATCACTAAAAATCATGAAAAGTTACCCAATTGTGGGTACTGTGAGCATAGGGGTAATGAAAATCCTAATTTTAAAATCCATGAATCTTTCTTCACATTCATCATTCTAAGAAACTTTGACTACCTTTAGAGTTAGATCGGTAATAGGGATTGATAATTGTGATAAATTTGTCACAAATTTGCAATAATATCCAACTAACCCAAAGAATCTAAGGATATTTTTTATAGACGTTGGACTTGGAAATCCCTTAATTTTTTGGTCTTGGAAGGATTCATAGATATCCTATTAATTGTGTGGATATTCACCAAGAATGAGACTTATTTTAATGATAAATCACACTAGTTGTACTTTGAATGGATATTTTACTTTCGAAAAGTCTTAAGCATAGTGATTATATTCTCCTCATGGTCCTCCTTGTTTTTGGAGTATATTAGAAAATCATCCATAAAGAATACCAAAAATATGTAGAGGTAATTTCTAAGTACTATATTCATCATGTACATAAAGATTGTTGGAGAATTATTGTGTCCAAAAGGAATCACAATGAACTCATAGTTCCTGTACCTTTTACGAAAATAAATCTTGGGGATATCCTCCTTATTCACCCTTACATGGTAATATCCCGACACAGATCCACCTTGGAGAAGTATTATTCCCCACATAGTTGGTCGAACAAGCCATAAATTCATGGAAAAGGATACCTGTTCTTTATCGTGGTTTTTTTTTGAGATCATGATTATAAATGAAAAGGCGCATTGATCCATCATTCTTCATGATTAAGAGGACCGGTACACCCCATGGTGAAGCACTTGCGTGTATATACCCTTTGTCCAGATTCTCCTATAGTTTTTTCTCAAGCTCCTCAATTTCCATAATAGTTGTCTTATATAGAGTATTTGATATTGGAAAAACCCTAGGAATAATTTCGATTGAAAATTTGACCTCTCAGCAAGGAGGAAGACTATGAAATTCCTTGGGAAATACATTAGTGTATTCCCTCCCAACAGGCATTTTTTTAAGTTTGATCCTTTCCTTAAAATCAATCATTTGACCTAGATATTATTTCTCATATGGAAATAATGTCTTTACTTGAGATGATAGTTCTAAAAAAGATTCAGCCTTCTCCTTTCACTTGTATAGTATTGAGACTCGATACACCATTTGGAGAGTGATTTCCCTCTAATTGCTATTTATGTTGGTTCTATATAGGTAAATTAAACCCATGCCCCGAATTTCATAAAATTCCTCTAAGGGAAGTATTCCAAGGTTGGTTGGGAAGTTCAATCCACAAATAGTTATAGGGGAGTAGTTATATAAATGGGATGAAATAATCATTCCATTTTACATTTTCATAGACATCTCTACATCCATGAATTTTGGTGGTGTTTGAATAGTTCTACTAAAAATTCATGATATAAAGGAATGCGTTGGACTATGGACAATAAAAATATATTTAAATTTTTTATTCCTGTTTTACTTTACACAATATAGGCTTAGAGATTATTATTTTTAAACTATTAAACACATAAAGGCGAATCCAATGACATTAAAGGTATAGGTTATAAATTATATTTATCTCCTTAAATTATGAGTTTCTAGCCTTCAGTATATGTTATCCATGATCTACTTCATAACATGTATTCTTATGCTATTTTTTTGTTCCCTTAATAATGGTTTGTAATGAGATTATGAATTTACCAATGCATATCCACCAAAATTGTCAAAATAGGTTCACAATAAGGCCCATTATCATGTACCAGGTTACCCTAAGTCAAACTCGGAACACTTTTTTAGAGTTTTTACTCCTAGGTACATATTTTCTAAAACCACACCCACTTGTAGTATCCAAGAGGGGATGTATTTTCTTGATAAAACACTTACTCTATACATAAAAAAAATTAGGGATGTCTTCTTAAACTTAGTCTTATCCCTAAGGGTATTCACTTGGGTTTTATAATCCTAATCTAAAAAATAAATATACCTATCCTCAAATACCAACTATAAAAACCCTTTTCATTATTTCATATTTAAACGTGATTTATTACAAAAAATTACACTTAGTAGAACACATAAGATTAATAGTTATAGTGTATTTGGTAAATTAGGTACATTACATAAAAACTTACTACATGAAAATCAATATCTTTATTGAAAACTTCTTTTACACAACCACAAAGTTCCTTCATACATAACATTACATGGGATAACCTCGGTACATAATAATAAAGGGTTGATCTATAAATCCCAGTAAGGGAATAAACATTGAATAATATAAGGAAGACAATAAATGTTATAAAATGAATATATCGAAGGAATATAAAAGGACCATGAATATAAAGGCATTATTTAGCATGATAATCATAACTTGGGAAATTTTTAAACAGCATACAACATGATATTAGAATGAGGTAAGGCTCATTACACATGGAGGATAATGAGTCAAATCTCGTTGAACATGGATAAGAATGAGTCAAATATCATTGTACAATAAAGATCATGATTTAGGTATCAATAGGCATGAGGAATCAGTATACTAAACATTACCCAAGGCATTGGAGCATTATTAGAGTGCTCCATTCATAATCATTTTTATATCATGCTTAAGTGTGCCACATAGATCATACAACATTGATTCATTAATAATAATAGTTTATTCCACAATCAAGGAAATATGTAATAAATAAATATAGATCAATAATAAATAATTATATTTTAATAAAGTTGAATATCCTTGATATAGATATGGGTATGGTATTCACTACAAATTGATTTTCATGTGGAAAATTGTGATGCAATTTTGGCAGCAAAACAATGTCATATTGAAATTCATAAAATGGGTTGATGAGAGAGAAATGGGTATATAATCATTTTTAAATGTAATAGATATTAAGTGGGGATTGTAAGTAAATTACCTATCATATTTAATTGGAAATATAAGGCATAACATAATGAATAGTGTTGAAGTAAGAGGAGAAAGGAAAAGAACACTTACAAAATTTTAGCATGGTAACATGTCTACATAAAGGATCATATGGGGAATTAATGAGAGTGAAAGGAAGATATTATCATTTATACCTAAAATATAAAGTAATGGAATCATGGAATATCATTTGTTAACATACGAAAATAGAATTTAAGAGGTATAATATTAAAGAAGTTGTTGAATGGAAATGGGAAGAGAAAAAAATACCTTATATGGATTTGTGACTTCAAAGGCTTAGGGGAGGATTCTTGGGAGGTTGAGGGAGCATTGGGAGGACTCTAGTGAGTAGATACTAGTGTTTGGATGATCTTAGATGCGTTTTAGTGAAGATAAATGTGATCTTGGTTGGGTTTATTTAGGAAAATAGGGGATTTTTTTATTATTTTGGTTTTGGACAATTTATAATAAAATTTTCAAAACCAAATCCATCCCATTGTTTTTCCCTTGGTTTATTCCAATGGGGAGTGTATCAAATTATTTTATAATACCAAGTTATATGCTTTTTAAAATATTTACCTTTCTTATGTAAAGGTGATTTACATTACTAAAGAAATGAATTTAAAATCATAAAATATATTATATGTATTGGAGGATTCATAATGGATTTAAAAAATAAAAAAAATAAACTTAAAACCATATTACATTAAATAAAAAACATATGTTTGGATAAAGATACCCTTTATTGTATTTATTACATCATTATTTATCTATTATGATGTCATAAAACACACCATATATTTATATGGTATTTAATGTTTGCCCAAAAATTCGACTCCCTCTGTAAATTATGAAACAATTACTATTGGAAAATTTAGACATCCTAATTCCAAAAATAATATTCATTTTATCTAAATAATTTTCTAAATATGTGAATTTTTTACTTTTAAGATAAAAACTAACATTTCTTTAAAATGATAGGTTTTTTGACAATAATAGTTTTTGAACCCAAATTAAAATTACATTTTACATCATCAAAATTATATGATCATTTATATTTAATAAAAATAATTAACTAATAAAATTTTTTAAAAATATTTTTCTAAAAGAATAAATTAATTTATCAAAATATATTTCATAATTGAATTTTAACATTAATAAAAAATACTATTTTTGCTTTAAAAATCATTTACAAAGTAACAATAATAGGTTGAAAATATGTTCATTATTATATAAAAAGTAATGTAAATATCCTTATTTCTAGGGTCTTGATAAATATCCCTTTATTACACCTGTATAATTCCTAAGATTAAGGTTCATGATGGTGTGGATTTCATGGGGTTATTCGATGAAAAAGGTTGGGTTTGTGATATCGGTAAGCTTGAAATTATCCTATAAATGGTTTCTCTCATGATTAGGTTGTTGGATCTCGGCTTGGGATTGGTATGGGTAAAATTCTAGAAATTCTATCTCCCTTAGAATCTCTGATAAATAGGCTTCATAGGGTATAATCCTACATGATCAGGCCATCACTTCCTTTGTTTGTGCCAAAAGGATTTGTTAAAACCCAATATCTATACTAGTCATGTGATAACTTTTCAATGACTATATTATCAGTGGTAATGATACTTAACATTCATTTAAATGTAATTGGATAAAATAAAACATAATAAGTGCATGTTTTTTATATATCCCGTAAATCAAAAGGGAAATTTTATTCAATACACTTTGGGTCCTTATAGCCTGGTAACCAAAGGCATAATTTTATCTAAAGGAGAATGTCCTCTCATATCTATACTCCACCATGGTCGAAGGTCATCCTTTTCAAACCTATCATATTCTACTACACTTGGTCCAAATTAAAAAAGTTTTGATTTAAAATGTCATCTCCCCTTGTTCAAAAGTTCTTGGAGGATTTTTGACCTCACAGATCCATTTAGGTTTTCAATTTCTACATCCTCTTCAGATAATTTCCCATTTAACATGGAATTAATTAGTATAAAACCATACATTAAGGTATTTAATTTTAGCAATGTTACCTTCATTCACATCAATTTTTTCATTTTCTTTTTTCATGGAACACCACACTTGTGCTCAAAGTTGTATGACCGTAGAACTATCACTGTTGGTCAAAGATATGTGACCTTAAAATCTAAATCCAATTATATAAATCACATAAAAAATTATAATAAAAACACATTAGAATATAACCTCTCTAAAATTTCATCCTAATAGAAATTCAAGTTATAACTCCCCAATATCTCCACTTTCAAGTATTATGAAAAAGTTAGATCATAATCCAAATAAGGGAATATAGTTTTTGGTGTCAATCATAAGGGACTAAAAAACAATCTATGATCATTAGTCCCACTGATCTAAAAAAAGTTAAGTTTGTGAAATATTATATCTTTTCACCTTGATAATGTTTCCATTACATGGTGGTGTAATATTTAGGGAACAATAATCCTCCTTGAATAGACTTTTTTCCATGGAAATATTTAATTTTCCCATATGTTTAAATCCCAAAAACCCTCAAATATATGTCGGTAATGAGTGTTTTTTTACTAAAAGGTATACCTATATTTAGCTATGTATACATTACCCTCATATGGTTGTAAATACATGCCCCCAATTTGGAAAACTGGATAGAGGCAAATTTTCACCCATGGAGGAGGTCCTCTAATCTTTGTATGCCCTAGAACAGTTATAATGTAACATTCCATTCGAATATTATTAGTGATCATACCTATCATACATGACCCATCATATTATCCATGATTTGAATATAATTATTCATGATTAATACATAACATAAATCAAATATTCAAGGGGATTTGATATCATCGATGTTACACCTTCATGCACTAAATAAATTTTAAAAGAATATATGTGACCTTTCATTCTAAAATCATTATCAGTCCTTATATCATGACCATAAACCAAACAATGCAATTGTCTAATATTCTTAAATTTAAAATGAAATCTAACATTTTTAGTGTAATCTATTTTTATAAATGATTCCTTCATTCACATTGGATCTTCCTTTCCCTTAATAGATGGATTGTCCCATATATTTGTTCAAATATTTTTAACCTTAAACATCAATTACCTTGGGTCAAAGTACAAGGAAATTAATCTTCTTGTACTATTCCTTGAGGTTTTATTCATTTTTTAAAATTTTATTTTCATTCATGCCATGTTTGTTTCATATGTTATCCCATAAATACTACCTCATCCATTTTTTTCAGATCTATATAAACTTACACATTTTCTACATTAGTCCAACTCATATAACCTATAACTGCCTAGATTATGTGACAAAAAACATTTTAGGTTTAAAACCTATAAACTGTGGCCTAAGTAAAATTCAAGTATCTTACCAAAGGGTATGCATTCTATATATCCTAGAAATTATTGATCATTTGGAATAAATAATACACTATCTAATTATGTTTAACACTTTTAAAGGTCTAATAAAAAGGTAAGTTCCAACCAACAAATTCTCCCCTATATGAGGCTTCAGAAAAAATTTGGAAATAAATAAAAAAGGTGGAAATCATGCTGGGTCTACTATATTATCCTATAAAATGTAAAAATACACTTTATAGGCCCAATATCATAGGAAAATTTTAAATTATTACAATATACAGGTCCTATAAATTCGGTGTATTTATACAAAATGTAGAATAATTTTACTTCCAGGAAATCAAGAACACATAAACACTTGAATCCTCATTTGAATTCATTATTCCTTCTTTATATTTAATGATTTTAGTAATTTCATTCCACATCTCAATGGGAAAACTCTAGTGCACATCGACATTACCAATACCTATACCTATCTGCGAGCCATGCCTAGGAGGAAACAAATTCGACTCAAGTGTTTAGTGATCATAATTGACCTAAATCTTCTAGGATAACTATTCTAGTGGATTATGTTCATCCTAACTTATCACTTTTATATTTTTTAGGTGATTATAAAGAGATAATTAATGTAAAAATGATATTATATTTGGTCAAGAACTATATCTATTTTCAATCATCCAACAAAATAGATATGACCATACATGGTCTGAAGTCTCGATCATATTTTATTGGAAGAAAATTAAAAGATAATATAATTTTTACACAGAATTATTAATGGAATCCTAAATTTGTATTACATATTTATCATAATTCTATAATATTTTACATATCCTAACCAATGTTTCAAATTTTTATCTTCTATCTGGCTACTATTCATCTCCCTAGAATGAATATATATTCCTGATTTATCTGATTCTTTAATTAATAAATTATTCTTCTCTTCCAATTTATCAATATTGTAAAATTATGGATATAGTCAATCCTACTCATACCAAATTTGATTTGACTACCACCAAAGTAGCCATACTATGGTCCTCCTATCCATAGCCTAAACCTACCACCTTTATGCCACTGAAAGAAATTGAGAGGCTTCATTATGTGTGGAATTTCTAGGCTCACTATAATGAATTGTGGATTCAATGAATGTGAGCTATAATAAGAGTACATTTATTTTCCTTCAAGAATAAATATTTTTTTTACTTTGGTTTGACTTTAATATTAACAAAACCATCCATACCTGAGTGTTGATAACATATGAAAGAGCATGTTCAACATCATTGAAAAGCCTTGTTGCGGAGTGTCTAGTCTCAACACCTCATGGATAAGTTATCCCTATAACAATTTATGTCTTCAAAGTTTCCATTGATCATGGTTTTGAGGAAGAAGCGCTATAGGTTCTAGTTTTGTGTGCCATTATTGCTCAAATGAATTCAAATGTATAGAATTTATGGGGATAAAAGGTAATATAATGGTTAGATAGATATGTTCTTACATTTGAAAATTAGGGTATTAACCTAAAAAAGTATCATTGTCTTATCAGAGGATATAACCAACATTCCCTCAAATGGAATTAATTTTTGTATGTATAATTATATCAAATCTATCATCATGGGAGGTACATATCCTATTAGTGAAACTATCTCAAGAGGAACCACTAAACAAAGCATATATAAATTACCACTATCAATAGTTAAACATGGAGTTTTTAGATATTATTATTGTTACAAAAGAATATGTGAATCAAAAGGTCATCAACCTTCTTGAATGGATTCAGGAATTGTGTCAAAATTAGAAGTCAAGTATTTGATCAAATTTGAGGAATCTATGAATTCATCCATCAGTTTTGAATGTGAAAGTATGAGGACTTGTAGGATTGGATTGATGGATAATTCAAATCCTACCATGGATTTGATGACATCAATTCATATGGTTTCCACACATTAGTTATGTAGTATAAATATATTCTTGGGCAATCGGTATTCCAAAATATAGAGAACAAGAAATGATATATTATACTATTGGATCAATAGAATTGGGGGCTAAAATAATTGGATCTAGTTTCTCATACACTCTATCTATAAAACTCCCCACAAATGTCCCTTATGAGGGAATAGAGACCAATTCCTCTTCGGGAGACAATATCAACAAATATAGTACTATATAGCCTCATCTTCCAACCCAATATACATGGGGTGGATAATTTATTTAAAAAAATAATTTATTTTGATTGATCATATCTACGCTTCCTCTAAAATTACAAACGTAGATTTTCCAGTTGAAGGCATGTAATCTTTAAAATTTTAGGTTTTTGATAACCTCTGAAATGTGGGGAACATTTAAACATATATAAAAAATTACTAAATTAATTAAGTATAAAAGATGATAAAAAATATATGTAAGAATGTGTAATTATTATGTTTTAACACTAAAAAAGTATAAATTATGAGTGCTCTCACTTCCCCTCACCTATTGACCTTCCAATAATTAAATATTTTAGAAGGAACAATTAATGGTTATGATGGAAGAAACACTCCTTCAAGGTCATTTATTGTTTCCCATATGTGCTCGAACATTGAGGGGAAAACTTTTCATTAAAATATTTGTTTTAGAGGATTTAATAGATTTTTAAGTGTTTCTTTTTTAAATACATTAGAGTATGTGATAGATTTTTTCTTTTAGTATCCAATAAATACAATTAATTATAATAGTTGATCACATTTATGGATAGAATCTCACTTTTAAGAGGTAATTTATATTATTTCCTCCCATGAGGTGCTCTCCTAATAATTTATTGAAACTCCTCAAGAGGTTATTATCTAAAACAATAGATCCTTGTATAATTTCCATCACTTTTAAAAATGGATTGATACTTCAATATTCTCAACATTGGATTTCAACTCCTTGTGTTGTTCTATAGAATATATATGGACCGGAGAAGTCACATTCCCAAAACATGTTAATGTAATATCCTCTTTCTAGAGAATTTCCCAGAAATTTTCCCAAAATTATGTACTTCAATGGGAATATCATACCATCTAGGAAATGTAGAACAATGGATTTAGAGTAACAGATGGAGGGTTAATAACCTTAACGGTGGATGCACATACCCTTCTTATCGAAGGGATAATATCAAATCATTTAATTTTCTTCCACGACATATGAGAAATTTGTATCTTCATTAGGGATGAGTATTTTCAAGATCTTCCTACCTCCATTTTGAATGGTTTTTATTCCCTTTATTCGTCCTCATCAACTTATAGAGGACCCTCGATTTTACACACCAATTTATCCAACTACCCATTTGGGTATGAGTGATGCCAAGATTCAAAATAAAACTTTTCAAGACTGATCAAAGCCTTATTTTGTGGAAAAAATTATATTCACATATACCCTAGTATAAGCATGAACCAAAATTGGAATTTTTCCAATAAATATTTTTTAGTTTTATAATATTTAGAGGGGAAAGGAATATATTTTTTGATGCACATAAATTTTCTCACAAATCTATAATTTGAATAAACCTCATAGTTTACCTCCCCATTGATACCAGTATCCACAATTCCATATGTATGTTCTATAATATAACCTCATGCTATATAGATTCCTAATGTGATATTTTCCACAACACCATTTGATGGTGTGTCTGGTGTGAAAATAAAGCGCGGGGGTTGGTTTAGTTTTTTATATACACCCTACCCGTCTCTGTTAAATGGTATGATTCCATTTATAATTTAAATATAAAACCTAAACTAGGACTCTATAACTTCTTGGTCATTAATTAACTCATATAAACCTGAATGAGATCTAGTGCACCCTAGAGGACCTAAAAATGACCAACAAGCTTGAAGAGACTTTCCCCTATTAGTGCGCCTAAAAAATGATTTTTTTTCTAGACCTAGGACCACTGGATTGATATGATTCTTATTTAAAAGTTTATATTCAATTATTAATTTCATCAAGATGACACCTATTTTATAATCACATATTAGTAGAAATTTTCTGCTCAAGAATGTGGTAAAAATGGTTTTTAGTTGTATCATCAAATCAAATCTAGTGGAAACGTCCAAATCCTACTTAGTATAACTCTCCACTTATATTTATAGAGAGTATAAATAAAAAATATTTTGGTTAAAACAAGTTATAGGGGTCATCAACCTCTTAACCAATACTTTATTACAATTTTAAGTGAATAGTGAATGTTCCCAATAAAGTAAGGGAACATTTATTTTAATTTTAATTTCCACCTCTAAAAGATTCCATGTAATCATTAAAAATTACTTCACAATTGTATAAATCCCCTATGTATCATCCCATGTGGACCTAATGGATTTGAGTTCATTCTAAATATCCCCTAGGATTGGAACTCCCATAATCTCTTGGTAAACCCAGAGGTTCATGGCAAAAATAACTATACACAAGGTGAAATGTGTTAGTGCATAAGATCCATCTTTAGGTAAGTCTAAGAGGATATTCTTATTGTGATGTGTGAATAGCAAGAAAACATAGTTTAATTCAAAAATCCCCACTAATTTGATCTACCACATAAATTACCAATAGTTCTATCCTATCCTAAATGGCCATCCCTAGCTCATTCATAGATCTCCCTTGGGGTGAAGATCCCAACATAGGAACTATCCCATATCATGATCCAGTGTGGATATCTAAAATAAAAACCTATAGTCCTGAACATAAATTCTATTCCTCTTCATACCTATTCCAAAATATTGGAGTATACCTCAGGATGTTCACTTAACCATGATTAGGTTCTCTAATAGAGGAATCTTTTGTAGAGATGTTTGAAAAAGAAACCTACTGTTGGTGGTTGATCAAGGTAATTGGTTGGTTTTTGAGATTTGGTATAGGAATGGAAGCATTTATCAGAAACCCAAACCTATAAATTGGTATCATATTTTATTCTAGACAATGTCAGGTGAAATGTAACATGAGTGATAATAAAAAATGATGTTATTTTTGAATGATTTATCAAGCATTGGAATCAATGTTTTCATTATGGGGGTTCTACTATATTCATAAACATGAGGAACATGTGAGGGAGTCATTATCACTATAAATTCCAATAAGAAAAATCAATTGTGTGAGATAAATTGAATTAGATGGATAAAAATTTACATATTCTAAAAACATTCATAGAACCTATGTGAACCACATATCATTATATGAGATGTATGTTTTCTATATGGATTCACCATGTTCATATAAGAGAATGGGTAATTACGTACTAGTATGTGGTTGATAAATGATGTATTTTTATGTATATGATGATAAATAAAGAACTATATGTGGGAAGAAACCAATATTGAAATCTCTATTGATTGTCATAATTAATTTTAAACACACAGTGACAAATGAGGGGAATGGGTCCTATTTATATTCATGGAACCTCCTTTTGGTAGACCATGAAGAATTTTTTTTCACTATTGCATCCTTGGAATTTGTCCCTATTCCTATCGATCATACCTCCTCCTAAGGGTTGTATTTTTGGGTCTTGAAAAGTCCCACAAGAAACTCTTAGATGACATAGGATTTAATTTGAGATCAAGATTAAATAAAAATTGGTAAAGGGAGATTCCTCAAATATCAACCCCCATTTCCCTAAAAGAATTTAGCATGTAACAAAAATAACCATCATATGAAATGAATCATTATATATAAGTTAACCTAGTATACCTTTTAAAACAAGGTCCTCAAAAATTTTGAAGTTTATTTATAGTGTTATCAGACCAAAACGTTTTAGGGAAAGGCTTGATGATTTATAGAGGTGACATGGTGTCCTACGAGGGAATGAATCCCACCACATATGTAGAACTAGCATAAAAATCTATTTTTTTGTGGAGGTATGGAATAATACAATGATATTGTGATGTGATTAAAAAGGAAGAATTTTTTTGAGGAACTCATATAATGATTACATGAATTTGTAAAGAAACTTCGTAGACGGACACATGTCCACCCATTTCAAATATATTTTTATTTGAGGATAGTTATAAATACCCCATACCTTTTATATATGTCACATATGTGAATTTATTATGAGGTATTATTACATTTATTTTTGGGTTTCTATTGGTTCTTTAGCATTCCCAAGTGTTTTCGGTGAAAATTGAGAATTTGGACTCGGTAGTAGGTGACGAACAGTTAGTGCAAGGTTAGTAGAAACCATGAACCAGACCATGAGAGATCATGTGCCTAGACTACTAGGTATTTTTGAGGTGAAAAATAAATATTACAAGTGTGTTCCATCCCACTAGAAACCAGGAATCTTCATTCCTCCTTGGACAAAGATGTATGCATGCTTGTTCCCCAATTTTTAAAACTGTGCATCCTAACCATGCGACTTGTCTAGGTCATTAAAAAGTTTAAATTAACTTTTTATCCTCCTCCAATTTAAACACAAATAAACCACCTTTCTTCCCAATTTATGATTTACATCCCTAGGTACATCCTCTTATCCCTATTGGACTACTTGAACCTCATTCCTTTGGTGGATTTGGTGTGGGATCTTCAAATAATCTTCATTTAACCCCCTATTCTTTGGTTTCTTCCTTCTTATAGGATACTTTTTCCTCCCTATATAGGTTCTTATTTATCTGACATATTGGTTGTCCTAATAAGGGTCTAATATTCAGTTTTTGTATGAAATATTGATGTTTGTGGTTTGATATTTCATTTATCGCATCACTGTGTGGTGCGATAGTGATTTTCCACCGGATTCTAAATGTTTCCCAACATGAGGTAGGTGATAACATGATTTATAATTTTTTTTTATGATTTTAGTATTCCTGATATTTTTATTAAATGGGTTCTTTGAACTGTTTTAATGGTGTGAAATATGTTTTCAAAGGGTTTTGAGGTGATTACGGGTTAAAATGTGTGTTTCCACTACTGGAAAAAGGGGCTATACCCACGGTTCAAAACCGTGGGTAGAGGCTATACCCACAGTTTTGAGAACCGTGGGCTGGAATGGCGTCGTTATAGGAGTCTTAACCTATACCCACAGTTTGGTAGAACCGTGGGGAATTTATTCGATTCATTTTAAAAAAATCGCCTCCAACAATGTTTAAAACCCGATCCCGACACTTCACAACGAATGCCTAGGACAACCAAGCTAGAATTATTTTATGTTATATATATATATATATATATATATCAGTGTATATATATTAATATATCGTACGTCTCATATTCAAAAAATGCCGCCTCGGTGATTCGAACCTGCGCCTCCAGCTCCATTTCGCGCCATCACCCCTCGACGGACCAGACCACCTGTTATTTTAATCTGCTATACATTCATATATCTGCCTATATATTTTTATATAAACGTATCTAAATTAAAAAAACGCGCCCGTGGGGATTCTAACGGTTGTCATGCGGTTATCCTCAACGCCACTTACCAACTGAGCTAGCATTATTATTATATATATATATATATTCATATGCTTATATATATTAATTTAATCCATGAAAAAATGTTTCCCGCCAAATTTTTTCCATGTCCCGCTTAATGTTTTTTCCTCGTTATAACGCGGGAAAGATATACCCATGGTTCTGGAGAACCGTGGGTATAGGTCTTGAAAAAAAACGCAGTAACTACGGTTTTGAAGAAACGTCGGTATAGGTCTTCGGAAAATACCCTATAACCACGGTTTTCTCCAAAACCATGGGTATAGGTCTTAAAAGAAAACAATACCCACAGTTTTTGGCACAACCATGGGTATAGGTTACCTATACCCACGGTTTTCGAAAATCGTGGGTATAGGTTCACATACTATCCCTATACCCACAGTTTCGGAAAACCGTGGGCATAGGGGTACCCTATACCCACGGTTTTTTCAAAAAACCGTGGGTATAGACCTATTTTCCGGTAGTGTTCCAAATGAAATTGGTTGGGTTTCACGTGTGACTTCTTATTATGATTTATAAATGTGTCTCATTAATTATCTTGTGGGTGAGAATCATGTTTTATAATTTATTTTTTATGATTTTCGATTTAAAATAGGTTTTTCTTATGGAAAATGGTGGTTTTAATCTATATCCATATTTATTTATCTATGTATGTGAAATAGGTGTCCTATGAGACTTGAAAAATAGAATTGAGTACAAAAGAAAACCTAGCTGACAAGGTGGGTGGACTAGGACTAGTTTACTTGTTGGATCAGTGGGTTCAATGCCCAGTTTTTCATAGTAATAATGATGCTACAACACTATGTAAATATATTATGATTGGATACTAATATAATTTTGGATGGATTCCTCTCTAGTGGATCAAGCACAACGATGATGCAAGTCATGGTTTCTATACCATATCACTGATATAAAAGGTTCCTAGGGTACCAATAGTGTTAGTTCCTTTAGGTATTATCTATAGAACTCTTCTGATGTTTTTCATACTATCATCATAAAATAGTCCATGCATTAATTTAAATTTTGAAGCATATTTTTATCTAAAATGTTTTCCATGATATGTTATACTAAACATATTTTCAAAATTTTGTTAAAACTATAATGGGGGTTTGTCTTACAATGTTTTCGAATATAATCCTTCTATTTGTATGATATCTCACTTGGCATCGACTTGCACCCTACATACACCATCTGGTGTTTGCCAACCTTATTATGTTTGATTATGGTAAAACAAAGATGTATCGTGGTGGTGATGGTGGATCTAATTTCTAGTATTTAACTTCTTTTATTTTTTTGGTGGAGGTTTTATGAGGGTGTTGGCCATATTTATGAGTGGAGGTTGAGTTTTTTAGTTATCACCCCATCCCCGTTTTGTTTTTTAGTTAAATTTGTAAAAAAATTATCTTGTATTGTTCTATCTCATTTGGTTATGGATATTGATATTATTGTGATGTTTTATTCTTGAGAATTTTTTATGCTTATTCTTCAAGGTTGATATTATTCCCAAAAGTATAATTTCAATACCCAGGAACTAGTTTATAGCCTTTGGATATTGAAAGTGACCTTTGATTTATGTCATGGGTTGGGTCGGGTGTTAGGTTCGATGGAATCCTAGGTAGGTTCGTGAGAAAATTATATCATAGCAGGTTTCTCCCTTTTCTTTAGGTCAAGTTATTTTATAGTGTATGGATATATAGCAGGTAGGAAAATTGGGGAAAGAGGTTCTGGTTATGAGTGGGGTGTCTGGTCAACACACCTCGTGACAAGACTCATGTCTCTAATAGATGTTTGGAATTGGTTATACTTATACTCTAGGTGAGAGGTATAGGCTCCAGACTATTCATGGACACTTGGAATGGGTTATTTAGTTTTTCCCTATTGTTGTGATGGATATGTTTTTTATTTGAGTTTATAAGTGTATGAAAATTTTTGGGTTTTCTAAAACATTTTGGAAATGTTGTATTAATGGTTTTTCTTTGAGGTTGTTTCTTGATGTAGTAAGATGTGTCCCTGAATAAATTATGTGCAACCAAAGGAAGAGGCTAGAGAAAGTTACAACTCACCAGTTGATCAAATATTATTGGAAGATATTAAAATACCCCTAACCCACTCTTCCAGACTCAGTGCTTGAAATATGTGGTGTAATTTCTTAAAAAAGAAACTTAACAATTACACAACACTTTATACAATGAGGACCTTTTATCAGTTTAGGTTCTGAAGAAATTAGAGTACATTTCTTATTTTATCAAAGTTGAAAGAAAAAAATTTCCCACTACACTTCCGCTATGCTAACTCTGATAGCGATGACATCAGTAAATAAACTTCTAAGATAACTGTGAAAAATAATTTTAAAACAAAGGGTGAGAATTTAATTGCCCAATAAGGGTTATTAAAATCATTGATTTAGTTTTTAAGAAATTAATCATTTGAAAATAACATTTGATTAAATAACATTGAAATTATTTTGGAGAACTGAAATAAAAATATTGTTAAAATACTAACATATTTATACTTTAATAAAAATATCTTCATTTTGAAGATAGTCATACTTTGAAATCACTTTAAAACTAATCCAGGGATTTGATTTGGAAAATATTAAGCAAGATTCATGAAAACAAACATTATTTTGAGGAAACTTAATTCATTTAAGGTTTTTTGGGCATACCCACTTAACAAAGGATGGGTTCACTCTATAATGACCTTCTATTTTTACAACGAACAAGCACTAGGATTTTTAAAAAGCGATTAAAGCTTACATTACACACATATATATATACATATGAGTGTTTGTCACCAGATTTTTTATTTTTAAATATGTCAATGTATTAAAATACACATTCATACTTATATACATATACATATACATATAATAATGTATATATATATGTATATATAATTTCCATTATATCATTTGCATGTTTGGTTACTACCAAAACTTTTATCAACTTGACATTTCATAAAATCATTCTTTCTTTCACAAATAACCATTAAAGCTCACATGAGAAACTAAATTTTATTAATTTAACCGTTATTATTAATAAATTTCCATACATAAAATTTTAAAGGAAAACATTTAAAAAAAATTTATGATATCCATGTCTTAATTCATTTCAGTACTAAACCTTAAAAATATTAAATTAAAATATGAACTTATAATAAATGAAATTGGTGTCGATGTAATGAACAATGCATGTCCATGTATATAAGAAAACATGATACCCAAAATGTAGAAAAAAAGTTAGGACATATTATTCTCATTTTATTAGAAGTAAAATGATAAATTGAAAATAAAATTATAAACATGATAATAAAAATTTCATCCATATATAAATCTATATAAAATACAAATTTAAACATGAAATAAAATAATAAACCTCTTAAACATATTTAAATTAAACATGAATGGATAAATATAAATAATTATTTAAAATAAATGCTCAAAACTGAAGAATAGTCTCCCTTATGGAAGAACAAATTCAAGTATGGTTTTGATAGAATCAAATAAACATATCTTCTTAAAACTTCATAACACACACTTCAAATATTTTATGCTTTAATCAAAAGGTAATTAGAACATTTAAAAAAACCATGAACCATAAGTAACATAAATACTCCCTTACAAAATATAATTGATAATAATAATAATTCCCTTACCAATAAGAATTTATGAACACAAGGTAGAAGAATTTTTGAAAAAAATCTAATATAATTTTTCAAATCATAATTATAAGAAATATATTTTTCTTTATAAAATAACTTTCACAAACATAAATAAAAAAATGAAAATGATTAAAATATATATAATCTCCCTTAAGAAAATATAAATGGAAATTGCACAGAATGTATTTGAAAAATAATAAACCCTTACAGATTTTTTGATTGATGAACCGTTTCCTCTCTGTGAAGAAAGCATGAACTGCCTTAAAATGGCCACATGAAATACCCTCTCTATTTATAATATCAAAAGGATAAAATAGAAAAAGTCAATCTTCAATGTAATCAATGAAATTTCCTCACAAATTATTTATGATGAAATGCTTGTTGAGAAATCATAATATATTTTATTCATATATTGCTGCAACTGGATAGAAAAAAAATAATGTATTGATTGTTGAAAACTGATCGATTTATTTATTATTGTATAATTTAGTTGGATCAGTAGGTTCGTCATTAAATTTTAACAAGTTGATATCGAATAAAAATGAAAAAACGACACACATATCATTTTCAACTAACAATTACAGTATTTTAAAATATCATAAATCAATGAATAGCAACATAACCATGAACGAATTCAATGAATGATAAAAAATATTGAAATAATCAAACTGAATATGGAAAATCAAATTTATTACACACGTATTATAATAATCTATAAGAAAAACAATACTCAAATCATTGTCATAACTGTTAAACAAACATAACTGTGGACTTTTCATATCTTCAAAATCCGAAATTCAATTTTTCCCAAAACTCTCTTGAAACCATAATGGCTGAAATTTTGGTTTTTCTATCATTCCATGACTCCTCGAATACCTATGACCTTAGACAAACAAGGTTGGGTCTTCTTTTATCCTCACTCGTGATGCTGCTTCGGACTACCATCGTCCACGACTCCTAGATACAGAGATCCCTCTATGTGAATCTCGGCTCCGTTGGCCTTCTTCTTCATCGCGTCTACCTCAAACCCTCAAACCCGATTTCATCACATATTTCTACCATTTTTTATTTGTATTTAATTCCATTATTTTGGTTTTATTTTAAAATTAAACCTATAATGTTCTTTATATGCATAACTTTATTTTAAAATAATGTAAAATTTGATGTTGAATTAAAACACTAATATTGATATCTTAAATTAACATATTTACTTATATATATATATATATATATATTTACAAAAAAATCCTAATAACATTAAATGTCACATAAAAAAATATTTATAAAACTATTCTCAATGCCATATATAGTATTTTTTCATAAATTTCAATATTAATTCAAATTTTATTCTTAATATTATGTTTCCATAATAATAATTTTGTTAATTTATAATTTCATATTTAAAATTAATATATATATATATATATATTATTATTTAAGAAAATTTATTAAATACAAAATGTTTGTTTATTGTATATCAATTAAAAGTTAAATAATATTCAAATCAACATTGTCTATTTATTTTATTTATATATTGAGAGTTTTCATATTTCATTTTTAAATATTGCAATTTCTAATAGATAGTTTTTGTAACGGTCAGATAAAATGTTATAAATATCAATGTCTAAGGGCTGTTTAAACAGACAGAAAAAATAATAGCACGACACTCACACCACTGCTTTTGGAAATTTTTTTATATGTTTCTCTTATTCTTAGTTTCATTGCTATTCTTCTTACTATAACTTTTGTGCTTCTATCAGATCCAAAATATGGGAACTACCTGATAGGAATCGTTGTGTTTCTCGGAGTAATTCCAATTGTTTTATTATCAATAGTAGTGGGTTTAATGGGTTAGTTCTTATTGCCAAAGATGTATTATGGTCTTTGTATAAATAAAGTTCTCGCTACATATATCTCTGCGTTAAAAAGTTTATGTATTTTATTTCATTTTGGAACATTGAAAAAACATAAAAATTATTTTTAAACCTGGGGATTTACATTATCCCCCCCCTAATTGAATTGCTCCCTTGCAATTCATTTACACTTATCACTTCTAATTTCCATCTATTCTGAGTCTCGCATGATGACCCCAAGGTCTATAAAGTTGTCTTCCATGGTCCCCATGTCTTCGTATGAGATTAAAGATCAAAGTGGCTTCGAAATCCTCCACCTCCTTTTCCCAAACACAACTTGTGCAAGAAGGGTTATAAGGATTTAGGCACTAGAAGACAGTCCTCAAGGAATGATAATCAATATAGTATTCAATAAGGTCTTCTTGAATTTGATTCCTATAAGAAAGAATCATTTTACCGTCTTCAAATGTTTCAAAGTCATTGTAAAATCTTAATATAAAGAAAAATCCTCAAAGTTGACATATAACCTATATGAATATTTCCTTATTCTGTTGCTCTATAAAAGGCTGAGATTGATTCTAGATGCTCAAACAGGGTAAAGAACCTAAAAATTACTTCAGAATACACCCCTCGGAATCTATAGAAGTGATGTGGGATCTATCTGATGTCTTCGAAGAAATAACCCAAACTACAATGAAAAAGAAGTATATCAAGCTTTCCTCACACATTGTAAAGTTATTTACAGGAAAATCACATGGCTTTAAAGGGTTGATATTCTTCTTTGCCTGATTTTCCATGATCATAGCAAGTAATTCTTTCGGAAGGCCTAACATACTTTTTTTGAGTTCTCCTTCCTTCAATTTGAAAATTACAAATAATAATGTTGACTAAGAAAGGATACTCAAACTATTTAAGGGTTCTAACTTTCCAGAGTTGTCTAGACCATGCCTCTATTACCAATTATAACGCCCTGAGCCTGGTCTTCTGGACTCGACGCTTGAAAAATGCTATGTAATTTTTTTAAAAAAGAAACTTAACAATTACACAACAATTTATACAATGAGGACCATTTACTGGTCTAGGTTCTCAAGAAATTAGTGTACATTTCCAATTTTATCAAAGTTGAAAGAAAACAAATGTCAACTACACTTCCGCTATGCTAACTCTGATAGCAATGACATCTATAAATAAAATTCAAGGATACCTGTGAAAAATAATTTTAAAATAAATGGGGATCATTTAATTACCCAATAAGAGGATTCAAAATCATTGATTTACTTTTTAAGAAATCAATCTTTTGAAAATAATTTTTGGTTAAATAACATTGATATTATTTTTGAGAACTCAATTGAGAATATTGTTAAAATAATAACATATTTATACTTTAATAAAAATATATTTGTTTTGAAGATAGTCATAATTTGAAATCACTTTAAAACTAATCCATTGTTTTTCTTTGGAAAATATTAAGAAAACATTGTGAAAACAAAACATTATTTTGAGGAAACTTAATTCATTTAAGGTTGTATTGGGCCTATACACTTAATTAAGGATAGGTTAACTCCCCCAATGACCTTATATTTTTATAAATGTACAAGTGCTAGGATTTTTTGAAAATGTTTAATGCTTGCTTTATATATATATATATACATATGAGTGTTTATCACTAAAGTTTTTATTTTTAAATACGTGAATGTATTAAAATACAAATTCATACTTATATACATATATTTAAACCTATATATATATATATATAAGAATGTATAATATATATATAAATATAATTTCCATTTTATCATGTGCATGTTTGGTTACTACTAAAACTTTTATCAACTAGACATTGCATAAAATCATTCTTTCATTCAAGAATCACCTTTGATGATCATAGGAGGAACTCTATTTTCTTAATTTAACCATAATGATTAATAAATTTTCATACATAAAATTTTAATGAAAAGAATTTAAAACAATTTTTATGATATCCATGTATTTATTAATTTTATCACTTAGCCTTAAAAATTTAAATTAAAACATGAACTTTTTTAAAATGAAACGGGAGTCGATGTAATGCACAATGCATGGCCATGTATATAGGCAAATGAGATTCCCAAAATTTTGATAAAAAGTGAAGACATATTATTCTCATTTTTCTAGAATCATGATGATAAATTGAAAATAAAATTATAAACATGATAATAACCATTTCATCCATATATACATCTATATAAAACACAAATTTGAACAGGAAATTAAATAATAAATCTCTTACACATATTTAAATTAAAATTTAATGGAAAAATATAAATAATTATTTAAATTCAATGCTAAAAACTAACATGTAGTCTCCCTTATAGAATACAAAATTCAAGTATGGTTTTGATAAAATCAAATAAACATATCTTCTTATAATTTCTTAACCCACACACATCAAATATTTGATGATTTAATCAAAAGGTAATTAGAAAATTTAAGAAAAACATGAACTAAAAGTAACATAAATATGCCCTTACAAAATATAATTGAAAATTATAATAATTCCCTTACCAAATAAGAATTTATAAACATAAGCCAGAAGAATTTTTGAAAAAAAAATCTAATATAATTTTCCAAATTATAATTATAAGAAATATAATTTTCTTTATAAAAGCCATTTCAAAAACATAAATAAAAAACATGAAAATTATTAAAATCAATATAATCTATGTTATGAAAATATAAATGGAAATTGCACAGAATATATTTGAAAAGTATTAAACCCTTACAGATTCTTTTTTTGATTGAAGAACTGTTTCTTCCCTGTGAAGCAAGAATGCAGTTCCTTAAAACGCACACATGCAATACCCTCTATATTTATAATATCGAAAGGAAAAAATAGATAATGTCACTCTTAAATATAATAAATGCAATTACCCCACAAATTGATTCTGATGAAACACTTTTTGAACAATCATAACATATTTTATTCATATATTTTTACAAATAGACTAAAAATAATAATGTATTGATTATAGAAAAATGATTGATATTTTTTTTGTATAATTCAGTTGGATCAGTAGTTTCATCATGAAATTTTAACAAGTTCATGTTGACTAAAAATGGAAAACAACACAATATTATTTTCACCTCATAATTCCAGTAATTTAAAATATCATAAATCAATAAATAGAGACATAACCACGAATAGATTCAATTAATGAGAAACAAATATCAAAATACTAAAACTAAATTTGGACAATTGAATTGATTACACACATATTATAATAATCTACTAGAAAACTGATACTCAAATCATTGGACTAACTGTTAAAAAAATTATCATGATAACCATAGACTGATATTGATGGGAAGAACTGGAAAACAGACAAAACAACAAGATTTGTGAACAATATTTGGATAAATTTTTTAAATAAAGTATACCTTTTTACAGACTAATCATATCTTCAAAATCTGAGAGTCAATTTCTCCTAAAACTCTCTTGAAACCCTAATCACTGAAAATATGGGTTTTCTATCGGTCCAGAACTCCTTGAATACCTATGCCCTTGGACAAACTAGGTTGGGTCTTCCTTTTTCCTCACTAGCGATGCTACTTCAGACCACCATCATTCATGACTCCCAAATAAAGACCTCCCTTTGCGCGAATCCTAGCTGCATCAGCCTTTTTCTTCATCATGTCGACCTCAAACCCTCGAACCCGATTTCCTCTCCTATTTCTTTCGTTTTTTATGAGTATTTCATTCCATTATTTTGGTTTTATTTTAAACTTAAACTTATAAAGTTCTTTATATGTATACCTATATTTTAAAACAATGTAAAATTAGATGGTGAATTAAAACACTAATATTAATATCTTAAATTAAATTTTTACTTATATATATATATATATATTCAAAACAAATCTTAATAACATTAAATGTCACATAATAAATAAAATATTTATAAAACTAGTCTTAATTCCATATATAGTATTTGTTCAAAAATTTCAATATTAATTCAAATATAATTCTTAATATTATGTATTCATGATTATAATTTCATATTTAAAATTAATATATATATATATACACATATATATATATATATATATATTATTTAAGAAAATTTATTAAATACACAAAGTTTATTTATTTTATATTAATTAAAAGTTAAATAATAATATTCAAATCAACATCATCTATTTATTTTACTTATATATTAAGAGTTTTTATATGACCTTTTTAAATATTACAAGTTCTAACATATAGTTTTTATAACGGTCAGATAAACCATTATAAATATCTATGTCTAAGAGATGTAAAAAACCATAGAAAAAATAATAGCGTGACGCTCCCACCACTGATTTTGGAAATGGTTTTATATATTCCTCTTATTCATAGTCTTGTTGCTATTTTTTTTACTATAACTTTGGTGCTTCTATTAGATCCAAAAGATGTGAACTACCCGATCAACATCGTTGTGTTTCTCAGAGGAATTCCAATTGTTTTATTATCGGTATTAGTGGGTTTAATGGGTTAGTTATTGTGTGTAAAATATGTATTATGATATTTGTATAAATAATTTTCTTGTTATATATATATATATATTCATTCTGATGTTTATTTATTTTATTGCATTTTGGAACATTGTAAAACATAAAACTTATTTTTAAACCAGGGGTGTTACACCTATGGTTTGGGATATCAAATATTTGGGTCAAGGAGCGGGATTTAGACCATCTCCTGATGGGGAAAATAAACTATCTCTTGGAAAGGAAAATTATTTGGAGTTATTCAAGAACATGCCTCCTACCTTCTGGGTAGAATAGACCCCCAAGAAGCACATGAGTGTCTTGAAAAAAATTAAAAGTATGTTTGGGTTTCTTAACACTCTTGAGGCAGTTAAGGTGAAATGTGTGTCAATATTATTGGAAGGTCTTTTTCATAGGTAGTGGTACTCAGTGGTTTAGGCCAGGAAGCATGATCAGATGGGTTGGAAGTATTCCAAGGTCATCTTCAATGAGAAGTATGGTCCTGAGTCCTTAGACTTTTTCAGGGCCTGATATTTTTTGAATCTCTGTCAGGGTGGTCGGACCATGTTGGATTATGCCAACAATGTCACTAAGTTGTTCCGGTTTCCACCCATGGTAGTTTCTAATGATAAGATAAAGCCTCGACAATTTGAAATGGTTTGTGGCTAGATATCCAATTCCAGGTTTTTATGTTCAAGTAGGAGATTCATGCTGAGGTTTTTGATCTTGATTTGATGGTGGAGATCGATCATAGTGGAAAGTCTAGTTTTTCTAGAATAGTTTCAATAATGGACTATAGTAGTATCAATTCATCTGAGAAGAATAGGAAGTGAGATGAGTATGAGAATAGGATAGTTGGTATCTTTGGACATCATTCCATGTTGTTCTAGTCTATAGATTCGAATACTGGATTTTTCTTGTTCCATCAATGTGGGAAGGTGGGTAATATTTGGCCAGCTTGTTCAGATCCACCTAGACCTTACCATTGGTGTGGAATAATGGGGAAATTGTAGTGGTTTTAAAGAGAAACACATAAATGTTAGGGTTTTGTATCTTTAATTTCTTATAAGGGAATGTCTTCCAAGTCATATCTATCTGGGGTAGTGGGATCTATGTTTGGCGGCCCTGACAGTAGGGCCATATCTTCTTCTTGAATAATTCAACTTCTAGAAGAGCTGCAAGTTAGTGTATATTATTAAGCTCATGAAGAGATGAGTCTCCTTCATTCTATAGACCAAGAACTAGGGGAATCAAAACCAGGACATGTACTAGTTCGAGGTAAAATTCTTATTGAATCATCAATATCTAATATTCTATTTTATATTGGTTCCTCATTTCTTTTTATTTCTACCATTCTTCTGGAGGTTTTGAATTTTCTGGAAAAGATTATGTCTTATGTGATGGGGTAGGTGATGCTTCTAGGTAATAAATGGGAGAAAAGTTTCAATTTTCCATATTGTGCACTAACTATGTAAGGGGTTTAGTTGGAATTCAATTTCCTTGTTTTTAAAATAGTCAACTTTGACGTGATCCTCATTATAGATTAGATGGTGCGTTTTCTGGTGAAAATCAATTTCTATTACTGGAAAGTGAGTTTTATAGAACCTGATGGAAGTAACTTGGTATTCTTAGGTTAATGGGATCTTTGGTCAGATTTCCTTAGACATCCACTTTCAGAGTTGGGTAGTCTTGTTTTTCAGATCTCTTTGCTCGTACAAGAGGAAGATGATAAATTATTTGAGGGATTACTACCTCTCAAGGGGGTTGAGTTTTGATAGGTGTTTCCAGATGACTTATTATTTTTACTTCTAGAGTGGGGTTTGGAGTTCACTATTTATTTGGTGTTAGGGAAACAATTTATATCTCTTCCCTCATACCATATATCCCCCATTGAGTTGATGAAATTAAATATATAGCTGGTTGATTTGGAATCTAAGGGATTCGTTCAATATATCAATTCAACTTAGGCTACCCGAGTTCCATTATAGGTGGTTATCTATCATCTATTATTATTTCAGTTATCATGAGTTCATAAGTATAAAAGAAGATGCTCTAAAAACAACCTCCCAAAGAAGGTGTGGCAATTTTGAATATTATTTCATGCCATTCAGGTTGAAAAATTTTGATTCGATTTTCATGGAAATCATGAATAGGGGGTTCCATTAGAACCTTTATTCCTTTTTCATTTCATTTATGGAAGATATCTTGGACTAATCATATACCGAAGAGGAGAAAAAATGACACTTGAGGATCATTTTGGGAACTCTTCGAGATCATTTCCTCTATACTACACTTTCCATGTGTACATCTGTATTAGGGAAGTAATGGTTCTGGGTCATGTGGTCTCAGAATGTGGGGTTTCAATGGACCCTGATAAGATCAGTGTAGTGATGTCTTGGGAATATTCAAATAGTATTTTTTAGATCATAGAATTTTTAGCTGTGGTGGGATTTTACAGGTGGTTTTTTTAGGATTTTATATTGTCCTGATTTACCCATTATGGTTCTTACCAGAAAATGGGTAAATCGTGAATTGATATTAGAGATACAAGATTATTTTGAGGTGAATAAAAATTGGTTGACCACATCCCTAGTTTTGATCTTTCCAAAATCTGGAATGGGATATGTGGTCTACTGTGATGCTATAGGTATGGGTCTTGGGTGTGAGTTGATGCAAGATGGGAACATAGTTGTGTCTGGTTTTCTCCTGATCCGAGCACAATAAAAATAATTACATATCCCATTACCCAGAGTTAAGGGTATTGATGCATTCCATAATGACATGACACCCTTATCTCTTCATGGAAATTTTTTTTGGTCTACTTAGATCATAAGATCGTGTCCAATATATTCTCCTCAAATATCTGAGTCTATGGTAGTTTCTTCGGGTTGAGTACCTTTAGGGGATTGATTTTGATATCAAATACACTACAGGAAAAGGTAATGCGGTAGAAGATACTTTGAGTAGGAAAATTCTGATATAGGCAATGAAAGAGTCTAGTGTTGAATGGAACTTTATGGTTCTTTTTACCCCCACAATCCTTTAGAACAAGAAGCACAATAGAGGTGTGTTCTTCACTAGTGTTTATCTAACACTCTCCCTATTTGAGCCGAATCAATAGGATCATCTGGGTGATGAGTTATTTTAGTAGTATAGGAATCTTTTTAATGCTTCTAAGGTTCCTAGTGAGTGGTCTTTGCCTTCACATAGGGTTCTTTACTTCATGTTCCGTGTGGTGCTATCAATATCCACATGAAATGTGGTGAAATAGGATAGAAACATGTCTCAATGGTCCATTCATATTTGGACCACTAAGATGTTTTTTGATGTGCATCAAGAGTTCTGGTGGCTAGTTTTGAGGTGGGATATACCTGACTGTCTATCTAGGTGTTATACTAGTCATCATGTAAAAGGAAAGGACCAATGGTCCTCATGTTTCCTTCAACCCTTACACATTCTTACCTAGAAGTAAGAGGAATTATTTATGGATATCATTATTGGATTACCTTATACACACTAAGGGAGTAATTCCATATGGGTAGTGATGGAGTGTATGACCAACTCATACCATTTTATCCTTATCAATGATTAAGTCATTTTTTATGAGTTTAGTCAATTAAATGTTCAAGAGATTTTTAGGATTTATGGAGTTACTTAAAATATCATTTCATATAGGGAGACCCATTTTTTATCACAGCTTTGGGAACACCTTTAGAAGGAAATGGTTTCATAGGTCCTGTTGAGTATGGAATGCCATCCTCAAATAGATGGTTAGAAGGGGTAAGCGAATTAGATCTTGGAATACATGATCATGGCATGTGTGTTCGAATTTGGAGGCTCGTGGGATATCCATTTGGTGTTGGAAGAGTTTTCATATAATAATGGTTTCCAATAATCAATTAAAATGGATCCCTTTTAGGTTCTTTATTGTTAACCATTCTGGTCTGTTATATGCTGGGCAGAGTTGGGTGAGAACTGATTTTTGGGATCGGGCTTGGTTTAGGGAACATATGATAAATTTTTATTGATCAAACATCAATTTTTGATAGGGAGGATTCACCATAAATCATATAACAATCAAATTAATTGATCCTTGGAATTCAATATGGGGGATTAGGTGTTTCTGAATGTGGCACCCCATTTGGGTTCTCATCATCTTGGTAATCAAGGAAAACTACAGTCAATGTATATCAGACCTTTTAAGATTACCGAGAGAGTTGGTATGGTGGAATAACGGTGAGATTTTTCATCTTATTTGACATAAATTCATAATGTGTCTTATTTCTCTTCTTTAATGAATTATAATATAGATCTGTCCCACATGTTGAAATGGGACGAGTTGGGATTGGGAATAATTTTTTCTATATTTGAGTAGACAGTGAGGATTTTATATTCCCAAGAGAAATTGATATGAGGAAAATCATTCTTTGGTATGAGTTATTTGGAAGCATAGTAATGATGAGAATGAGATATGGGAGTTTAATTCTTAGTTTGAGGAACCTTTTCCATTTTTTTCTCTGATCAGACTTAGTGGTGACTTTCATGGATGGAATATTTTCTTTGTCGGGAGAATTTTCACATCTAGGATTTTATTTTGAGCTATTATTTCATTTATTTTGGTCTTATCTTAATTACTTATCTTTCATGGGATTTATTTTGTGAAAATGGATTTTTAAAACTTAATAGTGAGTGGAACACTATTGGTGCACAATTATAAGAAACTATGCTCCAGACTATGAGAGACTATGAACCCTGGACAGTGGTACTATCCACTCAACACGACATACGGTATGGGTGTTCAGATAAATGTGCACTTTAACCAGTGGGTCTATCTGAGGTTCATGGTCAATATCTCAAGCATTTTCCCTTCCCATAGAAGCCATGAAACCTCATTCCTCCTTGGACAGAGAGGGATGCACAATTACTGCATAGTTTGTAAAATAGTGAGGTTTAACCATGTGTCATATCTAGGTCATTAAAAATGGTGAATTTACCTTTCTAAAATCCCCATATTTTAATCCAAATCCACACCCTTTCTTCCCCATTAGGGATTTACATCCCTAGGTTCCTCCTCTGCTCCTTCTGTTCTCCCTTGGACCTCATTACTTTGGTGGATTTGGTGTCAGATCTTCAACGATTCATCAAGTAAGCCCCTTCTTCATTGGTTTCTTCTTTATCATTAGGTATTCCTTTTTCCCTCTTTGTATTATTCTTCATCCTGTGTATTAGTTGACCTAATAAGGTTTCAATATTGTGTCTTTGGGTGAAATATTGATTTTTGTTTCAAGATCATGCCTTTATATTTTATCCTTGTTGTGTTGTTGTTGTTTCCACTGGATTCCAAAAGTTTCCAAGAATGTGCTAGGTGATTCCATGCTTTATCATCATTGGATGATTTTAATATTCTATATGTTCCTCTTAAATCTATTTTATGAATTGTGTGATTGGTACAAAATATGTTTTCAATGGGTTGTGAGGTTTTTATGAGTTCAAAGGTGATTTTCCAAACGAAATTGGTTTGGTTTCACATGTTCCTTCTTGTTGTGCCTTTTAAATGTGTTTCATGAATAATCTAAGGGGTGAAAATCATGTTTTAAAATGTATTTGCTGTGAATATGGATTTAAAAGATGGTTTTCTCTGTGATAATTTGGGGTTTCATGTATGTTCATATTTTTTATTGTTTGTATGTGGAAGAGGTTTCCTGTGTGACATGAAAAAAGAAATTAATCAGAAAGGGAGTCCTAGGTGACTATGAGGGTGGTCTCGAACAAGTATTCTGGTTGGATAGATGGGTATGATTCTTAGATTCTTCTAAAATTATTGATTATACAACACTAACTAAACATATAATGTAATGAAACAAACCTTCTTAGCCCATTACTTTGTCTAGTTCTGGTGTTTGAGGTATCCTGGGGACCATCGATGACTCACTAATGAGTTTTCCAAATTTCAGGTCGAACGAATGGTGGCACCAATTAACGTTGGTGGCACCGATGCGCATCAGTGGCTCCAATGAGAGTCGGAGGAACCGATGAGCGTCTGTAGCACCGATGGTCATTGGTGGCACAAATGGGCTGTCAGTGGCAGAGATCAGCATCAGTGATAGGGAAATAGTGTTAGGGAATTTGTTCTAGGGAAACGACACCAGGGAGATAATGATAGGGAAATGGAACTAGAGTGATGGTTCCAGGGTGACGATGTTAGGGTGATGGTGACTCACCAAATCGTGAATCATTTACAATTTCTCTAGGACTTTCCTATTTCACTTCGGTAATATATATTTTGACGTAAAAGTGTTTTATTACCCCTTTAAAAGTGATTTAAGGCCTGTAAAATATGTTTTAAACCCCTAAGAGTTGGGAAAACCCTTGAGTAACCAAAATATGTGGCCTGCCACACCCTTTTCCATGTTTTCCAGCCTCCCATGTTTTCCAGTTTCATCCCTCATATGTGTATTTCTCTATTTTAAGGAAATATATTAACTTATATCCATTATTTCTATCATCACCAAGGAGAATTATTAAATCTCAATTAATAATAATGTTTTGAACAGACCAACCACGTTGTCGAACCAAAATCTAACTTTTATGTACTTCGAAATCATCTCCCTAATTTTGGGATCTGGCCTCTTCTTAAGCCTATATCCTCTCTTCATTATTCCTTTTCATTTCTTGAAGTGAAACTCGAGACTTACTCTGGAGACTAATCATGTTCCCATGCTAGAGACCTTCTCTCTCAACCCTGGATATTTCTTTTCCTGTAAGTTGTGCCATTTCTAGTTCTTGGCACAGGGAGAAAACATCGATCCTTGATCATCCAAATAGGGGATTTCCTTTGTCTCTCTTTACTGTGCATCATGCGAGGTGGGTAGGATGATGATCCATTAGGATTTAGATAAAACCATCTTTAATGAAGATAATAAATGAAATTTTAAAGAATGAATGGGTGGGAAATTTGATAATTTTGATGTGTTATAGATTTTCTTTTATGCTTTGAATTGTATGGGATGATTTCCCCTAAAAACCGTAGTCGTTGGTGGTCCTTTATTGCATACTAATGAAGCTCTGTTTTTTCAGATAATCTGGTGATTGAATGATCATAGCATGGAAACTAGTTAATCACATAAAATTGGTGGATTAAATGGATTTTAGATGAATACGAAACCCTGTGTGATCACCCTAGTTAACCAAATGTAAAGAAGGAACTAATGGATGGTGTTGGATAAATGTGAAAACTTCCTACTTTCTTCTGGTGATATGTATGGTTATTCTGTTTGATGATTTTTGGGGTGACGTGGAGGGGGATGAAATATCTTGTTGAGAGGTTGTTGGTTTTTGAATATGAGGCCATATGGATCCAGTATGTTAGGTCTGGGTTTGGTTCCAGTACTTTGAGGGATCTCATAGATCCCTTTTGATGTTTTTACTTCACAAAAGAACCAGGTGTGAATGCTTAAACGCTTGCTTGGATTTTACATTCAGTTGTTGTTTTTGCTTTTAGTTATTCCTGTTAGTTGACCAGTACTGAAGGAATGTTTAAATTTAATCACTTAAACATGATAACGAGGATGGGTACAATGGGGGAATTGTTTTCAAAAAATTGGTTGTGATCTGGTTGTGGTTGTTGTGTACTTCTGCAGATAGAGATAGAAGTAAGAAAGGTTTTGTACTGATGGTAGTTGATTTCAGAACCCTTAGGTAGGGATGAGAGATTAATTACCTACATGTATAATATTTAGTTCTTATATTTCTTATACGCACCCCTACCATGTTGATCACTTCGTTCCGAACACTCCCATTTCACGGGGGAGGGTTTTTTCCCAACATTCCCATGAGTACCTGGTTATTAGATCCTTTCCACTCCCTCTCCTAGGTAGCCCTAGAATCTTTGGGTAGGATTTGATGGACTAAGGTTCATTATGGCCCTAGACTCTTCGGGTTGGGTGTGTTGTGTTGGTTGGCCTAGGTGTGTTTGTGAAAGTTGTTTCCCATGTATATTCGGGATGAGGCCCTATAGTCATCGAGTATGGCAGTCATTGTTCTAGCCCATATGTCTTTGGGATTGGTAGTGGTTGTTGTGGACCAGGTGTCTGTGGGTGTGGTTATGCGTGGTTGTGGTGGCCCAGGTGTTTACGGGAGGATATACATGTAGTTGGGAAGTCCCATAAGGTTGTTGTTAGGGAGGCAGTGGGACTAAAGTGGAACTTGAGGGGGAGGTTGGATGCATAGGATGTCTTAAATAACCACTGGGAAAGAGGTGTGGGTACCCAAATTTCGACATGCTATTACTATTACTTTACCTAACTTGCATTATTAGGGGAGTGTACCTTGGTGAGGCTGGGTAGATAGTTTCCTTGCTAGGTGTTCGGGTTACCTCTAATTTCTCACAGGGAATTAGAATTCCTCCCATTTGTGCACGAGAGCTTCTGGTTTTTCCCTACTGAGTATACCTGTATACTCACCCTACGTATATAATACTTCTTTCAGGTTTCTAGGAGGACTTTGAGGACTGTGACCAACATTACTATCTCAGATGACGGGAGAGTTTTTGTTGCTTCTTTTCTTTATTTTTGTACTTTCTTTTAGAGTTTTCTTATACCTTTTATCAAATTATTTTGAACATGCATATGGAAATGTATTTTTGGATTTACTTTTACTTTCTGTTTTTGGGGTTGTTTGGGTTTTTTCCATCTTATCTCCGGATTTGTTTTTTAAAAGGATAATGTTGTCCATAATAAGTGTGATTTTATACCCTTAGTTCTAGTCACCACTCTTGGGCCTATTGAAGCTGAGACTCGGGGATCATTATATCTCCTTTAATGTGAAGAAGGAAGGGTCTAGCAGTTTGTTGTCCCTTCCCTCATCTTGGAGAAGGCGGGTCGTGACAAAATGGTATCAGAGGTGATGGTTGAGATATAGGATGGAGTTTGAGGCTAGGAATAGTGATGATTTCATGGGATGGTAGGGAAACTATGTCAGGAAATCTTGTTGTGTGAAATAGGCTGGGGAATACCGGCTTGGACATGGGATTTTAGTGCCCCCCATGATCGGATGCAAGGACTCGGGACCTACCTAATGACCTTGTGAGGCTACACTTATTTTAGGGTAGATATTCTAGGAAGGGTATGTACATCATTATTACTTGTTTTCTTGTGTATTTTGGGAGTTTTGTGAATTTAAAATAAATAAAAAGTTAAAAAAATAAAGGGAATATTCTACACTACTCGGGTTTATGCATTTCTTTACCTCACGACTATAGAACCCAGATGACGTCCATTAGTAGTGTTAGCGATCTAGGACCAACAGGATGACTTAGTTGATAATTAGAGTACTGATCGAGAGGATTAGGACCACTAGTGGAAGAATAAACTTCATTCCTTTCAGTGGTAGACTCTTGGGATGTATCAGGGAAGCGTCTTGGATGTAGAGACAGAGGGCTGGCTCGACAGGATAGTGATAGATTTCAGATTGATCTGAGCTCTGGTAGAGTACTGGGTTCCTTTGTATGTGATCCATATGTAGGGAGTGGTGCATCAGTTGTGGACTCTATATCTTGGGGAGAAGAAGGTAGTTGAGGTTTTGTGGAATGACTTCGAGAAGGAGTTCTTGGCAGAATTCATTTCTTCCATGATGAAGGCTGAAAAGAGGTAGGAGCTTCTCTCTCTTTAGCAAGGGAGTATGATGGTAAGGGAGTTGCGGATAAAGTTCTAGGATCTCCTTCATTTCACTCCAGACCTCTTCCTAGATGAGGATTTGTGGGAAAGACGCTTAGAAGAGGTGCTCTGACCTTCCCTTCAGTATGTTGTTACTCCCTTCACTCTACAAACGTACTGGGAGGTCCAAAAGAAGGATGATGTTGTGGAGATGATGCACACCCTGGGAGGTGTTCCATGAGAGGGGATCCAATTTATATCGTCAAAGGTGAAGGATATTACCGGTAGGCCTCTAGCATCAGGGACTTCCAGGTTTTAGCCGATGGGGAGCATGCCTCAGTAGTTCCAGTTTCAATCTCTTGGTCCCTGCACTTTCTCTACGAGCCTTGGATTGAGGTGATTTAATTGTGAAAGCTGTGGGAATATTCAGAATCTATTCCCAGACTGAGTGCAATAAAGTGAGGGTGGGTAGGTTTTTCTCCCACCTCATCATCACTAGTTGGCAATCAGACCTTTTCAACAGCAGCAATAGGGACAACGATCTCCCTCTCCACTGAGGGTGGATAGTGCCAGAGGACGCTGACCTCGGGGCACAACATAGGGACCTCGACCAGGGCATTTTTGGGGAGGAGGTTGAAAGCCGAGGGGTATAAAAGCTGGTAATCGGAATTTCCACACTGCAGTGGTAGCAGTTCCCCCAAGATCAATGGTCATTCAAGGTATGATCCGTTTTTTAGTACTCTTGTCTGTGCCTTATTTGATTTCATAGATTCACACTCCTTTGTTTCACCCATAGTATCCCATTCCTTGGTATATATATAGAGAGACTTTCCATGCCCCTAGTTTTGAGCACACTATTTGTAGGTTAGACTAGAATATTTGATGCTTATTGAGGATGGAGACTGATGTTGGGACCACATCAGTCTAGTGGGGATCTCTTTCTACTACAAATGCAGCCCTACAATTTCATCCTAGGAATAAAATGGTAGTTTTATGTGCACACAGTTATCGAATACTTTTGGAGAGGTTCATTTTATCAGATATAGGACACCAACATGTATCTTTCATTGGAAAGTGGGGTTTCTAGGAGGTCATTTGGAATATGGAGACCCTTATTTCCTTATTAACAGGGATGTGAGTGGAATTGGCAGACACAGAGATGGTGGTAGTTCTGAGGATTGTCAGTGAGTTCTTGGATATATTCCCCAAATATGATGTGACTCTACCCCCTTGACCTGATGTTGAGTTCAAGACAGACATACAACCAGGTGTCCATCCAATTCTGATGGCTCCCTATCAGATGATGCCTTCTGAGTTGCGAGAGTTGCAGATTCTAGTTTATGGCCTAATAAATAAGGGTTTTATTTGACCAAGAGCATCACCATGGGGTGATGTAGTCTTGTTCTAAAAAAAGGGAGATGGTGGTCTTAGACTATGAATAGAGTATTGAAGACTGAATCAGGTGACAGTCAAGAACTGTTACCCCTCCCAAGGATTGAAAAACATTTTGACCAGTGGAAGGGGCATGTTGGTTCTGTAATATTGACCTACAATATAGATATCACTAGTTGAGGGTGAAGGGGGTGACATCTCTAATACTGAATTCAAGTGCATATATGGGCACTTTGTGAGTTTAGGTTCATGTTGTTTGGAATTGCAAACACACTAGCTATGTTCATGGGAATCATGAACTCTATTTTCTATGATTTTTTGGACCGGTTTGTAGTCGTGTTCATTGAAGACATCCAGATCTAATCTAGATCATAGGAGGATCACACCGAGTTTTTGAGGAAGTTTTGGAGTTCCTCATACTCCACTAGCTCTTCGAGAAGTTGTCCTAGTTAATGTTATGGACACGAGATGTGCACATCCTTGGACACGTGGTTCCTCAATAGGGTATAGTGGTGGACCCATCGAAGGTCAAAGCGGTTTTTTCTTGGGAAACACCCAAGAATGTTGTATAGTTTCATAGTTTCCTAAGACTTATAGGTTACTACCATAGGTTCATTCCCAACTTCTCTCAAGTTACAACACCTTTGATAGCCTTGACCAGAAGATACTCTGCTTTCATGTAGAGTGAGCATGCCAGATAGCTTTTGGTTATCTAAAAGGGAAGATGGTAAGTTCCCTAGTGTCGAGATTTCCAGAGGAAGGGGTGACATTTGAAATGTTTTTTGAAGCATCTGGTCTAGGCTTAGGGTGAGTGCTGATGGAGTAGAGGAGAGTGATCTCTTATGGGTCTAGGAAGTTAGGCCATCATGAAAGTTACTGTGCCACCCGTGACTTGGAACTTGCAGTGGTTGTGTTCGCATTGAAGTTGTGTCATCATTACCTCATCAGAGAATGCTTCATGATATTCACATACCATAAGAGATTGAGGTATGTCTTCTCCCAATGAGAACTAAACTTGCAACGATGTAGTGGGATGAATTTCCTCAAGGACTACGACTTCGAGATATCCTACACCTTATGAAAGGGGAACATGGTGGCTGATTCCTTAAGTAAGAAGTCTCAGAAAGATGTGGTTGTGGAGTTAGTAGATGCTTGGATGGAAATAGAGGAGTTGGATAGTTTGTATACGATCATGAGAGTGAAATATAGTAGAGGATATCTATCTCATATGATAGTGAAGTCTTCCTTGGTATGGTAGGTGGAGGAGTATCAGTGGGTATACATAGAGGCTGAAGTGATGCATGATCCTGTTAGTCAGGGTGATGCTCCAGAATGGTGGTCGGAGGATGGTTAGAATCAAATGTTGTTTTGTGGAAAGCTGTTTGTCCCAGTGTCAATTCATGAGAGAGTCCTCAGTGAGTTCCATAAATCACCCCTATAGGTATAACCTTGATATTATAATATGTACCAGGGCTTGATAGGTCAGTTTTTGTAGCCCTAAGGAATGTGGGTAATGGAGGAATTTGTGGAAAAGTTCCTCATGTGTCATTAGGTGAAGGTTGAACACAATGTTCCGAGAGGTATTTTAAAACCCTTAGATGTGCCTGAGTGGAAGTGGGATGATGCCTCAATGGATTTAGTCACTGGACCACCCAACACTAAGGGAGTCTATGATTCCATCTGGTTAGTGGTGGAACGTTTGACAAAATCATCTCATTTTGTAGGGATTAAGGAGTCGAGTGCAGTGGAAGCCTTAGCACAAAATTATGTGGGTGAAGTTGTGAGGCTACACGGAGTTCCTAGAACCATTATTTAAAATAGGGATAAAATCTTTACTTCATGAGTATATAAGGGATTACAACATTATTTTGGCTCCCAGATTTTCCTTAGAACTACTTTCCACCCTTAGACAAATAGGAAGACAGAGAGGACCATCCAGACATTAGAGGATACGATGTGAGCATGTGTTCTGGACTTTATAGGATCATGGGTGCGACACTTTCCTCTAGTAGAGTTTTCTTAAAATTATGGCTACCACTCCACCATTTGAATGGATCCATTCAAAGCCTTATATAGAAGACCATCTCATTCACCCGTGTGCTAGAAAGAGGTTGGGGAGGTAGGCATTCTTGGCCCAGAGGTAGTGCATAGCATGATAGGGAGGGTTCAACATGTGCATGAGAGAATGAAGGCAGATCATGACCGAAAAATTCATATGCCAATCATAGGAGGAGACCCTTGTATTTTGAGGTTGGGGACCATGTTTTCTTAAAGGTCTCCCCTCGGTGTGGACAACAGAGGTTCGGCAGGGGGTGGTAAGCTTTCTCTCAGGTTCATCAGACTCTTCAAGGTGTTGAGATGAGTTGACAGGGTGGAGTCTCAGCTAGAGTTACCACCACCGTTGTAGAGGATCTAAAACATATTCTATGTATCTGAGCTTCACTAGTATCTATACGATTACTACCATGTCCTCAACAGGGGAGGTTTGGATATCGAGGACGATGCAATATTTCTGGTGAGACTAGTGAGAATTGAGGATCAAAACTAGAAGGTGATTTGTGGATAGACAATTACCTTGGTTCGTATGTTGTGTAGGGATGGTGGCCTCAAGGATAGTAACTAGGAATGTGAGGCATAGATGTGTGCCCAGTACCCATAACAGTTTTGAGTTGATGTTATGAGTTTTCCTTAATGTTTTTACATTTGTGCTTGGTTGTGACATTATGCTTGACCATGTTAACTATGAGATTGTATGTTCTTTACTCTATGGATGTGCATGAAATGTTCTGACTATAGGGATGGGAGAACCATATAATTAATCAAGACATCAATGTGGATGCGATAAAACCTTTGTTGGTGAGTCAGTGCCACCCAAAGTGGGTAGTATCTTGCTAAGGAGGAGAGACTCCATAACCCATGTGTCTCGATGGTGTGACCTTTTGTGTTTGTGTGGTTTCTTGGGGGAGAGGATCGGTAGTGTTTCCATATTTGTTCTAGATATAGATGTGAGAGAGATGTTATTGTATGTCGAGGTTTGTTCTGGCTTTTAGCTAACTCTATGGTGGATTGTCCTAGGTAGGTATCTTATGAGTTGGTTGTTCGGACCCCTCTCTTTTCATCGGGTTTACTATTGGATTCTCGAGGGTGAGAATAGTTTGATAGGTATCTAATGTAATGTATCGAACCTTCCGGGCCCATTACTTTTTCAAATTTTGGTCTTTTGGGTATCTTGGTGACCATTGGTGACTCATTAAAGAGTTTTCCAAATTTCAAGTTGAACTAATTGTGGAAGCAATTGTCATTGGTGGCATCGATGGGCATCAGTGGAATCGATGAGAATCTGTGGCATTGATGGGCATCAGTGGCATCGATGGCCCATCAGTGACACTGATTTGTATTTTTTCTAGGGCGATGGTTCTAAGGAAAGGGTGTCAGGGCGATGGTTCTAGGGCGACGGTGCCAGGGTGACGGTGCCAGGGCGACAGTGCCAGGGCGATGGTGTCAGGGCTATGGTTCCATGGCAACGGTGCCAGGGCGAAGGTTCCATGGCGATGGTTCTAGGTCAATGGTACCAGGGCAATGGTGAATCACCCAATGCTAAATCAACCAACAGTGAGTCATTTCCATTTTCCCTCAAATAATGTAACTTTTAACATAAAATTGTTTTAATACCCCTTAAAAAGTGATTTAAGGCCAGTAAAAGATATTTTAACCCCCCAAGAGTCTGGGGATCCTTGATTTACCAAAATGTGCAGCTTGTAAAGCCCTTTTCCATGTTTTCCAACCTCCTGTGTTTTCTAGTCTTATCCATGTTATGTGTTTTTCTCCGTTTAAAGGAAACATATTAACTAACACTTGTTATCTCCACCATATTTGAGGATAATTATTAAATCTCAATTAATCCCAACCTATGAAATTACCTAGCAGCGTGGTCGAGCTACGATCCAAATTTTATGTACTTTGAAATCATATCCCTGATTTTAAGATATGGTATTTACTTAAGATGAGATCCTCTCTTCATTATTCCTTTTGGTTTCTCGAATTGTGGCTTGATACTTCCTCTAGAGACTAATAGTGTGCATGTGCTAGATCTCTTCCCACTCGGCCTTGGAGTATTCTTTTCCTACATGTCGTGTCGTCAGTAGTTCTTAGTGCAAGAATAAAACTACGATCCTTGATCATCAAAGTAGGGGTTTACCTTCGTCTATCCTAACTGTGCATCATGTGGGGTGGGTATGATGATGATCCTTCAGGACATATATGAAACCAACTTAAAAAAAAATAATAAATAGACTTTTAAAGAATTGAGGGGGGGATAATTTTGATGATGTTGTTGTGTTATACCTTTGATTTTATGTTAAAAATTGTATAGGCTTATGTCCACTGAAAATAGTAGTTGTTGGCGGTCCATTCTTGCACACTAATGAAGATATATTTTTTCCAGATAATCTAGTGATTGAATTACCATAACATGGAAACATGTTAATTACTTAAACATGGTTGATTAAATGGATTCCCGATGAATATGTACCCCAGTGTGATCACCCTGGTTAACCAAACAGAAAGAAGGAACTTAATGAATAGTGTTGGCTAAATCTAAAAACTTATAGATCTGTTTTGGTTATATGTATGGTTGATATGTTTGATTCTTTGTAGGGTAGCATGGGGGGGATGGAATATCTGGTTGACAGGTTGCTGGTTTATAAATTTAAGGCCATTTGGAGCTGGTATGTTGGGGCTTGTTTTGGTTACAGTAATTTGAGGAATCTCACAGATCCCTTTTGATGTTGTTACCTCACAAGAGAACTAGGTGTGAATGCTTAAACACTAGCTTGGTTGTTTCCCTTCAGTTATTGTTTTGGATTGTGGTTCTTCCTATTAGTTTCCCAGTAGTGATAGAATGTTAAAACAAAATCACTTAAACATGATATTGATAATGGGTACAATGGGGAATTGTTTTTCTAAAATGGGTTGTGCTCTAATTGTGGAATTTGTGTACTTGTGCATGTAGGGATATTAGTAAGAATGGTTTTGTATGGATTGGGGTTGGTTTTGGAACCCTTATGTTTGTATGAGTGCTTGATTATGTATATGTATAATATTTAGTTCTTTTATTTCTTATACAGACCCCACCCATGTTGAGAACTTCATGTTGAACACCACCATTTCATAGGGGAAGGTGTTTTTTCCAATATTTCTATGAGTGGATGGTTATTATCTCTTTTATGCCACCTCTCCCAGGTAGCCCTATACTTTATGGGTATGATGTGATAGCCTAAGGTTCATTATGTCTCTCGACGCTTTGGGAAAGGTGTGTTGTGTGGGTTAGCCTAGGTGTTTGTGGGTAGGTTGTTTCCCAAGTATCTTAGGGATGAGTCCCATGTGTCTTTGGGTGTGGAAGTGGTTGTTCTGGACCATGTGTTGTCAGGTGGTGGAAGTGGTTGTTGTGGCCCAGGTGTCTGTGGGAGTGGTTATGCATGGTTATAGTGGCCTAGGTTTTGTGGGTGGGAAAGACGTATGGTAGGTCTGGACCATAAGGTTGTTGTTGGGGCGGTAGTGGGACTACAATGGAACCTGTGGGTGAGGTATGATGTGTAGGATTTCATAAATAACCAGTGGTAAAGCGGTGTAGGGTACCCAAATATTGATGTGCAATTAATATTACTTTACCTAACTTGCATTATTTGGGTAGTGTGCCTTGGTAAGGTTAGGTGGAGGGTTTCCTTGCTAGGTGTTCTGGTTACCTATACTTTCTCATGGGGCATTAGAATGCCTCTCTACTTGTGCATGAGATCTTTTAGTTTTTCCCTACTGAGTATACCTGTATACTGAACCAAATTATATAAAACTTATTTCAGGTTTCCAAGAGGACTTTGAGGACCGTGTCGGACCTTAATAGCTCGTACATCAGGACAATTATCATTGATGTGTTTCTTTCATTGGTTAAATCCTTTTAGAGTTTAATTACACCATTTATATCTTTATTTTGAACATGAATATGGGAATAGATTTTTGGATTTAAATTTAATTATTTTTTTGGGGGGGTTTTGGGTTTTAGTATAATATCTTGTGATTTTTTCTATAAAAAGGTATATCCTTACATATTACATGTGATTTTATACCCTTAGTGCTAGTCGCCACTATGGGGCCTATTGAAGCTGGACTCAATGGTCATTATCTATCCTTCAAATTGAAGAAGGAATGGTCTAGCAGTTTTCTATCCCTTTCATCATCTTGGAGAATGCAGGTCATGACAAATTATGATTGGAGACCACTAGAATTTTGGATGGATTCCTCTCTTGTGGATCATGGATTAGTACATTATGGCTCATGGTTACTATAACATATCATTGATATATAAAGTTCATTGGGTCCCACTAGTGCTAGTGACTTTAGGTATTACCTATAGTGATCTTGTGATGTTGTGCTTACCCTCGACATATGGTGGACCCTTCTATCATTTTAATTTCAAAGCATATTTTTCTTCGAAAATCATTCCATAAAATATTTTATTAAAAAAATTTCTAATATTTTGTTCAAAATATCATGGTGAATTTTTAAATATTTTTTCACATTAAATCCTTCAATTTTGGTGACATCTTATAAGAAATTGGATCACAACTTACAAACACCCCTGAGTTTATATAGATTTTGCAATTATTGACCAGGGAAAAAGAAAGATGTATGTGGCGATGATGGTGAATATAGTTTCTATTATTCCTATTATTATAGGCATTAGTGGAGGTGGGATGAGGGTGTTGGTCTTGTTGTTTCTTGGAGGTTTAGTTATGTAGTTAATAACCCTCCCCATTTTGGTTTTTTTGTTAAAGTAGTAAAATTTCTAACTCATATTGTTATATCTATTTTGGTTATGGATATTCATCTTTGTGTGAGTTTTATTCTTGATAATTTTTAATGGTCATTCATTATGGGTTAAATTATTCCCAAAAGTGTAATATTGATACCCTAGCACTAGTTACCAGCCCATGGGAATCAGGAATTCCCTTAAAACCATGTCATGCGTAGGGGTGCGTGTCTATTTGGATAGATCCCAAGTAGGTTTATGACACTATATGAGATGTGGTGGAATACATAGAGTCCCCTCAGGTAAATAATTTTTTATTTATTAAAAACTAGGAAATATCTATTCCATAATGATCTAAAATCAGGGAAATACCTCATATTTAAATGGAATACTTGATGAAGGTAGAATTTCATTGTGAATTTACACTATGGGGTGTATCCCATAAAAGGGGTTCTTTATGATAACACTTTATGAAGTAACCACATGATCCATATTATTAATATAGGATCCTAATAAAGATTCCCACAAAAAAAACACTACAAATATGGATGCATCACATTATTTTTTTTGTGGAGTGGATTTAAAAAATAATAATTTTCTATAAATCCCTCTTTCATTTTTAAAACACATATTCTATCCTATAAAGTAGCCAATTTTATATGAAATGGGAATTACTAAATATTTCCACAATTCCATTCTCAATAGGTTCCTTCCACATTTCATTTAAACCTATTTTTCTATGTAAAAAAATTAAATAAATGAAAATTGGACCACTCCTATATCCCATCCTCAAGAGGATACCTTAATCTTGAGCTCACCCATCCCTCTAAAATTTATTATCTAAAGAAAAAAGGTCGATACTCAAATATTCCAATAGAAACTCATTGGGATTATGTACCAATCATATCCCGTGTCATTTATATATTGTGCCTTATTTTCATGTATAATATCCAAGATGGATCCTATTAATGATTTCATCACAAAAAATACCAATGAACCAAGACTGTAATTATGGGCCTCCTCCTAAATGGTCCACATCCCTTGTCATCCATGAAATGTCTATATTTTTGAAAAACTATATACAAGGAAACCACCAATGAATAAGACCCACTAATTATCATGTTATCACCCCATTTTTGACACATGAATCCCACCTAGGCCGCCCTAATTCATAATCCCCAACTCACCTTTATAGGTATGTGTGCTCTATAAAAACCTCTTCGTAGGTCCATATTCTATCCTGACTTCTATAATATATATTTAATATTATATTATATCTTATTTCTCACACAAAGAATGAATCCCAAGGGATTAAATATTTTGATTTATTTTTCCTCTAGAATGTATAAGGAATCCCTCATTTTCATAGTCTAGAGATGTAAGAGATTATGAAAATATCCTTGCTACACAAGGTTAAACTGCATGGTACATTCCAATCATATAACCTTAAGCTATGTCAATCAAACTATGTGGTATTTAATTCTTTTTTAAAAAGGATACGTAGTTAAATTCTTTGAGGTTCAAATACAATATTAAAAACACATATCTTCTCATTGGACCACACTTACGATGATGTTAAACCCCCAACTAAAGAGCCATATTCCCACAGAAAAATCCTCATATCATCCTCATTCATAATATATATTATTTGAGATGTTTGGTAGGATATATCTGAATATACATATTCAAACACATATATAATGGGTTTATATACCCCATGAACCCAACATACTTGTGTTTTTAAATATTCCTTCTAATATTAATCATAAAGGGTCTCAAAAACATAATTATCACAGTAGCCATGAGTTATAACCACACACCCAAAATTAAACTCCATGTGACTTAAAATTTCTTGGAATCGGTCTTCATCACATGATGATACAAGGTAAAATGAGTCAAATTATGTGCCAAAAAAATGTATTTTTTTTATTCCCTTCATAGGGACATATATAAATCCATTTAAATGGGCTCAACCCCAACTCCACAACAACCACCACCTATCTAGAAAATGAAAAACTCCAAATCACTCCAATACAGTGGCTTTAAACCATAACATCCAAAATTGAGCATTGATAATAAGTAAATTAATGATGGAGAACATTAAAATCACATATATTTTCAAATTGATGCGTGATATTGATCTATTATTGGTATGGTGGTAACTAGCCCTGCATTGGGATTTGGGAAGAATTTACTAATATGAGTTAAATCTATAAAAGTGTCTTAGAGTATGCATAAATACCCCTGAAAAGGTCTTGGTAATCTTGAACTATCATCCCCTCAACCAACGTGCATTCTAACCCATAATTGTCCAGGAACCCAAGGGACCTCCTCCCTTAAGAATACTGGGTTTTAACGAATTTCAAATAAAACCATATTTGATCCATAAGTGCATTGATGAATTTTTTATCATAAACAAAGGGTTCTAAAAATAACTTTTTGGATATCGAGGAATATAAATTAGATAATATGAATTTTAGTAGTCATTGCACTATACCTAAAGATATGTGACCATGATTTTTTTCTTCATGATATTCATCAAGCATACTCCTTTTTGGCGGGTTCACTAGACTTGATCTATAGAGGTGTATTTTTTGTTATTTGTAAAACATGTTTGTTCTATAATGATAAATCTATATTTTAGTTGGTTGATTACACAACTCATGGTCATGTAAAATTATATTAAAAATAATTTGTTTTATCAGTGTTTTATTCATCATTTAATCAACATGTTTTCAAAATTTCATTATAAACAACATGTATATCATAATGGTACAATTTATTATATTGTAAGGTAAAATATAGCATATAAAATTGATAGTATCTTTATTTTCCTGATTTTAGAAATGATATAAGATATCTAAAACATGGTTCAACTGTTTTTTATGTCATATGATGTGTACATATCAGCAGTAGAATACAATTTATCAAAACCCATGATTTTTCACAATATCATATGTTATCAAAGGGGTCATCATAAGATGTGAATGGTGGAATGGTGTTTATAAAACTCATTCTAATTTCATTAAAAAATATAAAATATTAGCAGTTATGATATGGTTAAAATATTTAGGAGTGCAACATGTTACTATATATCATAAAATATTGTAGTTAATTAGTAAAAAGACATATCATATACATCAATTTAAATCACAATACACAATTAAAATGAAATGAAAATACAATAGTTACCATCGCAACTCATATAAATATCATGATGAAAACATGGTCTTCGATATCAGGGTAAACTCTAACTTGGTGTCAAAATCAATAATAAAACATGTATATAAAATAAAACTTGAAGGTTAATGCACATATATCAAAACCAATACCATGTAAATGAAGGAACTAGGAATGTAGAGGAAGCCCCAAAATGGGTTTTTTAATATATTTCACCAATGATCGACATGTACTTGTTGATGTTGGAGAATCACTGCCCGTTTTGAGACGTGGATGTCACATGAAGAGTTTTAAACACGAAATTAATACCATAAAATACCTGATTTCTATCTGAATTTGTGCACAACATCTTATCATCGTTAGATATCGCTACTCGAAGAATCTGAAGATGAATTCCACTAGATCATCCACATATGATTCATGAAAATAATGGAGCACCGATCATCGAAAACTGGGTACTAGCGAGGAGATATAATAACTCGTTTAATGCTCTGATGATCACTGCAACACTCTGCTTGCAATGCTTGATAGAGTGCTTGATATGATATTCTAGATCCAAAACCTATCCCTCTAGAATAGGGGATAGAGGAGTAGAGAGAGAGAGAGGCCATGAAAAATCTTTAGCAAAAACTTATTTTCCTCTATTTATAATGTGAAAAAAATTACTTGGAAATGCCAGCCCCACCCTTGAACAATTAGTCACACTATATAAATAATATTTTGACCACTAAACTAAGTCGTAAATATTATTTACTATTATTATCACTTATCTATAATATAATAAATATATTACGTGAAAATACCATATCCATTAACCCAGATTGTACTCCCACAAATATTAATTGAACCTTGAATATATTAATATTCATTCAAATAATACTTTTTCCGGTATTTACTAAAAACATGTAAACAAAACTAATAAATAAATTCAATACCCATTATTCATAACATGAATAATAAAAATATATTTATTTAATTGGTGACTGTTTAATCTTGGAAAAATCTCCAACCCTAGTGGTGGTCCCACCATTTCCAAAACTCATATTCAACTAAATAAAAAATATTCTCGAATACATTATTGTGTGTGACACTATAGACCCTTTTCTCGATAGCAGTTAATAGTATTCATAGAACAAGAGTGAGATCTAGGAATCCGTCATGACCCCAAAATACATAAGGATTGTCACAACGGTGACAACTAACCTATGAACATATACTGTGTAATATAATATCATTCTCTATATTATCTCATAAAGTAGGATGAACACCTATTCCATCTTCCTTTACTTTATTTTTCATTTTTTGATCTAACTGGATAAATTTACCCTCGACTGCCATATCCATGGTCTTATAAAGGTACTAAAATCCTTATCAATGTGTCCTAAGATATATTACTTCCATAAACTTGATGAAACAAATCATTTCTTGACCATTAAACTAATGAAATTCCACCAATGATGCACCCAAAACAAACTACCTCACCACAATTTCCATATCATTGATTTTTCCTAGCATCAAAGTATGAAATAGAATGGAATACAATGGTAATGGTCTCATGTTAGGAGACCATTACACATGATCATAGATAGGAACATCCAATGACACCCAAAACATATGGTGTTCTTATTGGTAGGTATGTCCTCATGATCTCACTACTATATATCACCAAGTGAAAACTTTATTAGAAGAATTCTCAATGCTTATAAGCCCCTATCAACTGCTAGTCAAATATCTAATGTGTCCAATAAGTGAGATGTATCTAAACCATATACCACATATTTAATATTACTGTCATAGTATCTCGAGGTTCTCATTATAGCCTTGGATCTACTATAACATTTTTATAAGATAGTTAATCTATATAAATTACCATTAAATAGTGGACACAAATAATTTACACTATAATGATAAGTATACATCATGTATACCTAACCATACACATGATATGTTAATCTAAATCATTACATAGTTGGGTTTAAGGAACCCGTTATTTCAGCACACCCACTTGAACTATAACTGACTTTATAACCAAACTTGTTAGATACTCACATTATAAAGATCATGTTTATACTAAGTAAAGAATTTAGATGATGGGTCTGCCATAGTTATACCGCGTGGCAATTCTTCTACTGTGACCTCATCCCATTGAGTAAACAATTATCAAGATATGGTATTACTAAGTATCTCTATTTTTTCCTCGGTCATAACATGACATCTTGGAAATTAATAATATCATAATTTGTATTATTATAATATTCCTCTTACTAGGTGTGATTCCAAGAACTGGAAAAAATCGTTACATTTACATACTTCTTCCTTCATTTGAAGCTGCAATGTACTCAATAATTGTCGGTATGTCTACCAGTATATTTTTTGATATTGTATCACTCATCAACTTAGCTTGTCTACAACACTAGATCACATGGATCTTAGGAAATATATTTTGTATCCCGTGAAAACTATTATCCTTCCTTCTCCATGTACCAGGTACATATCTTTTTAACCTACCGAACTACAATCATATAGTTCTGACTGCTTCACTTGTAGGGCTACTGGATATAAATGATATCTTCCTACTATAATGTATATATTGGAAATATCAGTTCTTTTACATATAATGGAATACATGATTAAACCATCTCTATAGCATATAGAGTTGAAATCATCACACTAATCTCTTACCATGTCCCAAACTTGTCAACCTGGAGAGATAATGCCATGTGACACTAGCAACAATTCATCTCTTGAATTGTTCCAATTTGTATTTTTCAATACTATGTCACTATATGTATGATTGAATAGGTCTTAGAAACCATTATATCTACCTCAGTAGATCATGTTCCCTAAAACTTAGTTTGCTACTTTAAGTCAATCACTGGAGAATAACTTACATCTCAGTCTTAGATAACATGATGACCAATCTGTTTTCCATATGTTTTGAAACATATTTTATTTGGAAAACCTTAGCGCTCCCACTAACCTCTAGTATACACATGGAAAACATTTATTACAAATTAATATCCTAATATCATATTGGTAAATTCAATCCTAAATTGGATTTCAGTAACTTATAACCTATATTAGAATTATATGCCATGACCATCACTTTATGGCTACATCATAGAGACACCTTCCATAAATGGTGGTCATGACAACCAATTATAAATAATATGATCATATAAATTAGCTATGATAAGTAAAATTATAACGGATTTAGGCATAATATCATGGTAAAACCAATCATTCTTTATTGGTAATATTCTTTACCATCCTTATATCAACTCATTTGAATACCCACCACAATATTCAAAATTATAAGACCCTTTTCAATCTGATACATGGAATCCATTATTGAATTTTGACTGGTCTTGTCAATCTTAGTTAATTTCCATATACTATTTACTTTTAGGAATTATTTTTCTCAATGAATAATATATCACCGCCCTTAGTGAACTCAAAACCATCTCCATGGTTGTAAACCTTCCTACATAGTATGTTTCTCCAAAACATTCCTATTTCCCATGTACTTGTGTAACTTATTTGTATTCCAACTATTTTTGAATCTTTATCATTGACTAAGATCATGTCAACCTTCTCCCACTATCTCTAATTGAGAATTTCTATCTTTTATAGATTCCTATTATATCACTTGACTATAAATTTTCTATCTTTAGGATTTATGTAATATCCTAAACAACTATTATGATAAATAAAATATATGCACAATGTGTTTGTTCCTGATGCAAGTTTGTTTATGTTCTAAAAAAATCTTTGAATCTAATCATTGGTCCTTATGACAGAATGGATTTCCCTCATAATATGACTCATATGATATCCATTTGTCATTGTAGTGGGAATGTGGTTATGGGATATCACTGTTTTTTGAGAATCACATCGTGAAATATAATGGAACTTTCTACAAGTTGTGACATTGATACTTCATACAACATAACTATGATGTATGAAATTTTCATTTAGGACTTACTCCACGATAATTTTTTTGATCAATGTTTACATGTAATGCTTCATCATCGATCCTCCTCATTAACATCAGTGTCATGATGTAGATAAGGTAATGTGCATTTAGGAATTACTCCATGCTACATTATCATGATAGATGATTGAATAGCCAATATATTATTAGACATTCTGAATAAAATTAAATCCTATCTTCAGACCCTAAAATTATTCTTAGCCAATATATTCTTAGACATGCGGAAGTAAATATACACCTCTAGCTTATTGTTGGAATAGATTACTCTCTGATTATGAAATAATTCTGAAATCTTTGTGGCATAAATATATTTCTAAAGGTTTCTTTATCCTAACTAAAGAGGCCAATAATACAAAAGATTTTTAGCTGTTCAGAGCCTAAATACCATATTGGGTACATTATTGACATCCACTTTTAGAATAGTTTGACAAAGAATTATCTTTCCACAACTGGGTATGAGTCTTACATTTTATATTCCTCAGGTACTGCCTACAATTAAATTATTATTGAACTATTGATTGAGTATAAAACACCAAAGAGAACATTAATTCCTCTACCTCAAATAATATCTCCTTGTGTCCAAGTACACAAGAGATATATGTTTTTGTTATACTTAATAATAGTTCTACATGAATCTTTCACTTTGAAATAATAAATTCATGTACTTCTAACCACTCGACTCGGTATCAACCTCTCTCAGCCACTTGGAGAATACACTTGACAACTAGGAATATTCCTATGTCTCTTGGTTACCGTATTTAATACACATATATGATAGGAATATATTATTAAATAACCAAGAAGTAAAACTGAAACATTACATTTTACTTTGATGAATAAACCTGAAGAAGAAGTGGTAAATTTATTTTTTAATTTAGTTAATTTCATTTAGACTTCCATGGTTTTTTTGTAAAACAAATAACATATGTTAATACCTATATCATTGATGGATATTATGAATGTGGTAATGGAATTACTTTCTATAGGATTTCTACCTTTTACATTAAATCTTTTCACAAAAAGAATTAACAATTATTCATTCTTTTATAGTCTTATTTACTTGATGATCCTTACCTAAATAGGTAATGAAGTGTTTACTCAACATGGGTTCCTTTTGCAACATAAAACAAAACATGAGTAACATGGTGAATATGATTTCAAAATTTGATGTATTGAAAGATCATAACTTGTGTTTTGATTTTAATAGATCTCATGTAACCATTACCAATTCATATCATTGATTCGTTTTCTTCGTGCAGACTTTTCAGCGATGAGACTTTATGTTATTTCATTCATGTGATGATATAGAATCTTCAATTAACATTGTACACTGATGAAAGCATCATGACATAACCATCCCATTCTTTGTACACCATTCTCCTGTAATAAATTTCACCCTCACTTCCTGAGGTATTTTAACATGAATAAAGACCCTAACACCCTGAGTTTCCAATAGTATTGTGCGCAAGCACCTTTACTATTCTTGGAAAATCATTCTAGGGTGTAAATTGAATCTTTACAATATTTATCACAACATTTAAACATGTGGGGTAACATGAAATTTTTATAAAAGAATAAATTTTAACAGATTAGTACTTTTATATGGATTAATAGTTAATACCTTTTGATTAATTAATTAAATAATTAAATGTCCCCCACTATATTATCGAATTCTAAGAACCCTCAGTGCTAGAATAAGATTACTCTATCGATTGAGTATTCTAGTTGAAAGGATCTCTAATCCACCCCTCCCAATCTACAAGTTATGGTTATGCCACTACTTGGAGAGTTTAAGGTAGGAATTTGGTTAGTAAACTGCATGAACTCGTAGTTCCTTGATCAGTTTAGTGATGTCCCGACATATAATATCATTAAATGAAATAGTAAATAGTTTCCTCCAAAATAATAGCAAGTTATATTTGGATAATCATTAATACCACGTTAGTTAAGTCAACCCCAATCTCATAAGAACTCCCAAGTAGTAAGAAGCACCCTCGACTATGGGATGACTAACACCCAAAACACCAGATTTTGTCCAAATTAAAATGATAGGAGGAGGTTTAGAAATAATATTTCTGTGAGGGTTTTATATTTTTTATGTGACGAAAGAAATAAATTTTATATATTCTTAGCATGTACTATGTGATAATACTCACAACTGACCATGAAATAAATAAGAATATCGATCGTGTCACATGTTCATTTTATCTTGCATGCTTGTTTATTATTTCTATGTGATTGCACATAAACTAGACATTAACAAAAATAATAAACCATGAAAAAGTAAAATGAAAACCAAATCATGAGCTGATTATAATGGTTGATCAATTGAGTGAGTAATGAATCAACCTATAACTTAGGGAATATTCCTTGAGTCATGTCAGTTGAGACTAGAATTAGAGCACCTGCCCCTCCAATGCATCACATCTCTTATCTAGTGCACCACCGTGACTCGTCATGATGTGCTTCACCTCTCTCACCATTATACAACATTACTCGCACATAGATGGGGGGAACTGAAAAGTATAAATATATCTATAAAGTGGAAGCATATTCCCTTTTATATATAATGACATGAACGGTACACATATCTCTATTTAATTAAACTTTTTATTACAAAACCATTACAATAAATAGATTATTAAATATAAAATGCACCAAACATGCATTAGTCGGCCCACAACTCATGACCAGTCAATACTCATTAACTCTTATATTTAAATAAATGCAAAATTAAAATTAAACTTTTATTAAATATTTTTTGAGGGAATTTTTTATTTAATTAAAATTTTACTCTAATTTTAATTCAATATATATGTCATTTGGCCTCGATTAATTAATTTAATTTGAAAACTAAAAAATAAATATATTAATTAATTTAATTTATTAAGAAATTATCTTATGCCACAATAAATTTTCTATAACCAAACACTGATATTTAATTAATTTAATTTTCAATAGAAATTAAATTAAAATTTTAAATTACTTTTTGATTAAATTAAAAAACCCCGGGCTACGAAAACCCTAGGCAGGGCTTGTTCGGGTAAGGAAGAACCCGCACAAGCACTTTTCGGGTTGCGTCAACACCGTGAAGGGATGATCTGGGCCAAGAAAGTCTGCCCGGACCCGTTCCCGGCAGGACAGAACTTTCCATTCTCATGAAATCCAATTCGATTTCGTCAGAACCTCGTTTTGGGAAACTTTACAGATCCAGACTATGTAGTGAGTTGCCTCCTGCAATGAGTGAAAGGGTAGTGGCTAATTTGGCCCGACGTAGTCTCAAACTAGGGTGGCCATCCTGGGAAAAACTGCACGTTTGGTGCAGCGTAGAAGGGAGGAGACCGAAGGTGGCATGCGCATGAGAGGAGACCGGCCAGGGCGAGCCGTCGGTTATCAGCATGCATGAGGAGAGATTGTCGAGGGAGTGATTCATCACCGAAAGCCAAATCTGGAAAATATGAGATGGTCCAGCCGGCTACTGTTTGGTTCAGCGGGAGGCAGAATGTCGATGGAGAAGGGGTGGTTGCAGGTCTTCTAGTCTGACAGGTCTCGCTGGAAGAGGGCTCGCCTGAGGAGTGTTGAACCATGGAGGGTCTCATAGTGGTCTGTCCAATGGAGGATTTGAGGTCGGTGGGAGGTGTGGAGGTGGTCAAGGGGCGTGGGTCCAACGAGGTGGTGAGATTATGAGGGATTCAGCCTTTGCGATGCGATTTGGATGGAGTTCGACCGACGAGTCTATCAGGGCGGAGGAATATAGGAAGGGTACGCCGCGGTTAGGTAGGGTTTTTAGTGTGCCCTCTCCAGAGCGGTCCTCCCTCCTCCTATGGTATAGTGATTGCAAATGATTCTCCTCAGTGGTTAATATTCAAGTCAACCCCGATTTTGAATCTCCATAGAGGTGAAATAAATCCCCAGCTGTCTAGGGGAGGTATCTAGATTCTTGGCCCAAGTTAGGGTCCGTAGTGTGGAGTCCATGAGTTAGTGGGATGTGGGGAATATGGTCCGTTGTCGGGACCATCACGGTTCCAACAAAAAGGTAGTAGGGGTGTATCAAATGATCTAGTTGGATTCATATTCTCAACTCAATATAGAGAGTTTTACTACCATCAAGTTTTCATGCATGAAAACAACAATAGAGTAAGAATCAGTGATAATCACAACACCCGACTCAAGAACATAACAGAAAATGCATGTGCAAACCATGATTCATCCCACACGGCTAGAAACACCTGAGATACTCATACATACCATTCCCAAATCAATCTAGGATACACATTATAATAATTGATAACATGCATACCACGGGTACCCAACATGGTATAAACTCCCACTCTCAACAAAGCATATTTAGCCTGCATGATGCCTCCAAATATCTAAATGACCCACTTATTATATTCCCACAAACCCCATCGGTCATCTCATATTTCGAGCCCAAAATATTAGGGTATAAAAATTAAATCAATAAGAAGTTAAGGATATCCCAACCATCAAGTCACTTCTAATCAAAATACCTTTTAAAAAAAGTTAAAATAAGAAATATATCCAAAAAACATGAAATATAATTTTATCTCCCATGGAAATCCCTAACTCCTCTCACTAATCCTTGATAGGGTTACTTCAAGACTACCCTTATAGCACCACTAGCATGATACCATATATCAGATTTTATCCATAGGGTTGTCGGCCACTGCATCGTGATATAGATATCTAGTATCACTATTCTCACTTGGATCATACATCAAACCATCAATGAAAAAAACTATGTGTTTAGGATATGGTCTTACCTTTGGTTAGACTATTGAGGATATGTATTAGATATATTTCATGAATTTATAAATCAACTCCCAATGGTTATCCACTTTTCTACCAATAGAGTTCCCATCCATCAATCTATATCAATACACTAATAGTGTTCAGAAATATATAGAGAGAGCCATACCCCAATTGTAAAAAACAACATTATAAATAAACTCATAACCCAAAACAACATGTTCCATATACTGCAAATCAATCTCAAAGGTTCTACCTAGAAACCACCTCATATAAGTATTAATACCCAGATAATAAGTTTTTCATATAAGTCACACTACCTATCGGGTTATGTGACCCTCCACATAATATTCATTAAACAATAAGTAATACAACATTTTACTATAATCAAGAAGCACAATCATAAATATAATTTCTTTGGAAAAAAATGGCATCTCCCACACAAAGTGTAATGGAGAAAATTACATCTCAAGGATCACACTTATGAATTTACTTTAAAAAATGAGGAAAAATATTTTTATATTTTATTCTAAAACACAACCCAAAACACCTACCTTGTTTCATCAAAATAAAACCCCATGTTGGTTATACTCAGAACATGGACCTAGGAAAAATTCTTATACCAAGTCCTAATTTTATAAACCAATCATTGTTTTGAAAATTCATTTCAAAAAATTGTATAAATAATTATTTTATCCTTTTAATATCATTTAAAATAAATTCCAAAACTATACCCATTTTCTATTGAAATCTATAAAAATCACTTAAAAGAAAAAAAATTCATAAAATGAGGTCCTAACACCTCTTCGATGAAGTCTCCACCAATGAAAAATTGATTAAACTTTATAATATTTTATATTATTAACCCATCCCAAGACCCTTCCGATTTTATAGTGGTGGATGACACCATGCCCTAGAAACATGCTAATGATAACAATAATAAATATTGACAAATATAAAATCCTCAAATGAGAAATTTACTAAGTAAATGTAAATTCCACCTAATTCCACTACTGATCCATATCTATTCCCAAAATCATACCATAAACCAACAGTCAAAGGGAACTATTCTGATCCATAAAAATTCATACATCAATTATAAATTCGTTTAAAATTAAACTCCAATCATGGGATAATCAATAAAAACCCATCAAGTAGTGAAAAAATTCATAAACAACAAGCATTGAGGTTTTATCCACTCCTAAAACACACACATAAACCTAAGAAAACACTTAATATAAAATATTTTATAAATGGTTAATGTTATCTAAATTCACTAAAATATAGAAGGAAACCCAATAGACAACATGATTCAACTCAAATAGTGTGTAAAGGACATAATCCATCCTTCTTGAGCCACATATATGCTCCAAACACAAGATCCCCATCATATCAATTAGATTTAATCATTCTATGTTGGAATTAAATTCAAACCCCTAAAATCTACCAACCGAAGTTAGAGGAGTGAAAGTATAAGGGAAAGAAAATAAAGCATCTCACCTTTGATTGACTTAATAAATGGCTCCTAGGTCACATCCATTCAAGGGGTATTAAAAGGGGAAAATGAAAAGGATAGAGGTATATGGTGTAAAAAATATCCTCCCTTGAGAATCTCATTCCTTTAAATTTTAATTAGCACTAACATAAAATGGAATTTCTTCCTCAGGTAAAGAAAATGGTGTAAACCATAACTTATTAAATGATATACACTAACAATGTAATTGGTTACTCCACTAAGTACTCAGTTCTAGATACCTTCCACCTTGTGACTGATATAAAGGAAACCCACCCCATGGACCTCCATTGAAAACTTAGTGACACCCATCCATATACTTAGCGGCCAAAATTTGGGACTTTCTCTCCATTTCTCCTCCACCAAAAACCTATTAATTCTTTTCAGATATATTTCCACCAGTATAAATCCTTGGAAACATCCCACAATTCAACCCAAACATGATCCACACAACTTTCATTCAATATTTAATCAAAAAATAAAATTCAACCATCAACTATAATTATGGGTAACTAGCTCTTCCTTGAGTAAGTTATCACAAAAATCAGTGGATCATTACAACATACACACCATAATTCTCTTCATACTTAAGAATTTACAATATTCCTTGAACCATATAATTTGAAATACATATGTTTTTTGTTCCAAACTATATTTGTGCATTCAATATCCAAATTCCAATCAATGAAATGAGGCAAGTTCATCAAAACTGAAGAATAGTATTCACTAAATCCATATTATAGGATAACTAATACATGAACCCATCAAAGCACAACCTAAATTACTACATTGGTGTCATTTTACCCAAATTATACCATTAAACTATAAAATTCTAAAATTTCTCACTTGATCACTGCATGCACACCGACACCATGATGGAAAGAGAGCTTCTTAATACACCCCTCAATCCCAAAATAACTAAATAAACAAAAACCAAAAAGACCAAAATTCAATAGATATCCCCAATAAATAAATAATTAATAATATTTTTTTCTTATTAATGGTTCTCCAAGACATACTAATTGCCTATAGAAAACACCCCACAAGATATCTAATCATCAAAACTATTGGAAAACGCATTTAGTTACTCAATACCAACACCAAATGTCTAACCATAAACCCCAAACCATTTGGATACCTATAAATAACCTTGATATATAAATGAAAAAACACACAATAATCACTAGGTCACTCTAGATCAAACCATTAAAAACCATTCAATATCGTTAGACACCCATATTTGATATAAGAAAAAAATAAAACTAACTTAAAAATGTAAAACTCATATGAGTTTTTAAAAACAACCTATAGAATATAAGGATTTTAATTAAATCCTAAAATTCAAAATATCTATCATATTCATCATTTCATAAAAAAATTTATTTTTTTCCAAAATTATTTTAAAACCCATTTAAAAACCCATTTCTATTATATTTTTCAAAACCCAAGAAAAATAAACAATATTATTCATGTGTTGATCCACCTTATGAGTTATTTTTTAACATTTAGATTTCTCAAAAAACTGGATAACCAAAATAATTCACCTATGGTGGACTAAAAAATAAAATAAAAAATCAATCAAACAAGCCTCTTTAATCCATATTAATATAATCACTTTTTATAATGTATTTCAGAAAATGTCTAATATATTATAAGTTTATTCAATTAATAATTTTTCTCACTGAGGAAATATAAAAAATAATTCCATCTATATATGTAAGTTTCAATTATAAAATATTGTATTATACTTACAAATGAACATCTCACTGAATCTCATCCATGCACTATGGAACATGCCAAGTCTAATATATATCTAATCGTGACTCTCAATCCAACTAGTCACTCAACCTAGACTGCCTAAACATGACATTATACATCCTCTAATGACTTGGGATTTCAAATCAATCCATGCCGAACTAGGAAGATTCTGATTTACCATCCATGTCTTGACATCCTATCTCCCCCTCTAACAAAAAATTTCTTAATTAAACACATGTTATTGCTTTTATTTTTGATTATCTAGAATATCCCACCCAAATATGGATAGATAATGGGGTGATATATAACCTCAAGAATGCCTCCAAATTCTCTATAGGATGCATACTAGTGTTGAATGACTAGAAAATTCACAAGGAGATTATGTCATTGAATGAAAATTATAAGGGTTCTGTTTAAATATTCTAAAAATCCTATGGGATCCATTCATGTTGTGAAAAAATTAAAAACAAATTATACAAAAACTTATTGTAGCGAGGGTACCCGTAGAACTAAATATAAAGTAGTAAAACAACTATATAACAATCCAATATAAAATAGATTATAAATATATACAATAGATAATAATCAATAATAAAATAAAAGGTCCCTTAGTCAAGTACTAGTGTAACTATTTCTGATGGGAAACTCAAATTCATGATTTATATTATGGGAAACATTGGGTTATGAGTTTGGGTAGGCCTACATTGCAAACAAAGAAAGTCTCTAGTAATTTACTAGTGAAATTTTAGAATTCGAGTTGCCTGGGAGAGTGGGAGGGTGGGATCACCACACTTTTTTAGGAGATTATTACCTACTGATAGGCTCTCTTATATCTTTAATTCAAGTTCTTGAATCCTTCCCCAATCCCACAGTAGTACAAGTTACCCTTGTTCTAGAAATTGGTCATTAATATGTATTGATGTGATCACAACTATATATTATAGGTTATGGATTTTTTCTTTAATAATTAGTGGTTACTAATGTTAAGGAAATAAGTTTAAATCCACACAATTGGGCTCTCTGAAGTTTATCGCTATTTAAGTAAGAGGTAAGTATTGATGGTGTTAGGTATAGAGCCCTAAAAATTGACTGCTAAATATCCATATGAAATGAATTCAAACCCATATATTTAAATTTAATTTAACAGGACACTTTTCAACTTCTAAGGTCTTGTAAAAATATCAGTCCATGAAGTTTTGAATTTTGTTGTAAGGTTATTTTGGTGAAAAGTTCCCTACGATGGTTGGTGTGGTCTTGTGAAAGATAACCAATTACTGTTTTGTCTAAAATATAATATTTACAATTTATGTTATGTTGGATTCATAAGTAATATGGTCTTGTGATTTTTTTAGTTTGATTTGGTTAGTAAGAATATGGCCCACTTAGAAGAATGTGGTTGCTTTTGGATTATGGCCTAATGAAAGGGATATAGTAATTACTAGAAGGAATATACCCCTATAAGTGAGAGGTAGTTTTATTTTAAATGTGGCCTAATAAAGGGAATCCCTTGAGAATATGACCCAAATGAAAGGGTTGTATGAGCTTATAGATAATATATTCTAGTTAGAAATTACGGAAGTAACTTCCCAAAGAATAAGGACCCATGAGGATGAAGAGTGGGGATTAATGATATTGGGTTTTAACCAATGGGAAGAATCATACATATCCTGCTTAACAAGAATCAAATCTCAAGTTTTTTGAGGTGCACCATTTAAATTAATGTGGTTGGACTATTTAATGTAGTTGAACATCGTATGGTAAGGACATAGGCTTGTAGTCTTTAATCATGTAGCTAGGAAGATTAGAAGAATTGTTCATAGTGATGGTTGGTTTAGGAATTATGCATGAGTATCCCTTTCTGGTTGAACTTGAATGGAACATGGACTAATGAGATTATTATTTTTCATAAGAAATATGTTCATGTGAGGATTGTGGTTGATTAAGTTATTAGAAATATAGCCTTCTAAGAAGAATGTGGATCTATAAAAAATATCTCCTAAAAATGGAAATATAGTGATAGCGTCAAGTACTATGATGCTCCAATTGGGATATAGTTTCATGAGTAATATGGCACAATGAGTTGAGTTCCTTTGGATTATGTCCATGTTATAATTAATTTATATGATCACAAAGAATATAGACTAATGAGTTAGGATATAAGTCAATTCGATAAGAATATTTCTTGATAAATATAGAAAATAGAAGATTGATAATGATGGGTTTGAGACTCTGGGAGTCATCCTACATATTATTATTTATATAAATCAAATACCACATAGTTTGATGTGGATAATTTAAGGTTTTGTGACTTGATAATTCCATAATATTTAGTTTCATATGATATGGTTTTTTTCCTATGAGTTTTATTTCATCTGAATAGAACATTGGCCATTTAGATGGACATCACATTATAGGGATGGTATGTTATGAATTTTAGAGTATTTTGGAAAGGATTTTCATATCATAAAAGGTGATATAATTGACGTTAAATTGATGTTTATGCATGGAGATACCCTCTAGGGGAATGGATCATTGGTAAGAGAATAAATCCATCATGGGGAAGAAAATCAGGATATACACCTAGAAGGGATCCAATCGTCATGCTCATATATTCTTAGCCATTGATGGGTGGGGAGAGATAATAGAGACCTGATTCCATTCAGGGGACTAGAAGGGTTGATCTAAGTCTTATGAAATCATTGGTTAAACTACTTTATGAATATAAAAATAAATATTACTAGTTAATTGGATAATCAGAAGAAATTTGAGGTCATCCTTGTTAGATTGTGTCTCTTAAGGATGGTCTCACTGATGTCACTTTTATGGGGAACTTGTTATCAATGGAATTCATTATTTAAAATTCCTTCTTGGGATTATAATTTATGATGTAAAACGAGACACAAATTTTATCATGGGAATGTATGATCAATGTAAAGGTTGTATTTCATGCTTGAAAACCAAATCCTGTATGTCTAATTCTCTTATTAGAGGCTTCATATTTTCCTTTTTAGGTTCTAACCATGGATAAAGTGGGCCAATGTTTAGTTGGGTAGAACGTACATAAGTACAGATGGGAGAGAGGGTTTCAATAACCAAGGTAGGACATCTTGTATGGTAAGAATGTGGGGGTATGTTTGGTCAAAATAGTAGGTAGGTGAGTAAATTAGGATAACATTGTATGTAAGGGTGAGATATAGGATGATCGACCTAGTGTGTGTGCGATATAATGGTGATCCCCATATTAAGTGGGCTGATGTAATGGGCCTATATGATTTTCTCTATATTCTTACATTTTGAGGGAGGCCATCCTACACTGTACACCTAAAAGGGTGTTAGTTCATGTGTACAAGGAGTTTGGATACTGAGTGGAAGCAATCCCACATGGTTGGACCTGGGAAGGAGATACATTCACTATAACTGCGAGTAGAAAGAGTGTATGGAGGAGAAACATCCACACAATAAGTTGTTAGTTCACCCATTTTGTATGATGCTTTACTAGATAAATTACTTTCCATACATCAAAAATTTCATTAATTACCTCATGTAGAAATCCATACTTTATTTCTCCTCCAATTCTCCTCGAAGACTCCCTTATAATCTCCATCTTATTTTCCAAAGTGGAAATAGGGGTGTTTATAGGATATCATGGATAAAAAACGTATTTATGAATTGGTGGTCATATAATAAGGAGTGCATGAATTTGGGGTTACTTATCAAATATTTTTCATGTGATAACATCCATAACTAAACTGGTGGATATAAGTAATGATAATATTATAGTCCTTTGGTAAGCGATAAGTCTTTAGGGATAACATTTTAGAGTTACACAATGTTTTCATGTCATGCAATGGGTGATAGATTGTGTGGTTACCCCATTTTCATTCTGTATAGGGGGGGGGGGGGTGGGATAATCATTCAGTTTCAATTTTTTTCGACCCATGAGGAAGTTGGGTGAGCATGTGGTGACTACCCTCATCATTCTATGTAGAAGGTGGGTGAGTGTGTGTTTGGTGGGTGACCTCATGGGTGGAAAAAAATTCTCCCCATCAAATTGAAGTCTAATATAAATGAACATGGAATCAATTAGTGGAATTAAATATAAGTCTTTGTTCAAACATGGAAAGCCCATGGCCTAAGTTCTGTGTTTAATGTCTTAAATTTTGGTTGTATAGTGGGTATCTGAAAGTAGAATTCGTTCTTATAAATATGGAGAGACCCTCATGATATTTCTAATTGGTTCCTTGGTATTTTATATTCTTCTATGATAAACTAGCATTTCTATTCATTAATCTTCAATTATTATATAAGAAAAGATATACTATTTTGACATAAAAAGCAATATCACATTTCTACATTCCAAATATATCATCCAATTCTTGCATTGGAGGTGTTCATATTTCGATGCATTTTTTCACCTGTAAATCAAAATTTGTGTGTGTTTTCGTGTTTCCACAAGGTCTCCTCATAGGTTTTGTTTGGTTACTATTTGAAAAACCATGATCATGCATTTTTATTATACTTCTAATTGTTATGGTTGATCTTATGTTAGTATGAATGAATAAGAGGGACTGAGGTTTTTGGGTTAGTCCATATTTTTTGATTCGATGACTATGACTGAAATGTGGGCCTTTATTTCTAGGAATGTAAATTCCAATAATTGGCATGGTTAAACATCCAAAAATGATTCCCTAGAGAGACTTCTTACACCGGAGATTTGATGTTATACATTTTCTAATAGAATGACCATATGTGTCATTAAGATCTAAAATAACATATTTATTCACATGACGGTCTATAAAAACCAATCAATTTTTTTCACCTCCTCTCTAGATGATATTTTATAAAACATATTTATCAATGGAAATGTAGTCCTGTAGGGTTTCCAATGGAGTGCATATACCCTAAAAACTATTCACTCACTCATGATGTTGAAGATCAGATTCAATAGATTATTTCTAAAAACTATTCATTCATATTATTCATTTAATTAAACATTACCTATAAATTTTGGATCTATAAGTGGTATTTATACCATGGAAGAATAATTTATAATGAATGGGATTAGAATTATTGGGTGCATTAGAGCTGTGGAAATTTTACTAAATAGTTTTGTGTATTTGGGAAATATGAAGTAATATGTTTATCTCATTTTATAATGTATTAGTCAACCAAAATTCTCCTATAACAATCTAGTCCTTGTTATTAATGAAATAATACATTTCATTACTATATGGGGATGTGGGAATCAGATATTTATGGGATATCCAGTTACTGGGGTGAATCCCAATCCTTTGGAAGATATATGATGAATTTTGTCCCATATATAATGACTAGTTGGATAAAGGATAGACTAATACCTTAACAAGGGATATAATAATTATAGTGAAGAGAATATCATGCAAGGAAACCTATGTTTATTCAATTATACCACTCATGGAATGGATGGAGATCTTCCTTCAACCCATTAGGCTAATATTAATACTCATATACTCAAAGAGTTATGTTGGATAAAAAAATATGAGTGTCAAGGGCTCATATTATTCTATTTTCATAGCATGTTTATATTTCACTTGGGAAATACAATTCATCCAAATTTTTCCCATGAAGTTTGTTTATCCATGTTCTTAGAAATATTCATGAGTTGGTGGATCTTTTTTGTATCAGATTACCATAAAGTTATCCATGTCAGTATGATGGTCCAATAAACTCTACCAATGAAAATCTATTTAACCAATCTGATGGTAATTTTTTTTTGAATTTACCACATATTGGGTCATAAATTAAAAGGGAAATTCCCACATCAAATTAGTCAGTCACTCTAGTTCTTAAATATATGGATAACACAACACTTCTAATGGTATGAGTTCTAGAATACTCTTACAATATCTCATTCTTTATCTTTCCCAATACTGGACAACATTTTATATAGTCGATTATGATCCACAAGAATCAATAATGTCCCTAAAATACTACAAAATCACCTACATTTCATCAGTATTCCATTTAGTGACACACAAACTAGGATATTTAAAAATAATTGTAGTAGTACTTGCGAATAGAATTCATTTATAATGTCTTTATAAGATGAGGATTTGGTGTCTATATTGGACAAGATAGTCACTTTCAATCCCTTCACTCTTTATATATTCATGCATTAATCCATGTGTCTATAGATAGATTCTCTACTACCCTCCTTCACACTCATTAGAGAATGAAATATCATTGTTATCTTCCAAATATATCTAATACAAGAATGAGAGGATATCATTTCCAAGATCATATTTCAACCCAATGGGTCTTGAAATTCTTATAATGTGATTATTATAATTCATAGATAGAAAAATTTCAAGATGGGGGATTGTATGGTCTATCTATGGGTGAACAATACATTATATTTCCAGATCAGGTGTCATGATGAAACCTTAGAGTAGGTTATCATACCAGAGGGTCCTATGATTAATCATTCCAAATATCATTAAAATCCTTCATCTTTATATCCTATTCACATTTATGATGTGGTAGGGTAAATTCAAGAAGTTATAGTCACTAATCACACTGATAAAATTAGTCATTCCATTTCGAAAACTAGTAATTCACTGTTGACTACTATGTTTACTAAGCTATTCGATGGAACCACATAGGATGATGATTGGAAACCCATCTATACCCATCCTCATATTTTGTTCCACAATTGTCAAAGGGGTCTCAAATTACAAACTAGTGATGATGAAAATCTGAGTAACAAAATAAAATTCACTTTTGAACATCAAGTAGTCAAGAAGAAAGCCGAGCGCTAAGACAATAATATTATTACAGAGACCATGTTTGAAGAGGTATCCAGAAATTTCAAAATACTTCAATGGACTTTCTATTATATAGGTGGAAGTAGATTCAATAATTTTTATCCCATGAATTTTATCTCCTCTTATTTGATCATTATAATGATCAAGTGGAGGCTATGGATGGTTTCACGAAGGAATTTAATCCCTTTATTTCCAAATTACCCTAACTTAGATATTGGATGATTTTGAAGTCTATAGAGATATGAGAATATGAGGATCATATTGAAAAGGTAAAAACACAAATTATAAAAATTACCATAAATTGTTAGGAATTTCAATAAAGGTTACAATAATTTAATTTTCATATCAAACAAAAACATCCATAAAATGAGGTTGAAGCTATAAAATGTGAACTATTATAGTAGAATATTGGTTCTTCCCAATAGGGATTATCTATATTTACAAAAACAATTGATAAGAAACCATTGTATCCACATTCATTTATTTTCTCTTGAATGAACAACAGGTGGAAATTTCAAATTTTGGATGCTTCTCTCCATTTTTAAAATGAATGGAAATAGATTTTTTACTCAACCATTTTTCAGTCTCTATGTTCAATTTACTTCAATTATATCTCCATAATAACATACAGAACTTCAAAAAATGACACTAATATAACTTAAATATATTTCAACATTGAATTCAAAATGAAAAAATTTAATCATAATACCGAAAATGGCTATGTCAGAAATATTTATTTCTGGGAATGGTTTACAAAAAAGTATGAAAAGAAATATTATCACTATAAAAATAGAGTTGGTATATTTTGATGAATGATATCCTTCCAATCATTGATCATAGATGTCTATAAGAGGAATTACGATCACCATAACACTATTGTTGGTCTATTTAGATGAATGATTTCCTCCTGGTTGTGGTACTTGGATAGGTATAGGTAGAACTACCATGACTATAACACTATAGTTAGTCTATTTGAATAAACAATGTGATGAATCGATGTGATGAGGATCAAAAAATCAGGATTTCAAATGAGTATTCTAGTGTATAAAACGGCTCAAGAACCCTAATACAGCAAGTCAATATAGAATGAAAAGATCTTATGGGTTGATATTCATGGGGTGAGGGAATGGATGAGTTATCTATTTTTTACATTGGTTTGGGGGCCTAGTAATCATGGATGAATCTATTGGGGATATATTTTGGATTCCATAATCTTTTTATCTTTAAATTTTCTTATTTTTTCCTAAGCTTTGTGTAAGGGAGACTACATGGGTAGGAACTATAATTTTTTTGGCTACCCTTTACTGGTTTTTATCCTAACAAGTTTATTATATTTTATATTTAAAATGATCAATTTTACCTAAATCACTTAAGGCTATTGTTCATTGAGTAGAGACTATAATTGTTTCCTAGGCCTCCCTTTACAAGATTCTAGTTTGGTGAGTTTTGTGTCATGTTCCTCATACAATTTGAAAGAGTGAATGGAGGGAAAATTTAGGTAGTGTTTAATTTTAGATATCTTTTAAAAAAATGTGAGGGATTCTACATGTTGTACAAGTATGAGTAAACCTTATGAGAATGAGAACCAAGTTCCATTGAAAATCTAGATAAGTACTCATAGTTTTAGGTCTTAATTCCTAGACAAAAAGTTACTAGTTATTTTGGTTGATCATCTCTGACCAAATACCTAGGATATTCCATATATTAATATTAATATAATACTATAATTTAATGAGGGTACATCAATAAAATATAATTTATCAATAATGGGCCATTAATTTTACTTCATGAATCCTAATCCATTTTATAAGGAGTTTTAGGTTCATGTGAAAAGTATAATTAAAAAGTTATTGGTAAATATGTCCAATCTATACTCTTAGGGTGGACTTGATACAAAATTGTAAAAAACTAATGGAATAAAATTCACCTGAGTAATTGAACAACGAGATGTGTAAATTTTTACTCAAGAAGTTTGAATCATGGATGTTGAGATAATACATTTATGTATATTATGACCACTAACAACATTAAAATAATGGGTCCTACTATAATGATGTATAGAAATACAAGGAATGAAAACTATTACCCTTAGGATATAGATTCCACTGATTTATAGGAAATATAGGGGAATATATATAGATCTATATTGGGGGGAATGTATGCATAGCCAAGCAGAAGTTACCATTGAAGTTGAATAATCTCATTACCAGTAGCTAGGAATATTTTTGAGGATTTAAATAGTTATGAATTTAACAATGTTCTTGGATGAAATAAATATTCAAGATAGCTTATAGGAATCTAAAGGTTACACTAGTGTGTGTAGAACACATGATCAAAGTAAAGAGATATAATATGTTACCACTCTAATGTTTTTTCAAACTGGTGAGTCTAGTGAGCATGGATCATCTTTTCTAGGTACATATGATTGACCTTACAAAATATGTTCATTTTTTATCTGTGACCTAATTTTTCCTAGGACAAAATATTGAGAGGATTCATGAGTGAAGAATTGATGTTTTCTCAAGCTTATCTTTACAATTTTTTATCATGGCATGATTTATGTCATTTTTTTATTATATTTTAGGGTCTTGTTGTCCAAAATAATGAGCGGTAGAGTTTATCATCACACATATTTGAACTACTAATGAATAGTTCAAGGTCATAGAGGTTTTAATAATAATTTAGATAACCAATAATGAATGAACATGGAAAATCCCAACAATAATGGATAGTCAAATTGCACACACCAAAATTATCTCAGAGAAGGTTCACATAATTTATGATCAGGATGGATGGACCTAGGGGTGAAAATGAAAACCCAAATGGGATGTAAAGACCAAGAATGTCTCAATATATTTATAAATTTATGTGGTGATCTAATAAATGAAAAATAAAGGACCTTTTATCAGAATCATATATGTAAAATAAGTATAGAAGGGATAGTCATTGACAACATTTTAATGAAGGTTTCCATTTCAATGTGGTGGAGGCATACATAGATCATAGGATCTTCCCCATAGAACAAAAATGACTCTAGTTAAAAATAAATATTGGGGGGGGGGATACAAATATAGATCTATATTGGGGACATGTATTCATAGTCAAGAGAAAGTTCCCTTTAGAGTCTAAATACCTCATTACTAATAGTCATGAAATATTTGGGGGATCCAAGATACTCGATACAAAATGTTTGATTTATGAAAAAAGATGTTCATAAAGTGTAATAAAAACAAATTACATTTCATCATTATCTTACTAGTATATTATTATATCCTTGAATGAATTTAAATGGATTATGATTCAAGGTTGGTTCCTGAATATATAATTCAAACATCACTATGTATCTTGAGATAATATAATTTTATCCATACAATTTTTTATGTTGTAGGGGATGTTCTAAAAATTATGATATAAATTGGGGAAAGATGACTTTTTTATTGATGATTTTTTTAGGGAAAACCTATGTCAAGAATCCATACATGGATTTATATCCCATTTAGAGAAATTAGTCCACACGATAAACCACTCTATGCATATTAACGTCATTCAAGGTAAAGTAAATGTCATGCAGTTTAATGTTAAGTGGAAAGGATTCATGTTCCATGAAATCCAAGGTAATAAAATGAGGAACATTATATGAAATCACAGTGGAAATATTTTTTAAGAACAAAATATATTTATTTTTATTAGTACTGAACCCATAGGTGTAACATCCCGAGTCCGGAGCCCCTCCACTGGTTCCCCGTACCTGGTTCGCCACATGACCTCAAGCGCATTTCCCCAAATGCCAGAGGCTGCCAACTAGCAGCGAGGGCCTTAGTGAGTCAGTGGGAAACTATAACCTCATTCAGTAAGGTATAAAAGGTAAGAAAACAACAATAAACAGCAAAAGCAGTAAAAAACATGCATAACAACAGAAACCAAACAGCGGAAAAAATGTAGATATATAACTATGATAACAATGATGCAATAGATACAAGTATCTAAGGAAAACAACAAACACAACAACATGCTGAAATACAACTGAAACCAAGTGCAAAATAAAAACAAAGTATGCTCCTCAGCATCGCAAGCCACGACTCGGTCCCATGCTCCCCAACTCTTGGTGCATTCAAGATCATGAAGTAGAAAGGGCGCTTGCGCTTGTCTATACCTGCAGCAACATAGTCTGCTTGGGACCAAAAGAATGGCCCAAACAGGGTGTGAGATACAATCCTAGTAGGTAATCACCCAAAGATTTGTGCCTAACAGTCAATGAATACATGGAAGTAATAAAATAAGAAGCAGTAAACAGAAAAGCACAAGCAGCTACAATCCACAGTTCTAACAAGTAAAGCACACAAGAAAGCAGTCAACAACAAGAAGAAAACAGGTAACCCTCTGGGTAGCTCTCATAGTCTAACCCCTATGGTTTAACCTCTAAGTACTAGAAACCCTCTGGGAGGCACACACAGTCTCACCCCTCTGGTTCAGCTATGTAATTAAGAAGACTCTCTGGGGAAACACTCACCGTCAATTCCCCCTATAGTCTCATATCGTGCTAAAGGCTCTCTGGGGAAGCACTCAATGTTAATTCCCCCTGTGGCCCACGTTATGGATCTATAGACTCTCTGGGGAAGCACTCAACGTCAATTCCCCCTGTGGTCTCACATCGTAATTAAAAGACACTCTGGAGAAGCCCTTCCGTCAATTCTCCATTTGGTCTACTACTCTAGGTTCTCACAATCCTGAGTATAACTAAACATGCTCAGCGCATGTATAACGTCCAAGTAAACCTCAAGAACTACTTGGATATCAACTAAGTCTCAACAGAAAAACAAGGAAATAGTCCACAATCCTACAACTAGGCATGGAAACTGGCAAAACGCCAAGAAGGAAGAACAAGAATGGCAAGAAAACTGAGCACAAAAAAAATACTCTAATCACAAGAAATAACCTCTAATAAAGAAATCAAGTAAATAAGGCAAGTAAAAAAGGGAAAAATAGGAAACACGCAATACCCCGTTCAAGGGTATTGGTGGAAATTGCACAAAATATCCATAAACTTTCTACGGAAAGTCACAAACCACCTACCTTGATCCTAGGTGATTGATATATGTGAACCTAGATGACATATTCCCCTTAGAATGACGTAGATCTGATAAAATGCACAAAACGTTCACCCCACGATAACTTGAAAACAAGGAGAAATCAAGAAACAAGGCTAAAGCAGAAGGAAGAACTCACCACTGCGATTCCAACGCAATTGATCATTCTCGAATCGGAGAATGGACGGCGAGGTAGGACTCCGTCGAAGATTTGGCCATATGGTCACTCTCGGACGGTCGAAAACTGAAGAAGAAGACGAATATGGAGGTTAGGCGCGGCCGCGGTCTGTTTAATGAAAAAAAAAGTTCATGGCGTGTACTTTTAGAGTACACGGAGTGTACTGGGTCCTTTCCGTACACTGCCAAAAACAGCCTCCACATCACCCCTACACGCCGTGTGTGTGGCCCGGGCATGACCAGCACACGGTTTCGAGCCGGATCAGAGTACACAACGTGTACTCAAAAAGTACACGGCATGTACTTTGAAAATTTCCAGAAAAATCATTTTTCTTAAAAACTCTAGAAAAATGAAAAAACATACCTGAACGAAGATCTGGGTTCATACAAACTTCCCCCCTTAAAAAAATTCATCCTCGAATTTGCTTAACGAGGTGGAGAAGAAGAATCCATGAACAGCTCCAGCCACTGTGATCGTACATCGGCCTCCCTCTCCTAGGTCTCGTCCAGTACTCGCCCGTGCTGCCATAGCACCCATACAAGAGGAACAGACCGCCCGCAGAGAACCTTCGTACTACGATCGAAAATCCGGATAGGATGCTCCTCGAATGACGCATCCGCTTCAAGCTCGACTTCCTCGGGATGAAAGTCAGGGGATGGGTCTGAAAAGTAACATCGGAGCTGAGAGACGTGGAAGAAGTCATGCATGGCCCGATACCTCTGAGGTAGCTGCAACTGATAGGAGACTGACCCAACTCTTTCCAAGAACTCAAATCGTCCGACGTACCGTGGTGAAAGCTTACACTGTCTCTGAAACCTTTTGTGTCCCAACCACGGTGCGACACGCAGGAAAACCTGATCACCAACCTCAAACTACAGAGTTCGTCTCCGATGATCAGCATAAGACTTTTGTTGAGACAGTGCTGTAGCCATCCTCTTCTGAATCAACTCTATCTACTCTGAAGTCTCCTGAACAAGAAGAGGTCCCAGCAAAGCTACCTCTCCTGCCTCCAGCCAGCATAAGGGTGATCGACATGGCCTACCGTACAAAGCCTCGTATGGTGCCATCTGAATGGTCGCCTGAAAATTGTTGTTGTAGGCGAACTCCACCAGAGGAATATGCTTCTCCCAAGAATCTCCAAAGTCAAGGATGCAAGCCCGGAGCATATCCCAAAGCACCTGGATTGTGCGCTCGGACTGGCCATCAGTCTGGGGATGGTATGCTGCACTCAAAAGTACCTATGTACGCAAGGCCTTCTGAAGTCCCTGCAAGAACCAAGAGGTAAAGCACACATATCTATCTGAAACAATAGAGTGTGGAACTCCATGAAGAAGCACAATCTCTATGATGTAAAGTCATCACAGATCATCGACACTAATGGTCTCCTTGATCGGCAAGAAGTGAGAAACCTTCATAAGTCTGACGATGAAAGCCCAAACAGCATCGTGTCCTCACAGTGACCTTGGCAACCCAGTCACGAAGTCCATCGCAACATCGTTCCACTTCCACTCTGGAATGGGTAACTACTGTAAAAGGCCTGCTGGTCGCTGATGCTCTTCTTTCACCTGCTGACAAGTAGAACATCTCATGACAAAACCAGAAACATCCTTCTTCATACCTGGACACCAGTACTGGCGATGAAGATCCTGATACATCTTGGTGACGCCAGGATGAACTTCCCAAACTGAGGAATGGAAATCCCGCATCTTCTCCTCGTGTATGTCTGCTGGAACCCATAAACGTCCTTGTAAACACAAGATCTCATCCTCTCCCACTGTCAATCCAGGAAGAGGGTCCTCTCCTGACACACTCTCCCGCATGACTAAGCCTTCTGAGTCTGATAGTTGCCTCATCCGTACCCGATCAAGTAGCGTGGAGGTAACAACTACAGAAGATAGAAAAGTCTGTCCTCGTCTGTCATGAACCTCTAGATGCATCTCAGAGAACATAGCCATCAGCTGTAACTCACTACTAGCCTCCTGAACTGCCTGAATCTGAGTTCTCCTGCTCAACGCATCTGCCACGGCATTGCCCTTTCTTGACGTATATGCAAGATCGAAGTAAAAATACTATAGATACTCATCCCACCTGCGCTGCCTCAGATTCAGATCACGCTAAGTGAAGATATACTTGAGACTCTTGTGGTCAGTGAAGACCACAAAGTGCTCTCCCAGAAGATATTGTCTCCAATAGCGCAAGGCATGAATAATAGCTGTCAACTCCAGATCGTGCGTAGGGTAGTTCCTCTCATGTGTCCTTAACTGCCTAGACCCGTACGCAATGACTCCATATCCCTGCATAAGCACAGCTCCCAGCCTGATACCCGAAGCATCACAGTAAATAGTGTAGCTCTTGCATGGCTCTGGCAAGACTAGTATCGATGCTGACATCAACCTCCCTTTCAGCTCCTGAAAGGCTGACTCACAAGAATCTGACCAGAAGAACTTCGCCCCCTTCTTGGTTAGACCTGTAAAGGGTGAAGCTAAATGGGAAAAGTCCCGAATGAAGCGTATGTAGTATCCATCCATCCCTAGGAAGCTCCGTACCTCAAAAAAGTTATTTGGCTACTCCCAGGAAACTATAGCTCTCACTTTCCTTGGATCCACAGATACTCCTACCTCTGAGATGATGTGACCCAAGAAGTGAATCTGATCCAACCAGAAGTGGCACTTTGAGAGTTTAGCATAAAGCTGATGCTCTCTCAGTGTACTCAGAACAATCTCAAGATGGGTGGCATGGTCGTGTCGAGTGTGAGAGTACACCAATATATCATCCACGAAGACCACGATGAAGGAATCCAAGTAAGGATGGAACACTCGGTTCATTAGTGCCATAAAAACTGCAGGTGCGTTCGTGAGTCCGAAGGGAATGACTGTATACTCATAAAGATCGTACCTGCTCTTGAAGGCTGTCAGAGGTATATCTGATGGTCTAACACGCAACTGATGATATCCGGATCACAAGTAGATCTTTGAGAACACCCGGGATCCTTGAAGATGATAGAAAAGGTCATGAATACACGACAATGGATATCGATTCTTGACCGTCAACTGGTTCAGCTTCCGATAATCCACACAAAGCCGAAGGGTACCTTCTTCCTTCTTTGCAAACAGGATAGCTGAACCCTAAGGAGAAGTACTGGGTCAGTTGAAACCCTTATCCTATAGCTCCTCCAACTGCTTCTTGAGCTCTTTCAACTCAGGTGTATCCATCCTATTGGGAGGAATGGACACCGGTGCCTCTCCTGGCATGAGCTCAACAGAAAAGTCTACCTCACGCTCTAGAGGCAAACCTGAAAAGTCCTCTGGAAAGACATCCGAGAAGCGATCCACCAGTGGAGGAAATTCCAACTGTGGAGTCCCCCGATCATCCAAATAAAGACTATCAATCTGGGTCGTCACTCCTCCTAGCCCAAGATGCTCGAGTCCTGCCTGACTCGCCCGAACATCCCATTCGCCTCTATGAAGGAAAGATTCACCCTCTGGTGAAATGAAACTGACTCTGCGATGATAATAGTCAACGACTGCCTGTAAGGGAATCAACCAGTCCATGCCAAGGATGAAATCATATCCTGTCATCTCTTGGACATAAAGATCCCCTAAGAAGTGATACCCTACAACCTCGAGAGGTCACTCTCTACACTGATGTACACTAGATGTCCTCATTCCCAAAGGTGTGTCTAGTGTCAAAGAGTTGGCAGAAGAATAAATGTAGAGTCCAAGGCTCTCCACAATTGCAACAGAGATAAAACTATGCGTAGCACCAGTATCAAAAAGGGATGAAGATAAAACTGAGGCTACTAAAATCGTACCTCAAACAGTACAAGGGTCGGGATCCTGCTCATGATAAGTCTGCTCCACGGTGAAAGACCGGCCTGCACCGCGGCCCTGCACCCATGACTAACCACTCTGAGCTAAACCTCCCTGCTGGTGCTAGGGGACTGGTGGCTGACTGCCACGGCCTCGACCTCCACCTCGGCCCGAATGGCCGGAAGAACTCCAGTTCCCTGACTGGTGAGAGACTTGTGGGGCTGCTCCTGAATTACGAGTCATGGAAGAACCCCGGTTACCAGGTGTTGGTGAGAAAACCTGGAAGAAACGCTGAAGGTGACCCATCTTACTGCAATATCGGCACTCCACGGGGTCTCTTTGGCACTGCGGCCTCGTGTGCCCTGTCCGGCCACACTGGTAGCATGTCACCTGGATGCCTGATGATGCGTCTCGCTTCCTTGCACCACCGTGCGTAGGCTCCCTACGGCGCTTCTTGCTATCATCTGAGGGGAAGCTAGCTCTGGAAGCAGAACCGACCTGACTCGCAGCTCCAGAGTCTCTCAGATTGTGCTCCGCAATCAATGCCTGGTTGACGATAGAAGTAATGGAAGTCAACTAGAAGATGTTCACCTACGAGCGGATCTCCCGCCTGAGTCCATCCTCAAACTTCCTCGCCAAGAACACCCCACTCCCATCCCGAATGGGTGTAAAACACTGCAACTTAGTGAAATGGGAGGAATACTCCATGAAATATAGAGTACCCTACTCTAATCTCATGAACTCCCGGGCTCGATCGACCCTCAGGGTCTCCGGGTAGAATTAGTCGTAGAACACGCACTGGGACTCCTCCCAAGCCATAGCTTGCTACTGACCCGCCTGTGAGATCACGTCCCACCACCTCTTGGCAGAGTCTCAGAGCATGTAGGTGGTGAGCTTGACCCACCTCTCTAGAGGCATCTCCAGATGCTCGAATATAGTCAGCACGGCTTCCAGCCATGACTTTGCAGCCTGAGGTCCTCCCTCCCCCAAGAACGTGGGAGGATGATGCTGCTGAAAGACCCGCGCCAAGTCTGCCATAGACGAGGCAGGAGGCGGTGCTCCTTGGAAGGCATGAATCATCCTCATGAAACCCTCCCTGAACTGCACATCAGCACCCACGACTGGTACAACAACCGGTGCCAAGGCTGGCTCAGCTGGGGGAGCGACAGGAAGTCCCTGATCAGCCTTGTCTGACGTCTGATCACTACCTGATGACAGACGTATGACCGAAGGATGTCTCAGAGTCATAGCTCTGAAAGATCAAAGGCACGCCTTAGATCAGGAAAACAAGGATAGAAAACAAAAGAGTTAAAAACAGGGACAGGCGAAGAAAAACACACAATATTGCAAAACACGAATACACTGCATGTATAAAACTACACGGTGTGTCTTCTTAAACCACTGACATGGGCGTGTACCCCTTCCCTACAAGTATTTTACCCTACAAACTACACGGTGTGTTGACCCCCACACACAGCGTGTACTTGAAAACTATTCCCCTTCCCGAGTCTCCTTACACGGCTAACCCACACGGTCCGACTCAACCCGAGACTACACGGCGTGTTCGAATCAAACACGACGTGCACTAGACGAGTCTTCGGTGGTCCGTGTTGTTGAGTACACAGCTGTCTACACAGCTGGACCTTACACGGAGTGCTCCGAACAAGCACAACCTGCATAGGAGAAGGTGACACCGTCCCGTGTTGTTTGTGACACAGCCGGGTACCTGGACAAGACTACACGGCGTGTTCCGAACAAACGTGGCGTGTGGAAAAGAAGGTAATGCCAGCCCGTGTTGCTCGTGACACGGCCGGGTACCTGGATAGGACTACACGGTGTGTTCTCTATGGACACGGCATGTTCTTACCCGAGCCTCCCCAGCCCGTGTTGTTAGTGACACGGCCGGGTACACGGCCCCGAACTCACACGGCGTGTACCACTGGTACACGACGTGTTCCCAAAGTTACCCCCACGACACCGTGTTCTGCCCACATGGTCAGTGAAACGGCATAAAAACTACACGGTTCGTATCTAAAAAGTACACGCCATGTATTTTGGGTTTTTCTAGGCAGTAGCTCAGAAACTGCGCAGAAATCCAGAAACACTAAAACAAGGGAAAAGGTGCAAAATTATAATCCATGAGGGCCCATAACACCTCAAGAACCCAAAATTCGGCGTTAATTTTTAAGAAAGGAACAAAAAAATAGTTTTCTAACATAACAACAAAGAATATATAAAGAATCTATCACAACAACATGCATAATTTACATAGAGCCTATCACAACAGCATGCAATCGCTAATGCACCCTAGATAAAATGGCAAGAATGCATGGAATGTGATTTCTATAAGTGCCTATATGATGCATGAGATGGCATACCCTCATCTCATCGGGTTGCGACAGAAATAGAACCAAAATATCAAAACAATAACCGCACATGTAATATGAATCACTCTAGGTGAAAACATACCAACCATAAAATCTCAAGACCAGAGAACAAAAATTAACGAGGTAGTATGGCTTTTCCCTGTACACGGGTTAGCTACTCCTGAGCACAGCTTAATGCCAAGTAACGAATCCATCCTATCCCTGGCTAAGGTATCCAAACAGTAAATCAAGAGAAAATAACTCCTCTGATACCACTTTGCAACGTCCCAAGTCCGGATCCCCTCCACTGGTTCCCCGTACCCGGTTCGCCACATGACCTCAAGTGCATTTCCCCGAATACCAGAGGCTGCCGACTAGCAGTGAGGGCCTTGGTGAGTCGGTGGGAAACTATTCCCTCATTCGGTAAGGTATACAAGGTAAGAAAACAATAATAAATAGCAGAAGCAGTAAACAACATGCATAAAAACAGAAACCAAACAGCGGAAACAATGTAAATATATAACAATGATGAAAATGATGCAGCAGATACAAGTATCTAAGGAAAACAACAAACACAACAATGTGCTGAAATACAACTGAAACCAAGTGAAAAATAAAAACAATGTAAGCTCCTCAGCATCGCGATCCACGGCTCGGTCCTATGCTCCCCAGCTCTTGGTGGATTCAAGATCCTGAAGTAGAAGGGCGCTTGCCCTTGTCTATACCTGCAACAACATAGTCTTCTTGGGCCCAAAAGCATGGCCCAAAAATGGTGTGAGATACAATACCAGTAGGCAATCACCCAAAGATTTGTGCCTAACAGTCAATGAATACATGGCAGTAATAAAACAAGAAGTAGTAAACAGAAAAGCACAAGCAGCTACAATCCACAGTTCTAACAAGTAAATCACACAAGAAAGCAGTCCGCAACAAGAAGAAAACAGGTAACCCTGTGGGTAGCTCTCACAGTATAACACATATGGTTCAACCTCTAAGTACTAGCAACCCTCTAGGAGGCACACACAGTCTCACCCCTCGGGTTCATCTAAGTAATTAAGAAGACTCTCTGGGGAAGCACTCACCGTCAATTCCCCCTATAGTATCGTATCCTGCTAAAGGCTCTTTGGGGAAGCACTCATTGTCAATTCCCCCTGTGTCCCACATCATGGATCAACATACTCTCTAGGGAAGAACTCAATGTCAATTCCCCTTGTGGTCTCACATCGTAATTAAAAGACACTCTGGAGAAGCCCTTCCGTCAATTCTCCCTTTGGTCTACTACTCTAGGTTATCATAGTCCTGAGTATAACTAAACATACTCAGCGTGCGTATAACGTCCAAGTAAAACCCAAGAAATACTTGGGTATCAACTAAGGCTCAACAGAAAAACAAGGCAACCGTCCACAATCCTACAACTAGGCATGGAAACTGGTAAAACCCCAAAGAGGCAGAACAAGCATGGCAAGAAAACCGAGCACAAAAAAAATACTTTAATTAAAAGCAATAACCTCTACTAAAGCAATCAAGCAATGCAGGAAAGTAACAAGGGGAAAACAAGAAACACGCAATACCTCGTTCAAGGGTATTGGTGGAAATTGCACAAATTATCCATCAACATTCTATGGAAAGCACAAACCACCTACCTCGATCCTAGGAGATCGATATACATGAACCTCGACGATAGATTCCCCTTATAATGATGTAGATCTGAGAAAATGCACAAACTGATCATCCCAAAATAACTTGAAAACCAGGAGGAATCAAGAAAAAAGGCTCAAGCATAAGGAAGAACTCACAACTGTGATTCCAACGCAATTGACCGTGCTCGAATCAAAGAACGGACGGTGAGGTAGGACTCCGTCGAAGATCCGGCCGTACGGTCACCCTCGGACGATCGAAAACTGAAGAAGAAGATGAATATGGGGGTTAGGCGTGACCCCGGTCTATTTAATTAAAAAAATAAAGTACACAGCATGTACTTTTAGAGTACATAGCGTGTACTGGGTCCTTTCCATACACCGCCAAAAATGTCCTCCCTGTCACCCCTACACACCGTGTGTGTGGCCTAGGCATGGCCAGCACACAGCTTCGAGCTGGATCAGAGTACATGGCGTGTACTCAAAAAGTACACGGCGTGTACTTTGAAAATTTCCAGAAAAACCATTTTTCTTAAAAACTCCAGAAAAAAGGAAAAACATACCTTAATGAAGATCCGGGTTCTTACAATAGGGGGGACCTGATATGAATAATGATGACTAAATTCATGGACAAGGTGAGGAGTTGACTGGAATTCACATCCGGGCCTAATAGAAAAGATGCAGATATAATAATTTATCTTTTAAGGAAAGGAATCAATCCACATGTAGTCATTACATTCCTTGGGAGGCATTTTTTATCATAGGATAGGTGATCCATGATTTCTAGTTTTACTAATATAGCTATAACCACTAAATACTCAAGTTACGGAGGAAGTTCCCCTATGTTTATTTTGATCTTACATAGTGGAGGGGAATTTGATGGTCACGGTCAATTGGAACAAATACATAAATGTAGTTTACAGTGATTCAAAATATTTCACTCTGGACATCTTAATGTCATGATGAATGGGCTACATATAATGTAGTTTATAATCATGAAACAAAGATGAAATAGTGATGTGAACATTAAAAATATCTATTTTGTGTTTTTATAATGAATTGATAAAAAATGACAATATTTTTTTAGGGATTTATGGATTACACAAGGATTGGAAATCTAAGACTCGCTGTGTATCCTAAAATAATAGGAATCAAACAACATGTAGTTATTAATTAGGGTTCTCTATTTAGACCAAACTCTGGAACAATAAAAAAGATTTTTACACTGGTTTATTCAATATTAACTCCATGATGAAGGATAAAATATAGATATAGTTCATATTTAAGTGAGAAATAAGTTTTAGTAATATAATTAAATGATAAAACTACACTAGGATCTCAATATAAATCAGGTTTTTCATTGAAAAAAATCAAATTTATTGATCCATACATAGTTATTGTGCATATTATTTAGAACATACGAAATTCAAGTAAAAGGGAAGAAAATTAGTCATTTCCTTAGTGTAGTGAAACACATTAAGGAATTAATTGAATTTGTTGGAAATCATAGTTATCACTAGGATTGGATATCTAAACATAACTATTTATCCTAGGGTAAAAGGAATCATGGTACTTTTTTGAATATAAATTTCCTAATTATGTCAAAAAAGAAGAATGTAAAGAAATATTTTTTCATCTAGGAAAATGATAATAGTACATGCATCACTATGTATCACATGAAGATAAGAATAAAACCACATATATTTATTAAAGAGAAATTACCTATATTGATCAAACTCATCTAAAATGAAAACATTATTTTTTTTCCTAGTAGATGGGATTAGAATAAAAATCCACGCATTACTATATATCTTATGAGGATAGAAAACAATACACATGTAGTTATTGAAGGGTCACCTATACAGATCAAGATATTTTATATGGGTGACTAAATTAGTGTCTATAAGATTGGTAATATTGTACAATAAGAACATCTATATAGATTTTTCTTTTGTGTATTAGAATTAGGACACAAAATTTATGATTCTTTATAAAATTTAAAGACTTTTTGGATTTACCCAATCATTACCCATTATTAATCATGGTTATTTTTTGGTCATGAAAAATGAATGGATCATCCAAGACCTTTAATATCACATGATTCATTCATGGTGTGAGAAACCACAAGTTATTGTAGGATTACTCATACTTCATAAGATCACAACATAGATGAATTTCAAACACATACTATCAGATTTATCATTCATGGTGTGAATATTTCCATATATTTTAACATCATCTAAATTGGATATTATTATCCATATTTTAAAGACTTTATGTCAAGACTATTGTGGTGTTCTTTTTTAGTTCATGCAACCAGCGGCCTAAAAAAGTAGTTTCATATTATCTAGTAAGGATAATGTGATATGTAGTTTAAATTCATACATATAGGACTTGTTTCATGTAGTTTATTATAATTTATGATGTATTATTTTGATGGAGTTTAATTTCATATAGTGAGAATGTATTTTAACTAGTAGGAAATTAGACAAAGTATTTTTTTAAAACATTCATTCGTGGTCAACAAGATGTGTTCTCCATCCCTTATGACTATGAAATAGATTCTCTTGTAGTAAAAATTATGAATGAAATATGGACATTACCACCTTACTTAGAGATTTTGAGGCTTTTCCCTAGTATTTTTATATTTTTACGAACCAATACCACCTCTACCTAGAGGATCTAATGGAGGAAAACTTAATTATTAAATGATTATACAACTCAGATTTGATGGATTTCAAAGTTGTGTAATGTGCACAATCTATTATAATCAATTAATTCTAAATCATTCAACTAATTATAAGGTTGTTCATCTTGATCCAACTAATTATAAATGGTTATATAGAGCCAAGTAAATTAGAAATCAATGTGAAAGAATACCTCAGTATTATATATAATAAAATACGTAGTTGCTTTTGAGGGAGTATATGTTGTGGTGTGATATTTCCAAAAATCATCTAAAAATATTTGGATTAAGAATTATTTCCATCATTAACCAACCTATAAATTATATTATATGATTTGTTATTAATGGACTCTATTTTTTCGTTTATCATTTCCTAGTTGTAATATGAGTGGTTAGATAGACTGTTATAATACTAATATAACCGTTTAAACTTTCAAAAGCATAAGTGAGTTCCATTATCTTTTAATATTACGTGAGGGTTAAAAAATCAAGTAATAATAATTAAATTCATTAATTTGATGATGTACTTTATCCCAACCTCTTTGAAGGATGTATCCTTATCCCATTTGGAAAAGAAATCGACTGAAATAGGGAATTACTTGAGATTTGATGCAATGGATGGGGGATATGGTTCCATGACATATATTACCTGGATGAAAAATTAAGGAAATATTTATTAGTATACAAAAAATATAAGGGTTGATGGAATAAATTAACATATATCTATAAATGATGAAATTTACTAGTGAATTCCATGTAATCTTGTGTCATATATGGACAAATGTCTCTATGTTTACTGATCAGATGGGAGATCATCTTCCCATATTGGTGAGAACTAAATGTTCTTGAATGGAATTATTGAATAGAAATGAGGTTCTTTCCTCCTTTATTTCCACTTAGGACTACTCCATATATTTATAATTTATCAAGGCCATCATATTTCCTTTTTATAAGTGATTTTGATATCATTGGTCTCTCACATTCTACTACTAATACACTATGACACCACACTGTAGTTTACAATACTTATTACTATCACATCACAAGCTAGATCTATCAGAAAGGCAATTTTGCAAATAAAATACCTAACGAAATGTTTATTTAGAAGGAAATTATCCATTAAAGCCTCATAAATAATTGAGAAAGGGAATAAATTCCCCTTTCTTTACTGCATATTCATAATTAATTTGATTAATTACCAACTCATAATCACCCTTTACATTTATTCATGAAACTAATATCTATAGAAATAATTCCAACACCATAAAGATATTATTATATTCTTCTTTGAAATTTCTTAATTATATTATAAATAAATATAAAAAACCCCACATTTTATGGAGATAAAAGGACAATTAATAAGCCAAATATATTGAGTTTTGGTTATTCAACACTTATTCATGTTGTAAATCTAGAAGAAACATAAAAAAAATCTCCCATGTTTGTGGAGTGTCATGAATGGAGAAAAATTCTTCATTTGGTAATTTTTTATACACTGGAGTGTTTTCTAAGGTGGTATGTGTCATAATAATGTCTATCAATCCATTACCTTTGAATTACTTCTATAGTACAAAATTAAAATAAAACTAAAATAGAATGATTTTAAATAATTCTAGTCATCCAATATAAATCAGATTATAGAGGATATATTTGAGTTTTTCAATATGAAAAACCAATTAAACATCATGATATTTTAGGTAGTGTCTCAATTTATGAAGAAAAAGATCAATGAAAGGAAATTATTATTCATGTAAAAATACCGAGTCTCAAAATATAGCATAGTTATTCTAAGGCATTGGAGACCAATTTTTCACACACCATTATTTTATATGAGAAGGGAACTTAGTGTCACGACCCGTCCCTTGGGGCCCGTGCCATGACTACCCCAAGCCCGCCTTCCATAGACCAGGGGATGTCGACTAGCACCAAAGGCGTAATTCCCTAAAACTGGGAAGGAATTGCCTTTATAACCTGTAAAAACACACACAAGAAATCACACTGTTGGAAAAAACACCAAGTAAACTATATAACAAAAGAGTTCTGAAAGAAAAAAGGGTCCAAAATACAAGCCTAACTGGAAAGTACAAGTACAATAGTGATACAATGAAACTGATAGATAAAGGAAGACAACTAACGGATAGTCCTCCGGGGTTCCTACCTAAAGTGTAGGTACGTATCACCTCCTCATCACTCCATGTCCCACTGTATACTATGTGTACTAACTCACCATATGGTCCACCTACAGGTACCGTCTAGTCCTGGTACTTTCAGCCTCAGTCAGCGTTGTTCGTCATCTTCATCCAACACAACAAGGTGTAGGCATAGCCCGTGTAGGGGTGAGTATAATGATACTCAGTAGGGACCCTGAGACCCTCAAGGTCTCACAAAATCCACCAAGGATAAACCACATTTAATGAAATGAATAGATAACCCTACATATGTATATGGCCATACATATACCTAAGTTATCAAGTGATCCAACTCAATCATGAGGAAAAAACAAAAAAACTGACCCAGCTCAAACCAGGATTTTATTCTAGGGGTAGTATCAAGTAACATCCCCAATCACATTGTCGAAACCTCGGATGCAGGAGAACTCCTCCTCTACCGATTACAGTGGGCCTTTTGTGACACCAAGCTCTCTTCCCACTAACATTGGACTGCTGAGGTACTCCTCCTGTTTAGTACTGTGGATCTACTGTATCACTAAGCGCGCTCCCCACCGTGGGCCTGCCAAGTTACCGAGCGCACTCCCCCTCATAGCATACTGAGGTACCTCTCCTATTGAGTATAGTTGTTCTACCGTGACACCAAGGCTCTCCCCACCATGGGTCTTCCACAACACCAAGGTGCTCCCTACTAGGCTAGTCGAGTCACTCCGACTCATAATGGTCAGTAGTCTTCATGTCTCAGCCACCTACAAGGTCTCCTTACTACGCTTGCTCGTCTCTGGGAGGATCTGCTCCACGACCTACTGGTAGATACTCCAACTATCATTAAGTCCCACAAATATGTATCTCAAAGGTCCGCCAGGTCATAGGGGTTTCAACGCAACATACGACGCGTCAATCAGACACCCGGTCTGTGAGTTATTAGCCATTTTGTCCCAGGGGCCCGGTTGGATTCGTGCTCAATCCAACCTGTCCATTTCCCATCTCAAACAAAAAATCCAGTTGAGTATACTCAAAGGGACCATCTCACTCCAAGATTTCTAGCACCCTTGACGGTTCTTCAAATGAATGTATGGTGCCAAATATATGGCTAGAAGAAAGTAAAGGGCATTGTGGGCCTGGATTCGGTCCGACCCGGTCAGACCGACCCAGCCCGAACCTTTGGGTCTGGCCCATCCGGCAATGCGGCCTGGCCTGTTGGGTTCGGCCCGGCCCACTGGGTCCGACCCAGCAGGCCGTGAGGGGCCACAGAGAGCCGTGAGGGCGGCTTGGCCACAGAGGGTGTCGCGAGGGCATGAGGCCGCAGGGCAGCTCGGAGGGTTATGGGTGGCGCGACCCATGGGCGGTGCGGTGGAGGTGGCTTGGACGGCGAGCCACACAGCTGAGGTGGCGTGGCTAGGGTGGCCCAGCCAGCGGGTGGCGTGGCCGGGGTGGCTCGGTCGGCAGGTGGTGTTGCTGGGGTTGCTCGGCCAGCTGGTGGCGCGCCTCGAGGCGCGGGGCCAGTTCGGCCAGGGCTGGCGCGGAGTGGAGAGGGCGCGCAACCGGTTCGGCTGGGAGGCCAAAGTGCCACAGGGGAGGCGCGGGTCCCAGTAGCCATGGGTGGCAACGCCATTTCCTTCATCTCCTTCGTCTTCTTCATCGCCTTCCTTCATTCCGTAGAACTCCACAAAGAAGAACAACTGAGGGTTGGGCCATGTTGGTTCGGCCCACAACCTTCACGTTAGGGTGGTAGCATTTGGCTCAACAAGAAAGAATATTGATGAACTTAAAACATTACGACCTCCGCAATGATTCTTTCCCAAACCGCAAATAAATCAAGGGAAGTATTATCACGCAAATAAACCCACTACTTTTATTCGCATGATGTCATTGGCACAAGATGGAAGGAGGTGAAGTTGTCAACATTTGTCTCTTCTGCCACACACCTCCAATTCCAGGCTCGTGCATCGGTTCTTCGTAATCAAAGATGAGGATGTACCATGTCGCAAGAAGTCCCGAAGAAGAATGTTGAAGGAGGTCGGCATTATTCTTCGGTGAAGCATTCTTTGTTGGAGGGTGTAATCCACCAAGTGTTCGGCATTACGGTACTTTACCAGTGCTTCATTGTTTGGTGAATTTGTGCCAAATCCTCCTCCCAAGCTCAATATATATAGGAGAGGGGGAGAGGTATGTAACGATTGTGGAATTTATAACGGTTCATTTATTAGGAACCTTCCTAAATTACAACAACCCTGTTACTTAATAATTTAAAAGGTGTCAATCCAATTAATTTATGTTGGCATAATAAAGCGGTGCATTGGCACAATTTAAAAATGAGTAAGACAAGAGGATCCTCCACATTAATGATGGGGGTTGAGAGTATCTCTCAATTAAAGGAGGGTTTAGTCCCGGGTGGTCCCCACCTCCATAACCTCTCATGAGAGGTTATGGTTGGGGTGGTCCCCACCACCGTAACCCCTCATGAGAGGTTAAGGTCTGGTGGTCCCCACACCTCAACTTCCAAATGGAGGTTTAGTTCTGGTGGACCCCACCTCCCAACACCAACATTGGTGTTGCAAATAAAAATAAAAAATTTAATTTTTTTTTTTATTCTTACATGAAAAACCCAAAAACAAAATTCCACCATCGACCAACTACCGTTGAGGTGAAAGTCTTCATAAGAAAATACCAGCGTTATGAGTTCAACGATGCCCTTAGATTTCAATTCTAAGCACCGATTCAAAAGCTAGAAAAAACTTCTTGCACGTTTACTGAACGTACCTGAAATAAAGTTCATAAATTAATTCCGGGATCTCCGGAGCTTAGAATCATGCACCATAAATTTTTGAGGACCCGTAAAATTCCCATATATTTAAAATAAATTTACAAGAAAATTCTGGGTCTTTACATTCTCCCCACCTCAGGATTTACGTCCCTGTAAGACACAACTCAAAGTAACGGAACAAGCGGGGGTACTGAGCACGCATCTGAGCCTGCCGCTACCATTTCCTCTCCTGGAGGTTCTCCTGCTACCAATGAACACACACCAGAGGTATTGACCATCAACGAAGGACCCACTCATGCCAATCCTCAATCTCTATTGGAACCTCCATAAAATTTGCTCCATCATCAATGTCTAGCGCTCCACGGTCAATGATGTGAGAAGGATCGTGAACGTATCTCCTTGGCTAGGATATGTGGAAGATGTCGTGCACCTGGTGCAACTGAGGTGGAAGAGCTATGAGATATGCCACCTCGCCAACTCTGCTGGGGACCTGAAAAGGCCCGATGAACCTCATAGATAACTTTCCGCCTCGACCATATATCTGCAAACCTCATTGAAGTGAGACTCATAGAAATATGTGGTCGCCATCCTCGAACTCTAGAGGTATCTGTCTCCTATCAGCACACAACTTCTGCCATCTTTGTGCAGTCTTCATCCACTCCTGGATGACTTACACCTTCTCTATGGTAGCCCATACCATCAATGGTTCCATAAGTGTTGATTTCCCTGCGCCAGTCCAGCACAAAGGTGATCTGCAAGGTCGCTTGTACAATGCCTCGAAAGGTACCATCCCAATGGTGGAGTAATAGAAGTTGTTTTATGAAAACACCAGCAGAGGTAAGTGATCCTACCAATAACAACAGAAGTCGAGGAAACAAGTGCGTAGATTTTCCTTGAGGGTCTGAATGGTCCACTCAGTTTGACCATCCATCTGAGGATGCAAGGTGGTTCTCAAACGAAGCTGCATCCTGAAAGCCTCCTGCAACCCCTTCCATAGTCGGAAAGTAAAACATGTATCATGATCGGAGACAATATTCGTGGGTACTCCATGTAGCCTCACAATCTCTTGTACATAGAGGTGTCCCATTCTCTCTACTAAACCCTGCTCTCTAATCAGTAGGAAGTGGGCCGACTTGGTGAGTCGGTCGACGATCACCCAAATCGAGTCATGTTTCCTAGATGTATCTGGAAGACCCATCACGAAGTCCATGGATATCCCATCCCACTCCCAATCTGGGAGCTCTAAATGCTGAACCAAGCCTTCTGGTACCTGATTCTCTGCCTTCACTTGCTGACAAGTGAGGAATCGAGAGACAACATCTGCAACTTCTTTATTCATTCTCGGCCACCTGTGCTATCGTCAGAGGTCTTGGTACATCTTCGCCACTCCTGGATATACTGCTTGATGGGATGTATGGAACTTCCTCAACACTTCCTCCTAAAGTGAAACTGGTACCATGGTACATCCACAAAATAGGATGACATGCTCCCCACATTCAAAAAATCCATCGGGTACCTGTCTTGTGGATATCTGAGCACGTTGTGTCTCGCAGTCAACATCCCCACGCTGCGCCTCCCTGACTCGCAGATGAAGTTGGGGAGTAACTGCAAGAGAATATAGAAGAGCTTATCTGTCTCTATCCACAAAGGATTTCTTCAAAGCGGTCAATAGCTCCATCACCTCACCTAGAAGCTGTATACCAGATCTCCTACTCAGTGCATCTGCAACAACGTTCCCCTTTCTAAGAGTATAGACTATCTCTAAGTCATTGTCCTGGAGGAACTCTAGCCAACGTCATTATCTCAGGTTCAGTTCCTTCTGAGAGAAGATATACCTGAGACACTTGTGATCAGAGTATACTGTAAAGTGCTCGCCCATCAGATAGTGTCTCCGCATCTTCAAGGCGATGACCACTGCTTCTAACTCTGGGTCATGGGTAGTGTAGTTTTGCTCATGCTGCCTCAGCTGTCGAGAACCATATGTGATCACTGCTCACTCCAACATCAGGACACATATGTTTCTGGTCCTTGATGTGTCTCAATATACTACGTACCCTATGCCATCCTCTAAAAGCCTCAAGATGAGGGCACTAGTCAACCTCTACCTCATCTTTTGAAAACTCTACTGGCATCTCTCTGACCACACAAAGGGTTTCCCCTTCTTCGTCAATGCTGATAGTGGTTCTACAACTCTGGAGAAGTCTGACACAAACCTCTGGTAGTATCTAGCCAAACCCAAGAAACTCTGTACACTTGTCACACTCTAGGGTGCCTCCCAAGCAAGTACCACGTCAATCTTTGCTGGATCTACTACAACTCCATCATCCGATATGACATTTCCAAAAAAGTGAACCTCTTGGATCCAAAACTGGCACTTTGTGAGCTTACCATAAAGCTGGTGCTCTTGGATATTGTCCAGTACTACCTGAAAATGATAGGTATGTTCCTCCTCAGTAGTCGAGTAGATCAGAATGTCGTCGATGAAGACTACGACAAAGAAATAAAGGTATGGATGAAATATCCTATTCATGAGCCCATGAACACTACTGGAGATTTAGTTACACCAAATTTCATAAAAAAGAACTCATAATGGTCGTACTAACACCTGAAGGCCATCTTCTTCACATCCTCGTCTAGTAATCTGAGCTTGTGATAGCCTAATCTGAGGTCTATCTTCGAGAACCACCGTGCTCCCTTCAGCTGATCAGAGAGGTCATCAATCCTCGGGAGTGGGTACTTGTTCTTCACAGTCACCTGGTTCAGGAGCTAATAGTCAACACAAAGCCCCAAGATCCCATCCGACTTCTTGGCAAACAGAATCAGGGCTGCCCAGGGAGAAAAACTAGGCCGAATGAATCCCTTCCTCTGCAAGTCCTCTAGTTGTACCCACACCTGACGAAGCTCCGCGGGAGCCATCTAATACGCTAGTGTAGATATCAGTGTCATCCTGGGGTACAAGTCAATGTAAAATTCCACCTATCTGCAAGGATTTAGACCTGAGACATCATCAGGGAAAACATCCAAGTATTGGTCCACCACTACAGGATAACTCGGACACTCCACAGCAACAGCTCTGACGGTAAGGCTAGCCAACTAATGAGTGATCAGCTGCACTCTCCTCCGAGCAAGTCCATCCTATGCTGCAAAGGCTCCCTTCTCACTGGTGAAGGTAAACCTGGTCCCATATGTGCAGACACACTGCACTTTGTGCCTAATACAGTCAATCTGAGCATGGACTGTAGACAACTAGTTCATACCCAAGACGACATTGTAAGGCCTCGATGCTGCTACTAGTATATCCTAGATGAATCACTCGCCTCCTAGAGTAATCTAGCACTTCCATCACTAGTGTATAATCATAAAATTGACTCCCTTTGGAGTCTCTAGACGTAAGGATTGAGCCAATAGCTCTGTCAGAATCTCCGATCTCCAAACAAGGGCAGTGGAAATAAAATAATGACGGGAACTTGTGTCTATAAGTACTGTAGATTTGGTGGAGTAGACACAGATCTTGCCTCATATAACCTCCAGAGTGCCATGATATTAAGCCTCAGATGCCTAGAGCTGAGGTCTCCCCTATCCACTTGCTCCCTGCGGTCGGGGTGGACCTCATAGTGGTTGTGCCGGTAACATCTTGAATCATCGCCCACTGCCAGTTGCACGACCAGCTCCTCTACCGCATCGGCCTACTCCCTGCATAACACCTTGATCAGATATTTGTATCTTCCTGGGAGGTCCTTCGACCATCTGCTGATCATCTGAATGGCAGGTCGGACAGTCATGAGCAATGTGACCCTACCCGCTGCATGTGAAACACTGCCTGCTCCTGGCATGTCTATCTCTGCTTTGAGTGCCCCACACAATAGATCCTGAGTCATGAGTTCTTACACCTATAGGCCTAGTCCTTTTGGACCTATGTGATGTCTATATGTTTCCAGCAGTAGAATAATCCGGTATGTGATGACTGGTAGTGGGTCTCGTTACTGGTGACTGCTCAGCAAGGAATCTCTCCACCAAGAGGGCTCTCTCTAACACCCCACCCGTGTCGAGATGCTAAGTGAGATCATCGAATCCCTGATCTCCCGCCTAAGTCCCCCTTGAAGGTCTGGGCCCTAAAGAATGGGTCTCATACCATATCTGGGGAGTAGCGTGAGAGGTTAGTGAACCTCACTGAGTGATGAGATACAATCATGATGTCTTGCTGCAGATGAAGTAGATCCTGTATGCGCACTGCGCGAAGAGTTGCTGGGATAAATTCTGACAGAAAAAGGATCTCGAAGTCTTCCCAGAGAAGAATCACCTCATCGTGGACCTGGAGTATCAAGCTCCACCATCTGCCTACTGATTCCTATATAAGGCTGGCGGCATGGATCGCCATGAGATCGGCTGGTGTCCCTATGAGTCGGAAGACTCTCACCATAGCCTCTAGCCAATCCTCAGCCGCATGTGGGTCCGTCTATCCCCTGAACCTGGGTGGCCTATGACACTAGAACTCGTGCAACTCACTGAAGCGGTGTGCACCGTCTACTGTTGGGGCTGGTGGCATCGATGGACCAACGGGTAATGGTACCGCTGGTGCCTCCACTGGTGCCTCTACTGGAATAGGGACTTCCACCGAAGCCTCGTTGCTCGGTGGGCTATCAGTGCGTACAACTCTCAGAACACTGGGTGGATGTCTCTGTGGAGGAATTCTGAAAAGTAACAGGTGTGACACGGTCAAAAAGTTATACCTGGTCAGCTGACCTGGTGAGCTGACTTAAATAAAACTTTTGAAAACACACACACAATCAGTGTTTTCGTGCACTGAGTTGGAAACCAGAAGTCACGTTCCTGGTGTATGGATATATAGGCTGCTGCACCCACACTAGAATACCTGAACTAAAAACCATACTCACTACACTTAACACCATTGCATCAAAGAAAAGATTAGACTCCGATGTTCTGTGGTAGAACCAACTCCTCTGATACTAATTTGTCACAACCCATCCCCCGGGGCCTATGTCGTAACTACTCGAAGCCCGCCTTCCATAGTCCAGGGGCTGGCGACTAGCATCAAATGCGTAATTCCATAAAACTAGGAAGGAATTTCCTTTATAACCTGTAAACACACACACAAGCAAGCACACAGTTGGATGAAACACCATGTAAATTATATAACAAAAGAGTGCTTAAAGAAAAAGGGGCCAGAATACAAGCCCAACTGGAAAGTACAAGTACAACAGTGATACAATGCAACTGAAAGATAAGAGATGATAGCTACTAGATCATCCTCTAGGGTTCCTACCAGATGGGTAGGTACATATCACCTCCTCACCACTCCACATCCGACCATCTCCTCCGTGTACCAACTCGTCGTATGGTCCACCTCCAAGTACCATCCATTCTTGGTACTCTCAGGCTCAGTCAGCGCTATCCATCATCTGCATCCATCACAACAAGGTGCAGGCATAGAACGTGCAAGGGTGATTATAACGATACTCAGTAGAGACCCTGAGACCAACAAGGTCTCACAAAATCCATCAAGGATAAACCACAAAGAATTAAATTAACAGATAACCTTACTTAGGTATATCCCCATACATATACCTAATTTATCAAGTGGTCTGTCTCAATCATGATGAAAACACAGAAAACTGGCATAGCTCAAACTAGGATTTTATTCTAAGGGGTAGTATCAAGTAACATCCTCAGTCACATTGTAAAAACCTCGGCTGCTAGAGAACTCCTCCTCTATCGAGTACAGTGGGCCTTCCACGACACCAAGCGTGCTTCCCACTAACCTTGAACTACTGAGGTACTCCTCCTGTCAAGTACCGTGGATCTGCCATGTCACCAAACACGCTCCCCACCATGGGTCTGCCGTGTCACCAAGTGTGCTCCCCCTCGTAGCCAACTGAGGTACTCCTCCTAGCATGTACCGTGGGTCTTCCGCGACACCAAGGTGTTCCCCAATCTGGGTCTGCCGCGACACCAAGGTGCTCCCCACTGGGCTAGGCGAGTCACTCCAAGTCCTAACGGTCAGTAGTCGTCAGGTCCCAGCAAGCTACTAGGTCTCCGCACTACGCTCGCTCGTCTCTAGGAGGATCTGCTCCATGAGCTACCGGTCGATACTCCAACTTTCACGATGTCCCATGAAGAAGTATCTCAAAGGTGTGCTATGTCATAGGGGTCTCATCATAATGAGCGGCGCATCAATTAGACTTCCGGTCTGTGAGTTATTAGCCATTTAGTCTCGGGGTCCCGGTTGGATTTGTGCTCGATCCAACCTGACCATTTCTCATCTCAAACCAAAACTCTAGTGGAGTATACTCAAAGGGACCTTCTAGCTCTGAGATTTCCAGTACCACTGACGGTTCATCAAATTTATTTATGGTGCCAAAGATATGGTAAAAAGAAAGTAAAGGGCGTAGTGGGCCCGAGTCCAGACCGACCTGGCCTGGTTTGACCCATTCTAGTTCAACCCAGCCTGACCCTTTGGGTATTGCTTAGCCCTCAATGCGGCCCGACCCATCAGGTTCGGCCCGGCCCGCTGGTTCCGGCCAAGCAGGCTGTGAGGGGCCGCGGAGAGCCGCGAGGGAGGCTTGGCCACGGAGGGTGACGTGAGGGTACGAGGCTGTGGGGTAGATCATAGGGCCGTGGGCGGCATAGATGGTGGGTGGCGTGGCCTACGAGGGTGGTGCGGCCGACAGGCAGTGCGGCTGGTAGGAGACACGGTCGGGGAGGTGCGGCAGGGGTGGTGCGGCAGGGGTGGATCGGTCGACGGGCGGCGCGGACAGGGTGGCTCCTCTTGAGGGGGCATGACCAGGTGGCGCGGCCAGTGGACGGCATGACTAGGGTGGCTCGACCAGCGAGTGGGGTGAGCCAGGGCGCAGGGCCGATTCGGCCTGGGGCTGCATGGTGCGGTGAGGGTGCGTAGCCGGTGCAGCCGGGGGCTGGAGCGCCGTGGGGGCAGCGCGAGTCGCGATGGCCGCGGGTGGTGGCATTGTTTCCTTCATCGCCTTTGTCATCTTCGTTGACTTCCTTCATTCTAAAGAACACCACAAAGAAAAACGGCGGAGGGGTCGGGCCGGGTTGGTTTGACCTGTACCCTCCGCGTTAGGGTGGTAGCTTTTGGCTCAACAAAAAAAGAAGATTGATTAACTTCAAACTTTTCGACCTCTGCAACGATTCTTTCCCAAACCGCAAAGAAATAAAGGAAAGTATTATCATGAAAATAAACCCCCAACTTATGTTCTCTTGATTTCATTGGAGTAAGAAGGAAGGAGGTGAAGTTGTCAATGTTCGTCTCATCCGCCACACACCTCCAATTATGGGCTCGTGTGTTGGTTCTTCGTAGTCGAAGATGAGGATGTCCCACGTCGGAAGAAGTATCGAATACGAAGGTTGAAAGAGGTCGACATTATTCATCGGTGGAGTGTTCTTCATTGTAGAGCATAATCCTCCATGTGTTGGGCATCGCGGCACTTTACCAGCGCTTAGCTTCTTCGTGAAGCCATCCCAAATCCTCCTCCCAAGCTCAATATATATAAAAGAGTGGGAGAAGTATTTAACAATTGTGGAATTTATGACGGTTAATTTATTAGGAACCTTCCTAAATTCCAACGACATTTTTAATTAATATTTAAAAAGGGGTCATGCCAATTAATTTATGTTGGCATAATAAAGCGGTGCGTTGGCACAATTTAATATGGAGTAAGTCAAGAGGCTCCTCCACATTAATGAGGGGGGTTGAGAGATTCTCTCAATTAAAGGGGGGTTTAGTCCCAAGTGGTCCCCACCACCATAACATCTCATGGGTGGTTATGGTTTGGGTGGTCCCCAACACTATAACCTCTCATGACAGGTTAAGGTATAGTGGTCCCCACACCTCAACTTCAACATAGAGATTTAGTTCTATTGGACCCCACCTCCCAACACCCACATGAGTGTTGCATGTAAAAATAAAAAATGTCATACACTTTTATTTTTATTTTATTCTTACATAAAAAAACCCAAAAACTAACTTTCACCCTCGACCAACTGTCCTCAAGATGAAAGTCTTCTTAAGGGAATACCAGTACTACGAGTTCAACGGTGCTCTTGTAGTTCAATTCCGAGAACCGATTCACAAGTCATAAAAAAATGCTCGCACGTTTAATGAACGTACCTGCAATAAAGTTCAGAAATTCATTTGGGGTACTCTGGGCCTCAGAATCACACGCCGTCAATTTTCTCGAACTCATAAAATTCCCTTATATTTTAAACAAAAATTACATGGACATTCTTGGTCTTTACACTTAGTTATTTCTATAAAGATTCCATGAATAAAATAAGTAGATATAATTTAATAGGAAACTTTAACATTGATGGGATAAAGATATATTTTAGGATATTTTAAAAATATTTTAGACTATATTCATCTAAAAATTAATTTAATCCCTTCATTAGTAGCTTCATGAAGGGTAGCCACTTTTTTTGAAAGTTTTCCATTAAGAATATAATGTATTTACAACACTATTAAAGTCCTCTCGACTATTTGAGATTTTGAGGAAGTAGAATATTAAGGAATAACCATGTTTTCTCAGTGTAAACCTCAATTCCTTGATGGAATACTATAAAATGAATAAAATTTTATAATTTTACCCTCAAAAGATATGTTTACAGGTTCATCTTAAAAACACGCTACTAGATTTGGTTGATGAGAGCAATATCATGAAGAGAGATTAAAATGTTACCAAACCTCATGCCTTCCTTCTTCTCAAAGGAATTATATACACATGTCAAATGGGTATTAATTGTTTTGACTAGGGATAATTATTAGTGGGGACAACCTTCTTATATATATGATGAGTGATGAGATTGATCAGCATAGATGCTATGGATTTTTTTCTTTATTATCAGTAGTTCTTCTAGGGGACGCTTAATTGGCCATAATATGAAAAATGTTATCAAATGATTTAGATTGATTTTCTCAATCAATTTTTTGGTCCAAATATAGTATTGAATTTACTTTCAATAGTTCAAATTTCTTTAAGGGAGTTGAAAATGGTTCTTATAGAATTATTATGGGGTGATGAGGAAATGGAATTGTATGTCATGCTCCGTAAATAATCCATATGAGTCCACAATATTTTTGAGATAGTTCTTTATTCTATGAAAATATAAGTGTGATTATACAGCTTGATGAACCTGAGTTCGTAGGTTTAATACGTTGTGTAAAAGTTAATTATGACAATTTTTTAACTATTAAGAATTCTTAAGACATGTGAAGTTCATAATTTGAAGATAGGTTATTATTCTTCATCATCGTAAATGAGGATTAAAATGAAATTTGGATAATGTTATGAAATTTTTGAGTTAATGAACTGAATTTGATAATTTGTTAATTTTTTTAAAGACCCTTCCAAAAATACTTTTCATAAGAAAAATAAGGATTATTTTAGATGTCCTTGGGAACCATATTTTTGGAAATAGAGACTCATATTTGAGGCTTGGTAAAATTTTAAAAAATGTTTTTTAAGTGTCGAGCTGGTTTTATAATAAATTATCAAACCACCCATAAGAAAAGAAATCAACTGAAACGTCACATGTGTGGGATGAGACCTCAACCATACATGGGATCTAGCTAATAGAGCTTTATGGTGGTGGAAGATAATGGGTATGGTGGTGTCCAATAGGGGGAGGTGTGGTGGCCATGTATAGCACTCACAAGTTTCATAGCGTTGCAACTCTAGGGGAAAATAAGGGGTGGCCCACCCCAAGTGGTGTGTGAATGTTTATTCAGGTTCCAAACCGTATGTCGAATAAATCAGTCCACTGAATGGAAATGCTTAAATAGAAGAGGGAAACCAACATGAAATTATATATAGGATGTTGTGTTTATGGCTCATAGTTCATCCTCTGAAAAAAATATGGTTATAACATGGTTTTATGATCTACTATATTTGATCCATTAGATCAATGATAACAAATTATACTTCACTTACATAAACTATTAACCCTTAAAAAGATAAGGAATTTAGGGGAACGACCCTTACACATCCTTGTAGTTCTTACAATTACATGGGGACTGATTTTCCTCTACGCGAGGCTTACCCTTGTGTGATATCTTTTGGCAGTAGTAATCACCAAACAATCCACGAACCGAATAATTTTTATGGTTTTTAATCAATAATTGAATCAAAATAATAATTGGTGGAAAAGAAGTGTAACCAAACATATAAATCTTGAGTGACCCACTCGAGAGAATACTTAGCTTGATAGAGTTTCTATGGATATCATTTTATAGAGTGAAAAAGCACCACGAAACTATTATTTTAAAAAGAGAATATTCCATGAAGCTTTTTTCATTCACAAATTAGAAGAAATATCCATGATCATCCTTGGTCATGAAAAAAGAAATTATTGAGCTTTTGTATATCCTATGTTGTGAATCATATTTTTGGTTCTGTGAATCAATCTCAGTTTTCATGTACACTTTCTTGGAGAAGTATGATAATATTGTGTATAATACTAATAAATGAATAATAGTGACACAATAACAATAATAGAGTAATATATATTTATAATAAGTTGTAGTGTCACATAATATATATACAAGAAGAAATATAAAGTCATGTTATCCAGAGTACATGCCTGAAATATGAATGGATGAAATAAATATATTGACAGCTTTTAATGATTTCATGTAAAGAACAAGAAAGAGTGAGAATATATGGAAGAAAAATTGAGTACTTCCCACAGCGATTAAACACATGTAATAATATATTTCATGTAATCAAGATAAAGTAAGTTTCATTTTTCTGAGATGTGAGAAGTGATTATCCTCTAAACATATTTCATTATTTTTAGATGGTGAGAAAAGATATTTAGTGTTATATAAATAGTAGTGAGATATCGGAAGTCGACTATTTATGATTAATGAAGGTGGGTAGTTTATCATATAAATTTTTAACTGAGTGGAATTGAACCAGAACAAGTAAAATGTGCACACTACATCAGTGGGAAGAAGATGATGAATACAAGTTCATAGAAGGTTGGAAAAACCATTGAAAAACTACTTGGATACTAGTAAAAATAATTATAGATTTTTAAAACATATAAAAACTAGTATGAGTTTATATAAAGAATACTAGCATGATTTTAGTTTAAATATACCGTTAGGATATGGCCTACGACAATAGTTAGTGGTAAGAAATTATAAGAGTTTGTATATTATGTATTTTAGGATATTTCCTATATATGTAACAAGTCTTAATTACTAGTATATAATATGGGTATCATATTATCCTAGTGACAACAGGAGTTTAGTCGCCCACATTGGGGGTGAACCTTATAAAAATTATGGTTTTCTTTTTATTTTTTCACTTGTTTCAATAGGGAAGAGGTGAGACTTTAAAGAATGAGGGACAAAAATAATTACTGATCATATAGGTTAATTTGAAAAGAATAAATTGTAAAAATTAAATCACTCATTCACTCCCTCCCCCTATCAGTGATATATCAAAACCTGGATACATCAAAATTGATGGGAAAAAATTATCTCCATCGAATTCATAGAATGAGTTGAAATAAATAACTTTTATGCCATTAGGGTATCACTTTAGGTGACATAATCTATCAGTAACTAACTTCCATAACTTTTATAAAACTCAAAATCAATGTATTTTGATTAATTATAATCCACATACACTACAACACTATATAAAACTCTGGACTAACAAAAAAGATATTACATGCGATGATAGTTTTATGATGGAGGCACTATCAAAGGGGAATATTTCCATAGTATTTCAAACCATGTGTTTAAGGCATCATTTTAGGTTAGAAAATCATAAAATCATATTCGAATACGAGGTATCCAAATTGGTCTATAATATTCAGTTTACCCAAAAGAGTTTTCTCACTCTTTTCATACCCTCGTATTTTTAGAGTAGAGGGAGACAAATCAGCTTATATGTTAGATGCTTTCCTAGATTAGAGATTTTAGGAATGTTTTCTATCTATGAGTTTGGATATGTTGGCGTTCCCACATTTTTACCTCAATTAGATAGATGAATATTTTCTAATATTTCCTCTAGTGTGATTAGACATGAATTAACTGAGAATTAATCAGGAGTAGGTTGGTGCTCCCACTAAGCCTACTAGAGTACGTATATCCTATTCCCTAAATAATATATGGTTATATAAGAACATTACTATATTTGAGAGATTATTTTATACCAAGTATTCCTCTATCTCATCGGTACTAGTGACCCCAATGTGACTGTTAGAGGGGAATTTAATTTCACTTGAATCTTTATCATCATAGAAGGAATTTTCAAAGTCAATCACATTGATAGAGTCATTTTGGGTTTCTTCAATAGATGGTGTTTCTATTTAAAGGGTTAGTGCCTATTTATTAATTTGGTTGGGGTGGTTCATATTATCCTAATGAGTAATTCATGAAACATTTAATAGTCTGAATTGGCATAGGCATTGACATAAGTTCCTCTTATTATTCCTCATTCATGTTACTCCAAATTCTCATCTTCTAAAATAACAAGACCATAATATCTTATGTGAATAAATATGTTTTGTCAATAATTATAGATTTAATTTAGGTAACAAATAGTTGATTGAGTTATTACCTAAGGATAACATGCAATTTATTGGCCATTTTTTCATCAAATAATTAAAATTAAATTCTCCCTTTCTTGGTAATTAATTCCATTATCTTTTCTCTTCTAGTGGAAAAGAAAAATCACAAGACACTTGGGATAGAATCTTGTCCAATTTTAACTATCCTCAATATAACATCATTTGGACAATATCATAAATTTCAAACAATTTTGGAGAGTGTTCTATGAATTTTTTTGGATGGTAAACTAACACAATCAGTTACTGGTTCCAACGTGGCTAGGGTTTCTGGGCTCTGTAATATTCAAAAAATAGTTCTCTATAACAGTGATCAAGTTCCTAAGACCTATTCATATCAAAAATTATAATCTATATTCATTTAGTATTTACATTATGAGTATCTCTACTCTGTTCTCTTGTATTTATGAATAATATTTTGTTCTTTTATCATTCAAGAAGAAGTCCCACAATGGAAGAACAAAAAAATCATTATCTGCATTATTCCTTGAAACTCCTTAGTAGGGGAGGGTTGAATCAAGTAATGAATTATATATTTTGATTAAATAAATATTATCCTAATTATATTCATAAATCTTCTAACCAATATAAATAAATTAGTCAATTAAAAAATCTAAAAATGAAAAAAATAGAAACATAACACAACAATTTTATTCGGTTCATTGAGAAAGTCGTATCCAAAGTGAATCCACCAATAATGGATCGATCATACTAGAATCCATTGATCATTACTATATTTTTTATATTATAATTTATTATCCATGTTCACCTAATTATAGGTTCACATTATTTATAATGAATAAAATAAAATTTCACTCCTTCCTCAGACCACTTCATTCAACTCTTCCTTACTCACCACATCAGATGAATTATTATTCATTTTAAAGATATAAAGTCCAATTCTATATCATTTAGTATGTATGATTTGATTAGTAAAAATATATCATGATAATGTTGCTTTATGTTTCTTTTCAATGACCAAAATACCCACAACAAAATGTTTCATGGAAAATGCATACTCAACAATATCATGTGTGTACGAACTATGTAAAGAATTATTCACCAAGCACTTAATTCAAAATCCACCTCCCACTACACACTAACCATTTAGGGAACCTTCCCCTGTGATCTAACCATATCAAAAACCCAAGAACACTAATCCTTCACATACATATTATATGTAACTCACTACTTTCACACTCTTAATTAGAAAAACTCCCCAAGTGACCTACCTTTCATGTACCCGCTATGCGGTTCAACTTTCTCTACAAAAAGACTATGTGTGATTCAGATTATCATTCACATAATTATAAGATACCTACTTCTTATTTGTTATATCTACATATTTTACTTAACAGACAAATATTCCTTCAATGTTATTCTAATTAAAATACTAAAATCTCTAACTATCCTGTTCTACCAACTGACATGAATAATGGGGTATTTCAAGGGAAAATCTTATAAAATACTATTAATCACCAAAAAAATATATTTTCAATTCATCTTAAAATCCATTGAAAACTCCCACTATAGCCTTCCTACAAACCTCGTGGATTATCCTCTTTTACGACATCCCCACCATATTGAAACCACATGGGCCAAGGTTTTCCTGAAATCAACACTTCCTAACCAGTAGATTATAATGTGGTTGCGTACTCCCCATATGGTTTCAAGTGGACTACCATAGAATTATTTCATAGTACCTACTCCTCAGGCACTTATTATATGTGTCACCTACCATGAAATCTTGTTGCATGCCTAATGCATGAAACACATACCCACTGCACGGTATTCCTTCCTAATAAGTGGTAATATTATATATCCCTAGGTTTTTATACCTAATAATTTGGACACCACTAGGAAATTTCAACATTTAAATTCCTATTTTTCCTTCAATTTCCTCCAAAGTATCTTCCTTAAACTTCTAAAACCATTATCAAACAGGATAATTAGTGAAAATAAAAAACCTCAAGAATCATCAAGGATCACTTTTTTTGTAATGTTACACCGCTTTGGGTTATTTAAAATCTAGAGTGAAAATCAACAATTAATACATGATTCATTTCTCTAAAAAATTTGTAGAACAACTCATTCATCACTCAAAGTCTATGTGAGAAATTATAAATGTTTAAAACATTCATTTATTAAAGAATACATTTATTAATACATTCTATAATAAAAAATGTCTTATGAATTATTAATATTATAACTTCTACTCTACACATAAACTATATTTACCCATGGATATTATCTCCCCATGACTTTTAAACCCAAATATTCACCCTTAGTTTCACAAACATTTCTCCCCCACTAAAAATATATCAAAAAAGACAAAGAGAATTCAAATCATGAAGAAATGTATAAACAATATATATAATGGTGAATAGGGAAATATATAATCTTTTCAAGCTGTGGGAGATGGGTGAACATAAAGGGTAAATCATTGTTTCATAATAATTCATATAACCGAGGGATTTTTCTAGATTTCCTTCACTTTTTCATTAGTTAAATATACTCATTTGTGACCATTTCTTATTCCAATTTTTATTTAATGAAGTGAAACCTGAACAAACTATGTATTTCAGGGTATTGATGTACTATATTTTTAGTGATATCAATATCACCCATCTTACAACATAAAATCACCATAAACTACATCATCTATTCACAAATATATGCTAGTACTTTCTTCATAAGAAAATCAATGTGCATACCTTAGTCACTATAGAAAGTTATTCTCATATCTTATTTAATGAGGTGAAGTATTGCTTCATTATTAACCATTTAAAACATTTTTTTAATGAATAATTAACATGTATAAAACTATTTTTTATCAACCACATCACCATATAATTTATCATTAGAAACTAATAACAATTGATGAAGTTTTCCAACATAAATATAATATCCAAATTTAGAGTACCTTAGATGTACCACATGATTTTTTTACCACTATGATATGTTCTTATATCACATTACACTATTAAATAGAAATAAAACATGTTATAATGATAATAATTGGGAATTTTAATGTCAAATATATAAAACTTCAAACTAAAATAATACAAGGTTACATCAAAATATTTCATATCCTAATGATTTCTGAGTTTTTCTCCAACCATAACTCAGGTTGACATTTTGTTGGGGTAATTCATGTAAAAAATCTCTTGAAAAAAATACCTTTATACTTTTCCTAGGAGACAAAAGTGTATATTTTCTTCTAAATCACTTGTAAACCCAAAAAGTATGTGGGTTCATTGATCATTGAAAATTTAAATTATGAACTCATCATATAAGAAAATTATTCCAATTTTTTTTCTTCCACCTAATATGATATCATCCATATAAAAAAATCACCAAGAATTATTCATACTTATAATTTATCATTTATAAATTCTGTTCAACAATGATCCTTTTAAATTCTAGCTTCATTGTGTATGAGTCTAGTTGAGAATTACACACTCATGGTTATTATTTTATACTATTCAAGACCGTATTAAATCTTCACATGTTGTTTTTCATTTTAACCAATCAAGAAAAAAATTGTTTGTTCAATATATATCCCTCTTAGATCACACCATTAAAGAATGTAATCTTAACAAATATTTGATAAATATTAAAACCTCTTTGTATTGAAACTTATTAAAAGATTATAATTAGGTCATGTTGTTCCATTGATGATTTTTTTTCATAATCAAAAACATTAATTTAAGTATATCCTTTTCAAACCAAAATTTTATTATTTTGGATCTCATTTCCATATTCTTAAAATTTATTTTTGAAGATACAATTTATTTAGATCACATTATGATGATCATGATTTTCCAAAAGTTCCCATGTTTGATTATTTTTTATTTAATCAAATTACTCATTCATAATTATAACCCATGATTCTTCTTTTGATGAATAAAATATTGTTGGTTCCACTGTTGGAAATAGAGTATCATGTTCTATATTTATCAACCTTTCTATTTTGTGTTGGGGTAGTTCTATATTTTATTATATAGGATAGATCTACCTTTATTCTCAGGTTTCTTATATATAGTTTAGGCTGAATTTGATTTGGAACAACCTCTTATTCTAATTCAAACTCAGAGTCTTAATAATTTAGGAACAATGTAGAACCAAGGGAGTGGTATCAAATTTATCCAATTTTTCAAATACATCATCCCAGTATACACATTGAGTAATATTTTGAAATTTCTCTTCAATGAATTTAAGTTCATTCCCATTTAAATTTTTATTCATGTCTATTGAGACATGTATATGACTTATTAAGTATTGATAATCCTAGAAACATACCTATATTAGTGGTCATAGTGGCCCTAAGGCCTTCATTATTTATTATTTTTGATAATCCACCTTTCAAGGGGTGATGTGTAACCCTTACAAGGATTGAAGTCTTTGAGAAAATTACATGACCCATAGGTATTAGAGGGAATAACCTAGATAAGAAAACTTGGAACCGCTCCTCCCCATCATACGTCATGATATCACCACTCCAACTTCACATGACTAGTCAACTACCTATCATATGAAAAGATGCATAGGCCCGGTACCAATGGAAATGCCATAGCCTCTCATTATTCCAATTCTAGTTAGATCTAACATAGTTAATATGCATACCCTAGAATCTTCATCTGAAGCCTTATCCCTTTTCATCTAACTAGTACATCTGTTTAATCATGTGTATGCTATAACTTTCTTTGCCTTCGTCCAATAGTGATGAGAGAAACCACTTTAAATTAAAATTGACATGGTTTGATTATTTACCTGGAGATTCCTTCATTCAAAAACATTATTCTAATATTGAGGTATTATATAGGAAACCTCATGTTTAATGCCATGTTTTTATGGAATTTATTTTATTAAATTGGTGTTTAATGTATTCAATTATCTGATTTTAAGATCTCGATGTTGTAGCCAGTTTCATTTTACACTCTTCTAATATATCTTCTAATGAAATTCATAAATTTATTCTTACTTTTCATAAACATAGAAAATTCCAATATGTAATATTTCTTAATTAAATGAATAAAATATCACTCTCCAAGTGTTCTAGATATATTCATAGGACCATATATGTTATTTTGGACTAGATCTAGAAAATTTTATGCTCGCTTTTTCTTTGATTTATTGGAATTTCGTGTCATATCTTCATGAACACAATCATCATACATATTTTCTTGATCAATATTTAAATTTTGGATTTCCAATGCAGTTTTTTGTTTATATATGTTCTCCATGCTCTGTTGGTGTATGTGTACAACACTATGATTCCACATATTGTTATCTCATTCAATTATAAGGATTCATTTATTTCCATGAGTATCCACTGGGTAAATATTATCATTTGTTCTTCTTCCTCCTATAATAAAGTTATAATCATTTTATTTGATGTAAAAAACATTTTATTTGAACATGGAATTAAATCCTAGGGAATAGTTTTAACCAATTCTAAAGATTTTGGTCCATAATCCATCTAAAAACAACTCTTGTTTTCTTTATCTCATTTTATCCCATACTTGTATTAAAAATTTCAATTTTCTTAAAAGATCAAACATTCCCAAAATGAACTATCTGAATAACTATTTTTTATATATTTTTTGGCAGATTCATATTTCCAGACATTTAAGATGAGCACCCACTATCGATAATCTATGTTCTACTATAATTTATAAGCTTGAGTGTAATCTCACCAAGATTTCCCTTGATTGTATTCTCCTTCTCTTTCCTCGTGTTCCTCAGTTGAATCATGGAATAATATAGCTTCTCCTATTATAATTCATCATTGTAATTATACTCACATATAAAATCTTATTTTAATGGAAACAATATATTACTCAAAGTAATCTTGTATAGTTTCTAGCATTCTCTTGCCTTTGAATCTGTTTTTTATAACCACCACATATTCTCTGACTAAAATCTATGAATTTATGCCTAAATCTAGAACATTGAAAACAATATCCATATAAATTATTTATTTTATGTGATGAAAGATATGTTCTCATGCATCTTTTCTTATTTTCATGTGATTATCCATTCAAATAGATCATTGCCTCTTCACAATAGGTCATAGTGAGGTAAATAATTTAACAAAATTGATAAATCAGGAGTGGAAAAATATTCTCACATCATTCCTTCACATGTTCTGTGGCATTTTATAACACCTTCAATGTTGAAATATATCCAATAATTTTGAATTTTTTCATATGCCTAAAATAATTTCTTTATAGGGATAATTTATCACACATTTATTGACATTGGTTTGATGATAAAATCCCTAATATTTAGCTTTCCCTTGTTAAAATCTATCACTATTGTTACTCTTCATGTCTTAACATCATAGTATTCCGAATTTTACCCAAAATTATGAGTATATATTCATCAAAAATAATATTCACATTTTAAGGGCCTCACTTAACCCTTTCTATAAACTCAATATATGTATACCACCCTAATTATAGCTTATTCTATGAATCACATAATTTCATTATGGATTCTAGTTTAATTCTAAAGAAAATAACCTCTTATTTTTTTGGATTCAAGATTATTATCTCTCCCTTATATGTTTAAATTAATGAAATTAGTCACCATATTGTTTTATTCATTTTTCAATCTGAAACTCAAGACTTCTTCTGAATTTAGAGGACTAGACAGCTGATTATTTAAATCTTCTCGTATCCATTCAATATATTCTTTCAATTGATCAAAATATTTAGAGAATTATTTTATAAGTCTATTATTCATTCGTTTTTTATTTATTTTAATATCATTTACTTTGAGAGGACCCTAAAGTTCCACTATGATATCAACTACACATGTTGGTTAATTGAAATTTTCTAGTTTAAACCCATCCTTCTCAATAGTATAATGACCCAAAATTATATGAATTGAATTTCCCTTATAATAATTTTTTCATATTGTATAAATCACAAAATAAATCCCTTTTAGAACACATTAAAAAAATGATAATTGATAAATGAATGAAATAAGATTCTTTCACATAAATTAAGGAACTCAAAGCAATGAAATTGTAACATGACCATTGAAATATTAATGTGACCATTAAAAAAATAATGTGACCAATATAATGGTAACCTATTATGTGAAAGTATAAATAAAATTTATGTATATTATTAATAAAAAAATGATATATTTATAACATGGTATAAGTAAATAAATTTTCTAAAAATGATTCTTTAAGTGTTGGTATTTTTATAAGCCCTAAATATTTATTTACAATAATATAATTAATATAAAAATTGAAAAGAAAATTTATTTTCATAAAAAAATCATAAATTAATATTTTGATATCTTATGATTATATGAATACTTTATGAGACCTTTTTTGATTTTTAAAAGTCTAATAAAATCACTTAAAATTTTAAAATATGTATTTTTTTGAAAAAATGATGATTTTAATCGAAAATTAAATTTATCTTTTTTATAAAATTATTTTCCAAAAATTTATTACATTTTTTAATTCTAAATGATGAAAAATTGTGAGGGAGATTTATTCGGATTGTTCTAAAATAGTATAATTTTCAATGAATTGTTAAATACCTTAATTTACAGTATATAACATTATAAGTTAAATAAAATATTTATTGAATCAATGATGATGTGAGAACTATAATGTAGAACTCCTATTACTTATTTATTATATTTATTGATATGTTTCATACTATTGATATTATTGATCCAAAATAAAAAACTAATGAATAAAATAATAAAAATACACCCCTCTCCTCTACATCCAGGGTCCTTTGTTCTCAAAAAAATACATAACCCAATCCCCCTATGGAGGTCCTCAGTGAGAAGAATTCCAGAGCTAAAAACCTGTTTCTTTTTCTTCTTGATTTTTTAAATTTATTTTCTTCTCCTAAACTCAAATTTTAATGGTGGAATTATAACTCTATTAATTATATATATTGTAATTTTATTAAATTAATGAAATAATCCATCATCATTTAACTTCACATCCCCTTTTGATCTAATATTTAAAATATCAAACGTGATGTGTTGATTTGTCGCAATCAAGGATGATGAGTTTTAAATTTACATTAATTCCTATAATGCTCATTATAGAAACATTTTTATGGACAAACAATATTATAATATAATAATTACATCTTATTTAATGTTTTGGAACCAATATATATACATAGTGTTAATTGATAAAACTAAACTAGTTCGTGATGATCGAAAAAACACCAAAAAAATCCAAATGGTTATCGTTAACATTTTATCTAATGAATTATCCTAAAATTAGGAAAAAATTACCTATATTACCATTTAATACTATTTAATTTCATTAATAGCATATTATTTCAAATAATGACAACTATTCTCATTTTACATGATCTTCCATACACATATATATGTGAAAAAATCATGAAAACCTAAGAAAAGAACACCCTTAAACGACGAAATTATATATTATAACTCATAAAAAAGTAATTAATTGACATAATAAATTTATAATAAATAAAATACATGTATAAATTTTTATTAATTAGTTAATTATTGAATTTAATTTTATTATCTAGGACATTAAGAACAATTTCAGAATAGTTTGGGACATAAGGTATGTGATTATCTCTAAACCCACATTTTTTACTTCAGGTTATGATACCCATTTATTTACATGGGTAAACCTTATGTTTATGTTTTATTATTCATATGGAACACATATGAATGAAAAAGTTTTGATGGGTGTTCCTAGATAGCTCTAAAATTCATTGGGTAATGTTTAGTCTCATGAGATGTCATGTGAAATTGTCTTGGTTGTTATCCTTAAATCATTCTCATCCAAGTGAAATGGTATTGTCGGTTAGCCTTGACTCATGCTTATGTCAAGTTTTATGTTGTTGCCACATTTCTATGATTACATGATTACATGATCCCATGTTTTGTATATTATTCTTACATATGTTTATTCATGTATATCGCCTTTTTATGTGATCTTGTTGTGCCTTATAACCCATGTGAAATTATTTATTCATATTACTATTCCCTTATTGGGTTTCTTTCTCATCCATTTTCTCATGTATTTACAAGGTTATCCTATGCAGATTCAAGGACTCAAAAAATGTTAGGATCTAAATATAAAGATTAAATAAAATATGTTTTTATTTTGGTTCCATGTACTAAGTTTTATGTGTCTAATATTTAAAAGATACTAGACTTTATGATCCTTGTTTTGTATTTTAAGTCAAGTTACTCCCAAAATCAAGTAATAAAATGTGTAAATATCTAGAGTTTTTATATTTGGTATCAGATAATAGTTTAATTATTTTTATAGAATAGGACTATAAAAATTTATTAAGAACCCTAGGGAAAATTATATCACCATGGATAACCCAGATTTAAAATAATGGAAACAAAAGATAGGATGTGATTTTCACTTATAAGTTATCCCTTTAATGTCATCAGTTTCCCTTTTATGTCTTTAAGATATTTTAAATTCTCATCCCCAAGTCTATTTAGGATTAAGTAAATGATTTGAACAAAAATAATATATTCAAATGTTGGATTATCATATATGGTTCTATTCATTCCTTCATAACTTCAATGTTGAGTGGACCTATTCAAACACCACTTCAAAATATGGAGGTTGAGTTATCTTGGAGAATAGATAGTGGGGAAATTATTGCATCAAAAGTATATAACTCCTCCCTGATTAGTGTTTGTGAACTTAACCTCCCATAAAATATTTTTGAACATACTTTGGTGGAGTAGGGTGCTATATTGGTAATATATTGGATATCTTTATACAAATCCAACATATACTATTGGGGAATGGAGAACACTCTTCACATCCTGAGGGATCCTCTAATTCTATACATGTGTAATTTAGATGATGAATCTAAATTAGAATCATTTTATCAATTATGGATATTATTTAATTATAAGAATCCATATCTAGCTCAAAATTATTGAGAAAAACGAGTGGATCCTGTTTGAATAAATATCCATTGAGAGGGACTACACTAATGTGTTCCCAAACGTATTTCATGGTATTCCTCCTGATCGAGAGGTTGATTTTTCAATTGAACTTATTTTTGGATCTACACCTATATCGAATACACCTTATAGAATTATCACCATTGAATTGGTGGAACTAAAGAAGCAGTTAGAGTAGAATCTACAAAAAGTTTTTATACGCCTGAGTGTTTCACCATGGGGTGTTCCAATCTTCTTCATCAAGAGAAAGGATGAATAAATTCCTATTATCATTGATTATAAAGAGATCAATAAAATCACAATAAATAAAATGAATCCCCTTCCATATATGAATTGTTTGATCAACTATGTGGTTTCAATTATTTCTATAAGGTGGAACTTCAGTCAGGATATCACTAATAAAACTTTAAGGAGGAATATATTTGCAAGACTTAATTTCAAACATGGAATATACACTATGATTTCATAATTATTTGCTTCAAACTCAAAAATTCTCCATAAATATTCATGGATTTAATGTATAGAGTCTTCAGTGATTACCTCAAAAAAATTGGTACTCTTTATTGATGATATTTGGATATACTCAAAGAGCTAGGAGGTACACGTGGAGCATCTGAATACTATTCTAAAAATAATAAGAAGGGAGAAACTATATGAAAGTTAAAATAAATGTGAGTTATGGATATAGGAAGTATCATTATTGGGGAATTTTATCAGAATACAATAATAGGTGGACCCTTCCATGATAAAGGTATTCAAAGAGTAGCATAGGCCAACATCTGTAATAGAGATCCATAGTTTCTTTGGTCTACTAGGGTATTAACAGTGATTTCTGAGGAGATTATTGGGATTTTCTAACCCACTAACCAAGATTAATTGTATGTGAGAAAATTTTATCCATACCGGTGAATGTTAAGACTGCTTCAAAGTGCTTAAAAATTGTCTTATCACTACAATAATACTCACACTTATAAAAGGAAGGGAACTCTTTCTCGTGTAAAAAAATGCTTCCATGAAGGGATTATGCTATGTACTGATTCAAAGTGAAAAAGTGATAGACTATAACTTTATGAAGATGAAAATTAATGAGAAAAACTATCCCATTCATGATCTGGAGTTGGTAGTTGTGATATTTACATTGAGAATCTAATAGAATTATATCTATTGAAAGAAGTGGGAAACATATACTGATCATAAGATCCTAAACTATATTTTCACATAGAATGATCTTAATATGCACCATTAAAGATGGTTATAACTCATCAGTGATTATGAATTCTCAATACACTTCCATCAAGATAAAGAAAATAAGGTGGTAGATGCTCTAAGTAGAAAGGATATTTCATATTTAAAAAACATGAGAATTAATAAGGATAAAGTATTCTTATACCAAAAAAGGATATACATGAGAACTATTAAGGATGGAATATCATCATTCCTTTATCAAATGATTCTTCAACCATTCATTATGTAGAAAATAAAGTACGCTCAAAGAAATAATGTGGAAATTCCAAAAAAGGTTGAAGATATCAGAAATGGGAAATCCTTAGATTTTATAATTGATTAGGAAGGAGTTTTAAGACTTGGGTCATGATAATGTGTACCATCCAATTCATAGATAAATAATGATCTTTTTAATGACGCACATAGCTCAACTTATTCTATTTTTATAGGGAGCACAAATATGTATCAAGATCCCTAAGAGCACTATCAATAGGATAATATGAAGAAGACAATCATTGAATAAGCATCAAAGTGCTTGATATGTTAGCAAGTTAAAGCCTAAAGGAAAAGATATAAAGGGATGATGCACCCAGTTCCCATAACTACATGGAAATGGGAAAAATAACCATGGGATTCATCAATGTATTTCCATATTTATCTAGATGGAATAATGCTATATGGTTCATTTTGGATCATCTTACAATGACAACTCACATTATTCCAATTTGAGAGAACTTCTCGCTAGATCAACATGAACTGTTATACATTAGACATGTGTTAAGGCTTCATTGAGTAGAAATATCAATTATATCTGATTATGATGGGAGATTTATTGTCTTATTCTTTAAATACTACAACATTCTCTAAACATTGAGTTGAGCTTTAACACAACCTATCACACCCAAACAGATGGACAATCTGAAAGGACTATTCATACACTATAATACATATTGAGAGTGTGTTATATGGACTTCAAGGGAGTATGGGACCAAAATATACCTCTACTCGAGTTATCTTACAATAACAGTTTCCACTCGAGCATCAAAATATACCCATATAAAGCCATTTATGGGAAAAGATGAAAAACTCTGGCATGCTGGGATGAAGTCAGTGAACATATGATGTTAGGACCTAAAATGATCAATGAATTGGTGGGAAAGGTAAAATCCATTCATTATAATATTTTGTTTTCCAAAAGTCAATAGAAGATCTATATAGAAAATTGTCGACATGGCCTATAGATTAAGGTTAGGGACATGGTATTTATCTTCATATATCCACAGAAGAGGATCATGAGGTATGGTAGGAAAGAAAAGATATGTCATAGGTACATAAAACCCTTATATATTCTTGATCATGTCGTAGATATGACCTATTGAGTAACACTTCCACCAAAAATATCTCAATTACATGATTTTTCCACTTATCCCTCTAGATAAAGCACACACTAGTTCCTTCACATTTACTGAATTCAGAGGTGGTATAGTTGGAAAATGACCCTCTTATGGGGAACAACCATTGATGTTCTTGGATAATAGAGATATTGTTATACTTAATCTGAACACTCACCAGTTTGAATTATAATGGTTAAACCATAAGTATAACGGGGCATCAAGGGAACCAAAGGAATCAATGAAGGAGAAGTACCCTCACCTATTTTCCATTAGTTTGTATAATGAAATTTCAAGGGTGAAATTTCATATGGGGGTATAATGAAATGATCCATAATTTTATAAATGAAATTTACTATCTTATAATTATGTAATATAGTATGAATCACATAAACATAACATATAGAACAGAATACAAACTTTATAAATTATGAATGAATGAAATAAGAGGCATTCTATGAAATTAAGGAATGTTAACCAATGGAATAATAACCTGACCATTGGAATAGTAATGTGACCATTAAGAATAGTAACCCAACCAACATAATTGTAAATTTTTTATTTTAATTATAAATAAAAGTAAGTATATTAAAAATAAAATCATGATATATTTATATCATTGTATAAGAAAATAAAAATTTTAAAAATGATAAATTTAATGTCGGTATTTTGGTAAGTTGTAAATATTTATTTAAAATTTTATAAATAATATAATTATTTAAAAGAAATATTATTTTCATAAAATATATTCCTCAATTAATATTTTCTTGACTTTTGATTATATATTAATTTTATGAGGCCTTAATTTATTTTTCAACATATTATAAAATCAATTATAATTTTTAAATTTTTATTTTTTGACTAAATAAATATTTTAATTAAAAATTAAATTTATAAAAATTAGAAAATTATTGTCGTAAAATGGATTTAAATTTTTATTTATAAATTTCAGAAAATTATTATGGTGATGTTTTTGTATTTTTCTAAAATAATTTCATTTTCAGTGAATATTGTAATACATTAATTTACGGTATATAAAATTATATTTTAAATAAGAATTTATTGATTAATTATGTGTGTAAACACTATAATCTCAAAATAATAATATTTATTTAATATTTTCATTGATATGGTTCAAACTATTGATATTCCATATCCAAAATAACAAACTAATGAACAAAATAATCAAAAAAACACCCATCTCCTATCATATAAATACTACCCATAACCCCCTCTTCTAATCACACCTAATAAGCCATCCAGATTTTCCAAATTCTAACAAATCATCTTCCAAAATCTCTCCTCCAAGTCCATGATACTTTTTCTTAACAAAATTATAAACCTAATTCCCCTAAGGAGGTTCTTAAGGAGAATATTTCAATTAGTAAAAAACTCTTTCTTTTCCTATGAATTTATGTTCATTTATTTTCTTCACATCCCCTCCACTTATCCAAGTGGAATTATAACTCCAATTTCTTATATAATCTAGAATTTTATTATGTTATTGTAATAATACATCATTATTTTTCTTCTCGTCCCCCTTTATTATTAAAATGAAAACATCCTTCCCAATGTGTTGATTTGTCGCATTCAAGGATGATGAGTTTTCAATATCCATTCTCGCATTCAAGGATGTTAATTAAAATAATAATGGTTAAAAAAGATTATAATATATGTATTTTTACTTATTTAATGTTCTTAAACTAGTATATATGCATAATATTAGTTTATTAAATAAAAATTGTTTGCGAGGATCGAAAAAATTCCAAAATAATCTAAACGGTTATCATTAACATTATATCTAATAAATAATCCTCAAATAAGGAAAAAATATGATATATGAAACCAATTAATATTATGTAATTTTATGAATAAAATATAATTTCAATTCTAGAGAACCATTCTTATTTTTCTTGTTCTTCCATATAGGTATAAAAGTGAACACATCATGAAAACCAAGGAAACAAACATGCCCAAATAATGAAACTGTATCTTATAGCTCATTAAAAATGCCATGAATGAACATAATAAAATTAAAATAAAAAGAATACATGTATAAAATTTTTATAATTAGTTAATTTTTTAATTAATTTGATTATACGGGATATTATAATCATGTGCAGAACAATTTTAGACATAAGTTAAGGAATTGTCTTCGAACACACATTTTTCCTTCGGGTTAAGTATTATCTATATTTAACCCAATGTAATTAATAATAATAATAATTTATTCATTATAAAATATGTTTTTATGTTCCAAAAATATTTATCCATATCAATTACTATTTATTTTATTGTGGAAATACATGTATTATAAGGTTCCCTTTTCAATTCACCCCGATAAGAAAGCCCGATCAATGATAACTTCCCAAATTCTTAACCATTTTAATGTATCATCCATAATATGTTTTAAGAAACCATTTTTCCCTAAAATATCTCATTTAATCATGAAATACTCTATTTTTTCATTTATGTTTTTATAAAAAAAATTATACCTTTTTAATTTTAAAGAATAATTAAATATTCCCCTAAATCTCACTAAGGTGGCTCATTTCTAAAGTTTCTTAAACACTAATTTTACATTTTTTCACTTAAGTTTGACAATACCTATAATTTATTATTCCTATTTTAGGTTATGAATGTACTTGTATTATTTAAATCCATTCTTTCATTGATACTATCATGATACAACCATTTTTATGCCTTATGACATGATTATGATACTCATTTCATTCTATGGGAAACCCTTATATTTATGTTTGATTCTTCTTGTGGCGTGCATGTGCATGAACATGTTATTATGGGCGTGACCAGAAATCTATCTAATTAATTGGTTAATGGTTAGTATCATGATAATTCATGTGCAATGGTCTCAGTGGTTATCCTTTACTTGTGCTCTTTGTTTTCAATGGTATTTGTGGTTAGTCGTGACTCATGATCCTCCATGTGCAGTGTTATATGTGGCTAGCCTTGACTCATTATCCTCAATGTGAAATGTTCTTGTTGGTTATCTTTGATTCATGCTTATGTCATGATATATGTTGTTTCCACATTTATAATATTAATTAATTATATGATCTCATGTTCTATATTTTATGCTTCCATATGTCAATTTGTGTTCCTTTCCTTTTTATTTCCTCATGTTATGCATTCAAACCTATGTGATATGATTTATTAGTTTAATTATTCCATTACTGGGATTTTTACTCAACCATTTATTCATGTATTCCATAGGTTATCCTATGAAAATGTAAGCTCTAACATGAAGTTATGAACTCATTATACAGATTAAAAAAATTTCTTTTTATTTTGGTTCCATTTCATCAGTTTTATATACCTAATATTACATATATACTAGACTTTATTGTCATTGGTTTGTATTTTAATGATATTTATACTTTAAATCATGTAATAAAATGTGTAAACGTCTAGGGATGTTAGAAATATTATCCATTATATCATCATCTATATCAGATTTTTTTAACATCCTATACAAATATATTATTATCATTTTATTCTTTGCTAAAAAACATCTTCATGTTAAATATATTTCTTGATGAAGTCCTATATTTATATTCTATTCTATAAAGGAATCACATTTATGTATTTTTTTAGTACTTCTCCTTCACATTCTTCATCGTCAAATCTTTGTAGGAACATTGCATCAATATACCAAACATTATAGCATAGAATAAAATCTAATGGAATATTTCCTTCAATTTTACCCTTTACTCACATTAATTTCATAATCGTAATAGAGAAAATTTTATCATTGACATCCTCTATGAAATTTCTACACATATAAATTTACACATTAGACAGATATTTGAATTACATATCATTATTTCTAAGATCTTATATCCCTTCTGGCCTAACAAACATTTCATAATCTATCAAAATACTTAGAATATAATTTGGAGAGAGCCTAGACAAATACATCTCTTCTGGGGATGAAACTTTTGGATGGTTTAGAGGTAAAAACCATAAAAAAAAATCTTAACAAATATATATCATTTATATCTTTCCCAACTACTTAAAAGTATTTTATAAATTTAGTGATTCCTTGGAAGAATATATCAAGTTTGTTACTTAAATGTATTTTCAAATCACCAGATATTTTATAGAGTTATTATATCTTGGAGTAATTAACCTTTACATAACCTTTATACATGTTAGAAAAATTCTCACACAATGACCGAGAACTAGTAAAACCCATTAGTTTTATATAGATCTGATCTGACATACCTTCAGATAAATCATTTTTTGAATTTAGAATTATTGTCGAACCATTTATTATCAACTCTAGTCATGGACTATCCTATAACATCACTAACCTAATTCCTATGAAATGTAGTATAAAAATCAAACAACCTGAGAGATTGAAGATTTGATATCATGATGTTCACACAAATCTACTAGTTGTTGCCATCAAATAGTTATACACTATTATAATATAATGAATTATCCATCTAAAATAATTTTTGATAACAAATTAATTCATAAAATATGTACTATGATACCCCTTATTTTACTTTATAATTCCCTAATATGGTACTAGTGAATTAGGGTTTAAATTTGTTTTTAATTAAATGGAATTTTTTTCCATAATGGTAGTAACTCATTAAAAATATTTAATTAAAATGAGTTGTTAGTGAAGATAAAAAAAAGGAAATGAACACCACAATTTTACTTGGTTCACCACTAATTCAAAATAAAAGGATCATACACCAACAATGTTTCATTTTTAACTCAATCCACTAAGTATACCAAGATTTTATAGATTATAATTTTCAACTATAGTCTTTTTGTTCGAAGAACTATTCCTTTATAATGAATTAATGGAAATTTTGTTGCCTCCTAATACCAATTTCCTCAACTCTACTTTTCTCACGGGGTCAGATGAAATCTCTCTCAGTTTAAAGAATTTATGTTTTATTCCATATCATCAAGAATGAAATTTTTAATCAGTATCATCTTAGTATAATTATAATTTTTGTTGCATTTTTTAGATCTATAGAATACCAACCGGAAAAATGGTTCATGAGAAATGAATACTCAAAACTACCAAGTGTGTATAAACTATTTGAAGAGCTATTTAAAAAACACTTATCATGATATCCATGTTCAATCATGCAATAAAACTATGAGCTACTATCGATTGTTCACTAACCACATAAACAACCAACAAGCACTATTCCTATTCATGGTTTATCTACAAAAATCGCTACCTTTACTATCCTAATTTATATAACTCTTTAAATGAACTACCATTTGTGTACTCACTCCATCATTTACCTTTCCCCCTAGGAAAATTATGTTTCGGCCCCTACTTATAATGTACCTAATCAGTCAAATCATTATCTTTTAACACTTCCACTAAAAGGTTATCTATTTGGAAAAATATAACATTGAAAATCTTCCAATAAAACTCTAAAACTCTCTAATTTACCTACTTCTACTGAATGATGTGAATAGTTGGGGATTTATACTCAAACTCTTCTAGGTATCCCTCTAATCACTAAAATTATTATTCAAACAATCACAAAATCACAAAATCACATTTTTATCTAACTTTCTACCTTTTGTGTCATCCTCCTTTGGAGTCTCACTACTGTTTTCTAGACATATCCTCTATCTTTCCTCATCCTCCTCAAATAACAATTTTCCTACCTCCTCTTACCTGCATAGTCTTTGCACACCCCATGCAGTCATTAGATGACTGCCACACACTTCCTTTATAGACTCAAATTCTATTTCACTTATTATGTGGGTTTCCATCCATGAAGTCCTATTGTGTACGTATTATATGAGTTTCATACATATTTCATGACTTATCCTCCTACTATGTGGGAAAAATTCATCAAATATATGTTTTTCAAACCCAGAAAATAACAATCATAGATAAAGTTTGAAATTTAAATTCCAGGTCCAAGAATCTTTTTCCATGAAAATATATCCATTAAACATAAAATACATTGATAAAATTGTAAAATTATAAAATTATAGATAGAAAACACACACAAAATCCAAACATCGGATATGATCACCATACATCCAATAATCCCACTTAAACACAATTTCAAGAGAGGGAAAGATATATAAATTAACCATACTAAATTATAGAGAATATGGTTACCAAATTTAAATATTAATTTGATAAGATTAATATTCTCAAAAAATGATTGAATATTTAAACGGAAAAGAGAAGCTAGAGATTCCCTCTAAAGAAGAATTAATAAGTGGAATGTGAAAAATTTAAAAACAATAATTAATAAAAAAATGAATATTATTTCAAAATTATGAAGTGAAAGATATAAAATAAATTTAGTTATTAAATGGTAATATTATGGATGATTAGGGAACAAATGAGTGTTTTTTTAGAAACTCAAGTATCAAACAGATGAATAATCTTATTTCATCCACATCACAATAGAGGAATGAATACATGCAGTTTTCTTTTTATAAGATATTATTTTTATATTCTAACTATAGATATATGGGAATAAATTTCATAAATAAAGGAGATCAAATCATGATAGCGAATTCCCATATCGTGATCGAGAATAAACATGCCTTTATTTTACATATTTCACATGATATAAACATTAAAATTCATAAATTAAAAAAGTAATATCCTAAAGACTAATTGGTTTAGCATATATATAATCTATTTATATAATCATGTTATTTTACAATACTTGAGATCATTTTTCCTTAAAGTAAATATACTACATTATCTTCTATAAATCTTATTAGAAAGATACATCCTTAAAACCTAGGGAATGAAGAAATAAGATAGGGGTGATCTCAAATGATCTAAAAATAAGAATTCACATTTCATCAAGGATGGTTTCATAATAATATGAGAACAACATGAGTATAAGGGAAATTTCAAAACATCATTAGTGGTAATAATAATGCATAAGTGAGATTTAAAGTACAAGACATTGAAAATTAAATCCCTAAAAGATCAATATGAAAGCACGCTAGATATAGAATGAATCTGAAGCAATTAATATAAACCTAGAATAATGATGGAATAATATCATACATAATAACATCCTTTAAATATAAAAAAAACAATATCATAGGAAAAAACTACTTCCAGGAACCACACCATTGGTTCCCTATGCTTATGATCAACTAAAATGTTATCTTGAATACTTGTCTCATGAGATATAAACTCGTAACCACTAAATTTTATAGAGATATAATACCTAATCCATCAATCAACCATAATTACATATGACACTTAAAAATAATTAACTTTTCATAACATAAAGAATCATAGAAATAAAATGGGTTACCTACAAATTTTAAATGAAAAATCACTCTCATTTCATAAAGAAAAAAATAAATTAAATGGATATCATAAAACATCCAAATTAAAATCATTAAATATTCATAAATAGCCCTGGAAATAAAATTGTTTCATGAAGACATCCCAATTGTATAAAATAACATCCTGAACTAAATTGTTTCAAACCGAAAACTTGATCACCAAAATAGTCATATAAGAAAATAAACTATTTGGTGAAATATTGAACATAAGTCCATTTTAGATTTATTATTTAAATATAAAAAAAATCAAGAAAATTTATTTTTTAAAACTTCTTTTGTTCATTGTAGAAAATTCATAATTACAAGTCTCTTTTAGATAAGCGTCCTTTGTTTTTTTAAACAAATTAGTGATAAGAAATTTTTTTATCGAAATGGAGGTGGAATAAAAACTCCTTTCTTGGGAAATATTAGATATAAAATCATTCAAAATGGATAGTATTTGAAGAAAAAAATTCAAAAAATAAAATTAATAACTCAAGCAAAGGATTTTTAGTTACTAATTACATTGACTTTACCGTTCATTTCTATGGAAGTTCTTTAACCTCCTAACTTATTAGATCATCTCCTTTGGTATGAGGGTTAATCCTTTGAGGGGTGGTATTCATAGAAGGCCAAAACCCCTTTATGGTGTCCATGAATATTTTGGAGATGGCTGGGAATAATTAGGGATGAACTAAGTGGGTTTTTCTATATAGGAGTGTAAGGATGGGAGTGCCCATTTTATAAGTGAAAAGGGATTGGATTTTTAAAAATACCCAAAATTAATTAATAATTTGAAGTCGTTCTCAATTAAAGTGGCTCCAAAATTGGAAAATAATAGATATTATAAGGTATAATTTAAAAAAAATCTATATTTATCCATTCACGCACATGTTTCAAACATATTAGTGACCTCACTTATTAGTTAAACACTTACTCCATTTAATTTTTACTAGGGTAACTAGTTTTAGTAAATTAATTTCTATTTTAAGTTTTGAAATTATTTATTAAATTTTACATAATTTGGAGATAATGATTTAAAATTTTAAATATTTTTTTTATATTAATTTTTTATAGGTTATAAAAATTAATTTTAAAATATGAAAGGTATAATTTATTAAAAACAATTTTTTGAGAAATATAAATTAACTTCAAGAATATAAAATATGGGTATGCAAATATAAACCAACATTTTTAAAATCATCAATTCAGCTTTTATATAAATATTTGGTCTTAGAAGAAGAATTCATGAATTTTATATTCATATTTATATACTAATGATGTTATAAAATTCTTGTTATTTGCAACAATGGTAATTTTCACTATTCATGTAAAAAATAGATTTTTTTAGAAAAAAACGTATAATTATTATTAATTTGATATTATTATGATAATTTAAAAAATTAATTAAATTATTTCATATTAAAATTCTAAAACTTATAAACATAACTTTAAAAAATCATAAATTATTGTAAAAAAAATTCTTATAGGAAATCATTTTGTTAGTATATTAATTATTCTTATAAAATTAGAGTTAATAATAAATATATCAAAATTTTAAAATATCCAATTTATAAAATATATTTTATGAATTTAAATATTTTACTATCTTTTTAGCCATACTTTTTGAAGAATTATTTAAAGGGACCTTTATTACATAAGTTAGTTATAAATGTTTTTACCCACTTAGTCAATGACTACTATACCTTGGTCAATTTCTATATTAACAAAAACTTTTTTTGTTCATTTGGGTTTAGTGTAAATTTGGATAAAGCTATAAAGGATAATATTAATTTAAAGACTTAAAGTTTATGTAAAATTTGGGTGTTCACATTATTCCCCCTTAAAAAAATTGGTCCTAAAATTGTGTAACTTGAAATAAAAAATTGAGTGTACTTTTCACTCACTATATCCTTAGGTTCCCATGTAGAATCCTCAAACATGTTCTCCTACAAAATAATTTTACCTGATGAGTGTAAATGTTTTATATATCCTTGTCTATGAGATCTAGGATCTCTACAAGTTCTTCCTCGTATGAATGATCAAGCTCCAGTTTCATAGGTTTTGAGCTAAGGACATGTGATGGGTATAGTATGTACATTCTATAAAGAGATACATGTAACACATCATCTACTTTTTAGAGGTCTATAGGTAGTTATAAGAGACATCTTATGTCCCTATTAGGATCAAGTATCTCTAATGGATCAATAATTCAATGTATCAGCTTCCCAGTCTTCCCAAATTTCATAGGGTTCTTCTAAGGAATTTTTGGTGGAAAACTTTATTTCCAACTTAAATATTTAGATCTTACTGATTGTTATATACATAAATATTTATTATAAATTTCAATAATTTCATGTTGCACCAAATTATTTTAAAATTCTCTATCATTTCTTAAATAGTTTTTAGTATTTTCAACTTCATTTTTTCAAATTCATCATATTATATCAAAATCCTACATCTCTTCTAATACACAACAACATATGGTGTCATGTACAGGCTCTAATGGGAACTGTTTTAATATGATAACTCTACCAAGAGTTGTTTTTGACCCCATTATCATTTAAAATACATTAAAAATATATATAAATATATCCTCTACAATTTTAATGGTACATTATGACTAAAAATCTGTATAGGAATGAAAAAAGTACTAAAATTCATTTCTATCTCAAATTATTTTTAAAGGCTTCTCCAGAACCTTGAGGAAAACCTTGGATCTTAATTAGATTCTAGATTGGTATTCCATGCACCCTTCCCATTACCATTATGAAAATTATAGTGACTTGGCCAAGATAGAAATATTTTTTAATAAAGATAAAACATGTAGACTTAGTAAGGTGATCAACTACCACCTAAATAGTATTATGGAAAAAATATGTTTTTTGGATTCCTATAATGAAAACCATGTTTGTGTTTTTCCCATTTAAATAATATTATAAATAATGGTTCTAATACACCATTTTACATTAATCATTAACTTACTGGAATTCCAAGAATCAAGATATTTATTTTATAATCTTTAACTTTATGTTATCACACCATAAGTTTTGTTTTAGGTTTATATTTATATTTGAATATCCTATAAAAATAGATAACTATGATCATTTTATCTAAAAAAGTGCCCACTTTTGTTTTGGTTTTTAAGGAAAACATATTCTTCTCGCAACCATTATAAACCTATGATTATCAAAGTTTAATTTTTGAATAGTTTCTACCTTTTTCTATATCCCTACACTCTCTTTATGGGCTTCATTGTTCTTCGCATAAATGTATTATTGAGAAATAACTTGGGTAAGATAGGATTTATCACCTTCCCTTTTGACATCAAGATTCAAAATTTTCATATCCATGAATATTGTTTTTCTTTCAAACCTCGTCAAAGGTAGTGTATCATGAGGTTTCTTACTCAAAGCATAAGCCAACTTATTTTCCTTCCCAGGGTGGTAACATATTGATCAGTCATAATAATTTATCAATTTCAACCTTATTATTTTTATAGTATTCCACTCCATCTATAAGAATATAAATTTTAAATTGTTTCTAGCATTATATATACAACAATTTTTTCCATAGAGGTCATGACACCAAAAATTAAATACAAATATCACCTCAGTTAGCTCCAAATAATCATTTGTGTAGTTTTTCAGATGGTTTTTTAATTTTCATAAGTTATAAGAAATTTAATTTTCATTTTAAATTAGGAAACAGTCCAAACCATTCATTGAGGTATCATTTTATATTACAAACCCTTCCCCACTACAGGGTATTATAAGTACGTGTGTTATAAGAAATATTTTATTCAGTTCCCTAAAACATTCTTAACTATAATACATCCAAAGTAACATCACAATTTTCTATGTTTGGTTGGTGGAATTTATTTTCCGGTGAAATTTCTCACAATTCAATGTTGATATCTAGTTAACTCAAGAAAACTAGAGATATCGATTACTGTGGTTGTTCTAGGCCATTGTTCTATAACTTCTTTCTTTAAAGGATCTATAAATATCCCCTATCAACTGATTCAATGACCCAAGAATAACATATTTTATAGCAAATAAATCACATTTTTTAAATTTATATTACAACTTATCAGTTATTAATTTCATAAACACAATCCCAAAATTGTCTTAAATCCCTTATATACTCTTAGAATAAACAAGGATATCATTTATGAAGACAAACACAAATTGATATGGGTAATCTCCAAAGAATCTATTCACTTGATCCTTGCAAATGGTAGCGGAATTAGTCAATCTAAATTTAATTGGTATAATATACTTCTTTAAATACCACATTTAGAAATCTTTTTTGAAATATCAACCCTCTTTACCATTAACTGGTTATATCAAGATTGTATGACAATACTAGAACTTTATTGAATTACACTACGCTGAAAAACAAATTCAATGATATAGAGTAAAGGATAAATTTTATTAATCACAATCAGGTTAATATCATTACATCCAGTGAAATGGTGAATTTATCCATCCCTATTTTTGAAAAAAATACTACTGGACCCCATGGTGAATCACTAGGGTGTATATAACCCTTGTAGCTATTTTCTTGTAATTAATTTTTTAGATCTTAAAATTAAATTTGATCCATTATATATGGACTCCATGGGATAGGTATATATCAATGTATGAGTTATATCATAAACTCAACCTTTCACTATAGGGTATGATTAGTCAGTTCATCTAGGAATACATCTATATATTACCATATAATTGGAATTTAAATAATGCTAGAATCCTCTAATATCAGATGATCTAGAACTACCTCATTTAAGGGTATCAAAACCAAAAAATTGAATTTTATTCCAATGGGATATAATTATTAGGTTGATACTAGAGAATATTATTATTTACTATAAAAAAGGATTTATTATTATCCTAATGATTGATATGGTCTTTATATAGGTGTAAACAATCCATACCCAAAATTATTTTAAGTTCAACAAAGATAAGAATTATTTTCATCTTATGGAATTATCTTCCCATAAATATGAATCGAAAAAGATTTATATATATTAGACACCATAATTGTGTCACAAATTTATTTCACAGATAGTCTAATATCCATCACTTGTATTGGTGATTCCAGATTCTTATCAAAATTATATAATGTGAAAGAATGTGATGAACAAGAATAAAATAATGTAATTTATAAATCTACAATAGAGAGTAAGTGTTCCTAAAATCACTTCATTATAATGATCTACCTCACGTGTATGTATTTTTAATTCAATTCATTATATCATTTCTTTGGGAGTCTATAAGGGATCTTATCTTTATTAGCTAGAAGTTTGGGTAATTGGTACACACAGTGTCCAAACTCCTTGAACATTAAGCATTATAGTGTGGGTAGATCATTAATTTTTTAATTTTTTTCCTCTATTTTGTTAATCGGCCTCTTAGCCTTACATTGGAAATTTTGGTCTTGGTTTCCTACTTTACCACACTTATAACACTTACTTGATCCTTTAAAGAAATTACCAAAGTGTATTTTCCCAAACTTCTAGAAAGTATTGGGTAATTATTTGACTTAACATCTGGTTTTCCATGGTATTTATCTTTCCTTTTTCACTCTCATGACTACCTAGAGGCCCTATATTCCATATATATATTTATCATGCATTGAACTATCTCTTTATATCTTTGAAACTCTCTTATGGAAAAAACATATAAAGACTAGGTTTCACTCCACTAATGAAATGAATGAATTTACTTTATACATCATGGATAAAACTATAGTTATATCTTTCAACCCTCTGGGTTTTTTCATCATGTGTTCCAATAGGTTAATTTTCCATTTTTTAAATCCAATAATTCCTTGCCCATATTTATGTAAATAGTTCATGTAAAATACATAGTAAAGAAAATTTTATAAAAATCTTCTTATTTCATTGTGTTTACTTACACTATATTCATTATATTCTTAATAAGATTCCTCCATTGGTTGGACACACCTTCAAAATAATAAATATCCATAATAACCTTATAATATTTTAAGTATTGGATAATGGAAAATATATTTTTCATCACATTGATCCATTACTTGGTGATAAGTGTGTTTGAGGATCCACTAAAAGAGGGTGGATGTTTCTACACCAAAGACTCAATGAAGAGATTCTCTCCCATTGTTTTGTTTAATATATCAATCTGGTTTTCATTTTTAATCATAACTTATGAAATTTTATTGAGTTTTTTTATAATTTATTATACTCCATATGTCATTTCATTTGTTTTTTCATTAGGGAAACCATCACATTGTCCCTCACACCCATTTTTAACATGGTTTCTTCTATTTACAATCATTAATAAATCTGAAAAGGATAACATGTGAGATAAAAAATTAAATTCATAAATGAATAATAGTAAGAAGTTAATTAATATTTAAAAAATATTTCCCTATGAAACATTCATGTTATCCTACAATTATTTTAGTACAACATACATCATTCTTGATTTAACTTTATGTGGGGTTTTATCATACTTCTTAAACTAATCCATCATATTAACCAAGAAATGAATCCATCAAAATTGTTGTAAATATTAATTTATTAACTAAATAGTATCTTCTAGGTGTATAAAACTAGGTGTGTAGTTATACAATGTTTTCATGAACCATGTCATGATCGATTTAATATTCAATATTTCCTTTTCAGTGTTATTATACCAAGGTACATTTGTTATGGATAATACATCCAGTTATAGTATCCTAGAAGGGAAGTAATTTCTAGTGAAACCACAAATGAAAGACTTTACTAATATTTTATAATATCACTCTATACATAGACTCATAATTATAGTTTCTAATAATGTTCTCCAACCTTAATTATAAATAATAGCTTCTCTATTATCAAAAAAATAACTAATCCTTTTCTCTGATTCCATGTTTAACAACCCAAGATAAAAATGACTTTATTTTAAATTTTTATATGATATAATAATAATATTTCATAAATGGAGATAGTAATGTCCTAGATATTGATAGGTTCAGTGTCATTAGTGAATAGCTACTTAATCACCTTATTTTACAATCCATGAGATCATATCTTCTTAATGACACAATACTAGACCATCTTTTAGACACATAATAAGCAAGAATCATTCTCAAAACCAAGGTAATGAAAACATAAGAAAATGGTTATATTAGACATTCAATAAGGGGTGAATAATCATTTCAACAAGGATAACTTCATAAGTATAAGTGAAAATATTCACATAAGTGAAATACGATAACATACTGAGTAATAATCATAAGACAAAATTAAGATTCAAATTACATGGAATTTAAACATAGACACAAAAGATCACAATGGAAGCATAATAGAAATGATATGTCTTCAAATCATTCAACATAATAAACCTTACATCATGAAATAATAAGAACATAATTAATATCATCCTTTAACTATGACACAAATATTAGCATAGTGAGAACATATCAGCTCCCATGATTATGAGAATGTAAAATGTAGTCCCAAAAACATAACTCATGATAAATAAACTCTTAACCATTAATTGAATAGTGATATAGGACCCCAACCATATTTTATCCATAAGAACATCTAACACATTAAAAACCATCACATTATGGATCATAAATAACCCATACAGATAAAATGGATTTCATAAAACTTCCAAACGAAAATAATTTTCATTTCATAGGGAACCCATTAAAATAAAAGGGGTTCTTAAAACATATAAATAAAAATCATTCAATTTTCACAAAGAACCCTTGGAAATAAAATTGGTTTCATAAAACATATAAATGGTTTAAAATAACATCACAAACAAAAAAAATTTATACCAAAAAACATGATCACCAAAAATTATCTCATAATATAAGAAAATAAATTTTGAAACATAAAACATAACTCCATTAGATATTTATCATTTGAAAATAATTAAAACAAAATCATGAAAATATATTTTTGATTTTTTTGTATTAATAATTTTAAAATTGATCATTATAGGTCTATTTTTAAAAATTACACTCTGTATTTAAAAAATAAAAAGAGAATATTTCAGGGATATAGATTTGGATCAAAATAAAATTTAGCCAAAAAAATAATAGATAATAATGCTTCTAGATGATGTATTTAAATCAGACGGGAACGATAAAATTAGAGATTTATATCCCAAATTACACTCAACAACTAAGGCGTAGCAAAGCAGTAGTCCATAGTCAATCACATAAAGGAAACTTGCTAAAAAGAAACCCGACAGTATGAAATATTTGAGTAAGATTACTCACTATCTATATCATTGGTTTGAACTTACTAAACTATGTAGATTGGGATTTAAGAAATATTAAAGCAAGGGTTTGGGGTCAATTTTAGGGTATAGGCAAAGGATAATACAAAATCTAGCTTAGGATAGACCCATGAAATAGGCTATGAATTGTTTAAAAACACCAATTGATCTTGGTCCAACCAATTATACCAACCTAATATAGAAAACAATCATTTTCCTAGAGTTTTTGAAAATATAAGTGTAAGATGTCTGGATTCTAGGAGGAAGGAATCATAATTTATTGTTCTTGGCTTGATTAACTGCAACTAGGTGATAGTAATTCGATTACACCTCTCATGGTGAGTGTAACATCCTAATATTTTAAAAGGAAACATTATATGAATAAATGAACTACTAAATACTATGTGACCTTTATAAACTATCAATTAAACATAATTTTTCCACTTATAGGTTTTGAATTTTGAAAAATAGATATACACGATTGTGATTAGTAAGTTTTTTGGTGTATGACATAAAAAACATAGTTTTTGGTGAATAGTAACATACCCTTATGAATAGAAACACGCCATTATGAATAGTAATACGGCCCTTAAAAATAGTATTGTACCCTTATGAACAGTAACTTGACCCTTATGAATAGTAACATGACCATAATGAATATTAATTTATTGTCACATAAATAACTTATTTTAATGGTAAATTTCATTTAATTTCTATTCATTCTTTGTTTGGGGGTTTCCTATGTTTTTATGGAGGAATGAGTGAGTTTTCATGAATTGAGCCAAACCGTGAGCCCAATTCCAGTTTTAAAAATAACTTTTGTTTCATTTATAAATCATTCATTTTTCAATATTTTTCATCCATTCAAATTACTACTTTTCCTCCCCTGACCTATTAACACCAAAAATTAAATTTTGACCCCTTAAGAATCCATAACAATGGGGTATTTGGGTTTTAATTTAAGAATTGGGCCAACCCGAAAGACCATTTTCCAGTTTTAAATTGTTTCTTTGTTTTTTTAATATCCTATTCATTATAATGAATTTTTCGGTGATTTAACCTCATTTTCTACCCTAAGAATCCCAAGAGCGCTACCATTTTCTTTCCCCCCTCCTTGGATCTATTTGAAATTGCGAATTAGGGCAGAACGACATAGGTGTCTCAAATCATCCAGAAGTGGAGAGGTAACTTCATACCTCATTAACTCTCTCAATTATTACTATTTTTCCTCCATTCTAGTTCCTAAATTACCTCCTAAATCTTATTCGAACAACCCTTTAATTTTGGATGTTTTCAATTTCAGTTACTGTTGTTTTAGAGTGATTACTTTAGGATACTTTAGGTAAGTGATTCCATTTCTTTCCTCTTTCAAATTGCATAGGGTTTCATTGGTTTTTATTAGGGATTATTTTCTCTTACTTGAATTCCCAAATGAAAAGGGGGTAGGTTTTAGATACTAAGGTTTAAACTTGGGTTTTTTTCCAATTATTGTGGTTTTAGGTTTGTTCTTGGTCCTTATTGGTGCGGCGGTGGTGCGAATTAATTTTCGCACGGTGATTAAAGTGTTTTCCTTAATTTAGTTGGTAATTCCATTGTGCATGCAATTTTTGTGACATAGATTGATTTGTTAATGGTATTTTCATTTTTATTTCATTTGAATGTTAGTTCAAAAATTGGTTTTAGTTGCATTTATAAAGCAAATGAATTTTAAGTTCCAATTTTTGGTGAAATTGGGCGGTTTTCATACAAACATTTTATTGGTTCATTTGGGGTCGACCAATAATTACTTAGTGGATTATATTGAACTGTATTATGACTGAAAATCATGTTTTGAATTTTTATTCTTTTTTTTTTGTTTCTGTGAAAGTTTGTTTAAATGGTGTTTGGGAAGAAAATTGGCTTTAAGTGCCATGTTTGTGTGAAAATGGGGGTTTTTAAAAGATATAACTTCTTGGATCAAATGGGGCTACCCCAAAACTGAATTGTTGGTTTAATTAAAGGGTATTGAACTAAAATTTTGTTTTGGTGACTTAAAAGTGTGCACATAGTGTGAAAATTGGATGTTTCAAAGAGCATTGGGTGCAAAACAATGGGATATTTTTGAGAGGTTGTTTTATTGAAAATAAAAATGTTTTGTTGTTTGTTTTAAATGGTATAAAGTGTGTATAGATACTATATTGTTTTTATGTGACTAGTGGTGGTTTTTTATATTCAAAAGGATGTGTTTTTTTTTCTGAAATTGTTTGAGCACAAAAAGGGGAATCCCAGGAACTTAGGTGGGCGGATATGTACTAGTACGGCTAGTGAATCGGATGGGTTGTGTCCCTATTTCACTGAGAAAATGGATAATGAAAACTCTAACTAAACTATGTGGATCATATTTGGGGACCATTAGGTTATGGGTATGTTCCCTACAAGCGGATTGTGCATGGGAAATGATTGTGACTTGGATACTTTACACAGAGGTACGAGGTACACAGGGACCGAGACTATCTAGTTGCCTAGGGGTGTTCCCGGTTTTGGTGATCATTGGATTTTTGGTATTTACACTTGTATTGGGGTGATTTTTTTAAGTACTTTACAGTATCTAACATTTCTATTTAAATGTGTTAACATTCTGATTTTTTTTTATTGAAAACTGTTATCAATTGAATGTTGCATTTCTTGGATTTTATCACTGCTTTTCTTTGTGTATTAAAACTGAATGATTTTTCACATTGTATTTCATTATATTTGAAAAAATTGGGTGGAATATTATTGGGAATAGTATCACACCATACTTACACCCCTTGGGTGTAAGTAGACTTGGTTATGTTTGACTCCGGAAAAGGAAAGGCCATGGGTGATGGCGGTTCAGGGTGTTAGTCCCCATCAGCTGGGGAGAAGTTGTCGAGACGACTTGTGGGTGATGACCCCCTTGTCATGTGGAGTCCTTGGGGATGTATTTCTGTTTTCATTATTTTTATTTTGACCAATTTTAGTGTCATTAAACAAATGTATTCCTATTTGGTTTTGTTAATAATTTTTTAGCATGAAAATTTCAGATTCTTATTATTGATTGTTTTTTATGTTTTATTCTTTAAAATTCAGGTAAAACATTCCCAAACCAAGATAAATGATACCCAGGAACTTGTTCCATCCCGTGGGGATAGGGAATTCCATCCGGGACTTTCCATGGGCCAAGTTTGGTTCCGTTAATGGTGGTGACCAGATTCGGTTCGTGACAAAATTGTATTAGAGGAGGTTAGAGTTTTTGGGTTATATTGCTATTTTGGGATGAGTTGGGATAGACAAGAGATAGGACTGTCGGGGATCTGGGTTTTGGTTTTGAGTAGGGTTCCTAGACCGCACCTCTTATAGAAGACCTTGAGTCACCATGGGATGTTGGAATTAATGGATTGGCTTCACTTCTAGGTGAGACGTGTGGGATGCAGACCACATGTGGACATCAGGCGGATGTGGATTAGTTGTTTCTTTTATTACTGAAATGTGTTTTGTTTATTTATATTTGATGTATTTGATTACAATTTTCAGAATTGTGGTATTGACTATTGTTTTGTGACTATTTCATTTTGTAGCAACATGTCTCCCGGGAAAGGTCCCACACACCCATAAGAGGAAGCTGGAGAGAGTTCTCCCACATTGATTGATTAGAGGATCATGGAGGATGTGGTTTGAGCTATCCAAACTTTGGGACAGGGACCATCTCCTTCTCCTATTCCTATTAGGGCTGAAGAGACAGCTCCTAGAAAAGATAAAGTGCAAGAGTTTCTGAAAAACAATCCTCCTACCTTTTGAGGTAGCTCAGAACTCCAGGAAGGAGAAGAATGGATCGAGAAGATCGAGCATATGTTTGAGTTCCTAGAAACACCCGAGGAGCTCAGGGTGAAGTGTGCCTCCTTTCTGTTGGAGGGTCCCAGCCATAAGTCATGGGAGTCAGTGCTTCAGGCTGGGAAGAATGAGAAGATGCAATGGGGAGATTTCAAGGCTGTCTTCAATGAACAGTACTTCCCCGAGGTGTTGGATTATGCTAGGTTTAGAGAGTTTATGGAACTTGTTCAGGGGAATCTATCTGTGATGGAGTATGCCAACCGTTTAGCTGAGTTGGTTCGGTATGCTCCAAAAATTGTCTCTAATGAGCAGGAGAAGGCCCATAGTTTTGATAAAGGCTTGCGACCAGAGATATACTCCCAAGTGTTCTTGTTTAAGCTGAGGACCTATGATGAGGTCGTTGATCAGGCATGTATGGTGGAGATTGATAAGAAAGTTTGGGATAGTTTCTATTGTTCAATATCAACAGTGGGTAGTGGCAGCTCCTCTGAGAAGAAAAGGAAGCATGATGATCATGTGAATAAAGGAGGGGGTAGTTCAGGCCACTCTTCTAGGAAGTTTTCTTCTCCATCTTTTGATGCGAGACCGGTCGTGTTCCGCCAATATGGGAAGACCGAGCATTTCCGACCAGCATGTCCACTTCCTCTGAAGCCTTGTTACCAGTGTAGAGGTATGGGGCATTTGCAGCACTTCTACGGTGTGGCACATACACCCCTATGTGGGTCAAGGTCAGTGGCTTTATGAGGAGTACTAGCACAGTCCGAGCCATCGAGGACTGGGGGATATCAATTTGGCGGTCATGGTGGTAGGGTTGGATCATCTTCTGGTTAGAGCTAGTTCAGGGCATAGCCACAGACTAGTGGTCTTCCTCAGGCCGATACTAGACATCTCCTTGCAGTGGATCAGGCACGAGCAGGATCAGAGGCAAGACCATCGACAGTTCGAGGTATTGTTATGATCACATCTTTTATAGCTACTTCTCTTTTTGATACTAGTGCATCTGTTTCATTTATTTCTTCCCATTTTGTGGAAATGCTGAATTTTCCAACTGAGTTGATTTCTTTCACGATGGATTTGGTGACACCGTTGGGAAAGAAGGAGTAGAGCCTCAGGTGCCCCTCGTGTGCGCTTTCCGTGTCAGGGGTTGAGATGGAGTGGGACCTCCTGGTTCTAGATATTGAATTGTTTGACGTAATACATTGAATGGATTGGCTAGTACACTTCTAGGCACACATCGATTGATACAGAAGGCGTGTGAGTTTCACGGCACCTGATGGGAGTCGTCAGGTTTTTCGTGGAGAATGGGATCCTCGGTCAGGTCGCACAGGGCCTCCACTCCCAGAGTTGGGAAGTGTTATCTTCCACTTATCTTCACTCATTCTAGAGGATGGTCTTTCCCCTGAAGGTGCACTACCACATTTAGTGAATGAGTTTCCAGAGGTATTCCCAAATGATTTTTCAGGTTTCCCCCGGAGCATGATATGGAGTTTTCGATTGATCTGGCACCAGAAACACAGCTAAAATCTCTTCCCTCTAATCGAATGGCCCCCACCGAGATGAGGTAATTATAGATATAGTTGGACGACTTAGAATCCAAAGGATTCATTTTCCCGAGCGTCTCTCCTTGGGTCGCTCTAGTGTTTTTCGTGAAAAAGGATGATGGATCCCTCTAGTTGTGCATTGACTACCGGAAGCTGAATAAGGTAACGATTAAAAACCAATACCCTTTTCCCAGAATAGATGATTTTTTTGATCAGTTGAAGGGGGAAAAGTTGTTCTCAAAGATAGACCTTTGTTCAAGGTATCATCAACTCAGGGTGAAGGAGTCAGATATCCCAAATACATCCTTTCGAAGCAGGTACGACCACTTTGAGTATTTGTTCATGCCCTTCGGATTGACCAATGCTCCAATGGTCTTTATGGAACTCATGAATAGGGTGTTTCATTAGTATCTCGATTCCTTTTTTGTCATGTTCATGGATGACATTATAGTATAATCTAGCTCTGAGGATAAACACAAACAACACTTGAGGATCGTTTTGGGTACATTATGGGATCACTGCCTCTATACAAAGTTGTCAAAGTGCACTTTTTGGATCAGGGGGGTGAGATTTATTGGCATGTGATCTCGGAGAATGGAGTTTATGTGGACCCCGAGAAGATTTGTGTGGTTATTTCATGGGAGTAGCCAAATAATGTGTTCGAGATGAAGATTTTCCTTGGCATGGATAGTTATTACAGGTGATTCGTTTAGGATTTATCTTAGCTTACATCATCGATGACTGTGCTCACCCAAAAATGGGTGAAGTTTGTATGGGGTCCAGAATTTCATGAATCATTCGAGGAGCTGAAGAGGCGGTTGACTACCACCCCCGTGCTGATTTTTCCTGAGTCCGGAAAGGGGTATGTTGTCTATTGTGATGCTTCATGTATGGGTCTTGGGTGCGTGCTTATGCAGGATGATCATGTGGCCGCGTATGGCTCTCGCCAACTTCGACCACACAAAACGAACTACCCAACCCATGACTTGGAGTTTTAGTGGTGATTCATGCTTTGAAGACATGGTATCACTACCTCTTTGGGGAGAATTTTGTGGTAAACTATGATCATAAAATCTTAGCCTACATCTTCTCGTAGAAGGACCTCAACTTGAGGCAGTATCACTGGATCGATTACCTGTAGGGGTTTGACTTTGACATTGTTTATACCCCAATAAAGGGTAATGTGGTGGCCGAAGCTTTGAGCAGAAGAGTTCCAGTGCAGGCTTTGAGGAAGTCTAGTAATGAGTGGACATTGATGGGGCTCTTTTCTCAGATACATTTGGAGACTGGGGAACACATAGGAGGGGCATTACTGGAGGGCGTCCAGTTGAATCCTTCTCTATTGGAGTTGATTCAATGGGAACAGCCCATTAATGAGCTTTATTAGCGGTCTAAGTAGTTTCTTCATGGTGGGGAGACATCCTCTAATTGGTCATCATCTCTTTAGGGCATCTTGTGCTTCAAGGTCCATTCAGTAGTGCTGTTATCTCTGCAGAAGGTGGTGATATAGGATAGCCACCAGTCTTAGTGGGATATCCATCCGGGTGCAACTAAGATGTATTATGATATCCGTTGGCATTTTTTGTGGCATGGTATGAGACAGGACATAGTGGAATTTGTTTCGAGATGCTACACATTCCAGTAGGTGAAAGAAGAGCACCAAAGGCCTTCTGGTTTGCTCCAACCACTACCCATTCCTACCTGGAAGTGGGACGAGGTCTCCATGGGCTTCATTGTTGGCTTACCTTGTACAACTCGGGGTAATAATTCGATTTGGGTGGTGATTGGTAATCTGACCAAATCATCCCACTTCATTCCGATAAAAGATACAACTGAAGTGGATGAGTTGGTCCATTTGTATCTTCAAGAAGTGGTGAGACTCCATGGAATACCATCCACTGTTGTCTCAGATAGATACCCTCTCTTCACTTCTAAATTTTGGGAAGGCCTTCAGAAGGCCTTGGGGTATCAGATTAAGATGAGCATTCCATTCCACCCTCAGACAGATGGTCAGACAGAGAGGGAAAATAAGATTTTGGAGGACATGCTCCGTGCATGTGTCCTAGACTTTGTAGGTTCCTGGGATACCCATTTTTGGTTGGTTGAGATTTCTTATAATAATAGTTACCAATCCTCGATTCGAATGGCCCCTTTTGAGGCGCTCTACGGTCGGCCATGTCGGTCCCCCCTATGTTGGGCCGAGGTAGGAGAGACTTCACTGTTGGGGTCGAGCCTTGTTCATGAGACTTCTGAGAAGGTCAAGTTGATCAGGCAGTGATTATTGAAAGATCATATTCATCATAAATCTTATGCTGACCGGAGGCATAGAGACCTAGAGTTTTCTGTGGGTGATAGGGTATTCTTGAATGTGTCCCCTCGTCTAGTTCATCATCGATTGGGGAAGCAAGGTAAGCTGATGTCGTGGTATGTCGGGCCTTTTGAGATCACTGAATATATTGGAAATGTGGCATACAGGTTGGCCTTACCTTCTCAGTTGACGTCCATCCATGATGTGTTCCATGTCTCCCAGTTGAAGAAATACAACCTGGATCCATCCCATGTGATGAGTTGGGAAAAACTGGAGATAGAGCCTAAATTTTCTATTGTAGAGTGGCTGGTGTAAATAGTGGACTCCCAAGAGAAGGTTATTTGAGGGAAGTCCTTTCTGCTAGTTTGCGTTCATTAGTATCATGGTAGTGATACTCATCAGACATGGGAGCGGAAGTCATGGGTTGAGGAAGAGTACCCATTTTTGTTTTCAAATCAAGCATCATGTTGACTTTCTGGGGAAAAAAGTATTTCATAGTGGGGATAATTGTCACAAACATAACTTATTTTAATGGTAAATTTCATTTAATTTCTATTTATTCTTTTTCTGGGGGGTTTTCTATGTTTTTATGGAGGAATGAGTGAGTTTTCAAGAATTGGGCCAAACCGTGAGCCCAATTCCAGTTTTAAAAATAACTTTGGTTTCATTTAAAAATAAATAATTTTTTAAAAATTTTCATCCATTAAAATTCTTACTTGGCCTCCCCTGACCTATTAACATCAAAAATTAAATTTGGACCCCTTAGGAATCCATATCAATGGGGTATTTGGGTTTTTATTTAAGAATTTGGCCAACCCAAAAGCCCATTTTCCAGTTTTAAATTGATTCTTTATTTTTTTAATTTATTATTCATTATAATGATTGTTTCCGATATTCCACATCCCTTTCAAACCTAAGAAGACCATTCACGCTCCCATTTCCTTTCCCTCCCTCCTTGTAGCTCTTTGATATCGCGAATTAGGGAAGAACTTTATAGGGTGTCTCAAATCGGCCAAAATTGGAGAGGTAACTTCTTCCCTTATTAGCTCTCTCAATTATTACTCTTTTCCCTCCATTAGAATTCTTAAATGACCTCCTAAATCTTGTTCGAACAACCCCTGAATTTTGGCTGTTTTCAATTTCAGATACTATTGTTTTGGAGTGATTACTTGAGGATACTTCAAGTAAGTGAGTCTATTTCTTTATTCTTTCAAATTTCTTAGGGTTTCATTTGTTTTTATTAGGGTTTATTCCCTCTTCCTTGAATTCCAAAATGACCAAGGGTTAGGTTTTATAACCTAAGGTTTATCCTTGGGTTTTATTTTACAATTATTGTGGTTTTAGGTTTGTTCTAGGTCCTTATTGGTGCGGCGGTGGTGCGAATTAATTTTCGCACAATGATTCAAGGGTTTTCCTTAATTTGGTAGGTCATTCCATTGTGAATTAAATTTTTGTGACTTGTATTGCTTTGTTCATGGTATTTTCATTTTCATTTTATTTGAATGCTTCTTCAAAAATTGGTTTTAGTTGCATTTATAAAGAAAATGGATTTTAAGTTCCATTTTTTGGTGAAATTGGGCTGTTTTCATACAAATATTTTTTGGTTCATTTGGGGCTGACCAATAATTACTTAGTGGATTTTATTGAACTGTATTAGGACATAAAATCATGTTTTTAATGTTTATTCTTTTTGTTTGTTTCTATGAAAGTTTGTTTAAATGGTGTTTGGGAAGCAAATGGGCTTTAAGTGCCATGTTTGTGTAAAAATGGGGGTTTTTTAAAGATATAACTTCTTGGTTCACATGGGGCTACCCAAAAACTGAATTATTGGTTTAATTAAAGGTTATTGAACTAAAGTTTTTTTTGGTGACTTAAAAGTCTGCACATAGTGTGAAAAGTGTATGTTTTAAAGAGTTTTGGGTGCAAAACAATGGGATATTTTGAGAGGTTGTTTGATTGAAAATCAAAATGTTTTGTTGTGTGTTTTAAATGGTATAAAGTGTGTATAACTACTATATTTTTTTCCTATGACCAGTAGTGGTGTTTTATATTCAAAAGGATGTGTTTTTTTTCTGAAATTGTTAGAGCACAAAAAGGGGAATCCTGGGTACTTAGGTGGGCGAATATGTACTAGTACGACTAGTGAACCAGATGGGTTGTGTCCCTGTTTCACTAAAAAAATGGATAATGACAATTCTAAATAAACTTTGTGGATGATATTTTAGGACCATTAGGTTAAGGTTATTTTCCATACCAGTGGATGTTTCATGGGAAAAGATTGTGACTTGGATACTTTACAACGAGGTATGAGGTACATAGGGCCTGAGACTATCTAGTTTCCTAGGGGTGTTACCGGTTTTGGTGCTCATTGGATTTGTGGTATTTACCCTTGTATTGGGGTGTTTTTTGGAAGTACTTTACAGTATCTCACATTTCTATTTAATTGTGTGAACATTCTGAAATTTTTATCTTGAAAAATGTTATAAATTGAAAGTTGCATTTCTTGGATTTTATAACTGCTTGTCTTTGCATATTAAAACTAGAGGCTTTTTCACATTGTATTAAATTATATTTGGAATCATTGGGTGGTATCCTATTGGGCGTAGTCTCACACCCTATTTACACCCCTTGGGTGTAAGTAGAATTGGTTATGTTTGACTCAGGAAAAGGAAAGGCCAAGGGTGATGGCAGTTTAGGGCGTTAGTCCCCATCGCTGGGGCGGAGTTGTGGAGACAGCTTACGGGTGATGACCCCCATGTCATGTGTAGTCCTTGGGGATGTCTGGATGTTTTCATTATTTGTATTTGGACCACTTGTAGTGTCTTTAAACAAATTTATTCTGATCAGGTTTTGTTAAGAATTGTTTAGCATGAATAATTTCTGATTCTTATTATTCGTTGTTTTTTTATGTTTTGTGCTTTCATATTCGGGTAAATCGTTCCCAAACCAAGATAAAAGATACCCGGGCACTTGTGCCACCCCGTGGGGATAGGGAACACCCTTCAGGCCTTTCCATGAGCCAGGTTTGGTGCCGTTAATGGTGGTGACCAGATTCGGTTCGTGACATTTACCCTTGTAAATAATAACATGATCCTTGTGAATAGTAATTCACCCTTATGAATAAAAAATTCACCAATGAATTTATAAATATAATTTACCCATATTATAAGTGTCAATATGATATAATTATGTCACAATATTAGTAAATAATTAGTTTTAAAATTATTGATTAAGTGTTTGTATTTTTGTAAGTCAAGTATAGTTAATTACAAATTTTTGATTAATTTAATAATTTATATGAAAACTTACTTTCATAAAATGTATTCATTAATAAATATTTTTATTAATTATGATTATAAGATAATTTTAATATACCTTATGTAATTTTTCAAACTGTTAGAAAAGCAGTTTAAAATTTAAAATTGTATTTTTCATGTAAATTATGATTTTATTTAAAAATTAAATTAATCATGTTTAGAAAATTATTTTTAAAAAATTGATTTTATTTTTATATTCTATACATTAAAAAATGGTTGGGGTGAATTTTTGGTAATTTTCTGAGATACTTGAATTTTTTATGAATAGTGAAATTTGCTAATTTAAAACATAAGATAAATACTTGAATTATGTAGCATATTGGATCATTCATAAACATCCTATTTTGTTTTCTTTCTTTTCATTTCATTTTACTTTCTATTCTTATTCCTAACTCATTTCCCCATATCCCAGAGATATGAATGATCCAATATGCTACATATTCTATATTTAATCATGTTTATGGAATATCCCACATTATACTTCTTCTCCCCTCCCCCATACTCAAGAAATTCAAACACTGTATGTGATGTGTCGATTTACCGACATCATGGATGATTTGATTTCAATTTATTTTACTTCCTTTAATACTATTCATGAAACCATTTTTATGGTTGAACCAGATTATAATTTATGTATTATATCTTATTTAAGGTTATGTAATAATTTTTTATACATGATATTGATTTACAAAACAAAATGAGTTTGTTATTATCAAAGAACCACCAAAATGTTCTAAACGAACATCATTGATGTCTTAACTAATGAATCATCCTCATATCAGAATTCAAAATGATAAATTGTGAAATTTAAGGTTACTGAAACATGTAAATATCTTATAATTCCTATTATTTAGTTTCTCTTACAACCGACTTGAAAATCCACTATGAACCACTCATGCAAACCATGTAATGTACACACCCAAAACAATGCAATTAACAAAATATTATTAATGAATGGGTTGAATGATGTTATAAAGTGATCCTGAAAGGTGTTATAAACATGAATATTTTTCTGTAAAATATTGATAACACGATTTTAACCTTCATACAGGAGGTTTAAACATTTTTGAGGGAATTCAAACCTGAGATAAGGTATCATTTCTTTCTCACTTTTATTCAAGAATCACCACTATGTTATACTCTTTAATATTTAATTCCTAATGATGGTGTATGATTTATTACCTCCACCATACTTCCTTTATGATACATTAATTATGATATACCCCATTTCTATCTCATTAATCTCTCCCATGTATATCCATTAGCATGATAAAATTTTATATGTGGATTTCAAACCTAATTTTTATTCTTTGGGTTAACATTCAACTTCAATGGTTTTTATCATGCTAGGATGACTTGATAAATTTAACATGATTATATTATATAATATAAACTCAATAACATATAATATATAATAGATATAAACTCAATAACATATAATATATATAATATAATATATAATAATAATAATAAATGACACATAATTAATAATTTATAAATAAATAATAAATAATAATAAATAAATAATAAATAAATAATAAATAAATAATAAATAATAAATAATAAATAAATAATAAATAATAAATAATAAATAATAAATAATAAATAATAAATAATAAACAAGAAACAAGAAATAATAAATAATAAATAATAAATAATAAATAATAAATAATAAATAATAAATAATAAATAATAAATAATAAATAATAAATAATTAATAATAAATAACAAACAATAGATAATAATAAACAACAGATAATAATAAATAAATAATCATAAATAAATAACAATAAATAAATAATAATAAATAAATAATAATAATAAATAATAATAAATAAATAATAATAAATAAATAATAAATAATAATAAATAATAAATAATAAATAAAAAATAATAAATAAAAAATAATAAAAAGTAAACAATAAATAATAAACAATAAACAATAGATAATAATAAATAATAATAAATAATAATAAATAATAATAATAATAATAAATAATAATAAATAATAATAAATAATAATAAATAATAATAAATAATAATAAATAATAATAAATAATAATAAACAAATAATAAAGATTAAATATCAAATATCAAATAATAAATAATAAATAATATATAATAATAAATAAAAAATAATAAACAATAAATAAAACATAAATAATAAATAATAATAAACAATAAATAAAAAATAATAGAAAATAAAAATAAATAATAATACATAATAAATAATAATAAATAATTAAAATTAAATAATAATAAACAAATAAAAATAAACAATAAATAATAGTAAACAAATAATAAATAATAAATAATAAATAAGAAATAATAAATAAGAAATAATATATAATATATAATATATAATAAATAATAATAAATAATAAATACGAAATAAATAAAATATTTCATAATAAATTACACATAATAAATAATATATTATTATTAATAAATAAATAATAAACAATAAAAAATAAATAATAAATAATAAATAATAAATAATAAATAATAAATAATAAATAATAAATAATAAAGAAATATAAATAATAAATAATAAATAATAAATAATAAATAATAAATAATAACTAATAAATAATAAATAATAAATAATAAATAATAATTAATAATTAATAAATAATAAATAATAAATAATAAATAATTACAAATAATAAATAACAAATAAAAAATAAAAAATAAAAAATAAAAAATAAAAAATAATAATTATAAATAATAAATAATAAATAATAAATAATAAATAATAAATAATAAATAATAAATAATAAATAATAAAAAATAAATAATAAAAAATAAAAAATAAAAAATAAATAATAAATAATAAATAAATAAATATAAATAATAATTAATAAATAAATATAAATAATAAATAATAAATAAATATAAATAATAAATATAAATAATAAATAATAAATAATAAATAATAAATAATAAATAATAAATTATAAATAATAAATAATAAATAAATATAAATAATTAATAATTAATAATTAATAATTAATAATTAATAATTAATAATTAATAATTAATAATAAATAATAAATAATAAATAATAAATAATAAATAATCAATAATAAATAATAAATAATCAATAATAAATAATAAATAATAAATAATAAATAATAAATAATAAATAATAAATAATAAATAATAAATAATAAATAATACATAATACATAATAAAAAATTAATAAATAAATATAAATAATAAATAATAAATAAATATAAATAATAAATAACCAGTAACACATAATAGATAATAAATAAATTAGAGTATATTATAAATAATGAATAATAAATAATAAATAATAAATAATAAATGAGACACATGAAAAAGTTTGAAAAGACGAGATAAGGGATGAAAAATCATCAAAACGCGTGAAAATAGATGGAGAAGCATGAAGACTGAGGCGTTAGAAAGAATGAGAAGGTATGAAAACTCTTGACAACTCTGGAAAACCCCTTAAGAATTCAACATAATCATCATAATAACCCACAAAAAACCATTGATAAAGATAACAAGTCACGGAAAAACCAAATAAACAGCAATAAATGGAGCAACCGTTAAAACCCGTCAAAACGGTCATAAAGTGACAAAAACATTGAACTCACATTAACAGAGATAAATTATGATCCAAGAGTCTGTTTCAGATCTACGACCTATCAAATCAAATATCCTAAAACGATCTTCGACTTGATAGGTGAAAGAGTCCGAATGGACAGGCGGATCAGAAGTTACCACCATTTAAAAAAAAGTTGGTGGGGGAACGGGTGCTAGAAACGAGGCATCAAAAAACATAACAAACCTGATACCCACTAAAAAGGACATACGATATGATCCAGGAGTGCATGTGGGCACCAAGACCAGTCAAACTAAAGCTCATGGAACAAGCTACAATCTGGCAGGTGGAGGAGTCTGAACTGACACGCGGATCGAAAGTTAGGTCCATTTGAAGACAAGTTCGACGAGACACCTGTGATGGAAATGGGGTTTCGGAGGCCTTCGGAGGGGTTTTGGGGGTCGAAAAACATGACAAAACCTTTTTTGTGTTGAACTAGTGTGTATCTCTTTTCGCTGGCTTCGATTTGATATGTGGTAGATCCCAAATGGACACCCAGAGCGAAAGTTATGGCCGTTTGAAGTTGGAAATATTTTTTCAACTTTCTTATAACTCTCATATCTTCCGCACCTTAGACTGTCTCATGGTTTTGATTATACGTGCCTCTAGATCTCTTCATGAGCATTGATTTTACTGGTCGTGGTGCTCCAACAGATGCCCAGATCAAAAGATATGTTTGTTTTAGTGATTTCGGGGTTTCTCGTGTTTTTTTATTTTTTTCTTTTCATTTCACAGCGGTATTACCCAAACCGCTGCTATTTTGCGGCGGTTTTTTAAAAACCCACCGCTAATCCTTGAAAAAAAATAAAAAAAATTTAAGGCATTTCACAGCGGTTTAAAACCCGCCGTGAAATGGCAGCCCGAAACACGTTTAGCGGCGGTTTTTAGAACCGCTGCGAAAAAACCACCGCTAAACGGTCATTTTCCTGTAGTGTATGAATTTTCAAGAAAATGGGTTTTAAAGGGTTTTCAGGTTTCTACTGAACTAATAGTTTTTCATTCCATATATTCCTTTCTGAGATTTTAGTTCTTACACCATGTTTTTAAAATGTATTTCACTGGATTATTTAGATGTTCAATGGTCATTTAAGGTGCTACTGGAGATGAATCTAAATAGTTATATTGTAGTTATTTTTATAAACTATGATTCAATATATTTAATTTTTTGTCTAATTCTCCAGAACCTAGACTATAAAAGGTCATCGTTTTTACAATGTATTGTGTAATTTTTAGTTATCTATTATACAAAAAATACACATCATGTTTGAGTACTGAATCGAGAAGTGTGGGTTCAGATCGTTATAGTTGGTATCAGAGGAAGGGTCTAGACAACATTGGAGATTAGATGTTGTGGTTGTTTAAGAAAATTTAAGGTATAGTGTTTAATTTAAAACATCTAGTTAATTAAGTGCACATAATAAAATAGTTTTTTCTTAATTAAAAATATGTAAATTAAGAACTATAAGTATAATGAACTAATTACGATGGCACAATTTATTTAAGGTCGGGAGAATGTAACATCCCAGGATTTTAAAATAAAACACTATGTGCGAACTATTAAATACTATGAGACCTTTATAAACTAAGTATTATACATATTTTTGTTTCTTCTATGTTTTGAAATTCAAAAAACATATATACATGGTTGCTATAAATAAGTTTTTTGGACTATGATAGAACAAGCTTAATTTTTTGGTGAATAGTAACATACCCTTATGAATAGTAACATGGTCCTTAAGAATAGTAATGTACCCTTATAAATAAAAACTTGAACCTTATGAATAGTAATGTACCGCAATGAATAGTAACATGACTATAATGAATAGTAATGTACCCTTATGAATAGTAACTTGAACCTTATGAATAGAAATGTAACCTTATGAATAGAAAATTCATCAATGGAATTAGAATTAAAATTTACCCATCTTATAAGTGTCAATATGATATAATTATGTGATAATATAAGTAAATAAATATTTTAAAAATTATTTATTAAGTGTTCGTATTTTTCCAAGTCATATATATTTAATTAAAAAATTTCTGATTAATTTAATAATTTAAATGAAAATTTATTTTCATAAAATGTACACATAAATAAGTATTTTTATGACTTATGATTATAATATATTGTTAAGAGACCTTAAGTAATTTTTCAAAGTGTTAGAAAAGTAGTTCTAATTTTAAAATTGTACTTTTCATGTAAATTATGATTTTATTTAAAAATTAAATTTAAAATTTTTAGAAAAATATTTTAAAAAAATTGAGTTCAATTTTTTTATAATACACATCAAAAAATTGTTGGGGATAATTTTCAGTTATTTTATGACATACTTGAATTTTTTATGAATAGTGAAATATGATAATTTAAAAATTAAGCTAAATACTAGAATTATGGAGTAATGGATGATGTTATTCTGATGTAAGAACACTTATCTCAAAATTACATGCAATTGTTACTATTTTTGGTCTTTGAATAATCACTATTGGTTGTCTTGTGTAAAAAAAATGAATAATAATTAAAATAATGAAAATCTCCTCCTCTCCTCTACTATAAATACAACCCATTCCCCCTTCTTCCTCCCACACCTATAAATCTTTGAGAATTAGCTATATTATTCCCAATCACCTTCCCATTTCCCTTCCCCACTTCTAAGACCTATTGGTCTCACCAAAAGGTAAAAAAAGGCCTTAAGAAGGCTCTCAAGAAGAAAAATCAAGAGGTAAACATCTTCTTTTGTTTTCTTTCTTTTCTTTTCATTTTATTTTATATTTTTTTCTTTTCTCACCTACCCATATCAAAGAGTAATGAATGATACAGTATCCTTCATATTCTATATTTCATCATGTTTATGGAATATTCACTATTATACATCTTATCGTCTCTAACTTATTTTAGAAATTAAAACATTGTTTGTGATGTGTCGATTTACCGATACGTGGATGATGTGATTTTAATTCCTTTTACTTCCATCAAGACTGTTCATGAAACCATTTTTATGGTTGAAAAAACTTATAATTTATGTATTATATATTATTTTTGGTTTTTTTATCATTTTTTACACATGATATTAATTTAAAAAACAAAATGAGTTCGTTATTATCAAAGAACCACTAAATTGATCTAAACCAACATCATTAACATCTTAACTAATGAATCATCCTCATATAAGAATTAAAAATGATAAATGGTATAATTTATGTTTCTGTGAATAAGTAAACAACCTTTTATTTCACTTCTTTAGTTTTTCTTATGACCGACATGAAAATCCATTATGAACTGATCATGGAAACCATGTTATGCACACACCTGAAATAATGGAATTAATAAAATATTATTAATTAATGGGTGGAATGATGTTACAAAATGATCCTAAAAGGCATTAAAAGCATTAATATGTTTCTTTAAAATATAAATAATATTATTTTATCCTTCATACATGATTTTTAAACATGTTTTAGGGAAGTCGAACTTGAGGTAAGGGATCCTATCTTTCTCACTTTTATTCAAGAATCACCCCTATGTTACGCTCTTTAATATTTAATTCCTAATAATGGTGTATGATTTATTAGATCCCCCATACTTACCTTATGATATATTAATTATGGTATACCCCATTTATATCTCATTATGCCCTCCCATATACATCCACTACAATGGAGAAATTTCATAAGTGGATTCTAAACCTAATTTCCATTCTTTTGGTTAATCTTCAACTTCAATGGTTTTTTATCATGTGAAGATGACTTGAGAAATGTAATTTGATTATGTTATGTTTTATTATGTTTAATTATAGTATATTCACAAAATCCCTTCATTTAATAAATTTTCTATTCAATGTTAATGTATTTTAATGAACTTTCCTTATAAATCATTTTAAATGTCTCCTTTATGGAATACAAAGAGAGTGTCCATTTTCTTAACATCGTGAGTGTTATATTATGATTTTATGATTTTTTAGTTCTATAATAAATAAATTATATATTTTCATAGTTATTTTGGAATAACAGGACTTCATTATTGTGTGTACGGAGTATATATTTTAAAACAGTTTTTATATGAAAAATGGGTATTTGAAATTGGGAATGTGTTTTGCTCAAGGGTTAAAATAAGTTGTCAAGTGTTTTATTCATGATAGGTTCCTCAGACATAGTTATGCTAGGTTGAGCCCATTATAGATTAAGATATTTTGGTTTGAGCCCATTATAGCTCAAGATATGTTGGGTTGAGGCCATTATAGCAAATGATATGTTGGGTTGAGCCCAATATAGCTCAAGATATGACAGGTGAGCCCCATTATGGTTCTCCAATGCATTGGGTACTCTGGAGATGGAAGTTGACTGAATGGTTATTCCATGAGTAAGGGTGATTTTAGGAGTGATATGGTAAAAAATTTGCAAGGAAACTACATGTTGTTTCTATGTATGCTTAAGAATTTTCAAGAAAATAGGTTTTAAAGGGTTTTCAGGTTTCCACTGGACTAACAATTTTTTATTCTTTATGTACCTTAATAATATTTTTGATCACGTACCATGATTTTAAAATGTTTTTCATAGGGTTCCTTATATGTTCAGAGGACTGTTATGGTGCTACTACACATGAATATAATTAGTTATATTGCAATAAATATTGTGTACTCTGATTCAATATATGTAAGTTGTTGTCTAATTCTCTAGAAGCTAGACCATAAAAGGTCATCATTTGTATAATGAACTATGTATTTATGTATTTATCTATTATACGAAATAAAAATACACAGTATGTTTTAATACTAGATCCCAAAGTGCAATTTTAGGTCCTTATAGTTGGTATTCGAAGAACAGTCTAGACAACTTTAGAGATTAGACAATGTAGTTTTTTTAGAAAATTTAAGCAATAATGATTAATTTTAAACTTCTAGTTAATTAAGTACACATAACAAAATAGTTTTTCTTAATTATCAGTATGTGAATTAAGAACATTAAGTGAAATGAATGAATTGTGAAGGCACAATTCATTTAAAGTGGGGAGAATGTAAAATCCGAATATTTAAAAATGAAACACTATGTGCATAAATGAACTACTAAATACTATGTTACCTTTATAAACTAACCATTAAACATAATTTTTCCACTTCTATGTTTCAAATTTTGAAAAAATAATATACATGATTGCAATTAGTAAGTTTTTTGGACTATGATAGAAAAAAATTATTTTTTGGTGAATAATAACCTACACTTATGAATAGTAACATACCCTTATGAATAGTAACAAAGCCCTTAAAAATACTAATACACCCTTTATAATAGTATCTTGGCACTTATGAATAGTAACTTTACCCTAATGAATAGTACTGTACCCTTATGAATAGTAAATTCACCGATGAAATTATAAATAAAATTTACTTATCTTATAAGTGTCAATATGTTATAATTATGCTATAATATAAGAAAATAAATATTTTAATTTTTTTTGATTAATTGTTAGTATTTTTGTATGTTATATATTTTTATTTACAAATTTATGATTAATTTAACAATTTAAGAAAAACAATATTTTCAAAAAATTTATTCATAAAAATGTATTTTTATGACTTAGGATTATAAGGTAATTTTAAGAGACCTTAAGTATTTTTTTCAAAGTGTTAGAAAAGTAGTTTTAATTTTAAAATTGTATTTTTTAAGTAAATTTTTATTTTATTTCAAAATTAAATTAATCATGTTTAGAAGATTATTTTCAAAAAATGGAGTTCATTTTTGGATTCTACACATTGAAAAATTATAGGGATGAATTTTCAGTAATTTTCTAAGATACATGAATTTTTATGAATAGTGAAATATGATAATTTAAAAATTAAGGTTAATACATGAATTATGGAGTCATGGATGATATTATACAGATTTAATCAAAGTTAACTCAAACTCACATGCTGTTATTAATGGTTTTGGTCTTTTAATCATCAATATTTCTTGTATTGTGGAAAAATAATTAAATAATGATTAAAATAATGAAAATCTACTCCTCTCCTCCACTATAAATACAACCCATTCCCCCCTCTTCCACCCAAACCTTTAAAGCATTGAGAATTGGAAAATTTCATCCCAATAACCTTCCCAAGGCCCTTACCCACATCCAATACCTTCTCATCTCACCAAAAGGTCATAACCAAAGGCCTTAAGAAGGATCTCAAGCGGAAGAGATCAAGAGATAAACAAATTATTATTTTTATTTCTTTTCATTTCATTTTATTTTCTATTATTATTCTTTCCTCACCTCCCCTTATCCAAGATAAATGAATGATATTGTATCCTACAAATTCTGGATGTAATAATGTTTAATAAATATTCACCATTATACTTCTTTTCGTCTCTCACTTATTCTTGAAATTAAAACACTCTCTTTGATGTGTCGATTTACCGACATCGTGAATGATGTGATTTCAATTTATTTTAATTCCTTAAATACTATTCATGAAACCATTTTTATGAGTAAATTAGATTATAAATTATGTATTATATCTTATTTAAGGTTCTATAATCATTTTTTACACACGATATTAATTTACAAAACAAAATGATTTTGTTATTATCAAAGAACCACCAAAATGATCCAAACGAAGATCATTAATGTCTTAAATAATGAATCATCCTAATATCAGAATTCAAAATGATAAATTGTATAATTTAATGTTATAAAAACATGTAAATACAATTTCATTACTCTTTTGGATTTTCCCTTACAATATACATGAAAATCCATTACAAACCGCTTATCAAAACCATGTAATGCAAGCACCAAAAACAATGGAATTAACAAAATATTATTAATGAATGTTTGTAATGATGTTATAAAATGATTATTAAAGGTTTTATAAACTTTAATATGTTTCTTTAAAATAATAATTAAACTATTTTAACCTTCATACAGGATGTTTAGACACGTTTGGGGGAAGTCGAACCTGAGGTAAGGGATCCTATCTTTCTTAGTTTTATTCAAGAATCACCCCTATGCTATGCTCTTTAATATTTAATTCATAATGATTGTGTATGATTTAGTAGCTCCCCATAATTACCTTATGATATATTAATGATGATATAGATCATTTATATATCCTTAATCCCTCCCATGTACATCCATTACCATGTCGAAATTTCATAAGTGGATTCTAAACCTAATCTCCAATCATTGGGTTAACATTCAGCTTCAATGGTTTTTATCTTGCTAAGATGACTTTAGAAATGTAATTTGATTATATTATTATTTATTAGGTCTATTTATAGTATAAATACATAATCCCTTTATTTAATCAATTCTCACTTCAATGTCAAGTAATTTGTAATGAAATTTCTTCTTAAATTCTTTTAAATGTCTCCTTTATGAAAGACCCAGAGATTATTACTTTTCTGAATATAATGAGTTTTATATTTTGATTTTATGATTTTTTATTACTATAATATCTCCACTATATGTTTTCATAGTTATTTTTGAATAATATTATTTCATTATTGTGTGTACGATGTTTATATTCTAAATCTCTTTTTATATGAAAAGGGTATTTGAAAGTGTGAATGTGTTTTTCTTATGGGTTCAAATGATTTATCAATTTTTTTATTCATGATATATTACTTAGACATATTTATGTTGGTTTTAGCCCATTATAGATCAAGATATGTTGATTTGATCCCATTATAGAACAACATATGTTGGATTTAGCCTATTATTGCTCATAATATGTTGGGTTGAGCCCATTATAGCTCAAGATATGATGGGTGATCCCCATTATAGATCTCCAATTCATTGGTTAATTTGAACAAAGAAGTTGACCGAATGGTTATTCCATGTGAAAGGGTGATTGTAAGAGTGATATGGTAAATATGTCCCAAGGAAACTACATGATGTTTCTATTCATGATTATGAATTTTCAAGAAAAGGAATTTAAAAGGGTTTTCATGTTTCCAAAGGATTAATAGTTTTTCATTATTTATTTACCTTCTTGAGCATTTTTTGATCATTCCATATTTTTTTTAAAAAAATCACAGGATTCCATATATGTTCAACGTACAGTTAAGTTTCTACTATAGATAAATTCAATTAGTTATATTGTAATTATTTTGGTAAACTCTGATTTAATATATGTAAGTTGTTGTCTAATTATCCAAAACCTAGATTGGAAAAGGTCCTCATTTGTATATTGAATTGTGTTTATTTTTAGTTTTGTATTATACAAAACAATTACATAGTATGTTTTAGTACTGGATCTGGAAGTGCAGGTTTAGGTCCTTCTAGTGAGGGTAGGTGATACCGAATGAGAATGGATTTTTTTTATACTTAGTTAATTGAAATGGGGTTACAAAGTTATATTTTAGGTATTAATTAGGTTGAAACCACCCTAACTCTTAACCTATAACCCTGAGAAAATTATCCACACAGTATGGAATTGAATAAAATCCGAGTAAAAAATAGAATGTTGGAAAAGATAATTAAATAATTTAAAAAAAATACATAACTAAACTTGTATGAAAGTAATTCAAAACTAAATTGAATAAGGAATAAATGAAGAACGTAGTGGAAACTAATGTTTCACAGCAATCATGATTGAAATCGGAACATCAAAACAATAAAAGACAGAAAATAAATATTTAAGTTTTAAGTGTAAACAAAAAAAATTATTGAAATACTAAAATAAATAAAAGGAAAAATTAGAATGAAAAAGGAAGAAAAACGTGTAATAATGAAAGAAAATAGGTTTGTATGTCTAGTTTTTCTACACATCAAGGTTGCTGAATATTTATAGAGCCCAAAAGTTACACGATGTATAGATAGTTTACATCATGTGTGTTATTTAAGTGGCTTCTTATTTGAGGATTTCATGGTGTGTAAGTTCAATTCATGTTGTGTACTTTAGATCCTCAAAATTATTTGAATATTTTAGATCTCACAAAATTCATAACATTATTATTTTTAAGAAATTAGGTTTTAAACTTTTCATTTCATTTATTGGGTTCACACTATATATCTTCATCATCTTTAAAATTCAAGTATTTCATGATGTGTACTATGTATTCATGTTTTTTATGTGGTTGACACCTTGTATTTGGGATTCATATATTCTCCATCGGATAATAGGTTTTCTTCATGAGGAGTACATGTCATGTACTTGGGATTTACGACATGTAAGGTTGAATTTTTATAATTTATAAGAATCTTCTCCTTCAATTCAAAAATTACCAAATCCAAAAAAACCTAGATAATTATTAAAGAAATAATTAGTTATAATTAAATAAATCTATCCCAAAAGTATATATAAAATGGATGATAAAATCCCCTATACTTGAACAATATATTTTCCTCAAGCAAAAAACATATCATTAGAGATTCAAAATAAAAAAAATTGTTAAATAAGAAAATACACATTAAAAACCGGAAAATAAAACTATGCGTAATAGAAAAAATAAAGTCCTCCAAGATGATTCTTTTATAGAAAAACATGAATGCCTCATAGTTAATTTATTTATTCAGATTCATTTTCTTTTAATTATAATTTCATTATTGTTCTTAGAATCTATACACATTTTCTAATTTACCTCATAAATAATTTTTTCTCATCACTCAAGGTAAAATAAAATAGTTCTTATGATCATACTCTAAATACATGTTCCTAAACATTCTCGTTCTTTGGTTCTAACATAAACACTTCAAAAATAAAAATAAAAAAAATAAACATGAGAGACTCAATAATAAGGTTTAAATGACTCCAAGGGTGATGGAAGGTGGGATAGTGTTAAAAATCAAGATCAAAGAAATGGGTAATCTCTAAAGTATAATTCATAATAATTTTGAATAGTTCAATGAAGAAAATCCCATGTGAAAAAACATCTTCATTATCCAAACATATCAATGTGGTTCCATGAATATGTCTAGAAAGCATAAATAATGTACCTCATTCCCTTCATTTTTATTTTTATTTATTTGAAATAAATAATTTCTACTCTAGATATCACATTAATAACCTAACCAAATATGATCCATAATAAGATTCATTGGTCTTGTGATGGTTATTTTTATCCTTCCTAATACGTAACCCCATTTTTTCAAAGTAGCAGGGTATGCACAACAAATGTCATAGGTAATCATGAAAAATATCAAATAAATCTAGTGAAAATTCCATCGTATGTATACATAGTATCAACATATCATGTTTCATAATGATGAAAAATACCCAACAATTATTTAAAATAAAATCATGCATAATAATAAGAGTTGGGTAAGAAGTGATAATAGGCTCAAAACTGCTCCATTCAAACAGGGTTATTGATGGATATTACATTATAATGAATGATAGATGCATAGGTGGGTATCAAGATAAATGGCACAAAAAATATTGTATCAATCCTTCTAACTTGTATTTGTTCAGTAATAACTTTAATAATAACTCAATGTATGTTCTTATATGTTTATATGTCCCAAGTATCTCTCATGAAATATGCTTAGAAAATAATAAGAAAATGAAGATATATAATATTCTTAGGACTAGTAGTATAAAATAAATAACTTGTAATCCCTCGAAGCATTGTATTTAGAAATAATTCAGTCAAATGAAATTTCGAGAATATAGAATTATTATTAAATTACTAAACTCAGCATCACAAAAAAATATAAACATGAATAAAAATGTATTTCCAATAATATTCAATGAAACATCATCTTTTATCTGAGTGGTTGTAATGGGTTTTCACGTTTAAGGAATTATTTCATAAAAAATGTATCATAGACTAGTGAAAATAGGAAATTATTTAAGTTTCTCTACAATTATTCTTATGAAAGACTCCCCCAGTTATAAAGTGATATAGTTTATGCACTACACTGAGAAGAATAATGGATGATATATCAATAGAATCACATAAAAAATGAAAATTGTAACACCCCAAGCTTCCACGATACGCTTCTCTTTCAATAATGCAATAGCTTGTATTGTATGCAAGTTCGAGATTATAACACACTGCGACCAATCAAAATAGCCGTTATGAATAGTAATACCCAATTTTTAAAATTATATAAATTTTATATTTCAAAATGGTCTTCATTTTTGGATTCAGAATATCGAAATTAGCCTATGTTGAATTTTTTGTATTTTCTTGAGAACTTCTAATTTTCGATTAATAGTGAAAAATACTTAAAAACAAATTTTTTAATCAAAATAGTTTATAGTGATAAATTATAAAATTTAGTTTTTATAAAGTATAATTAGAATATATTTTAACTGTTTTATTCAATGGTGGTCATTAGAATTAATTTCACGTTGAAATTTTACATAAACAATTGTCAATATTTTGATATATATTGTTTCTTAAAAGCACACTATTTGTTGTGACAGCGGGAATTAATGATTAAATTAATTAATTCAACTTATATGTTTTGAATTTTTTAAAATAGACATCATTTTTGAATTAGGAATATCAAATATAGCTTAGGGTTAATTTTTGGTATTGTTCTGAAAATATCAATTTGTGATGAATAGTGAAACCACTAAGTGGTAGTTAAAAAACTAAATTTTTGTTTAAATGAAACATTACCACTTATGTGAATTGAATTTCAAAAATCCGACATACATGGTTGTCATTACTAACAAAAATGTGGTTCAATGGGATGAAAATATTTTTGGTGAATAGTAACTTTTAAGATTTATTAATCGCGATTAAAGGTAATTAGTGTAATTTAAGGTAAATATAATGTTATAATAATATGAAATTACATTACACTTGTCCTACCCTTATTGGATGATTCATGTACGACCTATATAATTCATGGGTCAACTTGGGGACCCCATGGAGCCACTTGGGTAAGAAAATGACATTAATAACTTTTTATTTAAAGTAAAAATAAAATTGTCACAAACACGTGTTGTTTTATTAAAACAATTATTACATGGGGTTATATAAGGTAACTTTTTGATTATAAATATTTATTGGAAATATAAAAAGATTTCGTACATCATGGTAATTTTTATATAATTTTTAGACATTAAATGAATTAAATTTTTTATAACACCGTGATGATGCAACAATTACCTCATTAATTAACGATTTAAATAAAATGAAAATATAATGTAAAATATAAGACTTACAGTTGTCAAAAACCTATTGTATGAGTATATTTTGAACCCTTATCACCTTATCCTCAAAATATATCATTGTAGGACCATTAAAATCCTAAAATAATTTCATAATAATGTAACAATTCATGACGTTCCAAGACTGCGCCTCCTCTCCTCTTATAAAAGGCCCCCACCACTACCACCTTATTCACACCTTCCAAGCAATTTGGCTTGGCCAACCTCTGCCCAAATACTCTCTCAACTTCCATATCTTACTTCTAGAAGCCTCACTTTGGGAAGAAGTCTTTCCAAGGAAGCCTTTGGCTCAAATCAAAATGCGTCACCCGATTTTAAGGTAATGTCTTCTCTTAAGTTCTTTTGTATTTTTTGATTCTTCAACCCCTTAAAATCATTTATTCCTTTCTTTTGTAACAAAAACAGTATGTTAAATATACTAGGATTTTATTATGATAAGGATTCAAGCTACACTTACACAAACCTCTGTCTAATGGTTAAGGAACATACTGTTTCCGTGGATTGAAAATTACTGCCTCACTAAACGATGAATGTTCTATCTTATCGTACCACCCCTCATGGTGGCCATTATTATGAAACTATATTTATTTATTATATATATTATATTTATTTACCCTCTATTATTATGTATTTTACATTTAAAACATACCTCTATGCTTTGCATGTTGTGAAAATGCGATAATTTCAATTGAGGAAGTGTGGACTACCGCCCCCTCAAGTGATGTGACTTGTTCATGCAATACATGGAATGTATGAAGAATGAAATTAATGAACTTATGTGACCTATATAACATATATATTATACTATAATTATAATATATATACCTCATTTAGATTTAATTCCATTAAATACGAAATATAAATGAAAGTAGCGTTCATGTGTACGTACGGCTTACCATCTCCATGAACGGTGCATTTCATTTATTACCTCTAAATGTTATGTAATATTATAAATGACTGTATATGCTGGATATATATGATATATTTTATATCTAAATCATTAATATAATTCTGGATATAATTGATATTTTACCACATGAACAACTTGTAAGTATAAGAAGTTTATTTTTGACTCAAGTACCAATGATCGAAAAAATGACCGTTATTAACTTAAATAATTAAATAATGTTCATAACATGATAAAAAGTGATATAAAAGAAATAATGAACATGAAAAAGGTTCCTAAGAAAGTATAAATTAACTCTAGTGTATTCTTCAGGAGGTTAAAGAACGATCAAGTCAAGTCAGACACGAGGTAAGGGACTTCGTCTCAATCTTCTTTCACTGAGGCATATTTTGTTTTAATACAAGACTTTATTTTATACTGTGTATAAACCCCATTGACTTTTATTTTTACTCAAAAGGAATATTTTTTATACGAAGAGTTCTACTAAATGACAAAAGGGAATGTTTTTTTGTCGTACGTATGCAGCGACAGCGACTTCCCCGCCGCCATGACCATTATTTGAGTTTCAACTTCCTCTACAAGCCATAACTTTTTTAAATGAATAATAAATACCATTATTTAATTTTCTTTTATTTTGGTATTGAAAATGGTTTTGATAATGTTTTTATTATATCAATGTGTTTTATTGATATCATGTGATTGAAATGTGGAAATTTTATGTTTCCTTTATGCATGTTTTATTTTATATGATTATGTTATGGTTTATGATATGTTTAAAACTTTTCATATAAGGAATGCATTGGACTTAATAAGTGAGAGGTGGAGCCAGCTATAGCTCCTTGATGCATCGATAGGTCTAACGAGACAAACTAGTGTCTTGGCACTAGGACTTGACAAAATCTTATTTGTAGTTTTGGCACGAGGCCTTGGATACGTGGTTATGATAGTCTGGAATCATGCATTCCATCAGTATAAATGTGGTTATTGATATTGCATGTGACTATTCTACTAGTTGAATATCCATGTGAATAAGTAAACAAAATTATTTCATTCTATTTTTTCCATATTATGCTGAATTTCAACTTTAAAAGTCTTTTGTTTTAGTTATACACTGCCTTAAATGTTTATGTTTATTTATGAAAGTTTCCGCTGTATTGTTATCCTTACTGAGCATCCGAGCTCACCCCTTTCTATGTTTTATTTTCCCAGGATGTGAAGAAATATTTTATGACTGACCTACAGGGATAGTCTGAAGGGGATAGGAGTGTGGACTATGGAGACTATTTTATTGTTATTTTTCACTTTATGATGTAATGTAACATTTATGAATGTATCTAGTGTTTCCAAGGCTACTAAACTAATTGGTCTTTTGAGTCTTTATCTTTTGTGATCATGCCAATGTTACGCAATAGTGCACCGACTCTGGGTAACTGGGGTCGGGGCGTTACAGTTGGTATCAGAGGCAGTTTAGTACTTACCTTGGAAGCTAGATTTAGATAAAGTCTGATTAGAGAACATATCCCTAAGATAGACTTTTAGGATTAGTATAGAAGAACTTCCTAGAATTTTGGTATTATAGAGATTTTGTGTGTTTTTAGAGCGATACATCTCTGTATGGATATGAGCAGGTAGAGGCAGCTCTGACACAGATGTACCTAGGGGTAAAACCCGAAAACACCTCTTTGAGCTAGACTTGAATAGGAACTGGTGCACGACAATGGGTCTTGATGCACTTTTGGTTACGGCACTCCCAGGGGATATGCTTAGGATAATTCACGATTTCTTTAAAAACCATTATGAAGGATTTATGAGTATATAATTTCTCAAAGAAAACATTTTTTATGGATTATATCCATAAATAGTTCAATTTATGTTAAGTGTTTTGCAAGTTTGTAATTATGTATTTTGATTCATAAACTAATATAGTTTATGACATTGTTTAGAAATGGCACCTAGTGGAAGGAATGGAAACCGTATCAATGCACAGACTCCATGTAGGGATTTACCTCCCACTCAAGATAATTATAATGGAGCTAGTGATACAACTGGTGCTGATTAGCTTATCACCATACTGGGACAACTCACTCAAGTTATGAATAATAACCTTACTCATATGGAGAACCCTGATCCACAACGTGGATGATCAATGTTAGATCGTTTCATGAGGCAAAAACCGCCAACATTTAATTGGGGTACAAATCCATTAGTAGTTGATCAATGGATAAACTCCATAGAGAAAATATTCCATGCCTTGGGGAGTAGCGAAAGGGAGAAAGTTGTCATGGCAGTTTACCACCTCACTGGAGATGCTGATCAATGGTGGTCATTGATTCAAAACACAAAGGAAGATGATGAAATATCAAATATGTAATGGAGGGAGTTCAAAGAGCTTTTTTTAGAAAAATAATTTCCTCGTGACCATCAAGAAGATATGGAAAGGCGATTTCTAAGTCTGATGCAAAAAGAGGATGATAATTTCGCAAAGTATGAGGCCAACTTTACAAGGTTAGCGAGGTATGATACAGATTATATATGTAACCCAATAAGTAAGATGGATCGTTTCTTTTATGGGTTGAAACCATTTCTCCATCGAGCATTAGTATCACAATATTTCTCAACATATGAATATATAGTCTCGTGTGCTATCAAGACAGAAAAGGAATTCTCTAAGTCCTATGACAACAAAGTAAAGAAAGAGAATAAGAGAACGGTGGAACAAGAGACAGATAAACGAAAAGGGGGAAAGAAGGATTTTCCATTAGGTGATAATTGTGGGAAGAATCACCCCGGTACTTGCCTAAAATAAATGGGAGTTTGTTATAAATGTGGAGAAAAAGGTCACCAGGCTTGTGATTGCAAGGGAAATAAAAAGGCTATCAATGTTGAATGCTACAATTTTAGAGAAATGTTGAATTATGCAAATGAATTCCCCAAGCGCCAAGGAAACTTACCTCAGAAAAGGCCAAGGGATCAAAGCCAAGCTGATGTTGTTACAACAGATGAAGTTGGATAATTATCGTATTTGATTTTTTGGACTCAAGAACTATATTATGGTTATAAGAATAATGTGAAATGTATATAAGGATTGTACTGCAGTACTTGTTATTTTCATTAAGGTTTCAATATGATGAAGGTAATCATATTTTTATTATGTGACAATAAGAGAAACTTTACTTTGTTTGGGGAATCTGATGTTACAATTGATTTTGGAATTTAGAGACCTTTAGAGAAAGTCTAGACAGAGGTATTTTGGATAACTATAAAGGTTGGAATGGATTAAGTTGAACATTGGATAGTATTGTTTAAGGTTAAAACATTTCTGAAGATTATTTTTGGAATATTATTAGGAAAAGGACAACCTGCAGGTCAGGGGATAACCCGTCGCGTCGGACAAAGTTGCAGGAATCAAACCCGCAACCATAGTGTGACAAGCCTTTATTACCTACCACTAGCCTAGAAGAAGTCCCTGGTTATTAAAAAATAGTTTTCCTAATCTAAATAGTATGTGTTAATATTTGGAACATTGTACGATTAGGATAAATATAATATTTTTGAGTTCTATTATCTTTTTGAGTGAAAGATGGGTTTGTGGTAAAAATTTATTAAAGAATGAAAATTCTACATGACAAGTATGTATATTTCCTTACGTTCTTAGTAAATCTTCTAAATAAATTCCTCAAATTTATAAAAGGTAACTTAAAAAAAAACCTTTGTTGGTTAACTTTTCCTACTGGGGAATCAATAATCGTTTAACCAATCACAAGTTTGTGATTTTCTTGTAGTTAACTTTCTCATAAAACTGTTTTCTACAACTCTCCATCAGACCTTGATGGTTTGTTTCTACTTCATATCCATGTTTTCATATAATCCTTGTTTGGGCTATCTCTGGTGACCTTTGTACTTCTCTTTCTTTCTTTTAAAGTCATATTTTTATTTACCCTATTTCCGATATGGGTTTTCTACAAAGGTATTTTCTACTTTGAACCTTTTATTTTAGAAGAACAATTTCAAATTGCGAGGATTCAATTTATTGAAGGAGGGTAGAATGTAACACCCCAAGCTTCCATGATACGCTTCTCTTTCAATAATGCAATATCTTTCATTGTATGTAAGTTCAAAATTCTAACACACCGTGACCAATCAAAATAGCCGTTATGAATAGTGATACCCACTTTTTCAAATTATATAAATTTTATATTTCAAAATGGACTTCATTTTTGGATTCGGAATATCGAAATTAGCCTATGTTGATTTTTTGGTATTTTTCTGAGAACTTCCAATTTTCGATGAATAGTGAAAAATGCTTAATTTTTTTTTAAATCAAAATAATTTATAGTGATAAATTATATGATTGAGTTGTTTTAAAGTATAATTAGAATATATTTTAACCATTTTATCCAATGGTGGTCATTATAATTAATTTCACTTTGAAATTGGACACAAACAATTGTCAATCTTTTGATATATATTGTTTCTTAAAAACACTATTTGTTGTGACATCGGGAATTAATTATTAAATTAATTAATTCAAATTATATGTTTTTAATTTTTTAAAATAGACATCATTTTTGAATTAGTAATATCAAATATAGCTTAGGGTTAATTTCTTTTATTGTTCTGAAAAACATCAATTTTTGATGAATAGTGAAACCACTAAGTGGTAGTTAAAAAACTAATTTTTTGTTTAAATGAAAATTTACCACTTCTGTGAATTGAATTTCAAAAATCCAACATAAATGGTTGTCATTAGTAAGTAAAATGTGGTTCAATGTCATGAAAATATTTTTTGGTGAATAGTAACTTTTAAGTTGTATTAATCACGATTAAAGGAAATTAGTGTAATTTAGGGAAAATATAATGTTATAATAATATGAAATTACCATTACACTTTTCCTACACTTATTGGATGAGTCATGGACGACCAAGACAATTCATGGGTCAACTTGGGGACCCCATGGAGGCACTTGGGTAAGAAAATGACATTAATAACTTTTTATTTAAAGTAAAAATAAAATTATCACAAACAAGTGTTGTTTTACAAAAACAATTATTTCATGGGGTTATATAAGTTAAAATTTGGACTATAAATATTTATTGGAAAGATAAAAAGATTTTTTAAATCATGGTAATTTTTTTATAATTTTTAGACATTAAATAAATTAAATATTTTATAACACCATGATGATGCAACAATTACCTCATTAATTAACGATCTAAATAAAATGAAAAGATAATGTAAAATCTAAGACTTAAACATGTCAAAAAACTATTGGATGAGTATATTCAGAACCCTTATCACCTTATCCTCGAAATAAATCATTGTGGGACCTTTAAAATCCGAAAAGCATTTCATAATAATGTAACATTTCATGACGTTCCAAGAGTGCCCCTCCTCTCCTCTTATAAAAGGCCCCCACCACTACCACCTTATTCACACCTTCCAAGACATTTGGCTCATCCAACATCTGCCCAAATACTCTATAAAAGCCCCTCTATTACTCCTAGAAGCCTCACTTTTGGTAGAACTTTTCCCAAGGAATCCTTTGGCTCAAATAAAAAAGAGTTACCCGATTCTAAGGTAATGTATTCTCTTATGTTCTTTTGTATTATTTTGCTTCTCCAACCCCTTAAACTATTTTATTACTTTCTTTTGTAACAAAAACAGTATCTTAAATATACTAGGATTTTGTTATGGTAAGGATTATAGCTACACTTACACACACCTCCGTCTAATGGTTAAGGAACATACTGTTTCCGTGGATGGGAAATTACTGGCTCACGAAACGATGATTGTTCAATCTTCTCCTACCACCCCTCATGGTGGCCATTATGATGACACTATATTTATTTATGATATATATTATATTTATTTCCCCTCTATGCTTCTTTATTTTACATTTAAAATATACCTTTATGCTTTGCATGTTGTTAAAATGCGATAATTTCATTTGAGGAAGTGTGGACTACCGCCCCCTCAAGTGATGTGACTCATTCATGTAATACATGGAATGTATAAAGAATGAAATTAATGAACTTATGTGACCTATATAACATATATATTATACTATAATTATAAATGAATATATATGCTGGATATATATGATATATATGATATCTACATCATGAATACAATTCTGGATATAATGGATATTTTACCTCATGAACAACTTGTAATTATAAGAAGTTTATTTTTGACTCAAGTACCAAAGATAGACAAAACGACCGTTATTAACTTAAATAATTACATAATGTTAATAACATGATAATAAGTGATATAAAAGGAACAATGAACTTGAAAAAGGTTCTTAATAAATTAGAAATTAACTTTAGTGTATTATTCAGGAGGTTAAAAATGACCGAGTCAATTTGGACACGAGGTAAGGGACTTTGTCTCAATCTTCTTTCTTTGAGGCATATTTTGTTTTAATACAAGACTTTATTTTATATGGTGTATAAACCCCATTGAATTTTATGTTTATTCAAAAGTAATATTTTTTATACGAAGCGTTTTACTAAATGACAAAATTGAATGTTTTTTTTGTCGTACGTATGCGGCGACAACCACTTCTCCGCCGCCGTGACCATTATTTGAGTTTCGGATTCCTCTACATGCCATAACTTTTATTAAATGAAAAATAAATACCATGTTTTAATTTAATTTTATTTTTTTATTGAAAATGGTTTTGATAATGTTTTTATTATATCAATGTGTTGTATTTATATCTTGTGATTGAAATGTGGAAATGTTATGTTTTTTATGCATGTTTTATATTATACGATTATGTTATGGTTTATGATATGTTTAAACCTTTTCATATAACGAATTCAATGGACTTAATAAGTGAAGGGTGGAGCCCAGTATAGCTCCTCAATGCATCGATAGGTCTAATGTGACAAACTAGTGTCTTGGCATGAGGCCTTGACAAAATCTTATTTATAGTCTTGGAATGAGTCCTTGGATACGTGATTATGATAGTCTGGCATTATGCATTCCATCACTATGAAAGTGGTTATTGATATTTCATGTGATTATTCGACTAGTAGAATATCCATGTAAATAAGTAAATGAAATTATTTCATTTTATTTTTTCCATATTATGCTGAAGTTCAACTTTAAAAGGCTTTTGTTTTAGTTATACATTGACTTAAATGTTTATGTTTATTTATGAATGTTTCCAATCCATTGTTATCCTTACTGAGCATCTGAGCTCACCCCTTTCTATGTTTTATTTTCCCAGACGTGAAGAAATATTTTATGACTGACCTACAGGGATAGTCTGAAAGGGATATGAGTGTGGACTATGGAGACTATGTTATTGTGATTTTTCACTTTATGATGTAATGTAACATTTATGAATGTATCTACTGTTTCCAAGGCTACTAAACTAATTAGTCTTTCGAGTCTTGATCTTTCGTGATCATTCTAATGTTATGCAATAATGCACCGACTTTGGGTAACTGGGGTCGGGGCGTTACAAAAATGAAATTGGGGAATTTTAAATAGGCAATTGATAGATCCCTATAGTGAAAGAAATACCAAGGAGAATCTTTTTGAATCAGGGATTTGAAATTTTTATCCCTGTAAAAATTTATAGAAAAACTGTACCTGCACTAGAAAAACATTTTTATGAACCCAATTCTAACTTGGAGGTATGAGTTTCTTTTCTTCTTATTTCCTTTGAGTTTTATTGAGAATCAAAGGGAAATTTGGAAAAAGTAATGGAATCAGGGGTTACACACCATGTAATCCTAAGAACAGGAAATGTAGTATGTTCTTGTGTAAAGGCGATACATGGAATGTGGGCAAGTCAGTAAGGAAAAGGGGAAAACCAACTACATGTCGTATACTTCTTGGTACATGTCGTGTAGTCATGTCAGCAGGCCCTATAAAGTAATTCAGCATAAGTCAGCTGCTAAATGAATAGTTATATGATCTACAAGCCATGTATATTGGCTTAAATTCCATGTATTTTATGTTTTTAAAATAAAATGGGTAGTATCCTCGTTCTTCCATCATTTGGATAGAAGACTCGTACAGTGGACGAACAAGTGGCACTGCGAGCCATTACATATCCTATTTCGTCACCCAGAAGCTGATTCAAACACCGTCAGATCCATTGAAATCCTCCCAGTGAGTTCTCGATTACACTTGAGCTATTCTTGGTAATTTCTATTCTTGAAGAAGTTATTTAAGGTTGGATTAATAATATTTTTTCATATATATCTATCGTTATAGTTTGAATTGGAAGTAAAGGATGGACCAGGAGACTCATACTTCGATAATGTATGTGGTCTCATGTTTATTTCTTAATATCATGTTTGTTCTATGTGTTATCATGTCGTGTTTCCATGTTTTGGGTGTCCCTTTGTTAGGATTTTGACCCATATTAACACCTAAAAATGTTTCGGAAATTACTCATAGTATTTGAATCTTTTTTGATACTGCTTCTTTTGATTAAGGGCCACCCCGCAGGTGAGTTCACCTTGGATAACTATTTTTGGGCCTTGTTGGAATAATATACCCATGGTTATACCTTTGTCTTACCTGTTATAGGTTGTTGAAATGACTGTTTAATTAATTTTTTACCAAAGTGAGTTGTTTATTGTTAACCATGTAATAGTGTAAAGATTTCAAGTGTTGCTTAATATACTAAAATATAGACATATGGGATTTCCCCTATCTGATTTATAATGCATGCAGGTGGGATTTTCTATTCCTATGAGTGGGATTTGTTATGCATGTGGGATAGATTTGTTATGCCTATGAGCAAGGATTTTATATTCCTATGGGAGAGGTTTTTCATGTGGGAAAGATGTTGAATTAATTATAAAAAAATGGAATGACTTATGATGTGTCTGCCAAGATAAAGAATGATCTTGGATTAGGTCTTCAATTTACTTATTTAGATATCCTTCTGAGGTATCTGTTGAGCATTATTTATACTGGGGATTGACAGGCTGAGTCTGGATCTCGAGACTTATTTAATTCAATGTAGCTAAATGGTTGAACTAAACATAATGAATAAAAATGAAAAATAGGAATTGCAACATCTGCCTACTTTTTAGTACGTCATAGTTACTTCTTTTCCCTTTGTATACTAATACTGCATATACCCACTAACTGATTGGAACTGAATATAGGTGGTTTCCTACTAGGATTTATTTCACACACTTTATTTGGGTCATGTTTTGGGGCCAAACAGATTATATTTATGTAGGTGTCGATAAGGGAAAAGGCCCTTTTAGAGGTACTTGATTGCTGCATAGAAGTAGAAGAGCATGGGATGAAGACAAGGATTATGATTCTGTTGAGTTTAATTTTTTTTTATCATACTTTGGTATTGTATTGTACTTGATTGTATTATGTCATGATTTTTTGTTTTCATAGAACATGTGACATGCTGCATCATTTTGATATTATAGGCCTTCTGGTTATATTTATCTTTTGTTCTTTAGTTGTTTACTTATTTTACATATTGTTTACTGATTATACTATTGTTATTATTTATTCTTCTATGTTACACTCTACCAATAAGGTAATATTTTCCAAATTATCACACCCTAAGACCTCACAGCTAGTCGGAAGCCTCTGTCATTTGGGAAAATGTGCTTGAGGCAATGTGGAAAATCACGTACGGGGCACCAGTCGAGTGGATTCCGTATTTGGGATGTTACAAAGTTGTATCAGAGGAATTATTTTCTAGTTTTCTTTAATATTTGGTGATGATATAATGGATAAAAATTTTAGTAATTAACTATGCCTGGGAGTAGCTTCCACGTGTATAGGGAAAACCCAAATTTCCTTGAATTAAATAGTTCTTTTGGATTTTAGCTATTACAGTTTATTTGATTTCCACATTGGGTGATGCACTCATTTTGTGATGTTATTACTGGTATTATTTTTTATTGTGTTGTAACTCGATGAGATGAGGGTATTCCATCTCATGCATTTTATAGGCACCTGTTATAAATCAAAATCCATGCATACTTTCCATGACATTTTGGGAGCATTACTGATTGGATGTTATTATGATAGTAGCATGATAGATATGTATGCTGTTTTGATAGGTATATTGTTACAAGATATGGTTCAAATTGGATAGATTTAAAACTTTTATCTTTGAGGGGTATGTGCCCTCTTGGATAGGAATTTGGTGGATCATGTTTCAACATTTTTTATAGAATTATTTTGACATATATTCTTCTTTCATTCCAAATGTAGATTCGCAGGGAGTATGTGCCCACACTGATCCGAATTTGGCATCCCAATAGTTGGTTTTTTCTGTTTAACATGGGTTTTATGGGAAATTTGGAGTTCCTATCCGGAAAAACCTATTATACGCAACGTGTAGTTTAGGATAACACTCGGTGTGTTATTCCAATTTGTGGGATATGATGTTCCATGTTTTAAGATGAACATTTCATGTTCTATGTGTACACACTGTGTAGTATCGGACCATGTAACTGAACGTGTGAGTGGAAACACATGCTACTGAGTTTCGATCAGAACACACTGTGTACTTTCGATACAAGCCGTGTAGCTTACCCTGGAAGAACCTGTATGGACTGAGTCATGTGGGAGTACATGTCCTGAAGGATAGACATGTGTACACATTGTGTTCTCGTGGAATACACCGTGTACCTAGGGTTGATACACGCCTAGGCCATCGGTAGAACACGACCATGTAGGAGATTAAGGGTACACACTGTGTAGTCCATGTTTTCCAAAATTTGAGGGTCTTTTCCTATTTCATTTCGAAACTCTTGGATGAAAAAACGTGACAATGAGTTTTCACTAAGGCATGTTATTGACCTTATAGAGTCATTTTTTCATGAAAAATATGAGATGTATGTCAGGATAACAGTGATGATCATACTCCTGAGATGGTAGGCCTGGGGATACTGATCGATTTGCCTATTTTTTCAGCAGTGATACCATCCATCATACCAGACGCAATTGAAAACACAAAGTTCCATGAAGGATTTGTGAGGTTCAGGAAAACCTTTCAGGGAGCACCACAAGCTTCCACATCTATGGAAGAGCGGACATGTATATTCCCATAGCAGCATTAACTTAGTTTTTATGAGGATGGAAGACTACAAGAAGTAAAATCATGGCCATAATAAATGCTGACTATCTTTGAGCATCAAGAGATTCCTCTTGAGAGGAGGTTCAATCTCGCGACATGTATGATGTGCATTTTTTTGAATAGGTGTTGGGATGTTATCACTCAGTTAGGACGTCATGAAGATAGGACATGGGAAGACTTTTATATGTCCTTCTATGATTATTATTTTACCGAGACACTGAGTGCTGACCGAGCTTGATAGTTCAGGTACCTGGAGCAGGGAACACTGTTAGTCATGGAATATTCTTCCCGGTTTACTGAGCTTTAGCTATTCACACCTATTACGATGGGTGATGATGTATTGAAAGCTAGATGATACAAGTATGGTCTCAGGATTTACATCTAATCACACATGAATGTCTTCAGGTATCATTTTGTATCTTCTATTGGGAATCAGGTGATGATTATTGTGTGTAATCTATGGGAACCTAGTGGTGAGAACCATGGTGGTTCGACATCGAGATATGGTAATGTCTCAACTAGAAGAAATAATAACAGTATGTAGTTTTCTCAGGCGGATATGTGTAGTCAAAATGTTTCTTTCGGTGTCTAGGTGAGGTGATATTAGTGTGGTAGAGTTCGACGCATGAGATCATAGTGTCCGATAGACCCAGTAGAGTGCCAATATTGTTGTAGGATGGGACATCTACAGTGTTATTGTAGGAATTTTCCACCAATATCTAGTGGTAGAGGGTCTGTACCAACTACATGTTCATGAGTGGGGTAGCACTTTCTCACCAGTCAGGGAACTAGAATAATTCAAGCCATTCAGGATGAGGAGGTAGTTGTGGCCCTAGTATCTAGACCGTAGGATCTTAGTGATAGTAGGGTGGGTCATCTCAGGGTAGCCAAACTATGTCACAAGGCCGTAGTACATGACAGAAATATGCAATACAATAGACCCATAAAGAGAATGATATCAGACCTTAATCTTTTAGAGATACTATTCTAGTCACCTCTATTTTATCTTTTGTATTTTTCAATACAGGTGTTTCACATAGTTTTCTACAAGTTTATGTGGTGGAGAGCCTTGGGCTTTATTTCATTACCTTTGACAACATTATGATGCTAGACACACTGTTAGGGATAAGAAAAGTAGGTGTGTGTCAGTGTAAGGAGTTCCCCATTGAGGTTGGTGGGTGTCACTTCTTTTGGGACCTCTATGTCATGGAGATGATAGGAATCAATGTTATTCTCATAATGGACTAGTTTCTCTCCATATAGGACTTTGTTGGCTACTATCACCAGAATATGTGTTTCACATCACTATAGGGAAGGTCTTTTCTATAAAAGGGTGAATGGGATATCAAGGAAAGCAGTGATGGACCAGGGCATCATTGGTTGGGCAGGATAAAAACACAATTTGAGAGTTTTTATCTTGATGACCAGGGAACATGTCTGTAAGATTTCCCTCTAATGGTTGATCATTTTAGGGATGTTTTCCTGGAAAACTTATCAGGCTTACCTCCAGTCAGATAGGTGGAGTTGACTATTATTCTAATTCTAGGAGCTTCACAGGCATCCATTCCTCCTTACAGGATGTCTACGTAGGAGTTGAAAGATCTCAAGAGGTAGTTGTAAAATATAGAAGAAAAGGGTTTCATATGACCCAATACTTATCCTTGGGGTTCACCTATCCTTATCGCAAAAAAGGAGGACAATACCATTATGATTTGTGTGGATGATCAAAAACAAAACTTGTTGATGGTTAAAAACTGATATCCCTTTCCATGGATAGATGACATGTTGGACCAGCTTCGAGGAGCTTGAGTGTTCTAGAAGATTTAATTCAGGTCAGGATATCACCCGGTACATGTTCGACCTGCAGACATACCTTATATCACCTTTCATAGTAGGTATGGTCTATATGAATATCTAGTTATTCCATTCAGTCTAATGACCGCACCAATAGTTTTCATGGTGCTAATGAACTGAGTTTTCCATCCTTACCTAGATTCGTTTCTGGTGGTTTTCCTGGATGATAGCTTGGGGTATTATCACAATCGACAAAACCATGCGATGAATATTGGGATCATTTTGAACACACTAAGATGGTATTAGTTATAAGATAATCTCACAAAATGCCACTTTTTGATGGATTAGATTCACTTCCTAGGTCATGTCATCTCAAATATAAGAGTATTAGTGGACCAATAAAAGGTGAGATAAGTAGTTACCTAGGACCATCCTAAGAATGTCTTTGAGGTGAAAAGTTTTCTAGGGATAGTTGGTTACTACATGAATTTCATACAGGATGTCTCATGCTTAGCGGCGCTGATGATGGGCTTGACTAAGAAGGGTGGGAAGTTTGTGTGGTCAGATTCCTATAAGGAATTATTTCCGGAGTTAAAAGGAAATTTGAATGTATCCCCGATACTTATATTTACAGGTCCAGAAAAGAGTTAAACTGTTTATTGTGATGAATCTAGAAATGGGAAAGGAACAGTTCTTATGCAGGGGATTGAGTTTTTGCATACGGGTCTTAGAAGTTGAGTATAGATGAGAGGAATTAACCGACTCATGATCTCGAGTTAGCTGTGGTTGTTCATGCATTGCACTGTTGGAGATATTATTTATTAGGAGAGCATTTTTTGGTGTACACAGACCAAAGAAGTGTAAAATACAAATATATTCAGTGTGGTTTGAATATAAGATAGGGAAGGTGGGTAGAATACCTTCAGTCCTCTGATTTTGATCTTCCTTATGTGCCTAAAAATGGAAATGCAGTGGATAATTCACTTAGCAGGAAGACTCATATACATGCAGTGAAGGAGGCCCCTAGTGACTAGCATCTTATGGAATTATTATCTGAGATGAATTTGGAGGTTCATTATAGGCAGGGAATGTCTTATCTTTAATCTTTGGTTGTTAACTCCTCCCTAATGTACAAATTGAGTATGAGATAACTATCAAATTTTGAAGGCCTAGTTCTATGGGAGAGTGTGGTAGGTGAGGACCCTCCTCATAGATGGACAATGGGAGAGGATGAGGTTCTGTGTATCCATGGATATGTGTGGGTTCCATGGGATATACGCGAGGATCTGACGCAGGAGTTTCATTTTTCGGTTTGGGAAGTGCATCTCATTGTCACCAAGATGTACTCTGACTTGCTCCATCAGTACTGGTGTCTGGGTATTAAGCAAGAAGTAACAGGTTTTGTCATGAGGCGTTCCACTTATCAACAGGTGAAGGTGGAACATTAGCATCCAACTGGGCTTTTACAGCAGTTACCTATTTCAGAGTGGAAATGGGATGATGTCACCATGGAATTTTTGATAGGTTCACCGAGGTACATTAGAGGCAACAATGTTGTGTGGGTAGTAATTGGAAAGCTTTTGAAGGTTTCTCACTTTGTGCTAATCGTGGAGACCATCAGTGTTCATGAGATCGTAAAGATATATATCCGAGAGGTGGTATGACTTCTTGAGGTCCCTTGTTTTATCATTTCTGATAAGGACTCATACTTTACATCTTGATTCTGGATGAGTTTTTAGAGGGTTCTAGGTACACATTTTCTTCTGAGAATAGCACACCACCCTCAAACTGATGTCCAATTAGAATGTATGATACATGTTCTAGAGGACATGTTGTGTGCATGTGTCCTTGATTTTAGGGATTCTTGGGAGAGAATCATACCCTTGGTTTAGTTCACATATAATAATTACTTCCAGGATACTATTTAGAAGTATCCATATGAGGCTTTGTATAGTAGAGCATGTCTATCACCCATATGTTGGCTGGAGGTAGGAGAGAAAACTATGTTGGGACCTCGTATTGACATAGAGACCATAGGGTAGGTTCAGTTGATTCGGAAGTAGGTGGCTACTATACAGTCTTGTCATAAATCATATGCTGATTTCTGTAGATGAAAAGTGGGGTTTGAGGTTTGGGATCTTGTTTTCTTATGTGTCACACCAAGGTTGGGACACAATAGGATCAGGAGATAGGGTAAGCTTTCACCAAGATACAACGGTCTGTTCGATATTCTGGAGAGATTCAGGCTTGTTGCGTATCAGTTATAGTCATCTCAGAGGTACCAAGACCTGCATGAAGTCTTCCATTTATCTCAGTTGTGCCACTATCACTCCAACCCATCTCACATTTTTCATCTCGAGGAGGTCGATCTATAGGTTGATTCATCATTTGACGAGCATCTTTTTCGTATAGTTGACAAGAGCATGAAGATTCTTTGAGGCCGGTCAGTTTCTCTCATACGGGTAATATGGAATCACAACCGAGTAAAAGTTGATACTTAGTAGAGAGATACTGATGTACTTGCTCAGTGGCTGGAGTTATACTCATATGTTCTTTCACCACCCTTGTAAGGGAAATTAGGGGACAAATTGCTTTAAGGGGGGAAGTTTGTAAGAGCCTAGTTCTTACAATGATGTATAGGTTTCTTTTCTTCTTTTTTCCTTTAAGTTGTTTTTTATAAATCAAGGGAAATTTGGGAATGGTAATGGAATCGTGGGTTAAATTCTATTTAATCTTAAGAACACGCTGTGTAGTATGAATACGTGTGAAAAGAATACATGGTGTGTGGGTATTCCATCAAGGAAAAGAGGAAAAACCAACTACACACAGTGTACTTCCTAGTACATATCGCGTAGTCATGTCAGCAGGCCATGGAATGAAAGTCAATGGAATTCATTCGCCAAATGAATATTTAAATAATCTACACACTATTTATATGGGCTTACACAACATTTATTTTATGATTTTCACTTAAAATGATTAGTATACTCGTTCTTCATTCATTTGGATAGAAGACTCATTGGGTGGATGAAAAATAGATGTTGAGAGACTTTCCTCCTCCCATTTTTTTTGACTGGAAGTCGATTCAAACACCATCAAATCCATTGGAATCCTATCAGTGATTGCTAGATTACCCTTGATCCATTATTGATAATTTCTATAATCCAAGAAGTTATTTAAGGTCAGATGAATAATCTTGCTTCATAGATCTCTATTATTCTAGAATGAATTGGAAGTTGAGGATGGATGAGGAGAGTCATACTATGACGAGGTTGGTGGAATCGTGCTTATTTCTTAATGTCAAGTTGGTTATATATGTTTTTGTGCCACATTCCCATGTTTAAGGTTTCCATTTGTTGGGATTTTTACCTATGTTAACACCTAAAAATATTTAAGAAATTACTTATATTATTTCAAGCATGTCTGAGACTTATTTTTTTATTAAGGGCCACTCTGTGGGTGAGTTTCACTTTGATAACTATTGTTGAGCCTTTTTTGGCATAGGATACCTATGGGTATGCCTATGTTTTTCCTGTTATTGGTTGTTGAAATGGGTGGTTAATTTAATTTTTACCAATGTAATTGGTTTCCTATTAACCATGTAATAGTGTAAAGATTTCATGTGTTGCTTAACATGATGAAATGCTAATATAAGGCCTTTCACTTGTTTGACTTGTTATTTTTTTGGGAAGGATTTGGAATGCCTGTGGGAAAGATTTGTTAATCTTGCAAGCACAATTTTTTATTCCTACGTGAAAGATTTGTTATTCCTGTGGGTGGGATTTGTTATGCGTGTGGGAGAGATTTATTCTGCCTGTGGGGAAGGATTTGTTATTATTGTGGGTAAGTTCATACCTGTAAGAAATATTTTTAATTGATTATAAAAAAATATAATGACTTATGATGTGTTTTCTAAAAGAAATCACAATCTTGGATTCAGTCTTCACTTTACTTGTTTAGATAGCCTTCTGATGTATCTTTTGAACATTCTTTATACGGGGATTGATGGGATAAGGTCAGATCTTGAGACTTATATAATTAAATTTAGTCAAATGGTTAAACTAAACATAGTAAATGAAAATGGAAAGTAGTACTTGCAGCATCCACTTAATTTTGAGTACTTCCTAATTACTACTTTTCCATTTGAACACTGCTACTACATATACTCACTAACAGATTGGCACCAACCGTAGGTGGTCACCTACTGAGACTTATTTCTCACATCCTATTTCGGTCATGTTTTAGTCCCAAACAAACTATATTAATGAATGTTATGATAAGGGAAAGGGAACTTTTATAGGTACTTGATTGCAGCTTAGTATTAGGAGAGCATGGGACCAAGCTAAGGCTTGCAATGCTACTAAGTTTCATTTTCGGTTACTGTACTTTGGTATTGTATTGCACAAGATTGCAGTGTATCATTATTTCACTATTTTCTTATAACATGTGACATGGTGTATCATTTTGAAATTATATTTATTCTAGTTATCTTTATCTTTCGGTCTTATATTGTTTACTTTAGGTGCATGTTTTTTACTTCTTTTACTATTGTGATTATTTATTCTGTTGTGTTACACTCTAACAAAGAGGGCATAGTTTCCCACTATCACACCCTAGTCCATCACTTCTAGTCAGCAACCTCTAGAGTTTGGGGAAATGTGCTTGAGGACATTTGGCCAACCGTGTATAAGGAATCGGTTGAGTGGGTTCCAGACATGAGATGTTACAACATTATTCCTCAAGGATCAACCAATATGTAAGTGGAAATTTAGGAAAGTGAAAAGATTTTATTTAAAGAGAAATATATTAGATTGACGAATGAATGGAATATAAATAATTTTGGGACAAATGATGGAATGAAAATTTATAAAAAATAAAAAAGTTTCCTAAAAACAAAACTAAAATATAGAATTTTTTTTTTCATTACTTCATAAAGTACTAACCATGAGGTCATCATCCATAATGATAGAAAAAATAAATAGTCAGTGTTTACCATCTTATAAGAAGTAATATACGTAATTCATAACCTTTTTGTGGTATCACCGAGGTCATAGGGGCACTAGGGGGTTGACCACCTTAGGAATGTATCGACTATGAATCTCTTATAGTTGGAAGAGAATCCAATAATTCCATGGAGTGGGACAAAAAGAGTATGTAATTGTAGCTGGTGCTCCTCAACTTATCTATGTAATTCATTCACAAGCTGATAGATATCATGTAAAATGCCAGATGATTTCAATGACCTATTTTCCAAAACTATAGAAGATACAGAAGAGCAAGAAATGGAGAAATTAATGCAGGACTAAAATGAAAATAAGAAAACCATGTAGTAAATTCAACTACTATATCTCATTCAAATATAAGATAAACTATACATCAATGATTATAACAGAGAAATGAAAAACAAAAATAGACACCCAAACAGAGTAAAAAATTTGTAAGATGTAATGTAAAAGTATAAATAGTAGGGTAATTATCACCATTTTATTCCTCAAAAGTCCCCTCCCAAACAGTGGTTCTCTGGATTAGCTCATCCAATTACATATCATCAATGGAGGTAAGGGCTGGGGGATTGACTACCAAAATAAGTTTCATGGTTCCAGAACCATACTTAAATGAGGGTGGTGGGGTATGGTGGTGATTCATAATGAGGCCATATATATAGAAGTTGGATCGATGTGGGGAAACATGAAGGAAGATGGAAGGGTGGGGACCTTGCCCCATCAGGCCTTTTTTTTGTGAAGACCTGCGAGGTAGTGGGGTCTGTGATATCATGTGGGAGCTCAACATGGGTGTTCTGTGGGGTTGGAATGGATAATGTAGTGAGTCATGTGGTAAGTGGTGTATGGGAATAAGTTGGTGATGTTGGTGGGGTGGGGTGGTGAAAAAGGATAGCATGTTGAAGGCAAGGTGGAGGTAGAGTAAAATATTGTTCTAGTTCATTTGAATATACTTGATACTGAGTAAGAGATCATAAGGAACTGGTGAGGTGGGTGAAGTAGATAAAAATAGGGAAGCAGTGATGGTGGGAGATAATGAAATTTCATTAGTGGATGGTTCATCTAGAGTGGATGTGGAAGTAGGGGCATATAGTTCAGTAGGGGTATAAGGAGATGGAGCCTCATCAAGATTAGTGTTGTACTCTGGAAACCCTAATAGCTCCCCTAGATCTTCCTTGGAAACCTAATATTCTAGATCATGAGAAGTTCTATAGACTCCATATTCCCACAAGAAGAAAGTGGCTGAGTGTCATCAATGTCACCGAGGTGATCAGTGAGGTGAGTAAAAATATTTCCTCCCATCAAAGCACCATGAGCCTTATGTACCTTTATCTTATAGTAAAAAGTGAACTGTATGGATAGGATTATGGTAGGTCCACCTATAGTATAAGTGAAGAAGAAAATTTGACTAATTCTCCTGTGAAAATCTCTTCTTTCCAATGAGGGATGAGGGAGTTCCTGGTGAATAATCTGGACAGAGGTACCCTAATGTAGGGTGCTCTTCACTATACATATATTTTGAATGAACTATATATAATTGGTTACCAATGGAGAATTCCCCACCACATCCCCATTAGCCAGGTCTAGCTTGATGGTCGATTAATTATAGGAGGTGATGAACTCATCGGTGTTGATAACGATTTCGAAGACGAAGTCACAAAATGTTAACTCCAAGGAACTACCACCTTTTCGAAAGATGACATGCACCAAGTTGAGATCCAATGTGTCCAAGAACTCAAGGAAATATTTCTTGAAAGTTTTCTTCTACACCTGGGTGATACTAGGGAGCTGAATCTGGTCTATCTACCAAAAAACATCATCTTCATGTTAGTGTTCATGAGCACCACTTGGCCTAATGTCTTATTGGTACACATCGTCTTGTCTTAGATATTGTCCAAGAATACCTGATGCTTGGGTTACATGAAGAGTAGGCATGGTTTTTGGTTCAGGTGTAGGGAAGCAATATATGATGAGGTGTATGTTCCCTTGGACTAGTTAGAGGCTAGAGAGATTTCCTATGGTGATACAGATGGTGAATGAGCCAGATCTTTTGGTTGTGTGGTGGTTAAATGTCCTGGACTATGGGCAGTGGGGGGTAGTTTCCCTATGACACATGTTTATAACTTTTTATCATAGATAGATGTGGGGAACATGAAATAAGAGTAGTTGGAGGTTATAGAAGGGTGAATGGGGGAGTAGAGCTAGAGCAGGTAGGAGGTTTAATGAGATGTTGGTTGACGTCAAGGGGTAGTGGGTTTGCGTAGGAGAGGGTAAGCCAACATTTGGGGTGTTTCAAGGTCATCCGTATAGGGTTCACCAATTCTATGTCTAACCCTAAGAATTTGTGTCATGTATTTAATAAATAACATTAATTTCTTAGTGTTTAAAATTTTCAAACCCAACACATTAACATCTTGTATTTTTTCAAATGATTTTAATTTTTTATTTTTTTTTTCAAATTTTCAAATTTATATTTTTTGTTGTGAAAAACTACAATAAAACATCTCCATAATTATTAAATCCCTAATATTTTGAAAATATAATATATCCTTTCCTTGGATTCCTCCCAGTCAACACTTTTATTTATTTTATAAGGCTATAAATTCTTCCATTTTGAGGATTCTTAATGTTAGGAAATACCCCTTCTAAAATGGTTCTTTAAAGTAGTGTGGATGAAAGGTGGGAAAACATTCCTCTTCATAGGTGCAGTGTAATTAAAACTATTTTATGAAATATATACTCTTTAAAAATTGGGTCATGAATTTATTCTTTCCTTACATGTCTTATTATCATATTTCTCTTCAGTAAGGGAGATGGATTGATAATCCAATATCTCTTTTATTTTCTTAATATCCTTTACTAGGTTGAAATTAACATCTTATTTCTTGACTCTAAATATCATATTTCCTTTTTTCACATCAATTATCTCCTTTACTATGCCGAAAAAGGGTCACCCTATGATTATGGTGACATAACCTTCTTCCTCCTTCTCAAGGATGTGAAAATCAAGTGGGAAATATGAATTTTACATCCATTAATAGAATAACAGGAGAATTATTTTAGAGTGTTTGACTAATTAATATTCAAGTTTAAGGGACACTGATGTTTATTTTAATACCCCAAGACCAATATTTTATAATACTCTCAACAGAAAAACAATGATACTTACTCTGAGATCGTACAACGATCTTTGAAAACTTCATGTTCCTATAGTGGAATGAATTGATAATCTTATAGTCTCTCATATATTTGGTGGTTGCATCTTCTATACAACAGTGGGAAATTATTCATTTATATAGATGGATAATAATTCCTCTATTATCTTTTTTCTAGAAATACATTCATTAAATAATATTTTATAATTAGGAACTTGAGAAATTGATATGGAAAATGGAATTTTGAGGTGTAGTTTTTTTAACATATAAAGAAAATCTTAATATGTCCCTACTATTTTATCTTATATCATACTATTTATAAAGGGGATACGAGGATTATATTTTGGTGGTTCTACATAAACATCATCCATTTTAGGTTTCTCCTTAGCTAGAGTTTTTTAGTTGATTCTACCCATTGAATTTTTTTTCTGAGAAGATTTAATGGATTATTTTAACAAAATTTTCTCATCTCCACAAGGTTGTTGAATGTTTAGAATAATTCCATTATTATTAATTATATCCTTTTCCTCCTCCTATATATGAGTCTCCATTTTATAAGGAAAACATACTAGAAATAAATCTGAGAGGGTCTTATAGATTTTTCCAACTTGAGGCTCAAGGTTTCACAAGTTATCCCTTTTATTTTATATCTCATCCTCTTGGGTTTTTATAATTTTATTTAATATTTTCAAGAATGTTATGATAAGGTTTTCAAGATTAGATTGTATATTTTGGGCTTATTTTTGTGATCCTAGTAGAGCATGTGGTTGCTACTATATTTATGTAGTTAAAAAATTATGGGGATCTAGGAAAAGCCTATGGAAATTGTTGTTTTAGTTGAGGAGATGGGTCTTGAGGTCAGTAACCAGGTGGTCTCAGATTTATTATGGTACTTTTGCACTACTCTATTGATAATAACCCTTTTCTGTTGTGTTTACTAATATGGACTCTACAGGAATTTTTATTGTTCTTACGACTGGGAATGTTGATACTATAGATTTTATTGATTGTAATTAACATAATTAAAATCTCCATTTTGTGGATTTTATAAACATGCCATAAATTTTTGATATGGGTGTGGGGCTTTGAATATATCGCAATATTTAATATCCATAATTGGAGAAGGAGGGGTGATGGAGGTAGTTGTATATACTCAAGGTTTATATTTAGGGACTCAACATGGGATGCTAGGTGTTGATTCTCCTCGAAAAGATATATTCTGAATCGGGTGGTCCTCTATCACATTTCCATATGTAAAAATTGTGTTATATTATATTAAATGGTTATTTTCCAACATCATGTATCATTAGCATGATCCTAGATTTAGTGGTGGTGTTCACAAAAATATAGGAAATACGTTTTATACCATGATAAAAAATTGACTTCTAGCCACACAATGAGTCAGTGATGTGAGAACTTGCATGTCAGATCCTTGAACTTGTCCCATGCATCCCTAGATGATTCTATATCCACATGATTGAAATTTTTAATCTCATTTCTAAGATTCTATGTTTAGATATGTTGGAAATACATATCAATAAATTTCTTATCTAAGTTTTCCCAACTGATCATGGACTCTGGATCTAGAATCTTAAGCAATTCCTTAGCACTATCGTACAGGGAGAAAGGTAAAACTCTCAGTATTATGGTTTATAAATAAATATCATTGTTGTAAAGGGTATCCATAACCTAAAATAAATTATAAATATTATCATGGGGGAACATCAATTTTAATTATACAAAATTTCATCATGTTCTGGATTATTTGAACGCGTCTAAGTTTTATCTCAAAAGAATGTGCCTAAATAGGAGGGCATACAATGCTGGGTGTAACACTGCTAAGAGATAGAAATAAATAATCCATTATGGTTTTCTCCTACAATCTTGGTCACTCAACATAATGTTTCAGTGGAAAATATTGACCATTTAGTGGATGTGGTGGCGCAAGATCATTGCCTTCATCCATTGTAAAGAGGCATCATTCAACTAATGTTCTATCAATATCAGTAATGAAAGGAAGTTATTTTTGTGCATCCAAAGTTCTATATAGAGTCATGGGACCCTGGTTTATTAACTAACCCAAAATAAATATGACACAAGTTCTAGTCCCTGGGAGAAAATGGATAAAAAGAAAAGAGGAAGGAAAAGAAGAATGGGTGATGGGGTAATCTGAGGTTCATACCATAGGTCAATGTTCATAAGCACAAAAATCCCAATAAAAGGTGAAAATATTTTATTTTTCTATTATACATAGTTAATATGATGATCGACTCTTTTAATGCATGGATATTACATAATTTTATATGAATATTCATTACATTACACAAACACGTTCCTGATCACTATAATAGTTTAGTTCCTTTGGAAACATGGAAAACAAACTTCTTGTCTGGTGAAATATCTTAAATTTTTCCCACAAATATCTTCCCCTTTAGTACCATTGTTAAACCCCTTCTTCATAACCTATGGAATTGAAACATAAGAAAATGGTGACCTCGTATAATCATTAAGGGTAGAAATGGATGATATCAATTTATTATTTTTTTAAATCATAAGATAAAAAATATGGGCATGTGATCATGATCAAAAGTTACAAATATCATACAGAACCTATTATGGATCAGAAATATAATTTTTACCATAAAACACTAGCATTTCCAAATATATGTATCATAAGAATGAAACATTATCATGACTCAATAATGAAAAATAAGTTCAAGTCATAAATGTTTTTGGAATAATAATAAGTATATTAAACAATTCCATATGTGAAGGGTAACTAAAATGACTCCTGGGTTAGGCCTTAGCACTTATTTCCCCTAACAGATCAAGAACATCAACTTGCTTCCCATCATAGATCAAGCACATCGATGTATTTCCATTAACTATCTCATGAGATATAATTCATTAACCAATACATTAGAGGGATCTATAGGTCCCATACATAAGATAATGAAAACCATACATATGGGTTCCATAAGAACATAAAGCATTTAACATATCAGAACCTATGAAAAGAAGTGGATTTCATGATTATTTCATCATAACATAAACCACGAAAAAAATTGGGTTTCATAAATATCATTCCATTGTATACATGAAAAAACCAAAAAACTAGAAACGTTTTTATTCTCGAAAAGTATCATAGAAAAGAATAAGTAGCATCAAATATATTTATATTACATGGTAAATAATTTTGACAGATACCTTGAAATAATTCTTGAGGAAATTAACCATTCTATTTTGAATTTTTTTTAAATACCATGAAATTTGAAAATAAAAACTTTTATTTGTAAATAAACATGTAATATAAAAAGGTATGATTCAAGTAATTACACAGTCCTAAAAGTGTGAAAATAAACTCATGCCCTATTAGTTAAAAACATTTATTTCATACTTTTTCTTAGAAATTCACAAAGAGCCTTATTTGGAAAATGAAAAAATGATTCATATCAAACCATTTAGTTGAAATTCACATTTTTTTTAAAATGAATTAAAAAAATAATTTAATAATATTAAAAATAATTGGAAAAGAATTTTGAAACATGTACATGGAAGATAAATATTCCCAAGTTGTTACTTATATATAAACAGTCATGAATCATAATGAGAATGTGAAAATTGAAACTTACCATATTTTAATAAAATGAATCGAACACCCCAAGAATGAAATAATGTTATTAAGATATGAAAATAACATAATTTTCAGGATAACACTAATTAAATAAATTCATGGGAATTATATACATTACAATATAGAAAAAAATAATTGTATATGGAATGTGTCCTGCAGAAATAAAAGTGTGATGCAAATACATCACCTAAAGTCTTTCCTTTATTTTTCCACATTAAAATATCTTGTATGATAATTATGGATTCATTATAAATTTATTCCAAAACTATATATCAGTAATATCATGTATTATTTTTTTATAGCGACTTGTCACCCATTTTATAATAATTTAAAATCACTATTCTGGGTCATATATGTTAATTTTCCTTGCATGTTTCAGTTCAGAAATCCTGGCCCTTATACAATAATCATGGTCTATTCATTTACAAAACAAATATTAAGTTTCAAATATCATTTATATTTAAAAAAATTTCCATTATTATAATCTACGTGAAATGTAGATAAAAAATAAATCACATCATATCGTGGAGATGGTAAGTCAAACTTATGCACAAGTGACATTATCATTTCCCAAAATATTTAGTGGTAAATAGTATATATGATATTATCATTATAGTAGTATAAATATTTAATAAATATAAATTATAAATATTAAAACCACATAATTCCCTTTCATAAAATAGGTTTATGGAAAATTATGTGTATAACTACATGATGATGGTAAGCCATACATACACACTGCTAATAAAAGGGTTCAATTAAAGAGCGTTAAAGCATCACTAAACTCTGTGATTAAAAATGGAAGGCTAGGGAATCCTTAGTACAACTCAAGAACTATTAGTTTTAAGTATAAATTTGGGAACATGGGAAGAATCTCAGGTTTGGAGATGGGGAAAAGTGGAAAAAATGAAAGCTTTCCAAAATTTACTCTTTCATCAAACCATAAATCCAAAAATTCTATAAAATCAAACCATGATATCATAAACCACATTCTTGTCTTATCAGTCCCAAGGTCACTCATACTAACCCATTAATTTTATCCAAATAAAACATATCTTTATTTCATTGCCTTATCATCATGAACATATTAAGGGTTATCCTTCCCTTCAAATATCACTTTACAATATCGATCTCTTTCCAGGGGTACTACTGTAGTTTAATATATTCATTAAAATCCACAAGGAAAACTATATCAGGACAATCCTTGAATGTTTCATTATTCCATAATACCATATAAGTACTTAAAAAACATTATTCTTGAATTCGAAGACATAAACACTCAATTATTTCAAAACTTCATTATTGTACTCAATATTTCCAATAGCTAATGCATGATATTTACATTTTTCATTGACTTTAAGATGTTTTTAATGTATATCATCATCATTAAACATTATATTTTGGAACTGGTTAACATAATTCCCATTTTTTATACACTTTAATTGTTTATGAATTGATGGTTCATTAGTTTTCATCCACTCTTCCTCCATTTCATTAACCATCATATTCATCACCTTTCGATCTTCATGAGATTTATGCCCCACCTTTTATCATATAGAGAACCTACCGGTTCCATTCAAACACATACCTTCATGTTTCTTCCCACATTTCTGGCCATCATAAGTTTGGAATTTCAATCCACCATGTGGTTTATTAGACTTTTTATGAGACTTGATCTTTATTTATTATGAATACCATTATAATATTGTTGATCTCCAATTTCTATTCCAACATTGAGTGAACATAAAAAAAATTCATCACTATAGAAGTATCTTACATATAATTCCCATCAGATACTTAATTTTAATCCTCTAAGGTATTGGTAAACCATACTTTTAGGTTGGATAATAATTGAATAAGAATACCTTGATAGTCTTGTAATATTTTCCTTTAAGTACCAATGGATTCATCATTTCTTTTATTTAGCTCAAGAAACTCTTTCTCTATTTTTGTACAAATAATTAGTGAAATATACTTTTTAAAAAATATGCCCATGAACTCTCCCCATTCCATTTATTAAATTTCATCCCATGGACTTGTATTCTAGATAATATTCCACCATTGATGTGCTTTACCTTCCAAACAATATAAAAATAAAATAACTTTCTCATGTTCTTAATGCTGGAGAACTGAAATATATTTTTAGTGGTCCTAATCCATTTCGCATCCACTATATGATTAAAATACCCACTTAAAGAATGTGGGAATATCTTCATGAAGGACTCAATATGTGTTGTTCCCTCTTTTTCTTAATTGAAAGTCCAGTAGTATTCATTTCTTGAAAAAGTCCCGTGACCAAAAAAATACTAATTTTCACCACTCTTCACATAAAATTTTGTTTCTTCGGAGTAAAATTATTTCATTGATCATAGTATTCATCTTTAACAAGGTTCTTTTGGGTTCTATCCATTTACTAAAACTAGAATTCATAGTTTGAGAAACAATATTCTTAGTGTTAGAACCACATAATTAAGGGAAATTATTTATAAAATATAAATCTTTCAGTCCTTACATTTAATCCAAGGTTATTCATGATATTTACAAAAACTCTAGGATTTTAACCCACACTTAGACATACCATTAGGATTATTACTAAGAGTTTCTCCTCCTAATCCACAAATGTTGACTAAAAATTTTCCCTGAGACCAACTATAATGAACCAGGATTTTCAGAGAGAGATATTACAAATTTTTAGATAAATTGTCATTAAATTACACAAACACATTTCTAAAGATCATTGTAGTTTAGTGCCTTTGGAAACTTGAAAAAAAAATACTCATCATTTGAACAATCTTCATTATTTCCCAAAAATACATTCCCCATTAGTACCCTACTTAAAACCTTTTCTCTATATAATTTGGAATGGAAACACACTAAAAGGGTGATCTTAGATACTCGGTATGGGTAAACATGGAAGATATCAATTTATTATTTCTCAAAGAATAAGATAAGAAATATGGTATTTTGAACATTATCATAACTTAACTACCAAGACTATCATATTAGGCCTTATCACCTGCTTCCCCAAAAGTATAAAGCACATCAACTTGTTTCCCATCATAGATCATGAACATTGATTTGTTTCCCTTAACTATATCATGAGATATAGTTCATTACCCAATTAATTGAAGGGAGATATAGGTCCCAACCATCAAATAATGAAAACCATACATATTTGTTCCACAAGAAAAATAATAATATATTTTTGGGAAAAAATCCCTCAAGTTAACATTACAGTGTTTTTGGGTTTATTTGTTTGTTGAAAAAGAAGGCCACCATGATTATTTATAGATATCTAGAGATATATTTGATAAGGATAAGTTGATTGACATGAAATAGGATTACATTCCCAATGCGACATCAAATATGGTTTTATGTTATCAAAGAGGATATTACAGTGCAAAGGAAGACATATCAAGAACCTACATGCTGGGCTATAAATACCTATAAATAGGAAGTTACGACCTTATTTCAGTATATCAACCCTTAGAGAAATATGAGGCTCTAAATCGCGCAATAATTTCATGAAAAGGGAGTTTCTCATAAGAATGGATTTTTTTGTAATAAGGGAGCTATGTGCAAGATATGTTTCCTGAAAAAGAATAAATTTTGTGTGTGATGAATTAAAGTTTCACACAAGGCACCCAAAAGTAGGTAAAAAGACTAAACATGCTCTGTAATACATCGGTAAAGAGGTATTCATCAGTGGCTCAAAGTGTGAATTCAAGAGATCATATAAATACAGTGGAGGATGAATTAATTAGTGATAATAAAGGGACCTAAAAGATGATAAACATTGAGTTTATACCATCCAAGAGTAGTGAGAAAAGGAATAGGGATATGGTGATCCTTTCTAATTGTAACAAGATACAGAAAGAGACATAGGGAGTGACCCATGAGAAAGTAGTGAGTTATCCCTAATCCTTGTAATGGTAGTTTTCTTAGGATAAGAAGTGATCTAGCCTAAAATATGTACTTTGGAATTGAGCTTTAGTTTATTTGGTACTTTGAAACATTTTTGTTGTATACTCCTTGTACATAGACGATAGAGGGTGAACCTAGTAAAATTATCTTGTCACATGCATGATTTCAATTCTGATTATACATTGTTAGAGAAAAGAGAGAGAAGAGTGTTTTGTTTAAGAAACAAATATAATCTAAAGGGGTAGTTGGTTTAATATTTCATACCAAAATTCATCCCACTCACAGGGTATTTAACCTATTTAGGATAAAATTTATCATCTCTAAACCCATGAAAAGAAATGTGTTTCATAAACATTTCACCATTCCATATCCCATGGAAATAAAATGGGTTTCATAAATATCATTCTATCATATAAATAAAATAAACACAAAAAAATCAATATTATTCTTAAAAATATCCCAATTAAACAATAAGTAACGTCAGATAATGTTATCTTAGAAGGAAAACTATTTTTATAGATCACCTGAAATAATTCTTAAGGAAAATATCATATCTATTTTGAATTTTTTTTTTCATAAAATGAGGATGAATTTTTTTTTAAAAATCTTTGAAAATAAATTATAATATTTTAAGGGAAGAACAAAGTAATTAATGCTTCATGAAATCATGGAAATATGTTCATTCTGTATACGTTAAAAAACATTCACTTTGTAGTTTTTCTAAAAAAAATCACAAATAACCTCATTTGAAAAAAGGAAAAAAATATTCCATTCAAACTATTCTGTTAAAATTCACTCATGTATAAAAATGAATTTAAAAAATTGTATAATAATTGAAAAAAATAGTTTAGAAAACAATTTATGGATACATGGATATAGAATATATATATTACTTAATAGATATTTATATATAAATAATCCTAAATTATAATGAAATTGTAGAAAATAACCCTTACCACATTGTAATCAATTGAATATAATTCTCCATGAAAGAAATAACATTAAAATTATAATTAAATACCATTATTTATTTTGTTAAAACTCATAAAATTAATTCATGGGTAGTATATAATCCACAATAAATTAATAATTAGTCTATAAGGCATCTGTCCCCCAAAAATAAAAGTGAAACAAAAATCTATAACATCAAGTCTCGTGTATCCTTGTTCATGTTAATGAATCATATATAATAAATATGAATTTATTATAAATTTATTACTTAACCATATATAAATAATATAATGTATTATTTTTTATAACCTATTTTCACCCATTTATTAATAATTTTAAATCACTCTTCTGAGTGATATTTTCTCTGTTTTCCCTACATGTTTCAGTTCGGTAATCCCAGTCCATATACTTTGATGCTGGTATGATCATTTCAAAATTAAATATTATGATATATATATATATAATATTTTCGTACAATTATTCCTTATTACCAGCCATGTGATGTATATATTAAAAACGAATCTCACTGCATCATGGAGATGGTAAGCCATACAAACGAACAAATATCATTATCATTTTATAATAGATTGGGTATTAAAAAGGTATATATATGATATAATCATTAAAAAATTAAAATTATGTCATAAATTTTGTATATAAATATTAATCCCATAATATTTTCCATTCATAAATTATGGTGATGGAAAATGAATTGTATCGCTATGTGAAGATGGTAAGTCGTACATAAGCACGAGCATTACTTTCACTTCTTGTTCGAGATGAAAGGGGTTGTATAATTGTGGGTTCATAATAATAATAAAATTTAATGATATTTAATATGATTATTTTATTATTTTATTATATATATCATATTTTCATATTAGGTAGATATGATTATAAAACAATAGTGATTGGTTAGAGAGATTACCTCTTCTTTGAAATGACTCCATTAGATCTCCTCAAAAGGACTTTTGAGTTGGTCCTTCAGGATATCCAGAAACTATAGAATGTGTCTAGGGAATTGGATAAGATAATATGGTGTATTTTGGTTATTAAATAAACCTCAATGTTGTGAAATTATATGAGGGAGGAGGTTTCATTTTATAATGAATGTGATTAGATCTTTTGGAATTTATCAAAAGATTAATTTATAATAAGTTAAATCTCAATCTAAATACCACCAAATGTCATGGGATTCTATGATAATGTGTGATAGGGTGGTAATACCATCAACCAATATATTTTATACAAGTTTTTTTTAATTTTAAACCTTATCATTTCGATTAACGTTTAGTTAACCTATTTAAATTTTATCTACTGTAACAAATTTTTGAGAATAAAAGGCTGGGAGATTTACTTATTAGGATTAAATTTAACCACAAATTGTGAAATTATGATCTTTAAGACCCTAATTTATCACCATTGTATTTATTTAGGCTTTTTATAATTTTAAAATAATTTAAAAATATACTATTTTCATAAAATATCATTAGTGTCAGTTTTGACACTATTCATCATTGTATAATTATTTATGATAATTATTTCTTTACTAAAAATTAAAAATATATTTTTATGATATAGGTAAATTTTTTAAAATTTATTATAATACATATAGTCCAAAAAATATTCTTTTTAATCCCTAATTTAAAATGTTATATTTATTAAAAGTAAGAGTGAGATATTTCGTTTGTCACTTTGATTTTAAAAATATATAATACTTTTTCATTGAAAAGTATCCTTTAAAAAATAGAATTTAGATACCTAGGTGTTAAGGGTATAATTAAAACCATCCAAAAAAATTTGGGCAAGTTTTAGGGTCATTTTATAGTCCTTATAAGTTTATTTTTAACCTAATTTACCCAATTTACCCTGTATAGTGGTATCAAAAAATATCAATGTTACTATTCATATTGGGAAAAAAATAAAAGAGTCATATTTTATAAATTTTAAACTTATGATTCCAAATATAGAATAAATTTTTTAAAATTAAAAACAAAAAATGGGTCAAATAATTTAAAATTAATCCCACAGACAAGGTGAGAAAATGTGTTTTCAAAGTGAAAATGTTCAAAAGATTGAATTATTTTTATATCCAAATTCAATGTAAAATTGAAACTAATGTCTTAAATTTTAATAAATAATATAAATTTTATATAATTATACTTTAAAAATAATCAAAAATATAATTTTACACTAAAAATTATTTGGATGAAAATGTTGTTTTCAATTAAAATTTGGTAATTTTTATTATTCAAGAAAACATGAAACTTATCATAAAAACACCAAAAATATAAAAAAAGTAAATTTTTATGTGCCACTAGAAAAAATTAATTTTATTTTAACAAATAGAGTTTATAAAACCATCAAATATTAGTTTTAAAACAAGTGTTCCCATAAAAGGTGATAAAACTTATTTTAGCAAAATATTGTTTTAAGAAAAAAACTAGATTTATTTTTATATATTTTCGAAAAAACACACAGGTTGAATGTTTTGAATTATATTTAATATTTTACATATATATGTATTTAATTTAATCCAAAAATATTGATTTTTTTATTTTATTAGAATAAAACACACTTGTGTGCATTTACATAGTTTTTTGAAAAAATATTTCCTTTTAATTTCAAAAGGGTTTTACTTGTGTCATCCATGATTTCATAATTTAATTTATACTTTTAGCACCCAAAATCACAATGTATAGGTTTTAATTTTTTTTTTTAAATAATTATAATTATCAAATAAAGTTTCTTAGAAACTCAGTTTACTTATAATGCAATCTAAGTTGATGTTATGTGTAACACAAAACATCAAAGAATTAAAATTATTTAAAAAAACCCATATTATAGAAATATTTAGGTGATCTATTATACCCCAATTGAAGTAAAATTATCCCTCAAAATTCACCATTTTCATCAATGTTTTAATACATGAAAGTTACTTTCATAGAAACCCACATCATAAAAAATTAATACCAAAAAATCCATCAAAAAAATGAATGTTGGAATCTTAACGGTTACCTATAGTAACTCATAACTAGGTTTAGAAATAGGAGAACATATGTGTCAAGTGAAAATATGTAAAAAGAATAGAAAACTAACAATCTTGTATTGATGGATAGTTATAGTGAAGACACTAAATATAAAGTTAATGGCCACAAAACCATAGACCAAATAGGTTCGAAAAAGGTCATTGATATCATAAAAATTTATGATAATATGTTTACTTTTTTTTAAAAATCCTTTGAGAAGATATAATTTCATTATTTCATATCACAATTAAAATCTCACTCGATGTTTTTTCCTTGATCAATTTCCACTTCATCACTCACTCCATGAAATATGAATTTAAAATTTTAATGCATAAAGAACTAGGGAATCCTAAGATCCATAATGGGGTGATATGTAATTCTTTATGTCTCTAGTTATCATAACGAAAAAATATTTAGAACATGTTATCCAATATGCATCAATCTTCTTATTATGAAACAATAATCTCTAAAATCTCATCAAAATTTTAATGTAAACAATTTCATAAATGGTTACCCTGATAAACCTCCAAAATATTAAAATCCAAGGATTTATAAATAAGGTCACTACAATTATCATTTATACCTCAAAAAATTATGTATCTCTTAAGTTTCACAAACTAAACACGTGAAGAACTTTTTCATGTACTATTTTGAAACATGTTAATAATAAAAATTACTTAAAACCTTAGAAAAAACATTAATGGTTTCAATAATTAACACTTTCCTCATACCAATATCCCAAAAATTCTATAATCTAAATCTATGGTATCATAAACCACCATATCAAATTATTAGTTCCAAGGTCATCAATACTTACTCATTTTATTTATCACAATAAAATTTCACTTTATTTCATTATCCCAACATCATGTACATATTAAGGATTATCATTTGCTTCCAATATTACCTAACTACCTCAATAAGTTTTCATTTTCAAGAATACCATTCAACATATTGTTAAATACTTAAGGAATACTATAGTAGAACAATACTTAAATGTTTCATTATTTCACAATACAATAGAAGTACTTCTTTGAAATTACTCTTGAATTCCAAGATATTAACACTTCATTATTCCACCACTTGATGGTCATACTCCACATCAACAATAGGGAGCATGATATTTCCCTTTCCCTTTCAATTTAAGAGGTTTTTGACCTATATAATCTTTATTAACCCCCATATTTGGGAAACAAGTATCATAATTCCCATTTACTTTACACTTGAATCACTGAAGTGTTGGTGATTCATTTTTTGGAATCCCCTTTTCCTCTATTGAATAAACTAGCCTATTCATCACCTTTTGACATTCATTAACATTATTTCCTACCTTTACACATTTATATCACCTCTTAATTCAATTCAAAATCTTTCCATGATGCTTCTTCTCAAATTTCATTCATGTAGATTGTTGAAAATTCTGTCCTCCATGTTGTTTGTTCGAGTTTTAATGAGAATTGATTTTTTTTCTTATAAAAATCAAGGAAATAGTGGGTATCTACAATTTCAATCTATAATTTGAGTGAACACTGACCAATTTATTCCTAGACACTAAATTCTCTTATGGATAACACCCTTTTTAGACTTGGTTTTAATCCAATAATGAATCATTCAGACTTACTTTTACACTGGATGATAATACCCTAAGCATATCTTTTAGTTATTATAATATTTTACTTGTTAGTACCAATGGATTCTTCATCCTTTTGGTTTAGCTCAAGGAACTCTTTCTCCATTTTCATAAGAATAAGATGAGGAAATTAATTATTTAAAAATAATTTTTTGAACCTGTCCCATTCTATGGAACTAGTTTTGCCATGTTGTATCATATTCTATATAAGATTACATCAATGATATTTTTCACCTTTAAAACTATAGATAAAAAAATGAATTTATAATGTCCAGAAAATTTGAGACATGAAAATATATTTTCATTGGTAATAATACTTTTTTTATCCAGTATTGGATCAAAAGTCCCACCGAAAGATGTTAGATGCTACTTGATGAAGGACTCAATATAGTGTTGTTAAATCCTTTTCTCATTGAAAATTCCATCTTGATTTATATCTTGAAAAACAATTTTGCATGAAAATAATATTTTCTATTCCTTCTCCCATAACATTTAGTTTCTCCAAAGAACACTCACTATATTTTCCATCACATTCATCATTAAAATGGTTCCTTCATGTTCCCTCAACTGACTAAAACAACAAAGCATAATGCGAGTAACACTATCCATAGTGCCAAAACCATATAATCAAGGGAAATTACTTATAAAATTTATATCAATGACACCTTAGGTTTAATTCTTTGTTATTAATGATAATTATTAAAACTCTAGGATTGTGACTTATATATATGATTATCCTTATGGATCATACATAGGTTTTCTCATTCTAATTTCCAAATTTTGACTAAACATTTTATCTGAAACTAACTATAGCAACACATGATTTTCCTATATGGATATTACATATTTTTAGATTAATATTCCTTAAATTACAAAAACCCATAACCAAGGATTGTAACAGTTTAGTGCATTTGGAATCATGGAAAAAAATTAGTCGAGTTAAATATATTTAATTTTTATCACAAATAAATTCCACTTTAGTGCCCTAATTAAAACCTTTCTTTATAACCTATAGAACAGAAGAACAATAAAAGGGTTATATCAGATGATAAATATGGGTAAACATAGAATATATAAGTTTATTATTTTATTAATGAATAATATAATAAATATGGGTATGTGATAATGATCGTAACATACAATGTTCATACCAAACCTATTATGGATCATTAATACAAGTCTTAATATAAAAAATTAACAATGAAACATTATAATAAATCAATAAAAAAAACATATGTTCAAGTCATAAATTTGTATGGAATCATCATAAGTATGGTACAATATTTCATATTACAAGTTTAAGTACAAAGAATCTTATATCAGACATTATCACTTGTCTCCCCAAACAGATCAAACAAATCAACTTATTTCCCATAAAAAATCATAGGCATCAACATGTTTCCATTAACTATTTCATGAGATGTAATTAATTTTCTAATTCATTATAGGAAGATATAAATCCCAACAATCACGTAATTAAAACCAAACATATGTTTTCGATGATAACATTAATCATTTATCATATCATAACCTGTGGAAAGAAATGGTTTTAACAATCATTTTATCAGATAATATTCCAAAGAAAAGAAGTGGGATCCATAAATTTCATTCCATCATATAAATAAACCAAACAAATATATAATAAGGATAGTGGTTTTGAAATATATTCACATTAATGAATAATTAAAATCAAATAATATTATCTTATATGGAAAATAATTTTCAGAGATCACTCAAAATAATTCTTAAGGATATTACCTTTTCTATTTTGAAAACCTTTTTTTAAATTGAAAATAGAAAATCTTAATTTAATATAACCTAGTAATATTTTAAGGAAACCTTCAACTAATTATAAGATCATTAAATCTTGAAAATACACACTTTTCTTATATGTTAAAAAACATTCATGTCGTACTATTTCTAGAAAAGTAAAAAAGAACCTCGTTTGGAAAACGAGAAAAGGATTCCTCCCATACTATTTAGTAAAAATTAACACATGTGTAAAAATGAATTTAAATATTTTCAAAATAGTATTAAAAATATTTTTGGAAAATATTTTAAGGAATCATTTACATGGATGAGAAATATTCCCTAATAGATACTTACATATATAAAATCTCGAACAATAATGAGATTATGGAAATTAACCCTTACCACTTTGAAATTAGTTGAATCATATTACCATAAAATAAGTACAATTATATAGTTATCTAAATACCATAATTTTCAGTATAATACACAAAAAATTATAATGTTATGTATATACCCTACAAGAAAGAAACAAGTACTTTATAAGGCATTTGTCCCTTGGAAATAAAAGCGAGACAAAAAACCCATACCACAAGTCTCACCTTACCCTGTTCATGTTCAAAAATCCAGTATAATAACTATGGATTTGTTACAAATTTACTCCATAACCATATATAAATCATACCATGTATTAATTTTTTATAACATCTTATCAACCAATTATTAATAATTTAAAATCAATGTTTTGGGTGATATATTCATTGTTTCCAAGCATGATGCAGTTTAGTGGTCCCGATGAAAATACATTGATCATAATCCCATAATTGAAAGGATTAAAATTTTATTTCATATATAATATATATTCATATAATTTAACCTCATTAACATCCATTTAAAATATAAATAAAAAATGAATCACATCGCTTTTTGGAGATTGTAAGCCAAAAAAATGCACGAGCAACACTATCATTTCCCTAAATATTAAGTGGTAAAAAGATAGATATTAAATTATTATCCAATAAGTGTAATTATTTCATAAATATCATACATAGACAACAAAACCACTAAAAGTTCCATTCATAAAGGATGTTTGTGGAAAATGAATTGTATTGCTATGTGGAGATAAAAGTCATACATACGCATGATCGATACATTCACATCTTGTTCAATGAAAAATGGGTTGTATAATAGTGTTTTCATAACCATAATAAAGTTTCATAATATTTAGGATGATTAATTTATTATTTTATTATATATACCACAGATTTATAGGGTGTATATAAGAGTAGGAAAAGAGAGGTATTGGTTAGAGAGATTACCTCTTCTTCAAAACGAATCTTTAGATCTCCTATAAGGGACTCTAGAGGTGGTATTTTAGAATTAAAGAGCCTCTATAATGTCTATAGGGAAGTGTAGAGGATAATTTTTCAGATTTTTGTCGATCTAGATTACTTAATGTGGTGAAATGAGATAATGTAGGAGGTGTCCTTTTATAATTAATGTGAGGGGAACTTTTAAAATTTCTTTAAAGATTAATTTATAATAAATTAAATCTCAATCCAAATACCTAAAAATGGAAATGGATTATATGATAATGTGGGATAGGGTGTGTATACCATCAAATAATATATTTTTTAAAAGTATTATTTAAATTTTAAACCTTATAATTTGTTTCCTTTTAGTTAACCTATTATAATTTTAACTAGGGTAATAAATTTTAAAATATTAAAAGTTTGAGAGTTTTACTTTTAAGGTGTAAATTGTACTATAAATGGTTCATTTAGGAATTATTGGACCATAATTTAACGCATTTTTCCTTATTTAGCATTTTTATTATTTTAAAATAATTTAATAAAATATTATTTTCATAAAATATCATTAGTATCAATTTTGACACTATAAATTACAATGACATTAATAAAATAAACACAGAAAGGTAACCACAACTCAATTTATTTAACACACCCTCTAATATGTCATATGAATCTATAAAATTATTTAATCACCTTAATTAATTCAAATTATATTTAATTTAATATTTTTAATATAACATAATTTATTTTTTCATTAATTAAATAATTACGTAATCATAATTGTATAATTATTTATTATAATTATTTAATAACTCAAAATTAAAAATAAATTTCAATTATATATATAATACATTTATATTTCATGATTATATATATAATTGAGCATATCCTCTATTTAAAACCATATTAAAATATTATATGTATTAATTGTAAAAGTGTGACACTTAGTCACCCCGTTTTATTTCGAGAATATATAAGTTAGTTTCATTGAAAGGAATTATATAAATAATTAAATTTTAAATATTGGTAAGAAGGGTAAAATTAAAATCATAAAATAAAAATTTTTCAAGTGTTATGGTTATTTTATAGTCTTTAACACTTTATTTTTAAACTAAATTACAAAATTTTAGCCTTTATCATGGAAACAAAATATAAAAATATTACAATTCATTTTGGCCAAACAAAAATGAGAACTATTTAATAAATTTGTAAATTATGATAAAAAATATGGATACCATTTTTCAAAATTTAAAACACATAAATGTCTAAAATTATTTTAAAATTAATCGTGTGGACAGGGAGAGAAAACATGATTTTAAAGTGAAAACATTCATAATATTGAAATATTTTTATTTAAAAATTAAATGTGAAATTTATTTCAATGATCTAAATTGGATTAAATAATATAAAATTTATCTAAATATAGGTTAAACCAAATAAAAGTTATATTACAATGCTATAAATTATTTAGATGAAAAAAGATGATTTGAATTAAAATCAATTATTTTCCACAACTCAACAATACATGAAACTTATCAGAAAAAATACAAAAAACAAAACCAAATTAAAATCTAATATCCCTATTTAAAATAAGAAGTATATTTTTTGAAACAAAATATATAAAATACTAAAACTTTTTCTTTTAAAAAATACAAAATTAAAATTTTATAAAAGTGTATTTAGAAGAATACAATTTTTAAGCATAAAATTAGATTTAATTTTAGATAATGTATAAAAAATAAGATAGATTTTATGAATTATATTTAATTATATATATATATATTCTGAATATAATCTAAAAGAATATTTATTTGTTTGTTTTATTGGTATAAAACACTTGTGCATATTTAAATAGATTTTCATAAAAATGTTTCTTTTTAATTTGAAAAGGGTTTTACACATGTAAACCATACTTTCAAAAATAAGTTAATCATATTTTTACATACCATTATAATTTTTAGGTTTTAATTATTTTGATTAAATAATTAAAATAAAAAAATTATGTTTCATATAAACTAAATGTTGGGTGTAACACAATCTAATCCGATGTTGCATGTCACATAAGACATCAAAGAACTAAAATTATTTATAAATATATTTCATAAAAATATCTGGGTGTTAAAAATACTATAAGACTAAAAATTATATATATATTTTCCCTAACTAAAATCAGATACTAAGGTATATAAAACCAATAGTCCATCGTCAAACCCACATGGACAACTTACAAACATGAACCCGTGCGATAAGAACCTTTCGAGTAGGATTCCTTACTATCACCCTCTTAATCTTGAATTTACTAAACTATATATATTGAGAACTAAATCAGATTAAATTATTGATTCTATATCAATTTCAATTTGTAATAAAATAATCAAATTGTTTTAAGGCCCTATCTGACTCAACAAGTGGTGGAAAGTAACAACGTTTAATTTTGATGTTTAATCTAGAGTAGCTTGAATTGATGAATAAGTTTGAATTTTTAAGAGCATGATATAGAGATAAATTAAATTCTACAGATAATTTTTAATATTACTTTGTGTGAATACAACATTTCTGAATAATAGGTGATATTAATCTATATAATAAGTGGTTTTGAGACCACTAAAAGAAGGATTTGATAGCTTAAAAATGAACCAACCATATTTATGGAATTATTATTTATTTGATCATATACTAAAAAATATAGTACTAGTTAACTGTTTTTAGGACACAAAAATATTAAAGGAATAAATTATCATCACAAAAAAATAGTTACCCTAAATTAAAGATTATCTCAATAATTAGTGTAATGATTTCAAATCATTTAGGGGGAGTTGGTGATGATCATTCAATGGACATTTTTCCCCATTTAGAAAAAGGGGAAACCCTATAATGAAATAAACGAACATTAATTTATATTCTTATCATAATTTCATAATAAAAATGTGTTATCTATTGTTTTAATATGTGGTATGACTCACAAACATTGTACTTAAATGATTATTCACTAATATTCATTTGCAAGTTAGAAAAATATCACAAGCTATTTTATTGGATGGATTAAAAGATTAATCTTCTAGTTCTTATAGAAGAAAGTGTGTGACACAAATATTTTTTAAGATATTATCATTAAATATTATTTTTTACACTAATTTATTACTCAATAGAATTAGAGTATTTTTTAAAGACTCAATGCCGATTGCTATATTTACTCAATGGTTATCTTTGAGTAAAATGAAGCTAGAGAAAATAATTAGTTCAGATCTTAGAGAAATAAAATATGGTATTGTTTTTATCTAAAAATTGGTAGAAAGGATTGAATGAAATATTTGTAATTTTATTTTATGTAAAATAGCTAATGATTAAATCAATAAGTTTTTCAAAAAGAGACTCTAGTATTGAAGCTGTAAAATTTAGCTAAGAGTTCAAGAGATGAAAATGTGTTTTAGAATAGGAAAATGTTTTGAATGTACATATTAAAATTATTAATAATTGTAAAAATTGTGGTGATAAATGAATTGAATATCCCAATATTAAATGGGTTAGAAAAGGATTCCATGAAAATGGTAGAGAACAAAATATATAAATATGGTTTAAATATGTTTATGAAAATCATTATAACCCAACAAGACCATTGTAGATAAAATGATATATTTTTTAAGGGTGAGTAATATGAGAAGGTACCTTCATTAAATTTATAGATATTAGTGGATGGAACATAAAGACAATTTTATAGAAAACCAACAGGGGAGGGAATAAAAAATATTTATATTGAAAATTTAGCCCCATTAATTTTTTTTTGAATGGGGGAGTTAGTAAAATGCACTATTAATTCATATTATTTTTTTAAGAATTTAAAGTTATAAGGTGAATATGGGATTATAGTATTATAGAAAACAAAATCCAAATGGGGAAAATATTGTAACTTAGATATTGTGTTTTTCATTTATGGATAATAAGTATTATATTTTTGTAATGTATAATAGTGTAGACATGTTTTTATAATTTTGGAAAAAATTAATTCCTATAAAAGTTACATTTTCATAAGTTCTATTGGAAGAGGATGATCAATTTAAAGAACTATAAGTTATAAACACGAAGTATATGATAATGAGAAGTGCGTATTATGTTGAAATAGACAAAATTTATGATCTTGGGGGAAGTGAGATGGAGTTGGTGTAAATTGAATAAATCATAATTTATTTAGGTTGTTATAATAATAGATTTATTCTAGAAAATAATCTCTAAATGTTGAGTTTATTTTATATTTTGGATGTTTCTAAATAAAAATAATTATGAAGTTGGGTTATAATAGGAGATGGATAGTTTTGAAAATGGATGGGGAAAAGTTTTAAGGGTCTTCTAATTACATGAAAAATGAAAAACATGATCATATGAAACATGATATTAATAGAGCTTATTAAAAAACTGTGAAAGGGAAAACCCTTCTCAGTATACATAGAAGATATAATTATAGAAGAGTAATTGAAATATAGAAAATTCTTGTAGCCTCCCAGAATGCAGAAGATTTTAATTTCGATAGGTCATAAATTTTAGTTTCTTAAAATTTGAAACATTTTACATTGGTATCCATATATAAGTATTATAAGTGAAATATAAGGAATTATATTCTTTCACTACGAGAAGAAGGAAACTTAAACCATGGGATGAAGGGTCACACTATAAAAATAAAATGTAAAGTTTTATATATAATAAAATAAAATTGATATCTCACATTGTAGATTATGAAAGGACTAGATATATTGTAATATTTTGTAATCTATTTCCCAGGGAGTTATGAATATTTTGGGGTCCATGAAATGGTTAAATAATGAATTTCATGTTATATTCAAAGCCATAGTGGCTGCAAAATGTGGAGATATTATTGACCCTGTTATAGTAGAATACATACGAGGATTAAAAAATCCCAATGAGAATTGGATACATCATCATGTGAATTGTAAAATTTATGTTGTACCACATGTGAGAGTAACTCGTATGTACGTAAGAGTCATTGAGGACTCACATAATGGTAGTTTAAATGGGTTCTCATCAAAACACCATTTCATAGAGAAATTTTAGTACCACAATAAGTTAAATTGTTATAAAGAAATGGATGTTTTATGTTATGATATTAAAAATTCAAAATAGAATATATTAATTTTATTTTTTGACTATAATTTAGTTTATCACCATGTTGTGAATAATGATAACATATCATGGTCCAAATCAGAAAGTATAAGATCATGATGTGGTAAATTATAGAAAGCCATAGAGAAGATAATAATAGTTATATAGAAGATTCTGTTATATTTAAAATGAGGGGATTTGGATAAATATTTTAAGAGGTTGACTCAGTTTTTGATGAATGTTATTCACCACATTAAAACATGTTGAACACATGGCACTATCACAGTGGATTAGAATAAGATAATTATTCCCAACTTTCTACTAAAGGGTTGGATTTATGGAATTCTATAAAACTAATTATAGAAACAATGATGATGATAGGGATATATAGAAGCATCCCATGTAGAGGAATATGAAGAGATGAATATGATTCCATTAATAGATATGGTTTATTACAAGGGATAATTCTATATAATGGATGAAGGGGATATATTATTATAACAAGGTGCAAAAGAAGACATGGTGAAACATGGAAATTTTTGTTCAGAATTATATTTATCTATAGAAGAAGTGCTGTTTTTTTATATTAAGGAAGACATAGACTTAACCCTCATATCAATAAGTTTATCTCATAAAAGATTGAATAAAGAGAGTATAACTATGTATATATTAACAGAGCTTCTATTTGAAGAAGATCATACAAGGTGTATTAGAAGTTGATGCTAATATAGAAGATACCATTATGTTTATAAACTCATGATGAGACATTAACATATATAAATTAATTTTTTCTTTGATTTAATTATTTCATGGAGAAAATAGGAGGGGAAAACCCTAATATTAACATTTCATCATTCATAAACATTTTATAAAAACTATAGTGAGTAATTTTACCCCTCATATATAAATATTTCATTAGTGTACTCTCCCTAGATTAGAACATTGTGGTAAATTAAGTAAAATTAATGTGTCATGTTCATGATTTGAATTATTCATCTATTTTTACTATTCACTATGATCAAAATGATAAAACATGTGATTGAACGTGTTCCAAAAAACATGGGAAAAATATATGAATTTACTAGGGTACTAAAAGAAGAGTAAGAGTATCAATTATTTTGCAACATAATTCACCCAGACCCCTGAAGGAACTCTAGGACACTTTGGTCCCAAAAAAGTGGTATAAGATTCAAAAGGTAATTATTTTTTAAAAAAATATATATATATCAAATTTAATAATTTTTACACACAATCATTCAATTATGAAACCTCAATATTACATAAGAACAAAATTTTTTGGTGGCCCAAAAGGGATTCTTATGTTCTAGTATGCTCATAGTGTGGATCCAATGGAGTATATATCTTTAACATCAGAAAATAAATATGATACAAAAATATAAACATTCCATGATTATTTTATCATGAACAATAAATAATTTTTTTTCTAAAACTAACTGAGAGGGAACCTAAATATTTTTATACTTTTTTCCAAAAATAATATTGATATAAGTGTGAAAATGTTTTGTTGGTCCTAAGTTCATAAAATTATTTTCAAATAGTTTAGTGATTCATGATGAGTTATTTTTTGAATATATGAGTTTTTAATATGATATCATATTTAGGATAGTTTTGTGGAAAATGTTTCATTCATACATCAAGATTTTTGAATATGTATTGAATAAATTAATAAAAAATCAATTAAATGAAATAGTGATGTATTTTCTCATATCAAGGTCAATTTATTTATTATTTGAATTTAATTTTCTTCTAAAAATAATATAAGGGTAGTTTTTTAATATTTCATATAGTAAATAGACCCTAGTGATATATTTTGTGTGAAATCTATAAAAACATTGGTAACTAAAATATAGAAATTTTGTTAGTGTGATTTTGGATAGAGGATTAAAATTCATCTCAATATTCTAATTTTTAACATCAAAATGAAAGGATGCATATAACACTCCTAGTTGTAGTGATTTAGAAACTATTGAGATAGTTTATAGTCATTTTTAGTGGGATTAAAAAACAATTTCTCACTACTTAACATAGTGTTTAGATGATTGAGAAAATGAAGAAGGGAAAGAGTGGGTGCAAGGAACCAAGGAAGCTTATATGGGACTAGCTATTTTTATATGAGTTTGAAATTAAATGATTCAGATAATTAGTTAAGTAGATCCATATAATGTTCTATATGCAATGTGTTTAGTAGTACAAAAAATGTAGAGTTTAATCACTAAGTAGATTCTGAAACTGATGTTCATGGAGATGGTGATTTGTGATATCTTGATTATATCATGTTGGTTTTGAGAGGAGGTTACCATATATATTTCTTATGAAATATATATCCAATGGAATATCTCCCTCAAATATAGTGTTTTTTATCTTTCATTTCTCCTTTAGGTGACAATGTATCCTTTTGAAGCAAAGAATATGTCAGGAATCCTAGGATTAGGATAATAAAAGACATAATAATATTATATTAATAACATGATATCAATAAAAAATATATATCCATGTATAATAACCAACTACATCATATTGTAGTCTCACACATTATGGTTGAGCCTTGTAAAGCTATTATGTTCCTTAATTTTTTTTATATTCAAATTGTTTAGGTGGGGCTTATTTCTAACCGCTTGAGGGGGTAATGTCCTAACTAACAAAAGGGGTAATGTCAAATAAATAAATGGTAAAAGGAGAGATATATTAATTCACCCTATCTATATCATTTTATCTATTTTTCTAACTATGAAATGCATCTAGTAACAGAGAGAGGTTCCATTTTTCATACTCTCTTTTTGAAGAATGGACAAAATCAACTCTAGGAAAGTAGATTTGTACCAAAATTTAATGGAAATAACTTTTATAGTTGAAAATATTGAATACATCAATTTTTTAATCATCAGGATTTAAAGTTATTGATATAGCCACAATGGTCTTTTCACCCATTCGAAGGGGTGATTAAATGAATTTTACAGATAAAAGGTACTTTGAGGTTAATGTGAAATATTGGAATTCTATTTTGATATCCCTTTATGATAAGGTGTTTACCAAATTAATTAGATCACAATAAACTAATTAGATTTTGGATAAATGTGAAAGTAAATATGAATGAGATTTCACAGGGTAAGAATCTAATATATATTTTCAAATATTAAATTTTAAACTTATAAAGATATTTGAGGATGAATTACTTCATCAAAGTGAATAATACAATGAGTAACATTAGAGTCTTTTGAAATAAATCTTGATGAATTAATTATTTTTAATAAGATAATGAGAAATATTTTTAATCAATTTTTATCCAAAAGTTACTTCTCTTAAAGATAATGAAGATCTCTCATTGGATAAGTTACAAATTATCATCCTTACCTTTGAAATTATAAAGACACATTACTTAATAAATAATGTGAATTACAAAATGTATTGTAGATCTATACAAAGGGAAAATTTTAAAGAAAAAGAACACAAAAATAAGGAAATTCAAATGATGATGACGAAGATGATGAAAATGATATAAAAAAATAAAATAATAGAATTATTTCTCTTTTCACTTATTTTTTTTGAAATGTTATGGTAAAATATAAAAACCAATATCTCATGAAATTATTAAAATGTGTAGGTAATGGACCCTTTATAGTAAACTATCCAAGTATTAAAAACTATTAGTTTTATGTGGGTAAAAAATAATGGAAACCACAAATGAATAAATGGGATAATTTTTATAAACCGTCGAACAAAATATCTGACAACAATAAAATATTTCCAAGAAAAAATAAGAGAAGCATGATAAGAAAAATAGAACAATAAGAAGAAGAAGACTTCTATATAAACTAATTTGAAGATTATTCAGGTAAAAAGATTAAAATATTATGGGTGATGTGGAAGACTAGATAACCTCTTTAAGAAATATTAAATAATGTGGTGAAGGGATTAACATAGATCATATGCCTATATTTGAGTTTGATTAGTATCTCAAGAAAATATCATGTAGAATAAGGGAATTAGAACCTTAAAGAATGATTATTGAATGAAAAATTAAGTAAATTAATAATATAATGAATGAGATACTAAAATCATTAAAGATTTAAAGAAACTCAATATCAGGGCTGCTAAGTATGAAATGGTCAAGACAAATCATAAATCAAACTCAAATTTAGAAATTAAAAAATGGAAATATGGAATCAAAATTTCTTATGTATTTCTAAGAGTTAATAAATATGAATAAATAATTGAAAAATTTATTGAATCCAAATATAAATCATCCATAATAATTTAAAATACTAATACATTAATTCTTGTTAAATTTGTATGATAAGGTACACAATAAGTTGAATGTATTTTCTCTAATACTATAGGTACTATTTAAAATATTTTACAAGTATGGGGTGTAAAATATTATGGTAAAACCTCTTCTACATAATTTTATTAAGGAGTAATGTAGGAAAAATCATCCTATTTGAAGAATAAGAAAAACCAAAGAAGATCATGATAGAAAAGTTTAGAATTTAAAAATAATTTTTTTGGAAAGTTATTTAGATTTAACATAAAATTTAGAGTCAATTTTTATTGTGAGTGTTCTTGTATTATTTCCCACAAGGATTACATATGTTGGTGTAACATGTCATAATATGGAAAAGAACATAAGTCAAAGGGGGAGTATCTCTGATGTAAAAAATATATTTGTGTCTAAGAAATTGGGTTATAAGAAGAATAACTATAAATATACCCCCAGTGAATCATCTTGAAAAAAATATTTTGAAGATGTGAGATACTAGATAATTTTGTGGAAGATTGAATAAAAAATCTCCTTGGATAGTTCTCTTATATTGAAAATTATAATGATATCGAGAAAATGAATAAAAAAACCATTCATTGTGTAAGTGACATTGTGGGAAATTAAGAAGGTAAAATCATGGATACATGGTAATGGGGTTTAAAAAAAATAAAAGATACAAAAAAATCTTTAAAGTGGTTAAATAATAGTAAGAATAAGATATTAAGTTTGTAAATGATAGTTTCTTAAAAATTAAATATTTATAAACCACTGAAATTGAGTATGAAGGAGTCCAAAGAAAGTATTTTTTATCTGTAGATTGGGTAAAACCAAATATGCTTAGTATTATACAAGTGCGATAAGAGAAAATATTTTTTCATAAGAATTATAACAAAATTATAAATTTTAAAGATATAATATTAATCAAGTGAGGTAAAATAATATGTGGGAAATTGTTTTAAATTGGTGACTTATCCAATTATATCTTAATGAGTTCCAGATTAAATAATGGCTTATATAATATAATACAAAGCAATGTTGGATAGAAAAACATGATATATATATCCAATAAAAAGAGGTTTTAAGATAAAATTGAATGATAATAATGGATAAATATTAATTTCTCAAAACATTCCTAAAAGAGAATATGTATTAAGGAACACATAACAAAAATGATATTCAATATATCAGACCATTAGAACTTGTATATTTTAATGTGTATGGTATAGCTAATAACTACTAAACCAAGGTTGATCTCTATTTTATTATATTCATTAATGAATATACACATATGAGAATGTTTCTCTTAATAAGGAACCAATTAGTTACTATTCATATGTTCAAAAAATTTAGAATACATGTTGAGAAAGAACATGGTGTCTATTTCAAGAAGGTGGGATATTATACTTTTAAAGAGTACACATGTAATTACTATGATAAATAATTATCTAACAATTGTATAAAGCATTAGTATAAAAGACTATAGACTCTTCAACAAAATAGGGTAGTAGAGAGAGAAAAATGATATATTGTGGAGACATGAATAATCATGAATCCTAAAAATAAAATTTTGTATTTATTTGGAAATATGATTTGTTAACTTTTATACACATTCATCACATATTTTTATTTAGACTATAAACACACAAGACTCTATTTGATATTTGGTACCAAAAAATAAAATTTTCAAATACTTAAAAGGATTTGGAATCAATATTTTCATGAAGATAAAAAAACCCAAAAAATTTAATGAAAGAGATTAAGTAGGGACATTTGTTTTCTATTTATCCAATTTAATTGGGTAAAAGTGATGAAGAAAAAAATTAACACAAGTTGGTGGAATATTTAGATTTCAAAAACATAGAAAATAAGCATTGAGTAAATGAGTTTGTTGAAGAAAATTTTGAGACTACTAGAGTGGGAAACATGTAGAGTCAAGGAAAATTTTATACCCAATCAGTTATACATCATAAATAATTATTTATATAATATGTATTTACCATTTAAAAATATATAGTTCATAAGATTGGGAAATCATCATTAATCAATTATTAATCGTGAGAGAATATCATTTCAATAATAACTTATCAATGTAATTGTGGAATAATAAAAATCATAGAAAATAATTTCACTATTCAAGGATAAATTCCAAGAGAATACCAATAGATTAATTCCCATATTGGATTTATTTTACTCCTCATTCCATCATTTCCTAAGTTAAGGTTAAATCCTTGGACTATCATATTGAAAATAGTCCATTAATAAACTAATTTTACTCTATATTCAAGATCATATTATCTCATTAGATATAATAAAATACCCAATAAATTGTAGGTATTTAATTGAACCGTATTTCACATTATGAAAAAATGTATATATACGGGCCAAAAGATCATAAAAACCATTATCAATTGATCATATAGAAATTCAATAAAATCATTTGGTTTTATAAAAATTTAATCATAAAAAAATCATAAGTCCTCCAGATAAAAACAAGGATAGTATTGTTATACCATATCCCTAGTGAAGAATAATAAATATCCAAGTATGATTAAATTTTCGAAAAAGGACTTTATAGGGGAATTTAATCTTTTCTTTGAAAATTGGAGAAAATATAACTTTTCCTTAAATATCATTAAAAATAGTTATAAAAAATATAGAAAAAAAAATTTCTTTGAAAATAATCATATAAAATTGTAAAATAATCATCAAATAAATAATTTTCATAATGGAAGGAAATTTTGTTCATATGGTAAATATTAAATCAAAGATTCCACTCACAGTTTGTTAAAAAGCCCATGGGAACCACATTCTGAAAACAAAAAAAATCCCTTTAAAAACATTGAAAATAAATTTAAATATGGTTAAATATGAATTTAAATAATCATTTTATTATATAATATAATATTATTGAAAATATTTTAAAGAACATGGAAACAGAATAAAAAAAATTTCAACTAAAGAGTAAGTTAGTCAATTTTCTTAAAAAAATATTTATCATTTTAAGTACCAAAGAGACTAAATGAAATGAAAAACATAGAAAAACTATAAATAATATGATTATAAAAAATATATATGTTTTTCAACTGATAAATATCATACACTTCTCTAAAATTAGATTCAATCCAAAATTGCCCCAATTAAAACAAAGATAGCAACATAAACCCTTACCTCAAGTCAAGAACTTCACTATATAATATATTAAGTTTTTGTATAAAGAATTTTTATTAATTATACATATATAAAAAACATATTCATAATTATATTAAATAATAACATTCCAATACAATTTTCAACAACAACGTTTTTTACAATTCTTCATTGAAATCAATATTCGAGTGATAACTTGTCTATTTTTCCATTCAATTTTTGGTTTGATGAATCCTTTATTTTCACATTCATTATGGTTTTATCATTTATATAAATTTATTCATGTTATAATCATCACATTTATTCATTTAATACAATTTTATGACCTTAATATATGGCAGTGATGAAGAATCTATTACATCACTTCATAGAGAAGGTAACCTCTATATACGCACAAGTAATGATTTCATCCTCAAATCAGTAGAAGTAAAGAAATATAAACAATAAAATATCTATAGATAATCAGAATAATATCATAATTATCATATATATTCATTAAATACTTATATATTGGTATCCATGTGTAGAGAACATGAAAAATGAATCATATATCTTCGTGGAAGAGGTAACACACACTTACAAAAAAACAACATTATCATTTCTTATAAGATAGAAATGAAATATAAATATGGTTATAAAATTAATATAATTTTTTTTATAATATTAATGATTCTTATTTTTTCATCTCAATATGTTTATAAAATATTTGGATGATGTATAAGAAGAAATAAAATTAAAATGATTTAGTGAAGATGATCACAACTTCGTATAGAAAAATCATGTGGGTCTATTTTTAAGGACCATTGGGTTGGTATTTTATGAAACTTAGAACCTATAGAAATTTGATATATAATTTTTTAAGATATATTTTTAAGGTTTCATTGAGAATATTTTATCAATAATTTCTGAAGAATATTGGAGGGGAGGTTCCCCTTTATAAAAGAGGTTGATTAAATACATAAAACCTTAAAACATAATAAATTCATATTCAAGTGAAAATGGAACCAAATAAACCCAAATAAGAATCTAAGACAATATATGGTAAAAATATATTTATCCAATAAAAATTAAGAAATTGTATGTTGTATTTTAAATGATTTCATTTAATTTAACCCTTTTATTGGCCCTTATTAACCTTAAACGAGGTGAGAAATTTTTATAGGGGACACTATTCAATATGACCAAAAGTGAAATTTGACTCATTAAGAAATTTATACATTAATAACTCATATATAGAATCCATTTTATCAAATTAAATTTATCAATAAATGGTAGAATTTAGTTTTTAAATTAACTGAAAAAATGCAATAAAGAAATATTTTAGAAAAATCCATTTTTATTCCTATGGTTTAATTTATTCTCATTCATTGAATATTAAAAACCATTAGAATAATTTTAAAATAATTATGGAATATATTATCATAAAATTTAATTAAAATAATTAATTAATATTTATTAATCTAATTTATTAAGATAAAACACATTTTGTGGATGAAATCAGTTTTTCAAAAAAAACATATCTTTTTACTTGGATTGGATTATTTTTATTTTTAACCGTTGAATTCATTATGAAAGTGTGTAAACAATAATTTTTTATTGGTTTCATAAGATTAATTAATTCCTAAATCAAAATTATATTATAAAAACAAATCTTGTTAATAAAATACTTTGAAACAGTTCTTTTCGATCATTAATATTGTCTAAATAAAATAGAAGTAATTTTTAAAAATTATATTTCATTGAAATACCATATAATGTGATTTATTTTACTATTTATAAAAATTATTCAAATCATGTTATGTTTTTTCATTTTACATGCTATCAAACACAATGAGTTTATTAAATATAAATATTCTCTAAAATAAGGGGGTGGTAATTATACCACCATATATGTATTTATCCTTCAAAATTATATCAATATGATATAAAAAACTGATGATACCTAGAGTTAATCACATCTATAATTTTCCACATAGAATTATCATATTTATTATTCCTATATACAAACTTAACCAGGTGATCAGTCCTGTTCCATATCACTTTTTCTATAAGGGCTATGATATTATGAATATTTTCATAAGAAAGTTCATGTTGCAAAATATTTACCTATGAGTTCAATTCATAAAGGGATATACTATATACATTCTCAAATTAGATAAATAAAACACATTTTGAACTTGGGATAGGGTTTTAAAAGGTTTCATGGAATAATCTATACCATTCATATACAATTAATAATCTCATAGGAACTGATATACCTAGGAATTAGCTTTCCATTATTTCCAAATCTCATAAAAGTATTCAAATGAGATATTTAAATCAATATCATCTCACCAACTTTAAAATTTTGATCTCATAAAAAATTGTCACTATAACGTTTATATAGATATTGAGGTACTCTAACATTAAAAAAATATCTAAAACATTCTCTATCATTTTCTCTAGTTTCTCAAGAATGAATAGATTTTATTCTTCAACTTCTTCCCTATATGTTGGAGTCCCTGAATTATTTCCATATAGGGATTAATGAATGGATATATGAATTACAAAGTGAAATTAATTATTGTATTAAAATTATTCCAATGGAATGTGTTAATGAAAACATCCTCTAAATTCTATAGATAATTCTATTAGTATATCATATATGGTTTGAACTGTCCTCTCAAACTAACCAACTATCTAAGTTTGATATTCATGTTTAAATATCAAATCTGTTATCAAATATTATTAAAGAAAAATAGAAAAAGTTGAGGTAAAACGTAAATGTTGTTTAGATTCAACTAATTGTTGTACTTAATAAGGCCTTATTACTTCCTTGACGTATAACTTGGAAATATTATCAAAATAGAAATATTATTTTATTTCAATGAAATATGTTAATATTGAAAGGAAGTCAATGACAAACCAAATTACTTTATTCCCTTTTTGAGTCTTAGGTAATCCCATGATGAAATCCATGGTAATGTTTTCCCATTTACCCTTAGGTATAAGTAAGGGTTTTAAAATCACCATGTAATTATGTATTTCAGGTTTAAATTATTGGCCTTCCAAGTAAAAAATACATGAATTATAATATATATCTTTATGTTTTACCCCTGGAAATTATTTATAATATCTCTATACATATTCGTACTTCCACGATAAAAATATAATGAATAAATATGAGGTTTACCTAATAGATACTTTTTTTTTCAATATGGGTATTAAAGGGAAATAAACTCTATTCATAAACTTTATCATTGCTCCATTATCATGGAGAAATTTAAGAACATTACTTACCTTATTTTATATCTCCACAATTTTCTTTTATACCTTTTAAATAATCACATGAATAGATAGTGTACATTCATCAGGTAAATATAAGATCTTTCTCCCTTATAAATAATCTCATGGTCCATAGGCAATAAATTCCAAAGTATTAGAACCCTTTAAATCCTCATTATTGAAATACTAGCATGGTCCTTGTAACTCACAACACCAACCACTTTTTTGACCTTCATGGGGTGGTAATTTATTGAGAAGTAATAATGCTCATTCAATTCCAACTGTCTCCTTTTTGTCATAATCAACTCATAATTTATGAATATATACTTAATGATATTATGATCTATTTATATGTCAAACCATTCACCATAAAGATAGTTCCTCTGTATCTTAAAATTCAAAAATTACTATTTCTATTTCTAAATAAAAAGTGTTAAATATTCTCAATAAAATATAATTGTAATGAAGCTTAAGACACTACCATTTCACTCTGTATGATAAAAAATATTGGTCCCTTTTTTGATGCATCACTATAGATCAGAAACCCTTCTCTATTGTAGCTTACTAAGAGCACTGGTGAAATGAAATACCTTTTCTTTGGTTCTGAAAAATTTTATTCATATTAATCTATCCAATGGAACTTTGATCCCTTGAATCTCTACTTGGTTATTATTTTTGATATCCTTGATAAATTTTGCACAAAAAAATTTAATTTTGAGAAAAATCAGGAAAGTAATAGATTTCCATCATTATGGTAGGTGTGGGTGATTGTTCAATATCATATATCTTAAAGGGATCAATTGATATACCCTGTAATTTAATTTTTTATGTAATAAGGATACATTATTTATATAGGATTTATATTTCTTTAATTAAAATATATCTTCAACTTCATCAAATTCTTCAAAAAAATCATCAAATGATCATCATTATCTTCCTTCCTCTTAAAATAATTAAGAACCTCATCTATAAAGAATCTCAAAATTTTATCAATGAAATCTCTGAAGACATTATTCATTAAAACCTAGAAGATAATTGAGATATTGGTAAGTCAAAATGGTATCACTATAAATTCATAATTTATCAACTACTTATAAGAGGATTTTTTGGATATGTTTCCAATTTTGAACCACCACAATCGATATCTACATCATAGTTAAAGATTTAAAATGTATTGAGACCGCTATAGTTTATCAAAAAAATCATCATCATATTGTATAAGATACTTTTTCTTGATGGTAGTCTTGTTATATTATTAGTAATCAATGTAAGTACTATTTAACCAATTGGTCATCACAAAAAAAAAGAGAACTAGTGCATCCCATGTTGATGCAATTTCCAAAATAAATCCCTTATAAATATTATCATGGTGTTCATTTTTCAATTCTTGAAAATAAATTGAGTATATTTGATAAAAATTATTTTAGATAGGTTTAACACCAAGTATTATTTCTACTGAAAAATTGAATTCATGATTCAAGGTAAGATAAGGAAAATATTCATAAATACATTACCATTATCATACATGTTAGGGATATATTAAATTTTTTGTTTTCCCCATACCATTTTAGATAGATACCCCTAATTTATATATAATTTGGCCCATACAATGGATGTAGTTTCTATTGGAAGTTCATATTTACCTAATATCGATAGAAAATCATGGATTTATTCGGAATATCAAACATCACATCCCGTCCTTGATAATTGATAAGTGATCTATGTAGATAAATATACTCCATGAAAAAACATCATACTCTCTTATAGGGATAATAATGAGATTAATTAGATTAACATTATCAATAAAGTCAATTTGAAAGGTTCTATAGAGTTGATATATGATCTTAATACCATTAGAAGTTTTTATAAATAATTCAATAACAAATTTTTGAGGTAGTGATTCAATACCCTTCAAAAATTCTATATATTTAAAATAGTGCATAAAACCATAATAAATTATTAAATATTCTATTATATAGTTTTTGATAATTGTACCTTTAACCACATCATTATCATAACCTAATTTAACATTTGTGATCAGTTAGGATTTCCATTTATCTATTTTCTTAAATTGAATATGATGCTAATCATTTCAATTAACACTACGACTCAAACATTGGTAGGTATAATGAAAATACTCCTTATATTTGTATTATTTGAGTTTGTTTGGGAAATTTCACCAATCCTTCACCCCATTATTTTCATTAACTCTCCTCTTTACATCTACTCATTATTCACTTTCTCGATAGACATCCATTCAATAGTTAAGACATTTACCAGTTCCGAAGATACAATTTCCCTCATGCTTCTTTCCAAAATTCCAGAATAAAGGAAGATTCATTTTCTTTCCTCCTTGGGTTTTATTATTAGAACTTACTAAAAACTCCACCTATCTCTTTTTTTCAGAACCATGATAATAATTAGAATCTACACTCACCATTTTTTCCTAAAGAGTAGTTTTAATGATTTCCCTATACCAACTAATTCCTATTATGGATAACATGTATTGAAGACTTTTTTCTGTAATTATAGATTCAATCAATATTTATTTCATGATCAATGATAAATTCAGTTTCACACCTTTAATGTCTAGTACAATTTCAAACATATCTACCAGTATATTCATTACCCTTTTGCTTAATATCAAATAATTCTATTTATGTTTTCATGTGAGGTCTTTGGGAAAGGTTATTAAAAAAAATATAACCTCATAAACTCATCCCATTTTACAGTGTAAATTTCTTCCTCTTTCTTAATATTCTAAATAATATTAAATATTTGTCTACTTATCCTTCCAAATGATACACTATTAGGAAAATATTTTCATGATATGATATTGGGAGAATAAAAAATATATTTTTAGTGGAACTAATCCATTTCTCAAAAAATAGTCGGTCAGGTAACCATCTAAAAGAATGTGGGAGTTATCTATTTAAAGACTCAAAGGTGCATTGCTCCATCCTTGGATCGTTTGGAAAATCAGTATGATTCATGTCTTGAGAGAATCGAGTAAACATAGAAATAATATTTATCATTATAGCTACTATGTCATTGGGTTTATCAAGAGGAAAATCTTTTAATTATATGCTACATTTATTTTTAAAATGATTTCTAATTCTTAAATCTAGTTAATATAACCAAAAACCACAGTGTTGGAATTAATATACAATAATAAGAGTGACCAATTATATAATCATGAAAATTATTCTTTTTTTCTTAAATTATGACACCTTTTTTTCAAACATTAATACTTTTAGGTTCACCCAATATCCCATTTAAATAATCATATGTTATCATAATTTATATTATCATATTCTTCATAACCTAATCTAAAAAACTAAACATACTCTAATATGATACCAACTAAAGTGGTATGAGTATAATATATATAAATACTATATCATTTTAGTTGAATATTCAATAAATTTTATAATAAGTAATACTAGAGTACAATAAAGGTTTCTTGTCTTTGAAGACGATATACGTAATCATATTTTTTTTCATGAAAATTATTCATCATATCCAAAAAAATTTATACTTCCATTTTACCCTTATTAAACTTATCCTACTGAAAACAATTATTTATATCCTACATAAAATAAGAAGATAATAAAGGTTGACCTAAGATGCTAGGTAAGAATAAATATGGGAGATATCGATTGATGATCATATTAATAGATAAGTATAAGGATATGTTATCATGATTATAGCTTACAAATTTTATAAAAAATAATTAATAGTTTATAAATCATGAGTCATGGCATTAAATTTTATCCTTTCAAAAGATATGGGTTACAAGAATGAGGAATCGTTATTAATTAATCATGATACAAGAGAGAATATCATAAGAATAAAATATTTCCTAAAAATTATTGCATAAAAATAAGAATAAAAATAATTTCATTAAAAAAGGTTAAATTTTAAGACTATCATAGTGGAAAATGTATCATGGTGGATTGGGCTCAGTTCCTATTCTATCATTTCCATAGTCAAAATTCACTCATGAGACTGTCATTGTGTACAGAGTCCCTTAATAAACTATGATCACCTCAAAATTATTGTCTATATTATGTTGTGAGATATCAATTATTACCCAGTAAAATAGAGGGAATTGACAGACCCACCCATCACAATATGAAAACCATATACAGGCATGTGTGTTTCATATGAACAAAATAACATTCTTCAATTCATCATTTCATGACCCATTAAAAAGAAATGGATTTCATAAAAATTTCTTCATCATATTATAAAAATATGTTTTAAGAAATAACATAGATTTTATCAATACATCATATCCCCAATTACTTGTAATAACCATAAAAGTATGTTGATATAGATGAACACTAAATACAAAATATTATTTGAACTTTTAATTAGAAATAAGGGAAACAATACTTTTAATTCACAAAATTTAAAACAAGAAGATTCATTGTAGAAAATCAAAATGAAATATAAATATGGTTTAAATTTAATCTAAATAATTATTTTATCATATTATATAATATTCTTGAAATATTTTTGAATGATATGGATATAGAAGAAAAATTAAATTTGCAAAATAAAAAATATTTATACTTTTCTTTAAAAATCATTAATTTTTTAAGTACTAAAGTGAGTAAAATTACAGTAAAAAATAAGAAAATCCTATAAAAGGTATGGGAGAACAAAGTATTTATTGAAAGATATCAATCATTACCCTATACATTAGAGGGAATTAAAAGACCCAACCATCACATTATTAAAATCATATACGAGTATGTGTGTGTCTAATAAGATCAAAATAAAATTCATCAATTCATTATATCACACCCCATTAAAAATTAAATTTACTATCATTATGTACATAGTCCCTTTCTGAACTACGATCAACTTGAAATTATTTTTTTTAAAGGTTGGGGCCGAAGCCTCAATTTATTTATTAAAGCAAAGACCTCTTAGAGGGTAGAGGGAGACCCAATACATAGGCCGAAGGCCCAAGGCCAAGTGCCCTGAATACAAGGCTTGAAAGCCCATTTTTTGGCTCAAAGGAACCTCTGTGAACATTACTTCTATAGTACCCCGTGCAGCTACAGTACCTGCTATAGTACCCGCCGCCGCTATAGTATCCTGCCACAGTTCCTCTGCCGCTACAGTGATGCTGCCGCTACTATTCCACCTCTGCTACAGTGTCTGCTACAGTTCCGCTACAGTGCCCTACTACAGTACCCCCAGAAATTCATCCTTGCCCAGATTTGAACCCGGGTCTTTTGGATTCCAAGCACGAGCCTGTACCACTTGGGTACATGCTCATTGGCAATCAACTTGAAATTATTGTCCATATTATATAGTGATTTTTCAATCATTACCTAGTACATTATGGGGAATCAATAGACCCACCCATCACATTATGAAAACCATATGAGTGTGTGTGTGTTATAATATCAAAATAACATTCATCAATTTATCATAGCATAACCCATTAAAAAGAAATGGGTATTATAAAAATTTCATCATTATATTATAATAATATATATTGAGAAAGAACATAGATTTTATCATTACATAATATCCCCAATGAAGCCAAATAATCATCTAATTATTTTTACAGAGATGAAAAATAAATTCCAAAGAGTATTTCAACATTTAATGTAAAATACAGAAAATAACCTTTTCATTCGTAAATTTTAAAACTAAAAAATTATATAATATTTAGTGAATTTTTTTTTAAAAATAAATTTAAAAATTTAATAGATTATTCAATTAAAAATGTATGATAGTAAATTTTTTTTTGGTTAAACATTAAAATAATGATTCCTTGCATAATTTGGGTAAAAAATTCAAAAGTGCCACATTAAAAAAAACAAGAAGATTAATTTTATAACTCCAAAACTAAATTCAAATATTGTTTAAATATAATATAAATCATTATTTTATCATACGATATAATATTCTTTATAACTTTTTAAATAATATAAATATAGAAGAAAATGTTTTTCTACTAAAGAAAAATTATGTAGACGTTTTATAAAAAAAATTTATGCATGGTTTAAGTACTAAAGTTAGAAAAATGAAAGTAAAAATAGGAAAACCCTATAAAAATTATTAGAGAAAAAAATTTTTATGTTTAAATATATAAAATAATATAATTCACCTAAAGGAATTTCAAACATAAATAATCCCATTTAAAAATGTGATTATAACATAAATTATAACCTCAGATCATAACACTCATCAAATTAACTCTTCAGTTTATATCAAATAAATATTGATTTATCATTTATAAATTCTTGTACCATATTTATTCTTATATTAAAAAATAATATTCCCTTATAATTTCTAATTTTTTATTTACTTACTATTCTTCATTAAAATTAACAGTCGAGTGAAAATCGGTCCTTTTCCCATCCATGTATTCGTTTGACTATTCATATAATTTCACCTACATCATGTTTTAATCATATATGGTATATTAAACAGGATAAAATTAATATATTTAATTTATATTTACACTTTAATGGCCATTCATATAAGGTGGTGATGAAAAAATGAACTACCTTACTTCAAAGTGGTGGTAATCTATAGATATGCAAGAGTAATCCATTTAAATTCCAATGAGTCGAAAGAAAGAATTATAAATAATTATAAATCACTAAATATAAATATAATATAATTAATATTATATATATATTTATTCAATGATTATATATGACCATCCAAGTATGGCAGACATGAAAAATGAATCATGTCATTTCATGTAGGTGATTTTCCACACATACAAACGAACGACATTATCAATTTTCATAAGATGGAAATGAGATAAAATATGGTTGAACCATTTACATAAACTATTTTTAGTATATAAATGATACATTTTTATTCATTTTAATATGGTTATATAAAATTTTAAGGTTGTATAACAAGAAATTAACATAAAAGGAATCGATGAAGATGATTACTAGTTCTTTAGGAAACATCATTTGGATTTATTCTTAATAACCCTTGAGATAGAATTTTAAAAATACAAGAAAATATAAAACATTTATAAATATGTTTATAAGACATTTTTGATGCTTTTAATTGAGATAAGTGGTTAAAATATGTTTTAATATGATAGTAGAGCTGGTGATCTATTACCATTGAGGTGGGTGAAAAATTAATAAACACTTCAAATATTAAAATATAATAGATCCATATTCAAGTGCTAATGGAACTAAGGATACAAGAATTAAAATATAAGATAATTTAAGGTTTAAATATATTCATGAAACCTAATCTATAAATATGTATATGATATTTTAAACATTATATTTTAATTTAATCCCCCTATTTACCTTTTTAACAATGGTTACCAATTTTTATCATTGTTATTATTAATTATGACCTAAAATTAAATTTTCATCATAATTTTCATTATAAATTATGATTTATAACATAGAAACCATTATATTAAATTCAATTTCGAAATTTTAAAAACTAGTTTTCATATTACTATGCCAAATTCCACCAACATAGTTTTCAGAAAAAATGAATTTTTAAATATAAAACTAATTTTATTCTCATTCCTTGCAAAGTGAAATCAAATAAATGAGTTTTAATTAGTTTTATTTAAAATATTTTTAAAAAAATTCATTAAGGTAATTTTTAAATAGTCATTAGTTTACCTTTTTTTAAAAATAACACATTTAATGCATAAAAGAAATTTTCAAAAGAAATGGACTTCTCTTTTTACCTTCAACTGCTTTTATTTTAATTTCTAATAAATTAACATATAATATAATCATTTTAAACATGGTTAAATAATAATGTTTTATTGGTTTAATAATTATACTTAATTTTTAAGGTAAAATATATATATAAAAAATTCTCGTAAACAAAAAACATCAAAATAGTTCTTGAGGATCAATAATATTCCAAAATGAAATATAAAATTTTTCAACAATTATATTTAATTTAAACACCATATAATTTACATAATTTTATAATTTATAATATATATTCCCAAATGTTTAGGGTTGGTTTCTTCATAATATATCATATACATTGAATTTATTAAATAGAAATATATTATAAAATAGCAGGGTGTTACGATTAAAACAAGGTTAGTTTACAAGGGATATTAATAAATTTCAGGGGTTGAATTTGAAGAAATATTTAAACCTCTAAGAATTATTGGGAACATTTGTATTTTCTTGGTAACGGAAGATCACAAAAAAATCCAGATCTATAAAATGTATTAAAAAAATTATTCCTTAATGGTGTATTGGAAATGAAGTATTCATTTAACAACTTAACGGGTTGGTCCTTAATAATTATGAGAGGATTTTATACAGGATAAAAAAGATTCATATAGCTTAAAATAGACCCCCAATATTATGGTATTCCAAGTTGGATGGATAATTAAGAAGAATTAAATTTTTGAAAGGAAAATTTGATTGTAATCTCTGTGTAGTGATGTTAACCACAAGGACACTTATTGTAATAGTATATATAGATAATATAATTTTTATAGCTAACATAGGGAATATTATTTTGGATTTTATTGAGTAATTTAAGATATATTTTAAGAAATTTTTTTGGTGATATATTATATTTTTTCGAAAATAATTGAATGGGATGGTCATATTTTTATAATCCAAAAAATACTCTAGATGATTTTTGAAGAGGTTTGTAAGGGATGAATTCAAAGGTATTTAATATCCTATAGTTTTTTAATCCAAAAAAAACCAAATATGAGGTTATAATGTGTGTAAATAAAACTTATTTTGGGATACTAATTGATATCCTTATCTAATTTACATCTTTTATATAGTAATATATAATTTTATAAGATGTTTACATGTAAACCCATGGAGTATCACATTATATAATTCAATAGAATTTTATGATACTTAAAGAATACACTATGTTATGGAATACTATATAATTTGTTTTTGTGATTTGACTATATTGGTACTTATAGAATATAACTAGGTAGGGGATTGTGTTAACAAGAAGTAAACTTTAGGTGGAACATTTTTACTTGGTAAATATTGTGTGTCATTGCATATTAAGAATCATAGTGTAGTGGAGATGATAATAGTTGAAGTTGAGTACATAACAAAAACACATTCATTTACTATATTGATATGAATCCATGTTTAACTATATAACCCTAGAGTTAATTTTTAGAATACAATATACATTTCATTTGACAATAATTGTGTTATAGACCTCAAAAATAATCCAGTTTAAAATTTCATATCCAGCACATTCATATTTTATTTTATTTCATCAATTAGAAGGTGCTTGAAGGTGGCAAACAAATTTACTTTATAGGAACCTAATAAAAAGTATAGATAACTTCACCAAATAATTACCAAAGTAGATGTTTAATTATTTAAGGATAAAACTCAATGTCATTTCTTCCCCACTTATCTAAATATGTGTGGAAAACTACCCCCAAAAGTTTTTGGAATCCATTTTTAATAGGGGAAGAATAGTTTTACAAATAATAGATATTTTTAAAAGGTGTAAAATGAATATATTGTTTAATTAGAAGTTTTTTATTCCTTTATATGTTAAGGTATATGGTTTTTAGAAAAAGAGGGATCATTTTTATGAGTTTATGGAGGATTCAACTAAGTCATTTGGACAAACATTCTTGATACTAAGGGATGTAATTTTCTCAAATACATTACCATATAAAGTAGTGTAATAATAAAAAATTCATAAATAAGAATTGTTGTAAATTGATGATTTTTAAGTGATCTGGGTATTTTGGAATAGATCTGACATTATTTATAATATTTTAATAATGTACAATAAATCCAAATGGGAGAGAATGTATTTATAAGGGATTTTTTAATGGTTATCATTTGTTTTATTAGTTTTTGTGAATCACTAGAGGTTTTTGAGAAGATATTTTATCATTATTCATTAATTTTATTAGTTATTGAGAAGGTATGATGATTAGCCATAATGTTTTTGAGTTTAGTTGATTGAATTCTGAATAACTTGTACATATTGTATAATTTTAGATAGAAATAGTATGAATTCACCCTAAGCAAATTAATTCATACTAGATTATAATATTTCATCATTAAATTTTTATGTATTAATTTAATTGGAATCATATAACTCTTAGTATCAACTATATGACTTGGTGAGCACATTGTATGAATTCTTTTAAATGAATGTATTTGAAGCTCTGGGTGTATGATTTTAGCATATTACTTGAGAAAGAAGAAAATTTCTTTGAGAAAATTTGTATGAATTAATCATGAGATTACATTATGAGTATTTGGAAGTTACAACCATATGAATTTGAGCCAAATCAATCTTTAGGATTGTTTAGGTATTTAAAGTCATATAAAGTATGTAACCAAAATGTCTGAGAATATTTATTCAATGGTCATATGAATTTAAATATCATGTGATATATCAAAAATCCTAATAGTTTCTATACATTAAATTTTCTAAATATTTTAAATTTAAAGATACCAAAAAAATTAATTGGTGACAAAACATCGAAAACCCAATTGTGAAACAAGAAACATAAAGAGTCCCTAATTATTAAAATATGAAAAATAAATACAAATATGATTGAAAATAGTAAACTGATTACCCATATGTTTTTGTTTATTTTCATGAATAATAAATATATAAATGGGATAATTCTACTTCGTTCCAAAGTTCCAAAAATATCTTATAAATAATGTCATGAATTGATATGAGTTCATTTTTAATGTCTAATTTTTGAAGTGGAAATGATAGTTTTTGATGTTATTCCACAAGTTCTATCTTCACCCCATAATAAAGATGAAAAATACTTGAATGAATCAAGACTGGGCAAGTAAAATGAAATTGTGTGTTGGTCTTTTTTTAGATAAAATTAAATTTAGAGGGTATATGATATTTCTTATCTATTGAAAATGAAATAAGGATAGTTTTGGAATTATTAATGTGGGATGAAAACCTATGTGATATAGTATTAGATAAATCTACAGACACAAAAGAAGAAGAAAAAATGATTATTTTAATTTTTGATTTTGAATGGCGGCCTAAAATTCCCCTTGGTGCTCAATTTTTGGAACTTGAAAATAAAATCAAATGTCTAAAAATACCAGTTGTAGAAATTTAGAAAATATATAGATTTTTGAATATCTAAGATAGTGGGAAGAAATAAAACAATTTATCATTGTTTAAAATAGCATGTCTATGTTTTTTATAGGTAAACTGAAGGAGGGAAGTTGTGAGTCTGTAGAATTGGGGAATCTTTCATCAAAATATCCATATTTTATCAATTTTGTAGTTCTATGTTTGAGATAATAATAAAATTATAACCAAAAATATTTTTTCATGTTGTGAATTGAGTAGTCCAATAGTTTCAAATTTTAATAACCAATTCTATTTTGATGCAAATTTTCTTGATGAATGTGGGTTGTGTTCTATAAATATTAAGTTGTTTTCTTAAATAGGATATTCTCAATTCTATTTCTTAAGTAAGTTGTATCTAAAATATGACATAAATAACATCATGTAATGATTATGATTCATTGAAAATATCAAAATATATTGTATATTAAACCACCTTCATATGTTACATGAATAATGTTGATCAGTGTAACACCCTATGAATTTAATATTTAACTTCCTTTAAATGAATCCAATGTCTTCGATTGCTTTCTCCACATGAAAAACCATACTAATGTTAAACTATGATATGTTTAGACTATTAAAAAATCCATTTAATTAATGGAAAGTAATATGGGTGACCACTTTATGGAATATTAATAGAAATAAAATAATGGATACTTTTAATGTAAAGTAAATTAAATTGGTATAGCTATAATGACTAACACAGATATTTTAGACATAGAATTTTTTTTTTCAAAATATTTTCTTTTAATGTGATACACATTTGATTTTAAATAAACATTTAAATAATAATGAAAAAATATACATTATGATAAGAATTGGTTAATGTCAATTTAATTTGTAATTGATAATTAATAATAATAAAAAATTTTGATATATAGAAAACAATCCTTTGAAGACGACTTCCATTATGTTTTCATGTTTTGTGCATAAAATTTAATCTTTACCATTTTCAGAAATTGAAAAGGACAATATGAATTGATTATTTTTAATCATTATGATCAAATTAATTAACGAGTTCTATTTCATTTTTAGGAATAAATTTATGTTTCTAAATTAATCATTAGTGACAATGATAAATTATTTTTTTAAACAATACTTATTTTTTAATGTTGTAATTTTTAATTAAAATGAACTTTTATAAAATAAAGAATCTTATATATGGTTTGAATACATATTAATGTAAATTAACACCAATTTTTCTCGTAATGAATGTCAACAACACATAACAATTAAAATTAAAATTTTCTATAAAATGTTTTTTTCATCACATGATATGTTGTAATTTAAACATCAATATTATCATATTTATAAACTAAATTAGGTTAAATAGAGACCTAATTGGGATTCAAAAATAAAAATTTTGTAATATAGGTATTTTTATATTTTTAGAAAAAAATAATTACAATGGTTATTTCTAAATTCAGATTAATGAAGGTAAAAATGGGAAAATAGAGTATCTAAAATGTTTAATAATTAAAATTTAAATAAACCTTATAAAAATTAATTTTTAGTTAGGAAATTCATAACTAAATGTCTCACCTACCATTTATCTACCTAACTCTAATTCAATTCTATTCTTATCCCTTACCCAATATCATTTTCTAATTATTTGTCCCTCTTTTCCACCAATAAAAGAAGATCACTTTTTCCCATATCAAAACAAAAATATAGTCAAAAATTACCAAGAAACACCACCCAATTTACTTATTCTAGAGAACCTATATTCATTTTCCATCCCCTATCCACAAAAAATATCTTCAGGTCTATCATTTCCAAATGATACATCATGAGAAGATCGAAATTCTCAATGCATGTATTATTTACACTTTTAATTTTATTATTTATCCTTTCCATATACCCTCCTCCAAACACATTTTAACCATACTTATATAATGAAATAAATATATATAATATACTAAAATTTTATTATATTTTTTTTATAACCATCACTTATTCCCATAAAATTTGATCAAAAAATGAATATGTTTCTCTTGTGTGTGGGTGTACTACCACCTCCATGAATGTCACGATTCGTTTTTCACCACCACCATTCATGTTCAATTATAGAAACAACTTTAGTGAATATAACATTTTTTATCTCTTAATTTATATTCTTTAAATATAAAATTATCATTATACAATTAATATAATAAGAAATATATTCTTTAAATAATAGTTGTCTTAAATAAGCATACTATGAGTATGATATTGTTATTTATACTACATAACATTTTTATATCAATTAATTCATCTTATAATCCCTTAAAATGTTAATATATAACACTAATAAACCCTTAATAATATGTTTATTCTTGTAGTATAATTATATTACAACTAAATCACCTCAAAATAATCCATTAATCATGGTATGTTCATATTTGGGTTGGTTTAAACACCTACTTGTACAATACTATAAATTTATATCATGGATTAAAATGGGAAATTTCATAATAGAATATTTTTATGTAAATATTTAAATAATGGTTCTTTGGTTAGGTTATGGTTATACCAATATTCAACTCACTAATTAATAAATTTCCCTTTAGTCATTAATTATCACTAAAATATTCACATCATTGATTTCATCTGCATGGGTCATAACCAAAAATACAATGCAATTAAATTAAAGGTATACATATTATCTTGTGAAATATATTATATTACCTTTATTTACCTTTTAATGATGAAATTTTTAATAATAATATATAGCAACACCATTTTTATAAAACTAGTTCAAAGGGATAAATATTAGATACATCGTGTTATGAAAATAGGTGAAAACAAACTAATATATATGAAGAATGAATATAAATTAGTATAAATAGGTAATGATATGAATATGGTTATTGGGGTATTATTTTATGAACATAATTTAGTTATTGATGATTTATTGTGCTAGTGAAAAACAAATCAAGATTGATATAAGGGTTTTATCTCAAATTCCACTCTTTGGGAAATGATTCTTATTATGAACCTAGTTTCATTTTTCGAGTTTGTATAAAACCTATTTTAGATATCATTTAATGAATTAAATTTTAATAATTTAAATTTATGTTAAATTTCAAACCATCTCTTTCAAGGGGTTTTGAATCAAATGTTCCTAAACTCATCAGATTTTTCTTAGTCTCAATTTTGATTCTTAGAGACATAATACATATTGTAAACCATGCATTATATATATGGTTTATTGAACACTGATGGAAGTATATTTTTAAATTTAATTTTAATATATTTTATTTACTACCAAAATCAGGTTCGCTTATTCAGGATTATGTTGAATTATTTATTCTCCATTAGAAAGGTTTTTTGGTATCTCAACTTTCATTCCTTGAGTAATAATTGTTCTCTGAAGCTTATTTAAAATAATTTTTTTACATCGTGCACTTTAATTATATTATGAGGTATTATCTCATTATATAAATTTTTAACACATAAACCGCATTTGAAAATATTCATACTTCATGGAGGACATTGCCTATGGTAGATATTGATAACTCAAATCTACTTTTATAGAGATATAATGTTTCATTTTGAACTTCTTTTCTCTCTGATTGGGTTCTCCAGACCTAATATTTTACTATATTTAATTTTATAATCCTCCTTTGGAAAAGTAAGTTTTAATAAAAATTAATGTTTTTTACTCTTCTTAGAAGGTGAATTTTAAATAAATGTATTTTAAAAACAATAAAAACGTTTTTTCATTTCACTTTGTTAAGTTTTATCTTCCTCACCGAATATACCCAAGATAAATATTATGTCTTTTCAAGGCTACATTATCAGAGATTATTTTTAAATGTTGATGCTTTCAAAGTCTTTCATGTCACCATTTAAAATTTTTTATTTCTAATATACTTGTACTTTTTTATTTTACATCAATGTTAAAAAAATATTTCTATAATATATTTTATTTTTTTTCTTCCATTTCCTATAAAATTGTCATAAGGATTCACCCAAATGAATTTTAGGATAAATTATGATCATTAATTTGATTGAACTCATGAAATTAATACATTTTATTCTTGAGCAATTCTTTTTAATACTATTTTAAGAATAAATTTTTTGAGGGTGTTTATATTTATGTCAATACACTCCCACGTTTTATTTATTACAAAGGGTATATTTCCTTTTTTAGCTAACCAATTTCATTATCTAGACATCTTATGACCTTTTAATTCCAGTATTGACTTAGTCATATACTAATTTTTATATATGGTATAGACATCACATTTTACATAATTCATATTGGATTATGTTCACCTAAAAATGTTTTTATTTTACTAATATGGGGGAAAGAATTAGAAAATAGTAAATTATAATTCTAAAATGGGAAATTATTGTAAAGTTGATTATTTATTATTTTTCATCAAAAAGCCTTTCTTATTTGGTGTTATGATCATGTTATCCCTTTATTGATATAGAGAAAATAATTTAGAGTTTTGATGAGTATTTATGTCTAACACAAGATGATCATTTATTGATATTTTTAATCCTTTTTTATATAGATAACCATGTATTTATTCATCAAAATTATCCTTAAGGAATGGTATGAATGGTTTTTTACACTATTATGGTTAATTAATTGAACTAAATTAGGTGATTGGTGTGGTATAAAATTATGTTTCCCCTCGATAAATCTATAGGAATCAATATACAAAATTGGTTAGGTTTTAGTGTATACCTCACCCCATAATAGGATAGGGACTTAGAGAAAGGACTTAAGAACATGATTTTGATATCTACTCTTATACATTCCAATAGCATTAGATTAGTATTATTGATAATTTTTTCATTTACTATCATGGATATTTCAGGCTATCTATTTTATGTTTATTATATATTCATATTTTTTATTTATTCCTTCAATAATATTTATCCCATGTTTATTCCATGATTTCTATAGTTGTATGTTTCTCTTAAAATTTTAGGTCGCCGCTTCATATGTTTTCATCTCCCCAGTTTATTAGGAAAATGAGTACATGTGTAATTTTTTCAATGATATCACATGTGAAATAATTTATGGGAGATTTTTAATACTCATTATTTATTAATTAGTTTCATATATATAATGAAAAAATGTATATTTGAAACCAAGAACATGGGGATTATTAGTTTATGTTTTGTATTAAATATTAAAATCTATAAACATGAAAAGATCCTTCAAATGTAAGATATGCAATAATAGTTTTATATTTTTTAATTAAGGATGGTTATATATGATATTTTATAGATAGCATCTAGAAGAGTATGTAAAGTATTTGTTTATGGAACAAGATCCAGGAGCATGGTTTTGAGACATCACGATTGGTATCAAATGAATGTTTTAGATAGATTTGGAGGTTAAGATGCTAGTTGAGGATAATTTAAGGGGTGATAAATTAGGGATGATAATAAATAAAAAAGAATGAAGAACCCTTAGAAATAATATATGATTTAATGTTAAAGAAATAATTCACATATTGTTTGGGGATATAGACGAGAAATATTTAGTGAAAATCTCCAAAATTATTTTATGTATAGGATGATATACTGTTGTTTTCGTAATGTCCTGATTATATGGTTTCCCTATAAATTATATCCCTATTTGTTTATATTTTTAAAACATTGAAATTGAATCAATGGTTATGAAAATGATTTACTTATTTACGTAATATTTATAGAGATAATATAAAATATACTTAAAATATAAATTAAATTCACTTGGTATAACTGAAATGACTAATACGATCATTTTATATTGAGAAATGTATTTTTCTATACATTTGATTTTTATATGACATGAATATACATTTCTAGAAAAATTTAGTCATAATGATAAGATATATTAGATATAAATGATTCTCTAATAATAATTTAATTAGTGTTTGATAATAAATAAGAATAAAAACAGTATATATTTTAAAAATAATGTTAGTTTCTAATGAAAACAGCTTTCATTATATTTTTCTGTTTTTATATGAAAATTAATTTTTTCCACTTTTATAAAATAAATCAGATAATAATATATTTATAATTTTATTTATATAGATCAAATTATGTAACAAATTTAATTTAATTTTTAGGCATAAAATCAAGTTACCTAGGTAAATATTTGTTAACAGTATAAAACAATTATTTTTTTAGAATGATACTTTTCAAAATATTATTATATAAAATTGAAATGATGTTTTTTTTAAAATAAAGACTTTATTATTATTTTTAAAAAAATATGAAAATAAATTTACACAAATTTAATTGGTCATCATTTTTAATAACAATTAATGATTAAAATTATATTTTTCTATAAGAAACATTTTTTCAACACATAATATGTTTTAATTTAAAAATTAATCACCTCATATTCCTAAATTTAACTAGGTTATGTTATGTCCAAATTAATATTAAAATCATCTATATTTAGTAAGAAATTTTATCTTATAATTTTAGATGTAAAATAGTTACCATGATTAATTTTAATCCATATTAATATGATAATAAAGGGTAAATAGAATTTCTCAAATTTTTGAATATTTGTGCATCTTTTTCACCTATAAAAGGACATCACTTCCTCCCACATTAAGGGACACAAATAATTGGAAACTACACTAAAAACAATCCCAATGTACTTATTACAGATCTTATATAAATTGTTATCATACCCAATCCACATAAAAGTTCTTCAAGTCCTTCATTTCCAAAGGAAACTTCAAGAGATGATACAAATACTCAACCTAAATTTAATTAACCATTTTACTTTTATTATTTATCCTTCCCATCCACCCTCCTCCAAACCCACTCTAAAAATGATCATATAATTAAATCCTTATAAATAATATCTTTAAATGTAATTATATTTATGTATTAATATCACATATCATACTCTCATTCAATTAAAAAAAATTAAACGTTTCTCATTCCCCTATATGGACTACCACCTCCATGAATGACACGTTTTGTTTTTTCATAACTACATTTCAATGTTTTTTATAAAATGGGTTTACTAAATAGAAACATTATTTATATATTTATTTATAATATATAGATATAAATATTCATTCTATAGTTAATACTAAAAGTAATCGTTCATGTAACATTAATCATCTTTAAACATCACACTAAGAGAATTACGAATTTATTTATACTATGTAAAATTTTCATATCCGTTACTCATCCTTCTAATTCCAATAATTTTTTAATATATAACAAAAATTAAAAATAAATAATATCATTATTCTTAGGTTATATTGATATTACATATAAACTATTTCATAATCATTCATTAATCATGAATGATTTATGTTTGGGTCAGTTTAACCACCCACAAGAGAAATTCAATGCATTCGTATAATGAGTGAATATAAGAAATTATGTAGTGGTATAAGAATATATATGTACTTAAATGAAGTTTTTTTATTATAAATTTATATCAAAATTTAGCTCATTAATTAAGAAATCATTATTTATTCATTAGGAATCAATGAACCATGCTCATCACTGAGTTTAACCTTAGTGATTGTAACCGAAACTTCCATTAAATAAATTTATAGATTTATTAAATATCAAGTAACTTATATTCTAGTAACTTTTATTATATATGAATGATTAAACCTATAAAAAATGAATATCAACACCTTTTAAAAAAATTCAAATCAATAAAGTTTACTCACACCCGATTTTAGAAATAGTTAAAAACTAAAAAATCTATTTATATATATATATATTAATATAATTAATTTAAATGATGATTATAAATGTCTATAGTTATGAAAAAAAAATTCGGTATGTCTTTAATTAACTTAATTTAATAATTTAGTATATTTGGTTTAAGTATAGAATAAATCAGTACCGTGGTAAGGGTTTCATAACAAATTCATCTCTTTGAGACATATATGGAATTATGAACCAAATTTTATTTTTTTGGTGTATATGCTACCTATTTTATATACAATGTCATGAATTAAATTTAAATAATCATATTTTAAGTAAAATTAGAATCCTCTATTTAAATGGGTTTTGATTCGAAAGTATTAAATTCATAAGGGTTTTCTCGGTGTCAATTCTTATTCTTTCAAAAAAAATGAATATTGTGAATCATTATTTATTTATATATAGTAGAAACTGACCGTGGAAATATTTATATCATCAAAATTTTTATTTCCTTGGATTCAATATCTATTTTTGGTTCCCCAATTCAATAACCTATTGATTCATTTTCCCTGTTAGTAAGGGTTTTTGGTAGCTCATCTTTTGTTCATTATGTTCTGATCACTCTCTTGAAATTATTTCATATAAGTTGGGTAAATTTTTAAATTTGATATTATTAGGTTTAATTATACAATTATGTATGTTTTTACCACATAAAATAATTTTAAAATGTTTCCTTCTTTGTGTAGTAAGTTTCTTGTATGTGATATCGATAACTTAAATCTCTTTTCTTTGAGTCATAATGTTTCATCTTCAAAATTTCTTCTCCATTATTGGATTATACCATGATTATATTTTATTATACAATAACTTATAATATGAATTGGAAAAATTATGTTTTAAAAAAATAAATATTTTGATACTCTTATTACAATGTGAACATTAAAAAAATTTATTTTGAATATAATAAAAATGGGGTTTCTTTAAACATTCACCTGTTATCTCTTCCTATCTTCATTTATCCAACATAAAATTTATGTATTTAAAATGATCCATTATATTATATTAATTTCAAATGTTATGGTTCTAAAAGTATCTCACATGATATTTTTAAAATTTTTCTTTAAAAGTTATATGTAAATTTTTAATTTATGTTAATGTAAAAAATGTATCTAAAAGATATTTTAAGTTTTCACTTCTATTTCCCTAGTTACATTCAGATGGATTTTATAAAGTGATTTTTAGGTTTTATGATTATTATTTTGGTGTTTAAAATAACGATATCAAACAAATAACTCTATTCATGATTCGTTATTTAATATTCCATTTGTTGCATTATTTTTTAGAATGTTTTTATTTATTTAAACACCCTCATATGTTTCCTTTATTACAATAGGGATTTATTATTTTCCAATAGACCGTTATTCTTGTCCAGATGGATTAGTATCACATTATTATAGTATTTAAATAGTCCAATACTAATTTATATATACATTGTAAACATCACATTTTATAAAATTTAGATTGGATGAAGTTCACCTAGAAAAACTATAATTCTATTGATATAGGGAAAAGTATTAACGTACCATATATTATTATTCCATTATGAAAATCATTGGAAATTCGATAATGTATTTTTTCCATCAACATTATTTTCTAGGATATGATATTATATTGTTTTCCCATTATTTTCATAGGTGAAGTTATTGAAAGTCTACATGATTATTGACTAATAAAAGGGTTTGATAGTTTATTGGTATTCTATACTATTAATTATATATATATTCATGTCTTAACTCATCCAATGTTTCCTTAAGGAATAATATAAAAGGTATACATGACTATTATGGTGAATACATTGGACTTAATTAGGTTAAAGATGATACTTAGAATTATATAACCCTAAGAGTCATTAAAAATTATAATGAGACAAAACTATTTGGGTTTTTACGTATACCTCCCCCTATAACAGTATATTTTCTATGAAGAGGGATACAATATAAATATTTTTATTTCAAATATTATGGATTCTCATAGTATGAGATCAATATTACTGATATCCATGTTTTTATCTTTTATCATGGATATATAATTATCTTAGTTTCAAGTATCTTATGGATTCTTTTTGTTTACTTATTCTTATCATAATATTTATGTCATTCTTATTTCATGATTTCCTTATTGTTATGTTTCCCTTAAATTGTGTTTTATATCACCCCTTCATATATTTCTATTTAAATAGGCTATAAAAAAAATTATTGAACATGAAATGTTTATAAGGATATAATGTGTGAATTAATATATGTAATACATTGAAGAATCATTATATTTTAGGTAGTTTTGTATATATATGGGAATAAATGTATGCTTGATACAAGGACCATGGGTTTTATTAATTTATGTTTTCCCCAATTATTTAAATAAAAAAACCCAAGAATATCATTAGGATATAAATATTCATTATTCATTTTTTATTTTTTATTTTTTATTTTTTATTTTTTAATCAAGGATGGTGATGTATAATATTTTATAGCTGGAGTCAAATTGAATATGTAAAGTTTGTGTTTATGGAACTAGATTCAGGAGTGTGGCTTTGTAGAATCATAGTTAATATTAAATGAAAGACTTAGATAAATTTAGATTCCATGATCTTATTTGAGTATAATTTAAGGGTTGATAATATAGGGTTGGTCAAAATTTCAAAGATATAGATAATCCATTAGGATAGTGTATGATTTAATTCTACAAAAATAATTCACATTTTACTTGGTGATGGGGATGAGATAAATTTAGTAAAAATCCTAAAAATAACTCAAAATATAGAATAAAATACTAATGTTATATTAATGTATTTATTATTTGGTATTACATGAAATTATATCCATGCAAGGATACTACAAAATAGTTTAGGTTATAGCATAGAATTACCAATGGGTAATAACTATGAACAACACGTATAGATTATAGACTCAATCATGACCTAGTTCACAACAAAGAGGCATTATTGAAAACATGGGTAGAAAATCCCAGAGGATATTATTTAATTTGTGATATTATATTTATGAACCAATATAAATGATATAATATTAATTTTAACTAATCTGGATGGATAATATAATAAAATAATGACCACAAAGAATAGAAGATTGAAAAAATATTGTCATAGTTTGATCTAAAATTATAATGTGTTAAAAAAAATTCATTAGGGAAGTGATATTCATATTAATTTTTTTATATTCCTACTATGAATTTTATCATATGATTTTTGGTTTTAATAATTGGTCAAACCTGAATCACAAAAATGTATCTCAGAAATTTATATATCAAAAAACTAGTATGTCTTAAAACTGAAAAATGGAGAACATTTAAAAAGTTTAAAATTTGAGTATATGTTTTTTATGATGGAAAAAATGTTATTTTCCTTATCTAAACTAAGTTAGGTTAGTTTATATATGAATAGACACAAAATATTTATACTCTTATTAATTATCATTATAGAATATTATTTATGAAGAATATTATGGTATATTCTAATGTTATTTAATGATTTCTCTTCAATATTTCTTATTTAATGGTTTTTAAACTTATATTAAATGATATCAACAACCTGGAAAAGTGATTTTATGATAAGGATATACTTTTGAGAAAAGTGTGTTGGATAGTATTGATAGACCAAAAATTAAAAATTGATATAATAAAAGGTAATCCATGATATTTTTCTGATATTTTTATGATTTTTGTGATTTTTATATATAACAACTAGTTTCATACTTTATAAACTAATGATTAATACATTTAAGGGGTAAAAACAGAGTCATTTGTTTAAGAATATATAAACTCATTGGGGTTTAATTTGTTGAAGATTCAAATGGTTTTGGGAAAGGTATTTTATAAAGAGTATGTGATTTAGGTATATACAGACCTTGATATATGATTTTAGAAATGATTAGTTTTTATTGATGAAGGATGTGTTAGTTCTAGAGAGCATATATTTCATTCATTATTAGGTTTAGAATATTTTCATAAAATTAATGGAAATTTAGAATCATTATTTAACTGAATAAGGTAATATGTATAATAAAACCTAACTAAAAGCATATTATGTTGTACCAAAAATGATATATGATAAATTAAGATTGATATAGGATAAAAAAACTCTGATATGATTTTATCTGTAAGAACTATCAGCTAACATGATATTATTACAAATTATGACATCTTGAGGTTATATTTTATTATTTTTATTTATGATAATTCTCTTATAATGATAATCTAGAGGTGTATAGTTAATTAACAGTTTCCTATATAAATTTATATGATCTTATGATTTATATTTCAAAAAAAAATTAATTTAACCATTGGAATATAACACTCAAAAAATTTTAAATATTAAATCCTTTAAATTGGCCCAATATGTTCAATACCTTTTCCAAAAGAAAATCCAAACTAAAACGAAATTGTGATATGTTTAGACTGTTAAAACCTTACCATATAATTAATTCAACTTAATTAGAGAAAAATTATTATTGAATATTTATAGAAATTAAAAAATGGATACAATTAATATAAATGAAATTAAATCAGTATAACTAAAATTACTAATATTGTCATTTAATTATTTGAAATGTATTTTTTAAAATATTTCCTTTTAATTCAATATGAATTTATATTTATAGGAACTTTTTAATAATGATGATTAAATATATTTCATATGAATAATTGGTTAATACTAATTTAATTATTAATTTATAATAAATAATAATACTAATTGATGATATTTTAAAAAAATTCCTATAAAAATAAATTCCATTATATATATTTTTTTCTAAAAAATTACTTTTACCACCCTAAGAAATTGAATAAATTAGTTTTATTTTTATTTTTTTAATCAGAATCATGAATTAATTAATGGGTTTAATTTCATTTTTTTCATAAAATTATGATACCAAGGTAAAAATAATTTACCACGGTAAAGTAGTTGTTTTGTACAAGAATGATACTTTTTTGAATATTTTGATTTTAAATAAACTTTATCAATTAGTTTAAATAAAAAATCGAATATGATGTTTAATATATATATATATATATATATTAACACTCATTTAATTGTTAATCAATGTTAAGAACACATAATATTATTAAAATTACATTTTCCTACAAAATTAGTTTTTCAGAGCATGGTATATTTAAATTGAGAAAATAATTTTCTATATTTATAAGTTGAATTAGGTTAAATTGTGTTCATGTTAAGATTTATCATATCTAAATTTGGTAGAAAGATTCATATTAGTTTTTAATTAAGAAAATAATTTCCATGGTAAATTTTTATTCACGATTAATAAGCATAAAAATGGGTAAAAAAGGTATCTCATATTTTTAATAAATAAAAGGTCACTTAGATCTTCCATAAATATTTTTTTAGGAATGAAATTCATACCCAAATGTATATCATACCATTTCCCTTCCTAATTATCATGAAATTTCCTTTCTAATCCCTTACCTAATATTTTTTTCAAATGATTTGTCTCTCTTTATCACCTATAAAAGGATCTCACATTCTCCAACTTCAAGACACTCGTTTAGTGATATATTCCCAGTCAAATATACGCAATATAACTATTATAGATCCCCTTTACATGTTTATTAGAACAAATAATAAACAATGTTCCTAAACTCCTTCACTTCTAAAGGATACTTTTAGAGAAGATACAAACTCACATCTTAAGTATTTCTAACCCTTTTAGTTTTATTCATTAATCTTCCCTTCAACCCTCCTCCAAAATCATTCAAACCATATGTATATAATAACATTATTATTAATATTATACTGAAATTATATTATATATATGGTGAAAATATTACCTATTCCCCTCACATTTAATTGAAAAAATGAAAAAGTTTCTCACATATATGTATGGAATACCACCTCCATGAATGACACATATCATATTTCCTCACTACCTTTAAAGGATGACTCATGAAGTGGGTTTAGTGAATAATTATTTTATTAATTAAATGATTTATATTTTATAAATATAAATTATTCTTTCTATAATTAATATTATAAGTAATAAATAATTGTAACATTATCTATCTTAAACAAGTATAAGAACAGGAAAATATTTTTATTTATACAAAGGAATTTTTTTTTCAAATTCATTAATTATTCATCTAATTCCATATAAATTTAATATATCACCATAATAATGACATTATAATATCATTATTCTTCTTTTACAATGATATTACTACTACAACACCTCATAATCATCCATTAATCATGGTAGGTTCCTCTTGGGACATCTTACTAACCTAAGTAAACTATACTATAAATATATATCATGGATGAAAATGATAACTTTTAAAATCTTATAATATGATATAAATATGAAAATAATGTTTTTATGGTAATTTTATATCACAAAGTATTTAATTAATTTATAAATAAACAATTATTCATTAAGAATAACAGAATCATGCTCATCGTCATCTTCAACCCCATGGATTTAAAAAACAACAACAATAAAATGATATTATAGCTTTTTAAATTATCATGTAATATATATTAAAGTAACATTAATTATATTTTATGGTGAAATTTTTAACTATGATGAATAAAAACATCATTTTTACCAAACTAATTCAAATAGATAATGATTTCTTACGCCTGGTGTTGTAAATAGGTAAAAACCAATATATATATATATATATTTGTATATATCTTTCTCTTTGTGTGTGTGTAGAATGATTAAAAATTAAGATTAGTTATAGTTATAAATAAGGTCCTTATGTATGTATTTATTGAACTTAATTTAATTATTTAGGACATTTGGTGAATGTTTAGAACAAATCTGGACTGAGGTGAGTGTTTTGTCTTTAATTCCTCTATTTGATACATGTTTGGTATTATGCACCAAATTAAATTTTTCTGGAGTATATAATGACTATTTTAGTTATAATATCATGAATTTTCTTTTAATCATGTTATTTTTTTTCATTTATAATCCCTCTTTTTCAAGGGGTTTTGATTCGAAAGTTTGTAACATTGTAATAGTTTTATTGGTTTGAATTATAATTTTTTATAGATAATACATATCTTTCACAATGATTTATTTATATGTTTTATTTACTAACAATTAATATATTTTGATTATACACTTTTAATTTCATATTATTTATTATCTAAATAATGTTACCTGGTTCATGTGCCTATTGAATCACTTATTTCACTATTAGTAAGGTTTTTCAAAAACTCAAATTTCATTCATTCAGTTATGATTCTTCTCATGAAGTTATTTCATATAAGTTGGGTACATTATTCCCCTTAATTTTATTATATTTCATTTTCTCATTATAAACATCTTTACCACAAAACCACTTGTTAAATGTTCCAGGCATCATAGAGTATGTTCATGTAAGGGATATTGATAACTCAAATATCCTTTTATTGAGTTATAATGTTTTATCTTGAACTTTCCATCTCAATGCCTGGGTTCTCCCAAAATAATAATTTCTTATATATTATTTTATAATCCTCTTTATTAAAGTGACATTTTAATACAAATTAATGTTTTTTACACTTCTTACAATGTGATTTTTAAACCCATGTATTTTTTAAATAATATAAAAGGTTTTCCTTTCACATTCATCTGTTTTATCTTCCTCTCCTCATTTATCAAAGATAAAATATTTGGTTTTGAAAATATATTTAATTGGTTTTTATTTTGAAAACTATTTTTTTTCAAATCGATTCGACTAACCTTTTAAAATTTTACTTTGAAATAAAATCTTAATTATAAATTTTATGCACATCATAAAAATATTTTATTAAAGATCTTATAAGCTTTCACATCCATTTCCCTTATTATTTACTAAATAATTTACCATATTGAGTTTTATGTTTCATAGTTATAACATTTTGGATTGAAATCATGATATCAAACAATTTTATTTTGGATCCCTTCATTTGTGATATTCTATGATGCTTTCTTTTTCCAAGGATGATTTTATTTATGTCAAAACACTCATATGTTTCGTTATAACAACCTTGATCTTTATTTAAAATTAATAAATGTTTTATTAAATAATATTACACTTAATAAAACCCATAATATCGAAAATACTAGTGTATTTGGTAATTAGGTACATATAATAACATTTGAACATGGGAAACAACAGCATTATTGAATACTTTCATAACATTCTTCTAAAATTCCATGGTTCTTAAAACTGTATGGGATATCCTAGGGACATACATAAAGAATATGTGAGTTATAAGTACGAATAAGGTAATTATCATTGAGTAAGGTAATACATGTTATAAAATAGGCATATCAATGAGAAGGAGTTTCTTGAACTGAGGAAAAAGGATGATGAATCCATTGGTACCTACGATGAAAATTTTACAAGACTTTCAAGGTACGCATCCGGAATTATTATCCAACCTGAGAGTAAGTTCGATCGATTCTTTAGTGGCTTAAAACCAAGTCTTCTAAGGGCATTAGCCATAAGAGACTTCAATAGCTACGTGGAAATTGTTCGATGTGCTCTCAAGGTTGAGATAATGATTGGTGTAACCCATCAGTCACATGGGTTTGATAAAAAGAGGAAAATGGAATTCAAAGGAAAATATAAAGACCACACTGAAAAGAAGATAAGTTTTCCCTTATGCTCAAAGTGTGGAAAGAAATATGGAGGAAATTGTCTTAAGGGGACAAGAAAATGTTATATGCGTGGAAAAGAAGGTCATCGGGCAATTGAATGTTGAAATAATGGGAAGAAGATGTCTAATGATGTAAACAAAGGAAGGGATACACATAATGAACCTACTACACTTCAATGTCTCAAGTACAAGAAGATGGGGCATTATTCCAATCAATGCCCAAATCCAAGGGATGATGATGATGATCAACATCAACAAACTCTTAAGGCCAAGGATAAAGGAAAGTCACATACAATTACAATCGGCAATGTAGATTACGAAAACGAAGTGGTGATAGGTACACTTACCATCCACTCTAAAGTAGAAAATGTTTTATTTGATTCTGGATCCACCCACTCTTTTATTTCCAAAGAATTTTCTAAGGGTATAACCGTATTACCTCAACAATTATATGTTGAGTTGGATGTGACAACTACTAATGGCACAACAGTCGCATCAAAAGTTTACAATTCTTCTCTGATTAAAGTTTGTGGGAAATTACTTCCTGCAAATCTTGTGATCCTTCTTATAGTAGAATTTTATGTGATTCTTGGCATGGATTTGCTTTATTTATATGGAGCACATATCAATTTCCAAAGAATGGAAGTCACATTTCATATTCCAGATCAATATATGATCTTCTATCAATGCAAGGATGAACATAACCTTCCAGCAGAAATTTCTTCTATCTTATGGGTCTTGATTCCACTAAATGAATGTTATTTATCTAAAATGGTTAGAGAGAAACTCATGTTTAATAATATTCCCATTGTACGGGAATTTGAAGATGTCTTTCCGGAGGAATTTCCTGGTCTTCCACCAAATCGTGAAGTTGAGTCTTTAATAGAACTCATACTGGGTGCTTCTCCTATTTCAAAGACACATTATAGAATGGCCCCAATTGAGTTGCAAGAATTGAAGAAGCAACTCCAATTGAATCTTGATAAAGGATTCATATGCCCAAGTGCGTCACCTTGGGGAGCACCTGTTCTATTTGTTAAGAAGAAAGATGGATCAATAAGACTCTGCATTGATTATCGAGAACTTAACAAGATCACTATCAAGAACAAATATCCTCTCCCATGCATTGTTGACCGATTTGACCAACTACGCAGAGCTCAATACTTTTCCAAGATTGATCTGCATTCAGGGAATCATCAATTAAGGGTCAAAAGGGAATATATACCAAAGAAGTCTTTCCGTAAAAGGTATGGACACTATGAATTTATAGTGATTCCATTTGGTCTTACTAATGCCCCTACTATCTTCATGGATCTGATGAATAGAGTCTTTAGAGACTATCTTGATCAGTTTGTGGTAGTCTTTATAGATGATATTCTTGTCTATTCAAATAGCAATGAAGAACATGAATATTACTTGATAATTATATTAAAGACCCTGAGAAAGGAGAAGCTTTATGCCAAATTTACCAAGTGTGAATTTTGGCTTCAAAAAGTTTCATTTTTGGGTCACATAATCTCAAAAGAGGGGATATCTATAGATCCAGCAAAAACAGAGGCTATCGAAAGATGGTCGAGACCAACAACAGTGACTGAGATCCGAAGTTTTCTTGGTTTGGATGGATATTATCGACGTTTTTTGAATGATTTTTGACGATTATCTAATCCACTCACCAAGTTGACTCAGAAAGGAGTTAAGTTTGTTTGGACAGAGGAATGTGAAGAGAATTTCAAGTAGTTGAAAAGAAGGTTATCCAGTGCACCTGTGCTCACACTGCCTTGTAGTGGAGAAAGGTTTGTGATCTATAGTGGTTAATCCAAGAAGGGATTGGGTTGTGTTCTTATGAAAAATGATATGGTGATAACTTATGCCTCACAACAGTTGAAAATCCATGAGCAAAATTACCCAACTCATGATTTGGAGTTAGCTGTGGTAATCTTTTCATTAATGATTTGGAGGCATTATCTTTATGGAGAAAAGTGTGACATTTATACTAATCATAAAATTTTTAAGTATATTTTCACACAAAAGGAGCTGAATATGCGCCAAAGAAGATGGTTGGAGCTGATTAAGGATTACGACTGCTCAATTCATTACCACCCTGGGAAAGAAAACAAGGTGGCAGATGCATTAAGTCGACAAGACCATGCTAGCTTATCCATGATGAGGATCACAAAAGATCCAATACTTATGGATTTACAAAAGATGGATCTTGGAATTATAGTAAAAGGGGAAAAATTGTATCTTTCTCAAATGAAGGTTCAACCATCTATACATGTGAAGATTAAAGAGGCACATAAAGAAGATTTAGAGTTATAAAAGAAGGTGAGAAATGTTCCTGAATTCATCCTTGATTGTGATGGGATAATGAAGTTCATGAATCGGGTTTGTGTTCCTCCCATACCCGAATTAAAGAAGGATCTGCTAGATGAGGCTCATAATTCTTCATTCTCTATTCATCCTGGAAGCACGAAGATGTATAGGGACCTAAAAGAGTACTTCTGGTGGGATGGCATGAAAAGAGATGTTGCTGAATATGTCTCTCGATATAACGACCCATACTTTACATATATTGTTATTACTTCAAAATTTAAGCACACTTATTAAAACATATAACAAAACCAGGAAAGGACCGTATAGGTATAGTGTCTTTAGAAACTAGGAAACATAAATAATTGGTTCATAAAGCGTCTACACTATCTCCCATTTATTTCATCATATCTACAGTCCCTTTTATAATATCATACTTAATAACATTCTTCCTGACCAGGGGAAAGAAAACATACAAAAGGGTGAGCTCAAATGCTCAGTAAGGGTAAACAAAAGAAATATCAATCACATCATATTCATAAGAACATAACTTTTAGAAATCTTAACCTGCATAAGAGATCATAATTTCATAACATGGGATAAATCATATTAGTGAAATGTAATCACAATAATCATAACTTAAAACATGAAGCTTTGTGGCATACACACATAATCATAGAGAATCATTTCTTATTATTTAAGACTCATGGATAAGACTAACTTAGTGGACAAAGTCCATTTATGAACCGAGTTCACTCCTCATTTCAGTCCTGTTTCACTGAACCGGTTTAACCTACCGTTCCATCCATGTTTATCTCACGAGATATAAAATCTTTACCCAATGCATTGGAGGGATATATAGGTCCCACCCATCTCATAATGATACCATTCTTATGCGTGCCACAAAATCATAAATCATACATCATTGCATAACCCATGTAATAAAAAATGGGATTATTAAACAACATGACATCATAAAACAATTCATATAAGATAAAGGAATTCGTAAAAATAATTCCATCTCAACATAATCAAATCAATTTAATAATAGGGATAGAAACATAACCCTATATTATCTTAGATAGAAAATAATTTTGATAAAACACTTGAACTCCATTCTTGAGGAAAATATCTTTTCTACTTCAAAAACATTTTCCTTTCTTAACATGTATTAAAATTTTAAACTAAAAGAAGTTGATTAAAAATAAACTTGAAAATTTGTAAAGTAATCTTCTTGGAAAAAATGATTTAAAAATCCATTCATGCCATATAAGTTAAAAAAAACATTCTTCTCGTACTTTTGTCGGAAAAGTCAAAAAGAACCTCGTATGAAAAACGACAAAATATTGATTTCATATCTTTTACTAAAAACTCACCGAAGGGTAAAATTGGATATAAACTATTGTAGAAGGATTTAAATATTACATATTGAGGAAACATGGGTGTGGATGACAAATATTCCCCAATAAATTCTGAAGTATAAACAACCTCGGATAAAAATTGAGATTGTGAGATTTTCCATTACCTTAGGTCCAATTTGCTTCGTAAGTGTCCAAACCTCATGTATAATGATTTAAATAATGTTATTTACTTATTCCAGAATCATAATTGTTTTATGATATCATATATGGTCATATTATTAGCTTCTTATTAGTAATATTTCATTACTACTTGTTATTCGGGTGTTTATTACTTTTTGTTCTTATGCGTGTTTTATCGAATAAATTCTTATTTTTTCTTTTTAGGTTATAGATACCTCATTTTCAGAATGGTATTAGTGTAATATATATCATATTTATTCATAAAATTCATTTATATAATCATTATGCAATGAAGATCATGTAGAATGAGTCGCATCACATCGTGGAGACGGTATTCCGTACGTACGCACAAACGATGATATCGTTCCCATGATTGTGGAATTGTATTGTAGTATATATATATTATTTCAGAATCAATATCACTTTACAATAATCATATATAGTTTTTATTTACACCATTATACCCATCCAAGTAAGGTGGTGGTGGAAAATAGATTACACCACGGCGTAGAGACGGTACTCCGTACGTACACAAGCGCAGTGATTTCATTTTCCGTAGGATGGATAGATGGCGAAGTAGGGTTTTTTCATACTTATAATAACATATCAGTATATTAGTGATAATGATGTTATTACTTAATAATGAAACAACTAAATAAGAAGAAGTGGAAGAAGAAATAAAGATGAAAGAATCGGTAACAGACATTACCTCTTCTTTGAAGCGCTTCTTTGAGACCTCCTTTTAGGGAAATAGAATTGGACTTTTAAGAAGACCAGGATCTCTAGGATGTCTCTAGGGAAGTGGAGAGAAGAATTGTTCAGGGGTTGGCCGTTCTTGAAGGCTCAAAGTGGTGTGAGGAAGAGGGGGAGGAGGTGCCCTTTTATAAGGGAGGAGAGGGGCTCCTTTGGAAAAACTAAACATATTATTTTATTATAAAGAGAAATTCGGTTTTAAATAGCTCCAAATTGATTTATTTCGAATCTAAGGTGGGGATGGGTCGCAATATTCTCATCCAAAAGAATTTAGACAAGTTTAGGTTCCTATTTTAACCTTATCATTTAGATTTAACATTAAGTTAAATAATTTTACTTTTACCGTGTCTTCTTGTGTTCTTACACTATAATGTTAATAAACATACTATAACAAGCCACAATAACCCCAAGTTGTTTATTATTAATATATATATCCTTATATAATTCATTTGGCCGAACCCTAGATTTTTAGGAATAAAATAACAATTAATAATATAATATTTGTTTTAAAAACTATTTTATGTCAATTTTGACACTATTTAGTAATTGATTTTTTTTGAAAATCATACCAGAATTATTAGTTCGAAAAAAGTTAATTAAATAAATACTAACATGGCATATTAACCTAAAAAATTAGTGTAATTCATAAAAAGTCTCAAATTACATTTATTTGGGTATTTATAACATCAATTATGTCAATATTTCATTAATAATATAATTATTGCATCATCGTTGTGTCATAAATAAATTAACTTATATAATGTCTAAAAAATAAAAATAAAATACCATTATGTAGAAATTGTTTTTATCTTTCTAATGAATATTTATAGTCGAATTTATCTTATGTATAACCCCATATTAAAAATTATTTACTTATTAAACATTGATTTTAACTATTTTAACCCTTCTTTAAATAAATTAATAATAAATGTCCTAATCTAATCCAAGTGGGCCTAAATGGTCATATTTTATTCCTATTGTTTTTTTTGTCAAGTTACACTTATCCAATAGAATTAGGACATGTTTTAGGGTAATAATAATAACAATTTTACCCTTAATTATTCTATTTACTTTTAACCGTGGTAAAAAAAGTAAAAAGTTACTATGCACCAAAAAATATTTTCATCTCATTTAACAGCATTTTAGTCCTAGATATTAACCGTGTCTCTTGGATTTTCGAAATTCCACTCACAGAAGCGGTAAAATTATGTTTTATGAAAAATTCAGTTTTTTTAACTACCACTTAGTGGTTTCACTATTCATCAAAAATTGAATGTTTTCAGAAAAATACCAAAATTTCACCTAAGGCTAATTTCGATATTCTGAAACCAAAAATGAAGTCCATTTTGAAAAATAAAATTTATAAAATTTCAAAAAGTGGTTATTACTATTCTTAACGGCTAGTTTTAATAATATTTTAATAGCATATCATTGTTTAGTGAAACTCGGTATTGCGTACGACGCAAGCTATCGAGGAAGGCCACGATTGCATGTAAAGCAAGCCAATCTAGTGTTGTGTGTAGTGAAAGATTCCTTTGATGATTTAAAAGAAAAATATTTCTCATAAAGTCTCGGGTGTTACATTCTACCCCCCTTAAAATGAATTTCGCCCTTGAAATTCGTCACTTTGTAACAAACAGATGAGGATACCTCTCCCTCATCATATCCTCAAGCTCCAATGTAGATTCTTCTAATTGGTGGTTCCTCAATAAAACTTTCACTAAGCGAGTGGTCTTGTTTCATAGAACTTTTTCGCTACGATCCAGAATCTCTATCGGCTGTTCTTCATAAGAAAGATCTTTCTCTACCGGTACAACTTCTGAGCTGAGTACATGTGAAGGATCAGGTATGTACTTTCTCAGGAGAGATACATGGAACACATTGTGAACTTGAGAGAGATTTGGTGGAAGCACCAATCGGTAAGCTACCATTCCAACACGATCTAGTATTTCAAAAGGACCGATATATCTAGGTATCAACTTCCCCTTCTTTCCAAATCTCATGACCCTCTTCCAGGGAGATATTCGTAAGAACACTTTATCACCCACTTCAAAATCTAGGTCTTTTCTTCGGTTGTCGGAATAACTTTTCTGTTGACTATGAGCTTCTCTTATGTGTTTTTGAATAGATCAGACCTTTTCTGCCATCTCATCAACAAGATCAGGTCCTAATAGATTTCTTTCCCCAACTTCATCCCAGCAAGTTGGAGTCCTATATTTTTTTTCCATAGAGAGCTTCATAAGGATCCATCTGAATACTGGAGTGAAAGATATTATTATAAGAAAATTCCACCAAATGTAGGTGTTTATCCCAACCACCTTTTAAATCTATAGAGCAAGCTCTCAACATATCTTCTAGAGTTTGAGTTGTTCTCTCAGACTGACCGTCTGTCTGAGGATGATAAGTAGTACTGAAACTCAACTCTGTATCCAGAGTATGCTGAAGACTTATCCAGAACTTCGAGGTAAACCTTGGATCCCGATCAGATATAATAGAAAGTGGTACTCCATGCAATATTACCAATTCCTTTACATATATTCTGGCAAGCTCATCCAGAGAGAAATCCTCTCTAATAGCAATGAAGTGTGCAGACTTTGTAAGAAGATCAACTATGACCCAGATAGCATTATTGCCTTTGGATGTTTTAGGAAGTCCTGTGACAAAGTCCATAGTGATGTTTTCCCATTTCCATTTGGGTATGGGTAATGGTTGTAACATCCCCTTATACTTCTATCTCTCAGCTTTAACTTGCTGATAAACCAAGCATCGAGAGGCATATTCAGCAACATCTCTTTTCATGCCATCCCACCAGAAGTACTCTTTCAGGTCCCTATACATATTCGTGCTTCCAGGATGAATAGATAATGAAGAACTATGTGCCTCATCCAGCAGCTCCTTCATTAATTCGGTGATGGGAGGAACACAAACCCGATTCCTGAACATTATTATCCCATCACAATCAAGGTTGAATTTAGGAATATTTCTCACCTTATTTTGTAACTCTACATCTTCTTTCTGCTCCTCTTTAATCTTCACATGTATAGATGGTTGAACATTCATTTGAGAAAGATACTATTTTACCCCTTCCATTATAATTCCAAGATCCATCCTTTGTAAATCCATAAATATTGGATCTTTTGTGATCCTCATCATGGATAAACTGGTATGGTCTTGTCGACTTAATGCATCTTCCACCTTGTTTGCTTTCCTAGGGTGGTAATGAATTGAGAAGTCGTAATCCTTAATCAGCTCTAACCATCTTCTTTGGCACATATTCAGCTCCTTTTGTGTGAAAATATACTTTAAACTTTTATGATCAGTATAAATGTCACACCTTTCTCCATAAAGATAATGCCTCCAAATCTTTAATGCAAAGATTACCGTAGCTAACTCCAAATCATGTGTTGGGTAATTTTGCTCATGTATTTTCAACTTTTGTGAGGCATAATCTATCACCATATCATTTTGCATAAGAACACAACCTAATCCCTTCTTGGATTCATCACTATAGATCACAAACCTTTCTCCACTACAAGGCAGTGTGAGCACAGGTGCACTGGATAACCTTCTTTTCAACTCCTTGAAATTCCCTTCACATTCCTCCATCAAAACAAACTTAACTCCTTTCTGAGCCAACCTGGTGAGTGGATTAGATAATCGTGAAAAATCTTTCACAAAACGTCGATAATATCCAGCCAAACCAAGAAAACTTCTGATCTCAGTTACTGTTTTTGGTCTCGACCATCTTTCGATAACCTCTGTTTTTGATGGATCCACAGATATCCCCTCTTTTGAGATTATGTGACCCAAAAATGAAACTCTTTGAAGCCAAAATCCACACTTGGTAAATTTGGCATAAAGCTTCTCCTTTCTCAAGGTCTTCAATATAATTCTCAAGTGATCTTCATGTTCTTACTTACTCTTTGAATAGACTAGAATATCGTCTATAAAGACTACCACAAACTGATCAAGATAGTCTCTAAAGACTCTATTCATCAGATCCATGAAGATAGCAGGGGAATTAGTAAGACCAAACGGGATCACTATAAATTCATAGTGTCCATACCGTGTACGAAAAACCGTATTTGGTATATCCGCCCTGTTGAACCTTAATTGATGATACCCTGAATGAAGATCAATCATGGAAAAGTATTGAGCTCCTCATAGTTGGTCAAATAAGTCATCAATGCGCGAGAGAGGATATTTGTTCTTGATAGTGATCTTGTTAAGTTCTCGATAATCAATGCAGAGTTTCATTGATCCATCTTTCTTCTTAAAAAACAGAATAGGTACTCCCCAAGGTGACGCACTAGGGCATATGAATCCCTTATCAAGATTCTCTTGGAGTTACTTCTTCAATTCCTGCAACTCAATTGGGGCCATTCTATAAGGTGTCTTTGAAATAGGTAAAGCACCCTGTACGAGTTCTATTGAAAAATCAACTTCAAGATTTGGTGGAAGACCCGACAATTCCTCTGGAAAGACATCATCAAACTCCCGTACAATGGGCATATTCTTAATCATGAGTTTCTCACAAACCATTTGAGATAAATAACCTTCATTTAGTGGAATAAAGACCCATAATATGGAAGAAATTTCCACTGGAAGGTTATGTTCATCCTTACATCGATAGACGATCATAGACTGATCTGGAATATGAAATGTGACTTCCCTTCTTTGGAAATTTATATGAGATCCATATAAAGAAATCCAATCCATGCCAAGAATCACATCAAATTCCACTATAGGAAGGATCACAAGATTTGCAGGAAGCACTTTCCCACAAACTTCAATCGGGGAAGAATTATAAACTTTTGATGCGACTGTTGTGCCATTAGGTGTTGTCACAACTAACTCAACATCTAATTGTTGAGGTAATATGGTGATACCCTTAGAAAAATCTTCAGAAATAAAAGAGTGGGTGGATCCAGAATCAAATAAAACATTTTCTACTTTAGAGTGGATAGTAAGTTTACCTTTCACCACATCGTTATCATACTCCACATCGCTGATAGAAATTGCATGTGACTTTCCTTTGTCTTTAGCCTTAAGATTTTGTTGATGTCAATCATCATCAACAACCCTTAGATTAGGACATTTATTGGCATAATTCCCCATCTCCTTGCACTTGAAACATTGAAGTGTAGTAGGTTCATTTTTTGTATCCCTTCCTTTTTTTGCATCATTAGACATCTTCTTCCCATCATTGCAGCATTCAAATGCCTGATGACCTTCCTTTCCACATTTAAAACATTTACTTTTCTCTTTAAGACAACTCCCTCCATGTTTCTTTCCACAGTTTCAGCATAAGGGAAAACTCATCTTCTTTTCGGTGTGCTCTTTAGATTTTCCTTTGAATTGAATTTTCCTCTTCTTATCAAACCCATATGACTGATGGGTTACTCCAATCTCCATCTCGACTTTGAGAGCACATCGAATGATTTCCTCGTAGCTATTGAAGTCTCTTATGGATAACTCCCTTCGAAGACTTGGTTTTAAGCCACTAAAGAATCGATCGATCTTACTCTCAAGTTGGATAAATATACCATAAGCGTACCTTGAAAGTCTTGTAAAATTTGCTTCATAGGTAACAACATATTAATCATCCTTTTGCTTTAGTTCAAGAAACTCTTTCTCAATCTTTGTTCGGAGAATACGAGGGAAGTACTTATTGAAAAACAATTTCTTGAACTCGTCCCATTCCATGGACTCAATTTCATTTCTTTGCCTCGTATTCTTGATAAGATTCCACCATTGATCAGCATCACCTTCCAAACGATACACTACTAAGATGACTTTATCATGTCCAGAACATTGAAGAACTGAAAATATCTTTTCAGTAGTACTGATCCATTGTTCAGCAACTAATGGATCAGTAGACCTGCTGAAAGAAGGTGGACGCTGCCTCATGAAGGATTCAACAGAATGTTACTCCTTCCTTTTCTCATTTGGAAGTCCTGCATGATTCATAGCTTGAGAAAGTTGTGTGAGCATGGATACAAGATTTTTCAATCTAGCTCCCATAACATTTGGTTGCTCAAGGGGACAATCATTGCATTGCCCATCGCATTCCGCATTAACACGGTTCCTTAGAGTTCCAGCCATTGACTAAAACCAAGAAGAATAGTGTGAGCAACACCAATTATAATAGGAAAACCACATAATCAAGAATTAAATTTCACACTTAAAGTCTTAACCTAGGTTATTCATGGCCATTTCTAAAACACTAAGATTGTGTTCTATGCTTAGACTTATCCTTAGGGTTCTTACTAAGGCTTTCACATCCTAGTTTCCAAAGGTTAACTATACCTTTCCTTTGATACCAACTATAACGACCCATACTTTACATATATTGTTATTACTTCAAAATTAAAGCACACTTATTACAACATATAACAAAACCAGGAAAGGACCGTATAGGTTTAGTGTCTTTAGAAACTGGGAAACCTAAACAACTGGTTCATAAACCGTCTACACTGTCTCCCATTTATTTCATCATATCTATAGTCCCTTGTGGCATATCTTACTTAATAACATTCTTCCTGACCTGGGGAAAGAAAACATACAAAAGGGTGAGCTCAAATGCTCATTAAGGGTAATCAAAATAAATATCAATCACATCATATTCTTAAGAACATAACTTTTGGAAATATTAACCTGCAAAAGAGATCATAATTTTATAACATGGGATAAATCATAGTTGTGAAATGTCATCACAATAATAATAACTTAAAACATGAAGATTTGTGGCATACACACATAATCATAGAGAATCATTTTTTATTAGTCAAGACTCATGGCCAAGCCTATCTTAGTGGACAAAGTCTATTTCTAAACCGAGTTCACTCCTCATTTAAGTCCTGTTTCACTGAACCGGTTTAACCTGCCGTTCCAGCCATGTCTATCTCATGAGATATAAAATCTTTACCCAATTCATTGGAGGGAGATATAGGTCCCACCCATCTCATAATGATACCATTCTTATGTGTTCTACAAAATCATAAATCATACATCATTGTATAACCCATGTAATAAAAAATTGGATTCTTAAACAACATGACACCATAAAACAATTCTTATAAGATAAAGGAATTCGTAAAAATAATTCCATCACAACATAATAAAATCAATGTAATAATAGGGATAGAAACAGAACACTATATTATCTTATATGGAAAATAATTTTGATAAAACACTTGAACTCCATTCTTGAGGAAAATATCCTTTCTACTTCAAATTTTTTTTCCTTTCTTAACATGTCTTACAATTTTAAAATAAAATAAGTTGATTAAAAATAAACTTGAAAATTTTTAAAGGAAGCTTCTTGGAAAAAATGTTTTAAAAATCCATTCATACCGTATAAGTTAAAATAACATCCTTCTCGTACTTTTGTCCGAAAATTCAAAAAGTACCTCGAACGAAAAACGACAAAATATTTCTTTCATATATTTTACTAAAAACTCACCGAAGGGTAAAATTGGATATGAACTATTGTATAAGGATATAAATATTACATATTTAGGAAACATGGATTTGGATGACAAATATTCCACAGTAAATTCTGAAGTATAAACAATCTCAAATAAAAATTGAGATTGCGAGATTTTCCCTTACCTTAGGTCCAATTTGCTTCGTAAGTGTCTGAATCTCCTGTATAATGATTTAAATAATGTTATTGACTTATTCCAGAATCATACTTATTTTTATGATATCATATATGGTCATATTCTTAGCTTCTTATTAGTAATATTTCATTACTACTTGTTATTCGGGTGTTTATTACTTTTTGTTCTTATGTGTGTTTTGTCGAATAAATTCTTATTTTTTCTTTTTAGGTTATAGATACCTCATTTCCAGAATTGTATTAGTGTAATATATATCATATTAAATCATTCAACTAAATTATAGAATCATTATGCAATGAAGATCATGTAGAACGAGTCGCATCACATCGTGGAGATGGTATTCCGTACGTACGCACGAGCGATGATATCATTCCTATGATTGTGAAATTGTATTGGAGTGTATATATACTATTTAAGAATCAATATCACTTTACAATAATCATATATAGTTATTATTTACACCATTATACCCATCCAAGTAAGGTGGTGGTGGAAAATAGATTACACCACGGTGTGGAGACGGTATTCCGTACATACGCACCCGCGGTGATTTAGTTTTCCGTAGGATTGATGGATGGAAAAATAGGGTTGTTTCATACTTATAATAACATATCAGTATATGAGTGATACTGATGTTATTACTTCATAATGAAACAACTAAATAAGAAGAAGTGGAAGAGGAAATAAAGATGAAAGAATCGGTAACGGACATTAACTCTTCTTTGAAGCGCTTCTTTGAGACCTCCTTTTAGGGCACTAAAATTGGTCTTTGAAGAAGAACATGACCTCTAGGATGTCTCTAGGGAATTGGAGAGAAGAAATTGGCAGGGTTTGGCCAAGCTTGAAGGCTCAAAGTGGTGTGAGTAAGAGGGGGAGGAGGTGCCCTTTTATAAGGGAGGAGAGGGGATCCTTTGGAAAAACTACAAATATTATTTTATTATAAAGCCAAATTTGGTTTTAAATAGCTCAAAATTGATTTATTTAGAATATAAGGTGGGTATGGGTCTAAATCATCTAATCCAATAGAATTTAGACAAGTTTAGGTTCCTATTTTAACCTTATCATTTAGATTTAACATTAAGTTAAATAATTTTACTTTTACTATGTCTTCTTGTGTTGTTACACTGTAAGGTTAATAAATTTACTATAACAATACAAACGAACACCAAGTTGTTTATTATTAATATATATAACCTTATCTAAGTCATTTTGCCGAACCCTATATTTTTAGGAATAAATTAACAATTAATAATATAATATTTGTTTTAAAAAATATTTTATGTCGATTTTGACACTATTTAGTAATTGATTTTTGTGAAAATTATAACAGAATGATTAGTTCGAAACAAGTTAATTAAATAAATACTAACATGTCATATTAACCTAGAAAATTAGTTTAATTCATAAAAAGTCTCAAATTACATTTATTTGAGTCTTTATAACATCAATTATGTCAATATTTCATTAATAAGATAATTACAGCATCATCGTTGTGTTATAAATAAATTAAATTATTTAATGTCTAAAAATTACAAATAAAATACCATTATGTAGAATTTGTTTTATATTTCTAATGAATATTTATAGTCGAATTTATCTTATGTATAACCCCATATTAAAAATGATTTACTTATTAAACATTGATTTTAACTATTTTAACCCTTTTTTAAATAAATTAATAATAAATGTCCTAATCTAATCCAAGTGGGCCTAAATGGTCATAGTTTATTCCTAAGGTTGTTTTTGGTCGAATTACACTTATCCAATAGAATTAGGACATGTGTTAGGGTAATAATAATAACACTTTTACCCTTAATTACCCTATTTACCTTTAACCGTGGTAAAAAAAGTAAAAAGTTACTATTCACGAAAAATTATTTTCTTCTCATTGAACAAAATTTTAGTCATTGATATTAACCGTGTCTCTTGGATTTTAGAAATTCCACTCACAGAAGCGGTAAAAATAAGTTTTATGAAAAATTTAGTTTTTTTAACTACCACTTAGTGGTTTCACTATTCATCAAAAATTGAAAGTTTTCGGAAAAATACCAAAATTTCACCCTAGGCTAATTGTGACATTATTAATCCAAAAATGAAGTCCATTTTGAAAAATAAAATTTATAAAATTTCAAAAAGTGGTTATTACTATTCATAACGGCTAGTTTTAATAATATTTTAAAAGCATATTATTGTTCAGTGAAACTCGATATTGCGTACGACGCAAGCTATTGAGGATGGCCGAGATTGCGTGTAAAGCAAGCCAATCTAGTGTTGTGTGTAGTAAAATATTGCTTTGATGATTTAAAAACAAAATATTTCTCATAAAAGTCTCGGGTGTTACACTCGATGCTTGGTTTGTCAGAAAGTTAAAGATGAGAGACAAAAGTCTAAGGGGATGATACAACCATTACCCATACTAGAATGGAAATGAGAAAACATCACTATGGACTTTTTCAGTCGACTTAATAAAACATACAAAGGCAATAATGCTATCTGGGTCATAGTTGATCGTCTTACAAAGTCTGCACACTTCATTGCTATTAGAGAAGATTTCTTTCTAGATCAGTTTTCCAGGATATATGTAAAGGAAGTGGTAAGATTGCATGGAGTACCACTTTCTATTACATATGATCGGGATCCGAGGTTTACCTCAAAGTTCTGGTGAAGTTTTCAGTATACTCTAGATACAGAGTTGAGTTTTAGCACTGATTATCATCCTCAGACAGACGGTCAGTCTGAGAGGACAATTCAAACTCTAGAAGATATGTTGAGAGCTTTCTCTATGGATTTCAAAGATGGTTGGGATCAACACCTACCTTTGGTGGAATTTTCTTATAATAACAGCTTTCACTCCAGTATTTAGATGGCTCCTTATGAAGCTATTTATGGAAATAAATGCATGACTCCAACTTGGTGGGATGGAGTTGGGGAAAGAAAGCTATCAGGACCTGATCTTGTTGATGAAATGGCAGAAAAGGTCAGATCTATTCAACAACACATAAGAGAAGCTCAGAGTCGAAAAAAAGTTATGCCGACAACCGTAGAAAAGACCTAGAGTTTGAAGTGGGCGACAAAGTGTTCTTACAAATATCTCCTTGGAAGAGAGTAATGAGATTTGGAAATAAGGGAAAGTTGAGCCCTAGGTATATCGGTCCTTTTGAAATTCTGGATCATGTTTGGAAGGTAGCTTACCGATTGGCGATTCCACCGAATCTCTCTCAAGTTCACAATGTGTTCCATGTATCTCTCCTGAGAAAGTACATACCTGATCCTTCACATGTACTCAGCTCTGAAGTTTTACCGCTGGAACAAGATCTTTCTTATGGAGAATGACCGATAGAGATTCTGGATCGTAGTGAAAAATTATTACGGAACAAGACCACTCTCATGGTGAATGTTTTATGGAGGAACCACCAATTAGAAGAAGCCAAATGAGAACTTGAGGATATGATGAGGGAGAGGTATCCTCATCTGTTTGTTACGAAGTGACGAATTTCGAGGGAGAAATTCATTTTAAGGGGGGTAGAATGTAACACCATGATATTTTATGAGAAGTATATATTTTTTTATGTAATATGTTATACGGAAAGGAATCTTCCAGTACACACAACACTAGCTTGGCTTGCGTTACATGCAATCGCGACCTTCCTTGATAGCGTGTGTAGTACGCAATACTGAGTTTCACTAAACAATGATATATTATAATATTATAAACTAGCCATTATGAATATTATTAACTGAATTTTGAATTTTATAACATTTTAATTCATCTTATAAATTTTCTAGAATGAGGTATGAAAACAAAATCAGTTTTTTTGGATAAAAGAAGTATTTTTCAAAAAATGCAGTTTTACCGCCTTTTGATGGCACACCCACATTAAATCTAGTTTTTGACAAGTTTATAAGTTCAATTTCACAAAATAAAATTCTTCTTTAGAATCAGGATATAAAAATTTACATTAGATAAATTTTTCATATTATTCTGATAACTTTCATATTTTAATGAATAGTAAAAACACGCTATATTTTAATTAAAAACAACTTTTTTCATCGCAATACTTTATATGGTTAAATTATAATATTTAATTTTTTTAAAGTATAAATAGAATATATTTTTAACTTTTAATATAATGTTTGTCATTAGCATTAATTTTAATTTGAATTCATACTTAAAAACATTTCAATCATTGGCAATATTTTAACTTTTAAAACCCGTTTGCTTAACAACGTGATTAATTTTAAATTAATTACTGCAAATTCTGTGTATTGAATTTTTAAAAATGGATTCCATATTTGGAATCAGTGGGTCTAAATTATATTAATAGGTTACTTTTATTTTTTTTGATATTATGAATAGTAACTACGATAATTTTTTATTTACTACGGTAAAAGTTAAATAGGGTAATTCAAGGATAAAAAAATATTATAATAATTCAAAATTACCTTCAAAATTGTCCAATCCTTATTGGATGAGTAGTGGCCGACCACGAGCATCCTTGGGTCTATTTGGGGACCCCATTGAGCTACTTTGTAGTGAAAATGACAATTTGGATTAATTAATTTAATGTAAAGACAAAATTGACATTAACAAAAATCTTTTAGTAATTAATTTTTATAAGGGGTTATATAAATTATATATTCGACTATAAATATTCATTGGAAAGATAAAAATATTTCCTACATAATGATATTTGTTATATAATTTTTAGACACCAAATAAATTAAATTATTTCTGACACAATAATGATGAAGTATTTACCTCATTAATAAATGATTTAAATAAATAAGATTATAATGATTACAATATTTTCCAAAACATGTCCAATTCTGATTGGATGATTTTATTTCGACCATGAGTCATCTCATCTTCATCTTTAATGATTTTTGGACCTTTTGAAACCGGATATAAGTTTATAATAAAATAATATTTCCACACTTTCCAAAGGTGCCCCTCTCCTCCCTTATAAAAGGCACCTCCTCCTTCTCTTCCTCACACCAATTTGAGCCTTCATGATCGGACAAAACCTTCCCATTTCACTTCCCCACTTTCTTAGAAACCTACTATAGGTACTGGTCTTCTAAAAATACCAACTCTAGTGCCTTAAGAGAATGTTTAAAGGAGGCACTTCGAGAAAGAGGTAATATCTTCTACCATTTTCTTCAAGTTCCATTCTTCTTCTACTCCCTCTTCTTTAGTTGTTTCATTATGAGGTAATAACATAAGTATCCCTCATATACTGATATGTTATTATAAATATGAAACAACTCTATTTCACCTCTTATCCATCCTATGGAAAATGAAATCACCACGCGTGCGTACGTATGGAATACCGTCTCCACGTCGTGGTGTAATCTGTTTTCCACCACCACCTTACTTGGATGGGTATAATGGTGTATAGAATAACTATATATGATTATTGTAAAGTGATATTGATTCTAAAATATTATACATACACTTCAATACAATTCCATGATCATGGGAACGATATCATCGCTCGTGCGTACGTACGGCCTACCGTCTCCACGATGTGATGCGACTCGTTCTATATGATCTTCATTGAATAATGATTATATAAATGAATTGAGTGAATTAATATGATATATATTACACTAATATCATTCTTTAAATGATGTATCTATATATTATAATGAGAAATAAGAATTTATATGACAAAACATGCATAAGAACAAAAAGTAATAAACGCCTGAATAACAAGTAGTAATGAAATATTACTAATAAGAAGCTAAGAATATGACCATATATGATATAATAACAATAAGTATGATTTTGGAATAAGTCAATAACATCATTTAAATCATTATACAGGAGGTTCAGACACGTACAAATCATATCGAACCTAAGGTAAGGGAAAATCTCACCAATCTCAATTTTTATCCGAGATTGTTTATACTTCAGAATTTACTGGGGAATATTTATCATATACATCCATGTTTCCTCAATATGTAATATTATTTATATTCTCATAAAAATTTTTAAATCCAATTTTACCCTTCAGTGAGTTTTTAGTAAAAGATATGAAAGGAATCTTTTGTCGTTTTTCATACGAGGTACTTTTAGACTTTTCCAACAAAAGTACGAGAAGAATGTTTTTTTAACTTATACGACATGAATGGATTTTTAAAAAATTATTTCCAAGAATCTTCCTTTACAAGTTTTAAAGTTTATTTTTAATCAACTTCTTTTAGTTTAAAATTTTATGAAATGTCAAGAAAGGAAAAATGTTTTTGGAATTATAAAGGATATTTTCCTCAAGAATGGAGTTCAAGTGTTTTATCAAAATTATTTTCCATCTAAGATAATATTGGGTTCTGTTTCTATCCCTATTATTAAATTGATTTGATTATGTTGTGATGGAAATATTTTTATGAATTCCTTTATCTTATATGAATTGTTTTATGATGTCACGATGTTTAAGATTCCCATTTTTATTACATGGGTTATGCTATGATGTATGGTTTATGATTTTGTGGAACACATAAGAATGGTATCATTATGAGATGGGTGGGACCAATATCTCCCTCCAATGCATTTGGTAAAGATTTTATATCTCATGAGATAGACATGGCTAGAATGGCAGGTTAAACCGGTTCAGTGAAACAGGACTAAAACGAGGAGAGAACTCGGTTCAGAAATGGACTTTGTCCACTAAGATAGTCTTGGCAATGAGTCTTGACTAATAAGAAATGATTCTCTATGATTATGTGTGTATGACACAAAGTTTCATGTTTTAATTTATTATTATTGGGATTACATTTCACTACCATGATTTATCCCACGTTATGAAATTATGATCTCTTTTGCAGGGTAAGATTTCCAAAATGTTATGTTCTTATGAATTTGATGTGATTGATATTTATTTTGTTTACCCTTACTGAGCATTTGAGATCACCCTTTTGTATGTTTTCTTTCCCCAGGTCAGGAATATGGTTATTAAGTAAGATATGCCAAAAAGGGACTACAGATATGATGAAATAAATGGGAGACAATGTAGATGCTTTATGAACCAGTTGTTTATGTTTCCCAGTTTCTAAAGACACTATAATTATACGGTCCTTTCATGGTTTTGTTATATGTTGTAATAAGTATGCTTCATTTTTGAAGTATTAACGATGTATATAAAGTATGGGTCGCTATAGTTGGTATCATAGGAAAGGTATAGTCAACCTTTGGAAACTTGGATGTGAAAGCCTGAGTAAGAACCCTAAGGATAAGTATAAGCATAGAACACAATCTTAGTGTTTTAGAAATTTCCATGAACAACCTATGATAAGACCTTAAATGTAAAATTTTGTTATTGATTATGTGGTTTTCCTTTTATAATTAGTGTTTCTCACACTATTCTTCTTGGTATTAGTCAATGGCTGGAACCCGAAGGAACCGTGTTAATGCGGAATGTGATGGGCAATGCAATGATTGTCCCCCTGAGAAACCAAACGATATGGGAGCTGGAATGAAAAATATTGTAGCCATGATCACACTACATTCTCATGATTTGAATCATGTAGGACTTTCAAATGAGAAAAGGAAGGAGAAACATTCAGTTGAATCCTTCATGAGGCAGCGTCCACCTTCATTCAGTGGGTCTTCTGATCCATTAGTGGCTGAACAATGGATCAGTACCACTGAAAAGATATTTTCAGTTCTTCAATGTTCTGAATATGATAAAGTCATCTTAGTAGTGTATCGTTTAGAAGGTTATGCTGATCAATGGTGGAATCTTATTAAGAATACGAGGCAAAGGGATGAGATTGATTCCATGCACTAGTGCAGAAAGTGTTTTTTACGTCACCATTTTTTACGTTGGTTATATATAACCGACGTAAAAATGCAGCGAGTAGATTTTTAACGTCAATTATTTTAATAACTGATGTTACAAATCGCTCCTGTTTGGTTTTTGCATCGGTTATAAGATAACCGAAGTAAAAAACCAATGCGCGGGGGATTTTTTACGTCGGTTATTTGGAAACCGACGTAAAAACCCGATATCTACGCGTTTTTTACGTCGGTTATCAAATAACCGACGTAAAAAACCAAAGCGCGGGAGATTTTTTATGTCTATTTTAAAATAACCGATGTTATAAGTTTAAAAAATAGTTTATAACGTCGGTTATATAATAACCGATGTTATAAAAATTTAAAATAAATTAAAGCCCCGTGGACTGTCATTTACGATTTTTCGATTGACAGTCCGCCAGGTCATCTCTCTCGCGCGGTAAACCCTAATCGGCTCGTCGATCGACCTGTGTTAAACTCATTTTGGATTCATTGTTTATCTTCTTCACTCCTCTCGGATCTATCATCTCAACTCGCAACATTCAAGTAAGCCTTCCAAAAATTTATTTCGTTCGTTTTTTTTTCACGGATATTCTATAATTATGTTTTTCGATTTTTGTACATTTAATGTAAACAAGATGTAGTGGTTTCCAAGTATGCACCTCATTACTATTTTGATAAGATGGTGATGAGATAATCTAAGATACATATGATTCATTGATGGAAGTGATACAATTTCACATGGTGTAGGATGATTTATGGGCAGGGTGAGACCATGAAATTAGCATTGGGGTTTGAGAGGAAAACTAGTGGAGAAGTGGTATCCGAGAACCTTAATTTTAATATATATATATATATATAATTTTTTATACGAAAAGGTTTATTTATATGAATTATTTTGTGAGTGATCCATAGTGAGTATATGAAACAATTTTTCCTTGTTTAGGTGATGATTTAGATTCCTTTTTTCATAGGGCTTTAGTGTGCTTCCTCAACATTTTCATGAGATGTTTTAGGGAGGATCTTACTATGTATACATGTTATGCCCACCATACATAAATATAAACAATTTTTTTGGTTTTTAAAAGAAATTTGTAGTTTTTTATAGATGTTAGTAGCATGGAAGTGTTGTGGAGTAGCACATTGGGGTGTGAGAGGAAAACTAGTGGAGAAGTGGTATCTGAGAACCTTAATTTAAATATATATATATATATATATAATTTTTTATACAAAAAGGTTTATTTATATGAATTATTTTGTGAGTGATCCATAGTGAGTTTATGAAACTATTTTTCCTTGTTTAGGTGATGATTTAGATTCCTTTTTTCATAGGGCTTTAGTGTTCTTCCTCAAAATTTTCATGAGATGTTTTAGGGAGGATCATACTATGTATACATGTTATGCCCACCATACATAAATATAAATAATTTTTTTTGGTTTTTAAAAGAAATTTGTAGTTTTTTATAGATGTTAGTAGCATGTAAGTGTTGTGGAGTAGCTTTCATGAGTATATAGAGTTTATTGTTTCTTCCTAGTTTTACTTTTAGTACTAATAATCTTCTTTTTTGGTTTATGTACAACAATACATGTATGAATTCATGCATAATTATCTAAATTTATTCATTTCGAACTGAGGAGGGTTAATTTTGGTGGGAGAAAATCCTAAATGATATGGTATGAATTCATTCTATCATAACCATAAATAAAATATAGTTGTATTTTATTTATCATATACATCAACTTATACTCTTATTTTTCATCACAAACCCTTTGAGAATAAAAAACCAAACTAAGGGCTTTGGTATCCACATTGCCTTTTGTTATAGAATATGGGACATCAAAATCAAATGATTGAACATATTTCTCCCAAAAACACTTCCATTGATTTTTAAAATTGTGTGAAAATATTTACCAAATGGATTTAGGGTCTATAGAAACCATTAATAACATGTTAAATAGGTGGTTTATCTAATATATTAAAACATCAAAACCGCAATCAATATTAAACTATGTAGTCGTCATGGTTTTCTTTGATTCAATGAAATTTAAAACTGTTATATCTAACTATATATTGTTTTAAAAATAATATTCAAGCATATTTTTTTAAATACCCATAGATTTGTTTTATATTTTAAATTGTTTTACATTCAAATTATGATTTTTTTCATATAAACAAATATTTGTCTTATCTTAAAAATATATATTTTTTGTTGATATTTGTTATAGGTAATAATGAGTCGAAGTTGGATTACGGCACATCGAATGAGAAATGAATTTGAGGAAGGTGTTGATGCCTTTTTGGAATTTGCAAAACGAAATGTTCCAAGTAGTGACATTTTTTTCTGTCCATGCCTGAATCGTTTGAATATGAAGAAGTTGAAAAGTAGAGAGATAAAATATCATCTGATTTGTCATAGTTTTAATCTGAGTTAAAACCCTTGTATTTGGCATGGTGAAACTAGACGGAATGTCCCTGATGATGATGATTCGCAAGATGGTAACTCCGATGGAATTGAAGAAATGATTCACGATATTGTAGCAGAACAAATTGAGATAGAACCGACAGTTGCGTGTCTATTTGGTGATGCTGAAAAACCATTATATCCTGGTTGTACATATTTTACGGTTTTGTCGGTAGTGTTAAGATTGATTAACCTGAAGGCGAATCATGGATGGAGTGACAGAATTTTTACAGAGCTGCTACAATTGATGAAAGACATTCTTCCAAAAGATAACGATCTTCCAGATTCACATTACAAAGCCAGGAAAATATTATGCCCGATGGGATTGGGATACAAGAAAATACATGCCTGTCCAAATAACTGCATTATATATAGGAAGGAATATGAATTTATGTCAGAGTGTCCTAAATGTGGGAAATCACGGTATAAGGTGAAAGAAAAATCACAAACTGATGTAGAGATTACAAAGCTCCCTTCAAAGGTATTTTGGTATCTTCCTATAATTAATCGTTTCAAACATTTATTTGGTAATTCACATGATGAAAAAAGGTTAAGATGGCATGCTGAAGAGCGGGTATGTGATGGAAAAATACGTCATCCAGCTGATTGTCCACAATGGAAGAAAATTGATGCGTAGTATTCTACATTTGGAAATGAAATTAGAAATCTAAGACTAGGGTTGTGCACAGATGGAATAACACTCAGTAGCACACATAGTTCATGGCCTGTTTTATTGGTAATTTACAACCTCTCTCCTGATGTTTGTATGAAGCGCAAATATGTCATGTTGAGTACAATGATCTCTAGTCCAAAGCAACCCAGTAATGATATTGATGTTTACTTGTCACCGTTGATTGATGATTTGAAACTGTTATGAGCTGATGGTATTAGGTTGTATGATTCTTATAAAATGGAAAATTTTCAACTGCATGCAGTGCTTCTGTTCACTATAAATGACTTCCTAGCATATGGAAATTTGTCTGGATATAGTGTTAAAGGGCATAAAGCATGTCCAATTTGCGAACAACAGACGTCATATTGTCAATTGCATCATGGGAGGAAAACAGTGTACATGGGTCATCGAATGTTTTTGCCTATGGAACACCCTTATGGAAGACTAAAGAAGGCATTCAATGGCTCACAAGAATTTGATACTGCTCCAAAACCTTTATCCCCTGATCTTTATTTTGAGAGGGTGAAAAACCATGACGTGACATTGGGAAAGACACATAAATCTGGTAATGATATAAATATTTGGAAGAAAAGGTCAATTTTTTTGAGCTACCATATTGGAGGTATCATGAAGTTAAACATAATATTGATTTCATGCATGTGGAGAAGAATATCTATGATTCTTTGATTGGAACATTGTTAGATATTAAAGTAAAGACTAAAGATGGGTTGAATGCAAGTTTAGACTTACTATCAATGGGAATACGTTTGGAGTTAGCTCCCACTCCTAAAGGAAGACAACATTTCTTCCCCCGGCTTGTCATACATTATCGAAGACGGAGAAAATTAGCTTCTATCAGTGTCTTCGTGATACCAAAGTGCCTCAAGGTTATTCTTCTAATGTAAAAAATTTTGTCTCATTGAAGGACTTGAAGTTGATAGGTTTGAAATCACATGATTTTCACATCATGATGCAACAAATTCTACCAGTTTCATTGCGTGGAATATTGCCCATTCGTGTCAGAAAGACAATAATGAAGTTGTGTTATTTTTTCAATTCAATTTGTAACAAGGCGATTGATGTGAATGCTTTGAAAATTTTGGAAAAGGATGAAATTTTTATACTTTGTCAATTGGAAATGTATTTTCCTCCAACTTTTTTTGATATAATGGTGCATTTAATGATTCATCTGGTTCGAGAAATAAAGCTTTGTGGACCTGTATATCTTTGTTGGATGTATCCTTTTGAATGGTATATGAAAATATTAAAGGGGTATGTTAAAAATCTATATCGACCTAAAGCCTCCATTATTGGAAAGTATATTTCTGAGGAGGTAGCAGTGTTTTGTACGAGATACTTGGCTGCGACGCAACACATAGGTTTGCCTCCATCTCGCCATGAATGAGTTAATAATGAGGGAAAGGGGATTCACAGCTTGAAAGTCAAATCATTGTCAGCTGAATAGATGAAGAAGTTAGAATCATACATCTTGAATAACATAGCTGATGCTCATCCATATATCACATTGCATATTAATGAGTTGAAACAATGTCATCCAAAGAAGAAAGAAATGTTGATTTTGAATGAGCGCAACAAAACTTTTTTGTCATGGATTAAAAAGACTTTTCTTGGTAGATCAGATGTATCAGAGACATTAAAATGGATAGTGGGTGGTCCATGTTTAAATGTGATAAGATGGTCCGGTTATGACATTAATGGTTATACATTTCATACAAAAGCTCAGGACAACAGAAGTGGAGTTCAGAATAGTGGTGTATTGGCGTTTGCAGAAGCAATACATTTTTCGAGTGCTAAGGACAAAAACCCAATTTCTGCATCAAGTGCATATTATGGAGTGATTGAAGACATATGGGAGGTTGATTACTTTAAAATTAAAGTTCCCATTTTTAACTGTAAATGGTTTAACGGTAACAACAGTGTCAGACATGATGAATTTGGTATGAAACTTGTTAATCTGAATAGATTGGAAGACACAACTGATTCTTTTATAATGGCAACACATGCAAAACAAATTTTCTATGTAGTAGATCAATCAGATATGCAGTGGGCTGTTGTTTTACAAGGGAAAAAACAATATGTTGGTGAGGATGAACTTGATGAATATGCTGATTTATGTGAGATCCCTACTTCCATGGAAATATTAACAGAACATAATGATGATCATGTTGAAGACATAGTTTGTGCCATAAGGAACGATCATGACGAAGGAATTTGGGAAAACGATCCATTTATATATTCCTAAATTACAGGTAACATATGTTTATTTCTTTTTTACATTTATTTTTTCCATAAATGTTAGATATTGTAAGTTTTTTATTTATTAAAACATGTTTTAAAATAAAATAAGTACATGTTTTTGTTTGTTTTAAGTTTGTTTAGTTTACTTTATCATGTTTATAACCATTACATGAATTTTAAAATGCTTATTTTTGTTCACAGACAATCACTTTACCATGTTTACAATGTTTACCAGGTTTACCATTTTTACCATTTTTACCATCTTGACCATCTTGACCATCTTTGCCATCTTTACTATTGTTTAACATGCTTACCATATTACCAATGTTTAATATTATGAAACTTAGTACACTTTTCTATTTTCTAATTACAGTAGTATTAAAATATTTGAATTTTTATATTTGTGAACTGAGGTTTGTTTTTTTGATTTGAAGGATAATGACAGATCATTCAGATGATCAACCACATGATTCTGGAGAGGTGCATATTGCTGGTCATATCTCTAGGGATGAACATTCACATGATCATATTACGACAAAGAGTTTAAAGGTTGGTAAACGTGGGTGCAAACATTTACCAAAATTATCACTTGCCCGTACGCAGGATCAGAGGACAGTCGTTGAGTTTGATGATGATGATATTCCTAGAGGTCCGAATACCAAAGATTTTAAGAGATTTGTTGTATCTCAGGCTAAGACCAAAGTAAGCATTATGTATGCTAATTGGAGAGGTGTGGATAAAGCGATTATCTCTCAGTTGTGGGAGACGATTTTGGTAAGATCTTTTGTCATTGTTTGACCATTATTTTAATGTTTCTAGTATATATAATATGTTTAACCTCTTCTTTATCAGATGACATTTGATATTCCTGACACTGGAGGAGTCAGGAAGAAATGCTTATCGTTGGCTGCTAGGAGATGGAGGGATTTCAAATCAACCCTCTTATCTGATTTCATTTGTGGTCATAGGAATCACAAAAATCCATGTCGTATATATCCTTTTATAGATGAAGACACATGGAGACAGTTTTTTGAAAGTAGAAAAAAAGTGTCATTTCTGGTAAGGGCAATGTAAAATTTTATAAACTTTCTTATATAAATGATTTTATTGATGTTTTTTTAATGATTTCTTATTCTTAAATTACAGCAAACAAGGAAATCTCATCAGGAGATCCAATCTAAAAATGTATACCCTCATAGTTTATCTCAGGGAGGGTATTCATTATTGGAAGAACAAATGATGGCGGAAAAATTTCAACAACTAAGAGCTAAGTCTTCAAGCTCTGGAGAGGTGGACCCTCCATCCCCTCCATCTAGACATGAAAAATGGAAGAGAGCTCGGAAGGGAAAAAAGGTCAATATCTTTCGGAAGTATCGATAATCGTAGCAGAAAGGATTGTAAGATATCTATTTAATTTATTTAAGTTAAATTTTTTCTTCATATAAGTTTCAATCATTACAAAAATGTTCAATTAATTAATACAGGACTCTCTTGAGGAGTAGAGTTCAGAGGGGACATTTATAGCTACTGGGAGGGAAGATATTTTATTTGCAGCATTGGGAAGGCCCGAACATCCTGTAACGCCCCGACCCCAGCTACCCAGAGTCGGTGCATTACTTCGTAACATTGGCATGATCACAAGAAAGATCAAATCTCGAAAGATCGATTGGTTTAGTAGCCTTGGAAACACTAGATATATTCATAAGTCTTACATTACATCATAAAATGAAAAACTACTACAACAACATATTGTCTCCATAATCCACACTCATATCCCCACATAATATCCCTGCAGGTCATTCATAATTTACTTCTTCACTTCCTGGGAGAAATAAAACATAGAAAAGGGGTGAGCTCAAATGCCCAGTAAGGATAACAATATAGCGGAAACTTTCATAAATAAGAATAAACATTTAAGGCAATGTATAACTAAAACAAAAGCCTTTCAAGCATGAAATTTCAACATGGTATGGCATAAATAAAATGAAATAATTCCATTTACTTATTCACATGGATATTCTACTAATCGAATAATCACATGCAAAAATCAATAACCACTTTCATAATGTTGGAATGCATAATGCTAAACTTTAATTACTTTTCAAGGCCTTGTCCCAAGACCTTGGGGCTAACTGTAACCGGAACCCAACTCGGAGTGCCTCTAATAACCGGACACCAACCCGGAGTGCCTCTAATAACCGGACACCAACCCGGAGTGCCTCTAATAACCGGACACCAACCCGGAGTGCCTCTAATAACCGGACACCAACCCGGAGGGCTTACTTTTACCAGTCCCTAACCTGGAGGGCTTACTTTTACCAGTCCCCAACCTGGAGGGCTTACTTTAACCAGTCCCCAACCTGGAACATACTTGTCCAACACATTCATATGAAGTAAAGATTGAAATATAACATAGACATTCTTATTGGAACTAGCATACGAAATGTCAATACTTTCACCATAAACTATGAATGGTATAAAAATAGCACATCCACAGTCAAACATATCACAAAACATTCAATACAATATAGAAGCTTTGTATTACAATAAATCAACTTCAAATAAGCGTAAAATCCATCAAAGGATGTTGACATAGATGAAATCAAAATTCTTTTTAAAGAAATATCTCTTTTTATTTTGAAATCATTTAAGATCCATATAAAATAAAACATTTTCTTTGAAAATATTCTTATAAGCTTGTAAAGAAAGCTTTGAAGATTTTATAACGGCGTAAAATAACCGCACCCGCCGTATAAGTTAAAAAAAACATTCTTACCTCAATTCTGTCGAAAAGGTTAAAAAGGACCTTGTTTTGAAAACGACGGAAAGATTCCTTTATAAACCTCTTATAAAAAGTCAAACAAGGGTATAAATGACTTTAACCCATATTCTTGTAATAGTAAAAATATTTTGAAATACATTTTTAAGAAACATGTATGTGGATGATAAAGAGATCCCAGTAGATTATTACGTATAAATAACCTTGGATAATGAAGAGGTTGTAAAGTAAACCCTGACCTTGTACTTTTCCTTGGTTGGGGTAGGTTAACCTCCTGTATAATGGTGAAATAATTGTTATTAAATTATACAATAATCATATACATTAATATGAGATCATATATGATCTTTTAATATTGATTTGTTAATAATATCTTAGTATTATCGTCGTTTCGGGTGATAATCGATTCGTTCTTCTTAAATGTTTGGTTACGTAACACATGTTTGTAATGGATAGATTATATCTTATTCATAATCAGAATGATATTAACATTATTTTTAACCCTAAAATGAGAATATGACTTGAATGGATACGATGGAGGATGGATCTCACCGCGTTCGTGGAGACGGTAGTCCGTACGTACGCACGAACGCTACTTCCATTTAATTTTTATTTTAAAAGAATTGAATCCAAATGATACATAGGTATATTACTATTCCAGTATAATATAATATTTTATATATGTTACTTAAGTTCATTAACACCATCCTTTATACATTCCATGTGTGGTATGAACGAGTCATATCATTTTAAGGGGGCGGTAGTCCGCACTTCCTCAAATGAAATTATCGTATGTATATACAACATGAAACGAATAATGGTATGAAATAAAATGGAATTACAGAAGCTTATATATAAAATATATATCATTAATATCATATTTAATTATAGTGCCATAATAATGGCCACCATGAGAGGCGGTAAGATGTATTTGAACAATCATCGTTTCGTGAGGCGTTAGTTTTCCATCCACAGAAACATTATGTTCATCATCCATTAGATGGAGTTGTGTGTATGTGTAGTTTAAATCCTTCTTATAACAACATCCTAGTATATTGAGGATACTGGTGTTGTTACAAAATAAAGGAAATAAAAAGATTTTGGGGGTTGGAGAAGCAAAATAAATGAAAATAATTTAAGAGAAATCGTTACCTTTAATTTAGGTAACTCACTTTGGTTGGAACCAAAGGACTTCTTGAAATGCTTTCTGCCTAAGGGGAAGCTTCAAGGAGGAGGAGAGGGATGTGGGTAGCTTAGTTGGGCAGAGTTTGGACGATCCAAGTGGCTTGAGAGGTGTGAGGAATGAGTAGAAGTGGTCTCCTTTTATAAGGGAGAAGAGGGACTCTTTAGGAAAGAGTGAAAGTATTACTTTATAATATATTTATATTCGGTTTATAATGGTCCAAAAATCATTGAGGTCGAAGATAAGATGACTCATATTCTAAATAACATCAACCAATAAGAATTGGACAGGTTTTAGATAATATTTTAATCATTATAATCTTATTTATTTAAATGATTTATTAATGAGGTAAACATTGCATCACTATTGTGTCATTAATAATTTAAATTATTTGATGTCTAAAAATTATTAATAAAATATAATTATGTAGGAAAGATTTTTAGATTTCTAATTAATATTTATAATCGTAAATCCAACTTATATAACCCTATGTAACAATTGTTTTGCTAAAAGATATATGCTTGTGTCATTTTTGTATTCATTTTAACTTAATTAAAATAAAGTGTCATTATCACTTACAAGTGGATCCATGGGGTCCCAAAATAGACCCAAAGATTCTCATGGTCGACCATGTATCAACCAATAGGGTTAAGACACGTTTTAGGGTAATTTAGTATTATTATAATATTATTTTTTAACCCTTATTTACCGGATTTACCCTTAACCATGGTAAATAAAATATTTACCGCAGTAATTATTCAAAATGTCTAAAAATAAAAGTTACCTATTTACACAATTTTAACATCCTGATTCCAAATATGGAATCCATTTTCCTAAATTCTAAACACAGAAGTGGAAGAAATTAATTTAAAATTAATTCTCGTTGTCAAAACAAAAAGCGTGTTTTTAAGAGATAATAACTTTCAAAAGATTGACACTCGTTTATGTTCGGTTTAATTGTAAAATTATGTCCAATGACCAAAATTATATTAAATGGTAAAAATATATTCTAAATATAATTTAAAACCACTCAAATTCATAATTTATCACTATTAATTATTTTGATTAAAAAAGTTGTTTTTAATTAAAATTTAGTAATTTTCACTATTCATCAAAATATGAAAGTTATCCGAAATGTACCAAAATTTCACCTTAGGCTAAATTCGATATTCCGAATCCAAAAATGAAGTCCATTTTCAAATATAAAATATATATAATTTTAAAAAGTAGGTATTACTATTCATAACGGCTAGTTTGATTGGTTGTGGTGTGTGTTAAAACTCAAGGTTGCGTACAACACACGCTACTGTATTATTCAAAGAAAGTGTACCGTGGAAGCTTGGGATGTTTCATTTTAAATTTTTGATGTCCCCATTTAGTCAAAAAGTTTAAAATATTGTATTTAAAAAGGGTTCACTATTAAAAGTTGATAAAAGTGCAATACTGAAAATGAATTTGTTCTTGCATTATATCTAAGAAACTCATAATATGGATTCTAAAATTATAAGGATTATATAAAGTTTAAGATTTAGATAATACTATTCATAACCTCTTTTGAATGGCTTTTTTTTTTGTAAGTCATGGTGTGATTGAACTCAGTGTTGCGTGTAGTGCAAGTTATTGAATTATTTTGAAGAAATAACACACTATGAAATCTTGGGGTGTTACATTCTCCCCTCCTTCAATAAATTGCGTCCTCGCAATTTGAAATTGTTCTTCGAAAATAAAAGTTTGAAAATAGAAAATATATTTGTGGGAAAACCCACATCGGAAATTGGGTTACTAAAATTTAGTCTTAATATGAGGAAAAGAGAAATGAAAGGGTCACCACCAAATTATGATCTTGATTAGGAGAACATTAGTGGCAATTAGAGACATATAATTGGAGGAAAAACGTAAATATTTATAGGTAGTGATTGAGGTCATCAATCACAAAAAGTATAAAATTGAGGTCCTTAAACTCATCAATCTATGATGATTTGAAGTACCATCGGTTCAACAAAATATAGGGTATTGGGATAACACATTTTTGACGTTTCAAAATATCTTAGTTGAAATCCCACATCGAAAAATGAATTAATGAGGCCTCTATTTAAAACAAAGAGTGGAAAGTATGAAGATTACCGAAAATAACACATACTAGGGTTCCATGTAGGAAAATATGGATATGGAGGAGAAATCTAACCATCAATCATCTGATGGAGAGTGGTAGAGAACATGGCTATGAAAAGGCCAACAATCCCAAAGCCATAAATTAGTGATGATTTAAGGTACCATCTAGGGAAAAATTTTTGTTCTAAGTTCCTTTTATTAATGTTGAGGAATTTATTTATGAGATTGGCTAAGATCATAAGGAGATATACTTACTTTATAATCAGAGTTTTATCCATTAATAAGTTTCTACCACAAACTAATCTTTCACTCTAAAAGATAATAGAATGTAATTTTTTATTTATTTATACTATTCGTACATGGTTCCAAAATAAATGAATTTATAATTCATCTACCAGATCTTTAAAAAAAACAACATTATTTAATCCAGGACATCTCATGGGCCAGTGGTAGGTGATACACCCTTGTCGCCCTTCAGTTGCGGGTTCAAGTCTCGCAGCCTTGCCGGACGCGACGGGTTGCCGCCCAACCTCCGGGTTTTCCTTTTATGGTAATCCAAAATAATCCAAACTATAACTATCCAAAATAATTCTGTCCAAACTCACAGTCCAACATTTATAAGGAAGGTAAACATAATATAGATCCTTTTTACCCCGCAATAGCATATGAATACCTTCATCTTGTATTCTTTTAATAAACTGAAACATCTTGAATTACCATATTCCTTATTGATTACATTCATGCTCCCCTATTCCATATAGAATGCTGGATATACTTCATTAATCCAAAAATGTTTTAAACCCCAACAATGATGGAATATACAAATCATTAATTAGTTCCAAGGTAGTCAAGAATATCCAATATAATTTATCCAAAACAATCACATATTATTCCAAAATCACTACCTCAGTATCAGAACTATATTATGATTTATCATTCTCTCAGCCATATATTTTCCAAAAATTTATCCTGCTATTGAGTCACTTTTCTTTGTTCCACATAATCTCAAGTCCTTAATGAAATAGTACTGCAGTACAATCCTTATATACTCCATAATTATTATAACAAGTACATTGTTGATACAACACTCAATGGACATAATCAACATAAGAACTCTAATCATTCCTCTTCATCTGTGGTAGTATCATAACTTGGTTATTATCCAATAACATCATTTGCGGCATAGTCTGATGACTGGGACATAGGTTCGCGTAGTGTCCAAACTCCTTGCACATGAAGCATTGTACATTTAAAACCATTTTCTTACCCTTGCAGTCACGTACTTTGTGCCCTTTTCCTCCACACTTATAACAAACTCCCATTCCTTTCAGGCAAGTTCCAGGGTGTTTCTTTCCACAGTTACCACATATGGGAAAATTCTTGTTTTCCCTCTTCTCTTTATCCATCTTTCTCTCTTCCATCTTTTTCTTCTCTTGCTTCCCTTCAAAGCCATAGGACTCAGTAAACTCTTTACTTATCTTATCAACACATGATATTATTTCTTCACATGATGATAATACATGGGAGACTATTTCTCTTATAAATTCTAGCTTAAGACCATGAAAGATATGATCCTTCCTTCTCTTTGGATCATGTGCATTTCTGGAGTTCTCATTCCTTCTACTGGTCGCCATTTCTAAACAATGGCATACACTAGATCAGTTTACGAATCAAAATACATAATCCCATACTTATAAAACACTTAACATAAATTGAACTATTTATGGATATAATCCATAATCATAAAAATGTTTTCTTTGAGGAAGTATATACTCATAAACCCTTCATAATGATTTGTAAAGAAAATGAGAGTTATCCTAAGCATATCCCCCGGGAGTGTCGTAACCAAGAGTGCAGCAAGGCCCGTTGTCGTGCACCAGTTCCCGTTCGAGTCTAGCTCAAAGCGGTGTTTTCGGGTTTCACCCCTAGGTACATCTGTGCCAGAGCCGCCTCTACCTGCTCGTATCCAGACAGGGATGTATTGCTCGGAAAACTCACAAAATCTCTACAATACCAAAATTCTAGGAAGTTCTTCTATACTAATCTTCAAAGTTCATCTTAGGTCTACGTGCTCTAATCAGAGTTTATCTAAATCTAGTTTCCAAGGTTTGTACTAAACTTCCTCTGATACCAACTGTAACGCCCCGACCCCAGCTACCCAGAGTCGGTGCATTACTTCGTAACATTGGCATGATCACAAGAAAGATCAAATCTCGAAAGATCGATTGGTTTAGTAGCCTTGGAAACACTAGATATATTAATAAGTCTTACATTACATCATAAAATGAAAAACTACTACAACAACATATTGTCTCCATAATCCACACTCATATCCCCACATAATATCCCTGCAGGTCATTCATTATTTACTTCTTCACTTCCTGGGAGAAATAAAACATAGAAAAGGGGTGAGCTCAAATGCCCAGTAAGGATAACAATATAGCGGAAACTTTTATAAATAAGAATAAACATTTAAGGCAATTTATAACTAAAACAAAAGCCTTTCAAGCATGAAATTTCAACATGGTATGGCATAAATAAAATGAAATAATGCCATTTACTTATTCACATGGATATTCTACTAATCGAATAATCACATGCAAAAATCAATAACCACTTTCATAATGTTGGAATGCATAATGCTAAACTTTAATTACTTTTCAAGGCCTCGTCCCATGACCTTGGGGATAACTGTAACCGGAACCCAACCCGGAGTGCCTCTAATAACCGGACACCAACCCGGAGTGCCTCTAATAACCGGACACCAACCCGGAGTGCCTCTAATAACCGGACACCAACCCGGAGTGCCTCTAATAACCGGACACCAACCCAGAGGGCTTACTTTTACCAGTCCCTAACCTCGAGGGCTTACTTTTACCAGTCCCCAACCTGGAGGGCTTACTTTAACCAGTCCCCAACCTGGAACATACTTGTCCAACACATTCATATGAAGTAAAGATTGAAATATAACATAGACATTCTTATTGGAACTAGCATACGAAATGTCAATACTTTCACCATAAACTATGAATGGTATAAAAATAGCACATCCACAGTCAAACATATCACAAAACTTTCAATACAATATAGAAGCTTTGTATTACAATAAATCAACTTCAAATAAGCGTAAAATCCATCAAAGGATGTTGACATAGATGAAATCAAAATTCTTTTTAATGAAATATCTCTTTTTATTTTGAAATCATTTAAGATCCATATAAAATAAAACATTTTCTTTGAAAATATTCTTATAAGCTTGTAAAGAAAGCTTTGAAGATTTTATAACGGCGTAAAATAACCGCACCCTCCGTATAAGTTAAAAAAAACATTCTTACCTCAATTCTGTCGAAAAGGTTAAAAAGGACCTTGTTTTGAAAACGACGGAAAGATTCCTTTATAAACCTCTTATAAAAAGTCAAACAAGGGTATAAATGACTTTAACCCATATTCTTGTAATAGTAAAAAAGTTTTGAAATACATTTTTAAGAAACATTGATGTGGATGATAAAGAGATCCCAGTAGATTATTACGTATAAACAACCTTGGATAATGAAGAGGTTGTAAAGTAAACCCTTACCTTGTACTTTTCCTTGGTTGGGGTAGGTTAACCTCCTGTATAATGGTGAAATAATTGTTATTAAATTATAAAATAATCATATACATTAATATGATATCATATATGATCTTTTAATATTGATTTGTTAATAATATCTTAGTATTATCGTCGTTTCGGGTGATAATCGATTCGTTCTTCTTAAATGTTTGGTTACGTAACACATGTTTGTAATGGATAGATTATATCTTATTCATAATAAGAATTATATTAACATTATTTTTAACCCTAAAATGAGAATAAGACTTGAATGGATACGATGGAGGATGGATCTCACCGCGTTCGTGGAGACGGTAGTCCGTACGTACGCACGAACGCTACTTCCATTTAATTTTTATTTTAAAAGAATTGAATCCAAATGATACATAGGTATATTACTATTCCAGTATAATATAATATTTTATATATGTTACTTAAGTTCATTAACACCATCCTTTATACGTTCCATGTGTGGTATGAACGAGTCATATCATTTTAAGGGGGCGGTAGTCCGCACTTCCTCAAATGAAATTATCGTATGTATATACAACATGAAACGAATAATGGTATGAAATAAAATGGAATTACAGAAGCTTATATATAAAATATATATCATTAATATCATATTTAATTATAGTTCCATCATAATGGCCACCATGAGAGGCGGTAAGATGTATTTGAACAATCATCGTTTCGTGAGGCGTTAGTTTTCCATCCACAGAAACATTATGTTCATCATCCATTAGATGGAGTTGTGTGTATGTGTAGTTTAAATCCTTCTTATAACAATATCCTAGTATATTTAGGATACTGGTGTTGTTACAAAAGAAAGGAAATAAAAAGATTTTGGGGGTTGGAGAAGCAAAATAAATGAAAATAATTTAAGAGAAATCGTTACCTTTAATTTAGGTAACTCACTTTGGTTGGAACCAAAGGACTTCTTGAAATGCTTTCTGCCTAAGGGGAAGCTTCAAGGAGGAGGAGAGGGATGTGGGGAGCTTAGTTGGGCAGAGTTTGGACGAGCCAAGTGGCTTGAGAGGTGTGAGGAATGAGTAGAAGTGGTCTCCTTTTATAAGGGAGAAGAGGGGCTCTTTAGGAAAGAGTGAAAGTATTACTTTATAATATAATTATATTCGGTTTATAATGGTCCAAAAATCATTTAGGTCGAAGATAAGATGACTCATATTCTAAATAACATCAACCAATAATAATTGGACAGGTTTTAGATAATATTTTAATCATTATAATCTTATTTATTTAAATGATTTATTAATGAGGTAAACATTGCATCATTATTGTGTCATTAATAATTTAAATTATTTGATGTCTAAAAATTATAAACAAAATATAATTATGTAGGAAAGATTTTTAGATTTCTAATGAATATTTATAATCGAAAATCCAACTTATATAACCCTATGTAACAATTGTTTTTCTAAAAGATATATGCTTGTGTCATTTTTGTATTCATTTTAACTTAATTAAAATAAAGTGTCATTATCACTTACAAGTGGATCCATGGGGTCCCAAAATAGACCCAAAGATTCCCATGGTCGACCATGTATCAACCAATAGGGTTAAGACACGTTTTAGGGTAATTTAGTATTATTATAATATTATTTTTTAACCCTTATTTACCGGATTTACCCTTAACCATGGTAAATAAAATATTTACCGCAGTAATTATTCAAAATGTCTAAAAATAAAAGTTACCTATTTACACAATTTGAACATCCTGATTCCAAATATGGAATCCATTTTCCTAAATTCTAAACACAGAAGTGGAAGAAATTAATTTAAAATTAATTCCCGTTGTCAAAACAAAAAGCGTGTTTTTAAGAGATAATAACTATCAAAAGATTGACACTCGTTTATGTTCGGTTTAATTGTAAAATTATGTCCAATGACCAAAATTATATTAAATGGTAAAAATATATTCTAAATATACTTTAAAACCACTCAAATTAATAATTTATCACTATTAATTATTTTGATTAAAAAAGTTGTTTTTAATTAAAATTTAGTAATTTTCACTATTCATCAAAATATGAAAGTTATCCGAAATGTACCAAAATTTCACCTTAGGCTAAATTAGATATTCCGAATCCAAAAATGAAGTCCATTTTCAAATATAAAATATATATAATTTTAAAAAGTAGGTATTACTATTCATAACGGCTAGTTTGATTGGTTGTGGTGTGTGTTAAAACTCAAGGTTGCGTACAACACACGCTACTGTATTATTCAAAGAAAGTGTACCGTGGAAGCTTGGGATGTTTCATTTTAAATTTTTGATGTCCCCATTTAGTCAAAAAGTTTAAAATATTGTATTTAAAAAGGGTTCACTATTAAAAGTTGATAAAAGTGCAATACTGAAAATGAATTTGTTCTTGCATTATATCTAAGAAACTCATAATATGGATTCTAATATTATAAGGATTATATAAAGTTTAAAATTTAGATAATACTATTCATAACCTCTTTTGAATGGCTTTTTTTTTGTAAGTCATGGTGTGATTGAACTCAGTGTTGCGTGTAGTGCAAGTTATTGAATTATTTTGAAGAAATAAAACACTATGAAATCTTGGGGTGTTACACATCCTGGTCGTGTAAGAGGATATCTGGCAGGTGTATAGGTAAGAAAAGTGTTTCCACGTTCTTCAACTTCAAACATTGATGGGGTTTATAAAAAAAATAGAATCCTTGGAGGCTGAAGTTCAAAATATTAATGAGATGATGGAGGAAAAGATTAGAGAGTCAGTGCAGTCTATGTTTGCAGAAATGCAAAGACAATTTCAGACTGCAGCTCCTACTCCTCCACCTCCCCCTACAGACCCCATTATTTATCCTCCACCTCCCCCCATAGCTCCCACTCCCCCACCTCAGCCTGCGGACCCCATTTTTTATCCTACGCCTCCGCCACAGCTTCCTACATATTAAGATTTGTATGTTGATGATTCTCAATATCATATAGTAGCATACGGGTTGGTATATTGTATAGGAGATACAGTTCATCATCAACAATTAGAGGTAGAGAATCAGAGAGTCACTGTACATGATATTATAGATAGATCAGCTAGGGTACCAATACCTACAGATGAGGTGGCAATAGTTGGACAGAGTATCGGCCATTTTTTAGTTTGTCCATCCAGACTTCTTCGACTGATTACCATAGAGGTATGAATTCCATATCTTTTATTTTATTTTATTTTATTAAAGTTGTTTTATCATTTGAAAACTACTATATTTTTCAATTTTTTTTGCACAGGAATACTTCAAAGGTAAAGAAATACTGTATAGACAATAAAAAAGACAAATGGCTATGACATCAGATACATATTTTAGTAGTCTTGATAGATTGTCAAGATATTCAAATTTTTTGGCGGGTCATTATGAGTTTCCAATGGAATCTCATGTTTGTGGACGTGAAATAAGTGTGGGGATTATGAAAACTGATATCATGGATCATGTTACTGGAGATAAGTTGGGCATCAACGTGGTGAAATTTTTTTCCATGTAAGTCTTAACACCTTTTCCCTACGTTATATTTATTAAAAATGTATACTTATGTATGTTTTGTATTAGGTATCTTTATAAAATTTGTGAGAGGAACGAGCTGACAGAAGTATATGGATTCATGGACCCGCAATTCATTTCCCCTGAAGCATGTGCATTGAATGAGGAACAAAGGATGGTTTATATTGCGGAAAGATTTGAAAAGAATATAAACACACAATGTTGGATGATGCCTTTTTGTGAGAGGTGTGAAACACATTTCTCTAAAAGAGTTAATTATCTTGTAACATAAAAAACCACTAACATTAAATTTCATTTTATCAGTGATCATTGGATGTTAGGGATTTTTTTCCCAAGAGAGAAAGCTCTTTATTGGATATGCTCTGTTCATGGTGATGTGCGAGAAATTTTTAAGAATATATTGGAAAAGTAAGTTTCAATTTCTCAATAGTTTTATATTTTATAATGAATTTTAAATTTACCCCATTCGTATTATTTTCTAATAGTGCATGGGTTTACTTTCGAAAAAACACAAAGAAAAGAAATGAAAAGATCAAATATGTAAATGCGAAGGTAAATTTCCATTTATAATTTGTACTTTTTGATTTATTACATAAAAATAATATATTGAATTTACACTCAATCAAATAGAATTTTCATGAACAACAAGGCATCATCGAATGTGGATATTATATGTTAAGATTTATGTATGAAATAATAACAAATGGGACAGTTGTGAATTTTGACCTGGTGCGATTTCCTCTTAAACTTTGCCATAATATTTCAATTTGATTTATTCATTATACACGTTAACTATATTCTTTTTCATTTGTATCTTTTTGATGACCCTCAACCTTATACTGATGAAGACATCAAACACGTACAAGTGGAGTGGTCAAATTATTTTATAGGTTTGATTGAATTTTAGTTGTTTGTAATGTAAAATGTAATTTTGAATATTGTCGTTTTAATTGTGTATTTGGTAGTTGTTTAGGTTGGATTTAGTTTTTTTTGAAGTTGACAGTGTAAGTTTTGAATTTTATATAAGTGAATGTTTAATTTTTCTCTACTTCTTGTTTTGGTCTACTTTTGATGGTTTTTCTCATATGGATTTGGGTCTGTGGGGGAGGGGTTCCAAGGGTGTGGGGGTGTGTTCAGTGGGGTTAGGGGGTGTCCAGCGGTCTGGGAGGGCTATCCGGTGGGGTGGGGGGACAGTCCTGGGGGGTGTCAGGGATGTCCAAGGGTGTGGGAAGGCGGTCCAAGGGTGTGGGAGTGTTGTCCATGGGTGGGGGGGGGGGGGTTTCCAGGGGTGTTTGGGGCTGTCCAAGGGTGTGGTGGGGTCTGTTAAGTGGGGTGAGGGGGTGCTGTTCAGGCGGGTGGGGGTTGTCGAGGGGTGTTTGGGGGTGTCCGGGGGTCACGGGGGGGGGGGGGGGGCAGTCCAAGAGTGTGTTGGAGGCTTCAATGGGGTAGGGGAGGGTTGTCCAAGGGGTATACGTGAGGGTGGGAGCTCCAATGGGGTGGGGGAGGGTTGTCTAGGGGGTATACATGAGGGTAAGGGCTCCAACGGGGTGGGGGAGGGTTGTCCATGGGGTATAAATGAGGGTGGGGGCTGTCTAGGGGGTAAGTTTTATATGTTATCTATGTACATGCTTAATTTTGATCTACTTCTGTTTTTGTGGTACGATTTCTTGATTTGTTTTCTGGTTGATTGTAGTGGAGAGAAGATGACTGCATCCTGTTAAAAAAAATTGGGTTTATCACATCGGTTATTAAAAAACCGACGTTATAAAATGCCTGGAAAATAGTTTATCACGTCGGTTATTTAATAACCGACGTGATAAAAGGCCTGGAGAATGGTTTATCACGTCGGTTATTTAATAAACAACGTGATAAAAGGCCTGGATAATAGTTTATCACGTTAGTTATTTAATAACCGACGTGATAAAAGGCCTGGAGAATGGTTTATCACGTCGGTTATTAAATAACCGACGTGATAAATGGCCTGGAGAATGGTTTATCACATCGGTTATTTAATAACCGACGTGATAAAAGGCCTGGATAATGGTTTATCACGTCGGTTATTTAATAACCGACGTGATAAAAGGCTTAGAGAATGGTTTATTACATCGGTTATTAAATAACCTATGTGATAAATGGCCTGGAGAATGGTTTATAATGTCGGTTATTCAATAACCAATGTGATAAATGGCCTGGACAAGGGTTTATCATGTCGGTTATTGAATAACCGACATGATAAACCGCCTCCCCCGGTTTTTCACGTCGGTTTTATATGAACCGACGTGATAAACCCCCCTCGCCCCTATTTATCACGTCGGTTGTTTAATAACCAACGTGATAAACCATTTTCCAGGCCTTTTATCACGTCGGTTGTTAAATAACCAATGTGATAAACCCTTCCCATTTTCTTTATCACGTCGGTTCTAAAATACCCGACGTGATAAACATCGCAATTTTATGTTTTTAACGTTGGTTTTTAAATAACCGATGTCAAAAACCTTATTTATAACGTCGCACGTATTAACGTCGGCTAGAAACCGACGTAAAAAATGAAAAATAACCGACGTAAAAAACATTTTCTGCACTAGTGATGGAATGGGACGAGATCAAGAACTTATTTTTCAATAAGTATTTCCCTCGTATTCTTCGAACAAGGATGGAGAAGGAGTTTCTTGAACTGAAGAAAAAGGATGATGAATCTGTTGGTACCTACGAAGAAAAGTTTACAAGACTTGCATGGTACGCTTCAGGAATTATTATCCAACCTGAGATTAAGATCGATCGATTCTTTAGTAGCTTAAAACCAAGTCTTCGAAGGGCGTTAGCCATAAGGGACTTCAATAGCTATGAGGAAATTTTTCGATGTTCTTTCAAGGTTGAGATGGATATTGTTGTAACCCATCAGTCACATGGTTTTGATAAGAACAGGAAAATGGAATTCAAAGGAAAATCTAAAGACCACACTAAAAAGAAGATGATTTTTCCCTTATGCTCAATGTGTGGAAAGAAACATGGAGGAAATTGTCTTAAGGGGACAAGAAAATGTTATAAGTGTGGAAAAGAAGGTTATCGGGCAATTGAATGTTGAAATAATGGGAAGAAGATGTCTAATGATGAAAAAAAAGAAAGGGATACATAGAATGAGCCTACTACACTTCAATGTTTCAAGTGCAAGGAGATGGGGAATTATTCCAATCAATGCCCAAATCCAAGGGGTGATGATGATGATCGACGTCAAAAAACTCTTAAGGTCAAGGACAAAGTAAAGTCACATGAAATTACTATCGGTGATGTGGAGTACGACAACTAAGTGGTGAGAGGTACACTTACCATCCACTCTAAAGTAGAAAATGTTTTATTTGATTCTGGATCCACCCACTCTTTTATTTCTGAATAATTTTCTAAGGGTATCTCTGTATTTCCTCAACAATTAGATGTTGTGTTGGCTGTGACAACTCCTAATGGCAGAATAGTTGCATCAAAAGTTTACAATTATTCTCCAATTAAAGTTTGTGGGAAAGTGATTCCTGAAAATCTTGTGATCCTTCCTATAGTGGAATTTGATGTGATTCTTGGAATGGATTGGCTTTCTTTATATGGAGCTCATATCAGTTTCCAAAGAAGGGAAGTCACATTTCATATTCCAGATCAATCTATGATCATCTATTAATGCAAGTATGAACATAAACTTCGAGTGGAAATTTATTCTATCTTATGGGTCTTGATTCCACTAAATTAATGTTATTTATCTCAAATGGTTGGAGAGAAACTCACGATTAGTAATATGCCCATTGTATGGGAATTTGAAGATGTCTTTCTGGAGGAATTGCCAGGTCTTCCACCAAATCGTGAAGTTGAGTTTTCAATAGAACTCATACCGGGTACTTTGCCTATTTCAAATACACCTTATAGAATGGCCCCAATTGAGTTGCAAGAATTGAAGAAGCAACTCCAAGAGAATCTTGATAAAGGATTCATACGCCCTAGTGCGTCACCTTGGGGAGAACCTGTTCTGTTTGTTAAGAAGAAAGATGGATCAATGAGACTCTGCATTGATTATCAAGAACTTAACAAGATCACTATAAAAAACAAATATCCTCTCCCATGCATTGTTGACCTATTTGACCAACTACGCAGAGCTCAATACTTTTCCAAGATTGATCTTCGTTCAGGGTATCATCAATTAAGGGTCAAAAGGGAGGATATACCAAAGATGGCTTTCCATACAAGGTATGGACACTATGAATTTATAGTGATGCCATTTGGTCTTACTAATTCCCTTGCTATCTTCATGGATCAGATGAATATATTCTTTAGAGACTATCTTGATCAGTTTTTGGTAGTCTTTATAGATGATATTCTTGTCTATTCAAAGAGCAAGGAAGAACATGATGATCACTTGAGAATTGTATTAAAGACCCTGAGAAAGGAGAATCTTTATGCCAAATTTACCAAGTGTAAATTTTGGCTTCAAAAAGTTGCATTTTTGTGTCACATAATCTCAAAAGAGGGGATATCTGTGGATCCAGAAAAAACAGAGGTTATCGAAAGATGGTCGAGACCAACAACAGTAACTGAGATCCGAAGTTTTCTTGGTTTGGCTGGATATTATCGATGTTTTTTGAAAGATTTTTCACAATTGTCTAATCCACTTACCAAGTTTACTCGGAAAGGAGTTATGTTTGTTTGGACAGAGGAATGTGAAGAGAATTTCAAGGAGTTGAAAAGAAGGTTATCTAGTGCACCTGTGCTCACACTGCCTTGTAGTGGAGAAAGGTTTTTGATCTACAGTGATGCATCCATGAAGGTATTGGGGTGTGTTCTTATGAAAAATGATATGGTGATATCTTATGCCTCACGACAATTGAAAATCCATGACCAAAATTACCCAACTCATGATTTGGAGTTAGCTGTGGTAATCTTTGCATTAAAGATTTGGAGGCATTATCTTTATGGAGAAAAGTGTGAAATTTATACTGATCATAAAATTATATATTATATTTTCACACAAAAGGAGATGAATATGTTCCAAAGAATATTGTTGGAGCTGATTAAGGATTATGACTGCTCAATTCATTACCACCCTGGGAAAGAAAACAAGGTGGCAGATGCATTAAGTCGACAAGACCATGCTAGCTTATCCATGATGAGGATCACAAAAGATCCAATATTTATGTATTTACAAAGGATGGATCTTGGAATAATAATGAAAGGGTAAAAATCATATCTTTCTCAAATTAATGTTCAACCATCTATACATGTGAAGATTAAAGAGGCACAGAAAGAAGATGTCGAGTTACAAAAGAAGGTGAGAAATGTTCCTGAATTCAACCTTGATTGTGATGGGATAATAAAGTTCAGAAATCGGGTTTGTGTTCCTCCCATCCCCAAATTAAAGAAGGATCTGCTGGATGAGGCTCATAGGTCTTCATTATCTATTCATCCTAGAAGCATGAAGATGTATAGGGACCTGAAAGAGTACTTCTGATGGGATGGCATGAAAAGAGATGTTCCTGAATATGTCTCTCGATGCTCGGTTTGTCATCAAGTTAAAGCTGCGAGACAAAAGTCTAAAGGGATGTTACAACCATTACCCATACCAGAATAGAAATGGGAAAACATCACTATGGACTTTGTCACTAGACTTCCTAAAACATCCAAAGGCAATAATTCTATCTGGGTCATAGTTGATCGTCTTACAAAGTCTGCACACTTCATTGCTATTAGAGAGGATTTATCTCTAGATCAGCTTGCCAGGATATATGTAAAGAAAGTGGTAAGATTTCATGGAGTACCACTTTCTATTATATCTGATCGGGATCCGAGGTTTACCTCAATGTTATGGTGAAGTTTTCAGCATACTCTAGATATAGAGTTGAGTTTCAGCACTACTTATCATCCTCAGACAGACGACCAGTCTGAGAGGACAATTCAAACTCTAGAAGATATGTTGAGAGATTTCTCTATGGATTTCAAAGGTGGTTGGGATCAAGCCCTACCTTTGGTGGAATTTTCTTATAATAACAGCTTTCACTCCAGTATTCAGATGGCTCCTTATGAAACTCTCTATGGAAAGAAATGCAGGACTCCAACTTGCTGGGATGATGTTGGGGAAAGAAAGCTATTAGGACCTGATCTTGTTGATGAAATGCTAGAAAAGGCCAGATCTATTCAACAACACATAAGATCTGCTTAGAGTCGACAAAAAAGTTATGCCGACAACCGAAGAAAAGACCTAGAGTTTGAAGTGGGTGATAAAGTGTTCTTACGAGTATCTCCTTGGAAGAGAGTAATGAGATTTGGAAAGAAGGGAAAGTTGATCCCTATATATATCGGTCCTTTTGAAATTCTGGATCGTGTTGGGAAGGTAGCTTACCGATTGGCGCTTCCACCGAATCTCTCTCAAGTTCACAATGTGTTCCATGTATCTCTCCTGAGAAAGTACATATCTGATCCTTCACATGTACTCAGCTCAAAAGTTGTACCACTGGAACAAGATCTTTCTTATGAAGAACAGCCGATAGAGATTCTGGATCGTAGCAAAAAAGTCCTATGGAACAAGACCACTCGCATGGTGAAAGTTTTATGGAGGAACCACCAATTAGAAGAAGCTACATGGGAACTTGAGGATATGATGAGGGAGAGGTATCCGCATCCGTTTGTTACGAAGTGATGAATTTCAAGGGAGAAATTCATTTTAAGGGGGGTAGAATTTAACACCCTGATATTTTATGAGAAGTAAATATTTTTTATGTAATATGTTATACGAAAAGGAATCTTCCACTACACACAACACTAGCTTGGCTTGTGTTACACGCAATCGCGACCTTCCTCGATAGCGTGTGTAGTACGCAATACCAAGTTTCACTAAACAAAGATATATTATAATATTATAAACTAGCCTTTATGAATAGTATTAACTGAATTTTGAATTTCATAACATTTTAATTCATCTTATACATTTTCTAGAATGAGGTATGAAAACAAAATCAGTTTTTTTGGATAAAAGAAGTATTTTTAAAAAAATGCAGTTTTACCGCCTTTTGATGGCGCACCCACATTAAATCTAGTTTTTGACAAGTTTATAAGTTCAATTTGAAAAAATAAAATTCTTCTTTAGAATCAGGATATAAAAATTTACTTTGGATAAAATTTTCATATTATTCTGATAACTTTCATATTTTAATGAATAGTAAAAACACGCTATATTTTAATTAAAAACAACTTTTTTCATCACAATACTTTATATGGTTAAATTATAATATTTAATGTTTTTAAAGTATAAATAGAATATATTTTTACCATTTAATATAATTTATGTAATTATCATTAATTTTACACTACATTCATAGGTAAAAACATTTCAATCTTTGGCAATGTTTTAACTTTTAAAACCCGTTGGCTTAACAAATGGATTAATTTTAAATTAATTACTGAAACTTCTTTGTTTTGAATTTTGAAAAATGGATTCCATATTTGGAATTAGTGGGTCCAAATTATGTTAATAGGTTACTTTTATTTTTTTGATATTATGAACAGTAAGTACGGTAATTTTTTATTTACTGCGGTTAAAGGTAAATAGGGTAATTCAAGGTTAAAAGAATATTATAATAGTTAAAAATTATCTTGAAACTTGTCCTAAAATTATTGGATGAGTATTGGGTTCCCATGGGCATCCTTGTGTTGATTTTGGGACCCCATTGAGCCACATGGAAGTGACACTGACAATTTGGATTATTTAATTTAATGTAAAGACAAAATTGACATTAACAAAACTCTTTTAGTAATTAATTTCTATAAGGGGTTATATAAATTATATTTTCAACTATAAATATTTATTAGAAAGCTAAAAATATTTTCTACATAATGATAGTTCTTTTATAATTTTTAGACACCCAATAAATTATATTATTTATGACACAATAACGATGAATTATTTACCTCATTAGTAAATGATTTAAATAAATAAGATTATAATGATTAAAATATTTTCCAAAACATGTCCAAATATTATTAGATTATTTTATTTCTACCATGAGTCATATTATATTTATATTTAATTATTTGTGGACCTTTTGAAACCGAAGATAAGTTTATAATAAAATAATATTTCCACACTTTCCAAAGGTGCTCCTCTCCTCCCTTATAAAAGGCACATCCTCCCTCTCTTCCTCACACCAATTTGAGCCTTCAATCTCGGCCAACCCCTGACCATTTTACTTCCCCACTTCCTTATAAACCTACTATAGGTATTAGTCTTCTCAAAAGACCAACTCTAGTGCCTTAAGAGAATGTTTAAAGGAGGCACTTCGAGAAAGAGGTAATATCTTCTACCGTTTTCTTCAAGTTCCATTCTTCTTCTACTCCCTCTTCTTTAGTTGTTTCATTATAAGGTAATAACATAAATATCCCTCATATACTGATATGTTATTATACGTATAAAACAACTCTATTTCACATCTTATCCATCCTACGGAAAACAAAATCACCGCGCGTGCGTACGTACGGAATACCGTCTCCACGCCGTGGTGTAATCTGTTTTCCACCACCACCTTACTTGGATGGGTATAATGGTGTAAGGAATAACAATATATGATTATGTTAAAGTGATATTGATTCTTAAATAGTATACATACACTTCAATACAATTACATGATCATGGGAACGATATCATCGCTCGTGCGTACGTACGACCTACCGTCTCCACGATGTGATGTGACTCGTTCTATATGATCTTCATTGAATAATGATTATATAAATGAATTTAATGAATTAATATGATATATATTATACTAATACCATTCTTTAAATGATTTATCTATATCCTATAAAGAGGAATAAGAATTTATTCGACAAAACACGCATAAGAACAAAAAGTAATAAACACCTGAATAACAAGTAGTAATGAAATATTACTAATAAGAAGCTAAGAATATGACCATATATGATATCATAACAATAATTATGATTCTATAATAAGTATATAACATTATTTAAATCATTATACAGGAGGTTATGACACGTACAAAGCATATCGGACCTAAGGTGAGGGAAAATCTCGTAAATCTCAATTTTTATCCGAGATTGTTTATACTTCAAAATTTACTGGGGAATATTTATCATCCACATCCATGTTTCCTAAATAGGTAATATTATTTATATCCTCCTAAAATTGTTTAAATCCAATTTTACACTTCGGTGAATTTTTAGTAAAAGATATAAAAGGAATCTTTTTTTTCATTTTTCGTACGAGGTACTTTTTGACTTTTCCGACAAAAGTACGAGAAGAATTTTTTTTAACTTATATGACATGAATGGATTTTTAAAACATTATTTGCAAGAATATTACTTTAAATGTTTTCAAGTTTATTTTTAATCAATTTTTTTTTGTTTAAAATTGTATGACATGTTAAGAAAGGAAAAAATGTTTTTGGAAGTAGAAAGGATATTTTCCTCAAGAATGGAGTTCAAGTGTTTTATCAAAATTATTTTCTATCTAAGATAATATAGGGTTCTATTTATATCCCTATTATTAAATTTATTTGATTTTGTTGTGATAGAAATATTTTTATGAATTCATTTATATTATATGAATTGTTTTATGATGTCACAATGCTTAAGATTCCTATTTTTATTACATGGGTTATGCTATGATGTGTGGTTTATGATTTTGTGGAAAAAATAAGAATGGAATCATTATGAGATGGGTGGGACCAATATCTCCCTCTAATGCATTAGGTAAAGATTTTATATCTCATGAGATAGAAATGGATGGAACGGCAGGTTAAACCTGTTCAGTGAAATAAGACTGAAATGAGGAGTGAACTCGGTTCAGAAATGCAATTTTTCCACTAAGATAGTCTTGGAAATGAGTCTTGACTAATAATAAATGATTATCTATGATTATGTGTGTATGACACAAAGTTTCATGTTTTAAGTTATGATTATTGGGATTACATTTCACTACCATGATTTATCCCATGTTATGAAATTATGATCTCTTTTGCAGGGTAATATTTCCAAAATGTTATGTTCTTATAAATTTGATGTGACTGATATTTCTTTTGTTTACCCTTAATGAGAATTTGAGCTCACCCTTTTGTATGTTTTCATTCCCCAGGTTAGGAAGAAGGTTATTAAGTAAGATATTCCAAAAAGGGACAATATATATGATGAAATAAATGGGATACAATGTAGATGCTTTATGAACCAGTTGTTTATGATTCCCAGTTTCTAAAGACACTATACCTATATGGTCCTTTCATGGTTTTGTTATATGTTGTAATAAGTATGCTTCAATTTTGATTATTAATGATGTATGTAAAGTATTGGTCACTATAGTTTGGGTTTTGATCTTGATACGCTTGAACTTATCATGTAAATGGTTACAATAGTGCATAAGCTATTGGATCTAAAATTGGTCCTTATAAATGGAAAACACAATGTTTATATTTCCTTGAGAATCTTAGACAAATTGACTTCATTGGTTATGATACTACTAGTTTATGACATCACTTACTTTGTCTGTGTCAATTGGATTTGTTATAACCCTCTCTTTATACTAATCATATGATCACTATTCCATGAAAATATTATCATTGGTAAAGATTAATAAAGGTAATTTAAATATGACAGGGTATAATAAAGCCAAATAAGTGCATGTATTTTTTATAACCATATTACATAATAAAAAATTTAATTAAATCACAAGTGGATCTTTATTTATAATAGCTCAAGTCGTTATAATATTCCCCACTTAAATAATTTCACCCTCAAAATTTTAATTTCCCACACTATAACATATGAGGGTAACTCTATTTCATCACCTTCCCCAGTTCCCAAGTCACTTCTTCAAACTTTTGTTTTCCCTATTTCAATTTGACCAGGTGAATTTCAATATCACATATAACTTTGTCTCTATTATCTACGATCTTCACCGACTTCTCTTCATAGCTAACACCATTATCCAAAGGTACCAACTCAATATTGAGTACATTTTTGGGGTGCAGTATATACTTCCACAAGAGGGAAACATGTAATATAACATGTAATTTAATTTATTTAGGTGGGTGTGCAAGTCAGTAGGCTACCGCTCTGATGCGACCAAATATCTCAAAGCATTAAATGTATCTTGGACTAAGCTTTCCCTTCTTCCCAAATATCATCAGATTCATCCATGGAGATTTTTAGAGGAATACCATATCTCCAGCATTAAACTCTATATCTCATATATGATTTTTATAATAGTTATTCTATCGAATATTAACTTCCTTAATGTTCTATTGAATGGTTTTATCCTTTTCCACCATTTTCTCAATCATTTGAAGACCTATCAATTTTCATTCCCCAACATCATCCCAATTTCTCCGTGTTATTCACTTATTCCCATAAATTTATTCATAGGGATCCAATTGGTTGCTTGAGTGGAATATTTTATTGTAAGGGAATTCTACCATAAGAAGATGTTGATACCATCATCCTTTGAAGACAATTGACCATGATCTCAACATATATTCTAACGTCTGAATATTCTGCTGGGAATGGCCATCAATTTTTGGGTGAAAATTCAAACTGAAGTTAAAATTAGTATTTATAACATCTTATATAATTTTCAATAACTTATCGGTGAATATTTTTTTTTCAATCAAATAAAATTGTTAGTGGTGTTCCATCAAACCTTACCACTTTGACAATGTATATCCTTGTAAGATGATCGAGTGATAAATAAAATATAATTTTAAGGAAGTGTACAATAATTATAAGAAGATTCACTACAATCAACATAGAATTATTAACTCTTTATGTATTTGGGAGAGGAGTGACAAATTCCACGGTTATGTATTCCCATTTTCATGTCGGTATGGGTAATGGTTGCATCTTACCATTTCATTTTTTCCATTATTCTTTCACTTAATACAATATAAGAAATATTGATTTATATTATGTGATCTCCAATTTCATTTTTTCCCACAAATAGTGTTCTCAAATATCTCAATACATATTTTCACTTTCTATGTGGATGAAGAAGGTTGAACTACATGAATCATCCAATAACTCCTTCATTAACTCAGGATTTTGTGGAACACGTAGTCTGTCCCCAAATATAACAACTCCATATTGACTAACATCGAATTATAAGGATTTCCCTTTTCCAATAGTTTAAAATTTCTTCTAAATTCCCATATCATATCCTTTTGCAACCTCTATCATCTCTAGAGGGAATGTTTCAAAAATCATTTATGAAATGACTGAAAATATTCCTTGTTTTAGGATTCTCATATCCATCCTTTTTTAATCTAAGAAGATCATATCCCTTTAATGTCTAATAAATGATAAAATTGAAGGATCTTTTCTACTTATAGCATATTTATCTTAATTCAATTTCATATGACAATAGTGGATTAAGTAGTGATAATCCTTGATCATATCTGACTATATTCATTGGCGCATACTCAACTCTTTATGTGTGAATATATACTTGAGGATTCTATGATCTGTATATATTACACACTTCTTAAAAAAGCGATAATGCATCCATATTTTCAATTCTAACATCACTGTATCCAGATCCAAATCATATTTTGGGTTGTTCAATTTGTGAACATTCAATTACCTTGAAGCATATGCTAATACATTATCATTCTGCATTAACACACAACCCAATCACATTTTTGAAGCATCACTAAATACCATGAAATGTTATCCAATTGTGGGTAGTGTGAACACAAGTACAGTGATAATCCTCCTTTAAAACTTCCTGAAGCTATATTCACATTCCTCATTCTAGGAAAACTTTCCTTCCTTCCGATTTATTTTTGTTAGGGGGTTCGATAAATGTGAAAAAAAACTCACGAATCGATGACAATACAAAACTAATTCAAGGAAACTATGGATACCATTAATAGATGTCAGCCTTTTCTATCCTTAAATTGCATCTTCATTTTAATAGTCTATGGATATCCCATTACATGTAATGATATTCCACATGAATAAGACATCCATTAACCAAAAAACAATTTTTTTTAATTTTCATAAAGTTCCTCCTTTCACAAGGCCTTTACCACAATACTCATATGCTCCACATGATCCTCCTTACTTCGAGAGTATATTAGAATATCATCTATAAAGACTACCAAAAATTTGTTGATGTAATCTATAGATACTATATTCATTATGTCCAATAATAATCTGGAAAATTAGTGAGTTTGAATGGAATTACTATGAACTCATAGTTCCTATACCTTGTTTGAAAAGAATCCTTGGTGGAATCCTCCTTCTTCACCCTAATTTAGTAATATCCTGACCACAGATCCACTTGGGAGAAGTATTTTGATCCACATAATTGATTGAACAAGTAATTAATCTATGAAAGATGATACTAGATCTTTATAATGATCTTGTTAAGATCATAGTATTAAATGTAATGGCATATTGACCCAACCATCTTGAAAAAGAGGACTGCTGCATCCCTTGGTGAAGCACTTGGGCATATGAACCCTTTATCCATATTTTCATGAAGTTGTTTCTTCATCCCCACATGTCCCAAAATATCCTTTGTATATGGATTTTTTTATAATGGTAATGCCTTAGTTATAAAATCGATTGAAAATTGTACCCATCTTCAAAGAGGAAGACCTAGAAATTCCTCAGAAAACACATCAGTGTATTCCATCATAATAGAAATGTATTAAAGGATGATTATTTCCTTTAAATCAATCATTTGAACTATATAGGTTTAATTGTAGGGTAATAATATACATCGTTGAGATTTGGTGCTAAATAAGATTCCTACTCCTCTTGACACTTGTATAGAATCTGGGGTTGATTTGTAAAATGGAGAGTTATTTTCTTCTCATGGAAATTTATGTTGTCTCTATATTGGGAAAAATTACATGCATACAATTACATCAAATTTCACCAAATAGAGTATGAAAAGGTTATCTAGGAAGTTAATCCCACCAATTGTGGTAGTGGATGGGTTATATACTGGGGATGAAATAATTTCCCTATTGTCCATTTTAACTGATAAATCATCTTCCTTGATTTTTAGTGGTGTTTCAACAGTTATATTAAACATTCATGATGTTAAAGAATTCATAGAACAGGATTCAAAAATTACATTTTTGATCCTTGAATGAATAACTTCCATAACTTTCCACACATCCATTTCTAGATTCACTTTAGCATTTATGATAGAAAAATCCCCCCTTTCTAGCTTGGAGGTTGTTGGCTATCTCTAAAAACCCTTGTCTTAATGCATTTATTTTAAAAGTTCCCTAGAAACATGAATTTGTATCAATCCAAATTACACTGAGTATTGACTAGAGGTTTCCTTTCTTCTATAGTATTAGTGGGTTTCTCCTGTCAACATTATTTAGCCAGGTTTCCTTCCTTTACACACCTAAAGCATTCCGTCACTCCCCTTAGGCAATTTCCACGGTGCTTCTTTCAACACCTATGAAAAGTGGGATTCCAAAATTTCTTTCCATTGTTATATTTATTCATAAAACATCCAAAAGTAAACTCTACATTCTACTTCTTATCCCCGTGATACCCTTGGAGATTCACTAACCTCTATCTAGACTTGGAGGGAACATCAAACAATTTACTCATAGCTATCAATGATATAAATCACTATGTATTTTCGTAGAATAGGTTTTATCCTAAAAAAGATGCGGTCAAACTTGAATTCAGGGGTAATGAAAATGATAGAGGTATATTGTTCAGTTCTTGTGAATTTTTCATCATATAACCAAATAGATTCATTGTATTTTTTCTTGAGGATAATGAAATACCATTTCATTTTAATACGAAGAGTGTGAGGAAAATATTTTTTGAAAAAAATTTCTTAATTCCCTCCACCCCATTACTTTAATATCTTACTCAGGATTATTATTCCTGATCAATTCCTATCAGGGATCAGCTTCGCTATCCATATAGCATATAGATATTATAACCTTCCCCTGTTGATATCTTTTAAGGATGGATGTGATCTTCTAAATGGAGTTGATCCATTGTTCTATCAATAAGAGATAATATGACGCATTTAAAGTAATAGGCCTTTATCACATAAGGGAACCAATTGCAACTTGTTATTTATTTGGGGGATTAGGGATCTCCTCTTGATCCAAGTTTCTATTAATAACCTGAGTTATCTAAGAGAGTATTGTCATAAATTTTGTGATTCTTACTCCCATCTGGTTGGGTATCTCACTAAAGAATTCATCACATTTCTCTTCACCTTGGTTATTAACCTAATTCCCCATATTTCCATACATTTCATGGAATAAAAGGAAAATTAGGGATGATTATTTTTAAACTATTGAATACATAAATGTGGAATCCAATTATATTAAAGGGATAAATAATAACTTATACTTATTTCCTTAACTTATTAATTTCAATATGTAATCCATGATCTATTTCCTAGAATATATTATTATGTCTACTTTTTTGTTTCCTTAACAATTGTTCGTAAGGAAATTTTGAATTTAACAAAGCATATCCCCTGGGAGTGTCAAACTAGGTGTACAGTAAGGCCCATTTTCATGTAACAGGACATGCTGAGTCAGGCCCAACACAGCTTGTCGTAGTTATTACCCCTAGGTACATCTATTCCAAACCCACATCCATATATAGTATCTATACAAGGATTTATTTTCCTAATAAATAAATTAATTAGTACTTACAAAAAATTAGGTTTGTTTTCTTATACTTAGTTTTATCCCTAAGGCTTTCTCTATAGTTTTATAATCCTAACCCCAAAACAACTAAACTTTTCCTCTAATACCAACTTTAACAACCTTTCTCTATATTTTACATTGATATATGATTTATTAACTAGGATTACACTTAATAAGAGATAGAAGTTCAAAAATTATAATTTATTTTAGAATTGGTGACACATAATAACATCTTGAACATGGTTTATAATAACATTATTGAAAACTTTCATAATAAGCTTCTGAAATTCCATGGCTTTTAAAACAACACAGGATAAATTGGGGCATACATAAGGAAGGGATGAGCTATAAATTCTAGTAATATAATAATCATGTCATAAGGTAATACATGTTATAAAAAAGTTATATAAATGTGGAATAAAAGTATCATGAATAATAAGGCATTATATAACATGATAATAATAATTTGGGAAATGTGGGAGTAACATAAAACATTTCATCAAAAAGATAGGTTAAAGATAAATTCCAATAAATAATGATGAATAAATTGAAATAAAGGATATTGGTTCACTCCATATTCCAAAATGATGTCTCATGATACTAAACATTACCCTATGTATTGGAGTGCGACATAATTCTTGGTCCACCTATGAAATTCATTTCATTATCAAAGTGTGATACATTCATCAAACAACATGGATTCTTGCATCAGAATATTTTATTCCATTTTCAAGTAGTGTGTAATAAATACATGTATATTTCATGTCAATTATATATAAGTGTATAAAGGGTAACACCCTTTATATGGAATGGTTATGGTATTCACTATACAATTGTTTGGGTATGGAAAAGTATAGTGAAATTTCGGCAACATAACTACACCACTTGAAAATTCATAAAATGGGATGTTAATAGGTAATGAGGTATATCATCATTTGAACATAAAATGTGCAGTAATAGGGATATGTAGAGACATATCAAAATAGTATGAATTGGAAATAGAAGGTATAAGATCAAAAGAAATGTGAAAAAAGAAGAGGAATGGATCCCTTACGTGAGAGTGTGACTCCAAATGCTTGGGAGGGGCTTTTTGAAATCTTGGGGACACCTTGGGAGGATTATAGAGAGGGAAGGGTAGATTAAGGATGTGCTACAAGGATATATAGTGAAGATAAATAGGATATTGGATCACTTTATATAGGAAATTAAGGGATATTTCTTCATTATTTCTCAAACATAGGTTTTGGACTCTATATAAAAAAATAAACAAAACAAAAAACCATACCATGGTTTCTGCTAATTGGGTTTGGTTTATATTATTTTATAATTACAAGGTCCTAAGATAATAAAATAACACCCTTTATTATGTGGAGGTGCGACATATTTTTAAAGAAATTATTTTAATACCTTAAAATATGTTAATGGTTTTGGAGGATTCAAAAAAAAACTAATTAAACAAAAATAAAATCGCATTATTTTATAAGTAAAAAAAATATTTAAACATGTATCAAATTTATAGTATTTATTACATCACTTTTGGGACATTATAATGTCATAATACACTTTTTATAGTTATATAATATTTAATTTTTATCTGAAAATTCTACTGTTTCAGAAAATTATGAAAAATTAAACATTTGATAACTTAGGCATTATGATTAAAAAATATTACATTCACATTTTCAAAATAATTTTATAAATATTTTAATTTTTAATTTTTAAAAAATAATTGATGTTTATTGAAAACTTTTGGGGTTTTTTTACAAAAAAAATTGTTTTTAAAACCTTATAAAAATTATATTGGACTTCATAAAAATCATATGATAAATATTTTATAAAATATTTTTATTAAAAAATTATTTATTTAAAAAAAATTATGTTAATTCCTTAATTTAATTTTAACATTACCCAAAAATACTATTTATGTTTTATTGTATCATATTAAAAAACATTTGTATTGTAATAATTATAGTATAAAAATGTATTCATTATTATATACTAAATTATTTAAATAGTCATATTCCTAGGTTCGTGAAACATATCCATTTAATAAACCATAAAATTCCCTAAGAGTAAGGTGTGAGATGGGGATACTTTCATGGGGAGGTATGTCATACATGGTTTTAGTGGTGATCTTGATAAGCTTGAACTTCTATCATAAATAGTTTCGATCATTATTAAGTTGATGGATCTCAGCTCTATATTGGTCAAAAGAAAATCATAGTGTTTATATCTCCCTATGAAGATCCTATAAATTTTCTTCATATCATACGATCCTACTAGTTGGGGTCATCACTTCCTTTGTTTATGTCAATTAGATTTTTTTAAACCCAATATTTATACTTATCATATGATCACTATTTGATAACTATATTAACAACAGTAAATATGATTAATTATTATTCAAATCAGGTAATATATAATAAAAAAATAAGTTAATGTTATTTCTATAACCATATTATATAATAAAAATTATAATTAAATCACAAGGGAATTTTATTTACAATATTTTAGGTCATTACATCCCTTACATTCATTAAAGATAAGTTATATTGAAAGAATAAAATTTATTTTTTGGGATATATAATTATAATGTTATTCTATTATTGACTTATCCATATACTAATTTCTCTATACATTGTGAACATTATGTTTACATAATTCATATTGGATAATTTTCACATTGAAATAATGTGAATCTGTTGACCCGGGGAAATGTATTAGTGTGTTATATTTTAGTATTTAATTTGAAATGATTATAAGTATATCATGTGTGGAATAATTATTGGGAGATGATGAGGACACAATATGGATTAATCATTTTAGTTTATATAGTGGAAGGAAAATTTTTACTTGATACAAAGAACATGGGTTTCATTAGTACATGTTTTTTTACTAATTTTATTAATCTATATGCCTAAAAATATCTTTTATATATAAGATATGAAATAATTATTATTTATTTTTTAACTAATGATGGTTATATATAGGCTTTTACATATGATATAAAAGTGAGTTTGTACAGTATGTGTTTGTGACAGAGAATCTAGGAACACAAGACTGGGGAATCACACTCTGTATGAGAATTGACCCAAACCACATGAATTGATAATAATATATTAGTGTAAAATATATATCATGGTATAACAACCTAGACTCACACATGGTAGTTGAATATTCATATAAATGTTATGTGAGTTGTTGTATTTTATTTTCATATTAAATGAGTGAGGTTGAATTTCATATACTTTTTAGGGTCAACTCCTAAACAAAAAATAGATATTAATATCAAGGAAATATATTTTAAAAATAAAACTAAACTGATTCACCCATCCCCTCTTAGTATTTCTATTTGATCCACTATGACTTACAAAGATCACATGGTGTGTTGTTTAATGGTATAATGTTCAATCTTCCAGTATATATAGAAGTAAGAGAAAGAAATGGATATCTATGATTTGTTTATCCTAAAATATAGTCTCCTACACCAAGTTATGACTCAATATGATTAGAGTATTTTTAAAAGAATCAATTCTTAGTATTAAATTCAATCAATGAAAATATTTGAGTAAAATTAATTTTGAGAGAATAACTACTTCATATATAGGAAAAAGAGAATATTAAATTTTATATCTCAAAAGTGGTAATAAAGATTAAATTCATAATCTCAATTACTGATATTGGTAAATGAACCTAAGGGTTAATTAATAAGAGTTTGAGATAGAGATTAAAACATTATAGGTGATTAAAGGTTCCCAAATTTCAAAATATCAGACTTCTATTTTTACAATAGTCGAATGTTTTTAAGGTAAAAATTCAAATATTGGATAGAGCTAATGTATGTGAGGATAATAGGTTGGCCTAAACCAATGTAAAATGGGTTGGAAATAGATTTTATGAAAAAATGGATATAATAAACTCCATAATTATTTTTTTTCAAATTTCAGGAGAATACGCTTTCCCCATTAAGTCCTTTATGGAGAAATAAATTTATTGATGAAGGGGGTATATTTGAGAATATTCTCTAATGTAATTTTGGAGATTTATAAAAATAGGGGGAGGAAATTTTGGATTGTCTTTGTGTTATAAAAAGAAACTGTTTCACAATCACATGTAACACATCATGATTACAGTTTAAAAAAACTAGAAAAAGGAAAAACTTGACCTGTATTTGTAAAAATAAGAATTATAAAAGAATAATAAAAAAATGTAAATGTGTGAAATATCCTTATATTCATTAGGTTTTTATTAGAAACAAAATATATAATACTCATGCTGAAATTTTGAAATGTCTTCATTGTGACCCATATGTAAGTATTATCTGTAAATCATAAGGGTTTATACCTTTTTAATGAGAGAAAAATATAGTTCACACTGTGTGATGGAGGGTCACTCTGTAAAGAGAAAATTTAATGGTTTATCAATCATAAAATATGAGTAATATTTCTTACAATGGGTTATTAAAGACTTAGAAATTTTGAAACAACATGAAATACATTTCACTAGACACTTTTAAGAGTATGGTGATTATGAAATAAGGATATTATAATGGTTACACCATACCTAGAATTATACTGTCTTGAGTATTTGGAGATGATGGAGACCACATAGTAGTATAATCTATATGATAAATATAAAATACTTACTCAAAATTAGGTACATCCTCATGGGTTATGTTGAATCCATGTTGAATTTAGTTTGTGAGTAAATCACATGTACATAAGATTCATTTAGGACTCAAATTAGGTGATTCTAAATAGGTTCTTGGAGAAACACTATAGAATGGATGAATTTTCATGCCACATAAAATTGATTTGTTTTTAATATTTTTTTTAGTACATAATATTTGGTGACTTGAATATAATATATTTATAAATTTTTCGTGAATTGGAATTTGGTTAATCACCATGCCACGAAGAATAATTACACATTATGTTCATTATGATAAAGGAGAAGATCATTTTGGGGTGAATTAAAGAACACAAGTTTTAAATGATGTTTATTTAGATAATGATTGTTGTAGGTTTAAATTGGTTTGAATGCATATTATAAACTGTATTTAAATATGTTATACACCTAGCCCTATCTTAGTATGTTAGAAGACATGAATTATTCCCAATGATCGTATTTAAAGAAGAATGTATAGAAGTATTTTTAAACATATTGAAGAAGTTCTATATATTAATCATAAATATTGATACATCTATAATATAGGAAGAAAAAGATACATAATGGATTCCAATGAAACATTAGGTCCAGTTCAACTGAGAAGTCTTAAGGGAAGAAAAAGGAAACACATTATTATATCTTTATATAGAATAAGACAAACTAAAATAATATAATTCTCATTTTTAATTCTATATATCTAGATATGAGGTTATAAAAATATTATATTGGGAATGATATAGACTCAACCCTTAACCAAGAAGTTTATCTCATCTAGAAAAAAATAATGAGAATGAAACTAAGTATATCTTAGCATAGAATTTATATGGAGATGAGGGTTAAAGGATTTTTAGTAATATATGGTGTCCAAGAAGAGACATTCATTTATAAAACTACTGAAAATACATTAAAATTTATAAATTGATTCTTTCCTTTCCTGAAGTAGTGCATGAGGGAAGAACAGGGAGTGATAGTATCATGGACATGGCATGTTTCTTGATTTTTTTTAAAAATTTGTAGCAGGTATTATTACAAATTTTTATGTTGACAAAATATCATTTTATTCTCCATGGATTAGATTATTCTAGTAATACCTATGGGTATTATAAATTATTTACATTTTTTTTTCAATTATTAGTTTTGACTTACTTGAGACAAGGGAAGATTAAATATGTATAACTAACTTGATTACAAGATCTAAATGGCCTTTGGGAGTAAAATAAGAGTTAGAGTTTTAATCAATGTGAACAATGATTCATAAAAAACATCTGAGTAATTTTGGTCAATGTTTTTAAAATGAAGAATGATATTTTTAAATGGTGAAAATGGTCATTTTGTTATAGCTTAATTTAATATTTATCCTAAAAAATATTTCATTGTCACAAATATTATAGGATTTTTAAATTGGTTATATGAGTTTAAAAGGGATTAAAAAAGAATTATATGGTTTTAATAATGTTTGGAGGGAAACTAAGCTAGGTATGGTTCATAAAGAAAAGATATTGGGTATATACGGGACTAATTAATCATTTTTTCCAACAAACCACAAAAAAACGGTAAAGAGGATTTTACTGAAGATTATGTTATAGTAATGAATAACGTAATAAAAAACCACTACTCTTGTGGATGGAGAAAAAAATTGGAATGTTTTTTATAACATAACTAGTAAAAATTGAGACCACAACAACGATGCACCCACATTGAATAATCAATCCATGCATCACTTAGACAATGCATATAGGTTGTTTCTTTATACTCTCACCTGGGTAAATCCATCTATCACCACGATGCTTCACTTTTAATATTAGTCTCTCACCCTAACATCTATCCATCATTTCAATGAAAAATATTCTCTAATAAACCATTGAAATAAGAATTAGAGTAAGGTAAAATATGGATAATTGTTCGAATAAACAAAATGTGAGCAAGAAAACAATAGAGTAGGTACCCAAGATCAAAATTTTATATACTTTATGATCACCTATATTCTTTGTTTTTAATATTAATAATAATATTATCATATAATTATTTTTATTATACATTATATTGTATATGATAATGTACTAATTGTACCTGTCACAAAGAAGGTTTATAGAAGTTCTTGATTACGATGAGAAAATATATGTGTTTCAACAGTATTATTATATATATGTTCTATAAATGGATGATATTATCTAATGGTATATAGATAATATATCCTATAAGGGTTAAGATATGAAAAATACATCAATAATTTTTCAAAACAAATTACCAATTTTTAATCTCCAAGAGAAGGAGGTTATGAGAAATTGACCCATATTTCAGAAATCAACATTTATATGTTTAATTGGATGTTCATATCTAATTTTTTTTAATATTACTTGTATTTTATAATAATTAAAAATTAATATCAGGAGTTGCATAATTTTATTTATTGATGAAAACCATTACAACATATTCTCATTATGAGATATTATAGGTTAGATGTGTCTTTAGGGATATTACATTAATGAATAAGTCATGGAAGGATTTTCCCCTTTGTTCTGTAATTATAATTTCATGAGTTTTTCATAATGAAATAAACATATGAAAGAGATATTTCTCAACACACAAAACCAAAACCAAAAAATTATACCATTCTAATATATCCATATAATTTAAATTTATAAACTATAATAATAGAATTATAGAATATATTAATATATACATAAAAAGAATATCAAAATAAAATAAAATTTTTATTAAATATTAGATCAACTAGTACAACTTTGAGAACATAAAATATTTTAATTTTTTGTAATTTTTTTCATGTTTTATATATTATTATATGAAGGAATTATTGACACTATATTAATTAGAAACTTATCATAAAAATAATAGTCAATAAACTAAAATTCATTTTCATATAAAAATAGTTTTTTGTTATTTCATGTATTTAAATAGAAAAAAATTAATAAATTTTCAGATGTGAATTATAAAAAATTAAATTCATTTTTTTATTTATCATTGTAATATTATCATAATATGACTATTTTTCTATTTCTTAAAAATTATTTATTTTTAGGTAGATAGTGAAAATTAGTGTTTAAAAAAATAACAAGAGTTTAAGAAATTATTAGTATGTGAGTATCAATTTTAAATTTATTTAAACTTTATATAAGCATAAAATTTTATTTATAAAATATATTTATAATATTAAAAAAAACCCATATTTAATTTTTTTATCCTATTTTATTTTTTTCAGAATGAATTTTTTTAATACATTATACATTAATAATATTAAAATTACTTTTTATCACTTTTAAAAAAAATTCATGTAAAGTTGATTTAAAATTTATAATTATCAATTTCAAATTATAAAATAATTACAATTTTTGATCCAATTTCTTTAAGAGTGGCTTTCTATTAGTGAAACGTTTTGGGTATTTACATAAATGCTATCTTTTATCAATAATATTGGGGTCTCTTCTCTTCTGACATACCCTCACACCAAAACCATTTATTTTTTGACCAAAATCTCCCAAAAATTATCATAAACACTCTTTTAAAACATTAATATTATTTCGTATCTTAAAAAACCATTCCTTCTAGATTTAATCCCCTTCGCAAAAGAGATAATAAAAGTATTAAAGTGTATATTTCATATAGCTTCTCCCAATTTCTTATTTCTTCATGAAATTTTCATCTTCCTAAAATATCATTTCACCATATTATAATGGTAAAATCTGAATAATTATAATATTTTTATATTATTATTACAATATTACAATCATTGACCACCCTCCCATTTTTGTTGATAAAAAATAAAAACAGAAATTGTGTGTTATGTCACCTACCGCCTCAATGATGCAATGTTTGGTTTTCCTTCACCAACATACAAGGATATCCTTAATAGGGAATTTGTTATATAATTATCATATTTATGAAATATTCTATATTCATTAATAATAATCCATATTACTCATTTTCTCACATTCTATGAAAATGAAATCATCACCCATGTGTATGTGTGAACTACCACCCCCATGGATCATGCATTATTTTTTTAACTAATACCAATATTGATGGTATTATATTTTACTTGATGAGTATATATGATCTATATATATATTTATATAGCATATATCATTAGTATTATTATTCATGTATAACATAAAAAAATAAATAATTAATTCAGTTAATCCATCAATATTGGTATACAACCTGAAACTGGTTAATCACCATTTCCATATTCAGGATTCACAAATAAAACTCCCATGTAATGGAACTATAAAATTATAGGTGTTTATAAAACATTAATTATATTAACATTAATGGTTTTGAAATGATTATAATTTGGAGAAAAATAAAGGTCAACACTTATTTTATGAACCTGGTTCAAAATTGTCAATAATATTAACACCCCATGTCGAAAATAAATTATAAAAAATCTAATAAATAAAGAAAAATAATATTAAAGAATAGTGTAAATTAAAATTAATATGAATATTATTCTCAAATATGTACTTAATATGATTATATTTATTATATTAGAGTTTAAACGAATTCTTGTAAAATCAATGGCATTGGTTAGTGACTTGATAACTCAAATTTCTTACATTAAATTATACATATTCTAATTGATTTTCGCAACCTTATGTTAACTAAATTTTAATTTTTCAAATGATTTATTCTCTTTATTCCTATAAATTTTTTTTGATACAAGTCCATTTCCAACAAATGATTTCCTTTCAATTAATTCTGAAAAAATGGGGAATTTTTTAAATGATATTTTTAACTGTGACATTTACAATAATGAATACAAAATGGTTTCAAAATCCCTTTTCATGATTTAGTTTTTATAATCATAAAATAACCAAAATCCAATGGACCTATGTTTCATGTTTCAGGTTATGTTTTTATTAATATTTTTCTATTTTTTGTGATAATGTTTTTTATAACAAATGATTTAATTCATGTTTTAATTTAATGCCATTTAGATGGTTTATAAAAACCGTTTTATTTCTATGGGTTCTTAATGAAAAGTATATGATTTCCATTTGGAGATTTAGGGAACCAATTATTTTCCCATTTTTTCTTTAAAATATTATGATGATTTAATTTATGTATCACACAAATGTATAGATAATTATATATGGGGTACTATATCTCTCTCCACTACATTCGTGTAGGCTTATATCACATGTGATTGTTAAGAATGGGAATAATTAGTTTGTTCACATAGTACGGGCATGATGGGTTTGTTTAAATTTTTAGGATTGGACTTAATGTGTTTTTTCATATTGGTGTGGTCATGATGATTTTTCTCATAGATGTTTTCTTATTATTATGATAGTGCAACATTTTCATTCTGTTTATCAAGTTATGCCAAATTTTTTATGTTCAATTTCATTTCTAGGAAATGTCAGGATTTAATTATATTTTCCTTAATTTTAAAGTATTATACAGTTCTATTAAATTACCACATGTTATATAATTATTACAATTTTTTATCCATGTCATATATATTATTTTTCCTTAATGTAAATTTTAAGATATAATGTTACTCTAACATGTTTTATGATTTTTATTTGAACTCTTTTGATATTTTATTTCGTACTCAAGTTACCCTTCATGTTATGGTATATTTTACCCTTACTTAGAATTTCTAACCACACTTTTTTATGATTTTATTCCTTAGATTATAAATCTTACAATATCATTTGAGATTTCTTGAAAATGCTCTTAAGTAAGATGATTATGGATAAATGTTAAAAAGTGTTATAAAATAATTTTATTATGTAGATTAAATTAAAGACACTAAACATTTAGGTCCTTGGGTTGTGAGAATGTTTGTGAGATATATTATTTAAATAATGATATCAATTTATTATTTAAAGAATGTTTTTCTAGGGTTAGTTAAGTGGGAATCAGATCATGTCTTAGTTATTTTTTAATATTATTTTAGTCACCTTTGGTATTAAGGTAATTGAACCATAGTAAAAACCCCTAGATATGAGTCTAAGTATAAGAAGATATCCTCAAATTTTTTTAAAGTGGAGATTGTGTGGTAAACCTATCAATTAATTCCCTATTTGTGAACTACAAATTGATGCATGATCGGGCATAGATATACTAGGGGTAATAAATTTGAAAAGGGGAGACTTTTTATTAACTTAATCACCACCTAGTGTAGAAAAAAGAGGCCTAACAAAAACCTAATTTAAAACTCATGGGGTATAAGATTTAATTAATCATAATATATATGAAAACCATTATGAAGGATTTGAATATAAATATAAATAGTACCAATAGAAAGATAATATTGTATAACATAGATTGAAACCTATATACTCATATGCTAATGTATAAATTTTATTTATGAAATCAACCTTCAATAACTATATAATATTTTTATATACATTCATTAATTTATTTTTTCTCATTCCTAATTTTTTTTAGTTATGGTAAAGGAGAGAACCTGAAAGAACTGAATCAACAATGGGTGCAACAGAAAATGTATAGATTTTACCAATGGGAAATTGAATTATATAAGGGAAGGAATGAAAAACCATATGGAAGTTCTAACACAACTTTCTCAGATTTTTGGAAACAACCCAAATTGTGTGGATATCTTGAACACACCAAGGAAGGATAATCTCTCTATTGATTCATTTAAGAGGAAATTCGCACCGTATTTTATTAGGCCTTATAACCCACATTCTACTGAGTAGTTGTTCAATGCACTATTAAAATATATTTCTATTATATAGTGATTAGAAAATGAAATGTTTGTTTTTTCAATGTATCGTTTAGAATATTTTATCGACCAATGGTGTAGAATCATTAATAATACACATAGAAGGAGGTAGTAAACTATATTGAATGGGTAGAGTTCAAGAAAATATTTTTCACAAATTATTTTCCTCAGACTCATTAGACAAAAATGGTGTGATAATTCATTTAATTTAATAAAAACAAGGATGAATCAATTTGATCATATGATTAAAATTTCACAAGACTCGTCAGGAAAGAATTTTGTCTTAACTCCCATACTAAGGTAAAAATCGATCACTTCTTTACTGCATTAGAGCCCCTTAATCTAAGATAGTTATCCTTAAGAGAATTTGGTAGCTATGAAGGGATTTATTCATCTACTCTTAAGGTAGATATGGAAGCTACAACCACTAAATATTCTTGTTAAAGGAAAATTAAACATGAAGAATCATGGAAGCACTCATGATAAGAAACATGGTGGGATGAAGGTATAATTTCCAACATGAAATATGTGTTATATGAAGCACTCATGTAATTTTCTTAAGGGATCAAGGAAGTATTTTATGTGTGGTAAAGTGGGAAACTAATCTGATATATATCAAACTATGGATAAGTGGTTGATTAATGAACTAGAAGAGAAGAAGGTCCTGGTTAATAATCCAACCACACTACAATTATTTATGTGGAAGAAGGTTGTAAGTTATGAAAATAAATTTCAAAACCCTTAGAAAATGAAGAAAATTTTCCCTAGTAGTTTCCAAAATTGAGGGAACGAATAATGGAATTCATGATCACTATAATTGAGGTAGATCATAATAATAAAGTAATGAGAAGAACAATTGATCTCTTTTTAATATCTTCTAATACATTTTTTTATTCATCACACTATATTATATCATATAAGTCTTCTAAGAATATGGATTCACCACCTCATGTGATGGATATAAAAATATTGGAGAAAGCCCCTGGTGGAACAATGATCACGTCTAAATTTTAAAAATATACTCTGATTGAGATTTATCATAGGGTACGTCTATTTTTTTTATTCTTCCTTTATTTGAATTTTTTATAATATCGTGTGTATATTGAATTTCCCTACATAAATCACATATCAATTATTAGTATTAGGAAGCCTTATTTCATATCCACTATAACTCTATTATCACTTATCAATGAAATATTGATTATAAACTCTATATAGAAGATAATTATATAAAATCTATTTTGTTGTCCAAAAACAATGTGATCATGAATAAAATTATTGGGGAGTAATTCCAGATTATTAAGATGTAAATTTATGGAAATATACTAACTTATTTCTTAATGAACTATCCAGTCTTCCCCAAGATCATGTGGTTGAATTTTCAATCAAACATAAAAAGAGATCCATGAAAATCTAAAAGAGTCTATATAGAACAGATCATGTTGAATTAGATGAGTTTAAGAAAAAACTGGGATACAATTTGGACAAGGGTTTTATATTCCTCAATGTTTCACCAAGGGGTGAACCGGTCCACTTGAAAAAAAGAAGGATGGATCAATAGACCTTTTCATTAACAATGATGAGATTAATAAAATCATGATCAAGAAGAAGTATCAAATACCATTTATTTATGATCTGTTAAAACATATTAGAGGAGATTGATACTTCTCAAAGAGTGATATTTGATCTAAATATCATTATTTAATGGTTAAATTGGAGGATATTTCAAAGACATATTTATATATAGTGTATGAATATTATAGATTTATAGTTATTTCCTTTGTACTTATGAATGCTACAATTTGATTTATCAATATAATGAATAGAGTTTTTAGAGACTACTAATGTCAATTTTTGTTTTTCTTTATTGATTATATTCTTATATTTTTAAAGATCAAGTAAGAGCATGATGATAATTTTTATATTTGGTTAAATACCTTGAGAAGTGTGAATTGTATTAGTAGAAAGTATCATTTTTCGGTCATGTAATCACAGGTAAGGGAATATCAATAGATCCATAAAAGGTTATAATAATCACGAAATGGACTAGAATGACCACTATAATTGAGATTCATAGTTTTCAAAGGATGGCATGACATTACCAACCCTTTGTGATAGATTTATCATGTATATAAAATACACTAAACAAGATAATAAGGATGGGGTGAAGTTACTTTTGATAGAAGAATGTGAATAAATTTTCAAGGAACTAAAAAAGGGGTTAGTCCCTGGTGTTTTACTTACATTACTATGTTATTGGGAATGGTTTCTAATATAAAGTGGTTATTCAAAATACGGACTAGGTTTCATCCTCATGAACAAAAATAAAGAAATTTATTATTATGTACACTAATTAAATACTTGAGAAAAAAGATCAATGAATCCCATAATTATGATGTAGAGATATAAAGAAACATTGAATACTCCAATATTCATCATTGAATAAGATGTAGTTATATGGTTTGGAACCCAGATACAAAATCAATCAAAACTAGAATTAAAGAAGTAATGTTTAAATGATGTACATAGATCATACTTCCTTATACATCCGAGAAGTACAATGATGTATATTGATCTAAGACAAACATTATTTTCAAGACACCATCCATCTAAAAGTACCCCTTTGGGTAAAAAAATAGATAAGGGAGATAATGACTCCTAAATCCCACCTATAACAGGTCATGGGTCATTGAAAAGTATTAAGAGTATATCTTAAATGCATATGGGAGGAAATACCCTCTATGATTTGAGAAAAAATACATAATATAGAAACACCCAACAACTCTTGGTCAAGATAAATTTAAAATATCTTAGATACATTCATGTAATGTCATACAACAAAAACAAATGAATAAAATGGAACTATATGTGCTGAAACATAATCTATAACTACAACCACGAAATACAAAACAACTCACTAACATCCCTCAATTTATAATTTTTATTCCAATCAACAACCAGCTCCTGTAGGTCAGAAAAATAGGTAATAAATATAGGGTGGGAATAGAATATTTACTCAGTAGGATCCTCCCTAGAGCCTCTTGTATAAAAGATAATGAAATAATGATGAAGCCTAGTGAAAAATAAGTGAAGCTAACTGATCTCAAAAATAGGTGTTCTAAGTTCCCAATCTCACCGTGGTAATCTCTATTCAAGAATCTCTTATATGAAATCATATAATATAATATAAAAATCAGTTACCCCACTATCACTTCCCAAATGGTTTTCCTCTCTACACCAACATTGCACATTTTGATCCATCTATTTCCAAAAGAATCTAGCCGGAAGACACATGGGCTAAATTACTATATAATGCACATCATGAATGACATCATCTCTTCATATATCAGACACCCTATAAAACAAATCACCTCATCATCCCTTTCTATATCCCCGGATATCAACTGAGTATGTTTCATGAGTCCCCATATCATGTATGTAGTCTATTATACCTCAATCCATTACAACCCATAAACATCATTCTAATAATAATCCATATAATACAATATACAAGGACACATGTGTGTCAAATAACCACAATAAATTACATACCTATATAAAAATATATGTGAAAGTAACCACCATATATACTAGAACAAAATATATTAACATGATAGGGAAAGGTAAAATAGGGTAGTCAACCATTCGTTCGGTGCCAACAAGGATACTTGGGAAAATACGCCCCCCATAGTCCACTGGGTTTCACTCAACCCACCGACATGTTTGGGGTAGCCTATGAAAACAAAAAACATGCATGATATAATATATCCCCCAACCAAACTATGGGTATTAAAATAGTCTTAATCTCAACAAAAACTATCACCTCTCAGAGACCTAGTATCCATTAATAAGAACTATCTGTCCTATAAGAAAGAAATAAATCAAGGATCTTAAATTAATGAATTCGGTCCTTTTAAATTTTTTTACATTATGTTAATTAATTTATTATTCGTTCATTAACATTATTCCATTCACATTTTATTAGAAACCAAGTAAATTCTATACCTCTATGAATAATCCAATATATTCCATGGTTCCTCAAGATTATCATCATTTTCATTCAATTTAGGAACCAACTATGTTGGTTAAAACATTTATTATTCATTCTCATTCAACAATTCCAGCTTCACTAAGAATCATCATAAGCTACCATAAATGAAATCCATTAACCAAGCACAAATAGATAACTTAAGTAATGGATAAAGGAATGCAAGTAAACAAGTAACCCATTTATACAACCATTATTATATACCAATATCAATAAAGAATCCAGCTTTCATAAAAATAATGAGAAATACCAGATTCACTCTTCTCAACAAATCATTATGTTATCCCAATCACCACCATTGATATCACCATGATTCATACCATATTATCTGCCAACTATTATCGTAAACACAATACTACCCACCAATATTTCTCAAAACCATCATCCATAACATGACTATATCACTTTACATCATAAGGATAACATCCATATAAAACATACAAGGAAGAAAAATACAACAAACAGAAAAAACAAGGAATATGGTCTCTAAAAACTATGGCATCCATACTTTTTAATAAATCCAATGTTCTCATCCAAAAAATTTATATTAATAAAAAATGTACTTTTCCGTCTTGAATTAGATGATTCATTTGTCACTGGTTACAACTATATGCATCCTAATGTATAGTCTATAAAATTATTAAATTATTTAAGCATGATTTCAAGAAAAACATTTGTTTCAATAAACATTAGAAAAGAAACCATCTATTAACAAACATATTTATTATTATAAAAAAACATCATGTTCTCAAGACAATTCTATTAACATGTGGAAGAATAATTTTAATTAAATGTGAACCAGACATAATTTCATTTCCATCATATAATAAGAATAAATTAATTCAATAACATTTAATATTTAATTATTATTCAAAAAACCATACAATATTTTCTTTTTACTAATTTTTAGAAAATTAACAAGATAAACCCAATGATAAATTAATTCTAATAAGACTAAAAACAGAGATAATATAATATATAGAAAATAGGAATCAAAGTTTTATCATGGTTGAAACATATATAATCTCCATAACCATAAAACATTTTTTCCATTAATATTGTTTAATATTTGTTATTGTTAATTCCATCATAACCTGTAGAGATAATTTATGAATAATTTAACATTTAAAATAACATAATATGAAAATCCATGAATCCCCTATATCAAGGATTTAGAAATTATTGAATGATAATGGAAAATGAAGATAAAATGTATGATTTGCAATCCCATAAGGAAACTACATCCCCATATCCTCATTGTGACACAAATTATCTATTAAAAATTGAATAACTATATGAGAACAAAGGATAAAATATATTATATCATGGAATAATAGAATAAGAGGAAAAATTGATCATGGAAAAAACTACAATAGAAAGCAGGAAAACTCACCTTGGATCACCACATATTGAACACAGGAAGTTGGGGATCAATCCTGATTAAAAAGAATTCAAAAATCCATAAATAAGAACCTATATCCACCTGGAGTTGAGAGATAATCTAAGGGTTTCTTAGAAAACCAAGTGTGTAATTATATTTATAAGAACACTTCTAGAGGAATATTTAAGGGATAAATGGGTAATTCATGTTGTGAATAGAGTGAGCTTTAGAACCTTCTAAAAACTTATCACATATATCCAATGAACCATGATCATTTCATTTCAAGAACTTCATGATCACATATTCAGTTTTTTGGGTAGAGTCATAAAATAATATCCTCCATCATTTCACATCATGAATTAATGGTTCAAATCATGAATTACACCATTTTAATTTTTATTCTCATTCCATGAATTACTATTGTGACTATAAAATGAAATCTCAGGTCATGAACTTTTGTTCACAACCTAATGTTCCCCTACTTCTACATTCTAAATCCAAAACTCCGTCAATTCTTCTCTATGCTTCCTCCAAGAACTACAGCCATTAAAACACACAAAAGAATATTATATAATGATCCACTAATTTATATCTTATACCACTTAAAAAGTACCATCATCAAGAATTTAAACCAAACCGGAAGAGAAGTAAATGGAAATGGGTCATCTAAAAATCCACATTGAGAGATACCTCTAAATAATCTTTCCATCATATGATCTCAACCTGTACACTCAGAGGAAAAAAAGCTAAAAAATAAAAAACACCAATAATCATCTCCTCGGAACTATCCTTGGTGAGACGCCTTTAAATAAGAGCAAGGCCACAAACAATGAATCAAGGAATATAAAACCACCTCATATGATAGATAAATGTAAAAAACACAAAACAATGATACAAAAGAAGATCTAAACATCAAACATATGTGGTTACTCATGGAATATATATGACTCATATTCCCAAGTACTATAATCTATATCACCATTCCTTCAAAAGAAACAAACTAAAAGAATAACACACACATGACACCTTCTATTGGTGATCCTGGATCCCCAATGGATTCTCCTTGAAGGTCACATCATCATCAATATAGGTATCATCCATAACGATGATGTGAGAATCATTATAAAAATAAAAATGAAACTAAGACACATTAAATATATCATATATCAATCTCAACTATGGGGATTTGTTATCTGATACCCAATGGCTCCATCAAGATCCAATACCTAGAAAGAAATAATAAACTAGGGATAAAGCTTACTTCCATGTCCAAACCTTCACTTCTCGTGAAGATGATACACGTTCAAGAAAAAATAGTCCCAAAAGTTGAACACTATAGGTTACATACTATGATAGAAATAGGAATTTTAATGATTATTTAATTCCTTCATCCTCTCATGAATCACCTAAACTAACTCTATTGTGCTATGCACTAGTTCTGACCTATAAATTATGAACTCTTGTACCCCAATCTAGAACAATAGAGAATAGAAAGGTCATACATACAAATATTGAAATGGTTCTCTATCAATGGTGGAGTGAAACCTTTTATTGTATTAATTATTTAACAAAGTTTGCTTCCTCATCCATGAATATAAAAAATCCAAGACACAATAATTTTTTTTTCATGATTCTTGATATTCCACTCTATAATATCATGTTTTTATGGATGGAAAGAAGTTATAATGTATAACTAAGATCCAAAATCATGTTGGTGTCCATTAAAAACTTTACATGTAAAATAAGTTTCATGATTACATATGGTCATCCTCTATACACCATGAAGTCTCACCACCTCATCTAGGTATTGCATCGATAAAACATCTACTAAGCTCAACTCCTTGGTCGCTATAAAGTGGGTTGATTTTTTATTGGCTCAACTATCACCCATATAGTATACTATCCCCTCTAAGATCTAGTTAAACTGGTAATAAATTCCATCTAAATGTAATATCACTTTCACTAAGAATCATCTAACAGATGAAGCAAACCTCCAGGAACATACTTCTAGACCTTTACATTTTGCAAAAACCAAGAAACAAGACCCAATATTTATAACTTAAAGCTTTAACCAAGGCATCCAAAAATTACTTCTCATAGATCATTATATCTTTTTAATGCCATAACCAACCTCTATGGGTGATCTATGAGGCTCTTTGAGAACCACAGCATGCATCGTCAAAGGAACGAAAATCATTCATTGGAATAACCCCCGATGTTGTTCATCCTTAGACAAACCATCTGGGGAATCACAAAAGAAAAATTAGTCTATGTATACCTCCACCTTAGAATCCACATTCTTGGACTCATTCATGTGCTTAACCAAAGATAAATTCACTATCATCTATAATTTTAAAACTTTTCAAACAACCTCTCACATATCATGATGCATCATTGGGAGCTCTTCCATTACTCTATAAGAATCTATAGATTCAGGCATGGAAACAGTACATGAATTCCCTCTCACCACATCATCTACAACATTGAACTTTCCTAGAGTATATGAAATATTGAAGTCATAATATTTCAAAAATTCCATTCATAATCACATTCATAAGTTCAGGTCATTCAAGGAGAATACATGCCTTATGATCTCAGGATAGGTACAAACCATAAAATTCTTGTTGATGAGCTAATTTCAACACAAATTCAAGGAAAAAACAACTGCTATCAACTTTAGATCATGGATGGAATATTAATTCTCATGGGGATATAATTTATGAGACCCATAAAAAATAAATGATATCAATAGCATCAAAAAATATGCTAAATACAAATGTTAAGTGTTATAGAAAACCTTTAACTGAACTCCCTCTTTTAGAAAATGAAAAATTAGAGTGCCTAACAACTTCTTATTTAGGTAGTAAAACTCTACATGCAAATTATCATCCCACAAGAATGTATAGTCCTCTATCTTCAAGGCTCACAAAGGCATCACACCTCTAGAGAAATTAACTATAAACCTCCTATAATAACCTAAAAGACCAAGAAAAATTCACACCACTGCAAGTGTGTTGGGGAATTCCAAAGAAAAAAAAACCTCTATATTATAAGGTTACATAGCTACACTTCACTTGGATATTCCATGAACTAAGAAATGAGCTTTAAAATAGCCTAACTAACAATTCAATAACTTCCTGAGTTACTTCTAACATGGAAGAACTTCCAAAATAGAATAATAATTCATTAGGCGATCCTCCTTATATGTGTAGTACAGAAAGATGTCACTGATAAAAACCACCATCAACCACTCCAAAAACTCTCTAAGAACCATGTTCTTTATAACCTTGAAAATTTTTAGGGAATTCACCACATAAAATATCAGAACAACGAACACATAATACTCAGAATGACATCAAAAATTGGTCTTCATAAAATCTTCATCTTTTACCCACATCTGATGATATCCTAACCATATATCGATAATTGAGAACCAACAAGAACCTCTCAACTTATCTAATAAATCATTAATTTTTTAAATTGTTTAATATTTTTTCACTTTAATAAGGTTCAAGTGATGATAAATATTATAGACACATAGACTATCATCGGCCTTCCTCATAAAAACAACAAGACCCCACCCCAAGGTTATAGGCTCGATTAAAGAAACCCTCACTGAAAAAATATCATTGATCTATACCTACTGCTCTCATATCTCATATGGTGTCATCCTATAAGTAGATATTGATATCATAGAAGCACTCGACTGTAAAATAATTCCAAACTCAACATCCATAAAGGGTGTAAAAATACAACCTCATTAGGGAAGAAATAATAGAACTCATACACAAGCCTTGGAAACATCATCGACTAAACCTCTTATGAACACATAATCATCTCCACAATCAAGGAAGACAAGGATGGAACATTCCTCCAACACATTCAAGGGGATCACGCACGAATCAAAACTAAATTATCTCGATCATCATCATTGAAAATATATATAATCTAATTAAATATAGAATAATATATATTAAATACATCCAGTCCATGTTTAAGAATATTTCATATGGATGTATCTCTAAACATAGGAAATTTTCCCTAGAACGATGATTCCCCAACACTAGCTAGCAGTCTATAAAAACACCATATAGATAAATGTGGCCTCCAAATTTCATATAACATTTTAAGAGAACTAGAAGCCAATCTACCATGGGTCCTAATTAATGGACTAGTGGAGGTCATGTGAAGGATATTTTAGCTATTGACTCAAAAAAAGTGTTCCCCAAGTAAAAAATAATAAAATAATTCCAAAATAATGTATAGCCTACCTGTCACTAGAAACATCAAACAATGTGGCTAACGATGACCATATATAAGTCCAATCTAACCTTTATGATGACTACTTCCATGATTGTGATCTATTCTCATAGTATGGGGATTATCTATATGTTTTACTCATTATACCCATCTCCTCTCTACTAATCTATAGCTGCATCACACTACTCTGACTTCCAGATCTTAAACCAACACAATGAAGGAAACTAAATTGAAACACCTAATTCACACTATTAGAGCAATAATTTCAAGAACTCCCACCACTAATGAACTTAGGGTCAGTAAAAAAACATGTTTTGATACACTGTTAGTGGCCTAAGATCAACCACCCCTATATAAAAAACTATGATGAGTGCTGGGACCAAGATTTTACTCTCTAAAAACTCTTTTGTCCTAGAACATAGGATCCTTGGACCATAAATTTGTTATAAAATAAATAATAACAAATCCCCTCTATTTATAATAAAGTACTAGAAAATATCCACTCAATAAACACTTCAATCACTAGAACCTTTATAATAATCTATAGAATAAATAGAGTTTCCCAGTGTTGGATCTATATATTCAATGCCTGCTTGAAATTCCTCACCCTAGAATCCTCATTTCAAAACATGTTCAAAGAATAATGGAAAAGGGTACAGAAATGGACCCTTAATTCCTATACACTGAAACTATCCCTTTCTATGCGTATGTAGTTCCTAGAGACTAGCCACATTTACAATAAAATAATTAAAATCTACTCATAAATGGTCTCAAAACATTTCCCATGATACTAATAACTTTTCCCAATCCACATGGAACAAGAACAACCACTTCCTCTCTACTCTATGCACCATATTCATATCTAATGAAACTTAATGATCCTTCTGAGAATGGATCGAATATAAGGTTATCTCCAAATCATATCACTGGTCCTATGTCACTGATTCTGAAATGGAGCACAAATACTTCAATAGACCATGACATTAAATCTCAGAGAGCTTCCTCCTCCAAGTGTTTTTTCATTGAACTTTACTTAGTAGAGATCTGTTAGCACATCATCCTAAACATATTTTGTGTGAACTTGATGTGTATGATGACCTGAAGTAATACAATAAAAATAAAATCTATTTAGGGACTCCTAAACATACAAATGGAATATTTATGATTAATAAGTTGTTTATTTGTTCAAGGTTTAACCTAATACCATGTTATACCCATTTCAATCACAAGTGAAAAATAAGAAATTCGCATGATACATTCCTAGGTCACTACCTCACGACTAGTATCACTTCACACAGTTGGCTCAAAAAACATAATGTTATATAAAAATGAATCTAATAGACCCCTAAATAACTATTTCCAAGTTGTTATCAATTTATTTACTTCTCTTAATAATCCACAAGACACTATTTCCCTACTAACACACATAGTTCACACCTATTCCTACCTCTTAACTCCATCCTATCCCACAACCAGACCCCTTGATAAAACTCTATCATTATCCCCTCCCAAAAATGTACTATACTAGGCCTGGGATGAGATAAGTATCATAATGAAACCTAAATCCCACCTCCATAGGACATCGGTTGGTGAAAATCACTGAGCATATATCATATACACATGTGTGAGGAATTACCATCTAAGATATGATAAATGGGATATAATGATGAAAAAACCTCCAAATCCTACTCAAGATAATAATAAAATATCTTAGATAGATTCATGTAATTTTATAATTCTAAAACAACATAGAAAATAACTACAAGTTCCAAAAGATATTACTCAATAATGATTATGAAATCCCAAATAGTTGATTAATAACCCACAAGATAGAATGTCTATCCTAATCAACAACCATCTCCTTCAAAACTGAAAAATAGTTTATGGATACATAGGGTGTGCATAACATTTATACTATGAATGATATTCCAAATATCATCACATGAAAAATAAAAAAATACATTGCAATGCCCAACGATTAACCATTTAAGATAACTCAACACAAAAATATGCACGCTAAGTTCCCAGCCTCACCCTGGAAATATCTCACCATGTATCACGTACAATAAATAATTTAATATACTATCAAAATACTTTACACATCAAACACATCCCCACTAGTTTTCTATTTTTCCCTAACATCGCACATTCTTATCTATCTCTCTCAAAAAAAAAGTTAGCCTGAAGACTCACAAGTTAATGTATTATACTATAAACCCTATTCATAACATAATATAATTCATTTACATGAACCCCATACATCACATTCTCTCATAAACACATTTCATAACTTTATATAGCAATCAAGTAGCTTCTGGGAGCCATAAAATCTCAAATTTCATTTATTATACCACAATCCATTACATCCCATACACAGTATAACTAAAATAATCAATACAATAATATATCTATATATACATCTGTGTAAAATAAACAAAATCCCTTAAATCTCACTACACACATATATGGGAATGGTAAACACTACGCATACCAATATAGAATTCTACCAGGATAAGAGATAAAGTTCAGAACTGGTAGTCATCTATACATTCCACGCAAACCTTGATGTTACAGGAAACATTGTTCAAGTGTCCACTGGGTGTTAGTCTTTCTACCAATATGGTTGGGGTCTCGTATAAAAACACATAACACATAGAATATACTTTATATCACATTCATAAAATGGGAACTAACATAGTATTTGGTTCAAATAAATATTTACTCTCTCATTAACTCGTTATCCACCACTATGAACTAGGAATTCTATAAGCACACAAACATTCAAGGAGCTTTATTTAATTAATTATTTCCTTTTAAAATTTAACTTTATGTCAATTAATTTATTATACAAAAATTAACCTTAATTAATTAACATTTAATTAACTATTAAGTGATGTCCATGACCTCCCAGCATACTATAACAAGTTCCACACTTCCTCAAGATTATTATAATTTTCATTAAATTCAATCACTAACCCCTTGCGTTAAAACATTTAAAAGTAATTTTCATTCCATAATTACAGGTACTAAAGGAAACAATCTATTATTCTATAAAATGGAGGCATATATCAAGAAAAACTAGTTACATCAAGATGTCAGGAAAGGGATGTGTATAAACAACAAACCCTTCCATCTATCCTTTAAACCCGAACATTATCAAGAAAGCATCCATCTATCAACATAATAATGGGTGACCCATATTTAACCCAATCAAAAAATCTTTGTTCCAATCCATAATACCACCACACATATCCCAATGAATCCCATCATATCATTCACCAATTGATTACAAAATCATTATCCACCCCACCTTTATCTTTCAAAACCATCAGCCATTCCATTATAACATCACATCACATCACATCACAAGGCTCATATCTGAAGAAAATACATAATGAATCAAGCGAACAATAAATAGAGTCATTATTTAATCAAGGCCCTAAATACCAAGGAATCCAACCTTAACCTGAAAATGGGAAGGCCCATCCCTACACATTTATCTTTATAAAAAAACTGTTTATTTAACATCTTAAATTAACAGATTCATTTATCATGGTTCATAACCACATATAACCTAAGACATCAACTATAAAATCTTTAAATTATTTTAACTTAGTTTTAGGAATAACTACTAGTTTTAAAAATCTTCAAATAATAAAAAATAAATTAAAAAACTAATCTATTATTACCAATATGAAGAATTACTACATTCATATTCTATAGAGAAGTCCATTAACATACAGATGAAAAAAAATTAATTAATCATTTCTTATGAATTGTTTTTTTCTTCAAGTTAAAAAATAGATGGATTAAAAAAACATTACTATTTAGGGATTTTTACAAAATATATTAATATAATTACATTCTTAACCGTTTTCATAAAATTAACACTCTAAAATCAATCATAAAAAACACTAATCAATGCATCGGTGTAGATAGAACATTATCCCTTAAAAAATGAAAAACCATTATCATAGTGGAAACAAATGTGATTTCCACAATAATAAACCATTTCACATAATTAATATAGTTTAATATTTATTAACTATAATTAATTTATGACCTAAAGGTATAAATCATGAATACATTATAATTTCACATGAAATAATAGGAGGATCAATGAATCCCCCTTCCACAATTCTTTCAATGTGATCAAATTAGAACAGAACAACAAGTGAAAAGCTTTTCTTACACCTCCTATAAGGAAATTATACCCAACCATAATAATAATGGTGAACATAAATTATAACATTTAAAGATAATGAATAATAAACAAAACTGATTAGAGGAAAAATCATAATCGGAAGAGGGAAAACTCACCACGTATCACCATAGATTGAAGAACAACCACTGGATACCTAAAGTTGAGAGAGAATTAGAGGATTTATCAAATAAACAGGGATTCTAGGAGATTTATAGTCCCAATTTTAGAATAATATTGATGGAATGAATGGTTAGTTCATCTATTGAGTGGACCTAGTTTTAAAAAAAAGATGAAAAACACATTGCCTCGATCCAGTAAACTATTATCAATTCACATCATGAACGTCATTGTATGGTCCTAAGTTTTTAGAGATAGATTCATAAAAATTCATCCTCAACCCTTTCACATCAAGAATTCATGGTTATGTCCTAAATCATACCCATCAAATTTTCTTTCTCTAACTGCAAATTTCTATCCATATCGTGACTCAACTCTCACATCATAAACTATAGTTAAAATTGATAACTTATCCTACTTATATATTCCAATGCCCAAACTCCATTGATCCTACTCTAGGAATATGTAAATTTATGAAGGACATAGACTAACACAAATAAATGTTCTATAAGGATCTTGACCTTTACACTTATAGTGGGATAGTATGAAGAGAAAAATTGCAGAATATGTACCTTGATTTGTTGTATTCTAACAAGTTATGGTCGTATGATAAAATTATAAGGGTATGTTGAAATGATTACCCATTCCAGTGTGTAAATGGTGAAAAAAAACATTTTATTCATCATAGGAATTTCTAAAATGTCTAAACTCTATAATTTTATTAAGATTTTAGTTTATTACCAGATGAAGTTAGTGCATTTTATTTCCATCCAAGAAGGTTTATCCCTTGACCAACTCACAATGATCTACATAAAGAAAGTGGTGAGACATAATGAATGACAACAATTTATTATATTTGATTAGGATCCTAGGTTTACCTTGAGGTTTAGTAAAATTCATTTGAAATAATTGGAGATAGATATGAGTTTTAGAACTTTTTATCATCCCCTAAAAAATTGTCAATCTAGTAGGAAAATGTAAACTGGAGAGGATATGTTAATATCTTATTGATTGATTTAAAAGGATATTGCGATCCAATAATCCCCATAATAGAGTTCTCATATAACCAAAAATTTTGTTCCAACATTTATATGGAACCAAATGAGGATTTTTATGGAAAGAGACATATGGATTCAAAATGACAAGATATATTGGGAGTGGGGTCTGATATTTCATAAACTTGTCCATGAAATTATATAGAAGGTTCAAACCATTCAAAATAATATGAATGTATCCCATATTTAATAGAATACTAATGTAGATAACCATTAATGAGATCAAGAGTTTGTAGTTTGTGAAAATATGTTTCTATGAAAATCTCCATGGAAGAAGGTTATGAAATTTTAGACTAAATGGATGTTAATCCCTAGATAGATTAGTCCCTTTAAGATCCTTTATCATGTCAAGTCTATATCTTATCACCTAGAACATACTTCACATCCCTCTCAAGTGAAATATGTGTTCCAGTTATCTCTTTTTATAAATTTAATACTGGATTCATCACATGTTCTAAGCTCCAATGTTTTATAACTAGAACATGATATTTCATATAAAGGACAACCTATGGAAATCTTGAAAAAATATACAAGGTTATATAAAACAAGACCCCAAGTATATTAAAGGTAAAATGGGAAAATCATACATTTTTAGAGGCTACATGGGAATCTAAGGATGTAATGAGTGAAAATATCCTCACTTCTGATAAAATTTTTAGGTTGAAATTATATTTAAGAGTGTAAAATATATCTCCCTAAAATTTTCCCAATTAAATAAATACCATCCTCGATAGTTTATTCCACACAAAAACCCAATACAAAACATAAATAGGCCAATATAAGGTAGTCATCTTATTGTAAGGTATAAATAGAACTGGAAATTTCATTAAATATATATATATATATATATATATAATGAAGAAGAAAACCAAATAAAATTTACTTTAAAAATTAGTTATACCAATGCATATATGAAAATAATTCAAAAATTATTAAATTTTATTCTTTTAAAGAAAAATATATTTTTAACCCTATAAATTATTAATACTAGATTAATTAGTAATTTATAGGGAAAAAAGTGGTTAATATACCAAAATTCATTTTCAATAAAAAATTATCTATATTTTATGTGTTTAAATAAAAATAAAAATTTATATATTTTAACATGTTAATTTTACAAAACATAACTTCATTTTTTAGTTTTTCATGGATATATTATATTAATATTAATTTTTTTTATTTTTCCAAATAGATATATTTTTATGTAAGTGGTGTAAAATATTGTTTTTACAAATAACATTAATTTTCTTACATTATAAGTATATAAGTTTGAACTGAAAATTAATTAAAAATTTTTATAAGATTAAATATAATTTTTATAAGTGAATTTATAATTTTAGAAATGTTGGTTTTAATTTTAAAACCTATATTTAAAATTTTATAATATAAATTATATTTAAAAATGGTTTTTAATAAATTATACATTTAGTGTTTTAAAATTAATTTTTTCACATTTAAAAATTGAATGAAAAAAATATTTCAATTTTTGAATCCTTAGTTAACAATTATTGAATAATAAATATTTTATTTTTTAGATATAAAGGATAAATTACCTTGGTTAAAACAAGTTACCATAGTGAAACCCAAAACGGTAATAATGGAAAACTATAAGGCAAAGGGTATAAAATTCTAAAAATATGTTTCTAATTTCATTTAAGAGGTTTGTATCGACCATAGATCTTATACTCTCTATTATTTATCAATTTTGGATCCACTTTCCTTAATATTGAATTTCCATTATTTTAAATATTTGGGTATTTATAATAATTTTATCCCTTTTCATTTATGAAGGGGTAACTCCTTGCCTCACTTACACTCAAACTAAAAACCATAATTTTCATCCCAATATATTCATAGAACTCTTCAAAACACTCCTTTATTTCATTATTATTTTTTATTCTCCACAAATTACTCTACCTAAAAATTTTAACCCCCTTCTCAAAAGATATAATCCAAGTAGTAAGGTGTAGTTTAATAATTTCTTCCCCTTATTTTATATTTCTTTAGGTTATTTTCTTCTTAATAAAATTTAAAATTCACCATATTTTAGTGATAACCTCTCTATAATTATAATACCATTATTTTATTTTAACAATGGCGCATGGATTACCAATTTTCCACTTTTTCAATAAGAAAATATGAGAACATGAATCGTGTGTTGTTTAGATAATATCCTCTACAACATAACGTGTTTTTTTCCTTTACCAAATTACAAGAATAGTCATAATGGTGAATTTAATATATAATTAGTATATGTAACACATATTTTAGATTCTAAAATGATAATCTATATTACTCCTTTTCCTTAATTCTCTGAAAATGAAATCATCAACCATGTGTATGTACAGACTACTACCTCCATAGACTAGTGTATTTTGTTTTTCACTACCACTGTCATGGATGGTTTTAGTTTATATTTTATCATTATATATGGTATATACATAATATATACTATTAAAATGGTTCTTTATAGGAAATATAAAAAATAATGATCTTTATATGTTAATCTAGTGATATCGTTTAAAAACATCATACCAGTTCATCCCAATTTTCCTTTTTATAAAATGTGACTAGAACTCCCCTATAATAGAACTAAACCACTATAGGTAATTATAAAACAAATAAAGTACCTATAATGGTTTATAAATTATTTCCCATGGTATAAAAATGAATATTGATTTACCCTTTATAAATGTAGTTCAAATTTTTTGATATTTTTTAAACATAATTTTGAAAGTTATTATAACAATCTAATACATGAAGAGAATTATTATTAATTAAGAGTATAAATAAAACTTTATATGAAAAAATATTATTAAATAGTTAATTAATAAGTTCATAATTCTTATATAGGTGGTTAAATAACTATTGAAAAATAAAGGGTAAATCTATGGTACTTGGAAACTCAAATTTCTTCAATTACATTATACACTTTCTTATTGATTATCATTCCTCTCTGTTAACTAAATATTCCTTTTAAAATTTTGTTTTCAAATAATTTCCATTGGAAAATCCATTTTTACAAAATATATTTCCATTAAATTTTTTCATTTCACATACATTAAAAAATAAAGTATATTTTTTTGAATATAATTGTAACAATGATTTTTAAAGTGATGAATACAAAATATTTTCAACAAAATATTTTCATGATTTGGTTTTAGATATCTTAAATTAATAAATCTCTAAAAGAGTTATATTTTATCTTTCACCATATATTTTATTTTATTATGATATTTTGTTTGATAATAAATACTTTGATATAAAAATATTTAATTCTTGATGTTATTTTATACCATTGATATGCTTTTTATAACACATTTTTTCTTATACTTTATGGAAATTGAATGATTTTTATTTGTATTTTTAATTAACAAATTATGTTTCCATGGGTTATTAATTATATAATGATTATTTAATTTAAGTGATACCTATATGTATGGATGATGATGGGTGTGGTCCTATATCACACTTTAATTCATTAGTTTAATCTTATATCTCCTCAGATAGTCAAGCATAGACATATTGGATGTGTTTATATTCACTTTGGTATTATGGGTTTCCTCACATTCTAAGGCATGGAAAAAATCTGTTTAATCATAAGGGATTGGGGATAATGATCTTTACCATATATATCTTCCTATTATTATGTTTCTTCAACATGTTTAAGTTATTATTTAAGTTGTACCAACTTTTTAAGATATGTTTCATTTCTATGAATTACCATGTTTTCATGGTTATGACTTAATTTTATATTATTCCACACTTATATGTCATTACCACATGTTATATGATTATTGATGTTTTTTGTGCCATGTTATATATATTATTCTCCCTTTATGATCCTTATATGATATTATGTTACTCTATCATGTTTTTTTGTTTATCATCTAAGGTATTTTGATCTTTTATATTTATATTTTTTCCTTAATCATGTTATTTTTTGTGTTATTATATTGTTTTCCTTAATGAGTTTGTGAGATAACCCATTTAATATATTTCAATTATCTAGGTTATAAAGATGATTATATCTTGCCATATGTCAAGAAAATTGTTTATTGGAGAATAATTATAGATAAATGGTTATAGGTGTCATAAATTTAGTTTTTTATATAGATAATAATGAAGACACCACATCATTAGGTCCATCTGTTATGTAAATAGTTGTGAGTTGGATTATTTTAATCATTAAATTAATGTATTATTTAAGTCATGTTTATTATAGGATGCATTATTAATTGAATTTAATATCTTAGGAACTCTGATTAGTATGGAAATCCATGATTAAGTCAATGTCCATAATATTCACTCAACAAGTAAATTTTCAAAAATCAAAAGAATAATACATTGAGAATAAAATCTAATGACACTAGTTTGTAACCTAATAGATTGGATATAATGAGACAATGGGTTAATGTTAAATAGTGTGCATTCATATAAAGTTGATTTTTATTATGACATTAAATTATTTTTTTATCGGTTCCCTGGTGTGTTTCTAGATAATAAACATGGATTCAAAATTTTCATCTTATTTCCATTAATAAAGGGGCCATGAGGGTCACATATTGAGTATATCTAGAACCTCAATTAAATTATATCTGAATTTAACTTGTTTAATATATATTATTCTTGTTTGTGGTTTAATAATTATTTATAATATTTTGGTTGAAAATATTTAATCACCAATTATTCAAGAGAGTATATGTGAATTTAATATTTATTAAATATTTATTCCCTTTTCTATTTAATATAATATTTATATATTTATTAGGGAATAATATGTTGGTATTTTTGTATCAATTTAAATAAATAGTAATTATTTAAGGTTTGGTGAATACTGAGGAGGAAAAATGGGCTGAAATAATAGTCAAGTGAAAATGATATGTTAAATATCCTTTGAAAAAAATATTAATTAATTTATTAGTGAAGTTATATTTATTTATCCACAAGTCTAGAACATGTCAATTAAATAATAAAATTATTTTTATTATTCAAAAATGGGTTCATTCAAGATTAAAAGAACAAAAAGGGTCAATGAGAAATTACTATTATCTTACCCCAACTCTATATAAACACAATTATCTCATTTTTAACACATGTCCTCATTATTCCAAATGAAATTCTTGAGAATTATTTCAATTCATAGAGAGATATTCCACAATAATTATCTCAAAAATAAAGAGAAATTATCTTATTTCACCCACTCGATTATACAGAGATCTAAGTAAATATTTCTTCCTTTAATCGATTATTTTGGATAAGTGTAGAGAACGGTGTAGGCATTAAAATATTTTTCACAAGCACCCATGAATTTCCACGACCATGTTTGGGGGTTCATGGTGCATATATATATCACTAAAAGATAGACTATGTCTTTTAATCCTCCCACATAATGATGGTATGAAATTAATTTTTCATTCAATTTGTCAATAAATGAAGAATTACAACATGAGGTAATTCCTTATTTGTATATATTAATTATAAATGATATGTTTTGATCTTATCTCATATATTCTAGATTACAATTCATCTAGTTTTGGTGATGATTTTTCATTGCTGTGAATTGCCCTCAATTCTTCTGATATTCAATGAAATCTTTAAGTGGTAGCAGATTAGTCACAAAATAATTTTTTATTTTTTAGTATTAATTTATTTATTATAAACATTTTTGTTACTTTTAATTTATAGTTTATTCACACTTAAATATTAAATTAAATTAGAATTTCATTGATTAAACATGCCTCATTATGTTTCATATGATCTTAAACATACTATGATTGGGTGAAAATGATCAAATATTCACTTGGGAGGTGCCATATATTTTCTGTGGTAGATGTGGTGACATGGTGTACAATTGAAAATTATATGTCAAGTAATGTGGTTGAATATTGATGGTTGTTTCATAGGATACATAGTGTGTCATGAAGTAAATAATATGTGGTTCATTAAATAATATTAATACACTATGTGATTACTGGGTGAGGCTACTATATGGTTTCGGTAAAGACCCCAACTCTAGTAGCCCAACACTTATGGTTACTTTATTATATTGGACTAAAATAATAATGATAAAATTCAAAATGATTACACATTTTATTATTATTATTCAAATAGATACTTACTTGAATCTCTAATTCCGACTAAAAACTCAAAATAAAACATAACAATTTCTTTTAGAACTCCATTATTCCCTCAAGAATATCCCAACATATCAATCAAAGTTCACTTCCTTTCATTTATTGGAAAGAAAACATAAGAATGGGGTGATCTCAAATGTTTATTAATGAAATAAATAAAGTGAAACCTATCATAAATAAATAATTCATAACCAGTATGGGAAATTAAATGTATGAAAATTCCTTCCATTTAATATAAAACATGAGCATGATGAATGATACGGGTTGAATAGATGATGATCAAATAATGTCATATAAATAATCACATGATCTTGAAATACATCCATGGATATCATAACTAGTTAAATAATCAAAATTAAATTAATAAATAATCACATAATGCAGTAATTAATAATTTTTAACATCATAAACATACTATTAAGGCATGATACCAAGATATCTTATATAAATGGTTAATCCCTCAGCTAAAAACTCTAGCTAGTTTGTCTCATGTGATCTACCGATGCATCGAGGGCCTAAAGTTGTCCCCACCCATAATATACTAAGTAAAATAAATTTCTCATATGAACGTGGTGAATGATAATCAATGTAAACAATCATATTAAAAAACAAGAATTTTAAATTTTAATACTTTCCTCTATCAATAAACAAAATTACAACACAAACAGTGTAATATGGTGAATGGATAAAGATAAAACATTATATTTCAAAATAATCATAAACCATCCTAATAAATAATTATTATTATATCATTACAACATATCCCAAAGAGATAATAACTAAAATAAGGGTTATTCTAATTTTTTAATAAAAATACCATAAAAATGTATTAAAAATATTCTGGAAGAATATACCCTTTTTTCTTTGATAATCACTTTTAAAAAAATTATATAATGTTTGGGAAAAAAGTTATTTTAACTGAATCATAGAAACATGATTCATAAAATCAATGAGAATTTATTATGGATGTAAAATATTTTCAATACAAGCACATCAAAATAATGATTTCATTCTCATCCTCGGTAAGAGGTCAAAAAAGTACCTGGTTCAGAAACTGACCAGAATTTTCATTTAACAATAATCTATAAAAATTAAAACATGGGTAAAATTTATTTAAGAAATAATTTTATAATATTAAATTCATTCTTGAAAATATTTTTTAGAGAACATAAATATGGAGGAAAAATTATTTTCGATCAAAAAGATAAATAAAGATGGTTTTTCATAAAAAAACATTCTCAATCTTTTTAAGTAAAAAAGATTGTAAAATGAAATTATTACTTTAAAATTTCATTAAAATCTAAATTCGAATAAAATTAAATGGCTTTATCATAAAATTATAAAATAATTTAATTTTGTAAAAATTCATCCATAAGCATGCCCGAATAAGAATGCGATTGTGAAATAAACCCTCTCCACTTTGGAAACATTTTCATTATAAACACTATAAAATAATTAAATTAATATTATAATTTAAATAAAATTAAAATATTTTAAACCAGGATATAACTTTTAAAAGTTTTAGTATATATTCTGCCAAAAAATAAATATGCGGTGAATATGGAATATGTCTCAAGGAAGTAACAATAATATGAGAAACCCATAACTCAAGTTTGATTACCTTTATAAGTATTTTTAAATTATATATAAAAAATATATAACTATTATAAATATATTAAGAGACCATAATCGTATATATCCTATAGTTTTTTATTTATTTATAACCTTTTATCACCCATTTATTAACAATTATTTACTAAAATCACTACTCTGGGTGATAACTACTTCATTTTTCATGGATTTTTTTCTTCTGTATTTTTGGTCTATATAAAATAATCATAGTTCCATTATCACCAAAATATTAATCATGATTTAAATATCATATGAATTCATTTTATATGTATTTATAGTAATCCAGAAAATTTTGAGATATAAAAATGAATCACATTGTTCATGGTAACAGTAGGTTGTACATATGCATAAACACCATTTCCTTTTTTTAATAGTTGAAATGAAAGAAAATTAAATAATTATTCACCTTTAATGAGTCAATACTAAATTTTAAAAATAATATATTTTCATTAAATCCATCCTTATTACCATCCATGTAATACTAAAATGAAAAAAAATCACATTATTTCATGGAGGTGGTAGTCCATACATACACATGAGTGATGTTATAATCATCCAAGGTATTAGAATGTAAGAAGGTATATGTGGTGATATAATTAAAAAATGATAATAATTTAATATATATTAAATATATACATTAAATTTATCACTATATACATTTATAATAGGCGGGGATGGAAAATGAATGGCATAGGTTCACGAGGTCGTAGCCTTCCATACAATTGATCGATGGTTTTATTTCCCATTTGATTTAATTAAATTTGAATATAGGTTATCCCATAAAAATAATAACATCTATCTATATTGAAGATACTATTGTTATTATATTGTAGTTTTTAATACATAAATAAAGGTGGTAATAGAATAAGTAAAAATAGAAAGAGCGTACTTTGGATATCTTACTAAGGACCCTAGGGTTGGTATTTTCAGAATAAAAAATATCTAGAACATGTATAAGGATTTTTGTGAGAACATTTTTAATGTATTGGTGGAGTTAAATGAAAAGGATGTCTTCAATAAAATATAGTATTTTTTTACTATTCATTAAAAAATTATTCTTTCTAAAAAATTAAAACAAAAATCTTAGGAAGATAATTATGACCTGATAATTTCAAAAATTAATTTTATTTTGTAAAATACATTTTTAAAAAGTGGTAAAAATGAATTATTAAATAAGTGTGAATAATGAAATATGACCTCAATTTAGAAAAATATAGTATTTATTCATAAAAAAAGATTTATAAGTATCTCATGATTAGAAAGAAATGTTATATGAATGAAAAAAAATATTATATATATACTATATAAATTTAAATAAAATCCTCCAATAATAGCGATTAATTTAATTTATTAATATATAAACACATTTCAAACATAAAAATAGTTTTTTGGGTAAAAACTTATTTTACTTTCAGATGATTTTTATTTTCATTTCTAATCAATTAATTACCAATGAATTTATTTAATACAATTTTAAATTATATGATTTTAATAATTTATTTCATCATATTCATACACACCAATTTAACAGCCAGGTTATAACCTTGTATTATATATCTGTTCATTTATATTCGGGGTTGTGTTTATCATAAGCTATCAAAGAGATTATGTTTATTTATAAAGGAATATATCATAAAGTCTTGGGGTGTCACATTCTTCCACACTTCAAAAAATATTCTTCTACAAAATTTCTAAAATATCACCTCACGAACATATATTGGTATATATTCATCATAATTTCTTTAGTTTCTCACATCAACTATTTTATCTTACAATTTCTTCAAAGTACCTTTACTAGTCAAGTGACTTAATTCCTCAGTACTTATTCTCTAGATTACAGAATCTATATAGTCGATTTATAGTAAGAAAAATCAATTTCCAACTCTATTTCTTCATAGGTGAGCATTGTCATTGGATAATGAATGTATTTATTTAACAATGATACATGGGACATGTCATGTACTTTAGAGAGACTTTGTAGAATTTCCAAACAGTAAGCAACAACTATAATTCATTCAAGTATTTCATAAGGTTTGATATACCTGGGCATAATTTTCACTTTCTTATTAAACCTTATAACACACATATATGGGGGTACATTCAAGAAAACAGGATCTCCCACTGTATATTCCAAATATTTCTCTTTGTTACCATCAAATCTCCCTTGATGATATTGAGCGGATTTATTATGGGTTTCAATTGTATTTTCTTTTATTATTGTCTCTTCCTCAAGTTATGTGTCCACTAACTTCCTTTCAACAAATTCATCCAAACAATTTGGAGCATGAAATATCGCGACATATAATTCTTTATAAGACACTATTTCAATACTTAAGACTCCTCCAAAACTTGTACGACCAAATTCAAAACCAAAAAATCCAAATAATTTGATCAATAATTTATCAAGATAACATGATGTGTCTCATAAGGTCATATATCAAACATCTAAATAAATTCATTTTATATATATTCCTAAAACATGGTAATAACGTAAATTCTCAAAGATCCTTAATTAAAACATGCATGCTTCAAAAAAAAATTAACTATATCTTCATTCATGAAATAAAATCATTGATTATTGAATAATTCCATAAATCCAAAAATAATATAAAACCCATAAAAGATAACATAAACCAGTTTTTCATAAAAGTCTTATAATTTCCAAGGTCATCGATACCATCCCATTTAATTCATCATTTTTAATAATCACTTTATCCCAATTAAACATCATCCAATAAAAATTAGGCATATATTATAGTTAATCTTCCCCAAAATCATAAACATATAAATTTACCACTATATCACATTTCTTGGTTATCAGTACTATTAAACATATTCCTGAAAATTGTTAATGTAAAATTCTGGTCTAAAAATCCTTATATATTTCAGAATTATTATAACAATAATATGATTGGTATGACCCTTTTACAACATAATTATTGAATCCATATACATAAATAGTTTAATCATTTCACTTTAATTGTTGGCTTAACATAAACCGTTCCTTGATCTAGGATTTAACCTTCAGAATAGGCCATTGATGTAGAGACCCAAAGCTTGACGTACATGGAAATTAAATTACTTTTGAAGAATAATTAATACATAACAAACACAGACACACAAGGACTGTAATAGTTTAGTGTCTTTGGAAACTGATAATTTAATCTTCTAATCGTGATTAAAGATCTTCAACATCTCCCATAAATATCTTCCCATTTTTGTTTTCTCACCTAAATCCTTTCTTTAAATCATGGGGTAAAGAAAAAATATAAAGGGTGATCTCAAATGCTCAGTAAGGGTAAGCATAGAGAACATAAAACAATCCAAAAACATTTGAAAGCAAAAACATGAACATGAAATTTAAACATCAAAATCTTGAGAAAAGACATAAATCGTGGAAGTACGTAAGGAATATATCATAATGGAACATAAACCATGATAAAATATAATGGGAATAAAACATTTAATTGTTGCATTTATTCAGCACATGTTATGATTTCCATAGTATCCAAGGCATTGCTGCCAATACCATCTTAGTAGACAAAGTCCTTTCCGGAATCGAGTTCACTACTTTTTTCAGTCCTGTGACACTGAACCGGATTAACTTACCATTCTAGCCATGTATATATCATGAGATATAAATCATTACCCAATGAATTGAAGGGAGATATAGGTCACACCCATCTCATAATTAAATCATTCTTTCGTGTGCCACAAAATCATAAATCATACATCATAGCATAACCCATGTAATAGAATGGGATTTCTTAAACATCATGCCATCATAACATAATCCATATAAAAAATGGATATCATTTCATCATAAGAAGAATCAAACCATGTAAATAATGGAGTCATTATACTTGAAACATACACATATGAAATAATGTCATCTTAGAAGGAAAATGGTTTTGATAAAACACTTGAAAAGAATTCTTGAGGAAAATATCCTTTCTTCTTAAAAATAATTTTCTTTTCACAAAATGCCAGGCAACTTTAAAATAAGAGGATTTTATTGAAAATAATCAAGAAATATTGTTGAGTAAACTTCATGAAAATATGTCATTATGAAACCGAAAAAATCCGTTCATGCCATATAAGTTAAAAAAACATTCTCCTCGTACTTTTGTCGGAGAAGTCAAAAAGTTCCTCGTGTGGCAAACAAAATTATGATTCCTTTCATAACATGTGGTAAATTTCATAAATGTGTAAAATGAGTTTTAAACATACAAAACTTTTTTTTTATAAAACATGGGAATGGATGATAACAATAACCCCACTAAATAATTACAAATAAACAATCTCGAATAAAAATGAGATTCCAAATTATCCCTTACCTTATGTCTGATATGCTTCGTATGTATCTGAACCTCATGTATAATGATTTAAATAACTTCATTGACTTATTACAGAATCATATTCATTGTTATTATATCCTATATGGTTCTATTAGGTATTTATATTACCCGTTTATTTGTCAATTCCATGTTAAAGTAGCATTTTGGGTAAAATTGGTTCATTTATTGTATGTGTTTGGACTTATTGTTCTTGATATTATTATTACTTATTTTAGGATTTAATTAAATTAATAATGTAAAACATGATTTATATATCATATATATTCAGTATATATATATAAAATAGATATATAGATGAAAGGAAACACACCGTTCATGGAGAGGGTAGGCCATACGTACGCATGAACACTATTTTCCTTTCTTTATTGACTTGAATGAAAGTAAGTAGATGACATATATATATACACATACATACATTAGCTTAATTATGTCATATATTTCATTTTTATTCATTATATATACTTTATAATAATTCTTGAATGGTTAAAATGGAAAATGAATATCATCACATCGTGGAGATGGTAGTCCATACGTACGCACGAGCGATGATATCATTCCCATGATCATGGAATTGTATTGATGTTTATGTATAATATTTAAGAATCAATATCACTTTAATATAATCATATATGGGTATTTATTTAGACCATTATACCCATCTAAGTAAGGAGGTGGTCAAAAACAGATTACACCACGGCGTGGAGATGGTATTTCGTACGTACGCACGCGCGGTGATTTTGTTTTCCATAGGATGGATAGAAGGTGAAATAGGGTTGTTTCATATTTATAATAACATATCAGTATATAATTAATACTGATTTTATTACTTTATAATGTGACAACTAAAGAAGAATAAGTATAAAAATAATGAAACTTGAAAGAATCGAAAGAATAGATTACCTCTTCTTCGACGAACCTCTTTTAAGCTTCCTCTTAAAGAAGTAGAGTTGGTCTTTTGAGAAGACCAGAACCTCTAGAATGTTGACAGGGAAGTGGGGAAGATAAATGGTCATGGTTTGGCGGAGCTTCAAGGGTTAAAAGGGTTTGAAGAGAATAGGTAAGGGTTCCCTTTTTATAAGGGAGGAGAGGGGCACCTTTGGAAAAACATAAAATATTATTTTATAATAAAGTCATATTCGGTTTATAATAGCTCCAAATTGATTTACTTCAAATATAAAGTTGGGATGGGTAGAAATACTCTCAACCAATATTTTTTAGATATGTTTTGGTTACAATTTTAACCTTATCATTTAGATTTAACTCTATGTTAAATAATTTAACTTTTACCATGTCTTTTTGTTTTCTTACACTATATGGTTAATAAACATACTATAAAAATCCAAAATAACCCCAAGTGGTTAATTATTAATATATATATCCTTATGTAAGTCATTTGGCCTAACCTTAGATTTTTAATAATAAAATAACAATTAATAATATAATATTTTTTAAAAAACAATTTTATGTCAATTTTGACACTATTTGGTAATTGATTCTTGTGAAAATCATAACAGCATTATTAGTTCGAAAAAAGATAATTAAATCAATAATAACATGTCATATTAACCTAGAAAATTAGTGGAATTCATAAAAAGTCTCAAATTACATTTATTTGGGTATTTATAATATCAATTATTTTAATATTTTACTATTTAGGTAATTACTACATCACCATTGTGTCATAAATAACATGAATTATTTAATGTATAGAAATTATAAATAAAAAACCATTAGGTAGGATATATTTTTAGATTTCTAATTAATATTTATAGTCGAATTTATCTTATGTATAGCCCTATATTAAAAATAAATTAGTTATTAAACTTTGATTTTAACTATTTTAACCCTTTTTAAATAAATTAATAATAAATGTCCTAATCTAATCCAAGTGGACCTAAATGGTAATATTTTATTCCTAAGGTTGTTTTTTGTGAAAATATACTTATCAATATAATTAGTACATGTGTTATGGTAATAATAATATCATTTTTACCATTAATTACCCTATTTACTTTTAACTGGGGTAAATAAAAGTAAAAATTTACTATTCACCAAAAATTATTTTCATCTCATTAAACCACATTTTAGTCCTTGATATTAACCGTTTCTCTTGGATTTTCGAAATTCCACTCACAGAAGCGGTAAAATTATGTTTTATATGAATTTCCAAATTCTCCTATGAGGTGGGTAAAAGACGGTGAAAAGTTCAATAAAAATTTTATATATCTAAAATTATTATAAAATGACTCCAATGAATTACATTGAACTTATATAGGTATTATTTATCAATTTTGACCAAAAATAAATTTAAATTAAATAAATAATTATTTAAATAAAAAGTCTTTTTTTAATAGTAACCTAGTGTTTTCACTATTCATCAAAAATTGAAATTTTTTAGAGAAATACCAAAAATTCACCCTAGGCTAATTTCGATATTTTGAATCCAAAAATGAAGTCCATTTCAAAAGATAAAATTTATAAATTTTTAAAAATTGTGTATTACTATTCATAAAGGGTAGTTTATATAACATATCGTTGTTTATTGAAACTCAGTATTGCGTCTAACACATGCTATCATGGAAGGCCGTGATTGCGTGTAATGCAAGCCAAGTAAGGGAAGCGTGTAGTGAAAACTCTTTTTGGTGTAGCGTACAAAACAAGGCATCAATACAATTAAAAATAATATTTTTTATAAAATCTCAGGGTGTTACATTCTACCCCCCATAAAATTAATTTCACCATCGAAATTCGCTGGGGTTATAAATGATTTATTACATGAGAGTTTCTTTCATAGAAACCCACATCGTAAAAAGGAATACTGAAACTTCATTTTAAAAAGGAACATTAAAAACATAACGGATACCCAAATTACTCATCACTGGGTTTCCACATTAGAAAATATAGGTAAAAATATGGATATGGAGGAGAAATCTAACCATCATGTTCTGATGGAGAGTGGTAGAGAACATGGATATAAAAAATACATTAATCACAAAGCCATAAATTTGTGATGATTTAAGGTACCATCTAAGTCATCGGATATAAAGGCACCATAACAACATTTTTTGTTTTCAAGATGATTTCCCTAAAGTTAATGAAATTGGAATTAGAAGAAATACTTTCTTGATTTTGGTATAGTCTCATTGTTGGTCGTTCCATAGACAATTTCCACTTCATATCTTAATGAAATGAAGTTGAATATGTCATTTGTGAAGTGTTAGCATATCATGTGATAGAATGATGGGTCATTCTATATGTCTCAAACAAAAGGTCAGAAAAAATTATCAAAAATACATAAGTCCATCTATAATGAGATTAATCATATATGGTTCCTAAAATGGACTTTTCATTCATATATCATACTGCTTAATATTATAAAACTAGTTTCTACTAAAGAGGGTCTTCTTGTAGGCCACGGGTTGGTGATAAAGGCATGTCACACTTCACTTGCGGGTTCGATTCCCACAGCCTTGTCTGACGCGACGGGTTGTCGCCCATCTTGCAGGTTGTCCATTTTCTAAAACTACATCATTATAACATTCCATAAATAATATCTAATGAAAAAAAATTCAGGCTTTAAACAATTCTATCTGATGTCCAACTTAATCCATTCCAACCTTTAAGCTTATTGAAAATACTTCTGTCAAATCTCATAGTGTAAAGAAAATGATTACTTGAGAGGTCACATAACAAGTACGTGAATACCATCATTTATCCCCCATATATCATATGATATATTTTTTTGGTCACATTCCAAACATTCAAAGGCCTTAATCATGTATTCTCTTGAAAAATGAATACCCATTGAACCTAAGTGAAAACATGAATGCAGTTAAAAGTTAACACTTTCCACATACCAAAATCCACAAAATTCTATATACTCAAACCATGATAACACTTAGTCCTTATATCAATCATGAGCTCATGAATACTATCAAAAAATTTATTTTCTCCTCATCCATTCATTATGCGTATATCATTTGCTTTCCAAAATATTTTAATCACTTTTCATGGTACCATATTCTTATAGAAAACCTCAATGGACCAATACACAGATATTTCAAAATTCCAGGATACTATAAATTAGATTCCATGATACTATTTTGAAACCCCGTTACGTAGACACCTAATCATTACACAACATCATTGTCAAACTCAACATCACAAATAGTGATCACATGTGACTTTCCATTATCCTTTTCTTTAAGAGGTTTCTCAAGTTGATCATCATTAACCCTTGGATTAGGGAATTGATTAGAATAATTCCCCATTTCCTTGCACTTGAAGCATTGAAGTGTTGGTGGTGCGTTCTCTGTAATCTTTTCTTTATTCACATCATTAGCAACCCTTTTTCCATTACTTCGACACTCAACTGCTCGATGACCTACTTTTACACACTTAAAACATTTTCTAGTCCCTTTATGACAATCTCCACCGTGCATCTTTCCACACTTTGAGCATAAATAAACAATCATATTCTTTTCACCATTATTCTGAGGTTTCTCCTTGAACTCCATCTTTCATTTCTTGTCAAAACCATGAGATGGATATGTTACACCAACTTCCAGTTCTACCTTGATAGCAAAACACACAATTTCTTCATAGCTACTGATGTCTCTTATATCTAATGCCCTTCAAAGACTTGGTTTTAAGCCACTGAAAAATCAATCAACTTTACTTTCAAGTTGGATGATAAATCCAGATGCATACCTTGAAAGTCTTGTAAAATTCGCTTCGTATATACCAACAGATTCATCATCCTTCTACTTAAGGTCAAGAAACTCATTTTCCATCTTTGTTCTAAGAATACGAGGGAAGTACTTACTAAAAAACATTTTCTTTAACTCGTTCCATTCCATGGATTCAATTTCATCTTGGGGCCTTTTATTCTTAATTAGAGTCCACCACTGGTCTGCTTCACCTTCTAAATGGTAAATAACTAAAATGACTTTTTCATGTTCTGAACAGTGAAGTACGGAAAATATCTTTTCAATGGTACTAATCCATTGTTCAGCAACAAGTGGATCAGAAGACCCATTGAAAGACGGTGGACGTTGCCTCATGAAGGACTCAATAGAATATTGTTCCCTTCTCTGATCATTTGGAAATCCAGAATGATTCCTAGCTTGTGTAAGTATAGCAATAATATTTTTCACTCCATATCCCATCACATTTCGTTGCTCGGGAGGAAAATAATATCATTTTCCATTACATTGATCAACACGGTTCCTTCGGGTTCTAGCCATCGTCTAAAACCCAAAAATAATAGTGTGAGAGGAAAAAATCATGCTAGGAAAACAACATAATAAAGGGGAGTACCTTCAATATCTATGTTCTTAGGTTTAATTCTAATATGGTTTTCGTAATTCTAGGACTATAACCAATACGTATACTTAACTTTATGGAAATCCCTAGACATACCTTAGAAATATCTCTAGGGATCTCACAAAAGTTTTCACATCTTAGTTTCTGAATTTTAACTAAACATTTCCTCTGATACCAACTGTGGAGACCCAAACCTTGACTTACATAGACATTACATTACTTTTGCAGAGTACTTAATACATAACAAACACACACACACAAGGACTGTAATAGTTTAGTGTCTTTGGAAACTCGGAATTTAATCTTCTAATCGTGATGAAAGATCTTCAACATCTCCCATAAAGATCTTCCCATTTTTGTTTTCTTAACTAAAACCTTTCCTTAAATCCTGCGGAAAAGAAAACATAAAAAGGGGGATCTCAAATACTCATTAAGGGTAAGCATATAGAACATAAAACAATCCATAAACATTTGAAAGAAAAAAACAAAAACATAAAATTTAAACAACAAAATCTTGAGCAAAGACATAAATCGTGGAAGTATGTAAGGCATATATCATAATGGAACATCAACCATGATAAAATATAATGGGAATAAAACATGAAATTTTGGAAACCATTCAGCACATGTTATGATTTCCATAGTAGCCAAGGAATTGCTACTAAGACTATCTTAGTGGACAAAGTACCTTTCTGAATTGAGTTCACTCCTCGTTTCAGTCCTGTAACACTGAACCAGATTAACTTACCATTCCAGCTATGTCTATCTCATGAGATATAAATCATTACCCAATGAATTGGAGGGAGATATAGGTCCCACCCATCTCATAATGAAATCATTCTTTCGTGTGTCACAAAATCATAAATCATACATCATAGCATAACCCATGTAATAGAATGGGATTCTTAAACATCATGCCATCATAACATAATCCATATAAACAAATGGATATCATTTCATCATAAGAAGAATAAAACCATGTAAATAATAGAGACATTATACATGAAACATACACATATGAAATAATGTCATCTTATATGGAAAATGGTTTTGATAAAACACTTGAAAAGAATTCTTGAGGAAAATAGCCTTCCTAAAAATGATTTTCTTTTCACAAAATGCCATGAAATTTTAAAAGAAAATGATTTTATTGAAAATAAAAATGAAATATTGTTCAGTAAACTTCATGAAAATATGGCATTATGAAACCGAAAAAAATCCATTCATGCCATATAAGTTAAAAAAACATTCTCATCATACTTTTGTCGGAAAAGTCAAAAAGTTCCTCGTGTGGTAAAAAAAATTAAGATTACTTTCATAACATGTGGTAAATTTCATAAATGTGTAAAAAGTGTTTTAAACATACAAAAAAACATTTTTAGAAAACATGGGAATGGATGATAACAATAACCCCAGTAAATACTTACGAATAAACAATCTCGAAAAAAATGAGATTGAAAAATTATCCCTTACCTTATGTCTGATATGCTTCGTATATATCCGAACCAACTGTATAATGATTTAAATAATGTCATTTACTTATTAAATAATTATATTCATTGTTATTATATCCTACATGGTTCACTTAGGTATTTATATAACCCGTTTATTTGTCAATTCCATGTTAAAGTAGCGTTTTGGGTAAAATTGTTTCATTTATCGTACGTGTTTGGACTTGTTGTTCTTGATATTATTATTACTTATATAATTATTTAATTAATTTCATAATTTAAAACATGATTTATATATCATATATATTCAGTATATTTATATATATAATATATAGATAAATGAAATGAAACACACCGTTCATGGAGATGGTAGACCGTACATACGCATGAACGCTGCTTTCCATTCTTTATTGACTTGAATGAAAGTAAGTAGATGAAATATATATATATATATATACATAAATACAGTAGCTTCATTATGTCATATATTTCATTATTATTCATTATATATACGTTATAGTCATTCTTGAATGGTTAACATGGAGAATGATTCTCATCGCGTCATGGAGATGGTAGTCCGTATGTACGCACGAGCGATGATATCATTCCCATGATCATGGAATTGTATTGAAGGGTATGTATAATATTTCAGAATCAATATCACTTTAAAATAATCATATATGGTTATTTATTTACACCATTATACCCATCTAAGTAAGGTGGTGGTCGAAAACAGATTACACCACGGCGTGGAGATGGTATTCCGTACGTATACACGTGTGGTGATTTTGTTTTCTGTAGGATGGATAGAAGGTGAAATAGGGTTGTTTCATATTTATAATAACATATCATTATATATTTAATACTTATGTTATTACTTTATAATGAGACAACTAAAGAAGAAGAAGTATAAGAAGAATGAAATTTGAAAGAATCAGAAGAAGAGATTACCTCTTCTTCGACGCACCTCCTTTAAGATTCCTCTTAAGGAAGTAGAGATGGTATTTTGAGAAGACCAGAACCTCCAGAATTTTTCTAGAGAAGTGGAGAAGAGAAATGGTCAGGTTTTTTTAGAGATTAAAGGCTCAAAAGGGTGTGAAGAGAAGAGGTAAGGGGTCCCCTTTTTATAAAGGAGGAGAGGGGCACCTTTGGAAAAACTTAAAATATTGTTTTATAATAAAGTCATATTCGGTTTATAATATCTCCCAATTGATTTACCTAGAAGATAAAGTGGGGGTGGGTCAAAATCATCTCAACCAATAGATTTTATACATGTTTAGGTTACAATTTTAACCTTATCATTTAGATTTAACTTTTATTTTTTCTTCTTGTTTTCTTACACTATATGGTTAATAAACTTACTATAACAAGACAAACGAACCCCAAGTGGTTAATTATTAATATATATATCCTTATATAAGTAATTTGGCCGAACCTTAGATTTTTAGAAATAAAATAACAATTAATAATATAATATTTTTTAAAAAAAAACTATTTTATGTCAATTTTGACACTATTTGGTAATTGATTATTGTGAAAATCATAACAGCATGATTTGTTCAAAGAGAGTTAATTAAATCAATACTAACATGTCAAAGTAACCTATAAAATTAGTATAATGCATAAAAAGTCTAAAATTACATTTATTTGGGTATTTATAATATCAATTATTTTAATTATTTATTATTTAGGGAATTAATGCATCACCATTGTGTCATAAGTAACATGAATTATATAATGTCTAAAAATTATAAATAAAATACCATTAGTTAGTATATCTTTTTATCTTTCTAATTAATATTTATAGTCTAATTTATCTTATGCATAACAGTATATTAAAAATGAATTAGTTATTAAACTTTTATTTTAAATATGTTAAACCTTCTTTAAATAAATTAATAATAAATGTCCTAATCTAATCCAAGTGGACCTAAATGGTCATATTTTATTCATAAGGTTGTTTTTGGTCGAATAAAACTTATCCAATAGATTTAGGACATGTGTTAGGGTAATATTAATATCATTTTTACCCTTAATTACCCTATTTACTTTTAACCGGGGTAAATAAAAGTAAAAAGATACTATTCAACAAAAATTATTTTCATCTCATTGAACCACATTTTAGTCCTTGATATTAACTGTGTCTCTCGGATTTTCTAAATTCCACTCACAGAAGCAGTAAAATTAAGTTTTATGTGAATTTCAAAATTCTCCTATGAGATGGGTAAAAGACGGTGAAAAGTTCAATAAAATTTCTATATATCTAAAATTATTATAAAATGACTCCAATGAATTACATTGAACTTATATAGGTATTATGTATCAATTTTGACCTAAAATAAATTTAAATAAAATATATAATTATTTCAATAAAAATTCTATTTTTAAATAGTATCCCAATGTTTTCACTACTAATCAAAAATTGAATGTTTTCAGAAAAATACCAAAAATTCACCCTAGGCTAATTTAAATATTCCGAATCCAAAAATGAAGTCCATTTAGAAAGATAAAATTTATAAATTTTTAAAAAGTGGGTATTACTATTCATAACAGCTAGTTTATATAACATATCATTGTTTAGTGAAACTCGGTATTGCGTACAACACACGCTATCGTGGAAGGTCGTGATTGCGTGTAATGCAAGCCAAGTCGGGGATGCGTGTAGTGAAAGCTCATTTTGGTGTAGCGTACAACACAAGACATCAATAAAATTAAAAAGAATATTTTTCATAAAATCTCGGGGTGTTACAATTGAATAGGATAATTCTTAGTCTCCCCACATTTAAGATAACAAACTATATTTGGAACAATATGTTGAAATTTATTTCATTCCACCGTACTCTTAATTTCTCCTCTACAATTTCTTACATTATGCCATTATTTTCCACACATAAAACATTTTCTTATTCCTTTGAAACAATATACTTGGTGTCTCTTTTGTTAATTCTTACTTGAAGGAAATTGAGCCTTATTTCCATCATGGTCACCACCACCCTACCTCTCAATGAACTCCATTCATCTCTCCACTAGTGATTCTAAGAGTTAGTTAAGGTGTATATTTTTAGTCATATATCATGATAAATGATTAGGAATTATCATAATATCTTTGAATTTATTCATCATCCAATTTTGTTCCTCCCAATCACCACATTTTCCATCTTATTAAATGTTAACCATATTTTATCTGCTTCCAACCATTGAATAAAACCAAAATAAATTATGTGAGAAAAAATATTAATAGTAGAATACCATATAATCATTTATAGGATGTCTAAATCATGATACCTTATTTTATATCTAATAAATATTAGGTATTAATTAGGTTATTCAATGTTATCATCTATCCAAATACATCATGATTGTTTGTAAAGAAAATGTGAATTGACCAAAGAATGTCCCTAGGGAGTTTCATAATATATTTGGAGCAAGGTTTGTTGTCTTGCATTAAGTAATAATCAAGCTAAATCCCAATGTTCTCCATTCAGAGTTATTACCATAAGGTTAAATATGCCAGATCCATATCCAACTGTAGTATCCAGATTATGATGCATTTCTAAGAAAACCATATAATATCTATATAACCAAAACATTAGTACATTATCATATATTTTGACATATCTTAAAATTCATGCATTGTGATATATCTGCTAATATACATATTCCTAAATCCAGCTCCCATGTTTTCTACAAGATTTTCACTAACAGGAACTATAAATACCATGACCCTAGTAGCCTAAATCAGTGGTTACATTATTTTATTGGAATAAGATACAAGTTATTACATCCCAAATGATCGAATATTTTAGTATTGCGGAAAAACTAGATAAAAAATTGAATCTCAAATTAAAATTTGAAGCATAAATACAACATAGTATTTTCTTTGAGAAAAAAAATTTCCATTTAGAATACCCATTTATATCAATCATAATACATATCCCTTAATCCTAGGGAATGAAAGTATAAGAGATGGGTGAGATCAGATTCCGAATAAGGGTTTGAATACAATGAAAACAATCATGAATAAAAAATTTATAACCAATATGGAAGGTAAATATATGAAAAAACATGTCATTTAATCAATGACATGTTCATGATGAATAATATGTTAGTACTAAATGATGATCAAATAATTTCATATAAATAATCAAATGATCTTGAAACTTATCCATCGATATGATAACTTATCAAATAATCACATGGAACTCAATACATAATCTTATAATAAAGTAATTAATATTCTCGGAGATCATAAACACACCAACAAGTCCTTATTCCAGGACATATTATATAAATTTGTATGTCCCCATTGAATTACCCAAGATAGTTTGTCACATGAGATAAACTGATGCATCAAGAGGCTATAATAGTCCATTCCTATCACTTACTAAGTGAAATTATTTCTTCATATGAAATGGTCCGAACATAATCTATGTAAACATTCATATTTAAAAACTAGTACATGAAATAATAATACTTTCCCACATTAATAAACATAATCATAAACTATCTATATTAATATATAGAATGGTATCAAAATCCTACATCCTCAAACAAACTTATAAGAACTTGAGTATTTAGAACGGGTCAAAATCCTGACCCTGTTTGAATTTTTGACTTATTACTGATAGAACTGGGAAAATCTTGGATGTTCTAGAAATTTCCAAACTACACGCCATGTAATCTAAAGTACACGCTGTGTATGGGTTGGGTGAGTACCGACCGTGTGCCTGTCAAGTATATACCATGTGGTGACCATGTAGGAATTTCTTACTACACAGTGTGTAGTGTTATTCAACACGTCGTGTAATCCCATTCTGTGTACCCACTGGGTTCAAGCTTTGTGCCAACCCGTGTAGATCGCCCAAGTTGTGTGGCTATCTCCTCTTGACTCGGAGTACGGAAAAGGCCAGTACATGGCGTATAGTCCTTAAATACACGCTGTGTACTTTTTTTATTCACGTAAATGAAATGGTGTCGTGTCTCTTATCCAGAAAAACATTATTCTTCCCCTTTTTTGGACCTTGGTGCTCCAGGAGGCCGAAAATGTTTCCTTCTATATAGTTTCCATCTGACATCCGTTCTTAAATCCATCGGTGGCTGTGGGATCTCAATAGTGAGGCTAAACCCATGTGCCATGTTCCATTCTTGATCCCTTGCCTCAAGCATCACAGTTTATATCTGACTAGAATTGCCGGGATTTGATGGAAATGTAGATCTACAAAGATCAGCTTCGAATTGGAGATGAATATCGGAGTACCTATGTCTACGAGTCTCAGGTAGGTGTTTCATACCTATGTTTTTTGTTTTTGCATACTTTTGGGTGGCTCGGGCTATGTCTTATTTTTTGGTATTTTTAGAGAGACCCTAATTTACCTATTATTTCCTGTTTAATTGTTTATTTGACCTATGGGATGCCTTTGGTTATACCCTGTTTCCTGTTTTTCTTGAGAAATGCCAGGTCAGGGGTGGTTTCTCATCAATTCATTTTGGCTGGGAGATTCCAAAATGGTTATAATTTTTTTGTATTGTTTTGAACTATTGAGTTTAGTGTATTGAACATCGATATGAATTGTTGGAGACCTTAAAGACTGCAGTGCTGGTATGGGACAAAACTTGGTTAGCACATAAAACTATTTAGACAGTTTTTACAGTTTATGTGTTTTGTTTAAATGTTTTATATATGTAATTGTTGAATTGCATATGCTGGAACCTTTGGGTTGTGTTGGGCATGGCCCGGATATTCTTGAGTGATGCTGATCACAGGTTGGGCTTGGCCAAGTAACTTTGGGTGGTTTTGACCATGGTATTGGGCATCAAGGGCATCGAATTGAGGCAATATGACTATTAGGTTGGGCATGGCCCTCGTTAATGGGATGGAAAGGACATCAGACTTGAACGGAATGGTCGTACGGACATGAGGAGTCAGAGGTGTTAGGGATTGTGTACTATTTTAGTGATTACCGCTCACCCGGAACTATGAGTAGTGTGCACAAAGAGAGACTCAGTTATGAGGTGGTTTTGACCACTCTTTTGGGTAGAGGCCCCGATTAGTTGCAGTTTAGGTACTATTGGTTTGGGGGTGTTTCTCGTAAAAATCCACGTGGAAGGTGAAAAGCCTTCAGGGGATAGCATTGAGGCTATCGAGTTGGGGGAAGAGGCTCACTATTATTATGAGGCCAGACATCGTTGTCCCTCCAGTTACATTATTTTGAGGGCCAACATCATTGTCCCTATGGTTACTTTATTTTGATGGAAGACATCTTTTTCCCTCTGGTTACTTTATTTGATGACAGGCATCATTGTCCCTTCGGTTACTTGTTTGAGGATAGGTATTTTTGTTCCTCTAGGTTAGTATTTATTGGGCGTTGCTTTAGTATGTCAATACTTGAGACACGGTTTTAGGGGGAACATGGTGTCGGGTTACATGATAGAGATTCTGACATTGACTGAAGTAGGTGACACTCAATAGTGGTTTTTGAACACCAGTGGGTTTGTCTTTATTTTTTTCATTGCACTGTTTACTGTTTTCTTTATAATTTCATGCCTTTTTAAACACTTATATTAGGTATTCACCTTTCTGTGGTATCTTACTAAGATTCTTCTCAAACCCTACATGGGCCATTCGGGATGCATACAGAATTTATGGATTTATATGTAGGAAAGAGATCAGCTTCAGGAGAAGGATTGTATTAGCCATCGCATGGGGATGGTAGGGACCAGGAGGTCTTTCCTAGCTGGATTACTTTATTTTTCTTTCTATCCTGTATCAGCATGCTTACTTGTTTTGTAGCTATAGTTGGTTATCCACTGGCAACCTTTTACATATGGATATGTATGACCTTTTTTGGGTGCATGTTTGTTGTTCATTAGTATTTATAAGTGATCATAATGATATTGGGTTTAATTTCCACTCTTATTGTTTATATATATTACTTCTGTTGTTTATTGATATTGAATGTGCTTCTTCTCTACAGGTCTGGTTTGAGTCTGCTGAGTCGTTTATTACACTCCATTTTTATTATTATACTCGAACCGTAACCATTATTATCCTCTGAGAGGGTATAACCTCCCCACTATACCTATAAGAACCTCACTGCTAGTTGGTAGCTTTTTGAATTCGGGGATTTGTGCCTTAGGTAGTAACACCTGACCCATTTAGCACTGTTCAGGTGGCTGTTTGGGTCCGGGTCATTACAAAGTGGTATGAGAGGAGTTCTTGATAGGGAATTAGTAGCATTGTTTTTCTGGCTACTAATGAGATTGAGGCTTATATTTTATTTTCCGCTGGTTTTACATTTTGGGATTTGGTAGACTGGAGATAGGTTGTTACTAGAACAAGGTTTCTAGCTTTTTCTTGGGTGTCTGCAGCCCTAGGTACGAGGGATGAACCAAGTTTCCATGGGAGATAATTTTGTTTTCTTTTTCTCAGATTAAAGTTTATATTATTTCCACCTTTGTGGATCACTTAGTGTGTGATGTTATTGATTTTGATGTGTAACCCTTGAATCGGTATAGTAGAGGGGAGTTCGACCTTGTCCTGGTATGGAAAGTTTTTTTTATTGGCTTTTGATAGGCGCATTTTAGGGTATTTCAATTTCATTAATGCACGTATGCTTTGTGATGTGATAATACCATATGAAAAATGTCAAATGCCATGATTTGTATGACTTGGAATGTAAAGAGGTGAAATTAATGATATAATTGCTTAGTTATTGAAATGTGTTATTTCATGCTTTGTATATTTGTAGAATTAGATGTGCCATGGTATTTGGGTCTGGCTCTTATTAGAGCAGGTAGGTACTATGGTTGAGGTGATTTTGATCACTAGGATTGTGTGACTCAGTCATCAGTTTGATGCAACGTTAGTTGTCAAGACGGGCATGGCTCGAGGTACTTTTGATATTTGGCTATGTTAAGGTTGGGTAAAGAGGCCACGAGGCTGGGATGCCAGGGGGCATGGTTGCGGTGGGGGAGAGTCATGGTAGTAGTTATGCACAAACTTTTACTTCTTTCTTTATCTGCATTATATATTTATAAATTGTTATGTATGTGGGATGTCTGACCATTTATAGTATTCAGTAGGTTCCTTTTTGGGTGAAATAGATGGAGAGTCAGGTGGGATATGGTACAATGATGACGTTGTAGGACCAGGTTTAGGATCCAATGCAGGCAGAGCTTGAGCCACAGGTATGGGTTTAGGGACATGATTAGGTTCAGGATATAGTGTAGGCAGGATAATAGCCGGGTTTGGAAGCATTTGGACTATGGCTCTACGAGCAGCTCTAATCTATCCCGGTACGTTTCTTTCATGGGTTCGACAAAGGTGCATATGGTATAGAGCCATCTATGGCATATCTGAAGTAGGAGTTCCAGTTGCAGCACCCACCGCTTTTTCATGGTGAGGGTTGTCTGTAGGTGGCTGAGAACTGGATAAAGAGCATGCAGATGATCTTCAAGTATCTCGAGACGCCTCCAGGGTGGAGGGTCAATCTAGTGACGTACATGCTAAGAGGACTGGAAAAGAATTGGTGGGATGTACAGGTTTAGGCTCACAGTCACGAGGTACTAACATGGAAGAATTTAGAGGAAATGTTCTTTGAGAACTTTTACCCTGAGACATTGAGGGCGGAGAGAGCTCAGGAGTTCTTGATTATTCAGTAGGGAGACATGTCTATTATGGACTATGCAACTACTTTTACTGAGTTGTTGTGATTTGTAGCTAGTATGGTAAGCGGGGACACGACAAGGGTGGGGTGCTTCGAGGATGGATTGTGACACACCCTTCAGATCTAGGTGAATATCATCAGGCTGGGTTAATTCTCATAGGTGGTGAATCAGGCACTCATAGCAGAGGGAAACCAGAGGGATAGGCCCACTGTTGGTTGGGGAACAGTTTCAGGTGACAGTTTAGAAAACAAGAGGTGAGGATAGGAGGAGTTCCAGCAGGGTAGTCAGGACAAGGACTCAGCTAAACCACCTCATAACAGCTCTTCAGTGGTTTGATTTTAGTGTGGGAAAACAGGACATGTTCAGGCTCTGAGCGATAGGGCCTCGAAAGAGTTTCAGGCATGTGGACAAGTCAGGCATCTAGAGAGGTTCTGTAGAGAGCCTTCTCTGATAGCCAGTAGGCATGGACTAGGACAGATGGTGGCATCTGCAGTTAGTTCATGTTTGGTACCAGGAGAGGGTAGCTGAGGTTTAGCTGCATGCGGAGGACGTGACATAGACAGTGGGGCACAACTGTGGGGTTAGTGGCCAGTGGCTGGAGCAGCACCATAGGGAGGTCAGGCATCAGGAAACCATACTTTAGTCCAGGTACATGTCGTGGATTTTCCAAATGATGAGTAGGATGGTGAGCTGATGATGGTTAAAGGTACACCATAGGTGTGGCCAGGATTTCCATGTTTTTCCTTTTGGGCATGACCTGTAGAGGCATGTCCGTCTTGAGTGCACGTGATGCACATGATCTATGTGGACTTACTAGAAGATGGTTAGTGGTATTGGCGCCACATCTGGCACGTGATATATTTATATATATGTATGAGATGCGTTGCATTGGGGGCATCGAGGATACATGTTACTTGAGGTGCATCGCATCAGGCTTTATTTGAGCATTCATGGGATGTAGGACCTCATGAAGGCGGACACTAATGCGATGTGGGATACGTTGGGTGTCGGGAACGACATGGGAGCACCAATGAAGAAAAAGGGTGAAAAATGTGTCCTGAGAGGACCATGCATCTAAAAAACAGGTTAGTGAACCTTTGCTTGTTTTGAGTTTTGTTGGGTTGAGATCGAGCTAGGAAATTCTTAAGGTGGGGAGCCCCTTGAAGAATTTAGTCAGAAACATTGAAACTGGGGAAGTTCGGGTAACTTGATCGAAGTAGTATGTTCAGTTTCAACTTTAGGTTTCATTTGACAGCTTGGGGATAAGCTATGTTAAGGTGAGGAAATTGTAAGAACTCGGGTTTTTATAACTTTTTAAAATCCCAACCTTGTTTGAATTTTTGACTTGTTCCTAAGAGAAATGGGAAAATATGTGAAGTTTTGGAAATTTTCAGACTACACACCGTGTACTCTAAAATACAGTCCATGAATGGGTTGGGCGAGTACCGGCCAAGTGCTCGCCGAGTACATGTCGTGTGATGACCATGTTGGAATTTCCTATTACATGGCGTGTAGTGTTATTCGACACGCTGTGTATTACCTTTCTACATACCGGTTGGGTTCAAGCCGTGTGTCAACCTGTGTGGATCGCCCAAGCTGTGTGGCTATCTCTTCTTAAGTTGAAGTATAGAAAAGGCCACTACATAGTGCGTATTCCTTAAATACACGTTTTTTACCTTTTGTATTCACTTAAATGAAAGAGCATCGCATCTCTTTTCAAGAAAACCCTTCTTCTTCCCCGTTTTCAGACTGTGGCACTCTGGGAGGCTGAAAATATTTCCGTCCCTAGATTATTAATCTGAAATCCATTCTTCAATCCATCAGTGGATATAGGATCTCAATATTGAGGCTAAACCCACGCACCCTGTTCCATTCTTGATCTCTTTCCTCACGCATCACAGTTTCCATCAGGGTGAAATTTCTAGGATTTGACGAAAACGTAGATCTACGAAGATCACCTTTTAATTGGAGCTCAATATCTAATGTTCCTATGTCTACTAGTCTCAGGTAGGAGGTGCATACCTCTTTTCCTGTTTTTGTAGACTTTTGGGTGGCGCAAACTATGGCGTGTTTTTGGGTATTTTTAGCGAGACCCTAATTTACCTGCTATTTAATGTTTAATTGAATATTTGACCTATGGGATTACTTTGGGTATGCCATGTTACATGTTTTTCTTGAGCGAGGTCGGGTGAGGGGTCATTTCCCATCAGGGTATTTTGGTCGGGGGATTCCAAAATGGTTATAATTGTTTTGAATTGTTTTAAACTGTTGAGTTTAGTGTATTAACCTTGATATGAATTGTTGGAGACCTTAAAGACCCTAGTGTTGGTATCAGACAACACATGGTTAGCACATACAATTGTTTAGATTGTTTTGCTTGTTTATGTGTTTTGTTTAAATGTTTTATATATGTAATTTTTGAATTTCATATGTTGGAACCATTGGGTTGTCATGGGAATGGCCTTGATATTCATAAGTGATGCTGATCATAGGTCGGGTTTGGCTGAGTTACTTTGGGTGGTTTTGACCACGGGATTGGGTGTCATGAGCATTGGCTTGAGGTAGGATGACTATCAGGTTGGGCATAGCCTGGGTTACTTGGATGGAAAGGCCATCATACTTGAGCAGCATGGTCGCAGGTACACGAGGTGTCAGAGGTGTTGTGGATTTGGTACTATTTTAGTGATTACCACTCACTCAAAAACTATGAGTACTGTTCACACATAGAGACTCTGTGATGAGGTGGTTTTGACCACTCATGTGGGTAGAGGCCCCCCTTAGTTGTGGTTTAGGTACTATTGTTTTGGGGTTTCTTGCTATAGGAAGCCACGTGGGAGGTGAGGAGCCTTAAGAGGATAATGTTGAGGATATTGGGTTGGGGGAAGAGGCTCAACGTTATTTGGAGGGAATACATCGCTTTCCCGTTGGTTAATTTATTTTGATGGCAGACATCAATGTCCCTCTGGTTACTTTATTTTGACGGAAGACATTGTTTTCCCTCATGTTACTTTATTTGAGGTCGGACTTCATTGTCCCTCTGGTTACTTCTTTGAGGACAGGTATTGATGTTCCTTCAGGTTACTATTTCTTGGGCGTTCCTTCAGGATTTCGGTACATGAGACGCGGTGTGATGGGGCACATGGTGCCAGGTTACATGAAAAATATTCCATCGTTGGCCGAAGAAGGTGACACACCATGGCGGCTACTGAGCACGAGTGGGATTGTGTTTATATGTGCATAGTATTTTTTACTCTTTTTCTTATAACTACATTCCTATTTAAACACTTATATTAGGTACACACCTTTGGGTGGTATCCTACTGAGATTCATCTCACACCCTGCACGAGCCCTTTGGGACGCGTGCAGACTTTATGGATTTACGTGCAGGAAAGAGATCATATTCAAGAAGCTAGATTGTATTAGCTGTCACATGGGGATGGTAGGGACGTCAAGGTCTTTCCTAGATAGATTTTACTTGGTTTTTCTTTGTATCTTATATCAGTGTCCTTACTTGTTTTCTAGCTACAATTGGTTATCCATTGGGGCCCTTTTACATATGGATATATTTGACCTGCTTTGGATGCATGTTTTTTGTTCATTAGTATTTATAAGTGAATATCATTCTATTGAGTTTACTTTCTGATACTTTTGTTTATATCTATTGCTTCTACTATTTATCGATATTGAATTTGGTTCCGCTCTACGGGTCTGGTTTGAGTCTTCTGAGTCATTTATTTGGATGCATTTTTATTGTAATACTCAGACCAATACTATTATTATCTTTCGAGAGGGTATATCCTCCCTACTATACCTATAAGATCCTCACTGCTAGTCGGCATCCTTTGGCTTTCAGGGAGGTGTGCTTACAGTAGTAACACCCGACCCGTTTATCACTTTTCGGGTGGCTGTTCGAGTCCGGGTCGTTACAAAACTGATCATATACCATCCAATGGAATAATAAGGATTGTATTATTACATCATATCCTCAGTAAAGGAAAAGTAAAATAATGGGGTTAGGGAATATAAATCCATAAAAATGTCCTTAAAATAAACGAGTGTTCATGATGGAGGTAAATTTTGTTCATGCTGGGTATGTTAAAATAATGATTGCTTTCTCAATTTTGGAAAAAATTCAAAACTACTTTGTTCTGAAAATGATATGAATATTCATTATAAACCATTTTATAAAAATAAAAAAATTAGTAAAAATGTTTTTATACAATTATTGTATATGGTTAAAAACATTCATGAAAAAACTTTTTAAAAAACATGGATATGGAAGAAAAATCATTTTCAAATGAAAAGTGAATAATGATGTCTTTTCATAAAAATATTTTCTCAACCATTTTAAGTTTCAAAGAGAAGAAAATGAGACTAGTAGTTGAATAGTTAATTAATATCTAGATGGTAATAAAATAAAATGAGTTTACTATATAGTGATGAATTATTTTCCTTCAATGGAAATTCAAGCATAAATAAATCCATATAATGATGAGATTTTGAAATAAACTCATACCACTTTTGTAGATTATGAATGAAAACCCACATGAAAGAAATATATTAAATTGAATATTTAAATACCATTAAGATAAATTGGTCCAATATATATAATATCAAATGGGTACTATATAGACCACATAAAATAAATAATTATTGAATAAGGCATGTGTCTCATGGAAAAAAAAGTGAGACGAGATGCCCAAACCCCATTTTAGATTTCCATTATACGCGATTGAACCTCCTATAAAATAAATATTGATTTATTAAAAATCTATTCCAAACCTATAATCATATATAAACATAAATATATTTTTTATTTATAAACATTTATCACCCATTTATTAACAATTCTTTATTAAAATTATTGTCTCAGGTGATAATGGAATTGTTTTTCATGTATGTTATGGTTTAGAAGTTTTGGACTATGTAATGTTTTTTGATATTATATTATTATGTTATTTCCCTCATTTATTTTTTCATTAAAATTCTTTCAGTTGAGTTTTTCCTCATCTTTAACCATTGGTTTTCATGTTTTATCATGAATCTTTGGTTATTTGAATAAACAAAAACATAGGTTGCGAGAGAACCTAAGAAAATAGGTGAGGATCCACATGGTGAGTAGTCTAAGAATTTATATATGAATTAATAGAGTTTGGATAGATTGGTTAAGTGTTACCAAGGGTTCTTGGAAAATTGAGAATCCTTAATGTGGGTTCGGGTTTTTATATGGAAACTGGGATGAAAAACCCTCTGTAGACAGTTGCACAAAATATAAATATAATACAAATAGTGTATTTATTTCCAAAAACATGTCATGAATGGTTAATATTCAGGAACTAATTCATGGAATGATGAGAGTACACATTGTCTAATTATATTATACATCGTATAATATTCAATAAAAATAAATAAAAATTTCAGGTGAAGGGGTTTTCAGCATAACACTCTAAAATGAAATACATGACGTGAAACAATATTACACACCATGTAATTTCTCGATATGGGTTTTAAAAGGTGTTGTGAAGTTAAATTTTCTATTCACCTCATGGTCAAATCATTCCACTCGACCACAAGGTTGTTTCCTAGAGATTTTAGAGTGCCTCTCTTGATTCCAGGCATATAGAACATGATTCTGATCCTTGGTTAGTAGTTTTGTATTGGTTTTCCCATATTTTTCCTTTATTGTCTATCCTTTTTAGTATAATATCTTGAAATTGGTCACTGTTGGTTTTGATCTTGATCAGTTTTGATCTAGTATCCTTCTTGTGATCAAATGTACATTCTTCATTATGGTAATTTTTTTCTAAGCATTGTGTTCTTTACTGGTTAAAGCTAGAAGATCTAAATATTAACCCTGTAGTTTGAAAATTTTCAATTATGTACAATATTTAAATTATAAAAACATATCATGCACCTGAAATAATTAAATGATGATCTTGATTATTTCGTGGAGTCAATTTTTATCGAATTATGTGTTGACCAATCTTATGGATAGCATTCAGGTGAGGGAACCCATGATTATAAATGAATTATTTAATTTATTAAAGTGTGTTTATCATGACATGGGATTTGGGTATTTTCTTGATATAGATTCACCTTCATTTGGATTTATTGTTGACATAAATGGCATGTTTTTTGTTATGAAAAAATGAAAAAATAAATGTGTAATTGAAAGATAAATGGAAATTTTGATAATTAACCATTACTACTTATAGTGTGATGTAGTGATATCCTTTATGCTATGAAATGTGTTGTGATTTAAGTGTTTTAATGCTTATATAGGGTATTAGACCATTTTAAATAATGAATTTATTATATATGAGGCTATTCTCAGAGCCATGCTGTAATGATTATATAGAGGGCTATGCCGAGAGGAACGTGTTGAAATTTTTATTTTCTAGGCTATACCTTGATACATACTCAAATTCTTATATTGTGGGTGATGCCTAGATACACATACTAAAATTCTTATATACTAACCTTGGCCTTGAAAAACATGTTTAAATACTCATATACCAATCTTGGACCTGATATATGCTTAATTGCATATATATCGGGCATGTCCCTAATTAAATGATGAAATTATTATATAATGGGTTTTGAATAAGATTTTTTTGATTTATACCATGGTTCAAAGGTTATGGTTGGCTTCGTTGTGATATATACTTGGAGACATTCTATAATGGCATTGAGGAATGTTGTGCTAGATCATGGTGGTATGGTTATGGTTGGAATGGTTATGAGACGTTCTTAGAATAATTATAGAATGGTGAAAACGTAGTTTGATGTGGTATTAATTTAATTATTTAATTAATTAGTACACTTGTTTATTTTATTATTACAGGAACTTATTATTCGGCTATTTATGTTTAGAAATGGTGGTATCAGTCTACTAACTTGTACTCACACTCTATTCAGGCTACCATTTGGTACCCAAAAAAACTGCGTGGATGCAGGTTTGGACAAGGGAAAAGGACCTTCATGTTGATTTTATACTTTTTGAATGGGCTAGAGTTTGGAGGTGGGAACAACATGGGGTTCAGGATCGAGAAATTTTGAGTTTTACTTGATTCTACTAGTCTTTAATGTGTATTTCTTATAGCATTCCATTTATTTCCATTTCATCACATTATTAAATTAATCAATTATTATTTATTGGATTATTCAATCAGATTTTATTATTGGGTTTTAGATGTATTATTTTTTTCCATTATTATCGTACTCCGATATTTATTATTTGTTATTGTTTTTTTCTGTGGTGCTATAACTATTTATATAGGGGATATATTCTCCCCACTATACTTATCACACCCTCACTACTAGTCAGAAGTTTCTAGAATATGGGATGGTGATCTTGATGTCTCATAACCAACCTGTTTCGGCCTGGGGAGAGTGTTCCATATCATGGAATTTTACAAAGTCGCTTCAGTTAAAATGTTTGTTTGTTTGACTCTTTAATATTTGTAAAAGGTATAAAGGAGAAAATTATTTTTCAGGAAATTATAATGAGATTGTACATGAAAATATCTAACCAATGTATAGGGGAAATATATGTTTTCAGAAGTGGTTTGCAGTTTATATTGTTTTCTCGTTATAGTTGATGTCATTTCACACTGATTGATTCACATGTTGTGTGAGGTTATTATTTCCTAATGTTATTAGTTCTTTATATTTAGACATGTGGCTTAGTATGGAATGAGATGAGTATGCATGTATCATGATAGGCATAAAGAGATATGTATTTTCATACTTTTTTAATGGCATGGAAATATTTATGTCATGTCATATATACTTTTTTATTTTAATAGTGATATAAGAAACCTTTTATATCTGATAAATGTAATAAATAAACTATTATTTTCTGCTAAAACACTTCTACTACATGTTTAGAGAGACTAGGAGTCATCGGTTCATTTTTTTTTTTAACCTATTGAGGTTAACCATGTTGTATCCTGTGTTCAAAATAGTGTGTTTGACTTGTAGAGAAAATTTATCCTCGCCATCATCTAGTTGAGCATCAGGATAGTGGAAATCAGCACTCTCTAAACATAACTAAGTATGAGGTTCCTATAGTTCCTAAAATCATGTGGATGATCATCTTTTAAATAGTTTATAGAGGGTTGTGAGATCCATGGAGAGGGAGACTTTTTGCATTGTGCCTTTGATGTCTAAACTTACAAGAGAGTTACAACTACAGAATCCCTATACTTTTACAGGGGAGGGAGACCAAAAGTAGCCCAGTCCCAGATTGAGTCCCTTTATATGATATTTATGAATATTAAGATACTTGAATATAAGAGGATGAAGTATGCTGAAAATATGATTTGTGGACCATCAAATAATTGGTGGGACATTCTAGAGAAGGCAGAGTATCATGAGGATTATTCTAGGAATGAGTTTGAGACCAAGATCCTAATCCATTTTTATCGTGAGATATTGAGGTATGAGAAGGATCATGAGTTTATTAATATAATGTGGGAGGGCATGTCAGTGTTGGAATATAAAGAATTTTCCACCGACCTATAGTGAATTCACCATCTTTGGTATCCTATAAGAACTCTTGGGTGATATGTTTTAGGACGATCCTCCCTATGAGATTAGGTCACATGTGAGTGTGTTCTATTTGGAAAGTTTTTAAGGTGTGATGAATCAGGAAATCATCATAAATGATAATCTAAGAGAGGAACCAAGAATCAGATAGGATGTCTCAATAGGTAAAACTATGAAATCTTACTATAGTGGAAATAATATTCACTACGAAAGTTTTCGTCAAGGATATAATTGTCAAAGTAGTTAGCATAGTGGGAATCCATCTCAGGAATGTGTAATTTTTTAGTGATATATTGAGGAAAGATATGCCAAAAATTACCTCAATTTTTGTACTCCTATTTAGAGTGTCATGCTTTTGGCAGGATAGTCCACCTATGGAGGTTCCACAGGGGAATGCAACAGTGGAGTAGTGGCAGGGAAATAAGTTATATTCTAGATTCTATGAAGGACTTAGCTACTCCTCATTATTCAGGTATGTGGAGTTCCATATGATATTTTGGTCAAGGTAGATGGCATGGTATCCCCATGATGGAATGGAAGTATCAGGAAAAGGTTATAGCTATTGGGAGTTAGGCCAAAAATCAGGTCAGAGGGGCTGGTCAACTACATGTTTTGTAGACTACTTCGGGTTGTGTGGATGGAGGACCATATATAGTCATAGGTATGATTCTCATATCACCTACCCTTTCTAATGTTTTTTATATAGTAGCATCACATTACTTTTTGTATTCCTTCATTATAATTTTTTTGGGAATTAATATGGAAATTCTTCATGGTCTTTTGACCATTGATGTTCCATTGGGAGTGAGATCATTGAATATCAAACATTTTAAGGAGGTTTTTTATAAAGATTGGTGGTTGCCATTTCTTTTGGGAACCATTCATGCTGGAAATGGTAGTCTTTGATATGATTATTTATATGGAATGGTTAGTTATAAGACATTATCACATTAATTGTTATCATATTAGAGTTACCATTTTAACTCTAGAAGGAGGTACCTATTCTCACCAAGGTGAATGGGATCTTCTAGCTGGCCAGGGAGGACCTACTCAGTGTGGGTGGATTGTCTCATTTCTCAGATAGCCCATCTTTCTCTAGATGATGGTGAAACATTTCATAAATATTTTCCTATTTTGGTAGACTATTTTTTGGATTTTTGTACAAATTCTATATGTTATCCACTAAGTGAGATTTCGGGTTTGTGAACGATTTGGTGTTGGGAGTAGCGCCTGTCTCTATTCTACCTTATATAATGGCACCATAAAAGCTTTGGGAGTTGAAATTTTAGTTGGAAGATCTAGAATCTAAATGTTTCATACTACCTAGTACATATCCTTGGGGTTCTCTAGTTCTCCTTTACAAGAATTCTGACGTGTCTTCCCACTTATATGTGGATTATTAGAGTTTAAACCAGATGAAGATCAAGAACCGGATTCCCCTTCTGTGCATAGATGATCTCTTTGATCAGATAAGAGGTAATAAGACCTTATCCAAGATAAATTTGAGATCAAATTACCATAAGTTAACGGTGAGACCATTGGACATATCCCAGACATCCTTTTGGAGAAACCTATGGCTTGTATCCCACTATAGTGATGTCGTTTGGATTGAACAATACACTGGTGGTATTCATGGTAATGATGACTATGATCTTTCATCCTTTTCTAGACTGGTCGATGGTGGTTTTTTCAAGAAAATATTATTGTAATCCCAATTAATAGATGAGAATTCCCAACATATTGACATTGTCCTGAGTACATTGAGAGAGAATCAAATTTACGCCAAACTAACAAAATTTGGTTTCTATATTGATAAAGTTAACTTCTTAGTCCATCTCATCTGAGATTAAGGAGTGTATGTGGATCTATAAAAAGTTTTATCCATGATATATTGTGATCATCCCAAGAATGTCTTTGAGAATCGATGATTCCTAGTATTAGTAGGTCATTATCAAGGTTTTATCTAGGACTTCCCACTTTTACCAACACCGATGTTAGGGATAACCAAGAAAGGAGTGAATTTGGTTTGGTCTAATTCTTATGAAATAGAATTTTAGGAGATAAAAGGAAGGCTAAACTCAGAACCCATCCACTCTTTTCATGTTACGTGTGAATTATATATTTTGTGTTGTGACTCATCCAGAGTTGGACTTGGAGTAGTTATGATGAAAGTGTATTGAGTAGTTAGTTATGGATCTAGACAGTTGGTACTATATGAGAGGGGTGAACCTACTCAAAAACTATAATTAGCTACAACGGTACATTCCCTGATATGATGGAGGAATTATTTCATGGGTGAGAGTTTTGTGGTATACATGGACCAAAAATATGTAGGTACATCTTTTCTTAGTATGACATCAACCTTTTGTGGAGAAGGTGGGTCAAGTATCAATTTCATTCAATGTTGAGTTTTCTTATACACCGAGAAAGGGAAATGTCCTTGCTGGTGATTTGATATAAAAGTCACAAGAAGATGTATTATATGATTCTTTCAATGAATGGTGGGTAAAGGGACTCTTTGAAGAAATGATCCTAGATGTCTAGAAGTCTCAGGGATGAGTAGCTTAGACCTCGACATATATTATACTTATGCCTTTGGACTCAATGAAGAACAAGAAATTATTTTACCTAAAGGGTTTAGCTATGAGAGATAACTTATATGGTGAAGGACACCATCAGTATTATCTTTTTTCAGTGTAAATTATCTTCTTTGCAATGGATGAGTATGGGTTCCAATGAGATTAAATTATGAGATGATGAGGAAGTTTTATTCTTCTAGATGGGAACTGCATCCTATTTTGAAAATACTTTTTGTGATATCCATAAAACATGCTGATGTTATGGAATTAAGAAGGAAGTAGAAGCCTTCTTGGATAGATGTTTCACTTTTCAGTACATGAAAGTCGAGCATCAGAATCTAAGTGGGATTTTCAGCATTTTCCCATTATTGAGTGTAAAGGGTATGATGTCACTATAGATTGTATTACAGGAAAAACAATAAGAATGATTTTGTATGGGTGATTTTGGATCAACTAACAATGGTGTGCAAATTTTTTCCTATTACAGATACATTTACAATTAATGATCTACAAATTCATTACCTATGCACGGTAGTTTGGATTCACATTATTCCGATGAGAATCATTTCATACAGAGATATTAATTTTAGATTGTTGTTTTAGTAGGGTCATTAGAAGATTTTAGGATTGTAGGTTCTATTTTTTATTACCTATTATCCTCAGACTGATGGTCAATCTGAGATGACAATTCTGGTTCTTTAGGATATGTTATGAGTCAATGTTTTCTATTTTGGTGGTTCATGGGATCCTCATATGGAACTCATGTAGTGTTCATATAATAATAGCTTTATCTTATCCATCCAAACAGAACCTTTCAAGGCCTTTTATGGAAGGCTGTTTTGTTCTCCTCTTTGTTGGTTGGAGGCAGTTGAGTAAGTGGTTGTTGGGCCTAGTCTGGTGCGGGAGATGTTTGAACAGGTTTAGTTGATCAGGTAGCGGTTGGTGACTGAGTTGAGTAAGAAACAAATCCTATAATGACCATTGGATATTACCTCCTGTGTTTGATTATTTTCATCATTTTTACCTTCTCGTGTCACCAAGGTTGGGGAAAAGTCATTTTAGGAAACATGTAAATCTAGCACCCAAGTTTTTAATGTTGTTTAAGATAGTGGATAGGGTTGGTCTTGTGGCATAATGATTATCCCATATATAATTCTTTAGTTCCATGCATGAGGTGTTTCACATGTCACTATTTGGAGATATTATTATGATTCTTATCATTTCATTGATATAGAAGACATCAAGCATAGTGTTGATGCATCCTTCGAGAAGAAACTAATACGGTTTTTAGATCACAGTGAGAGATATCTCATAGGTAGAAATATATTATTGGATCAAGTGCAGTGGAGGAATGTGAAATTTATTATGGAGACCAAGGAGATGGATTCTGATATTCGATCACATTGGCCAGAATTCTCCATAGAGATCACACAATGATTCTTGGAGTATCTTGAGGACCAGCTGTTATATAGTCGGTAGGTTGTAATATCCCTTCTTTTTCTAGGTACATTTATCTCTATATTTTTCAATAATAAATATTTGGTTGATTATTTTCAAATAATTAAACCTTGGTGGTCATGTTTCATCATGAATTCCTAGTCATTTGAATAAAAACATAATTATGTTGTGGGAAAACAATACAAATCCAAATAGGATCCATATGGGGAGCGGTTCTATAATTTCTATATGAATTAATATAGTCCGGATAAATCGGTCAGGTGTTACTAAGGGTTCTTGGTATTATAATAATTCTTAAAGGGGGTTTGGTATTTTAAAATGAAATTTGGCTAAAAAACTATATAAAAATAGTTCACACCATGTATCTATAATACACACCCTATAATTGTTTCCAAATACATGTCCTGAATGGTTACAGGTCATCAACTGATTCATGACACGAAGAGAGTAAACATCATGTAATTATTTTAAATTTTGTGTAATATTTGATCAAACTAAATAATAACCTTTGGAAATTTATTTATCATTGTATCCCTTTAAAAAGAAAAACACAACATGAAACTATATTACACACCATATAATTTCCTAAATGGGTTTTTAAAAGTTTTCATGAAGCTGTTTTTTTAATTCACCTCAAGTGCATTTCATTCTTATTGACCCTAAGAAACTTCTATGTTATTTTTGAGTGAATCTATTTATTTCATACATCCCAAACATGTGCTTGATCCCTCATAAGTGTTCAATGTTGGTTTTTTCCTTATACAATATTTTTTCTCTAACCGTTATGGGGTAATCACTTGATCGTGGCCATAGTAGGTATTGATCTGGATAGTTCTTTATCTAGTATTCCTATTGATATTATCCACACCTTCTTCCTCATAGGTATTTTCCATTGGAATCATTGTGTTCTTCTCTGGTTAAAGGTATGGGCTATAAACCATAACCCTATAGACTGACAATTGTCAAGTATGTGAAATATTGAAATTGCTCTAACATAGCATGCACCTGAGTTAATTAAATGATGAACTTGACTATTCCTTAGATTCTATTCAGATCCAATTTGGTTATTAAACAGGCTAATACATAAAATTTAGGTGAGAAAAACCATTATTATAAATTAATTTTTTAATTTCTTATTTTTTGTTTAGCATGAAATAGGATTTAGGTGATTGTTTGATAAATATTCACATTATTTTGTCTTGTTGATTGACATAACTAGTTCATTATTGGTTATGAAAAAAAAATATAAAATGTGTCATTAAAATATAATTTTATTTTTCATAATTAAACATTGAGCATTATGGTGTGATATTGTGATATCCTTTCTTCTTTGACAAGTGTTGTAATTTAAATTTTGTAATGGTTAAATGGGGTGTTGGACTAGCTTACATGCAAAAATGTTTATATACCAAACTATTCTCTAAGACATATGGATATGATTATATAGTGGTTTATTCCCATATACACATGTTGATATTCTTATATATCAGGCTATCTCTTGGGACATGCTGAAATGTTTATATAATAGACTATGACTAGAGACACATGTTTAAATGATTATATATCAGGCTTGGACCTAAGACACATGTTGAGATTATTATATATCAGGTTTGACCCAGATACATTTTAAAATGCTTATATATTGGTCCCATCCCTGATCAAATCATGAAATGCTAATATCGCAATCTTTGACCCCACTTTTTTTGATTTATACATTGATTATAAGGTTATGGTTGGCATGGTTGTGAGACGTAATCAGAAAAATTCTAGAATGGAACTGATGGAGGTAATTTTGTACCATGGTTATATGATTATGGTTGGAATTGTTGTGAGACATGCTCGAAGACATTCTGGCATGGTGATGAAGCAGGTTGATGTGGTATTAATTTAATAGATTAATTAATTAATACACTTTAATGTTACATTATTTCATAGACTTATTATCCAACTTTTTAGGATAATACCTGATGGTTTTGACATAATATGTTATACTCATACCCTTTTTTATCATTCATCTAGTACTCAAGAAGGTTTCATGGATACATGTTTGTATAAGGGAAAATGACCTAGTTTTGACTGTTTTTTACTAGATATGCTGGATTTTGAAGGTAGGACTAACATGGGGTTCAGAACCGAGGACTTTTGAGTCATTATTTGAGTCTACTAGTCACATCACATCATTAAATTATTCCTTTATTATTTATTGGATTGTCCAGTTGGTATTTTTTATTGTTTTTATACTGTTTTATTTTATTTCCATTATTTCCCCACTCTGATATTCATTATTTTTATTATACTTTTTCACTATTTTTAAACTTTTTATTTTGGGGGTATAGTCTCCAGAATATACATATCACACCCCTATTTCTAGTCAATCGCCTCTTTTGTATGGGGAGACAACTTGAGGTCTCTCAATAAACATGTTTCAGCCACATGAGAGAGCATCATATCGGGGGATATTACAAAATTAATCATGGATACATCATCAAAATAATGTTAGTCTAAATATAAATTTATTATATATTCATTATAAATGTATTTATAGTTATTCATAAAAGTTATATATAGAAAATTGAATTGTGTCATTCATGGAGAGGGTAGGGTGTAAGTACGCATTAACGTTGTATCAATTTTTAATAGATGGAATGATAGAAAGTTAAAAAATACATCACCTCTATATATTTATTATTATATCATATAAATCATATATTTTCATCAAATTCATTTTTATTTCCATCTCCATAAAGTGGAATTGAAAAATGAATCACACTGCCTTGTAGAGGTAGTTGTCCACACTTAAGCATGAGAGATGTAATCATTTTCTAACAGATTAGAAATTAATATGATGGTTGTGATATTATAATTATTTAAGGTTAATTATTTCATAAATACAAGACTTATAAAATAAATACATAATTATATCAATATTTGAGAGGTGGTGATGAAAATTTAATTACACAGGTTCATGTTGTGGAAATTGTCGTACACATGATCAACGGTTTCATTTCCCATTTGATGGAAAAGGAAAAGGATATATGTTATTAAATAAATTTAATAAAATATAATTAAATTTTAAATAATTTCTAAATTATATTGTAATTATTAATATATGAATTAAGGTGGTAACAGAAGAAGTCAAAAAGGATGATCATAATGAAGACAATTACCTTATCTAAGAAAAACCTCCTTTGGACCTCATATTATGTACAATATGATTGGTCATTTGGGAAGAACAGAATATATTGAACATGGATACAGATGTTTAAAAGAGATTTCTAAGGGTTTGGTTATGATAAATGTCTTAATATAAGTGAATAAGTGATTGGTGGAGGTTTCCTTTGATAATTGAAGAGGGACGTTTTTATAAATAACCAATACTATTAAATAATGGGAAATCACTATCAATACTATGCCTCCAAAATTGATAAAAAAAGATTATAGTGAAGGTAAGGTTGAGACACACCTCCACCATGAAATAAAGAATCATTTTTTAATCTTTTTTTGGCCTTATCCTCAATGTTTATTTTTAATTTTTTTTTTCAATACAGAAAATAATTTTTTTATTTACTATGGAAATTAATCCTTTAAGACGAAATATAAATGAAAATTATCAGATAAATTAGAACCACTGATTTTAAATTTTAAATTCAATAAATAAAATGATATTAATTTTTTCATGGAAAATTAAATTTAACACAAGCGCATATAATGAGAAAATCTTTATTTTGACCAAAACAACTTTAATTAATTTGTATTGTTTTACTATTAATTATGAAAAATACTAATATGGAATTATTAAATAATATTAATAATTATGAATCAAAATATAGAGCATGTTTTACAAAAAATAATTCATAGAAGTGATAGAATTTATTTTTAAATTAAACCTAAAAAAGTAACGAAAATTTCTTTTCTGAAAAATTGTTTTCTTAATATCAAAAAACAATTATATCAATTTTTTCATCAAATCGATACCAATTATCTAAATTATATTAATAGTAATGTAATTAAACTAATTTTTCATTTAAAAATTTTAAAATCAAATGGAAATTTTAAAATTCTATAAATGAAAAGGTTGTTTTCAATAAAAATTAGTATTTTTACATATTCATCGAGAAAATTTATTTTTTCAGAAAATTCTAAAAAATTCACTCGAAGATATATTTGACACGGTGATTTCAAAAATGACTTTAATTTTTTAAAATTCATTTTCTAATTTTGTAAAATTTTATTGAAAAATAAGTGTGCAAAATTTGACGAAACGTTTTATTATAAAAACATAGTTTTAAATATAAATAAGGTTTCATTCTAATAAAATGATTAGAAAAAATATTATATTCATTAATAGTGGTTAATTTAATTTATTAACATATAAACACATTACTCTCATAAAAAAGGTTCTTCATTGAAACATTTCTTTTACTATCAAATGGTATTTATTTTTAATTATAACTACTTGATATCCAATATATTAATTTAATACATCTTTAAACAATATAATTTTTATTATTTAGTGAGTAATATTCATTCCTGAAAATTTAACAACTATCTTATAATGGTAAACTGTATTGATGTTCATTTACAATCAACGTTGTATATATCGCAAGATATATGTGAGACTAAATTTCCCTAAAAATAAATATATCAGAATATATTAGGGTTTTATAGTTTGCAGGACTATAAAATCTGTAGTCAGTGTACATATTGTTTAGCCAACACATTTTGATAGAAAATTTCATAGAATCGTTGCGGTCAAATGTGCATCCACTACGAAAAAAATAGAATTTTGCGAAGGGATGTTTGCGACAGGATTAATAATCCAGTCGCAAATAGTCCGTCTTAGAGGTTATTTGCAATGTGTAGAATCCCTTGTCGCAAATACTTGGTTATTTGCGACAGGATGTCGGGTCCTGTCACAAAAGGTTTGGCGTGGTTTGTGCGGAAAACCATGGGAAGGTTATTTGCGACAGGGGGTATTCTCCCGTCCAAAATAGTGCGTCAGTCTGAGGGTATTTGCGACGGGTCCTGTCGCAAATACATGACTGCGGTAAATAGGTTTTTGTGGCGGGATGTTCTCCCATCGCAAATAGTGAGTCGATAGGTACCTTTTCCGATTGTTCCCGTTGCAAATACTCTTTTAACCACCGACCGTAATTAATGTGGGCGAAGGTTTTTGCGACAGGTCCCATCGTAACTAATCTTACATATATATACCCCCGTCAGTTTTTTCAAATCCACCTATCATTTCTAACTCTCTCTCTCTCAAAACACTATTTTCATAGAGAAAATTTGGGTGAGTTAGTTTTTTTTTCACAAAAAAGTTGTGGAGCCATCTACATCAATAGGAGATCAAGTTTAAAGGAATTTCTATTTTCTTTAATTCAGTATTTATTTCATTTTTTTATGTTAATTTTAATTATTTTTTATTAGTTGTAATTAAATTAGATTTAAATTGTTTTGTTATCAGTATTTATTTGTAATAATAAATGGAAATTATTAGTACTAATTTTTAATAATTAGTTATAAATAGAAATAATTAGTAATAAATAGGAATAATTAGTAGTTAATGGGAATAATTAGTAATAAATAGGAATAATTACTAATAAATAGGAATAATTAGTAATAATTAGAAATAATTAGTATTAATTTAGAATAAATAGGAGTAATTCGCAATAAATAGGAATAATTAGCAATAAATTGGAATAATTGGTAATAAATAGGAATCATTAGTAATAAATAGGAATAATTAGTAATAAATAGGAATAATTATTAATAAATAAGAATAATTAGTAATAATTAGTAATAAATAGGAATAATTAGTAATAAATAGAAATAATTAATAATAAATAAAAATAATTAGTAATAAATAGGAATAATTGGTAATAAATTGGAATAATTTGTAATAAATAGGAATACTTAAGAATAATTAGTAATAATTAGGAATAATTAGTAATAATTAGCAACAATTAGCAGTAAATAGTAATAATTAGCAATAAATAGCAATAATTATAAATAAATAGTAATAATTAGAAATAATTAGTAATAACTAGAAAAAATTAATAATAAATAGCAATAATAATTAATAATTAGCAATAATTAGTAATAATTAGCAATAATTAGTAATGAACATCCATAATTAGTAATAAATAGGAATAAATAGGAATAATTAGTAATAATTAGTAATAATTAGGAATAAATAGTAATAAATAGGAATAATTTTAATAAATAGCAATAAATAATAATTATTATCAATAAATAGTAATACGTAGGATTAATTAGTAATAAATAGGAATAATTAGTAATAAATAGGAATAATTAGTAATAAATAACAATAATTTGTAATAAATAGGAAGAATAAGGAATAATTAGGAATAATTAGGAATAATTAGGAATAATTAGGCACAAATAGCTATAATTAGTAATAAATAACAATAATTCTGGTTAATTAGTAACAAATAGGTATAATTAGTAATAAATAGCAATAATTAGTTATAAATCATAATAATTATTAATAATTAGAAATAATTAGTAATAAATAGCAATAATTAGTAATAAATAGCATTAATTATTCATGAATAGAAATAATTTCTAATAAATGGTAATAAATAGAAATAAATAGAAATAAATAGGAATAATTAGTAATAAATAGGAATAATTAGCCATAAATATGAATTATTAGAAATAATTAGCAATAAAGAGGAATAATTAGAATTAAATAGAAATAATTAGAATTAAATAGAAATAATTAGCAATAAATAGGAACAATTAGTAATAAATAGAAATAAATATCAATAATTAGAAATAAATATCAATAATTAGAAATAAATAGAAATAATTAGAAGTAAATAGAAATAGTTAGAAATAATTAGTAATAATTAGAAATAAGCAGTATTAATTAGAAATGAATTGTAATACTTAGGAATAATTTTTAATAAATAGGAATAATTAGTTATAAATAGGAATAATTAGAAATAATTTGGAATAATTAGTAATAAATTGGAATAAATAGTAATAAATAGGATTAAATAGTAATAATTAGTAATAAATAGTAATAATTTGCAATAAATAGTAATAATTAGCAATAAATATGAAGAATTAGCAATAAATAGGAACAATTAGCAATAAATTGAAATAATTCCTAATAAATAGAATTAAATAGCAATGATTATGAATAAATAAAAATAATTACAAATAAATAGTAATAATTATGAATAATTAGCAATAATTATGATTAATAAGAAATAATTACGAATAATTAGAAATAATTACCAATATTTAGCAATAATTATGAATAATTAGCAATAATTATGAATAATTAGCAATAAATATGAATAAATATGAATTAAAAATAATAAATACAAATAAATACGAATAATGAGTAATAATTTTCAATAATTAGCAATAATTAAGAATAATTAAGAATAATTAAAAATAAATGGGAATAAATAGGAATAAATATGAATAAATTGTAATAATTGGGAATAATTAGGAACAATTAGAAATAAATAGGAATAAATATAAATAAATAGGAATAAATAAGAATAAATAGGAATAAATAGGAATAAATAGATATAAATAGAAATAAATAAGAATAAATTGGATTAATTAGTAATAAATAAGAATAATTAGTAATAATTAGGAATAATTAGTAATGATTAGTAATAATTAGTAATAATTACTAATAATTAGAAATAATATCAATTGTAATAAATTGTAATAACTTGGAAAAATTTCTAGTGGATCGACGACACTCCTTTTGCTCGATTACTCTTCTTCTTTCAACTTTCACTGACTCAAAACATTATGGAAAGTATGATTATACGTATGCATATCCAATCTCATATGCACAGGATTCAAGAAAAAAATTACTCAACAAAGAATCAGTTGATGGCTCAATTGCTGAAGCTTATTTGCAAAAAAAATTGCTTTTCTCTACTCTCACTATTTTAAATCTGAATATCCCTCAAAATAGAAATGCATGGGACGGTACGAGGGAAATTTTAATTGAGAAATGGAAGATAAATTATTAGTTTTTAATTAGCCAAATCATGGCTTCAGTTGAGTTCTTGAACGATGGCTTTTAGACGATGAACATCTCATAGCTCACACATATGTTCTGCTCAACTATGAAGAAATGAACTCATTTATACTATGAGTGCTTCAATCACTTATTCTATAATTTATGTTACAATATATAAACTTATTTTATTTGTAGGTTAAATGATAATCATATCAAGAAACAACTTTCATAAATTATCGCAGTCTCTCTTAAAGAACGTAGACAAACAAATTCTCAATTGTTTAAAAAACCGGTAACATAAATTATTGATAGTTTAATATCAATTTTGTTTACTATTTATTATATTGATAATTGTTTTAAAAAAAATTAGGTGTCTCAACATGCTAATAAAATTGATAAGAGAATGTGTATATTGAGTAACCCACCATCCAAAATTGTTAAATCTTATAATTCATATGTGGTGAATGGTTTTAGATTTCATACACATGTATATGGGGAATAAAAAACAATAAAAATTGGAGTTTGTTTGAGAGGATCGCATCATAGAGAAACTAATGTTGACTTTTACGGCATTCTAGATGAAATTATTGAACTGTGTTATCTAGGACAGAATTACATAATGTCGTTTAAATGTCAGTGGTTGGATACTGAGAGAGGATTGAATTTTCATCCGACTAATGGAATCATAGATATTAAATATAAAGGTCTTCTTGTAGTAAATGAAACATTTTTACTAGCACAACAGGCAAATAAATTTATTACGTGAAGTACTATCTTAATTCAAGAGACTTGAGTGATTCGTGGAGCATAATAAAAATGAAATCTCGAGAAAATCAGTTTACTCAAACTGAATATGGATCCGCTAAAATGGAATCAATTAAAAATTTTCCAGAGGCTACTCAAAATCCATCTTTTTCACAAAGATACGTGAATATCAATGATCACACCCCACAATTATGGGTCGATAGTGATGAAGATGTTAATGATGTTACAACTAAATTTGAAATGATTAGATATGATGAAACTGAAACTCATAAAGATATTGATGATGTCAAGTTGGAATATGAAGACATTGACGTTGTCAGATATGAAGATGATGATGAAGATTAACATTGACACAGTTAGATGATGGTTGTAACGACCCGAAATTTTTGAGTAAATTTTGTTCCCTATTTTTTGTGGGTTATTTTATTTTATACTCAACAAAACTATTTCATTTAATAAAATGAGTATAATGAGACCGTTGGGTTTCGAATATTATATGACCGTTGGTCAATATGACCGCAAGAAACTAATTATTACAATTATTTTCTATAAATACTAGTGGTCTTGATTAATTAATATAAAAAGAAGATTCAATGGCCCCATCTAGTAGTCTCGGGCTGATCGAAGCCCATCTGACAGAACTTGGGAAGAAGGTAGCACCTTTGGGATTTTCTCTGGACCAAACCCCAGCCAAACTTCATAAAGTGAAGCTCGAATGGAATCCCCTTCACGAGAAGTTCAGACTGATAGAAATCACTACTCGGCAATGTTGGTCAAGCAGCACCAAGATTCTATCACCCTAGCACACCTTACTCTTAGGTCCTATGCTAGTGTTATAATGGGATATTTAACTAGACCATAACTGCCATTTGTAATCCATAGATTTAAATAAAAATTGTGATTTCTTCTTATGATGAAGTTTGTGAATTTTCAAATGTCTGGATAAATATAGTATGCATATTATTGATGAATTATAGAAAAAGAATATTTTAAAAATATTTATGTAAACCTTAAAAAATTAAAAATGTGTAATGATTTTCAAAAAATGGTCTTCTACAGTTGTGTTCAGTATGAAATTTAGAGTTTAATAAGATCAACTTAATTTTTGATGAATAGTAATATATGAATAGTGATTTTACACTTAGGATTCATAATGTGACCAAATGGATTAGTAATCTCACTTAAAGAAAGTATTAATATAATTTAGGCACCTTTATTAAGTAATGTGATTCAATAAAATAGGTAAATAACTTTTTCGGAAATTATTGGTTAAATATTAGTTTTTTCTAGTGAATAGTGTTTTTTATTTAAAAATTAATTTAAAAATATTTAGAAAATTATTTTCATAAATTGGAATTCTTTTTTGAAATCAGTGGATCAATATTTGGTTAAGGTGAAATTTCAGATTTTTTCTGAGAAAGTTGAATTTTCAGTGAATAGTGAAAATATAGTTTTTGAGTTTCAGGTGTTTAATGACATCATTAAGGATGTATTAATTATTCAATAATTCTGGTATACTTTTGAATAGTAATATAAGGTATGAGGTGTCATAAGTGGCCAATAATATGGGAAAATACAATGGGCAAGACCATGGTTTTTCCAATACCACCGATGAGGTGTCCCTTGGCAATTAATGCTTTGTCCCCTCACTTCTCCTATAAATACCAAGCCTTTACCTCATTAATTTTATTTCCAAATCATAATCAATTAATTTTTGGTCTCCTTATCTCCAAAAGAGTCCTACCAGGGTTCCCTCAAGCCTCTCAAGGTCCCGACCTTCATGCTTTTGAAGTTACTCTTCAAGGTAAGGGATCCTACCTCTCTCTTTCTTTTCAAGTACTTTTTTGTATGTCATTTCATTTAATCCCCATGTTATTATGTTGGGGGATGTTCATTTATATTACCATTACTTCCCTTTTTATGATAATATGATGATTGATCCCCTCTTACTCTCATTATTGCGTTTTATGAATGTATAAGTGGCGTCGTTAGGCTACCGAATTTTTGTAAGGGATTCTTCCACCCTTCTCATTTTTCAAGTCCTATTTTCATGTCATTTCGTTAAAGTTCATTTTATTTTGTTGGGTTATGATCTTCTATATCTATAATACTATTATTTTTATTTTCATATGATGATATACCCTATTTTATCTCATCAATTTGTTTTTTATGTTTTAAGTAACTCTGTTAGGCTGCTGAATTTTCATAAGAGAAACCTTATTTTTGTCTTCCTTTCAAGTTCTTCATTTCATATTGTATATCTTTCAAATTTAATTACCATTTTCATAAATCCTTTATATTATATCCCCATACTATTTTATGGATCATTTATTAGTGGGTGACCCATGTCCCCTCTGTTTTCAATGTTTTCTAAAACCCCATAACATAGCCATTATGATGTAGAATTTTCATCTCAAAATATCTTGCACTTTTTCTCAAATTCTTTTATTTTATTATGTGAATACTGAAAGATATTTCTTCTACAGGGTTATTCACATATATATCAAAATTTTATATTTTAATTCTGGGATTTACATACATGAAACCCGCTTTCCTTTTTCCGTGGGTTTAAAGTGACATAAAGATCATGTCTTTAAAGCATCTTTTAAAATGTTATAATTATGAAATGAAACCCATTTCTTTTATTCTATATGGGTTGTTTAAGAAATGTTTTATGATGATATATGTGGATCACATGATAATAAAGAAAAATTAAGGGTGTGTCCTGATAGCGCTCCAATGCATTTGGTAAAGACCTAATATCTAGAGATGACCATTTTAACGATACCTTGGTGAATAACCTTGATAATTTTTTAATGACACTTTGGTGATGGACCTTGGTGATACAGAAATGATTGCCTATGTTAAATGTTTTAGCCACATCTTCAAGTTATGAAGCATGCTATTTTTATTTTGATATGCCTCATGATCTCTTTCTCATGCCTTATTGTTATTTATCATGTCTTTATTGATGTATCTCATGTTCACATGTAATATGCTTCTCTTATTTCCCTTACTGGGCATTATGCTCACCCTTTCCTTTGATGTATGCTCCCAGGTTATGATATGATTTAATGAACTTATGATGAACAATAAGGAATCCTTACAAGTTGTTTAGAATAATGTTTTATGTTGTTCTCATGTTTTATGTTCCTGATTTCCAAGACACTAGACTTTAAATATCCTCTGTTTGTAAAATGTAATGAAATTTTATGTAATAAATAGGCGGGATTATATAGTTTTTATCAAAGTATGGTTTATTTATTTGTGGAAATTAGGATTTGAAAAATATACAAGGTTTCTTAAATAAAAATATTAAATATAGGAAAACATCCTAGTATTTTGGTGAAGTATTGAGTAACTGGATTCCAAAAAATAAAACCCATGTCTACATAAGACCAAGTAGAGGTGGCTCTGGCACAAATGTATCTAGGAATGAAAACTCTAACAAGGTGTTTCGGGCTTCACCCGGGGTAACCTGGTGCATGAAAACGGGCCTTTCTGCACTCTTGGTTTGCCACTCCAAGGGGGTAAGATTAGGTAAATTCATAAGCTTTGTATGAACCATTATTAAAGGAATAAAGATAAAATAAAATAAAGATTCACATAGGAATATATGATCATGGATAACCTATATTGGAACCTAGGGGATCAAAAGTTAGTATATACTTTTCTTTTACAAGTTTATCCTTCTATGCTTAAAGTTTCCCTTTCATGATTATTGGCTAAGTATTTAAGCCCCCAAATTATTCGTTCTTTTCTTAGTTAATGGCGGGAAATATAAGAACATGTACCAATAACCAATGTGATAGGAAATGTAACGAATTCTCTATTAATATGACAGAGACGATGAGAGATCAAGTTGAACATATTTTGATTATGCCAAACCAGCTATCAGAAATCACAATTAATAATTGTTACCTAGTTGAATTCCCAAATTCATCCAGGAAGAGGAAGATTAAGTCTTATGGATGTTCATATGATAAAGGTGATAAGGGAAAGAAGACCCAATTTACTTTGTGCAAAAATTGTGGAAAGTGGCCCCAGGTAAAATGTCACAAAGGAACTGGGAGATGTTTTAAGTGTGGGATGATAGGGCATAAAGTAGCCAATTGCTTTAAAAAAATGAATAATGTGATGAATGGAGATAAAGTTCAATATAATATACCTTATACTATTCAATGTCATAATGGTGGATAAGTTGGAAATTATCCAAGGAAATTATCTCTAGGAAGGGATGAGACGCATGATGAGCATCAACAATATTCATGGACAAGGGAACAATGCAAGTCCTATACTGATATGGATCATGGTGACGGATGTACATGTAACTTCTTCACAATAATTTTCAATGTCATTTTGTATTTTAATTTGTGATCTATGAGCATATCTTTAATGTTTTCTAAGAACATTGAGTCACTACGTAATATGGTTTTATATCATTAAGTAAAACATCTATTATTATGTATCACATTTTGATGTTGTGAATCTGTTCTTCTTGAAAAAAAGTGATTAGGGGATTAAAATATTAATATTATTTTGGAAGACGTTCACTAATTTGGGAGCCCTATATGGTCAAGGTAAATAGATTACTACAGTATTTTCTTTGAGAAGTAAATTTTGACTTATATTTTGAAGAATTGATGAATTTAAGGTGAACCTATGGTAATTTAGGTTACTTATGGAAATGATTAACTTATATTGGGGAATATGTGATTAGGTTAGTTACTTTTGTTATAAGACGTTAAGAGTGGTTAATGTTGTTTGGAGATAAATGTTAAAGTTTATCTTGGAAGACTATGTTATCAAATCCTTCTTATATTTGGGTTTCAATCTTAGTTTGATTTATTTTGAGGAATTTAAAGGAAAATTATTTATAGAATGGTCTATGTTGAACTTTGGGTACTATCGTGGAACATTGAAGATTAAAAGTAGTTTCCATTTATATGGAGTTCTTTATTTTTGAAGAGTTGTTTTAATTTACCCTTTATGTTTTTTAGATAATGTTTAAACATAGAAGAAATATATAGTTAATCTTTTGTGGATTATGCGATTCTATAGAAGATAATTCTAGTGCTTTTGATGAGACCAAGTGTTCTTGAATGATCATTGTTTGCAGAAAAGATTAGTCTTGGTGGATAATTTTAAGGGATGAAACTATAATTAAAGGTAAGTATATTTCCTTAGCTTTTTATGAATTCCTCAAAATTATTAAAAGGAACTTAAATGAAAATGTTGTTGGTTTACGTTTCCTATAGGGTAATCAAAGACCGTTTAACACATCTTAAGTTTGTGATCTTCTTGTGGTTAATTTTCTCTTAATCATGTTTTCTATCACTCCTTATCAGAAGTTGACCCTTTGTTTTATCTTCCATATCTATGTTTTCCTTCATGGAATCCTAGTATGGCTTAACTTGGGTGACCTTTATACTTCCCTTTCGTTCTTTTAAAGTAATAGTTTTACTGACTTTTTTTCCGATGTGGGACTTTCAATGAAATTTTCAATCCCAATTTTAAAATTGAGAGGGCACAATTTATTAAGGGGGGAAGATTGTAACGACCTGAAATTTTTGATGAAATTTTTTCCCTATTTTTTGTGGGTTATTTTATTTATACTGAACAAAACTATTTAATTTAAAAAAATGAGTATAATGAGACCGTTGGATTTAGATTGTTATACGACCGTTGGTCAATATGACCATTGGAAACTAATTATTACAATTATTTTCTATAAATACAAGTGATCTTGATTAATTAATATAGAAAGAAGATTCAATGGCCCCATCCAGTAGTCTCGGGTCGATCGAAGCCCATTTGACGGAACTCGGGAAGGAGGTAGCAACTTTGGGCTTTGCTCTGGAACAAACCCAAGCCGAACTTTATTAAGTGAAGCTAGAATGGAATCGCCTTTGTGAGATGTTCAAGCAGATATAAATCACTACTCAGGAAATGTTGGCTAAGCCACCCTAAGATTATATCACCCTAGCACACCTTACTCTTAGGTCTTATGCTGGTGTTATAAGGGGCTATGTAATGAGACCGTAACTGCCTTGTGTAATCCATTGATTTAAATAAAAATTGTGATTTCTTCTTATGATGAAGTTTGTGAATTTTCAAATGTCTGGATAAATATAGTATGAATATTATTGATGAATTTTAGAAAAACGAGATTTTAAAAATATTTATGTAAACCTTAAAAAATTAAAAATGTGTAATGATTTTCAAAAAATTATCTTCTATAGTTTTGTAGAGTATGAAATTTAGAGTCTAATAAGATCAACTTAATTTTTTATGAATAGTAATTTATGAATAGTGATTTTACATTTAGGATTAGTAATGTGACCAAATGGATTGTTAATCTCACTTAAATGAAGCATTAATATAATTTAGGAACCTTGATTAAGTAATTTGATTCAATAAAATAGGTAAGTAAATGTTTCAAAAATTATTGGTTAAGTATTAGTTTTTTTCAGGTGAATAGTGTTTTGTAATTAAAAATTAAATTAAAAATATATAGAAAATCATTTTCATAAAATGTATTTCATTTTTGAAATCAGAGCATTGATATTTGGTTAAGGTGAAATTTTGGATTTTTTCTGAGAAAGTTGAATTTTTGGTGACTAGTGAAATATTGTTTTTGAGTTTCGGGTGTTTAATGACATCATTAAGAATGTATTAATTATGAAATAATTATGGTAGACTTATGAATAGTAAGATAAGGTATGAATTTTCATAAGTGGCCAATACCATGGGCAAATACCATGGGCAAGCCCATGGTTTTTCCAATACCACCGATGAGGTGTCCCTTGGCAATTAATGCTTTGTCCCCTCACTCGTCTTATAAATACCAAGCCTTTCCATCATTCACTTCATTTCAAAATCATCCCCAACGAAGTTTAGGTCTCCTTAACTCCCAATGTGTCCTCCCAAGGTTCCCTCAAAACTCCCAATGTCCTGACCTTCATGCTTTTGAAGATACTCTTCAAGGTAAAGGATCCTACCTCCTCCTTCTTTTCAAGTACTCTTTTGTATGTCAATTCATTTAATCCCCATATTATTATGTTGGTGGATGTTATTCTATATTCCTATTATATTCCTTTTCATGATAATATGATGAGATATCCCCTCTTAATCTAATCATTTTGTTTTATGAATGTATAAGTGGCGTCGTTAGGCTGCCGAATTTTTATAAGGGATTTTTCCACCCTTCTCATTTTTCAAGTTCTATTTTCATGTCATTTATTTCAAGTTGATTTTCATATGATGGGTTATGATCTTATATATCTATAATAATTTCCTTTTTATGTTCATAATATTATAGAACCTATTTTATCTCATCAATTCATTTTTTGAAGTTTTAAGTAACGTCGTTAGGATGCGAATTTTTATAAGAGAAATCTTATTTTTGTCTTCCTTTAATGTTCTTCATTTGATATGGTATATCTTTCAAATATAGTTACCATTTTCTTAGATACATTATATTATATCCCCCCACTATTTTATGTATCACTTATGAGTTGGTGACCCATGTACCCTCTCTTTTCAATGTTTTCTAAAACCCTGTAACATATCCGTCATGATGTAGAATTTTCGTCTCAAAATGTCTTTCTATTTTTCTAAAATTCTTTTGTTTTATTAAGTGAATACTAAAAGATCTTTATTCTACAGGGGTAGTCACATATATATCAAAATGTTATGTTTTAAATCTATGATTTACATATATGAAACCCGCTTTCCTTTTTTCTTGGGTTTAAAGTGAAATAAAAATCATGTCTTTAAAGTAGTTTTTAAAAAGTTATGATAATGAAAAGAAACCCGTTTCATTTATTCTATATGGGTTATTTATGAAATGTTTGATGATGATATATGTTTCTCACATGATAATAAATACAAATTAAGGGTGTGCCCTGATAGCTCTCTAATTCATTGGGTAAAGACTTAATCTCTAGAGATGACCATTTTAACGATACCTTGGGGAATAACCTTAGAAACTTTTTAATGACACCTTGGGGATGGAACTTGGTAATACGGAAATGATTGTATATGTTAAATGTTGTATACACATCTTAGTTTTATGAAACATGTTATTTTTATTATGATATTCCTCATGATCTATTTCTCATGACATAAAGTTATTTATCATGACTTTATTGATGTAACTCAAGTTCACAGGTAACATGTTTCTCTTGTTTCCCTTACTGGGCCTTCTGCTCACCCTTTCCTTTGATGTATGCTCCAATGTTATGAGATGTTGTAATTAACTTATGATGAAAAATAAATAATCCTTACAAGTTGTTTATAAGAATGTTTTATGTTGTTCTCATGATTTATGTTCCTTATTTCCAAGACACTAGACTTTAAAGATCCTCTATTTGTTAAATGTAATGAAATGTTATGTAATAAATAGGCGGGATGCTATAATGGTTTTGATAATAAATAATATATATATATATATATATATATATATATATATATATATAATAGTTATTTTCAACTATCTACTAACAAGAATCATTTTGTGTTTCTGATGGACCATGATCTATTTCATGAGTTACAGTAGACTGAGATACGTTTGGATGAAGGATATTTGGGATCATCTACCCTCACCCTACTGACGGTTCAGGGGGTATGCGGAGGGGGCATGGTCTTGCGCGATTGATGATTCTTAACCCTATCCTTGAGTGACGTCCACAGCATGGCTTCGATCAGCGCACACAGAGGTATATTAACCTATATATTTTAGTTAGCTTTTATTAATTAATTTTTATATATACTAATTGTTTGATTATTTATTATTTCTTCATAGTTTTGCACATGTAGCTGTTAGACAAGGGGGTGCTATCTTGCATAATTATTTTTCTCATCCATGGATCACATGGGAACAGATTCTCATTGATGTGAAGCTCGACATGTTCAATCATTGTCTTGTATGTAAATAAATAGTATTTACTTTGATATTTATTTTATTAATAACTTGATATTATAAATTATTTTTAGGTTTTATGGTATCCCATCGATGATAGCATGTGTGACGCTATCCACACGCCATGGGAGGCATCTATGCGTGACCGTTTCTGTCAGTTTTTCACAATTTGAGAAGGATGTCCATTAATAAAGCAGAAGTGAGATATTTTGATGATTCTGGTAGATCCCACCAACCAAAGTACATTTCATCTCACCTTTAGGATAAATTATGTTTACACTGGTTGAGTGGGGGATTTCATAGGAGGTATTCAATGGGTCGGCAGAACCGGGGGAGAAAACAGGTGAGGCATTGATTTGGTATCATTACATTCAATACGCAAAGAGAGAATCTAGTAAGTATCTTTTTAAAATATTTTATATAACTTTATATATAAATAGTTTATTTTATATCTTTATAGGTAGTCGAGCATCCCAATATTATAGAGTAGGAAATTTATCGGAGGATGTATAGTGATCTAGCCACTAGAGAGATTAGAGGTGATCGCCAGCATCAGACTCTGGTTAGTATTATTCTTTTTTAATTGGAAAATTAACTGCATATAATATTTTCACAATTTTAATTTCAAATTGGAATTGAAGGAGTCATATAAGGCTACGACCTCTCAGACACAGGCTGGGAGTCCGGACAAGGCGACTGATCAGACCAGTGCCCAACATTTCGATGAGGCGGCATGGATGTAGGTGACTTAGTTTGGCTTTGATAAGGGTCGAGTAGTTGGTATCGATTCTCATGGGACTCTTGGTACTTATTATGGTACAACTATGATTTCGGCATCTAGCTTGAGAGGAGCTCGTCGAGGGGCATCATCTTCTTCCTCACAGTATCAGGAGTAGTTGCGAACTCAATCTGAGCTTATAGAGAGTTTTCAGAAGCAACATGAAGAGATGCGTCAGTAGGAACAACATCATCATCACGATGAGGAGATGCGTGGATGGCAGCAGTAGCATCACGAGAAAATGGAGTACATGCATCGTGTGACTCGTAGTTTAGGGATGAAGTTTCCTCTAACATCTCCTACAGCTCCTCCACCTCCTCCAGAGGACAACCCTCTCAGTGATTTTTTTATGTTAAAAACAATTTGATTTCAGATTTGTTGTAATATGAACTATTTTCAATTTCTATCTTTTATATTGGTGAAAACATTGCATAATTTAATTTTTTTTATAATTTATTAATTATTATTACTATTATATTTTTGATTGTTTGTTTATTTTATTAATAATAAAAATAATATTTTATTAGTTTTTTTATTATTTTTGTGTATATTGAGAATATTAATGTTTTTTTTATTTTAATAATATTAATATTATTTTTATATTAATCATAATTTTATTAAATATTTTTTTATTATATATTTTAATGTTTTTTATGTTACAAATAATAAAAATAATAATATTTTTTGAATATTTTATATTTTATTTGAGAATATTGAGAATTTTCATATATTTTTTTTATTTTAATAATATTAATATTATTTTTTCATTAATTATAATTTAAATAAATATTTTTTTAATTTGGTTAATATTTGTGATGAGATATTTTGCGACGGGATCTCGTCATAAATAGTTTAAAAATATATTTTTAAATAGTATTTGCAACGGACCCTTGGTACCATCGCAAATACTATTTGTGACCGGCTCGTCTCAAAAAGTTTTTATATATATAATGTAAAGAATCAAATATTTATTTGTGATGGGATTGTTGCAAATATAATGTTTTTTGCGACGTTGGTTTCCGCAACGAGCTATTTGCAACGGGACCCCGTTGCTAAATCTTATTTGCGACGAGACCCCTTCGCTAAATCTTATTTGTGATGGGACCCCGTCACTATATATTATTTGCGACGGGATCCCATCAGAAATATCCTGTTTCAAAAAGCACAAATTCCAGTAGTGATCATGTATTACTACATGACGAATAAGATATACAACTAGGAAAAAACAAGGGTATATGTTGTATAACTTGCATAAATTGTGTGTAACTCATAGGTGTCCATGTCTGAAACACAAACAGAGTCCCTTGGAATATTTCTCATTCATATGGAATGTGATATACACATCATATACCTCCATAGTACACACATTATACGGTGTTAGAGATACTTGTGGAGTCCTTAGGCACATAACCCAAACACACAATAAGAGGCATAACCTGTGCATATCTAGTTAGTATGCAACATGTAGTCTCAAAATAATTAATATATTTAAATTATATCCAAAAATAATTAATTACATCATGACAACCAAATAACATGTCTGGTAACTGGTGTTCCTACTATATAATAATGTTCTATAAATTAATAAATAATTAATTAATTCAATATAATTATCTAAAAAATATTGGTAAACCTATTTACTTAAAATGTTTCAATAGAATATGTGAATAACCAAGACTATTCATATAGAAATGAGGATAAAATAATTTATACACTAATTAAATTAATTTAATCATTTTTACTTTAATAACAAATAATGAATTTATGTTAATGTTAACTATTTTAAATTTTTATATTCATTTCACATATGTATAATCATGAACATAGACAAGCTATATATGTGATTAGTTTCTTTTAATATATTATCATTAAATTTAACTTATGTCATGCATGTTATCCCACCCCCATTACTGTGTAGGTTACGTGTGTCCATGGTTTATTTTATACGAACCCCCTTAACCATTATATTTGTTCCCCTCAAGAGCACGCAATTAAAAGAATAGTAAATGATGTAGTTTCATTTCAATAGGTGTATTACCATACTTGGATCCAAGGTGAGACCAATCAAGAACATATATATGTGCACATGTATAATGTGGAAACTCAAATCTTGCGTTGTTCCAAGATTTATTACCCTAGGTTCAGGGGTTAGTTTATCATCAACTAGCTAACCCAACCATTAAAACATATTATTGTCTTTCAATTTTATTAATCGATTTCTATTAGTTGCATGGTTATTTATTCTTGAATAATTTATATCTATCACTTAATTAATGGATTAATAACCATGAAATATGAATTTAAACTAAACATCATTATGTAATATTTTATCTAAACATGTTTAATCACCAAATTAAAATATATTGAATATCAACAAGAATATAATCATATAAAATGGGAAATTTATGCATAAATTAAAAATAAATAAAATACAATCTTATGTTAGGAAAGACTTGCACTACTTGAGTTGAAATCAAAACATTTTTCAAATTGTTCAACAAACCTCTATTTTAGGTGGATTTCAATTATCAGGGAACTTGTAACATTAGTTTTGGGTCAACTTAACCAAGTTCTCATTATGGGTTTATCAACACTATGATACATAGTGCAACTACTGTGAAGGTTTTGAGGAAATCTAATTCTAATATTCAATATTTAAGAATACACTCAACGTATCAAGGAGCTATAAGTTAATTAAATTTCAATGTTATGCCTACAAAAATAACTACTTATATCATATCATGCCCTATTCAAGGTTATGATAATGGGGATATGAACCCCTTCTATTAAAATATCAATGTGTTTGGATATTCAAAAACCATTGTTGATGGATACTATGTTTTGATGAAATAGTGGGAGAACTAATTTAAATTTTGTTATATATTTTAAAATATACATAGATTACTAAAATATGTTCTTATTGAAAAAATACAATGTAATACCACTTTTATTTTTCCACTGAAATCTATATTATAGTAGGATAACCTTATCACTAGATCAAATTTATCCTAGTGGTAAAAGATACTGCATGTTGTACAATACCATGAGTGGAATTTATGTGTCAGAATCCCCTATTCCTAAAGCTCCTAGTATAGAGGCTAGTGAGGAAGAACTCTATCTATCTATCTCAACATGAAACACCATGATTATGTTATAAATGTCTACTCTTTAATGCCATAATCCATTTATAGTGATCTCCTGAAGAAATATAACGATATGGATTTATGTAGCATGTTGTCTCAAATTCATGATCATTACCATGAGAATTCATGAAAAAAGAGATATGAGAAATCTAAATCATTATACACATGAAATCTTGGATATTGGACTCTAGTTAGAAAACTTGTAGTCAAAATTAATTACAACATAGAGAACATTGACATCATTGTATTTAAGATTCAATATTAGTTTCACACATATCTTATATTTTCCTCATTTACTCATTTATTCTTTCTTTTTATATTTAATTTTCATATGATAAATCTTGAGAAGACTTTCTTAGAACTCTATACCTCGATTCATCAAGTTGATAAGCATATAAAGCAAGAAAAATATGTGATTCATATGGTGAATAAAATGAGTAACAAGAAAAATTGACCTAATACTTACTCCAAGTATAAGGTTTATCAACACCATACTTCTTTAATAATCGATATCCTACTATCACATGTAAGATCTTACCCTAAACTATTTCCAAGTGCACATTTTATTATTCTATAACTATAAAAGAAATAGTTCATGGTAATATTTAAAAATAAAAAATATATAAGTTTTATAATATGAATTTGATAAATTAGATATCATTTTTTAGTTAAAAAGAAGAATTTATCATATGATGAAATTTTAGATCTTTTTTAAAGTAATTTATATTTTGGTGAACTGTAAAAAAATACTTCTTTTACAAATAAAATCACATTTAGGAAATTATTTTGTTGTATAAATTACTATAAAGTAATAAAAACTTCTCTTCATAGACCAAATATTTATATAATAAGTAAAAAAACAATTAAAAATATTGTGTTGGATTTAGTGACCTATGTTTCACATTTTAAACCATAAATAGTGTTTTCATATAATAAAAGAATTAATTCTTATCCGTTTCTTTAATTAAGTAATTACAAAGATACATTTATTTTTTTATTTGTTTTAAATTATAATAAATATAATTTTTTTATATCTAAACCAATAAGTTCTATAATAATCAATTATATACAAGATTTTGGGGTAAAACCATTTTGTAATTAAAAATACATTTAAACAAATTTCATAGAAATTTGAATAATAATATTGCAATTAATTTGTAAACCCCTTATAAATTTAATCTTATAAAATTTATTATATATTTTTAATTAGAATAATAAATATTATGTAATAAGGCTAACATAAATTTGGTCATAATGAATTGTTACCAAAGTAAAACAAATTCTTCAGGATAAAGGTTAAAAGGGAAAGGTGGTCAAACTATGGTATAAGAATTAAAATATCTCAAAAAATATATATTAGATTGTTTGAGTGTATTTAGAACATAACCTTTAAAATATTTAATTTTTTTATAAATTGGAGACATTATCCAGTACAAGTGAAATAATTATATTTAAATTTTTTTAAAAATTACAGGAGTGTCACTCTTCTCATGTAAAAAAAGGACACCAACTCTTCTCAATTTTCCAGAGACTTTGAGCCCCTTATATTGATTAATATATTCTAGAATACTATTCAACACCCATATTCACCACAAAGAAGTTCTATTATTCCCAAAGGACCCATCCAAGAATCCATAAGATGTATATTAAAGGTTATTATCCATGGAATAGGTGTACGTTCTTAAAAAATCCCTTTGAGGTGTCATTATTTTTAAAACTAATCCATATAATCTATAATCATCATAACATATTGAAATCAATAAATATACTATAATTATTTTTTTTATTGGTACAACCATTTTATATCTCCTTTCCATATAATGGAAAATGAAAGCGTCTCTTGCGCATATGTGTGGACAACTACCTCAATGAGGGGATGTAATATATTTTTCATAACTAACACTTATGGATGGTGATATCAAATAATTTTATGAATATATGATATTTAAAACATAATTATGATTCAATATATCTAATATATTTTATAATTTCTTCTCTCTCATCTATGGTAAAATGGAAACGTTGATCATTTATATGTGCGAACAATAACCTCTAAGAAGCAATGTAATTAATTTTTCAAAACCACCATACACGATGGTTCTAAAAGTATATAATATGTATAAATATGATATATATTACATGATTAAAATTTCATATGTTATGAAACCCTAACCATAGGGCAAGGAACAAAACCTATAAATCAAAACATTAATACTAAACAAAACAGTTAATATCTAAATAATTGGTTTTAGAAAATAATTAAGAGTAAATGGGAAAAATGATGTTACAACTAAATGATATACTGAAAGATAGAGATAAATATATATCTAATATGTATTATTAATTAAAAATAGTTTTTAAATGAGTTTGGAACATGTCCGAACAATCGGGAATCCAAGGTAGGGTCTATTATATGATCTAATTATTATTTATGACATTTTATGATTAAATTTCAAGTGGAATATTTTTATGATATATCTCTCACAAACCCCACTTATTTTTTTATATGCATATTTATGGGACTTTAAAGGATTATATACATTTTATCAATCATTGGTACTCAAGAAAAATCAAAAACAAAATTTAAGCACACCCAAACTTATTTTTTTGGATTGAAATATTTTCCACGATATCCATATCCATTAAATTGTTTTATGAATGTTCTTCTATAAATTTTACTGTTTGTTCATGTTCATTTTCAACTAACTATGACTTTTTTACAAATGTTTAAAATTTAATCTTTTTAATGTTTTTCGTAAATTTCATATTTGGATTTTTTAAAAAATAGTGAAAATAATTATTTTTTAACATTTACAACTCGACCATGTTTTCCCAAAATTAGGACTATTATTAGTCATAAATATCACTTTACAAGTTTCCACATTTTTTTATAAACCATATTCTTCTTCTTGAAATTTAAAGTTTTAAAAATCATTTATCCGAAATAAAATATATTTTCTCATATTGAAAAATTGACTACCTACATCATTATAAAGGTGATTTTTCCTCTATATCAAAATAGTTTAATATATCTTATGCTTCCCGGAGGAGATGTTCTAATTATAAAAACCTCCTTATTTCAATGCATGTATTATGATTTTTTCCAAATATTTCAATAGAGAAGGTGGTTCTATATGGTATCAACATCTTGATGATGGTTTCATTATTTATGACCCTTCATTCCTTCTTTACAATTGAAGTATTCATTCACCACTATGGTAGATAATTTTGAATCCTTGATCAGAATGGGATGATGAAATATCAAAACTTCCCTCAATAGATTCCTCCTTGGAAATTTTTTCCTAATCCTTGTCTCCCTTACTATTCTATGAAATTTTAAAGAATATCATTTCTATAATCATATTCAATTGTAAACCGGTTAATTATGTTTCTTGTGTCATAACTAGGATAATACCTATGGCTGCAGATGATTATTATATTTAGTATATTGGTAATATGTGAAAATATTCCACATTTACGTTTTTGATGACATATTATGTTCACGATATAAGGAATATTTGGTACAAATTCCAAGGTATCCTAAAATATCTAGGAGGAACATACACATAATGTGAAATTAATCCAAGGATCATTACTTTAGGCATCTGGTGATCATCATATGGGGATTCTCAGGATTTATATGTGAGGAAACTAGTAGGATTCACAATAAATAACTTATGTGCATCACATTAGGCTTCCCAAGTTCATCACATAGGGAATCATTTTCTTATCACGTAGGGAAAATATCGGAGTCTCATCACATAAGTGGAGGTTATAGGAAACATACTCATCACATATAATTCTTAAACTCATCAAGTAGTTCATATCAAGCCCATCACATTAGGTTGAATATTTGGCTCGTCACCTATGAAAGGGAAGAATATATCTTATGTTTTTTATATAGTATTATTAGGCTTGTCACCAAAGGACCCCTAGGCTCACCATCAAAGGATATGTTGTGGATGTATTCGGTGGGTTCAAAATTTTAAATATAAGGGAGGAAATTTTAAATATTTAGAGTCCAGTGTGTACAATCCTATATGCACTCATCTAGTATGGGTTGATCACAACTTTAATGTTGAGTGAGGTAATTTCAAATATATGTATTCTCGTGAATATTTCACAATATATGATCATCATATGTGATTTAATCAATTTTTTAAATAATAGGTAGGAAATTTCCCATATTTATAGTAATTGTTTTGTATTTTACTCCATATATTCATTACATATGAGATCATCACATTTTTAATTCCGAGTGAGGGTGCTCACAAACATAAAGTTTAATGTAAGGATATTTCCCATATATAATCATCACATACTAGGTTGGGAATAGGTTAGTGTCCTATAATGACATAGAAATCTAGTAGGGATACTAAATGTATATGGCAAGAGGATTAGTATACTTTGGAATGATGATCGGTATTTAGAGTTTTCACCTTCTGGGGAAGATAAATGGTAATTTGCTTCTTGTTTTAGATATATTATAGTTATCTCAATCTCTTCACTAAGGGAATCCAATAATATGTGGTTAGCTTTTTTATTGGTTAGTCATGATTTAACCTCTAAGATACATCCTACATACCCTAGTGGGAGACATCGATGAAAAACCATGCAGTTTGAGTGAAATGTTTCTGCTAGTGATATGGGGTTGTGTTATATAGTTCAACATAATAGAATAAGCATGTGTGTGTCATGAATTATATTATGAAATGGGAGGTTTTTTGGGGCACACATTGGACATCCTATAGGATAATAGTCGAAGACACTATCTTTACAGTTCTAAGTGGAAACTATAAAAAATTCTTGAAGTATATACAAGTTGCATCTCAGATGCAACTAAAGAATATATAAGGATGTGTATATGGAAAGTGTTATAATCAGATGCTGGTGATCATCCCATGCTCGTCACATGAGGAATCTCATATCGGTCTCATAGGGAATCCAATACTCACCCTATAAGGCATACATTTCTCATCGAAATGATAAGACTATAGTTTAACATCTTTTGATGGGGATGTTTTCATTTAGATTAATGTAACATGACAAGGGAATTGTCTTGTTGTTTAATTTCATGTGACTGGGTTTTTTTCTATATATTTTTATGTCATGCATCCAATACATCTCTTTGAAGCTTATACCTTAAACATCCCATTCCTAGTTCGGGAAGGAGGAGATAAGGATCCAGGTTTCCTAAAGATGGTCATTCAGGGGGGAGGTAAATAGTTTCCCTCAATGATTTCTACGTTTAATCTTACATATATATCACATAGGATATTTTAGATGTAAAAAGGTGTGAATACCATCCATTTAAGAAATCATATAGAATACCTAGTATGAGGGTGTCAATGAATATAAGCATAAGAAAAGGAGTCTATAGATTTTATGCCTGATTTAAAGAGCTTGGGAACTAATGTCTAGAATACAAGTTGTGAAAGTGGATTTTTCAAAGATGAATCTGGTTTGAGTTGAGGTTAGTCTTATGGGAACTCATCACGTGCTCAACTGTTTTAGTGGAAGGAGACATCAAATGGGGGCCTTTTACTCAGGTTCTAAAAACATTAGGTTTTCATTACACTTTAGATTTTTTCATTTTCAATAAATAATGTTTTTTTGAATTCATCTTAAGAATAATATGGCACGATTTATTACCTATGTGAGGTATGTTTCTCCATTTTCTCACATGTGGGAATCCATGGAATTATATGGTTCTGTGGAATCAAGATAGAAGGATTTGTGATAGAAAAATCATATATCTTATTATTCCTAATGTTTTTCCCAAAAAATGGGTGGGGGTGATGCTCTATTTATAAGAATTTTGGAGCACACTAGAATTTGGATCTTAAAAATCATATCATCTCATGAATCATTGACAAGCTCCTATAAGTTTGTGGCTATATGTTGATATCGAACTATGATTCATGAAACTAGTGTTTCATGACATTAATTTACTTATTATTTGAGGTTACGTAGAGAATCTATAGAACTTATAGAATTTCACTTCTCTTTCCTTGTGCAACTAATTGTGAAAAAATTTCAGAAGCTGTGCACAATGATTAAACGTTGAGTACAAGACACCCCCTAAATCAAAATGATTACAAAAACTATTTTCCATATTATATTTCCACAAGAATGATTCTCAAAGACCAACGTTCATTTTTTAGTGCTAATAAATTCCCCCTCATAATTTGTGGTGATAGAAAATCATATAGTATAATTATATGAAAAATATAAATTGTTGGATGATACTTTATTATTTTGAATAACTTTGTAATATGTTATGGAACTCATTTGTGTGAATCCCACAAACAGGGTGGTCACTGGCCTATAAATAGTCTGAGAGAGACTAATGTAGATCACAGTCTTCTACACAGGATAGAACACATATCTTTTCATGAAACACCAATATTTTTGTGAACCTCTTGATATTTAAAAACACAATATCCATGAAACTCCCACTTATAAAATAAAATATCGGAGATGCTGCATTCATAATTTGTACTCATCCTTTCAACAATAAATACTTTCATGAACCAAAAAAAAGTTATGTGATTCATTCAATATTGTACAAAAAAATCCAAAATTTTATGACACATCCTTTATAATCCTTTAACTCCCTCCCAGAATGGATGATGTAATAACACAACCCATAAGCTACTAAAATAGAGCTTTTATCTGGTTGGTCATGGGGTCTCAAATGAACCTCCATATATTTTAGAGGACTCTTAATAGTAATAATATCCTATGGTGTGATAGATGGGAGACTATTCCATCATATTAGAGTAAAAAATGTGGAAATATCTAAGTATCATACAAACCAATAACTAAAAACAGTGTAGAATCAATAAATAGAATGAAATAGAACATGCTATAATAATATTTGAAAAAAATATCAAAGCCTGGGTATATATGTCATATATACAACACTGGTCACCCACTAGTCATCCCATATAGATACTAACATAAAAAATAAAATAAAATGAATGCACAGGGCCCTACTAGTAACACTGAGCCAGAAAATGTACCTGGAATAGAAACACTGTCGAACAACCCCAACCCGATCTGGAACCACACAAGCAACTCTACTTGATCATGGAACACCATTCCTCATCCCTATCCACCATGAAACTATGCTAAACCTGAAAATAATACTTAATGTTTAAACTTAAACTGAGGTTCACATGCATGGGTGATAAATAATCTCAATAGGCCACCCTAATGAGGAAACTATAATATATAGTTCATTAAGGGTATGAAATATCAACATGCTTAGCCCAACCGAGACTCAAATGAAAATATAAGTAAATCCAAAAAACATGAAACCATAGTCGAACATAAATTCTATAATCCTAGTCAACTAGTCAAGTGTCATCATGGATGTACATATCTATATATGTTTACATGTATAGTCCCATAACTACACATATATACATAAATATGAATATTCATGAGAAAGGATAAGAAATAACATGATACCAATCAACAACTAATCCTTGGATTTTCAATCCCAATCACCTAGACATCCTAGAAAGGTCATTGAGTGGGCAGTTATACCACTAAATCCATGAATAATTAAGTTGATCACAGGTTCTATAAACCCAATCGACATATATCTGCTTCATCCAATGCAAGAAATTTCTTTGAGTACGCTGCATCACCATTGGGGGATACTCATCCTACATATGGGTTCACTGGTACTCACCTCCAATAATTGTAAATAAATATTCCAGGGAAGTAAATCCATACATACAATAAATTTTCTATTATCTATAATCCATGCTTCTTAGTCCATGAAAATCCAGTCCAATTTCTACACCATAGGTCACGTTTTGTAGGCAATCACAACATTTGAAACTCAGATAATCCTTAAGGGTCTGACCCTTAGGATATCTATAGGGAGATCTCACTAATGAGATTATATGACCACCCTTAGAGTCTCTAATAAGAGAGAGTGGAATCATCCCAATCATCTAGAAGAGTGTAATCATTCCAAGTATCCAATGATTTGAGACGTCATGCTCAATATCACGGTCAACTAACCAATCAGGGAAATTGCAATCATCCCTTTCTCTCGGGAGAACGTAATCATCCACAAGTATAATCAGATCAAGAATATCATAATCAACATCATCACATATCAAAATATATAGATAAGAACCATCCTCTTCATATATCAAACATAGGCGAGAGGAATCATCCTCATTACTTGGTAGATCAGAATCATCCATGAGGACAATTACTAGGGACACTCTACCCTTATAATATAATCATAGGATCAACATCCGGATACCCAGAAACACCTTTGGGACTCCCAGTAATATAATAATCAAATATATGAATCAAGATCCAAATACCAGGTAGTACATATAGTTATACAAATAAACATATTAAATGACATGGATGAGAAGCTGAATCCTAAGAAGAATGCTTTGGCATGCCATAGATGAAGAAAACTGCCTCACATCAAGATCAATATCCAGTAACCCAAAACCACCTACGACTAACATTACTACATCATTATTAAATATGTGATAGAGTAAAAAATGGGTGATCATGGATGAACGCCTAAAACCAACATTACTGTCGAAGCCCCATGGGATTATAAGTTCGGCATAGGGTCTAAGGTGACACCTGCTACCATATCTATCCAAACCTGATGTACTGACTCAGGGTTATTAAAACAATAAAAACCCACTAGGTATCTCATGTAAAAACACATAAGAGGTATCCTACTTGGGATCCTTATGGTCTAAGCACAAGATAATGCATGATACTAGGGATCCTTAGTTGAAAAGGTAATAAAGGAATCCAACTTGGGATCCTTGAATGGAAAGAAAATGGAGGAATCCTAAAAGGGATAATCATAATGGTACCTAGTTTAATAAATTCTGTATGGGATCCTCAAGATAGTGTAAGAAGTAGAGGAATCTTATATAGTATCCTCCATGTTGAAATGCAAATATTGGAATCCTACAAGGGATCCTTGATAACAACTAATATCACATCCTCTTATTCCGGAAGGGCACATCTTGCAAGTGGGATGTCCTCAAATGAAAATATATAGAAGAACCATTTATAGGATATAGATCATGGCTCATCTTTGAACAAGGTCCACTAACTATTTGGTCCGAACACCCAACCTATCATTCTAATTTTAAGCATATCTTTGATGATATGGATGAATATGATCACTAGAGGAAAACCTATCCATTAAGAAAATTCCTAAATTTTTTCCAAAGAGTCCTCAAAATACCTCACAGGTCTTACCATCATTATCTATGGACAAAATAATTATAATGGACTAATCATTGTCCAATTATGAATCCTGGCACAAAATTCCAGAAAAAAACCCTAAAATTTTGAAGAGGGTGAAATATATGGAATGCCTCTTTGAGTACACTATGTTTACTCCCAAGGCCCCATATGGGCATGTAATCCCACTGACATGGGAATGTAAATTCCCAAGTAAATGGCATATAAGATCGATGCATGGTGTGTAACCTACAGAGGGTACCTCCTTGTGTGCCTTAGATGGCGTGGCCATGCACTAGGCCTGGTCGTGTACTTCTACATAGCGTGCACCCCACATTGGGTCTTTCCATGTACTCTACATGGTTGTGTGTCCCTACAGGGGTAGCTAGGATGGGTACTCAGCTACATGGTTGAGAACCCTAACTTTTCGTGTATACCCTGGTAAATAGAGTGCACTTTAAAAACATTATCTTCCACAAACATGAAGAACACACGACGTGTCTCCCTGGACCACACACCATGTAGATTGGTTTCCCCAAATGGAAAACACTCCGATTTCCCTAAACCCCCCTTTTTCACCCCAAAAATAATAGATCAGGTCACAAGGGGTCATAAAGAAGCATATAAGGGGTTTCAAATTTGAGAATGGTTATAATACAAGGATTGACAGTGAATCATATAAATTAACTACCTTTTTTAAGAATCCTCTAAAGCTTCACTCGTTTTCATTGTCCACAGTGGCCATACAATGTTTTGGTGCATCCCAAGCTCCACGAAAGTACCTCTTTCCCCCATCTGTCTTTATCTATCTCCCTCTCTCAATTTCTTTATCAGTCATGCGATTAAGGACTGCCAATGGCGGAGTGCGTGAGAATTTATAAGATAAAGGAAGAAAATAAAAATAAATTAAAAGTAAGAATATGAAAAGGAAATGAAAAGGGGGGAATTAGGCCATCCATGGCACCCAACTCAATTTCACACCCAATCGAGGAAAAACTCCCCTTTCTAGACTCAATGAAGAAGAAAGAATCTCAAACTGATGCTCTATTAAAAATATATGATCAAATGAACCTCAAAAATTAAATTAATGTTTAATTTATTAAATATTAAATATTAATTGTTTTTATAAAAATCAAATGGCTCATATTTCCGTCAAACTCATTTATTAGGGTAAAAACCCTATTTTTAGATCAACATAGTGGTTATAAAAATTATATGAGATCATTTGTAAGTAGAAAAGATCATTTTCCCATAAAATTATTTTTAAAAAATCAAATTTATGCTCAAATTTAAAATCTAAGAAAACATGGGTCCCTATAATCTTCCCACCACAAACCTTCTCATCACTAAGAAGAATCGTGGTAAGACTAGAATCCATGATATCACCTAATCATCTATAGAACCAAGCTTTCTAGACTATCCAACGATCAGTCTCAAAGCATTAATAAATTTATTTTATATGGAATGAATTTACCTAAGAACAATCTAGTAATCCCCACCATAATAATACCCTTATCGTTACCTAAAAACCCAAATTTGAGCATGGAGGCCCATGAAAAAGAACAATGTTTAAATGAAAACGAGGTTCACCACCCTCAAACGACCATTGGTGCACTCTCCACCATATTTATTACCAAACACCACTCCTCAAGTGTAACATAAAAATATTCATTTTCCAAACCATGAAGTTCATTTAAACAGAAATTATTCTCAATGTACGTTCGACAATCCCACTGTATACACAAGACGATGTCAATATAGATCATGATCATCTCTAACTAGAGTACTCTAATACTTCATAAAAACTTGTGTACAAATCCCGCTGAGCCATACTCAAATCTTATCAATACCTCACCAGGATGCACCCATGGGTCAACCGTCTCATGGTACCCTATTTACTCCGAATATCACCTCTACCATGAAGATACATTCATCATTTAACCAAAACACTACTGAAACCCATACCACTAATGCTCTTGAAACCATTGGTCCTCAGATCGCACTCTTCCACTCAGAGTTTCATGATTTAACAGTTCCATGAACAACTAGTATATACCTTTATCTTTTAACTCATAATCTAGAGAGTTTTTATTACAGGTCTAAGATGATTGTGCTATATAGTACATCAGTTTCATTAACCCAAAATCTCACTTTGAACTCCTCTTCAAGATCGGGCACCTCGCGTGTCCCACAAATTACACCTCTTACCACCCATTAAAAGTCATCATTATAGGCTTGAGAATATACCCACACATTGAATATATTATAAACTGAATAAACAATAATAAACTAGTCCAGGAACCTAAACATTCTTCCGCTTTCAAGCCAGTCTTCATACCAAAGCTCCCAAAGTGCTTATCAAAAGTTGAAGGCATCAACATGACTATAACTAAAAACTCAAAAACCAACCATGAATCAATCAAAAAACTAGATTAAAACCAAGATCACTACCAAAAAGGTCATCTAAAAACATGTTATGACCTCCCACATTAGTTTCCCTGGAACAAAATAGATGTTGACCTACCAAGGTCTAAGAAAAAATTAAGGGACTCTAGGTCTCCCACCCATCCCTACAGAAAAAGTCTCATAACTAGGTGACAATTTCTAATCACCTATCCCAAAAGATGAAATATCTATAAAGAAGGTAATTTTAGGAATGAACTATGAGGATTAAAAATTAAAACATGGTATATGAGGGCCTTATCCACGCCGAGAATCCTCATAAAGAACTCATCCCTAAAGGAAATGGTACCGATGCAGAAGAGAGACATAACTAACACTCATTAAGAATCCATATATGGTAATAACTCCTTGATATACATTTCACTTGAAAATTCCTAGTATCCATCAGCATCCTAATCAGGGATCTGATTAGGTAACCATGAACTAGGAAACAACACTCTAGAATATGAACAACATAAAGGCATCACATGCCAAATCGACCAAATATGGTCATTGCACCTCTCATGCAATATGATTGAGTCATCGTCCTCAACACTAGCACCTAAATGTAGATCTACATAACCTGCAAATAGAAGGATGTATATATACATGTTAGTAGGCCCAATTAAATAGAACTCATGCATCAATAAATTCACACACAATCATGCCTATTTGATGTGAATCCTACATGCCATATATGATGCATGAGATGCCTCTTTCATTTGCTGACCGAGAGTTAAAATCCATCCCTAGCCTCTTTCCAATTTCCATGATCGAGAGATCCACACTAAATCATAACATCCACACATCATGCGAATCACACTAGGTAAAAATAAAATACAACTGTAACATCGTAGATCATAACAGTAATCCCACACCCCTACCAACCAAGAATACTTACCGGAACAATTTTTTTAATTAATCAATATGATATTCATTAAAAATTCAGGTGCATTCCAAATAGTCCTTTCTACCATATACCAAATACTAAATATGTGGAAAATAAAAGCTCAGTTACCACTTTATATCATATCGAACTGAATTCCACTAAAATGGTGCTCCGAGCAAGTTGGTCATGAGGTGTCAATTATGCCTCCCCATACACGGAGTATATAAAAAATTGAAAAAAAAATTACAGGTCTCTAATAATAACTCCAAGCCAAACCACATACATATTCTCTAGACATAGTCAAACTACACTAGTTCAATTATGAACCCCACGATTAGCTCTACTAAATCAAGAAACAATAGGCCTCATCCCTATCCACCATGAAACCCTGCTAAACCAAAAAATAAAACATAAGGTCTATAGGTACACAAAGTTTCATGTGTAGGGGTGAGAAATAGTCTCAATAGGCGATATTAATGAGGAAACTATAAAATATATTTCTATAAGTGTATGAAAAATAAATATGCTCAGCCTAGTCAAGACTCAACTAAAAAGATAAGTGAACATAATAAACATGAAACCAAGTTTGAACCCCAGGTGCATAATCCTTGTTAACTGGTCAAGTGAAACCATGGCTGTACATATCTACATACATATACTTGTATACTCCCATACCTATAAATATATAAATAAATATGAATATTCATGAGTAAGGTTAAGAAATAATATGAAAACCAATCAGTAGTCAATCCATGGGTCCATAATCCTAATCACTTAGATATCTAGTTCAAGGGAATTTAGATGGACATCATTCCACTCAAGAAGAATAATTAAGTTGGTCTCTATCTATACAATCCCAATAAATATGTACCTACTTCACCCAAAGCTAGGAATATCTTTGAGCAGTCTACGTCATCATATGGGGATACTCATCCTACACCTAGGTTCACCCATATTCACCTCCAATCACAATGAAGAAAAATTCCATAGTAGTACATATGGACATCCTGTAAATTGTCACTGATCTAGATGCCATACTACATGGAAAATATAAATCTAGTCCAATGTATGAGTTCTATGCCTCAGACTAAAGATATTCATGACATCCGGAACTCAGATAATCCCTAATGGTCAAAACGATAGTAAATCTGTAGGGAGAAATCACTGATGATATTCCATGCCCACCCCTAGAGTCTGTAATAAGGGAGACTAGAATCATCATAATCTTCCAGAAGAGTGTAATCATTTTGGGTATCCAACAATGTGAGATGTCATGCTCAAAACTTTGGTCATGTAACAAATCATAGAGATCATAACCATCCCTATCCCTCAGGAGAGAGTAATTATCCATGAGTATGAACATATTGGGGAGATACAAATCATCCTCATCTCATATCAAAATGAGGAGAGAGTAATCATCCTTGTCACCCATCAAACTGATGAGAGAGAAATCATAATAATCACTCGATAGGGAGAAATCATCCCCAAATATCATTACTAGGGACTCTATTCACATATAACATAATCATAGGCTCAACTACTAGATACCCGATAATGCCTCCAGACACCCCAATAATATAATAATCAAATTTATAGATTAACTGAAAATTCCTAGGTAGTACCGCCTAGTATGAAAATAAATATATGAAATAACATGGATCAAAATGTGTATCTTAAGAGTAATTTCTCATAATCCCAAAGTGAAAGAAAGAAGCCTCACATTAGGCTCAATAGCCAGCAACCCATAATCACCTCTATCTAAAATCACTACACCAGCAATAAAAATGTGATAGATTGAAAAAAGAGTGGGGATGGCTGAGTGCCTAAACCCAACACTACTGACACATGCTTAAGGGATTACATGTTTGGAACGGTTTTTAAGGTGAAACTATCTACCATATTTACCAAAAATAATGTACAAACTCAAGATCGAACAAAAAATGGTCACTCTATGGGACTCTCATGTCTAAAATCTGAAGAGGAATCCTACATGGAATCCTCATGGTATAAACACAAATGAAGGAATCCTCTCAGGTATGCTTACCTAAAAATTTATAGGAGGAATCCTACTTAAGGTCTTTCAATGGGAAGGAAACAGTGGCATTATATAAGGGAACCCCTGAAAGGTACCATGGAAAAGGCATCTTACATGGAACCCTCAATAAAATTTAGAATATGAGGCATCCCACGTGAGATACTCTATGTAGTAATGTAAAAAAGTGGAATCCCACAAGCGATCCTCAATAACAACTAATATCCTAGCCTCTCTTAGGCTAGAAGGGAACATATCACAAGGGATAAGTCCTTAATGGAAAATATATTGAATCACTAGTCATGAGAGATATCCCATTGCTCATATCCAAAAAATAATTACAAGCTAGGTTAGTACAAAACCCCAACCTATCATTCTCATTTAAGTCTATCATTCAAAAGATGACTATATTTTATTTCTAGAGGGAAAACATTCTATTAATAAAATACATGAGACTATATCAAGGATTCCTCAAAACACCACATGGTTCTTACCATCATCATATAGATGAAAAGAAACTCATAATTGACTACTAATGCTCTAATTCTAAATCCTCTATGAAAAGACATGAAAACCCCTTAAATGGTAAAGAAGGGGAAGTATATGGCATGTCTCCCTATGTACATAGTTTGAACTCATAAGGCCCTAGCTGGAAAAGTACTCCTACCGACATGGTTGGGTAAACTCCCCATTACAAAGTGTATAATAAAAGTACATTGTGTTTACCCTACATGGGGTACCTTCCCATGTCCCCCAAATAACTAACAATGTACTTGGCCTAGACATGTACTTCTACATGGCATGTGACCCACATGAGGTATGGCCATGTACTCTAAACAATCACGTTCCCCTACACAAGAATCATAGCCATTTACTTCGATACACAGTCGAGCACCAGTACACGATGTTTAGACCTTGTTACAAAGAGTCCAGTTTAGAAACATCGCCTTCCCTAAACATGAATAACACATGACATGTCTCCTAGAGCCACACATAGTGTATATGGGTTTTTCTGAATAGAACACCCCCACATCTCCCTAAAACAGTTGTTCTCAACCCCCAAAAAATAGATTTGGCCACACAGGGCCATAATAAATAATATAAGAGGTTAAAAACATGGAAATTATTAAAATATTGGCATTTATGGAGAAACATAAAAATTTCCTACCTTTGTGTAGAATCCGTTGAGGCTTCACCCATTTCTGTAGTCTACAGTTTCCACACAATGATCTGGCACATCCCAAGTTCCTCGACAATAACTCTTTCCCCCATTACCTTTCTCTATATCCCTATATCATTTTCTCTCTCAGTCATGTGGAATAAGATAGTTATAATGGGTGTGCATGAGAATCCAGAGGATAAAGTAAGAAAATAAAAAAGAAAAGAAATAAAAAGAAAAGGAAAATAACTGGGGGATCATGCCAGCTGTAATGTATAACTCGAGTTTTTCCACCACCTAAGAAAAATTCCATTTTTGGACTCAATAATGAAAATTTAATCTCAATTAGATGCTCTATTCAAAAGATATGACAAAACCAACCTATAATAAAAAATTAATATTTAATTTAATAAATATTAATTACTAATTATTCCCAAAAATTCAAACGATTTAGATTCCCACCAAACTCTTAACCTCAGGTAAAAACCCTATTTCGGGGCCAACAAAGTGGTTATAAAAATTATCCGAGATCATATTCTAGGGTGAAAATGACATTTTATCCCATAAAATAATTTTAAAGAAATAATTCACATTTAAACTTAAATTTATATTTCAAAAAAACATATATCCTTACAGCTAAAGAAACCTCCATATATAATGTTTCCAAATTCATCACTTCAAATACTACTATTAGAAAAATGGATTTTCTTGATATTTCATTTTCTATGAGTTTAATATTGGAGAACTGTTCTTCGTTGTATCTTGAAATAAAGGATCAGATAGAATATCATCTAAGAAATTAAAAATATCTCTATACAACTTTGTCCTTTTGATAATTATTTTCCCTCATATAAAAATATAGATACTCTATGGCAATGGTTTTAATTCCATGATGGGATATATTATTGGAGCATGGTTATTGGTGGTCATGCGACAACGGTCCACAATATATCAATAATTTTTACTCTCAACAACTAGACTAGAAATTAAACTAGAGAAAATCTACATCATATAGGTTTGTAAGAGGTATCGTCTAATCCAAATTCCACATATACCATCATCTATATCTATTCTGGGTACTATTGAGTAGGTGGTAAAAAGACAACAACACATTTCGCTTTCACCACATGGATGTGGGGATAAACCTATAGGATCTTGGCCAGATCAGTTGGATCCCTCTCACTGGATTTAATTATCATGATTTACCCCCATCACCCAACACTTAAAGATGCATAAAATTTGTCATTGGATGTGAAGATATTTTTGGATGTACGGACAGTGTTATGGAGACATCACTCCTCCAATGGCCCAAAGGCATTCATTTTTTTATTTATTTTTGATAATAAACCTTTCAAGGGGTGAGGTGAAACACTTACAAGACCCGTAGGCATAAGTATTACATGGGCCATAGGCCTTAGAGGAATTCAATTCTCATAGGCCTCAAACATTACATACAACCCAGACTAACTACTTGGAACTGATCCTCCACAGTATCTTCATCGTGAAATCATCTCTCCACCTTTGCATGGTTGTTAGGCTGGGCTTTCCTGTGCATGCACATGATTGTCCCGATGGCAGGTGACATACCATCTCATTCTTGCAATCCGTTTAGCTTCTGCAATGGTGAAATCTCTTTTCTCATCCTCCTTCTAATGTTTGTTCCTTGTAGGCTGTCTGGTTTTAATCTACACCTAAGGTGGCCTTAAGGCCTTGAGATGGACCGAAGTCCTTACTAAGCTGAAGGCATGGGTGGCATGAAGGCCTTAAAGGACTCGAGGACCAAATCGGTGGCCCGAAGGCCCAAACGGGGGAATATTACCTAGTGCTATAGTGCCAAACAGTGCTTGCTGCAGTTCCTGCTACAATACCGCACAGTTCCTGCTACAGTACCTACTACAGTACCCATAAATTAGCCTCTACCTGGATTTGATCACGGGTCTTCTGGAAGGACTTAAGGAGTCCTCACCAACTAGGCTGAGGCTCATGTGAACTCAATCATCTTTACATGTATTCCTTTCAAGACATGTCTAAGTCTCCTCATGAACATATCTTTGGGGAAAATATTGGTATGAACCAATAAATTCCCTTGTTTTTTGTATTGAATGAAATAAGTTCATTATTGGGTCATTTTTTTAGGTAGAAAAATATGAACAATGGGGATATAGTGTAAACGAATTCAATCCCAAAGTAAAATTTGTATCATTTCAAATTTCCATTTAAAATAATATTTATTGACCTTCTAAGATACATGTATGGGAGTGTTTCTAGGTACCTTGGTGATGGAATCAATTCTATAATAAAGTAATTAAGTAAATATCAATGTTCTAGTATTGGCTAGATTGTATGACCTATTAGGAAAAATCACCATTGCAGATATTCCTAGGTGCATATATGACCATATTCTAATAAAAATGGTTGGGTTATAGTGCACTTGGTTGTATGAATTTCCAAATTCTACTACCCCTATAAAAAATAGCATCAAACCAACTCCCCTTAACATTATTGGGGTATGTTATGTATCAATCCAAAAATCAGGGGTGCTGACCCATTTTAGAAAAATTTGAAATCTCAAATTTCAGAATTTCACTGTCCCATTTAACGAAATAATGAATGATAGTTAGGGAACCATTTATCGAAGGATATATATATAGATTTCCAAGGTGTATTTTTTTAGACTTATAGATAATAAAACTTATTGTGATTGATTTACCAAGTCCAAATCCCATTGTAAATGAAGATAAGTCATATGCCTGGTATCACAAGCGTAAAAGGGGATTCTATCATAATTTCATCGATATTTTGTGCACTAACTCTAGGGAATTCTCATTTTTGAGGGGTCTGAAGAAATGATCATATTTCCCCCAATCATTTCTTTCAATCATAAATTCCTAAAATTATACAACCAACCAAGTGGAAATATATCTAGATGTATTCATACAAATATGAATGAGATAAGTGGAACTATTAGAGGAACCTCATTGACAAATTGGAAGGGGGAATGATTCCATTATGGGAGATTTAAAAGTAGGAAATAGTTATTACATTAGAGCCATAGACTCTTATAAAGGAACCTAGTAGTCTCATATTCCACATATTTTGAGTGGATCCCCTAATGTTGGTGCATCTAGAGGTACGGAACTCCCCCCGTAAATGATAGTGATATTAGACTGAATGATCCAGAACTATTTTGGGTCAATATAGAGAGGAACTAGGGAATCATCTCTGTCACTTGGTACAAGTGGAATATGTCACGATACACAACAATATTTTAATGTCATGGTACCTACTGTTGTTGTCCTAATCCAGACAGTTGTTTTGAAAGAGGTTCATGAGGGATGGAATCAAACTTCCAAAGGTGGTTCCTACAAGGTTTTCCATCCATGTTAACTACCATGATATATTAAAATACCTCATCGATATGGATAATTTAGAACAAAAGTTTAGAAATGGGTATCCCTATACTGATAGAGTGCACTCTATACTTAGTGGGATAACTGAGGGATGTCCAGAAGGGAAACTGTTGGTCCTGGAAGTTCCAGATCCTGATGTGGAGACACATAGTCTGGAAAAATTTATTCATAAGGAATTTTCATAGAGTTTAAATTCTAGTTTGATAGTGGTCGGTCGGTCATAATGGCCTGAAGGCCTTCATTTTTTTAATTTTTTATAATACACCTTTCAAGGGGTGAGGTGGAACCCTTACAAGGCCCGAAGGCTTAGAGACAATTACATAAATCATAGGTATTAGATGGAATCACCCTGACAAGACCACTTGGAACAGCTCCTTCCCAGTATATGTCATGATATCAGCACTCCACCTTTGCAGGGCTGGACGACTAGCTTTCCTATGAAAAGCTGCATAGGCCTGGTACCGATGGAAAAGCCATAACCTCTCATTCTTCCAAACCTGGTTTTCTCTTCTCTAGTGAATGCACCTGCCCTAAATCCTCATCTGAAGCCTTGTTCCTTGTAGTCAAACTGGTGCATGTGAATTCATGTGGCCTGAAGGTCTTGGGGTGGCCCTTAGGCCTTAAGATGGCCCGAAGGCCTTGAAAATAAACTGTCCCGATGGCCTTGGGTGGCCTTAAAACCTTGTAGGACACAAGTCCCAAACCAGTGGCTCAAATTGATGAATAGTTATGGCTTCTACATTAACGAATAGTGCCTTCTACAGTACTATTACAGTACCCAGAAATACACCTCCACCCAGATTTGATCTATGGTCTCTTGGATGCACCTACTGAGTCCTCACCAACTGGGCTGAGGCTCATGTGTTAGTTGGAGAGTGGGAATTCCTTAACTAAATGTGACTTAATTTAGATCGTATTTGGTGATGTAAGACATATTCTTATGTGTTTAATTTCATAGCCATGTTTTGAGAATTAATAACTTGAATGTATTTCAATCCATTTTCGAACCATCATATGAGGATAGAAAATCCTCAGTAAGAGGTGGGAAGAGTTTTTTGAATATGATCAAGAGAACACCTCTAGATATATCCATAATAAATACTTGGGTGATACCTTATAAAGATATGGGAGAAGCTTACAACACCACCGGCCTCCAATTCATATAGAGGGGGCCACACCCAGGTGTCTCATAGTTGACTCCATCTATGATTGGGGCACACAATCCAGGGTGATTTTATAAATGTATCCATTTACATCATTTGTTTACATTCTAATTTAATTTTCTCTATTATTCCTCTACCTTTAATGTTTGTTTTGAATTCCATTATAACCTTCCCATTTTCCATCTACACAACTACAAGGAATACAATCTTGGAAGATCTACTTAAAACCATAGATGATACCACTAAAATAGAAGGGTATCAAGTGGTAGATCTCATATTTGAAACTTCTGGATAATATAAATTGTTTGGGAAAATCGATAAACATGATTTAGCGATTGAAATAATGACGTAAATAGACATAGTTAAAGCTTATTTAACACATAATTCATTACTATAGTGAATTGTATTGAATCTACACACTGTCATAGTTCATGAAATCCATTTATTTAATTGTGAAATTGTGTTTATATTCATCTCCCCAAACAAAAACCATGTAAAAATGTCTTGGGATTCCAACTACAACCTAATAAGTTATGGTGGTGGTTTATACCTATAGAATTTATCTATTGTGATAGTAAGACTATTCGATATTTGGATTCTAGAATGGGATTTAATACATTGTATACTCAGGATGGGGTGACCACAACCTCGAAATCTATACTACGGGATATATTTGAGGGGATAGAGAATATTTCATTTTTTAAAGAGGAACTAGTTGATGATGGTTGAGGCTAATCCAATCATTCCTTAACATGGAGCCCATCCTTATATAGAGGAAGTTATAAGAGGATCCCACTGTTGAGTGGATTTTCACTTTCCATGTGTACCATCCTATTGAGATTAAAAAAATTAATATATTTGTCCATTCATCATTAAAGATAAATAGGTGGTCTGATGTAAGTCATAGGGTGTAGGTTCTCGGTGCAGCGGAAGTGGGTGATGGGAAGTGTCTAACCTGGATTTTTTCCATAATCGATGATCTATCTGAGATCTATATGAGGAGAAAGGTCATGATCCACATAATTGAATCATTGAAATATTCAATTTAGAATTACTCTATACCCAAATATAGCATCATCATATATTATTAATAATTAATTTAATTAAATTTAGAATTACATTTAAGTAATTATTTCTTAATGGATGAATCTAATGACAGATCTAAGATCCATAATTTAAACATTGTAGAAACCAAGTGTATATTTCTTCTAGATGTGATCCAAACATGTTCTGTAAATCTCTATACATTGCTGAAGGTATCACTGGGTGTTAGAATGGTAGATCCAAGAACTTGTGTCATCTGATGTTGATCGCTTTGAGCACCGCTTAAAAAGCATTCTTCTTCATCCAGTTGGGAAGTATTTCTCTTCGTTCATTAGAGAATTATTGGAGAAGGGAGATCTCTATGATTGTGAGGTTTATCAAAATACATTGTACACATCCAAGAAAAATGAATTGGTTTAAGTAGATAATAACATGACTAGGTTTATATGTTACTAGGTTTAAAATAGAATAATTGCACAAGTGTCCTTAGTTATTTATTTAATCCTAGTGAAACCCCATGTCAAATAATAATAATAATATCATTATTTCTCGACATGTACTCAACTTAAAAATTATAACTAAATATTATTTAATAAAATAATATTCAATATTTATCATTTCTCACTGAACCTATAAAATCGGTCTTCCATTCTTCCAAAATTTTTATATGAACTTGAATATTGACTATTTGTTTATTAAATAAATATCCATGCATTATTCTCTAATAAATAAATAAATATCGTATTTACTAAATAGAAAATAATTATTTATATGCGATCAAGAATACATGAATAAATATTAAACCACATACTGGAATAATTTTATTCAACCTATTAAATAATAAATAATAATATATTTTTAAATTGAGATTCTGGATACACATATTATGTGACCCTATAGGCCACTTTCTTGGTGGCATCAAGTGAAGCAACATAAATTCCATGTTAAGCATCTAGAAACACACCAAGGTACCCATAGAGAAATAATTTAATGTTGCAATGCCATGATACCTCATAAGGATTCATAGTATGTAATACAATACATTTATCACAATATCAAAAATCAAGAAGGTTTCATACTAGTATCATCAACCCATGTGCACGATGTATCTTTCTTTGAATTCCCATAGTTTTTACTTTTCTATAGAAAACCATGGACATGAATTTATTTAGGTTACATCATATCCATCAATGGGCTTGAGATATAAACTTCTCTTAAAATAGAAAGGAAAAATCCTTTCTCCCATTATTCATTAATTTAATATTACTCATGATGCACCCAACATATCCTACCTTTCCTTGAACATTTTTCATCTTGATTTTCATCAATACAACTAAGTGTGTGACTCATAGTAATCATTAATAATAATCATAAATTCTATAGATTGAAACACATGTTAGGATATTGGAACATCCAATTACACATATAAATGTGGATTTTCTACTGTCAAGTCCCATTCTCATAATATCATACTGGATATTACCGAGGACGTACACTAAGAGAGGGTTTCCTAAATTATTGTGAGTCTCCATCGATGATAGCATGTATCATTTCTATCCATCAAAAAATATCATCCAACTATAAAACATATATTAAATAATAGTTTCGTAGCACTTCTGGGTTCTCATCATAATGGGGAATAAATATGACCTTTTAGTTCAATGGATACTCCTTGGATATTATCATGCACTATGTCACATGGAATAATAGTCATGATGTGATAAGTGTTTTATTATTATCCAAAACCAAGAATACAGGTTATTATATGGTACACATAAGTTTGTACTTGAGAACTAACTCATATAGACTCCCACTTACACAAGATCAAGCTATTAAAAACCTTTATTTCACTTTCTATCACATGACCTTCGTGCTTCTACTGAGAAAGGAGTCTAGTTAAGGGGTCCAACACATTATCTTTATGGGTACTATACTTACTGTAACTTCACCCCACTGATAGAAATCCCTAAAGTGGTCATACTTTGGGAGTATATTCTTTTTTTGTTGGTGTGACCTTGTATATTTTTCAAGATCCACTACTGTAATATTATAACAATACAATGTAATAGAGTTTTTACTACTATGTTCCACATTAACCTCCATGATAAAGATTTGAATCCATACGTCTTCATTCACTACATTAGAATCCACTATATACTTATACTCCACTATCAAATCGGCAAAAATATGATGCTTTGAACTCTTTCATCTCACAAATCCTTTTTTGCGATAGAAAACATATCCATATAAAGACATCAAATAATTTTGAGTAGTCTAAAAACCAACATTAGTATCACATTCGATGACAATTTCCTCGACTTCTATATACACCAGGAACATTTTTTAAGTTATTCTTAGATACCTATGGATAGTCTTAACTGCATAGCAATGATTTTCTCCTAGATCTGGATGATATATTCCTAACATTATTAGTTCATATACAACATCATGTCAAGTATAAAACATTGAACACATAGTTGATTTATCAATGAAGTTTATGGGAACTTTCTCGCTCTCTCTTTATCATGTTGTGCCTAAGGATGGATATTTATACAAAGATATAAACCATGTGACACTGGAACCAATCCCCTCTTGGATTATTCAATACTAAGTGGATTTTGTAAATACCCGAAGCTTAACGTACATGGAAATTACATTACTTTAGAGGAATACTGAATATATAACAAAAATAAGAACACAAGGACCGTAATAGTTTAGTGTCTTTGGAAACTTGAAACGTAATCTTCTAATGGTGGTGAAAGATCTTCAACATCTCCCATTCCCTTTTTTCATACTTAAAACCTTTCTTTATATCCTGGGGAAAAGAAAACATAAAAAGGGTGAGCTCAAATGCTCAGTAAGGGTAAGCATGGATAAAATAAAACATACCATATACATTTGAACTTAAAATCATGAACATAATGTTTAAACATCAAAAGCTTGAGAAATGACACAAAACATGGAAGTACGTAAGGAATAGAATCATAAAGAAACATTATGAATGATAAAATAGAATGGTAATAAAACATGTAATTGTGGAAACCATTAAGCACATGATATGATTTCCATATTAGCCAAGGCATTGCTGCCAAGACCATCTTAGTGGACAAAGTCCCTTTCTGAATCGAGTTCACTCCTCGTTTCAGTCCTGTAACACTGAACCGGATTAACTTAACATTCCAGCCATGCTTATCTCATGAGATATAAATCTTTACCCAATGCATTGGATGGATATTTAGGTCCCACCCATCTCATAATGAAATCATTCTTACTTGTGCCACAAAATAAACATACATAACCCAATAAATAAAATGGGTTTCATAAAGATCATCCCATCATCATATAAACCATATAAAATAAATGGATATCATTTCATAATAATAAAAGTGAAAGAATGTAAATCATAGATACATGATACTTGAAACATACACATATGAAATAATGTCATCTTAGATGAAAAATTGTTTTGATAAAACACTTGAAATGAATTCTTGAGGAAAATATCCTTTATTCTTCAAATTCATTTTCTTTTAACAAAATGTCATGAAATTTTAAAAGAACAAGATTTTTTTGAAAATAGTCATTAAATATTTTGGAGGAAGCTTCATGAAAATGAGGCTTTATAAAACCGTAAAAATCTGTTCGTGCTGTATAAGTTAAAAAACATTCTTCTCGTACTTTTTCCGGAAAAGTCAAAAAGTACCTCGTAACGTAAACAAAAGAAAGATTCCTTACATACCATGTAGTAAAAGTCAAAAATGGGTAAAAATGACTTTAAACATACATGAAAACATTTTTATAAAACATGGACATGGATGATAGAAATAACCCCAGTAAATACTTACGAATAAGCAATCTCGGATAAAAATGAGATTTACAAAATTATCCCTTACCTTAGGTCAGATTTGCTTCGTAAGTGTCCGAACCTCCTGTATAATGATTTAAATAATGTCATGGACTTATTCCAGAATCATACTCATTGTTATGATATCATATATGGTTCACTTATGACTTTATATTACCCGCTCTTTTGTAAATTCCATGTTAAAGAGCGTTTTGGGTAAAATAGTTTCATTTGTCGTCCGTGTTTTGACTTGTAATTATTCATATGATTACTTAGATCAAGATTACTTAATTCCAGAATATAAAACATGATTTATATATAATATATATTCAGAATATACATATATATAATAGATCAGTAAATGGAAATAAATACACCGTTCATGTAGACGGTAGGTCGTACGTACACATGAACGCTGTTTTCGTTTCCTTATTGAGTTGAATGGAATTAAGTAGATGACATACATATATATACACATAAATCCAGTATCAATATTATGTCATATATTTCATGATTACTTATTATATATACTTTATAATCATTCATGAATGGTTAATGAGGAGAATGAATCTCATCGCGTCGTGGAGACGGTAGTCTATACGTATGCACGAGCGATGATATCGTTCTCATGATCATGGAATTGTATTGGAGTTTATGTATAATATTTCAGAATAAATATCAATTTATAATAATCATATATACTTATTATTTACACCATTATACCCATCCAAGTAAGGTGGTGGTGGAAAATAGATTACACCATGGCGTGGAGACGGTATTCCGTACGTACGCACGAGCGGTGATTTCATTTCCCGTAGGATGGATAAATGGTAAAATAGGGTTTTTTCACATTTATAATAACATATAAGTATATGAGTGATACTTATTTTATTACTTCATAATGAAACATCCTAAGAAGAAGAAGTGGAAGAAGAAATAAAGTTGAAAGAATCGGTAACGGACATTACCTCTTCTTTGAAGCGCCTCTTTGAGTCCTCCTCTTAGGGCACTAAAATTGGTCTTTGAAGAAGCCCAAGACCTCTAGGATGTTTCTAGGGAAGTGTAGAAGAGAATTGGGTAGGGTTTGGCCGAGATTGAAGGCTCAAAGTGGTGTGAGGAAGAGAGGGAGGAGGTGCCCTTTTATAAGGGAGGAGAGGGGCACCTTTGGAATAACTAAAAATATTATTTTATTATAAAGCCAAATTCGGTAATAAATAGCTCCAAATTGATTTATTTAGAATCTAAGGTGGTTATGGGTCGAAATACTCTCATCCAATAGATTTTAGACAAGTTGAGGTTCCTATTTTAACCTTATCATTTAGATTTAACATTAAGTTAGATAATTTTACTTTTACCATGTCTTTTTGTGTTCTTACTCTATAAGGTTAATAAACTTACTATAAGAAGTCAAACAAACCCCAAGTTATTTATTATTAATATATATAACCTTATTTAAGTCATTTGGCCGAACCTTATATTTTTAGGAATAAAATAACAATTAATAATATAATATTTGTTTTAAAAACTATTTTATGTCAGTTTTGACACTATTTAGTAATTGATATTTGTCAAAATCTTAAAAGACTGATTAGTTATAAAAACGTTAATTATATCAATTATAACATGTAATAGTAACCTAGAAAATTAGTGTAATTAATAAAAAGGCTCAAATTACATTTATTTTGGTATTTATAACATCAATTATGTCAATATTTCATTAATAAAATAATTACTGCATCATCTTTGTGTCATAAATAAATTAAATTATTTAGTGTCTAAAAATTACAAATAAAATACCATTATGTAGGAAATCTTTTTAGATTTCTAATTAATATTCATAGTCGAATTTATCCTATGTATAAGCCTATATTAAAAATGATATACTTATTAAACGTTGATTTTCACTATTTTAACCCTTCTTTAAATAAATTAATAATAAATGTCCTAATCTAATACAAGTGGGCCTAAATGGTCATATGTTATTCCTAAAGTTTTTTTTGGTCGATTTATACTTATCCAATAGAACTAGGATATGTTTTAGGATAATAATAATATCATTTTTACCCTTAATTACCTTATTTACTTTTAACCGTGGTACAAAAAAGTAAAAAGTTACTATTCACCAAAAATTATTTTCATCCAATTGAACCACATTTTACTTACTGACATCAACCGTGTCTCTCGGAGTTTTTAAATTCCACTCACAGAAGCGGTAAAATTAAGTTTAATGAAAAATTCATTTTTTTAACTACCACTTAGTGGTTTCACTATTCATCAAAAAATGAAGGTTTCCAGAAAAATACCAAAAATTAGGCCTAAGCTATATTTGATATTATGAACTGAAAAATGATTTCTATTTTACAAAATTCAAAACATATCAGTTGCATTACTTAATTTAAAAATTAATTCTCGTCGTCAAAACAAATAGTGTGTTCTTAAGAGATAATAACTATCAAAAGATTGACAATTGTTTATGTCTGGTTTAAATGTGAAATTACATCCAATGACCAAAATTGTATTAAATTGTAAAAATATATTCTAAATATACTTTAAAACCACTCAAATTAATAATTTATCACTATTAATTATTTCGATTAAAAAGGTTGTTTTTAATTAAAATTTAGTAATTTCCACTATTCATTAGAAAATGAAAGTTATCCGAAAAGTACCAAAATTTCACCCTAAGATAATTTCGATATTTCGAATCCAAAAATGAAGTCCATTTTGAAAAATAAAATTTAAAAAATTTCAAAAAGTGGTTATTACTATTCATAACGGCTAGTTTTAATAATATTTTAATAGCATATCGTTGTTTAGTGAAACTCGGTATTGCGTACTACAAACGCTATCAAGGAAGGTCATGATTGCACGTAATGCAAGGAAAATCAATGATGTGTGTTTTGAAAGCTCCCTTTGGTGTAGCGTACAACACAATACATGAATGAAATTAAAAAGAATATTTTTCATAAAATCTCGGGGTGTTACATTCTACCCCCCTTAAAATGAATTTCGCCCTCGAAATTCATCAGGGTTATAAATGGTTTACTCCTCGAAAGTTTCTTTAATAGAAACACACATCGTAAAAAGGAATACCAAAAACAAAAGTATGAAACGTAATGGTTACCCAAATAAACTAATCACTGGGTTTCCACATAGGTGAAAATATGGATATGGAAGAGAAATCTAACCATCATGTTCTGATGGAGAGTGGTAGAGAACGTGGCTATGGAAAAGCAAGCAATAACAAAGCCATAAATTTTTGATGATCTAATATACCATCTGATTCATTAGATATAAGAGCACTAGGACAACATTTTTGGTTTTCAAGATCATTTCCCTAAAGTTGATGAAATTGGAATTAGAAGAAATACTTTCGTGATTTTGGTATAGTCTCACCGTTGGTCGTTCTTTGGACAATTTACACTTCATATATTAAAGAAATGATGTCAAATTTCTCATTCAAGATGTGTTAGCAGATCATGTGATAGAATGATGGGTCATTCCACCTGTCTCAAAAAAAAGGTTAGAAAAGTTATCAAAACTTATATAAGTCCATCTATAGTGAGATTAATCATATATAGTTCATAAAATGGACTTATACTTCATATATCATACTGCTTAATATAATTAAAATAGTTTCTACTAAACAGGGACTTCCTGTAGGCCAGTGGTAGGCGATAAAGGCCAGTCGTACTTCAGTTGTGGGTTCGATTCCCATAGCCTTGTCTGATGTGATGGGCTGTCGCCCGTCCTGCAGGTTGTGCTTTTTCTAAAACTACATTACTATAACATCACATAAATAATATCAAAAAAAGTTCTATCCTTAAACAATACTAACTTATGGTTAACATAATCCATTACAATCTTTTGGCTTATCTAAAATACTTTGGTCCAAGCTCATAGTATAAAGAAAACGATTACTTGAAATGTCCTCAACCAAGCATGTCAAAAGTTAACTCTTTTCACATACCAAAATCCAAAAATCCTATATACTCAAACCATGATATAACCTTATTCTTATATCAGTCATGAGCTCATGAATACTATCACACATTTAATTTTCTCCTTATCCCATCATTATGCGCATATCATCTACATTCCAAAAATATCTGAATAACCATTCATGGATACTGGTACCATTAATCATACACTTTCAAAACTCAAGGAAAGACAACAGTGTAACAATCCTTAGATGTCCTTTTATTCCATAGTACCATGAGATTACTTATACAACATTACACATGATAAACATGTAATCATTCCACTACATTCTTAAACCATTGACCGAGCTTCAACAATTCTTTCATCTCACATATCATTTGTAGTCTCTTCATCAACATCAACATAAATACTACCCATACGACCATACTGATTCTCTTCATGAGACTTTCCCTTAGGGCATTGGTTTGCATAATGCCCGTACATTCTACATTTAAAATATTTAACCATTGCTGATGTCGTAGCAATACCATTATCCTCATCCCTGGTGTTAACTGAACCTTTTCCTTTGCACTTACAGGCTTTGTGTCCTTCTTTTCCACACCCAAAGCATCTTCCAGTTCCTTTGAAACATTCTCCTCGATGCCTCTTCCCACATGATTTACATAGGGGAAATTGAACTTTCTTTCCTCTATGATCATCATGAAACTCCATCTTTCTCTTATTAGCCGAGTCAAGAAACTTACCAAATTTTAATTTATTGATCATATTATGAGATTGCTGATTCGGAATAATAATGATGTTTGGACTTCCAGATCCCATTTCATATGGTTTCTCATGAAGAATATCATTCCATTGTCCATCATATCCACCATTATCGGGAATCATCTTGTTTCCAGCCATTTTCTAAAACCCAAAAAGAATAGTGTGAGAGACAAAAATCATAATAAAGGGGGAGTAACATCAATATCTAACATCTTTGGTTTAATCTAATATCGTTACCATAGTTCTATGACTATATCCTATACATATACCTATCCTTAGGGACATCCCTAGACATACCTTAGAAATATCTCTAGGGATCTCACTAACGTTTTTGCATCCTAGTTTCCAAAGGTTGACTAAACTTTTCCTTTGATACCAACTGTAAAGACCTGAAGCTTAACGTACATGGACATTACATTACTTTAGCAGAATACTTAATAAATAAGAAAAATAGACACACAAGGACTGTAATAGTTTAGTGTCTTTGGAAACTTGGAACGTAAATGTCTAATCATGGTGAAAGATCTTCAACATCTCTCATAATGATATTCCTTTTTTTCTTACCTAAAACCTTTCTTTATATCGTGGGGAAAAGAAAAAATAAAAAGGGTGAGCTCAAATGCTCAGTAAGGGTAAGCATGGATAAAATAAAACATACCATAAACATTTGAACTTAAAAACATGAACATAATGTTTAAACATAAAAAGCTTGAGAAATGACACAAAACATGGAAGTACGTAAGGCATAGAATCATAAAGAATCATTAAGAATGATAAAATAGCATGGGAATAAAACATTTAATTGTGGAAACCATTAAGCACATGATATGATTTCCATATTAGCCAAGGCATTGCTTCCAAGACCATCTTAGTGGACAAAGTCCCTTTTTGAATCGAGTTCACTCCTTGTTTCAGTCCTGTAACACTGAACCGGATTAACTTACCGTTCTAGCCATGTATATCTCATGAGATATAAATCTTTACCCAATGCATTGGAGAGATATATAGGTCCCACCCATCGAATAATGAAATCATTCTTACTTGTGCCACAAAATAAACATACATAACCCAATAAATAAAATGGGTTTCATAAACATCATCCCACCATCACATAATCCATATAAAATAAATGGATATCATTTCATAATAAGAAAAGTGAAACCATGTAAATAATAGATACATGATACTTGAAACATACACATATGAAATAATGTCATCTTATATGAAAAATGGTTTTGATAAAACACTTGAAATGAATTCTTGAGGAAAATATCCTTTATTCTTCAAAATCATTCTCTTTTCACAAAATGTCATGCAATTTTAAAAGAAAAGGATTTTGTTGAAAATAGTCATGGAATATTTTGGAGGAATCATCATGAAAATTAGGCTTTATAAAACCGTAAAAATCTGTTCGTGCCGTATAAGTTTAAAAAAACATTCTTCTCGTACTTTTTCCAGAAAAGTCAAAAAGTACCTCGTAACGTAAACAAAAGAAATATTCCTTACATACCATGTAGTAAAAGTCAAAAATGGGTAAAAATGACTTTAGACATACATGATTTTTTTTTATAAAACAAAGACATGGATGATAGAAATAACCCCAGTAAATACTTACGAATAAGCAATCTCGGATAAAAATAAGATTTGCACAATTATCCCTTACCTTAGGTCCGATTTGCTTCGTAAGTGTCTGAACCTCCTGTATAATGATTTAAATAATGTCATGGACTTATTCCAGAATCATACTCATTGTTATGATATCATATATGGTTCACTTATGACTTTATATTACCCGTTCTTTTGTAAATTCCATGTTAAAGAGCGTTTTGGGTAAAATCGTTTCATTTGTCGTCCGTGTATTGACTTGTAATTATTCATATGATTACATAGATCATTATTACTTAATTACAGAATATAAAAATGATTTATATATAATATATATTCAGAATATACATATATATAATAGATCAGTAAATGGAAATAAATACATCGTTCATGGAGATGGTAGGTCGTACGTACACATGAATGCTGTTTTTATTTCCTTATTCAGTTGAATGGAATTAAGTAGATGACATACATATATATAAACATAAATCCAGTATCATTATTATGTCATATATTTCATTATTACTTATTATATATACTTTATAATCATTCATGAATGGTTAATGTGGAGAATGAATCTCATCGCGTCGTGGAGACGGTAGTCCGTACGTACGCACGAGCGATGATATCATTCTCATGATCGTGGAATTGTATTGGAGTGTATGTATACTATTTCAGAATCAATATAAATTTATAATAATCATATATAGTTATTACTTACACCATTATACCCATCCATGTAAGGTGGTGGTGGAAAATAGATTACACCACGGCGTGGAGACGGTATTCCGTACGTACGCACGCGTGGTGATTTCGTTTTCCGTAGGACGAATAAATGGTGAAATAGAGGTTTTTCACATTTATAATAACATATCAGTATATGAGTGATACTGATGTTATTACTTCATAATGAAAAAACCTAATAAGAATAAATGGAAGAAGAAATAAAGTTGAAGGAATCGGTAACGGACATTACCTCTTCTTTGAAGCGCCTCTTTGAGTCCTCCTCTTAGGGAACTAAAATTGGTCTTTGACGAAAAACAGGACATCTAGGATGTTGCTAGGGAAGTGGAGAAGAGAATTTGGCAGGGTTTGGCCGAGCTTGAAGGCTCAAAGTGGTGTGAGAAAGAGAGGGAGGAGGTGCCCTTTTATAAGGGAGGAGAGGGGCACCTTTGGAATAACAAAAAATATTATTTTATTATAAAGCCAAATTCAGTTTTAAATAGCTCCAAATTGATTTATATAGAATCTAAGGTTGGTCGGGGTCGAAATCCTCTCATCCAATAGAATTTAGACAAGTTTAGGATCCTATTTTAACCTTATCATTTCGATTTAATATTAAGTTAGATAATTTTACTTTTACCGTGTCTTTTTGTGTTCTTACACTATAAGGTTAATAAACTTACTATAAGAAGCCAAACGAACCCCAAGTTGTTTATTATTAATATATATAACCTTTTCTAAGTCATTTTGCCGAACCTTATATTTTTAAAAATAAAATAACAATTAATAATATAATATTTGTTTTAAAAACTATTTTATGTCAATTTTGACACTCTTTAGTAATTGATTTTTGTGAAAATCATAACATACTGATTAGTTCAAAAAAGGTTAATTATATCAATACTAACATGTCATAGTAACCTATATAATTAGTGGAATTCATAAAAAGTCTCAAATTACATTTATTTTCGTATTTATAACATCAATTATGTCAATATTTCATTAATAAAATATCTACTGCGTCATCTTTGGGTCATAAATAAATTATATTATTTAATGTCTAAAAATTACAAATAAAATAAAATTATGTAGAAAATCCTTTTATATTTCTAATGAATATTTATAGTCGAATTTATCTTATGTATAACCCTATATTAAAAATTATATACTTATTAAACTTTGATTTTAACTATTTTAACCTTTCTTTAAATAAACTAATAATAAATGTCCTAATCTAATCCAAGTGGGCCAAAATGGTCATAGTTTTTTCCTAAGGTTGTTTTTGGTCGAATTAAACTTATCCAATATAATTAGGACATGTGTTAGGATAATAATAATATCATTTTTACCCTTAATTAACCTATTTACTTTTAACCGTGGTAGAAAAAGTAAAAAGTTACTATTTACCAAAAATTATTTTCATCTCATTGAACCACATTTTACTTACTAACATCAACCGTGTCTCTCGGATTTTCTAAATTCCACTCACAGAAGCGGTAAAATTAAGTTTTATGAAAAATTCATTTTTTTAACTACCACTTAGTGGTTTCACTATTCATCAAAAAATGAAAGTTTCCAGAAAAATACCCAAAATTAGGCCTAAGCTATATTTGATATAATGAACTGAAAAATGATGTATATTTTACAAAATTCATAACATATCAGTTTCATTACTTAATTTAAAAATTTATTCCCGTCGTCAAAACAAATAGTGTGTTCTTAAGAGATAATAACTATCAAAAGATTGACACTTGTTTATGTCTGGTTTAAATGTGAAATTACATCCAATGACCAACATTGTATTAAATTGTAAAAATATATTCTAAATATACTTTAAAACCACTCAAATTAATAATTTGTCACTATTAATTATTTCGATTAAAAAGGTTGTTTGCAATTAAAATTTAGTTATTTTCACTATTCATTAGAAAATGAAAGTTATCCGAAAAGTACCAAAATTTCACCCTAAGCTAATTTCGATATTTCGAATCCAAAAATGAAGTCCATTTTGAAAAATAAAATTTACAAAATTTCAAAAAGTGGTTTTTACTATTCATAACGGCTAGTTTTAATAATATTTTAATAGCATATCGTTGTTTAGTGAAACTCGGTATTGCGTACTACACACGCTATCGAGGAAGGTCATGATTGCACGTAATGCAAGGCAAATCAATGATGCGTGTTGTGAAAGCCCCCTTTGGTGTAGCGTACAACACAAGACATCAATGAAATTAAAAAGAATATTTTTCATAAAATCTCGGGGTGTTACAGCTTTAGTATCTGGTCAACATATATACTTTTACTTAGTCTAAATAGCCTCTTTGATCTATCAAGAATTATCTTGATCCCAAGAATATATGCTTCTTCTCTTAAGTCATTCTTATAGAAATACCAGTTTAAAAAGTATTTAACTGACTCTAAGACTGGTATGTCATTTCCAATAAGTAATATGTTATAAACATATACTACTAGGATTACTGCTAATTTTCCCCTAAACATCTTTTAAACACACACCTCAAATTATATGTTAATAAAATCAAATTATTTTATGGATTTATCAAATAGAATGTTCCATGACCTAGATGTTTTCTTCAATTCATAAATGGATCTCTACAAATTGAAAATCCTTTGAAAAAACCGGGGTCACAAACCCTTGTGGTTATGTCAAATAGATAACTTCCTGAAGTTTCCAATTAAGGAATTTAGTTTTTATATCTATCAAGAAAAAATCATATTGATGGTATTTTGTAATTTTAATTAGAATTATAATGGATTCAAACATGGGAATTGCTGAAAAAGGTTCATCGTAGTCAACTAATTTTTGTTATTTAAACCCTTTATCCACTATACATTATTTATACGTATTTACCTTAACTTCTATGTCTAGTTTCCTCTTGAATACCCAATTTCATCCAACATTGTTTACATCAACTGGTGCATCGACCAGAACCCAAAGTTTGTTCTGATACATGGAATCCATTTCATAATTTGTGGCTTATTTCCATCTTGAAGCTTTTGAGATTTCTACTACATCCTTATATGATATAGGTTCATAATTGTTAAGAAATAATTAGTATCCATCCTCAATGACTAGAAAACCATATATATCTGGTTCACTTACCTTTCTAATGCTCCTATGTAGTACTTTTGTTTCAGGAACTACTTATTCTTTGGGGACCTATGGAATCTTTTCCATTTCCAACTCCTATATATATTCATTATCATCTTTATAAAGGTCAATCTTGCTCCCACTATACTTTTTGGGGATTTTATCTCTCTTTTGAAAGGCAGTTTTTCTGGCAACAATCACTTTCTTTTCTGCGGGGTTGTATTGGTAGTATCCCATGTTCCCTTGAAATACCCAATAAAGATACGCTTCATGCCCTGGGGTGTTAGTTTTTTCTGATAAGAACATAAAAATGACTCACAACCCCATACACATGTGTGTGACAAAATAGGTTATTTCCTCTCTATAGCTTGAAGGGAATTCCATTTTTCTCTTTTGTTGGAACTCGGTTTAAGGTGTATTCCATAGTTTGTAATCCATACCTTAAAAAAGATAATATAAAATTTTCATGGATCATCATTGAAAATACCATTTCTAACAAGGTATAGTTCCTCCATTCACTAACACCATTCCACTATGTAGTGTATGGTGTATTATGTTGAGATAGAACACCAAACTCCCATAAAAGGTTTATGAACTCTTTGTTAAGATATTCACCACATCGATCCAATTAAAGATTCATTGTCTTCTTACTAATTTGATTCTCTAATTAATATAAATTACTTCAATTTCTCAATGAAGAGGGACTTACACCTCATCATGTAGGCATAGCCATATCTACTCAAGTCATATTTTAAAGTTAGGAAGTAAGAATTCCCACCTATAGATCCTACTGGAAATGGTCTACACACATTAGTGCGTACCAATCTTAAATGATATGTGTAACTTTCACTCTATCCATAAAATGGTGGTTTGTTCATTTTCCCTTGTAAAAAATCACAACATATATCAAGTGGCTAAACTAAGAAGAGACTAAATAACCATCTTGATATAAATGTTTTAAATTCTTGTCATTTATAAGACTGAAAATATGATTCCACATCTCGATGTTATATAAGTCATGTAAACATGATTCTTTATCCATTACCAAAAATTATGTTTCATAATTTTATACATAAAAACCGTTACTTAAATGCAGCATAACATAACATATGTTGTCCCTATAAAAGAAATAACGTTTATTTAAAAACTTAAAAATAAATCCATCTATATATAGGCATTATATGGTAATTATTTTTTTTCATAAATTTAGGTACATAATGACAATATTTCAAAACAAAAATCATTCTTGTTGGAAAATATAGGTGGTAGTCTCCAATGGATATAGAATCCAACCTCGCACCATTAGTATCTCTCAAACCCACCTCTCCTCTGGAAATATTTTGAAATCTACATGGTTTATGCATTTGGATAAAGATGTGATGCACACAAGATATATCTAATACCCAATGTGTAGATATTGAAATATTACACTCGATAACGATTTCACCTTTTTCTTCCCCTTCTTTATTGGTGTAGTTCATCTTCTAGTATTCTGACTTTCCACATGCAAAATATACTAACTCATTTTCCTTTTCCTTCCTCTAGATCTTCTTATTCTTGGAAGGATGGTGCTTAGGAGCTTTAGAATTTTTACAAGTCTTTTGCCCCATTTCCCTATTCTTCCTTCTCTTATTCTCCATAAGGACAGTGGGGTTTTCAAGCCCTGTATCCTTATCCTCTTAGTGAATTAAATTAAGAAGTTCAGAAACACCCTTCTAATTATTGTTCATTTTTTAATTAATAATAAAGCTGGAGAAGGTATTGGGTATTGATAAAAGTATGAGATCTATATGAAAATCATTTTGGAGTTTAATACCTAAGATGTATGTGTTTTTATGTATCCAATAAGGTTGAATACATGATGCCCAACTGGCACATACTCTCAAATTCTAGTTTTAAACAAAGAATTGGAGATCCCGTACGTCTCTTGTCTCACCTTCTCTTGATAGAGATCTAAAAGGTGGTACATCATGCTATAGGCATCCATATACTCATGTTTCTTAAAAATATCATTGTACATAGATGATAGCATGAAACACTAGACACATGTATCATCATTTAGATTTTTCTTGTAGAGAGATAATCCTTCACCACTTAACTCATTATGGGGAACAACAGGAAAAGGTTCTTCCAGTATATACTGTTTTATTTCATGGAGAATGATGGAATGTAGGTTACTTTTCCATCATTAGAAATTTATATCGGTGATAACATTGTATTTATCAAGTATGTATCCCAATGATATGTTTCATTTCATTTTATTTTCATTTCTAAAAAATAAGATAAAAAATTTAGTAAATAATCTGATAAAATTTAGAAAAATAAATCAATATTATATTTACTAGTCTCCCAATATTTTATCAAAACCCCACAACCCTCACTATTGGATTTGGAATATCCTGCTTCTTGGAAATTTTGGTGGAAATTCCAATGTTACCCTTCCCATTTCTACAAATCTGATTGGTCAAGAAACATGAATGGTTTTAGGTATGCATTAAAAATGAAAACTACATTAACTTAGAGTTACTTGATCCACTGTGTGGACTCCCCAATCCTATAATCCTTAAAAGGCATTTCCTCAACAGTTTCTACTTAGTTACACCATATCCTCTGTGGGCAATCAACTCTTGATTAAAGCTACATTAATTCAACCTAAAACTTCAAGTTAGAAATCCCCAATAATTGGAAGGACCCAAATTTGGGGTTCTGAAGAACTCTAAACAATGGTTTGATTTTAACTGAAGTAAGGTATGGCTATACCAAATTAATATTTTATTACGAGACTTTATACTCTTATGAATAGATTACTAATTATTGTATTTATCATACGCCGGAAAATATTAATTGGGTTTACTTAAGTTATTTACCATGTCTTAGATAATATTTACATATAATATAGTTTATTTTAGTTCTGTCATTCATGATCGTTAATTATTTTATTTTTTGATCATGTAAAAAAATCCATAAGAAAATAACCATGCACCTTGAAAGAAATAAAATAATAAAGGGTATGATCATGATCTTATAGTAATTGTTAATTTATATTTTGGTTGATAAAATAACTGATGACCTAGGGGAAAACATGTTGAACCAATTGATCTTCATGTTACAACTTTACACATGCCCACCTAGGTATCTCCTTGGATTAGTTTCTCCTCGACTCTAAACATGAATCTCCCCCACTAGCTTGATAGCTCTATCCATTGAATATGATTTTACTATGATGTAGGTGATGGAAAAAGGGTCTTATATAAAAGAATCCAAGGTCACGTATGACCTATATAATAAGAATAGATAATTCATGTAGGCCAAAAATTTAATTAAATAATAAATTAAAAGGAAACCAATCTCCTACAATGGTTTGGTTTTTTCTCATGATCATCCACATGCATGCAACAAATTATGCATTTAATAAAACTATCATTAAATTCTTAATCACTTTTAATTAAGATAAATTGTGCTTGAATAAATTAATTATCACCTTTAATTAATCAATTATTTTTCAATTCTCATCCAAATTTACTTGATATTCTCATCCAAAATAATTTTAAGCAAATTAAATAAATTAATGTAAAATTAACTATGTACATAAATGTAACTTGGAGGAAACACAGTGAATACCCATTTGATTCTACCAAACATATATTATACTCATATATTTTTTTCTCTTGTTACATATGGAATACATGAATTATCATGTACTTTCACAACATGTACTTGATGAATGCTTACATGAATTACCTTATTTTTTGGTCTCATGTGATCCTTCAATGCATGTAGAGTAACAAGTAGTAATATGTCCCATACATGATATGCATATCTAAACATTAATCATATATTAATTTATCATTTATATATTTTGGTATATTAAAACCTATCACATTATATGTCCTATCTTTATGACCATAAGAAATTAAATTTTTTAATGTCTACAAATCATAATAGATAAATTTCAAATCTTTGTAATTTGGTACATGTACATAGTGTGAGAATCCAAGCTCCATGGTGTGCACATTTTTCATTATCTATCCAAGGTATATGCCCTAGGGACTTGGCGTGTGAATTATTCCTGGGAAACTGGAGTACAAGGCATGTCCAATAGGCTACATGCTATGTGATCTCCATAATACATGGTCACCAGTCATATAGGCCATGTATTGAAATACACAGCCTGTATTTGACATGAAGAGACTACACACCATGTACATGGGATACACATCATGTATTTCAGTGGACCATGCACCAGTCTATTCCATTCAATATTTTGTGTATTTAAATAAAGTAATTAATGAAAAATCTTGAATTAATTTCCAAATAAATTCCAATGAAGTGAATAAGACTAAATGCCATGTACCTACAATTACATGGTTTTTAGTCATGTGTTGTCCATCTAGAAACATTGGCACATCCAAATGATATCCTCAATTTTAGGTTAATCATAAAATTAATTATTTCGATTAAAACTATGAGAAATGAAGGAGGAGTAAGTATATATCGTAATTTGGATTAAAATAATGATTATAATTGAATTGAAAAACTAAATTACAAATGAAAAAATCACCAAAAACGTTTATATAGTTTTAAATAATTATGGGACTGCTCTAATACAACATGTAAGATCCTGGCACATTAGAAGCATGCGATTTCCAGTTCCCAACATGGATTTCTTCCATAATCGAACACCATTCTGAAATCAATTTGATGAAGAAATATATGATCCACATAATTGAATCAATTAAATAGACAATGAATAATTATGCCAGAACCAGAAAGAGGATCACCACATATTATTTATAATGAATTTCATTAAATAAAGTATTACCTTTAAGGCATTCCTTCTTCATTGATGAATCCAGTGATTGATCTATAGTCCATTTTTGTTTCATTGTTGAAACGCAGTGTAGATTTCTTATATAGGTGATCCAAATGTGTTCGAAGAATTTGTTGATATCACCAATGCAGTCTCTTGATGCTAGCATGGCAGATCCTTACAGTTGTGCCATCCATCTTTGATCACTTCAAGAACCACTTTTAAAACATTATCCTTGATCTGGTTGAGGAGATTACTCCCCATTCTTAGGAGTGTTCTTGGAGAAGGGATCTCTCTAGGCTTAAGAGTTTTCTCTAAATCTTTTTTACACAACCAAGACAAATTAATTAACATAATTATAAAATAAGATAAATCGTTTATATATCACTAGGGTTAAAATAAAATAATTGCACAAGTTCCCTTAATTATTTACTTAATTCTTGAAAAACTGCAAGTCAAATATTAATAATAATATCATTATTTCTTGACATGCACATAAATTTCAAATTATAATTAAATATTATTCAATAAAATAAAATTTATTATTTATTATTTCTCATCAGCCCTAAAAATCTGTCCCCCATTCCTCTATAATATTTATCGAAGCTTGTGTAGGATAGAAATATAAATAAAGATTTATAAATAAAATAGTGATGAATTGTAAGTTTAAAAACATTCATTTTTAACCTTATATGAAACATATTTTAATAAGGTTAAAAACAACATAATTACAAAACCTCATATGTATTTAAATAGTGATCAGATTGGTCCCTTGGATCTGATGAAAATAATATCATAATCAATTAGATTTTGATATATAATCCACAAGTCATGATGATGAATTGATTCTATGTTAATAGTATTTATAATTGTAAGCAATATTGTGTTATCAAAATTATTTTTTAATAATATTCATTCTAGAAAATGATTTAATCAGAGTGAAAAAAAAACAATCGTAATCACAATGGTAACAATACATCAAAGTAATAAAACAAATAGTGATACTATATTAAACCATATGGAATCATATTCATAGTAAAATAACTGAATTATAATTAAATATATTTTAAAAATTTAAATAAAAATTGAAATATTAATACAAAATATAACTTTCTATTAATTTGAAGTAGAATATAAATGAATCGCAATGAAACAAGTAAAAAAATTGAATATAAATCTTTTATCTCAAAGAGAATGGTATCCAATAACTTTGGATAAAGTCCCATTATTTTATACTTACAATAAATTATATATTACTCTTGCCACAGAAATCCATCAATACATTAATAAGTTATATATGCATATCCCCAAAAGTTATCGATACAATGATCTTATTTTCTCCCTTTTACAGACCTCAATATCACTCAATAATATGGTTTCATCTATATTTATATCCTTGGAATCCATCAATCAATATGGTGATCAACACCTCTATTATCCTATACTCAGAATCCAATGATTGTATTCACAACCACTCTCAAAAAGTAGTTACAAACACAATAAGAATACAAGTACAAAGAACAAGTCCTTTCCTCTTGTAAGCTTCAGAGCTCTCGTGCAGTAGTAAAATCAGCAGAGTGTCTCAACATGTGTGTTTCTCCACTTGTCAAGAAATCTTGAAAATGACCAAGTATGTATAGGAAATCCTTCAAACGATTATATTGATTTCAAACAGTCATATTGTTTCCTCAATTTTTTCAATGACCTAGACACATGTCACTCTAACAATCATTTTATAACAAAATACATGAAATAATTGTGTCTACCCATATTATAATAGAATCCATGACATCATTTTGTCAATACACCATCACTGTAAAATGTTCCAATATGATAAAATAGTTTTTGTATTAAAGATCAGAAAAAATTCAATCTGATGGATTTCCTTACATATTACATTATGATGAATTATCTGGAAATGGATCTAATTGTAATCAGTTTAGTCAATTGGATTATTCTAGATTCTAGGTTGATTACGATAATCATAATGTTCAATGTTGTTTTTTTCTTGAATACTTTTAATAATTTTTTAAATTATGGTAAAACATATATTTTTTCTTTAAAAACATTGTAAAAATAATTTTATCATAAAAGAGTTAGATATTTAGTATTTAAGAAAAAGTTTGTGATTTCTAGAAAAAAAGGATTGGAAAGGTCAAAAATTGAACTTTGACTAAAAAATATCCCCCATTTAGGAAATCACTAACCACAAGACTTAAATAGTAACTAAATCTAAAAAAACACAATTCAATTATCTTTTTAGATACATCGTATTCAGAACAATAAATTTATATTTATCTCCCCATGAGTTTATAACTCATTCGAATACAATATTAAATACGACTAACTCATCCTAAGGATAAGAATTCCCCTAAGGATCATATTCTATTATTTAAAAAAATTCCCCCATTACTATATATTCCCCCTATGTATAAAGTTGTCCCACTTTGTGGTTTTCAAAAACATATAGAGAATGTCATGAAACAACTGAAAATGGTTAGAAAATCAACTATATGAAAACAAAATAACTTAGCATTTGATGATCTAAAGTAAATGAAAAAACATTCAACTAATTTAAATGGAAGACATTCAAACCAAATATTATAAAATGAAAAGGCATTTCTTTGAAACTAGAATTTGAAAAAAAAAATACAACAAGAGTTTTGGAAATAAATTCTTTCTTCGGTGAAATCATGGATATGAAATTTATTTTAAGATTTTTTAATTCCTTTATGTATTATTTTAACTTTCTCATGATATCCTCCTAATACTTGTTTTACATTTCTAGATCCTAAATCTATTTTACTTGAACCATAATTATTTCATCCTATTCCTTTATTTTTTTCTTCTTGAGATAGAAACTTCTACTCTAAAACATTATTCTAATCTTCCTGGTCTTTGATATTCTCAATGAAAACATTACTAAGATTCATTAAATTAATAATCTTATATTTTTAGACTTTGAACCTTGAAATATAAATAATTATATACTTCATGGTTGCATATAAGTCTGAGATATCAGGAGTTCGGTTCTTGGAATTACATTTGAATTTTTTGAAATACATAACCATGTTGGCCACATCCCTTGTAATTCTATTGAATGTAATATCTATTTCATCCAAATATATATTAAATTTTACACGACTTTGATCATGAATTTTGATTTATTTATCAATACTTCATGACCATTTTATATTTGTTTTTCAATTCTTCATACGAGCCTTAGAATTCTATATTTAAACTTTGAAATCAGTTTCCAAACATCCATCCATCCATCCTACGTTGGGATTTTATTTTATTAAAGGAAAAAGAGGGTTGTAGCCTGAAAAAGACCACGGAGGTCTAAAAAAATAAATACCTAAGGCATCAGTGCGAACCAAACTAACACATTCGGGGGGAAGATATCAAATACTACTAAAAATAAGACGAGGGTTGTCAGGGGAGGCCCATTCCGCTAGGAAGTCCATGAATTTGTTTCCTTCTCTCAATTAATGATTCAGAAAAGTGTCACCTTGAAGAAAATTCTTGCAGTTGCGAATTAAATAGGAGACAGTCCAAGGGATGTTAGAGTTACGTTGGATTGAATTAAGAAGAGTCATGGAAACAGATCAAGGAGGTCTAAATCATTTTATTGTTTTTCCAAAACCAAATCAACTTTTGTTTCCAATCTTGGAATGTAAGGAATAATATTCTCCAATCTTCTTAATGTACGATAAATGAAATAAATACATTTAGAAGTAATCATATTGATGGATTTGGATTTATATTTAATGATTCTTTTTCTTATTCTAATATATTCTTGAGCTACTCCTATTTTTCCTTTATTTAGATCAGATTTATATTTCCCATCGATAATTTCAATTGCCTTCATTTCATCCTTTTTACATTATTCAGTAATTATATTCTGTTTTTTATTTATCCCTCTTGGTTGAAGACAAAATTTCATGAATTAATGTTGACTCTTGTTTCACCTAACTAACTGAATCCTCATTAAAATTCATTGGGAAGATAATTGTTTTGATGAAGCCTAATAAGTCCTAAAAAATAGTTTATTGGATTTATATTCCTCTTCATTCTCATTTTAATTTTTTCTCTTTGATTTCATCACCTTTTTCTTGATTTATCCTTTTTCATCATCATCATATTCTTCTTTATATTTTTATCTATATTCTTATCTTTTTCACTTTTTTCTCCTTCGTACTTGACTATTTGTTTGAAGACAATTTATTCTTCAATACCTTAAGTATGTTTCTATGTATCTTCAAGAAACTCTTCTCAGATTTGAGACTCTGATCTATAATTCACATTCCCAACAAGAACAGATTCTCTATCAAAAACCACTTATATTTAATTTTCTCTAGTTGAGAACATATCGACATGAGAAATAGCTGTTTCTTATAATCTTATACTTAAATCTGGAATTGATAAAAGAATTTTTGTATAAGAATCCTCAACACCTTTCATCAACTTTTGAACCAGAGTTCCATTTTCCTGTCTCTTCTTTTCATTTTTAACCCTTTTCTCTTTTTCTAATGTATCATTATCTTTGATTTACAAGGAAAGAGCTTTGGATTGGTTAATTCAAAATTGAGCCTCTCCCAAATTTTTTAGATTTATTCCTTCTATGTTTGGAAGATAGTTCATCTAGAACTCTCTTTTCTTTATTTTCATTCAGAGCCAAAATAGACTCATATTTACTCTTCTTAAAACCTTTCTCTATTTTATTTGTTTAATAAGGTTCTGCCTCTAAATAAAATACTTGATTACTTTTGAAAAAAACATTAAATTGAATCAAAAAATATTTCAAATTCTTTTTGTATCTTCATTGATAAATGAAATATGTTCCTTGGATGGTTTGGATTTTATTACAATATTGAAATGTATCAGGAACTTTTCAATCATCATGCTAATCAATCTAGGAAATGTTATAATTTGATACTTTTTTATGTTAACATGATAGTTTTTATAGTCAAAAGAATAAATACGAGAATATTGATCATCCTCATATTCATAAGATAATCCAAAATGAAAACACTAGATACTTTATTGGTATTTCTATCACCTTTACTTAAAATGAGCAGCCATTTTCATCCAAGTGGCTTACTCTCTATGATCTGGAATTAAAAGAGTAAATTTTATTGAATCTTCATCAGTTTTGAACAAAGAATTTTCAGATATATCTTTTACAAATATACCCTTTGATTCCAGTAACTTTTGAGATGGGAAAAAACGCATCACCTTTAGTCAAGACACCATGGAAAGCATAGGAATATATAGATGACATATCATATATTTTTTCATAAATAAGAAAAGAAAACATATCTTTTCCATCTACCTTGTAAAACATAACTGTTTCAAAAAAAATCATTGTGTAAATCCAAATATAATAAGTCAAAATTCCGATCTTACTATTCAATGCATAAGGTTTCCCATATTTGAAATTGTATTATTCATCATAAAAATAAATAATACTTATCATAAAGGGATTTGAAAACTAATATTTTATGTAAAACGAAAAAAATTTATAATCTTTTATTCAGGGTGTCATATTTGGGCTGGATATGAAATAACCAGACATGAAGAAAATCAGACATGGATGCTTAAACATACCAGTGCTTCACAACTTGAAAATAGAGACAACTAATGTGACACATATGGTTTCCCCTTTTTATAGGAAAATCTGAGCGATGTTTTAGCTTCTAGACTGATCTAACATCTGACATTCAAACTCACTGATCTGTTAGTTGATATTATATGAGGGGAAATTTGTTTTTAATGAAATATAATAATTCATATTTTATTTAAAATTTATTCTATTTGGTGAATATGATTGGAAATATAAAAAAATGAAAAAAATATTAAGACTAAAAAAAATAAGAACAAAACTAATTAAAATTAAATAGTGTTAAAGTATAAAAGAATGATAATTACCTTTCGGAGAGTAAATTTTAATATGACAATTTTTTTTCATTGTTTCATAAAAAAGTTGGTTATGATGGTTTAAATAACTATAATTAAATAAGATAATTTTCTGATTACAAAAAATATGAAAAAAAAACTAAAAAAAATTTAAATCGATTATGATATATTTTTCAAATCTAAGAGAAATTTGGAATTTAATTATTTTTCTAAATATGATTCCAAATTTGAACCTGGTATTTTTTAAAAATCCCATTGGATATTTGAATATAATTTTGAATATGTAAAACTTTTATACTGAAAAAATTTTAAAATCATATTTTAAACCAAACTCAATTCCAGATGTTCCATTATGTATTTTTTTTGGAAAAAATAATATTTGGAAAGACTAATTGTTTTATTTAAACATTGTACTCCCTAATGAAAAGGAGGAACATAATGTAAGGGTATGTTTTAAAAATTAAGTAGATGTGAATGATTACATTACAATTATCATTCCTAATTTTTTTTAATATATTTAAATCTATCATACTGTAGTAGTTTTGTAAAAATATTAACAAGTTGTTATTATGTTCTGATGAATTGTAAAATTATATCTTATTTTTTTTATATGATCCCTAACAAAGTTATGACTAATATTTATGTGTCCTTCCAGAGAGTGATGTGTAGGGTTTTTACATAGTCTATTGAACTTATGTTATCAAATAGTATTTTAATTATTATAAAACTCATCCATAAGGCTATAGAACATGGATAATATTGATATATTTCACATAAAAAATTGAAAACATTATGTTTGGGTGACTATCTATTAAGTATATTAAACTTATAATCATACCTATAATTTTTTTTGATCAATTTGTTTCCTAGTTTCATCAATATCAAGTGTATTTGAGGTACCGATTGGAGTAATAATACTTTTAGTATTGTTGTATCCATACTTTTTAAGAATATAATTGATATACTTTTTTTGAGATTTATAAGTACCTTTTGGATTTTTAGAATTTAGAAAACTAAGAATAAATGTTAACTCACCCATCATACTCATCTCAAACTCATATTTCATAAAATTCTCAAAGGTATCTATTAAGGATTGTTGAGTTGATCTGAATATAATGTCATCAACAAAAATTTGAAAAATCATTATGTTTTTCATTACATTATTTATAAAAATAATTGGATTTTTGTTTCCCTTAACATAATTTTTTTGTATAAAAAATCATGTTAATATATCATACCATGCTCTAGGGGATTTCATATGTCCATATAAATATTTGGTAGGTTTAAAAATGTATTCAAGGCATTTTGTATCCTCAAAACTAGGGGGGTTGTTCCACATAAATTTCATCATGTAAATACCCATTAGGGAAAGAAATCTTCACATCCATTTGAAAAAAGTTTAAATTTGATGACTGCTGCAAAGGAAAATAGAATATGAATACATTAAATTATAGCTACCAGTTTATAGGTTTTTTCATAATATTTTCCCTCTTATTGATTAAAACCATTAGAAACAACTCCTTCTTTATTTATAACAATTAATCCATTTTCACCACATTTTTTTCAAAAAAACCATTTTACTCTTGTTAAATAAGTTTATTTAGGTATTTCAAATATGTTCCAATAATTATTACTTTAGAATTCATTTGTCTTATCTTACATTGATTTTATCCAATAGTTATCACCTAAATCCTCGTTAGGAATTTCAGGTTCAAATTGGGAATGAAAGGAAACATGTTATATTTTATTTCTCAAAGAAGTTAAAGTACTAACTGGTTGATTAACAACACCAATGACACTCTCACAGTGGTGATTCCTAAGAAAAAACTAACTTTGGTTTTGTAATGACAATTCGTCAACATATGGTTGAATGTCTTCTGAAGTAAATAATTTAGAAAGAATTTCTGATGTATTTTCCTTATTAGAATAATCTTCTTTCAATGTATGAGGATTAGTTTTTGAAAACACAAGTGAGGATGTTGGTTGGGTTTGTTTAAAAACAATAGGGTCGATTTCATCAAATTTAACATTTATTATTTCCTCAATAGTATAGGAATTCTTATTAAAATCCCTATTTTCCTTATAATTATTAGACTATCCTTATAATATACCTTTTTTGGATTTGGGTGAAAATTTTGGAAATTTTTCTTTCAAACTTAGAATTAATCATTTGTATCCAAATACTCTAAAGTATGATACTTTTGGTTTTCATCTTTTCAACAACACATAAATAATTCGTTTAATAAAGGATCAAATTAAATATCAATTTATTATATAAAAAGATGTAATGACTGATTCTTCCAAAGAGTGTTTAGAAATTGAGTATTCACTCAACATGGTTCTTATTATTTATTGAATAATACAATTTCTTCTTTCAAAAAAACCATCATTCTGAGGAGTTAATGGGGTTGAGAAATTATGTGCAATGCCTTTCTTACTACAAAAAAATTCAATTTAATAATTTTCATATTATCCACTACGATCACTATGAATAGTTTAAAAGGGAAGGTTTTTATCATTTTTACCTTTGGTTACAAAGGTTTTAAAATAATAAAAGTCTTCAGATTTACTTTCTAGAAAATAGAACCATGTATATATAGTTTTATCATCGATTAAAACAAAGAAACAGTACTTGACTCCAATACTCCTAGTTTATATAGGACTGAAAAGATCCACGTGAAATAACTGTAAAGAATTATAAACTTAGACTTCACTTATATATCTAAAAGTAGACTTCTATTTATTACCGTACTAACTAGGGTCACAAAATTTTGAATAATCAAATATGATATCTAGAAAATCCTTAAAAAGTCATCTCTTAGTTAACTTATATATGTTTCTAAAGTTACAATTTCCTAAAATTATATTCCATAACCAAGATTAATCTCTAATTTAAATAGGTCAAGGTAAGTCTTGGCACCTATGGTCTTCTATGTTTAGTGTGTAAACATTCTCATACTGATGGGAAGAAATAATGAATACATCCTTATATTTATGTACTATACATTTATCATTCTTCAAATTCAAAATGTAACCTTCATCACATAATTGAATTATTCTAATAATGTTATTCTTAAGAACTATTACAAATAAAACATTTTTAATTTTGGCATTTCTTAAATTAATAACATTACATATGCCAATAATTTCTCCTTGAGCATTTTCTACAAAGGTAACCTTTCCACCTTTCAAATTTTTTTGTTTCCAGCCATATGTCTGGAATACCAATAATCCATTTACCATGTATTATTTTTTTTATACTCTATTTAATTTCTTGTAATTAAAATAATTATATTTTCACAACACAACCCTTCTTGTGTCCTAATATTTTAGCAAATAAAATTTTTGGAATCTATATTTTTTTTTAAAATGGGCTTTGTGGAAACCTAAAGATTGAATTTTATTTAAATAACAATTCTTTTCCCAATGTCCTCTACATTGAAATTTTGGAAAAAAGGGGGAATTTTTAGGAACAAAGAAGTTGTTACTAAAAATTATTTTTCTATGAGTATATATCATTCCTGAACTAGTACCATGTGGATAAATTTGTTTATACATTTTATGAAATTTTTCCTTACTAGTAGTGAATTTTGATAAATGTTTCTTTAGTGAAAAAATTTCAGACTCCAGTTTTATAACTATATTATTATCCAAATCTATATTAGTTTTGTAATGGAGTTTCTCAAAATTGGATTTAAAATTACCTTTTTGAGAAACAACTTTTTATAAATATTTAGAAATAATATCTTTTACAGAATTGTATTTATTAATATCTTTTGATAAAACTAATATTTTATTTGTGAAAATATCAATTCTTGAAACATCTTTCGCAAGTTTTAAATTAGCATTATCTTGTTTTATCATACTTTAAATTTTTTATTTTTTCTTTTTTCTTTAAAAATGGGAAACATCTCCAGAAGAAGGTAAAGTATTATCATCACTGGTTGGAGAGGATTATTCGTCCATAGATATTGAATTATTCTCATCAAGAAAATTTCCATTTAAATAAATATTAGTTAGAGAATCAGATTTTTGTGCCTCATCAATGAAGCAATGAGTTTAAAAATGTATTATCTCTATCTATAATTTTCATTATGAGAAAATTCATATAAAGAGTCTCCTCCACTATCACTCCAAGAATCATTAGCTTTCAAATCATTATTTCATTTTTTTCTTGTAGTAAATTTTCCTATTTCTATCATAAAGAATTTTATTCCTATCTTTCCTTTTGAGTTTTAGAAAATTGGTTCATATGGGTCCAACTTTCTTACATTCAAAATAGGTGAATTTAGAATCATTATTTTCAATCATATCTCTGTTTCTTTTCTATTAAATATTCTGAAAACAATTTTTACCAACAACATTGTTCATACATCAAGAAAGATTATCTAACCCATTCTCAAAATATTGAAAACCACTTGAATTAGATTGAAAAATATTATTTTTATCTATTGATTTAAAATCCTTCTCATGAGTTTAAACATTTAATATATTAAATTAGTAGAAAAAGAAATTCCGTCATTATTTTTTTTACCTTCACAACATATCTTTTCAACCCACATTCAACTATAAAATAGTTCCAAATAAATAATCAAGTGTATGATTCGTAATCTTCCAAGATTCATCAACTATTATCCTCTTTGATTATAACTCATTGCACATGATATCGATAATCCATTCAATAATAATTTCATCCTCTAATCCTTTTTCACCAATATCCAGTAATCTATTGACATTTTTTAAACTTTTATTGTTCCTTTACTACAGGTTCACCGTAAAGAAATTCAAATTCTTGATAACCGGCTCTAATCATTTCTCTTTTGGTTTATAAAACTTTTGATGTTAAAGAATGATTAATTTTTAATTTCGTTAAAGTAGAATTAGCTTCTTCACAAGAATAAATATGAAAATATATATTTCTTGTCATGGAACACAACATGGTATTCCTTACCTTATAATTCATTTGATATTATTACTTTCCTTCAACTGTAAAACCTGAAACTTCTTTATCTAGATTTTTTTAATCACCGATTAACAAAAAATAAATTATCCACTAATGTGTTGATCAAAAAGGTATTCATTCTTTATCTCCATTATTAATAGTCATTACTATTAAAGACTAATGGTATTGTAGGATTTAGGTTATATATAGATCCAATATTCAGTCCAACCATATTTTAAAAATAGATACAAACAAATTTTTTTCCAAAATTCAAATTACTGTAATAGATGTTTAAAACCAAAAATGTTCATAATAATAATAATAATAACTTTATATAGAAAATTAATAAAAGAGTAAAAAAATTTGATTTGTGTAATCCTCCCTTGATACCAATTGTAAGTATCAGTAAAATAGAGACTTGGCTCTCATAAATATTTTAGGATCGAAATATATATGAAGATTGATAAATACAATAGGGGTGGTTTTTAAGATTAAAAAATATTATTTTTAACTTTAATGGAAACTTAGTTTAATATGGTTAAACTTATCATATTCAAAAAAACCTCTTATGTTTTTAAATAGTGATCATATTGGGCCTTTGGATTCGATTAGAAGAATATATTAATCAAGTAAATTACAACATGTAATCCACATATCGTAATGATGAATGGATTCTATCTTAACAGTTTATATTATCATAATCAATATGGTGTTAACAGAATTAAAGATTAATCATATTCACAATAGAAAATGATTTAATTAGAGTAAACAAAAATAATTGCTATCATAATTGTTATAATAAATCATAGCCATACAATAAATGGTGATTTTACCTTAAAACATATATAATCATATTCATAGTAAAATAGATGGATCATAATTAAATATATTATAATAAATGAAATACAAATAGAATGATGATTACAAAATATCACTTTTCATTAATTTGAAGTGCAGTATAAAAGACTTGAAATGAAACAAGTGACACAATTTAATAGAATTCTTATAACCCAAAGATAAGTGTATCTAGTAACCTTGGATAAAGGTCCCTTATTTTATAATTACAAGAATGTACATCTTTCTCTTACCATAGAAATCCATCGATGTCATGATTGGTTATGTATGCCTATCCCCAGCAGCCTCAATACGATGATCAAATTTTCTCTATCTACCTATCCCTGGTAGCCCTTGATATGATGATTGGATATAACTTTCTATCCCCTAATTCCCTCATTCAATACTGTGATTAACACCACTGTCCTTTTATATTCACATTGCTTTGATCGTATTCACAATCAGTCGCACAAAATAGTTTTGAAATCAAGAAGGTTACGAGCACAAAAAAGAAGATGTTCACTCTTGTAAGTTTCAAAACTCTCGCATATTAGAAACATCAGTAGAGTGTCTCTATATGTGTGTTTCGACACTTGTTTTGAAATCTTAAAATGACTGGGTGTTTATAGGAAAGCTTTCCAACAGTCGTTATGATTTCCAATGGTCATATTTTCTCTATTATTTTCTCAAGGACCTGGACTCTTGACACTCTAAGAGACATATTATAATAGAATATAAAACATTGTTTTTTCTACTCAGGTTCTAACTGAATGCATGACATAATTTTGTCAATACACCATGAGAGTAAAATATCCCAATATAATAATACATATTATCTTATTTAGGATTAAAAATAATTTGGTCCTATGGATTTCCTTACATATGCCATTATGATGAATTTTCTAGAAATTAATCTAATTGTTATAGGTTTTAGTCAATCCGATTATTCTCAGTTCCTAGATAATTATGATAATTGTAAGGGTAAATGCTGTTTTGTTTTCTTGAATACTTTTTAAACTATTTAAATATATGGTAAAACATATATTATTTCTATAAAAAACATTGTAATTATAAATTGATAATAAAATAGTTAAATATTGACTATTTATGAATGATTTTATAATTTCTAAAATATACGCAATAGAAAATATAAAATAATAATTTTGACTCAACACCTTGAATAATGAATATTTATTTAATAAATAAATATCACTGCATTTTTTAAAGGTTGTGGCTTGAGGGGCCTTTTGTTGAAAAAATTTAAAGGTTGGAAAAGAAACATACAAGAACACAAGATTCTAAAACACAATAAGGTCAAGTAACTCATGATCTGGTGCTCATACTATGGTGATGGATTATCCCACCTCGAACATGAGGAAGTCATCCTCTTATCCCAGTTTTGACCGAAAACCACAGTCCGCCTCCATCATCTAAGAGTTTATAATATTTTACAGCCATAATTTCTTTTTTAGTGAGTGTACGCTCAGATTTTTGTACTTATTCATCACTACTTGCAGAGGAAAGGAAATCAAATGAGTTGCATGTATTCAATTTAGAGTGAACTTTGTCCCTCGATTGAACATAATCTCTATAATAAGGAGGATAATGAAAAAAATCAGCAGTACAACCACACCCTTCCTCCTTTTATTTCTAGGTGGAAGTAGGACTGGGGACCTCAATTCCCTATTGGTGTCTAGAGGAAGAGATATATTGAGAATAATGGAGAGAAGAAGTCTTGTCATGATGAAAAGGGGACTTTTCTCCATCAACATCATAGTCTGATATATCTATAATCCCCCTATCCTGCATGGAAGCCGAATTAGGATGTTGCTAATTCATTGAGGAAATACCACTATTATGCACCTAGTGAGGTATTTTTATGCAAGGGACAACAACTCCGAACCCCCCACCCTGCTCAGAAGGAGCAGCAAAAAATGAATCTTGATGGGCCGTTGAAACTACTTTAGAACAACAATTTGGTTCAGTATGGGAAACACGGGGAAGGATCCTATTATAAGAGTCAACAAAGATGGAGGAAGTGGAGAGAGAAGGAACCTGAAATAGGTGGTGAGATATTTACCTCTTCCTAGGGTTCTTCCTTTTGATTTGACAAAAAGGGATCCTTAGGTTGGATTTCTAACTAAAGTAAGGCCTCTAGGATGATGGTAGAACAATTGCGAGGGTATTTGGGCAGGTTTTGGCTGAGCCAAATGGCTTTGGAGGTGTGAATTAGAGAGAAGGGGGAGTTCCCTTTTATAAGAGGGGTGAGGGGCACCTTAAGAAAAACTTAAAATATTATTTTATAATAAATTCATATTCAGTTTATAATGGATCCAAATTGACTTATTTCGAGGCTAGGGTGAGTATGGGTTGAAATCCTCTTAACCAATAGGTTTTAGATAAGTTTAGGTTACCATTTTGACCTTATCATTTAGATTTAACTCTAAGTTAACTAATTTAACTTTTACTGTGTCTTCTTGTATTCATACAATATATGGTTAATAAACTGACTATAAACTACCAATCTAACCCCAATTGGTTCATTAATGTCATATATATTATTTAGGAATATAATATCAATCCATAATTTAATATTTGTTTTAAAAACTCTTTTATGTCAATTTTGACACTATTTGGTATTTTGCTTTTGCTAAATTCATAACAGCATTATTACTTCGAAACAAATTCATCTAACCAACCCTAATATGAAATATTATCCTAGAAAATTAGTATAATTCATAAAAAGTCTCAAATTACATTTATTTGGGTATTTATAATATCAATTATGTTAATATTTTATTAATAAGGTAATTACTGCATCATCATTGTGTCATAAATTAAATTATTTAATGTCTAAAAATTATAAATAAAATACCATTATATAGGAAATCTTTTTATATTTATAATGGATTCTTATAGTCTAATTTAACTAATGTATTACCCTATATTAAATTTTTTTTACTTATTAAACATTGATTTTAACTCTTTTAACTCTTCTTTGAATTAAATAATAATAAATGTCCTAATCTAATCAAAGGGGACATAAAGGGTAATATTTTATTCTTAAGGTTGTTTTGGTCAAATTACACTTATCAAATATAATTAGGACATGTTTTAGTGTAATAATAATATCATTTTTACACTTAATTACTTTATTTACTTTTAACCGTGGTAAATAAAAGTAAAAAGTTACTATTCACCAAACATTATTTTTATATTATTGAACCATATTTTACTTACTGGTATCAACTATGTCTCTCGGATTTTTAAAATCCCACTCACATAAGTAGTAAAATTATGTTTTATGTAAATTTGTAAATTCTCCTAGGAGGTGGTTAAAAGACGGTAAAAAGTTCAATAAAATTTTTATATATCTAAAATTATTTTAAAAAGAACCTAATGAATTACATTGAACTCTTATAGGTATTATGTATCCATTATTTACCTAAAATAAATTTAAATAAAATAAATAGTTATTTAAAAAATTTCGGTTTTAAACTATAACTCAGTGTTTTTCACTATTCATGAAAATTTGAAAGTTTTCAGAAAAATACCAAAAATTCACCATAAGATAATTTCGATATTACGATTCCAAAAATGAAGTCCACTTTGAAAGATAAAATTTATAAAATTTCAAAAATTGGGTATTACTATTCATAACGGCTAGTTTCTATAATATTTTAATAACATATCTTTGTTTATTAAAACTCGGTATTGTGTACAACACAAGCTATCAAGGAAGGTTTCTCTTGAATGTAATGCAAGACTAGATAGTGTTGTTTGTAGTGAAATATTATTTTGGTGTTGCGCATAACATAATACATAAAAAGAAAATATTTCTCATAAAATCTCAGGGTGTTACATTCTATCCCCCATTAAAAAGAATTTCTCCCTCGAATTCGTCACTCTGTAACAAATAGATGAGGATACCTCTCCCAAATAATATCCTCAAGTTCCCAAGTATCTTCTTCAAATTGGTGGTTCCTTCATAAATCTTTAACCAAGTGAGTGGTCTTGTTTCATAGAAATGTTTCTCTACGATCTATAATCTCTATTGGCTGTTCTTCATAAGAAAGATCTTGCTCCAGCGGTACAACTTCTGAGCTTAGTACATGTAAAGGAATGAGAATGTACTTTCTCAAGAGAGATACATGGAACACATCATCAACATGAGAGATATTCGGTGGAAGTGCCAATCGGTAAGCTACCTTCCAAACATGATCCATTATTTCAAAATAACCAATATACCAAGGGCTCATCTTGCCCTTCTTTCCAAATCTCAATACTCTCTTCCAAGGAGATATTCGTAAGAACAATTAATCACTAACTTAAAACACTAGGTCTTTTCTTCAGTTGTCGGCATAACTTTTTTGTCGACTCTGAGATTCTCTTATGTGTTTTTGAATATATCTTTCCTTTTCTGCCATCTCATCAACAAGATTGGGTCCTAATAGCTTTATTTCTCTAACTTCGTCATAGTAAGTTAGAGTTCTGCATTTATTTCCATAGAGAGATTCATAAGGAGCCATCTGAATACTGCAGTGAAAGCTATTATTATAAGAAAATTCCACCAAAGGTATGTGTTTATACCAACCACCTTTGAAATCCATATAGCAAGCTCTCAATATGTCTTTTAGAGTTTGAATTGTCCTCTCAGACTGACTGTCTGTCTGAGGATGATAAACAGTGCTGAAAATCAAATCTATATCTAGAGTATGCTGAAGACTTCACCAAAACTTCATGGTAAACCTTGAATCCTAATCAAATATAATGGAAAGTTGTACTCCGTGAAATATTACCACTTCCTTCACATATATTCTGGAAAGCTGATCAAGAGAGAAATCTTCTCTAATAGGAATAAAGTGTGCTGACTTCGTAAGATGCTCAACTATAACTCATATAGCATTATTGCCTTTGGATGTTTTAGGAAGTCCAGTGAAAAAGTCCATAGTGATGTTTTCCCATTTCCATTCTTGCAAGGGTAATGGTTGTAACATCCCCTTAGACTTTTGTCTCTCACCTTTAACTTTCTAACAAACCAAGCATCGATAGACATATTTAGAAACATCTTTTTCATTCCATCCCACCAGAAGTAATCCTTCAGGTCCCTATACATCTTTGTGCTTCCGGGGTAAATAGAGAATGAAGAACTATGAGGTCCATCCAATATTTCCTTATTTAATTCTGGGAGGGAGGAACACAAACTCGATTCTGGATCCTTATTATTTCATCACAATCATTGTGGAATTCAGGAACATTTATCACTTTCTTTTATAACTCTACCTATTCTTTCTGTCCCTATTTAATCTACACATGTATTGATGGATGAACATTCATTTGAGAAAGATAAGATTTTTCCCCTTTCACTATAATTCCAAGATCCATCCTTTGTAAATCCATAAATATTGGATCTTTTTTGATTCTCATCATAGATAAGCTAACATTGTCTTGTCAACTTAATGCGTCCTCCACCTTTTTGCTTTCCCATGGTGGTAATGAATTGAGAAGTCATAATCCGTAATCATCTCCAACCATCTTCTTTGGTGCATATTCCGCTCCTTTTGTTTGAAAATATACTTTATTCTTATTTTATTAGTATAAATATCACACCTTTCACCATAAAGGTAATGCCTCCAAATCATTAATGCAAATATTAACACAGCTAATTTCAAATCATGTGTTGGGTAATTTTTCTCATGGATTTTCAACTGTCGTGAGGCATATGCTATCACAATATCATTTTGCATGAGAACGCACCCCAATCCCTTATTGGATGCATCACTATATATCCCAAAACTTTCTCCACTAGAATTCAGTGTGAGCATAAGTGCGCTGGATAAACTTCTTTTTAAATCCTTGGAATTATCTTCACACTCCTCCGTCAAAATGAACTTAACTCCTTTTCGAGTGAACCTGGTGAGTGGATTAGATAATAAAGAAAAATCATTCACAAAACATCGATAATATCCAACCAAACCAAGAAAACTTCAGATCTCATTTACTGTTGTTGGTCTCGACCATCTATCGATAACCTCTGTTTTTTCTAGATCCACATATATCCCCTCTTTTGAGATTATGTGGAAAAAAAAATTAAACTTTTTGAAACCAAAATTCACACTTGGTAAACTTGTCATAAATATTCTCCTTTCTTAGGGTCTTTAATACAATTCTCAAGTGATCTTCATGTTCTTCCTTTCTTCTTGAATAGACAAGAATATCTTCTATAAAGAATACCACAAAATGATCAAGATAGTCTCTAAAGACTCTATTCATTATATCCATGAAGATCGCAGGGGTATTAGTAAGACCAAATGGCATCACTATAAATTCATAGTGTCCATACCTTGTACGGAAAGTCGTCTTTGGTATATCCTCCCATTTGACCCTTAATTGATGATACCCTGAACGAAGAGGAATCTTGGAAAATTATTGAGCTCTATGTAGTAGGTGAAATAAGTTATCAATGAGTGGGAGAGGACATTTGTTCTTGGAAGTGATCTTGTTAAGTTCTCAATAATCAATGCAGAGTCTCATCGATCCATCTTTCTTCTTAACAAACAGAACAGGTGCTCCCCAAGGTGATGCAGTAGGGATTATGGATCCCTTATCAAAATTCTCTTGGAGTTTCTTCTTCAATTCCTACAACTCAATTGGGGCCATTCTATAAGGTCTCTTTGAAATGGGCATAGCACCTGGTATGAGTTCTATTGAAAACTCAACATCGAAATTTGGTGGAAGACCTAGCAATTCCTCTGAAAGACATCATCAAACTCCCGTACAATGGGAATATTCTTAATCCTGAGTTTCTCTCTAACCATTTGAGATGAATAACCTTCATTTATTGGAGTCAAGACCCATAAGATGGAATAAATTTCCAATGGAAGGTTATATTCATCCTTGCATCGATAGATGATCATTGATTGGCCAAGAATATTAAATGTGACTTACCTTCTTTGGAAATCGATATGAGCTCCATATAAGGAAATCCAATCCATACCAAGAATCACATAAAATTCAACTATAAGTAGGATCCCAAGATTTTCAAGAAGCACGTTCCCACAAATGTCAATTGGAGAAGAATTATAAACTTTTGATGCAACCGTTGTGCCATTAAGATTTGTCAAAGCTAACTCAACAGCTAATTTTTGAGGTCTTAGGACAATTCACTCAGAAAATTATTCAGAAATAAATGATTGGGTGGATCCAGAATCAAATAAAACATTTTATACTTTAGAGTGTATGGTAAGTGTACCTTTCACCACTTCTTTATTGTACTCCACATCACCGATAGAAATTTCATGTGACTTTCCTTGGACTTTGGACTTAAGAGTTTTTTGACGTTGATCATCATAAAAAACCCTTGGATTAGGGCATTGATTAGTATAATTCCCCATTTCCATACACTTGTAACATTGAAGTGCAGGAGGTGCATTCTATGTAGACTTTTATTTGTTCATATCACTAGACATCTTTTTCCAATCATTCTGGCATTCAAATTACTGAAAACCTTCTTTTCCACATTTGAAACATTTACTTGTCCTTTTAAGTCAATTCCCTCTATGTTTCTTTCCACACCTTGAAAATAAGGGAAAAATCATCTTCTTTTCATTATGGTCTTTATATTTCCTTTTGAATTCCATTTTCCTCTTCTTATTAATCTCATATGATTGATGGGTTACTCCAATCTCCATCTCAACTTTGAGAGTACATTTAACCATTTCCTCATAGCTATTGAAGTCCCTTATGGTTAACACCCTTCGAAGACTAGGTTTTAATCCACTAAAGAATCGATTGATCTTACTCTTAAGTTGGATAACAATTATGGAATCATAACTTGCAATTCTTGTAAATTTTCTTCATAGGTACAAATAGATTCATCATTCTTTTTCTTTAGTTAAAGAAACTCCTTCTCCAAATTTGTTCAAAGAATATTAGGGAAGTACTTATTGAAAAATATGTTCTTGAACTTGTCCCATTCCATGGAATCAATTTTGTCTCTTTGCCCCATATTCTTGATAAGATTCCACCATTGATCAACTTCACCTTCCAAATGATATACTGCTAAGATGAATTTATCATGTTCAGAACATTGAAGAACAGAAAATATATTTTCAGTGGTACTAATCCATTGTTCAGCCACTAATGGATTAGTAGACCCGCTGAATGAGGGTGGACGCTGCCTCATGAAGGATTCAACAAAATGTTGATCCTTCATTTTATCATTTCTAAGTCTTGCATGATTCATATCTTGATAAAGTCGTGTGAGCATGGATACAAGATTTTTCATTCCATCTCCCATAACATTTGGTTGCTCAGGGGGACAATCATTGTGTTTCCTATCGCATTCAGCATTAACATGGTTTTTTTGGGTTCCAACCATTGACTAAAACCAATAATCACAGTGTGAGAAACAGTAATCATAATAGGAAAACCACATAATCAAGAATAAAATTTCACAATTTAGGTCTTATCATAGGTTATTCATGGACATTTCTAAAACACTAATGTTGTGTTCTATGCTTAGACATATCCTTAGGGTTCTTACTAAGGCTTTCTCATCCCAGTTTATAAAGGTTAACTATACCTTCCCTCTGATACCAACTATAATTACCAATAATTTACATACATTGTTATTACCTCAGTATTTAAGCATGCTTATTAAAACATATAACAAAACCATGATAGGGATGTATAGGTATAGTGTCTTTAGAAACTGGGAAACATAAATAACTGGTTCATAAAGCATCTACATTTTCTCTCATTTATTTCATCATATCTAGAGTCTCTTTTGGCATATCCTACTTAATACCCTTCTTCCTGACCTAGGGAAAAGAAAACATACAAAAAGGTGATCTCAAATGCTCAGTAAGGGTAAAAAAAGGAAATATAAATCATATCATATACATAAGAACATAACATTTTGAAAATCTTAACCTGCAAAAGAGTTCACAATATCATATCATGGGATAAATCATTGTAGTGAAATGTAATCCCAAAAATCATAACATAAAACATGAAACTATATGGCATACACAAATAATCATAAAAAATCATTTCATATTAGTCAAGACTCATTTCCAAGACTATCATAGCAGACAAAGTCCATTTCTGAACCGAGTTCACTCCTCATTCCAGTCCTATATCACTGAACCAGATTTACATACCATTCCAATCATGTCTATCTCATGACATATAAATATTTACCCAATGCATTGGAAGGAGATATAGGTCCCACCCATCTCATAATGAAACCATTATTATGTTTTCCACAAAATCATAAATTATATATCATAGCATAACCCATGTAATAAAAATGGGATTCTTAAACATCAAGCCATCATAACATAATCCATATAAGATAACATGACTTCATAAAAATAATTCCATCATATCAAAATCAAATAAATGTAGAAATAGGGAAAGAAACAAAACCCTATATTATCTTAGATGGAAAATAATTTTGATAAAACACTTGAACTCCATTCTTGAGGAAAATATCATTTCTATACCAAAAACATTTTTACCTTCTTAACATGTCATAAAATTTTAAACTAAAAGAAGTTAAGTAAAAGTAAACTTGAAAACTTGTAAAGGATGCTTCATGGAAATAATGTTCTATGTTATCATAAAAACCCATTCACATCATATAATTTAAAAAAACATTCTTCTCGTACTTTGGTCGGAAAAGTCAAAAAGTATCTCTTATTGAAAACGACAAAAGATTTCGTTCATAAAATTTACTAAAAATTCAACAATATGTGAAATTGAGTTTAAAAAATTTTATGAGGATTGAAATAATATTACATATGGAGGAAACGTGGATGTGGATGATAACTATACCCTAGTAAATTCTGAAGTATAAACAATCTCGGATAAAAAATGAGATTGTGAGATTTTCCCTTACCTTAGGTCCGATATGCTTCATACATATCCGAACCTCCTGTAAAATAATTCAAATAATGTCATTTACTTATTAAATAAATATATTAATTGTTATTATATCATATATGTTCATATTCTTATCTTCATATTAGTAATATTTCATTGCTACTTGTTATTCGGGTGTTCATTTATTTATGTTCTTTTGTGTGTTTTGTCGAATAAATTCTTATTCCTATTTTTTAGGTTATAGATACCTCATTTACAGAATCGTATTAGTGTAATATATATCATATTTATTCATTCAATTCATTTTTATAGTCATTATTCAATGAATATCATGTAGAATGAGTCGACTCACATCGCAGAGACGGTAGGCCGTATGTACGCACGAGCGATGATATCATTATTTTGATATTTAAATCGTATATAATTTGATGTTATATCATATATAAAGAATCATAATAATGTTATATTTATTATTTATATCATTTATACTCATTATTATACCCTTCCAAATGATTAAATGTTTGAATAACAAACTACACCACGACGTGGAGACGGTAAGCCGTACACACGCATGTGTGGTGACTTTTTCATTAATAGGATGGATAAAATAACTAACATGGTAGTAAAATTTTTATAATAACATCAAAGTATATATAATATTCTGTAGTTATTATTTTAGAATGGAAACAACAAAGATGGAGGAAGTGGAAGAAGAAAGGAACTTGAAATAGGTGGTGAGATATTTACCTCTTGCTTGGGTTATTCCTTTTGACTTGATCAAAAGGGATCCTTTGGTTGGATTTATGTATAAAATAAGTCCTCTAGGATGAAAGGAGAAATTTTTAGAGGGTATTTTGGTAGTTTTTGGCTAAGCCAAATGGCTTTGGAGGTGTGAATTAGAGAGAAGGGGGAGTGCCCTTTTATAAGAGGGGTGAGGGGAACCTTAGAAAAAACTCAAAATATTATTTTATAATAAATTAATATTCGGTTTATAATGGCTGCAATGTGACTTATTTAGAGGATATGGTAAATATGGGTCCAAATCCTCTCAAAAAATAGGTTTTAGACAAGTTTAGGTTACATTTTAACCTTATCATTTAGATTTAACTCTAAGTTAAATAATTTATCTTTTACCGTGTCTTCATGTATTCTTACACTATATGGTTAATAAACTTACTATAAACTACAAATAAAACCTCCATTGGTTCATTAATTTCATATATATTATTATATAAGTCTTTTTACTGAACCTTATACTTTTAGGAATAGAATATCAATCATTAAGTTAATATTTGTTTCAAAAACTGTTTTATGTCAATTTTGACACTACTTGGTATTTTGTTTTTTCTAAATTCATAATAGAATTATTACATCAAAAAAAAATTCATGTAACCAACCCTAATATATTATATTAACCTATAAAATTAGTTTAATTCATAAAAAGTCTCAAATTACATTTATTTAGGTAATTATAATATCAATTATGTTAATATTTCATTAATAAGGTAATTAATGCATCATTATTGTGTAATAAATTAAATTATTTAATGTCTAAAAATTATAAATAAAATACCATTATGTAGGAAATTTTTTTAGCTTCCTAATAAATATTTATAGTTGAATTTATCTTATGTATAACCCTATATTAAGAATGGTTTACTTATTAAACTTATATTTTAACTCTTTTAACTCTTATTTGAATTAAATAATAGTAATTATCATAATCTTATCCATGTGGACCAAAAGGTTAATATTTTATTCCCAATCTTGTTTCTGGGAAAATAAAACTTATCTAATATAATTAGGGCATGTTTTATGGTAATAATACTATCAGTTTACCCTTAATTACCCTATTTACTTTTTACAGTGGTAAATAAAAGTAAAAAGTTAGTATTCACCAAAAATTATTTTTATCTTATTGAACCACATTTTACTCACTGATATCAACCGTGTCTCTTGTATTTTTGAAATTCCACTCATAAAAGCGCTGAAATTAAGTTTTATGTAAATTTGCAAATTCTCCTAGGAGGTGTGTAAAAGACGGTAAAAAGTTCAATAAAATTATTATAAAAAGTCACTAATGAATTACATTGAACATATATAGGTATTATGTATCTATTTTGACCTAAAATAAATTTAAAAAAAATAAAAAATTATTTAAATAAAAATTTGTTTTTAAACTATAACTCAGGGTTTTTCACTATTTATCAAAAATTGAATGTTTTCAGACAAATACCAAAAATTCACCCTAAGCTAATTTCGATATTATGAATCCAAAAATGAAGTCCATTTTGAAAGATAATATTTATAAAATTTCAAAAAGTGGGTACTACTATTCATAACTGGTAGTTTATGTAATATTTTAATAACATATCATTGTTTAGTGAAACACAGTATTGCGTACAACGAAGGCTATCGAGGAAGGTTGATATTGCGTGTAATGCAAGGCCAGATAGTTTTGTGTGTAGTGAAAGATTACTTTGGTGTTTCGTATAACATAATACATAAAAACAAAATATTTCTCATAAAATCTCAGAGTGTTGCAATGACCCACAGTAGGAGTGTAAATATTTAATTTTTTACCTAGAGTCTGCTCACATAAAGAAGAGGGCCTCATGGGAGCAGGTTTCACCAAGTTAGCTACAATTTTCATTGACTTCCCTTTCCAAGCATTGGGATCAACCATTTTACGTTCCTGCCAAAAGATGAAACCCTCTTAATTCTGAACTGATACATCTTTTTCAGCATAACATTCAACAGAATCCACCTCATCATGCTCATTCACAAATCATTTATATAAATCATCTCTAAAGGATCTAATTTCACATGGTTTATTATCTTCATCAACCAAATCATCCCATGCCTTTTTGGTTACAGGGAATTCCTCCAATCTGTCCTCTACTCGAAGTAGGGAAGTATCCTCAGGTTGAGTTTTATCTATAGGGATAAACTTATTAAATTCAGTCTTCATCTCTAACCGTGGGGTATGAGTTAGATCCAAAGATGGGGGAAGAACATTTTGGTTCATGGTCAATAATGCTGCAAGGATATCATTTTCAATCTATAGTCTTCTTCTATAGTGAGTTGAGTCATGACCCTCAATATCATAGTTGGAACAGATAGTGCCAGCTCTACCAACCTCAATAAAGTGACCAACTATTCCACATGATTCACAGAAGGGTAAGATACTTTCATATTCGATTTGTAAACATACCTCATCGTGAGGCATGGATATAATCTCCTTATGAATGAGAGAAAAGTTGAGGTCAATTTCAACTAGTACTCTAGCATATTATCCAAAACTCACCCTCTCTATAGCCATGTCCATTCTAATTGGGACACCTATTGTTGAAGTAATGTCAAACTCACACTCTATATACATGAATAATTATTAAACCAATTATGGGAATAATAATTATCTAACCTGTTACATAATAAATAACAATATATTATTTAACTGATATTCTTAATACACTTAGTGTTTGACCCTCTAAGACTCTTTCTCAGTGGCATTAGGTGAAGCATTCTAAAGTTCACGGTTATCATCAAGAAATAGGACAACACACCAATATAGAAAGAAGTTAATGAAAAAATGACATGATACTACATACGGATGCTTAATTTGTAATATAATCCCTTTATAATGATATCTCAAATCAACAGGTTGCTTGCAAATTCCATCAACGCATGTGCTTGATGACCCATTCTTTGACTTACTAGAATTCAAACATTCTTATGGAACACCATGGAAATGGATTTATTTAGGATATACCATTTTCATCAAAGTTCCTAAGATATCAACTCTATTAAAAAATAAGGTAAAGAATCATTACTCACTTTATTAATTGATGAAATATTACTCCGGACACACCCAATGTATCCTACCTTGACCTGAACACATGTCATCATAGTTCTTGTAAATGCATCTAATTGTGAATTTCAAAATACTCATTAATAATGGTATTAAAGTCTAAGGAAAAATATACACAATTACAGATAGAAACATCCAATGACATATAGAAATGTGGATACCATACTAATGGGTCTCATTATCATAATATCATACTGGATATTACCAAGGGAATACACCAGGAGAAGGTACCTCAAAGTCCTTTGATTCTTCGGCCCTAATATCATATATCATTTGTGTCCCTAAAATTATATCATACAACTATAGAACATATATTCATGAATAGTGTCGTATAACTTATGGGTTCTCTTCATAGCAAGGAACTACTATGACCTTTTAACTTGATAGATACTCTGAGGAAATTATCACATATTATGTCATATATAATAACAATCATGATGGGATAAGTAGTTTATTATTATAAAAAACCATGAATACAAGTTATCATAAAGTACAAAAAAGTTAGTTCCATGGAACCAACTTCAAAATAGGGGAGCATCTGAAACATTGTCTATCTTACACCATAGGCTGATTAAGAGTCTAGATGGGATCCCATCACTATAGGATGGTGAATCTTGGGACCAGTGAGGTGGAATAGCTTACCCTCTATTCATTTTCTTATGATTAATTAGCTAAGAATATATGAGTATAGTGTGAATATTTCAACATTGTATTCTATTAGAATACTTATACGGGAATTAAGGGACATCAAGTGGTATAGTATGAGATTACATAGCTGGAATAGAAATCATGACAGAATGAGGCCATCATCACTACAAAAGATGAAATCATCATCTAGTTGAGGGTGAAGCTCATGGAAATAAAAAATGAGGTGTCTGAGGTAAAATTTATGATGGAACATCCCATGAATAAATATATTTTGGTGAAGATATAGGTAAACGAGGTTCATCCTAATGATTAAGAAGATATGGAAAAGCTTGATACGCAGTGAAAATTCCTCAAATCTACCTGACATAGTCTAAGAAAGATGAACTCGGCTATTTCATGGGCCAAAAAATAATGATTTTGTCTAATAATGAAGAATATATGATGCAGGCATGATCCTTAAAATTTATTTATTTTTTCTCTTTTATAAAAATAAATCATAGTGTCACTTGTTTTAATTCCACGTGTTGATGTTTTCACTTAATATCATTGATAAAATAACCATAAAAAAATCTCTAAAAATATATAAGTCGTTCTTTGGGTGGGAAATAAGAAACAAAAAAATTTCGTTCAATTATGTGAGAGTATTGAATGAGTAAAGTAGATTAGGATCAAGAAATTATGTTGATCGCTATTAGATAACTATAAATATATGGGAACCAGGATTATTCAATTCCATGATTCATGTTACGTTAACAATGTGCAAGGAATACAAGGGAATAAGTCTGAGGGATTTAACACTCCACTATATCAAATGGATGTTAGAGGAAGCTAAATTATTATATCAAAAGTCTATATTTATAGATATAGGAGTCATCGGGATTGAGGATGATCATTGACCATTTTCAGAACACATGTTCTACAATAAAACTACTAAAAATGTCTCTTCTAGTGTGGGTTCCTTAGATATGAGGTGAGGCAATTTGGGCCATTCACCTTCCCCATAGGTAGCCCATTTGTATATGATAATGGTTATTCTATGGAATTATCCATACATGAGATAAGATTTAATTTACATAATAATTGTAGATGTGTGGGAGACCGTTTTAAAGTAAAAGTTGGATGCAAATCCAAATCAAGGGGACACAATGTGCATTGATGAATGAGTATAATGCTTAGAAATAAATCAAGAAATATTAAGGTCACTTCATTATTAAATTATCAAAATTATTAGGTTAACCAAATAGATGAAAAGTGTGTGATCCAATGGGAAAAAATTACAATTGGATGAGAGATGTAGGATTAAAATTCAACCATTCCCCTGGATGAGATTAATAATCTCTATGGATGCTCAATTTAACGTCTCATGGATTTGAACAAAAGGGTTTTAATTTTTAAGGTCATATATCATGGACCATGGGTTCTTCACTTTGAATTAACATTATTCAACTAGGGATAATGGTTTGTTCCATTAAAGGATAAGCATCTAGGATCATTGGAGCACTTCCATTTATGGTTGTGACACTAGGACCATAAATTGTGTTTTTAAGTTCATGTAGCTAAGACCAATAGGGGTTATAAAATTTAAGGTCATGTATATAAGACCCAAGGGTGATATATTTTAAGATCATACAACTTCTAACAATAGGCTTCTGGAGTTTAAGGGATTATAGAATAGATCATGAGGATGTGAGAAAATATTTTTATGAAGGGAAAACAAGCCCAATGTGAATGGAAGGATCTGTAGAAGGTTTTACACTATCGGGCCTCATAAAACCAATATGGGGGAAAAAAGTTTAATGACACGAATCTTGGACCATGAAATACTCTTTACAAGTACAACTCATGTACATGAGAAAGGAGCATCATCTCAGAGCTGATCTAGGAATGGGATCAACCTAAGTATGTCAAGGATCTTTATATACCATGATAATAAGAAATCAATGTTTTGTATTGGGGTCCAAAAAAGGGTATCTCAAAATTACTAGGAATATTTTAAATTAATATTCAATCCATATGTAGTTACATGATGTGACATTTAAAGAGGCAAATTCCTTATGGGTTCATCTTCCCAAATGTAAACATAGGTATCATGATGTTTCAAGTCATGTGGAAGAGAAGACACAATTAAGATTAGAAATATATGGAAAGGGTGTCAAATACATATTTTAACATCATATGGAAAGGAAAATGGATATCATATTTATCATGCTGGTGAGATAAGAAATCCAAAATCCAAAATCCTATGTCATTCATGATATATAAAAGAAACAATGGGTAATTGAAGGGCACTCACATCACACAAGAGTACATGGGAAAAGAAGGTTGAAGTTGGAATAATATATAAACTATTTAAATAGCCTCTACTAAATGGGATTTTTGATAGGCATGATTCCATAATACATATTCAACCATCCAAAATACAAAAAGGTTTGAAAAGAGGGATCTTAAGGGAGTTATTATTCCTCCCATATAAAAGGGGAGAGGAAGAAGGTAAATTGTTACCTTCAGAATTATACTTTCTAGTGATGTGTAGAGGATTTGGTGTAATACCCAAGCTTGCACAGTACAATTCCTTTTGAATAATACAATAGCTTGTGTTGTATGCAACTTCGAGTTCAAAAACACCATAACCAATCAAACTAATAGTTATGAATAGTAATACCCACTTTTTGAGAGTTTATAAATTTTATCCTTCAAAATGGAATTCATTTTTGGATTCTGAATATCTAAATTATCTTAGGGTTATTTTTTTCCTATTTTTCTAAAAGCTTTCAATTTTTGATGAATAGTAAAAAAACTGAGTTATTATTTCAAACAAAATTTTTATTTAAATAATTAATTATTTTATTTAAATTTATTTTCGGTCAAAATAGATACCTAAAAACTATATAAGTTCAATGTAATTCACTAGAGTCATTTTATAATAAGTTTATATATACAATAATTATTGAACTTTTTACCGCCTTTTACCCAGCTCCTAGGTGAATTTACAAATTTGCATAAATCATAATTTTTCTACTTCTGTGATTTGAATTTCAAAATTTTGAGACACATGTTTAATATCAATAAGAAAACATTGGTTAAATATGATGAAAATAATTTTGGTGAATAGTAACTTTTGACTTTTATTATCACGGTTAAAAGTATATAGGGTAATTAAGGGTAAAAATGATATCATAATTACCCTAAAACATGACATAATTCTATTATATAAGTATAATTAAACCATAAAAAACCTAAGGAATAAAATATGATCTTATTTGGTCCATTTTGATTAGATTAAGACATTTATTATTATTTTATTTAAAGAAGAGTTAAAAGAGTTAAATTCAAAGTTTAGTAACGAAACAATTTTTAATATAATGTTATACACAATATAAATTATACTCTAAATATTCATTAAAAATATAAAAATATTTCCTACTTAATGGTATTTTATTTATAATTTTTATACATTAAATAATTTAATTTATTTATGACACAATGATGATGCAATAATTACGGTATTAATAAAATATTAAAATAATTGATGTTATAAATATCCAAATAAATGAAAATTAAGACTTATGAAGAATTACACTAATTTTATAGGTTAATATTAAATTTTTGGGTTGGTTAAATAAATTTTATTCAAAGTGATAAAGTTTTTATGGCTTTCAAAAAAATAAAATACTAAATAGTGTCAAAATTAACATAATTGAGTTTTTAAAACAAATACTATATTACTAATTGATATAATATTCCTAAAAATCTAAGGTTCGGAAAAAGGACTTATATAAGGTTATATATACTAATAATGAACCACATGGGGTTATGTTGGCTTCTTATAGTAGGTTTATTAACAATATAATATAAAAATACAAAGAGATATGGTAAATGTCAAACTATTTAAGTAAGAGTTAAATCTAAAAGATAAGGTTTATATGATGACCAAAACCTATCTAGAGCCTATTTGTTGAGAGGTTTTCGACCCATACCCACCTTATCCTCTAACTAATTTATTTTGGAGACATTAGAAACTGAAAGTTATTTTATTATAAAATATTCTTTCAATATTTTCCTTATGTGGCCCACACCTCTATTATAAAAGGACACATCCCCTTCTATTAATTTCACAACTACAAAGCCTTTTGTCTCACCCAAACCCTACCCAAATATCCTATAAAATTTCATCCCTTAATCTTAGAGTCCTTCCTTTTTTATGAAATCCATCCTAAGGAGCCCTCTTGATCAAATCAAAAGGAAGAACCTGAAGAAGAGGTAAATATTTCATCACCTCTTTCAATTTCTTTTCTTCTTACACTTCCTCTTTCTTTATTGTTTCCATTAAAAATAATAACTCGAGTGTCTTTTATATAATTTGATGTTATTATAAATATGTTACAATCATATTCTTTATTCTATCCATCATATTAATGACAAAGTCACCATACGTGCGTACGTACAGCTTACCGTCTCCACATCGTGGTGTAGTTTGATATTCAAAAACTTCATTATTTGGATGGGTATAATATTGAGTATAAATGATGTAAATAATAAAAATAACATTTTAATTATTATTTTTTATATGATATACAATCCAATTACATAAGATTTCACCATCAATATAACGATATTGTCGCTTGTGCGTACGTACGGATTACCGTCTCCACGAACGCGATGAGATTCATTCTCCATCGTAATCATTCAAGAATAATTCTCATTTTATGATTAAAAATAATTTGTATGAACATAATATAATTATTTATATGAATAAATTATATATCATCCATAATAATCATGTCTTACATAACCATACATATAAAATAAAACAAATCAGTTAACACCCGAAATGATGATACTACTAAAATATTATTAACAAAACAATATTATAAGATCATATATGATATCATAATTATGTATATGATTCTTGTATAATTTAATAACAATGTTTTAACTATTATACAAGAGGTTAACGTAGCATCTACTAAGGAAAAATTAAATGAAAGAGTTAATTCTACAATCTCTCTGCATATCTGAGGTTGTTAATACGTAAGTATTTACTAAGAACTCTTTATCATTTACATCCATGTTTCCTTAAAAATGTAATTAAAAAAATTTATAACATTCAGTTGGATATAGGTTAAAGTAATCTATACCGTAATTTTTCCTTATATGTTTTGAAATTAATCTTTCCGTCGTTTTCCAAACAAGGTACTTTATGAACTTTTTGACAAAATTAAGGTAAGAATGTCTTTTTTTAACTTATACAGTGGGTGCTTTTATTCTCCTGATTTATTACTCCATTTAATCTTCCCATACAAGATTATAATAATATTTTTAAAATAAATGTTTTCTTTTATAATTACATGACTTTTAAGTGGTCTCAAAATAGAAATAAGTATTTCTTAAATAAATGTTTTCATTTCATCTATGTCAAAATCCTTTGATGGATATGAAATTTTTTTGAAGTTAATTTATTATGATACAAATCATCCATATTTTATTTAAGGTTTTGTGATATGTTTGACTATGGATGTGTTATTTCTTTACCATTCATGGTTTATGGATAAAGTATTGACCTTTTTATGCTAGTTTTAATATGAATGTTTATTTTATGTTTAAACATTTTCATATAAGGAATGCAATGGACTTAGTAAGTGATGGGTGGAGCCCAATATAGCTCCTCGATGCATCGGTAGGTCTCATGAGACAAACTAGTGTCTTGGAACAAGGCCTTGACAAAACTTTATTTGTAGTCTTGGCACAGGGCCTTGACTATGTGGTTATGAAGTCTCGTATTATGCATTCCATTTTTATGATAGTGGCTATTGATATTGAATGTGATTATTTGAATAGTATAACATGCATGTGAATAAGTAAATGGAATTATTTGATTTTATCTTTTCCATATTATTCTGAAGTTTAAGTTTAAAAGGATTTTTTTTTGTCTAATATATTGCCATAAATGTTTATGATTATTTATGAAAGATTCTGCTATATTGTTACCCGTATTGAGCATCTCAGCTCATCCCTTCCTATGTTTTATTTTTCCCAGGATGCGAAGATGTATTTTATGGATGACCTACATGGATAGGATAATGAAATAAGTGTGTTCAAAAGGGATCAAAATGTTTTGGTTGTTTTTATTTCCTGATGTAATGTAAAACTTATGAATGTATCTAGTACTTCCAGGTCTGCTAAACTGATCGGTCTTTCGGGACATGACTCCTTGTATCATGACAATGTTATGTAATAATGAAATGGCTCTTAATAACTGGGGTTGGGGAATTATAGTTTGTATCAGGGGAAGTTTAGTAAAAACCTTGTAAGCTAGATTTAGAACAATCTAATTAGAAAACACTACGCTAAGATAGACTTTGAGGATTAGTATAGAAGAACATCTTATAATTTTGGTAATGTAGAGATTTTGTGAGTTTTCTGAGAAATACATCTCTATAAAGATATGAGTAGGTAGAGGTCGCTCTGGCACAAATGTATATAGGCTTAAAACCCAAAAACAACACTTTGATCTAGACTCGAACAAGAACTAGTGCATGACAACGGGCCTTACTGCACCCTTGGTTATGACACTACTGAGGGATATGCTTAGGATAAGTTTCATTTTCTATAAAAACCTTTATGAAGGGTTTATGAGTGTATACTTCCTCAAGGAATTTTTTTTTGTGATTATGGATTATATCCATAAACTATTCAATTTGTGTTATCTTTTTTACATGTTTGTAATTATTTATTGCAATTCAAAAACTAATCTACTGTATGCCATTTTCTAGAAATAGCACCTAGTTGAAGAAAGGGAAGCTGTATCAACCCACGTAATCCATGTAGGCATTTCCCTCCTACTCAAAATAATTATAGTGGAGCTGCTAAAGTAATTGGTGCTGATTAGATTATCAGTATTCTAGGAAAACTCACTCATGTTATGAATAATAACTTTACCTGTATGGCGCACCCTGATCCCCTATATAGAGGATCAATGTTAGATCGCTTCATGAAGAAAAAATCACCAACATCCAATGGGATTAAAAATCCATTAGTAGCTGAGAAATGGATAAATTCCTTAGAGAAAATATTTCATTCTTTGGGGAGTAGTGAAATGGAAAAAGTAGTCATGGAAGCTTATCACCTCACGGGAGATGCAGATCAATGGTGGTCATTAATCCAAAACACAAAGAAAGATAAAGAATTATCGAACATTGAATGTAGGTACTTTAAAGATATTTTCTTAGAAAAATACTTTCCTTGTGACCATCGAGCGTATTTGGAAAGACAATTTTTGAGTCTGAGGCAAAAGGAAGATAAGGATGTTGCAAAGTATGAGGCTAACTTTACAAGGATTTCAAGGCATGCATCAAATTATATACATAACCCAAGGATTAAGATTTATCGATTCTTTAATGGGTTAAATCCATTTCTCCATCGAGAATTAGTCTCACAATCCTTCTCATCATATGAAGATATTGTCTCATGCACTATCAAGATAGAAAATGAATTTTCCAAGCCTTATGAATTTAAATCAAAGAAAGAGAAAAATAGATCTTCTGAAAACTCTGGAAATGGAAATAAAAGGAATAAGGGAAAATTTGAATATCCATCCTATGGTAAATGTGGGAAGAAATGCCACGGTACTTTCCTAAAGGGAATGGAAGTTTATTACAAGTGTGGTGAAAAGGGACACCAAGCTTGTGGTTGAAAGGGAAAGAAAGAGGCTGTTAATTTTTAATGCTACAATTGTATATAAAAGGGGAATTATGCAAAGGGATTTCTTAAGTTCCAAGGGAATATACCTTATAAAATCCCAAGGGAGAAAGTCAAAGGCTTATGTGATCACTACTACTAAGGTTGAAGCTCCGAAAGACATAGTGGCATGTAATTTAATGGTTTCCTCAAGTTTAGAAAATGCTTTATTTGATTTTGGATCATCACATTGTTTTATATCTTCCCAGTTTGCTATGAAAATTAGATATTTTCAATTTGACTTAAAAATGGAGTTTTCAGTCAAAACACCTAAGGTAAGTATCGTCACAACAATGTTTTTTGAATTAGTTCCCATTGGGGAATATAAATGTTCTTTATCTACTGATATCATCGTCATACCCATGATTGAATTCGCTATAATCCTCAAAAAGGATTGGATTTCAGACCATGAAGCGAAAAATTATTTTAAGAAGAATGAGGTAACAATTTTTAATGATGATAAGGAGTACCTTATCTTTAGAGAAGAACCCTCACCACCTAATTCTTATCTAGATCCACCCCTAGTAGCTCTTATAAATTCAATTATTGGGGATGAAGAGAATGAAATAACTATGGGTGAGGAAAAGAATGCTCGAATAGAGGATGTACCTATTGTGAAATAGTATGTTGATGTCTTTATAGATGATTTAACAAAACATCCTCTAGAATGATAAATTGAGTTTTCCATTGATTTAATTCATGGTATAAGGCCCATATCGAAGACCCCTTATAGAATGGCCATAGTGGAATTAGTGGAACTGAAGAAACAACTAGAAGAATTATGTAATAAGGGATTTAATCACCCTAGTTTTTCTCCATGGGGAGCCCCTATTCTTTTTGTTAAGTAGAAGGATGGATCTATGAGGTTGTTCATTGTAAACAGGGAGATAAATGCTATAACAATAAAGAACAATTATCCCCTACCTAACATTGATGATTTATTCGATCAACTTCATGGAGGTCAATATTTTTCAATGATTGAACTTCAATATGGATATCACCAGTTGTGTGTCAAGAAGGAAGACATTTCGAAAACAACATTTCGAACCAGGTATGGGAATTACGAATTTATAGTAATCCCTTTTGGATTGACTAATGCACCCTCTATTTTCATGGATATAATGAACATAGTTTTCAAAGAATATCTTAAAGAATTCCTAGTGGTGTTTATTGATGATATCTTTGTATATTCTAAAAGCTAAAAAGATCATGATAATAACTTGCGCATTATTCTAAAGACTCTTAGAAGAAATTAATTATATGGGATTTCTAGCAAGTGTGAATTCTGGCTTTAGGAGATTTCTTTTCTTGGTCATATTGTCTCTAAGGATAGAATCTTTGTTGATCCTTCAAAGTCCAAGGCAATCCAAGAATGGCCATCACCGAAGAGTATAAATGAGGTATGTAGTTTTATTGGATTAGCATGTTATTAATGGCTTTTGGTCAAGAATTTTTCCCGATTTGTAAACACATTAACCAAGCTCACACGTAAAGGGGTTAATTTTTTTTGGATAAAAGAGTGTGAATAATATTTCTAAGAACTGAAGAGAAGATTATTCAGTGATCCTATATTGACTCTAATATCAGGGAATGATGGGTTTGTTTTTTATAGTGATGCTTCAATGAAAGGACTTAATTGTGTCCTTATGAAAAATGATAGAATTATTGCATGCATCACGATAGATAAAAATTTATGAGCAAAAATATACTACTCTTGATCTTGAGTTAGAATCTACAATCAATGCTCTAAAAATATGAAGACACTATCTCTATGGTAAAAAATGGGAGATTTATACTGATCAAAAAAGTTTGAAGAATATTTTCTCAAAGAAAGAAATCAGCATGGGGCAAAGATGATGGCTTGTACTACTCAAGTATTATGATTTCACTATACAATACAACCTAGGGAAGGAAAATAAGGTGGATGATGCTTTGATCAGAAATGATCATGGAGTTTTGAACTAGATGAGAGTTGGAAAGAATGCTATTTACAAGGATCTAGTGAATATGGATAAGGGAATAACCCTAGAAGTTGAAACATAAATGCTTTTTCAAATGGTTGTTGAAACATCTTTACTAGAAATGATAAATTGTTCTCAGACTAAGGATGATGAATTTCAAAAGAAAATTAAAGCTATGAACAATGAGAGATTGAGTGACTTCATATATGAAGATGTAATTTTGAAATTTGGGAAGATACTTTGTGTTCCTAACATACCTGATCTAAAAAGGGAAACATTGGATGATGATCACAGCTCTAATTTCTCCATGAACCCTATAAGAACCAAGATGTATAGAGATTTGAAGGAACATTCTTGGTGGGACAACATGAAGAGGGGGAATTCTGATTTTTGTGTCAAGATGTATGGTTTGTCAACAAGTGAAATCTGGAAGGCAATAGCCTAGAAAAGTCATGCAACCTCTTCCCATACCTGAGTGGAAATGGGTTAATATTATGATGGACTTAGTCATGGGGCTAACAAGGACTCCTAGAAGGAATGATGAAATATGGGTCCTTGTTGATCTTCTTACCAAGTCAACATGTTTTCTTATTATAATAGAAGATTTACCACTTGGACATCTAGAAAGACTATATATTAATGAAGTTTTAAGACTCTGTGGTGTACCCCTATCGATTGTTTCTAATTGTGATCCCCATTTTCATCAAGATTCTGGGAAAGTCTTCAGAAAACCCTAGATACTGAACTTTGTTTGAGCACTACCTACCACCCTCAAACCGATGGACAATCAGAATGGACTATTCAAACATGATAAGACATGTTGAAATCCTACTCACTGGACTTTCAAAGTATGTGGGATCGATTTTTACCTCTAGTATATTTTTCCTATAATAATAACTTTTATTGAAGTATTCAGATGGCACCATATGGAGTTCTATATAGAAAAAGATATCACACACAAACTTGTTGGGATGATGTTTGTGAAATAAATATCATAAGCCCAGAACTAGTTGAGGAAATGATTGAAAATGTAAAGGTTATCCAAACCCACATCAAAGCATCTCAAAGTAGTTAGAAGAGCTATGCCAATAACAAAAGGAAGGATTTGGAATTTTAGGTAGGATATCATGTTTTTTATGGTATCTCTATGGAAGGGTGTTATACCATTTGATAAGAAGAGTAAATTTAGTCTCAGGTACATTGTACCTTTCAAAATTCTAGAAAAAATTGGGGTTGTAGCTTACGGTTTTGCAATGATGCCAAGTCTATCCAAAGATCGTGATGTGTTCCACGTATCATTGTTGAGAAAATACATGCCTAACCCAATACATGTTCTCACCTATGAGGAAATTAAACTGGATCTGGATCTATCGTATTTTGAAGAGCCTTTCAAGATTCATGATACAAGAGAATAAGTGTTGAGAAACCGGACGACTCGTCGGGTAAAAGTTCTATGGAGTAACCATAATATGGAAGATGCAACATGGGAACCTGAGGAACTTATGATGAAGAACCACCTGAATATTTTTGTGTGGTTGTATTCTAGAAATTTCAAGGACAAAATTATTTTAAGGATGGGATATTGGAATACCCCAAACTCCCACGGTACGTTTCCCTTTGAATAATACAATAGCTTTTGTTGTATGCAACTTTGAGTGTAAACACAACACAACTAATCAAACTAGCCATTATGAATAGTAATACCCACTTTTTTAAATTTTATAAAATTTATCTTCAAGAATAGACTTCATTTTTGGATTCATAAGATCAAAATTATCTTAGGGAGGGTTTTTTCGTATTTTTCTTAAACCATACAATTTTTTATGAATAGTGAAAGACATTGAGTTATTGTTTAAAACATACATTTTATTTAAATAATTATTTATTTTATTTTAATTTATTATAGGTGAAAATATATACATAACACCTATATAAGTTCAATATAATTCATTGGAGTCGTATTATAATAAGTTTAGATATTCAAAAATTATTGAACTTTTTACCGCCTTTTACCCACCTTCTAGGAGCATTTGCAAATTTGAATAAAACATAAATTTACCGCTTATATGAGTTGAATTTAAAAACTAAAATAGACATGGTTAAAATAAGTAAGAAAAAATTTGTTCAATAAGATGAAAATAATTTTGGGTGAATAGTAACTTTTGACTTTTATTTAACGTGGTTAAATGTAAATAGGGTAATAAAGGGTACAAATGATATCATAATTACACTAACACATGTCCTAATTATATTGGATAAGTATAATTCGACCAAAAAAACCTTATGAATAAAATATGAACTTTTTTGGTCCACTTGGATTAGAGTAGGACATTTATTATTATTTTATTTAAAGAAGAGTTAAAAGAGGTAAATGCAATGTTTAATAACAAAACCATTTTTAATATTGGGTTACACACAATATAAATTTTAATATAAATATTAATTAGAAAGATAAAATGATTTAATACCTAATTATATTTTATTTATAAATTTTATATATTAAATAATTTAATTTAATTATGACATAATGATGATGCAGTAATTAGCTTATTAAATAAATATTAAAATAATTGATATTATAAATATCCAAATAAATGTAAATTGAGACTTATGATAAATTAAACTAATTTTATAGTTTAATATGACATGTTAGGATTGGTTAAATAAGTTTTATTCGAAGTTAAAAAGTTTTTATGTCTTTTAAAAAAATCAAATACTAAATAGTGTCAAAATTGACATAATTGAGTTTTTAAAACAAATACTATATTATTAATTGATATAATATTCCTAAAAATCTAAGGTTCTCCCAAAGGACATATATAAGGTTATATATATTAATAATTAACCACATGGGGTTATATTGTCTTGTTATCGTAAGTTTATTAACCATATAATATAAAAATTCAAAAAGACATGGTAAATGTCACACCATTTAACTAAGAGCTTAATCTAAACGATAAGCTTAATATGAAGACCTAAACCTATCTAAAATATATATTTTTAGAGGTTTTATACCCATATCCACCTTATACTATAAATAGTTCATTTTTGAGCCATTAGAAACCGAAAATGAATTTATTATAAAATAATATTTTAAGTTTTTCCTAAAGTGACCCTCACCTCTCTTATAAAAGGGAACATCCCCTTATCATAATTTCACACCTACAAGGTCTTTTGGATCGCCCAAAACATGCCCAAATATCCTAAAAACTTTCCTCCCTTAATCATAGAGGCCTTAATTTTGTCATAAATCCATCTTATGGATCCCTTTTGATCAAATCAAAAGGAAGAACCCAAGGAAGAGGTAAATATTTCATCACCTGTTTCAAGTTCTTTTCTTCTTCCACTTCCTCTTTCTTTGTTGATTCCATTCAAAAATAATTTCTCCATTATATTATATATACTGTGTTGTTATTATAAAAATGGTACAACTATATTTATTATTCTATCCATCGTAGGAATGACAAAGTCACCATACGTGCGTAAGTACAACTTACTGTCTCCACGTCGTGGTGTAGTTTGTTATTCAAAAACATCATTATTTGGATGGGAATAATAATGAGTATAACTAATTTAAATAATAAATATAACATGTTAATGATTTTTTATAGATAATATATGATCCAATTACATACTATTTAACCATCAATATAATGATATTGTCGCTCATGCGTACGTACGGATTACCGTCTCCAGGAACACGATGAGATTCATTCCCCATCGTAATCATTCAAGAATAATTTTCATTTTATGATTAAAAATAATTTTTATGAACATAATATTACTCTGTATATGAATCAAATACATCATATCCATTATAAACATGTCTTACATAACCAAGAATATAATGGAAAACAAATGACTTAACACCCGAAATTATGATACTACTAAAATATTATTGACAAAACAATATTATAAGATCATATATGATATAATATTTATGTATATTATTCTTGTATAATTTAATAAAAATGTTTTAACTGTTATACAGGAGGTTAACATACCATCGACTAAGTAAAATTACAAGGTAATGATTAATTCTACAATCTTTTTACTTATCCATGGTTGTTAATAAGTAAATATTTACTGGGACCTCTTTATCATCCACATCAGTGTTTTCTTAAAAAGGTAATTCAAAATAGTTTTACCATTTACTAGACTATGGGTTAAAGTAATTTATACCCTTATTTAACCTTATATGTTTTGAAAGGAATATTTCTTTCATTTTTCAAATAAGGTACTTTATGACCTTTTCGAAAAAATGAAGGTAGAATGTATTTTTTTACAAAGGTGATAACATGAATTCATTTCTCGATCCATGCCCCAGAGGGAATTTATTAAAAAACAAAAGATCATAGTACAAGCACGAGATGTAACGTACTTACACCAGTAGAGAATTAAAGATTATACATGATAAAGCTTTAATCATACCAATGTCTAAGAGGAGACACATCTGCCAGAGTTTTCCATCATATATAAGAACCTGAAGAATTTTAATCCAGCCCTCTCAAGAAACAATCCTACAACTTCAAGCCTGAAATGCATAAAACCTGATGTTCTACAACCTGACAGCACCCATCCAACCAAACAGAAGACCTAAAAAGGAGACTATGGTGTGAAAGAGACAATACAATAGTAAAGAGTTCTGTTTCAGCAAGTACCACACTCTCAAAACAAATTCAATGATCATCATTTAACACCGAAAGATAGAGAGGAAACTTCCTCTATTGACAGGAAAAACTTAAAACCTGATAAATTTGCAGTACTATCTAGTAACCCCACCATAAAACCATCAACATCATGCATCAAAGAATAAAAACATATACATCATCATTAGATAGACCCCATGCGAAAATCATGAAAAAGATATCCTGGAAATGAACAGCAATAGGGTCTAAAGATCAAGAAGACTTAATAGACATCTTCATCCTTTCGCTGAAAATGAATCGTTTTAAGTTAAGATATATCTTAGTAGAAATTACACCGTTATTACACCTTTGAATATTCCCTTACAATCTTATTAGAATATTTTAAAAATAAATGTTTTATTTTATAATTACATGACTTTTAAATAGTTTCAAAATAGAGTATTTCTTTAAAAAAAGTTTCCATTTCATCTATGTCAACATCATTTGATTGATTTTAAAATTGTTTGAAGTTGATTTATTATGATAAAAATCTTCCATATTATATTAAAGGTTTTTTGATATGTTTGACTATGGATGTTTTATTTTTGTACCATTCATGATTTATAGATAATGTATTGACATTTTGTATTCTAGTTTTAATACGAATGTTTATATTATATTTAAACCATTTTATATGAGAAATGAATTGGACTTATTAATTGATGGGTGGTGCCCGCTATAGATCCTCGATGCATCGGTAGGTCTCATGAGACAAACTAGTGTCTTGGCACAAGGCCTTGACAAAACCATATTTGCAGTCTTGGCACAAGGCCTTGACTATGTGGTTATGAAGAATGACATTATGCATTCCATCATTATGAAAGTTTCTATTGATATTTCATGTGATTATTCTACTAGTATAATATTCATGTGAATAAGTAAATTTCATTATTTTATTTTATAATTTTCATATTTTGCTGAAGTTTATGTTTTAAAGGATTTTGTTTTAGTGTTATACATTTCCTTAAAATGTTTGTGCTTATTTATGAAAGCTTCCGCTATATTGTTATCCTTACAGAGCATCTGAGCTCACCCCTTTCTATGTTTTATTTTTCCCAGGATGTAAAAAAGTATTTTATGGTTGACCTATAAGGATAGGATAAGGATAAAAGTGTGTTCAAAATGGGACACAATGTTGTTGATGTTTTTATTTCATAATGTAATGTAAAACTTATGAATGTATCTTGTACTTACAAGGATACTAAACTGATCAGTCTTTTGGGACATGATTCCTTGTATCATACCAATGTTATGTAATAATGCACCATCTCTGGGTAACTGGGGTTGGGGTGTTACATTTAGAGGATCACAATTGACTATTTTGGAAATGAACATTCCACTATCACATCATTAAAGAATGTGATTAAAAAATTTCATATCAAATAGTGAAAATTTTCGACATATATAAACCATCTAATATTATTGAAAGTCATTTGGGAAAATTTCACCATATAAGAGGTGATCCAACATAGGCCATGTTTTGTCAGTATTGGGGAGATCGTTTTTAAATAAGTGATTGATGGGGAAATTTAAACACTAAAGACATAAACATTAGAGGTGAAATAGAAGATCAAATAGAGATATGAGTGCCCTTTTTAAAACATTCAAGTGTTAAGCATACATATTGGGTAAAATAAGCTCATGGAAAACTGAGATCAAAGAGACATAGGAAAGGCTTGATCGTGTATCGAAGGAACTAAATTGGTCCACATTGCTATAAATTTTATTATCCTCAATCTTATACCAATAGAGGGGTCAACCTGTATGGAATCAAACAAAGATAAGAAATTACATGGAGGGTGAAACCTAATGCTGATATAGATAAGACTTAGGTGGGAAACCATGCAGATTACGGACATCTTATAAGGACCTTTGTGAATATGAATAATATGTTCATGCTATTTATTCCAATTCCATATGTATGTCACACCATCCAAGTGTGCAGGAGGGATCTAAAGTCTAAAAATAATAATTTTTGGTGGAGATGATGGGAAGATTATGGTTGTACCTAAGAACATAGATCCATGTATCATTATGTATCCTATGAAATGGAAATCATGACACATTTAATACTTATAGGTGGAATGTTATGTAACCAACATTGAAAATGGTAATCCTGTCAATAAATGACCCTAAGTGTAACACAATATTAAGTTATGTTATAGAGACTCTTTCACACATTTTAACATCTTGCAGAGAGGATATAGTATGGGGTGAGGTATTTCGTATTGCATAGACGTTAAAAATAAGAGTTTCCTAAGAATACATAGGGGTAATGAACATAGCATAAGGTTGTGATGATTTGAGGGTGTAGATAATATATTAAAGTCATGGATCATGGACTAAGCGTTATTGTGTGAAATTAATAGTGGTATGAAAATTTAATAAAAACCTATTATGAAGGAAGGGAGAAACTTTTCTAGTGAAACAATAACATCCTAAGGGGGAATGAATTTTTTTCAGGATGTAATATGGGGACCATTGTATACTACTGGTTTAAAGTGATAAATCATATACTAAGGGGTTATATCGTATATCCAGTTATATCATAGAAAATCTGATGTTAACAGATGGTAAATGGGGGTGGTTCATTACTATGATAGTTAATTTCATGTGAGGATGTGAACGTAATTTAAAGTAGTGGTGTGTGGACTATTTCACATTACTTGAGGTCATAATGTGTGGTCCATTTAACTCAGATTAAGGTCGTGATTTTTGGTATATGACCGTATAGTTTAACATCTTATATAAATGATATGTGGTATCTTTTCAATAGTTTAAGTTCATACGGTTTTTATTGTGCACTGAGGCATCTCGTCTAGCATGGAGGAAAAAACAGAACAAAATGCACGTTTGAGATTCTGAAATTTCATAAAGGAAGTCATAGAGGGTTAAAAAATGGTGAAAGATCCACTTTTATTATCCCTAAATCCAAGGGGTTTATAGATCACAATAATACGTTTTTATATTATAATAATGAACTACATTCAATTTGTGAATTAGTATCAATGATTTTATTTTTTCTAAATCCAATGATAAGTGACGTAGAGTGCAGATTCCTGAAATTTTATTATATCTCCCTTTGATGTATTTTATCCTACATATCCTTTTTATCACTTTACAATGTTGGTTTATTTTCATTTCAATAAAACCATCAGTGAAATGGTTTAAGGTTTCAATGCTTTGACAAAAGTGGGTGATACTAGTTTATGGACTTGAATATTTGACCAAGGTACGCTATAATTTTAAGGACATTGAGCTTGGACCATACCACACAAATTTAATGAAATGTTTCTCAGACAAAGGTCTAATACTAGTTAAGGTTATGGTGAATAGATCAGATTCTTAATGAAATATTTGATGCATAATGATTGACAATAAGATTATAACATGAGTAAATAAAAAAAATGCCCAGTATCACAAAACAACCTTGGTACAATATGTACATAGTTCAAGGCCATGATCCTTTTAATGAGGTTAAAACCATTTTAAGGTCATGGTACATTAATTGTTAGTACTCTAGGGGGATTTTTTATGGCATAAAAGAGAGTATTAAAGAGTGTCTTTATACCAAAAAAATATTCCTATAATAGTTTGAACATGTTTTATGGTCAAGATTCTGAAACCATGGGGTAACTACATGGATTTAGGGTCACACATCTTTGATTAGTAGGGTGTCTCACCCAAGATATTTTTCTGCCTTGATTAGGTTAGGGACAATCCATTGATACTCTTAATACCTTGTGAATCATGTTCAGTTCATGAAATAAGGTTTCGTCGGATATTTCTCACGATACATGAGAGTGTAAAATCAGTAAAAATAATTTTTCTCAAGAAGGTACTTATGATAAAAACGTGTAGTTTCAACTCACATTGATTCATACAGGAGTGATTTCAAAAACATTAAAATTCTAATGGAATAGTGGAGGGTTTGGAAGAGTTAAATCATGAAATCCATGATCTAAACCACAAAGTTAGTGGAACATGGGCTATGGATGACTGTAAACCATTCCTAGTTAGGCAGATAACACTATAGTGTTGTCAAGGATGAGGTGAAAATATTCCAAATTGATTATTGGTCATTTTTTGTATAAAGGAATTGGAACTCATCACCAAAGACTCCTCTAGGTTTTTTGACCTATAATGAAGGTGAGTGAATTGGGGTCTTTCATTTTCACTATATGGTATGCCCAAAAAACTATAAGGGTGATGGGAGGTCTATATCCTGGAATATTCAAAGCATGAAATTAGTTGGTAGTAGTGTTTTGATGGAGCTCAAAACTCTAGTTGTGACATCATCATGTGTTCAAGTAATTCAATTGGGAATATTTTTTATCAAACATCAAACTTATTATAAAGGGGAACCCATAAAGTTTTAGTGGTTGGACCTAGAAAAATACATACAAGCTTCTCTATGTATCCCATGAAATTATAATTAATCCACTTGTAATTTTATATTGTGGTTTTTTAAATAGTCATAACGAAAGGAGGGGGTCACAGTAGGTGAGGGACAGATTATCATAAAATTTTAAATCATGAAATGGGGATGTGTGGATGAATTTTAAAATCATAAAAACATGTTTTCAGTCATGGAATTTATCATTTTATGATGATGATGATGACAATGTAGTTTAACATAGTAAAGTAATGAAATTGGGCATGAATATTTACATCTTACATTTAGGATGATGACCATTCAATTTAACATCATGTAGAAATGACAGAAGACACGTAAATTAAAATCATATGGTGTGTAGTAAGGATGTTGCAAACACAGCTTAACATCATACAGTGAGGATGATGACCATGCAGTTTAAATTCCTGTGATAAAGATATTAGATAAGTAGTTTATCATCATGTGGTGATAATGATGTACATATTGTTTAACATATAATTGAAAGAATATTGGTTATATAGTTTAATTTCATATAGTGAGAGTTTTTTGTCATAAAATTTAATTTCATGTGACAAGGATAAAGATGATGATTGTGAAATTTATGAGTAATTATTTTTAATAAACCATAAATTTTAAAAAGGTTTTTTGAGCCCCCCATAAATGGTTATTAGTTAGTTTTCCCCATCAGAGTAGACTTTGTGGATGATAAAGGGAACCTCCCTTTGGGTCTTTAACATTTGTTTTTTCCTTATTGGTTTTTGATAAGTATATTTCATGGATATATTTAATTGTAATTTAATGTATTGATTTTCTATTTAAATGAACAATAATTACAATTTTTTGGAACAATTTACATGTTTTATGTTTTTTGGAAGGATTCAATAAATATTTGTTAAATAATTGGAAAGGGGTGGAATTATGAGATTAAATACACCTCAAACCATGTGCGAAATAAAGCGGTGCAATAACAGATTTTTGACGTCGAAGAAGGGATGGAAATTTTGGAAATGAATGATTACATGAAGTGTAATGTGATTAAAAGTTGTTATTTTTTAAGTGACATAGATATACCATGAAAATTTGTGACTTCAGAACATAGTTTGAAAAGAAGTTACACATCATGAGTCTCCAATTCATGTCGTAAAGTTAGTCAAATAGTCAAATCATTATATGAGATTCACGTGAGATTCAAATGTGTGGAGGAGATATTGGATCCGGATTACATAACATGTAACCTAGATACACTTTGTGAATTTATCGACAAAAAAAATAAAGATGACACGGGCCACGAGTTTGGATTGGAAAAGGATATAAATTGAATGCTCAACAACCCCTTTGAATCATTCAAATTCGGTGGCAGACCAAAGCCTCAAGAGAAGATGTTGCACCCTCCCCATGTTATTTCATATGTTTTATTATTCTTTATTTTTATTTTATATTCCCTCTAATCCTCAAATCTCTAGGATGAGTGGGTAATCCCACCATGTTCTAGAATGATCTAATTAAAGGGGGATAGTGTGTTGGATTTATTTATTAATCATGTTTTGGGTTTTTGTGATTTCATCATTCAATTTACAATCCCAATATTTTTATTTTATCATGACCATTGATAATTTAATTAAAAAGTATCATTTAAATTTTTAAAATAAAAACACTAAATAAGTCATGATAATTTTCAGCTTTGGGGGAAATCATGTTTAAATACAGTATCAAGACAAACTCGATTCAGTGAAATCCTATATTATAAGACCAAGGGAGATAGGGTATTTCCATGTTGTGGAAGAGAATCAATGACCATTATATATTTCTTGTCTTGAATCTGACACAACCCATGAATTAATCAATCTATATTCTAAAAAAATTCAATTTCACCTAAACCTTTAAATTACGAAAATATGGCATGGTTTCCAAATCTGATCGAAAACCATTCAATTTTCTTTGCTTTCATAATTTTTTTCAAAACATAAATCAAAAAATATATTTTCTCTCCAATTTCTCCAATTTAACATAATAAAATAATTTTAAAACCTAAATAAAATAATTTCTTCATCCCTGTAGTTCGATCTTGAACTGCCATTTTACTAAATTTTAAATTAATCAAGTACGATAGTATGAGTTTTATAAATACGTTTTTTCATATAATCATATGGAATTAATAATTACCTATGGGGATATTAGTATTATTGGTGATTTCATTGACCATAACACGTCAAATTTGAGGAAGGATTGGGGGTGATCCTTTTTTATTGAATTCTAGGGACACCCAGTTTAGACGGACCTCGTGTTTTTGCTAATGTTAGAGCATATTTCATCAGGGAGTCCAATTTAGCTAAGTAGATTTTGACTCTTTTTTACAATTTCAACTGATAATATACAATTATCTAGAGCGATTTCAGTTATATCTTAATAGGAAATACTATGTCTTTTCTATATACTATTGCGTACAATTTCACCTATGTGGAATTTAAATTCATCTTCTAGTATTTCATCATGACATTAGAGAATCTTGAAAACTCTTATTGTTTTCATCCATGATCTTCTTTAAAATGTTAGAGAGGGTACTATGAAATCCATAAATATGCCCATAATAGCACCTATGGTAGTGGAAAGTATATTTGCACTGGTTGTTATACCTATTATATAGCTTTTTCAGATTTACAATTTGAAAATTTATACTATATTCTTTGAGAATTATGTGAGGAATTTCAAATTATGGATGATATGGGATTTATCAAACTCAATCATAGGACATGTCATAACCTATTTGAGGGAAAATTATTCTACTAATTTTGAGATGGATTTAGGGGTTTCAAGGATAAACCTTCACTTTCAGGATGTTGGTGGTGGGTAAAGGTCCCCTATATATAATCCTCACACAAAAAAGAGCCAAGAGTAATTTCTCTCACAGAGAATATATGAAAGTTTATAAACTAAGTTTCTTTAGATCGATAAAGAAAGAAACCTTTTAGTGAACTTCATGTTGTCATGAACCATGGGAGGGAAATATTATCCCGTACTTTGGATTAGGTAATGGTGATTCAACCCTAACTATTAAGCCCTGAATGACAAAGCCTGGACCTCTTGAAACCCATGGGGATTTCCTTCCCTTCAATACAAAAAGGTATTATTTCATAAAATATCTAAAATAATTGAACTCTCATGAAATATGTATCTATTAAATTTTAGTTTAAACCATCATTTTTATATAAATAATTGTTATTAAGCGTTAAAGGGATTTATTAGGGGAATATGGGGCTTGTTTGGAGTCTGGATGTCTTATTGTTGGGGAAGTAGAATGAGGTGCATAGTTTCCAAATGGTTAGTGTTATCCATCCACCTAATCCATGTACCCATGTATGGGGGATCATGGTTAAGAAAACTATGAAATTGATCCACATGGATATGTGAAATGGTGCAGAATTTTTGATGAGGTGACTTCCATGTTGTGGGAATGGTTTTTCAAATCACACACAAACTGTTGGAGGGGGTGTGTCATATAAAAAATGGTGTCACACGGTTTGTGAATGGTTTGGAAAACTAGTTTGCCAAAATTTTCACCCCTATAAAAAGTTTGATATTAAATTTTTACCCCTCTAGGATTTAACCCATATTCTACCTTTTCATTCCCCCAATCACACAACAACTATCCCTTGAAAACAGTTTCTTCTCCTCTACCTCTAGACTTCGTGATAACTCTTTCATAAAATGTCTGATTTGAACACAATTTGTCACATTGAACATACCATAGTATATTTATAATGTTGTTTCCTTTATTTCTTAATTTATCTTTTTATATATAATATTACATCCTTTCAAGCTAATATACCATATTTTCATGAAATTTGTTTATTTCTATGATTTTTCATGTTCTATCCTAGATTCAATGTATATACTGGATGATAATTTAGCTACCATTACAAGGAAGTTAGTCGAGTGACATTCCTTAAAATCCAAGTTGTTTATATTATGTGATTTTGTTTCGAACATACTAGACCCACCTGGTTTCACCCGTTAAATGAAAAATTAATTAAATAAATAGTAATGTTATATATTTTTTATCACCTTATTCCCAATTATACCCTTTTAAAATCCCTCACTTCCACTATTACCTCCCCTTTGGGTGTGTTTATTTTTATTCCATTATTATATTATGGGTTCATAATGACCTAACCACAATTTAATTGGGTTTGTATTATTTTATTATTAAAATTAATTTAGTGTATTTAAATGAAATGTGAAGGGTTTTCAGACCATATCACTTAGACTGTGCTTCCATTTAATCCTTTTTTGACTTGTACCTTATAAATGAAATGACCAATTTGAAGGAAAATATTTATAAATGGAATTATGAAATTCCTTTTGTGACACACTGGTTACATTACTGAACGCCTTATACATGATCATTGAAAATTTGAATTGAATGACTTTGAATGGAATTATGATGTGTCAGGAGTGATACATGGATCATATATAAGAGGCCTTGGATAGGATAATTGAGCAGATGGGGTTATATTATTCTGTGAGAAACACATGGGTTACCTATATGTAATTCCTTTGATGATCTCCAAGGGAAATATATTTATTCTATACCAATACTGATACCTAAGTTCCTATGAATAATTACTAGGATGAACTTCGAAGTTGATGGTATTAGATAGTATAATTGGAGCAATACCTGGTTTACCTATGTCTAATTCTTTAGACAAGATCGGGATACTAAAAAATTAAATGACGTGACTATAAAATTAAATAATAGGCAAGGATTCAGTCAAGGTTTTAGATACATAATTTTCTTATCACTGACTTTTATGCATCATTTTTTATGGTGAATGTAAATCCCTTAATGAAATTACATTATACACAAACACCTTATCTACAAACCTCAATTCATGATCCCACATATATTGTAACACCCCATGATTCCATAGTAAGTTATTTTCTTTAATGTAATTCAACAGCTTGTGCTACATGAAACACCAAGTTCGAGTGGACCACAACATACCAAACTAGCCGTTCAAAAAGTGGTTCTGAAAAGTATTAACTAAATTTTTAATTTATATTTTCCATATAATTTTAGAAACCATATTATGTGTTTCTTAGACATAATATAAGAACAAATTCATTTTTTTAGATACAAGATGTATTTTTCAAAAAATACAATTTTACCACCTTTTAATGGAAAACCATCTTTAAAACCAATATTTGACACTTTTATATATTCAATTTAATGAAATTAAAATTTTCTTTTGAATCGGGAAATAAAAAAAAATAGATAATTTTTTGGTACTTTTTTGATAACTTTCATATTTGGATGAATACTGAAAACTACTAAATTTTAATCGAAAACAACTTTCTTAATTGAAATAATTTATAGAGTTAAATTATGAATTTGAATGGGTTTGAAGTATAATTAGATTATATTTTTATCATTTAATACAATTTATTTCATTATAAGTAATTTCACATTTAAATTTGACAAAAATACATATCAATCTTTTAATAGTTTTTACTTTTTAAAAACCCGCTTTTCGGTTTCGAAAATGGAAATTAATTTTCAATTAATTAATGAAATATTTATATTTTGAATTTATTAAAATATAATTCATTTTTGAATTTTTAATATCAAAATTAGCATATGGTGAATTTTTTTTATTTTTTGAAAATATTCAAATTTTGATGAATAGTGAAAACACTGCGTTATAGTTTAAAAGTAATGTTTTATTTAAATAATTATTTATTTTATTTAAATTTATTTTATGTAAAAATAGATATATAATACCTATATAAGCTCAATTTAATTCATTGTGGTCATTTTATAATCAAATTAGATGTGTAAAATTTTATTGAACTTTTTACCGTGTTTTACCCACCTTCTAAGCACATTTGAAAATTCACTTAAAACATAATTTTACCTCTTCTGTGAGTTGAATTTCAAAAATAGAAGAGACATGATTAACATCAATAAGTAAAATGTCGTTCAATAAGATGAAACTAATTTTTTGTGAATAATAACTTTTGACTTTTATTTACCATAGTTAAAAGTAAATAGGGCAATTAAAGGTAAAAATGATATTATAATTACCCTACCATGGGTCCTAATTCTGTTGGATAAGTGTAATTCGACCAAAAACAAACTTAGGAATAAAATATGATCCTCTTTGATCCACATGTATTAGATTAGGACATTTATTATTATTTTATTTAATGAAGAGTTAAAAGAGTTAAATTCAATGTTTAATAACTAAACCATTTTTAATATAAGGTCATACATAAGCTAAATTAGACTATAAATATTCATTATAAATCTAAAATGATTTCATACATAATATAATTTTATTTATAATATTTAGATCTTAAATAATTAAATTTATTTATGACATAATTATGATGTGGTAATTACCTTATTAATGAAATATTAAAATAATTGATATTATAAATATCCAAATAAATGTAATTTCAGACTATTGATGAATTAAACTAACATTATAGGTTAATATGACATGTTAGGGTTGATTAAATAATTTTTTTCTAAGTAATCATGCTATTATCATTTTCAAAAAAACCAAATACTAAATAATGTCAAAATTGACATAAATGAGTTTTTAAAACAAATACAATATTATTGGTTGAAATAATATTTCAACAAGTATAAGGTTCTGCCAAAAGTATTACGTAATATTATATATTTCAATAATGAAGCACCTGAGGTTCTCTTTGAAGTTTAGAGTGAGTTTATTAACTATATAGTGTAAGAATACAATAAGACACGATAAAGGTTAAACTATTTAACAAAGAGTTAAATCTAAAAGAGAAGGTTTAAATAGTAACATAAACTTGTCAAAAAGCTATTGGTTGAGAGGTTTTTGACCCATCCCCACCTTATCTTCAGCATAAATCCATTTTGCTCCATTAGAAACCGAAAATGATTTTGTTATAAAATAATATTTCAAAATTTTCCTAAAGTGACCCTCACCTCTCTTATAAAAGGGTATTTCTCATTCTCTTAATTTCACACCTCCAAATCCATTTTTCTCGGCCATCCATGGCCAAAATATCCTACAAAATTCCCTCACATCAAAATATAGTCCTTACATTGATCAGAAATCCATCTTAGGGAGCCCATTTGATCAACTCAAAAGGAAACACCTAAGGAAGAGGTAATAATATCACCACCCTCTTCCATGTTCATTTCTTCTTCAACTTCCTCTTTATTTTTTGTTTTCATACCAAAATAATAAATCCAATTCCTTATACATAATGCGATGTTATTATAAATATGGTATAACCATATTCTCTATTTTATCCATCCTATAAATGACAATGTCACCATACGTGAGTACGTACGACTTCCCGTCTCCACGTCCTGGTGTTGTTTGTCATTCAAACACTCCATTTGATATATATTATCATTATTATCTTTATATTCATGGTATTATGTGATTAATTTGGTGTTTATTAACTTTTGGTCGTACGAATCGATTGATTACAACATGGTAAGGTGTTTTCATCTCACTTTTATTCCCGTGAGATTCATGTTATATTTTACACTATTACCTTTTGTATGGTGTATGTACTGCCCATGATTGTATTGTTCGCATAGTATAATTTAATTAATGGTTATTTACATCATAATTGGATGATCCTTCTTTCATGGGGTGTATGTTTCGTAAGTTACCAAATCGGTAAGGGAATTTGAAATTTCAATTTCCACTCATTCGGTTTTACGCAATCTTCATTGATTACTTTACTCCAAGATTATGTGTGACATCACTATTTATTTACTCATGTAGTAATTTCTAGTCCCCTTTCTGGGGTTATACTTTTTATACACATAATAACTCCATCTATAAATTCTCAAGTCATCGATATAAACATGATAAGAGTAATTTTAACTCAATTTCTATTGATTGAGTTAAACATCCAAGTCATTGGTGTTGTTATTACAAGAATATGTGTGAACATCCTCAAATTTATTTACATTGAATATCCAATCATATTGAGTGTATTTATATTTCTCACATTTAATCTTGTCATTGATTTATCCTTAACCTAAGGATACAGTCTTTAAAATGGAATTCATCTCAACTTACATTCCATTGAGACTTATTTTATATTATGCGCCATTTCATCATAGTAAATTATTTTATTATTAAAGAAAGAACAAAACATTCAAAATAAAAAAACATACATGAGATAGGGGCTATGGGGGCCTAAAGTGATGACAACCAAGGACGTCTCCTTTAATGAGGTTCTTCCCTTCCTTTGAGAGTGAATTCATGTCTGATGGAAGGAAGATACAATGACCCTGCGAGGCTAAAGAGGGAAAATTTATTCTTATAATTCTTTCTCATTAATGTCCATGTATTAAAAATGGTTTTATGGTTATATTTATATGGAAATTAATGTTTTAAAATTGACATTCCTTTTAAAAGTTTAAAATTGGTATGGGAAACATTGATTAAAAATCTATTTTAAACAGCTTCATGATAAATAGTGAGACTTTTAAATGTTTTCATGAAAAAGGGATACTACTCTCAAAGATTTTTACTAATCATTTTCAACTATGTCAACATCCTTTACGGGATATTATTCTTTATCAAAGTTGATTTTTTATGATACATATATTTCATAATGTATAGAAGTTTTTGTGATATGTTTGACTGTGGATGTGTTATTTTTATACCATTCATGGTTTATGGATAAATTATTGACATTTAGTATACTAGTTTTATTACGAATGCTTATGTTTTGTTTAATCCTTTTCATATGAGGAATGAATTGGACTTAGTTTGTGACGAGTGGAGCCCACTATATCTCCTCGATTCATCAGTAGGTCTCATAAGACAAACTAGTGTCTTGGAACAAGGCCTTTAAAAAAATCTTATTTATAGTCTTAGCACAAGGCATTGACTATGTGGTTATGAAGTCCGACATTATGCATTCCATCATTATGAAATTGGATATTGATATTACATGTGATTATTCAAATAGTAGAATTTCCAAGTGAATAATTAAATGGAATTATTTGATTTATCTTTTCCATATTATGTTTAAATTTAAGTTTAAAAGTCTTGTCTACTAGTCCTATGAATTGCCTTAAATGGTTGTTCTTATTTATGATAGTTTCTGCTATATTGTTATCTTTACTGAGCATCTGATCTCACCCCTTTCTTATTTTTTATTTTTCCTAGGATGCAATGAATTAGATTTTTATTAACCTGTAGGAATAGGCTAAGGGATATAAAAATGTTCAAAGGGGACACAATGTTTTTTTTATTTCATGATTTAATGTAAAAGTTATGTATGTATCTAGTACTTTCAAGGATGCTAAAATGATCAGTCTTTCCAGACATTATTCCTTGTATCATTCCAATGTTATACAATAATGCACCGATTCTGGTTAACTGGGGTCGGGTCATTACAGTTGGTATGAGAAGAAGTTTAGTACTATTCTTGGAAGCTATGTTTTGAAAAAACTCTGATTAGGAAACACTACCGTCAGTTAGACATTGAGGATTAGTGTAGAAGAACATCCAAATTTTTTGGAAATGTAAGTATTATGTGGGTTTCCAAGTAATACATCCCTTTCTGGATACGAGTAGGTAGAGGTGGATCTAGCACAGATGTACCTAGGAGTGAAAACTCTTACAAGGAGTTTTGGGCATGACCCGGGGTATCTTGGTACACGAAAACGGGCCTTGGTGCACTCTTGGCTATGACACTCCTAGGGTATTAGCTTTGGATAATTCAAAATTTCATTACAAAATGATTTGAAGGATTTTAATATAATATGAGAATAAATAAACTTGGTTAATCATAAGGTGTTTTAGATTGAAAATAAGGTATTATGATATTATATAAATGATTTTATGACTCACATTATACTTTCTTGGGTTTGTCAATTAATGGATTCCATGGAAGTTATAGTAACATTGAACATGATGTACAAGGTGGGAACGGTGGTGGAAATAAGAAACAAAATGGATTGTTGATAGGTGTAAAAGATATCATGTTCATGCCAAATCCGTTTTCCAAAAATATGATCAACAAAATATATATTAAACAACTCCCGAACACAACAAAGAAGTGAGAAGCTGTGAATAATAAGAGCTCCAGTAGTGGAAAACATGGAAGAAAGAAAGCTCAATTTCCATTATGCAGGAAATGTAGAAGGAGAAACCTAAGGAAGTGTCTCAATGTAATAAAGAAATGCTTTATGTGTGGCAAAGTAATACATAAATTATTGCATCTGAGGAAAAATGAAGAGTATTATGGAAGAAAATAAAAATGATCCCAAGAATCCATTTACAGTCATTTTTCATAAATGTAGTAGACCTGGGCATTAACCGAGTGAATGAAATATTCTATAGTATAACATCTTGGCCAAGAAAGAAAATATGTGGAAATAAATGGATGGAGAATTTTTTAAAATTATTAGTGCTCCTTGTTGATGGGATTAATTTGGAATACTTTTCTCTTGTATGTGTAACCCTGTATTTTTTTATGTGAAAATTCTATTTTAGGAAGAATTATCTTTTATATTGTTTATATAGTTATAAATAACCATTTGGGTTTATATGATCCTTGAATTTGAGGCAATTAAAAGTTATTAAATTTTGGGATGAAAATGCGAAGTATGAGATACCATTTGTGGTGAAATAATGTTATAGTTATTTTGATGAATTTATCTCATTTTGGGAATTTTATAAAATATAGTTTTTGAAAATGGAAAACACACAAACTCTGTGAAAATCCGCCGCGTCAGACAAATCTGTGGGAATCGAACCCACAAACAGAGTACGATTGAGACTTATCGCCTATCATTGGACTACGTGAAGTCCCTGGTTATTGTTACTAGTTCTTTTTAGTTAAATGATTTTATTGATCAATAATAAGTTGATTTGGGATATTTTGTCTTATAAAATATATATCCTCACTATACTAAAATAATTTTATAATTAAGAGATAAATGTTATTTTGGAAGACGTTCACTCTGTTGCGAACAATATATGCCTAAGGAAAATACAATACTATGAGATATCATTTGAGGAGTATTGGTGGATTTTTATCTATGTTTTTATTTTGGATTTATAGTGATTTGAGTTATTTATGGAAATGATTAACCTATCACAGAGAATATGTGATTAGGTTAATTACTTTAAGTATGTGTCTTTAAGAGTATTTGATGTTATTTGGAGATACAATTTAACATGGAAGACAACGTAATCAGATTATTATATGTTTTGGGTTTCAATATTAGTTTGTATTATATTGAAGTATTTTAAGGACAATTTTTTATTGAATGGTATTTATTGAGCTTTGGGTATTTTTGGTTTAATTTTAGAAATTAAGATTATTATTTATTTCTCTAAAGGATTATATTTTTTGGGGATCATATGATCTTGTACTAACCATTTTGGTTTTGGTTAATCCCTAAAGACAAAGTAAATATTTAGTTTATCCTTTGTTGATCATGTGATTCTCTAGAAGATGATTCCAGTGCTTCAGGTGTGACCAAGTTATCTTGAATACATATCATTTGAAAAAAATTGAGTTAGTGATAGAAATTTATTAAAGGATGAAACTTTACTTAAAAATTATGTATATCCCTTTATGTTCTTATTCAATCTCATAAATAAACTCCTCAACTTTAGGAAATGGAAATTAAAACAAAAAAACATTGTTCGTTTACTTTTCCTACTGGGAAACTAATGACCATTTATCACATCACAATATTGTGGTTTTCTTATTTTTAACTTTATCCTGATCCTATTTTCTATCACTCTCCATCAAATCCTAACACTTAGTTTATCTTATATATCCATGTTTTCCTACATGGGATCCTAGTATGGGTTATCTCATGTGACCTTTGTACTCCTCTTTATTTCTTTTAAAGTGATAGTTTTATTGACTCTTTTTCCGATGTGGGACTTTCAATGAAGTTCCCAGGCCCGATTTTAAAATTATGAGGATGAAATTTCAAAAAGGGTGGGGGGAATAATGTAACACCCCAAGATTTCATAGTAAGTTATTTTCTTTAACGTAATTCAACACCTTGTGTTACACACAACACTGAGTACGAGCGCATCGCGACTTACCAAAATAGCCGTTCAAAAAGTAGTTATGAATAGTATTAACTAAATTTTGAATTTATATATTCCATATAATTTTAGATTTCATATTATGTGTTTCTTAGAGAAAATATAAGAACAAATTCATTTTTTCAGATAAAAGAAGTATTTTTTTAAAAAATACCATTTTACCACCTTTTAATTGAAAACCCTTTTTAAAACCAATATTTGACACTTTTATATATTAAATTTAATGAAATTAATTTTTTTTAGAATCGAGACATTAAAATTTATTTTAGATAAATTTTTGGTACTTTTCTGATAACTTTCATATTTTGATGAATAATGAAAACAACTAAATTTTAATTGAAAACAAATTTTTTAATAGAAATAATTTATAGGGTTAAATAATGAATTTTAATGGTTTTGAAGTATAATTAGATTATATTTTTATCATTTAATAAAATTTATGTCGTTATAATAAATTTCACATTTAAATTTGATATAAATACAAGTCAATCTTTTGATGGTTTTTACTTTTTAAAACCCCTCTTTTTAGTTTCGACAACGGGAATCAATGTAAAATTAATTAATGAAACTTATATGTTTTGAATTTGGTAAAATAGAATTAATTTTTCAATTTTAAATATCAATATTATCTTAGGGTGAATATTTGACATTTTTTTGAAAATATTCAATATTTGATGAATAGTGAAAAACACTACGTTACAGTTTAAAACCAATATTTTATTTATATAAATATTTATTTTATTTAAATTTAGTTTAAGTTAAAATAGATATTTAATACCTATATAAGCTCAATTTAATTCATTGACGTCATTTTATAATAAAATTAGATATATAAAAGTTTATTGAACTTTTTACCGCCTTTTACTCACCTTCTAGGAGCATATGCAAATTTGATTAAAACATAATTTTACCGCATATGTGAGTTAAATTTCAAAAAATAAGAGAGAAATGTTTTACATCATTAAGTTATATTTGGTTCAATAAGATGAAAATATTTTTTTTTTGGATAGTAACTTCTGACTTTTATTTTCCACGGTTAAAAGTAATTAGGGTAATTAAGGGTAAAAATGATATTATAATTACCCTAAAAATGTCCTAATTATATTGGATAAGTATAATTTGACTAAAAACAGACTTATGAATAAAATATTATCCTCTTTGGTCCACTTGGATTAGATTAGGACATTTATTATTATTTTATTTAAAGAAGAGTTAAAAGAGTTAAATTCAATATTTTGTAACTAAACCATTTTTAATATAGGGTTACACATAATATAAATTCGACTATTAATATTCATTAGGAATAAAAAAATATTTCCAACATAATTTTATTTTATTTATTATTTTTAGACATTAAATATTTAAATTTATTTATGACACAATGATGATGTAGTAATTACCTTATTAATGAAATATTAAGATAATTTATATTATAAATATCTAAATATATTTAATTTTAGACTTTTTATGAATTAAAATAATTTTATAGGTTAATACGACATTTTAGGGTTTATTAAATAATTTTTTTTGAAGTAATAATGCTGTTATAATTTTCACAAAAATCAAAAACTAAATAATGTCAAAATTGACATAAATGAATTTTTAAAACAAATGTTATATTATTGATTGATATAATATTCCTAAAATTATAAGTTTCAGCCAAAGGGATTATATAATATTATATATGTCAATAATTAACCACTTGAGGTTATCTTGTAAGTTTATAGTAAAGTTTCTAACCATATTGAGTAATAATAGAAGAAGACACGGTAAAAGTTAAACTATTTAACTAAGAGTTCAATTTAAAAGATAATGTTGAAATAGTGACATAGACTTGTCCAAAACCAATTTTTTGAGAGTTGTTAAACCCACACCCATCTTAGATTCTAAATAAATAATTTTTTATCCATTAGAAACCTAAAATTATTTAATTATAAAATAATATTTCAAGCTTTTCCTAAAGTGACCCTCACCTCTCTTATAAAATGGAATTTCCCCTTCTCTTAATTTCACACCTCCAATGCCATTTGGATCAAAAACCCCCAGACCAAATATCCTCAAAACATCCCTAAAATAAAACTAGAGTCCTTAATTTGATCATAAATCTATCTTAAAGAGCCCATTTGATCAACTCAAAAGGAAACACCCGAGGAAGAGGTAATAATTTCACCACCCACTTTGAAGCTCTTTTCTTCTTCCACTTCCACTTTATTTTTTGTTTCCATACCAAAATAATAACTCCAGTACCTTCTAAATAATGTGATGTTATTATAAATATGTTATAACCATATTTTTTATTCTATCCATCCTATAAATGATAAAGTCAACATATGTGCATACGTACAACTTACCGTCTCTATGTCATGGTGTAGTTTATTATTTAAATATTTCATTTTTTGGATGGGTATAATAATGAGTATAACTGATTAAAAAAATAAATATAACATTATAATGATTCTATATATCTAATATATCATTGAATTACATATGATTTCACCATCAATATAATGATATTGTCGCTCGTGCGTACGTACGGATTACCGTCCCCATGGACGCGATGAGATTCATTCCCTATCATAATCATTCAAGAATAATTTTCAGTTTATGATTAAAAATAATGTTTATGAAAATAATATAATTATTTATATGAATCAGATACATTATATCCATAGGAAACATGGCTTATGTAACCAAGAATATAAAGGAAAATGAATCAGTTAATACCCGAAATAATGATACTACTGAAATATTATTAAACAAATTAATACTATAAGATCATATATGATATCATATTTATGTATTTGGTTCTTTTATAATTTAAAAACAATTATTTCACCATTATACAAGAGTTTAACCTACCCTATACTAAGGGAAAGTACAAGGTAAGAGGTTTCTTATCTCACTTTTAATTCCGTGAGATTTCCATTGTTCGCCAACTATTTATTGCATGTGTTGTATTGTGTACTTCCATTTGATATATATTATCATTATTATCTTTATATTTATTGTATTATATAATTAATTGTGAGGTTAATAAATTTTGGTCATATGAATCGATTGATTACAACATGGTAAGTGGTTTTCATCTCACTTTTATTTGGTGTATATAATGTATTTTGACATAGTATATCATGAATCCCTTTATTCTCATGATATTATAAAGTTTTAATTACCTCAATTATTTGTATTCAAGAGTCTCTCATTTGTTTATGAACTCTAACTAAAATATCATTTTAAATGTTTTAAAAAATTATTCTTCTAAATCATTCTCATTAATGTCCATGTTTTGAAAATGGTATTAAGGCTTTATTTATATGGACATTAATGTTTTAAAATTGAATTTTTTTTTAAAAGTTCAAAGTGGTATGGGATACTTCGATTCAAAAATATATTTTAAATAGTTTCATGAAAAATAGTGATACTTTTAAATGTTTACATGAAAAGGGGATATTTATCTCAATGATTTTTACTGATCATTTTCAACTATGTCAACATCCTTTACAGGATATTATTCTTGATTGAGGTTGATTTATTATGATAAAAATATTTTATACTATATTCAATTTTTTGTGATATGTTTGAATGTGGATGTGTTATTTTTATACCCTTCATGGTTTATGGATAAAGTATTGACATTGCATATTCAAGTTTTAATATGAATGATTATGTTATGTTTAAACCTTTTCAAATGAGGAATGCATTGGACTTAGTAAGTGATGGGTGGAGCCCGCTATAGCTCCTTGATGCATCGATGGGTATCATGAGAAAAACTAGTGTCTTGGAACAAGGCCTTGACAAAATATTATTTGTATTCTTGGCCCAAGGCCTTGACTATGTGGTTATGATGTTTGGCAGTATGCATTCCATCATTATGAAATTTTCTATTGATATTACATGTGACTATTCGACTAGTAGAACATCCAAGTGAATAATTAAATGGAATTATTTGATTTATCTTTTCCATATTATGTTGAAGTTTATGTTTAAAAGTCTTGTGTTGTAGTCTTATACATTTCCTTAAATGTTTGTTCTTATTTATGACAGTTTCTGCTATATTGTTATTCTTACTGAGCATCTGAGATCACCCCTTTCTTATGATCTATTTTCCAAAGATGCAAAGAAATATATTGTGATTAACCTGAAAAAAAGGCTAAGGGATATAAGGGTGTTCCAAGGGGACAAAATGCTGTTTTTTTTATTTCATGATGTAATGTAAAACATTTGTATGTATCTAGTACTACCAAGGATACTAAACTGATCAGTATTTTGGGACATTATTCCTTGTATTATCCCAATGTTATATAATAATTCACCGATTCTGGGTAACTGGGGTCGGGTCCTTATATATATAAATAAAATATTAAATTTATAAATACTCAAGGACATTACGGTTGGTGTAGAAGAAAGTAGTTCTATACGGGTGTCCCTCAATGAACTTATGCCAAAGTATTTGATTTATTCACTGCCCTTATTCATTATGTCTATAAACTACTCAATTTATATTCATGTTCTGTATGTTATTATACACCAATGGTGGGGGGCTATTTAGTTTTACTCAAACCCTATTTGAGACATTGATCAACACATAGATATATTTCATGGATGCTGGTTGGGATAAAGGATGGATCATGACTATGGATGCTTAACATTTTGTACTAGGATGGAGTATAAGAGTTGGGGATTGAACTTATGTTCATGGTGATATTTGAGATAGGATTTTCTTTTTTGTCTTTTTTTATATAATGTACTATTATATTACTATTTCCTTCTTTACTTAATCATTATTTTGTGTTTCATACAGACATAAAATCATTTGTTATATGATATTTTGTGTGGTTTTACTTACTATTTATTATTGATACAATTCATTATACTACTTCTAATAATGTTTTAAATTTATATCACTATTATGACCCACTTTTATTATGAGGTTATAGTCAACCCACTAAACCATATTAGACCCCTATTTCTAGTTAGTATCCTTTGGCATATAGAGAGGCACATTTGAGGCCAGATCACCAATTGGTTGAGTTACTGATATAGAGTGAATGATTTTGGGATGTGGTAAAGGGGTTTCAGATATATTTTCTTTTCCTTAATATTTGTGGATGGTATAAAGGATATTAGTACATGTCAAAATTTAGTAATGAGCTGGTTCTTGAGAGTACCTAACCCATGTAGAAGAAAAATCCAAATTAACTACGATGGAATTTTTTATTCTGGATTCCTAGTTTTACTTTTTTTTGTCAATCCACCACTAGGTGAAGAACATTATTTGTGGTATTATTTTTATTTTTATTTGAGAATCTATTTTACCCTTTTCCTAATGTAGAAAGGAATTATTAATAATTAATCACTATAGGCGCCTGGGGATATCTATCAACTTGTTATATGTCGTATTTATTTTCCTGAGAGCATGACTTGTTCCATATTTTTGTTTCCTTGATTGGGATATCTAAAATTGGAATAATTTTTCTAATAGGGGAAAAGAAAATAATTGTATATTAAAGTTTCTTCCTCAACCTAAATAGTTTTTTCCCATATAAATTGAGGATAGAACCTTTATTAATAAATTATCAAATATTTTAGTTATCTAAGTTTGGTTAATAGACAGAAAATTAATTAATTTTGATTACTTAATACCAATTGTAAATTTGAAATATTACACATTTATAAATTGGGAATGGGAATTTATCTAATCAAGTCATCAAATAAAACTTGTTACACCTTGATACCTAATGTATGGGTCGGGTTGAAGTTATATGAACTACCAATTATAACCTATGAATAGTATTACATTATAACATGAGAATGGTAATTCATATTATTGGACAATTGAATTAAAAAATTCATTAAATTATTTTTTCAAAAATTAAAAGTTTTTCATTAAATGGATATTCCAATTACAACATAAATGGTGTCTTCCTATATACCTTTTGATTGAAACTCCATATATAGGGACCTCTATTGTATATTATAGAACCTTGGACGTTACCTAGATTTACAAGACAGAATGAGGATATTTTTCTCTATTATAGGAAGGATTTATAATTTTCATATCTTTATTTCGAAATATTCTTTTTTATTTAATTTATTTTGAGGCATGAATTTTGTAATATAGATATCTACCTACACAATGGCCTCATGTCAAACTCTAGGAAGGTATTGATGAAGAAGCTACTAAATTTTTGGGACCTAATAAGACAATAGTGCCACCAAAAACACCTCCCTTTATACCTGACCTGGGAAATAGTACCCATTTTTGAGAGGCATTCCTATAGTTCATAAAAATCATGCTAGGAGATGCTCAACCAGACCCGAAAATGGAAGAGTTGATGTGAAAGTTTCATTAAAATAATCTACCTATTTTTGGGGTATGGTGGACCCCAGGATAATGACTTATGGATGGAGGCTATGAAAATATATTAAAACATCTGGAGAAGCCTCCATAAAAGAGGTCCAAACATGTAGTTTATATTTCATGTGATTCTGCTAAGTGTTTTTGGGATGTTGTTACCCATTAAAATCATCATCAGAATATGGTATGGAAGTACATACATATTTATTTCTATAATTAATTATTTCTTGAGATTCAAAAATCCTAAGGATTTATGGATTCTATAAATCCAAAATAGGGTTTCATTTATGTCATGGACTATTCAACTTCTGGTACCAAGATCCAGCACTTCACATTGTATCTTTCTTTTAATAATAACTTGATAGATAGATTAACTGAGGATGGGATCATATATTCTTTATAATTATAGATAAATTTTTTATTATTTAATACTATTTGTGATACAATAAACTATAACCTCATCATTGTGTGAAATATGATGGAAACATAAGGTGTGGTTCTGGGTGGTTCAACTCCTAGATCGTAAAGTGGTTCATCTAGTGGAAAGAAGTGTCGCCTTGATTTTATTTTTTGTGGGTTGTCATAGCCATATAGTGTGAACTATCACTTATTTGGTATGCAACCAGTATGATAGGTTAGGTCATAAGGGTCCTGATAACTATAATTCATAGATACATTTTTTTAGTATTTTAATGTGTTGGTTTGTGTATTTAAATGAATAATATTTCCAATTTTGGAATGGATTAATTTGTTTTTACATTTTATGGTAGGAAAAAATAAATATTAAGAAAAATAATGAATATACTATAATTTAAAAACTAAAATAAACTATACACCATGAGTGAATCAAAGTGGCATAACATCATATTTTTTAAGAAGCACCACAGGTACAGAAATGGTGATACCACCCACACGTCGTGTATTTCATTTAGATGAAGTGATCTTTCAAAAGAAGTTGTCATGTTTGAAACTTTGTGATGATTACACATTGTGAAAATAATTTACCCATCATTTATATCATCTAAATGATTAGATAATTTTCAAGAAATGTTTTTGAATAGTTATTCCAAAATTGGTGATGCAAACAATTAAGAGATTACACAACATGAAACTTTTTTACATGTCATGACACCATCAGAAAGTAGAAAAATAACTACTATATGGATGAGGGTTTAAAAATTTGTCTTATGTGAATAACCCCTTGGCTGGATAACAAGATTATTCAATATTTATGATGGACCAAGAGGAGCAATGATAGATGACCTAGATGCAAGGAGTGACAATCTGGAGCCCTACTTCACCATCATTCTTCACCGACATTCTTCTTCAGGTATCAATGATACTTGTTCTCATCATTCCTTCATGAGAGAGTAGTTCTATTTTTTGTTGGGTGTTGTGATTGTATGGGGATTTGATTATTATGTATTATTTATATTTTTTATTCTTGATTTTTATTTTTGTAAAATCGTTTATCAATTCCAATTTATCGATTTTTTGTATTGCAAGACCATTATAGCATTCTAAAGTTTTTTATTTAATTGAATCAACTGGTTTTCCTATTATTTGTATGAATATTATGGAATTTATGTTATTTATATTTAAATATGATTTTGTGTTACCTATTTTTATGATTACCTTTACTATATGGCTATTCAAATGGTGAAATCATAAGTTTAGTGTAGGGTACCTAGACCAAGGATATTTTCTGACCTAATTATAACAACAAACCTAAATAAATCCATTATTAATCGAATTCCTATCACATGAACCAGAGAATCACTAAACCTGACATGAATCCTATCTCTAATTTAACCCAAATCCTTTATTCATTATTTCCCTTTTCTCTAACCAGTAAAAAATTTCATTTTTAATTATTTAATTAACTTATAACATACAGACCATCCATGTGGGTTTGATACTCATGTTTTCTAAGTACTATATTTGTAGGTAGGTTTTCGGCGATTTATAAATTACTAAATATGTGTGTCCATATAGGAATTAATGATTCCTTGAAGGATTTTAAATCCATAATGTACTGAGGACCTAGTAGAGTGTCTAACTTATACCAAGGTGGTCTATATTCAATATTCTTACATATTGTTTCCTCTAGTGCCCAGTGAGAGGGGTTTACACCAACTCAATATTTAGGCTTGGATCAACGACTCCATATTTCATAGGGAGATGGAGTACTACCAATCATTTAGGATGAATAAGTGGATGTGGAAATGGAATACATTCTTATGAGATGCAACACTAACAAAGTGACTTTTCTCAGTGTATTTTTGTTGAAAATTAGGACTTCACATCTGGACAACTACATGATGTGCAACTTGAACTAGAGGAGTATAATTTCAATCCTTATAATGTACGAGAAACAATTTTAGTTTCCTTTAATTTAGTTTTAGGTTTATATACCATAGGTTCTTCACATTATTTTAGATATTTGGTTATTATGGAAATTATCAGACTCAATATTGAGTATATATATGGGGTAATGATGTTTCACACTCCACTGGGAGTGTGGTATGCCAATATTAGGAATTATCTCTTGTGATTGGAATAAATCATTTCTTATGGAACCTTTTCTTTCTTGAGATGATAGGATTAGATATCACACATGGAATGGATTACTTGGTTCCATATCTTGCATGTATTGAATTTTATTATTTATGGGTGTCTTTTATAACCTCATAGGTCCTTAACTACATTCACAAATGGGAATGGGGTGACCCATACAATCGATCTAGATATGATCATTGAGGGATAGGTGGATTTTTATCCCATATTTATAGTCTTTTATAGAAATTTATGGAGTGTGATATATGGATTTCCCTCCATCAGTGGATCAATTTAGGTATGTCTTCCTTGATGAATTGTTGGGGTTACCTCATGATAGAGCAGTGGAGTTTATTATTGAAATGATTCTAGGATAAACACGGGTATTTATTCCTCCTTACACGATGGCTCTAAATGATCTTTAAGAACTCAAGAGATGTCTAGATGACTTGAAGTAAGGGGTTTATAATACCCAATATGAATCTTTTGGTTCACATGTCCTTTTTTGTAAATATGGTGGGTAGAACCCTCAATATTTGTGTGGATTACTAGAAATTGAGCCAACATATGATTAAGAACCCATATACCATACCTCATACAAATGAAATCTTTGATTAGCTCTGAGGATCTAGAATTTCCTTGAAAATTGATTTGAGTTTATGATATCACTATGTATGATTTAGGCCCTCATACATACCTCATACTACTTTTTGAATCATTTTTGTCCTTTCTGAGTATTTAGTAATTTCGTTTGGTCTCAAAAACACGCTAGCTATTATCATGGAACTAATGAAATGGGTTTTCTAGCATTATATGTATTATATTATGGTTTCTTTAATGGATGGAATATTATCTTACTAATAGACTCAACATGATCATTCCAAACACCATGATATCATATTGTTCACTCTAAGAAAGAATAGGTTAGATTTTAAGCTAAAAAATTCAACTTTTTCATTATTAAATTTCAGTTCTTGGGTCCCATTATCTCATTAGAGGGAGTTTCTTTGGACTTAGAGAAGGCGAGAGTAATGGTTTACTAGGATGATCCCAAGAAAATCTTTGAAATACAATGTTTTATTGGGTTAGCTAAACATTATTGTAATATTTTTTAGGATTTATCATGAATTTCAGTGCCCCTTATTGGTTTGAAAATGAAGGGAGTTAAATTATTATGGTTTTAAGTGTGTGATAATTCCATTACATATTTTAAAGGAAGAATTATCATAACACTGATTCCACTTTTCCTCGATCCAATTAAAGGCAATACAATTTTTTGTGAAGCATCCATCACCAATAAATATTAATATTTTATGTAATAGGATTGATTCATGGTGTACGAGTCTTTGAAGATGAAGCCACATGGTTGTAATCACTTGATACATGAACTCATGCTTATATCAGTGATACATGCCTTATGTTGAGGGAGGAATTTGTTTCTTCGGAAGTGGTTTTATGAGTACAAGGACCAGAAAATACTCAAAAACATATTCACTCAGAAAAATAAAAGAACCTTAGTCAGTGGAGGTGTTTCGAATACCAACATTACATTGACTTTGATCATACTTATTTGTATCAAAAAGGCTATTCAATGGAATATTCTTTGAATAAGAAGACACGTACACAAGTAGTTCTAGAGGATAGTAGTGAATAGAAGTTCGTGGAATTTATTTTTTTGATACACTTAGAGGTAAAGGGAAATCATGGAAATCATGTACTCAAATCATTACCAGTGACCTCTTCACTTCAAGATAGATTTAATATGAGGAATCATTTAGATATCAGGGGTTATTCCAATTAGAGGTCATTTCTAGAAAGGACCCACCACCTGGTTGGGTTATTAATGAGGATGAGATCTTGTATATTCATGGGTGTTTCTGGGTTCTTGTGGACATTCAAGAACAACTGATGCTAAAGTCCCATGCCTTCATTTGGGTAGTTTATACCAGAACTTCCAAATTTTACCCTAACTTATGTCACCCATATTGGTGGCTAGATATAAAAAGAGGGATTGTGGGTTTTTTCACTCAGTGTTCCACTTACCATTAGGTGAAGGCATATCACACAAAAGCTGTGGGGATTTTACATCCATTTTCTATCCAATTGTGTAAATAGTGTGACATATTTATTAGTTTTGTGATAGGATTATAGAGATTCCCTTGGGGAAATGATTTAGTATTAGTTATCAGGGATAAACTCACAAAGTTCACCCAGTTCATGCCCATTAGGTATACCTTCTCAATGGAAATTTTTTTGAGGCATTATGTGTGAGAGATTATATTATTTTATAGGTTCCATGAACTATGATTTCAGAAAGTTATTCTTGGTTTACGTTATAATTTTGGTAGGGGTTTCTGAAGGAACATTGTTTATAGGTTCATATTATCACGACCTATCACCCATAGAATAATGGTCAGTCTGAGTGTTCTATGAAGGTGAAAAAGTAGATGATCTAGCATGAATCTTTGATTTTGGTGGTTTTTGGTATAACCACTTTGATTTTGTTGAGTTTTATTTTTATAAAAGTTTCCAAGCTTCAATTTTGATGGATCCTTATGAGGAATTATACAATAGGTCATTACATTCACCCTTATGCTGGTTAGTGGTATGAAAGGAAGTGCTACTGAGAACTCATAAAATTCAAGAGACCTTGGATTAGGTATAACATATCAATAAGTTAATGTCTATAACTCAGTTTATATAGAATTATTTTTCAGATCATCACCACTAACATCTAGAGATTGAGGTGGGATATCGTGTCTTCTTATGTGTCTCGCCTATATTGATTCATCAATAATTTCATAGGCAAGGTAGTTTATCACCACTTTTCATCAAACCTTTTGAGATTTTAGAGATGACTGGACTAATTGATTATTATAAAACAGTCCCTTAGAGATACAAGTCTATGAATGAAATATTTCACATTTCTCGGTAACATTAGTAACATTCAAACTCAACTCATTTCCTTCATCCTAATCAGTTTGAGTTTGATTTGGATGCTTATTTTGAGTATTAACATATAAGTATCAATGATAATATCATAGAGGATCCCTGAGGTAGGTTGGTTCCTATAGTATGGGTTCTATAATAGAACAGACGTGCATATGATAAAACCTTTGAGTAAGATGTTGACATATGTTCTCAGTGGATAGAGTAATTATTTGTTGATTCTCAACAACCCCCATAAGAAAAAATATAGAATGAATTTTTTTAAGGAGTGGAGGATATTTCATCATAGTTTTATCATGAGGTATAGATATTTTAAATTTTAGTTTAAACATTTTTTATGTAAATAAAATTTATAAGAGTTTAATTAAGAGTTTTTGGGTGTTCAGGGTTGGTTCGGATCTAGAAGATCTACTTATTAGAGAGGTAGCATGAGGAACATTGTTTTCAAATGTTTAGTGATAACCATGAAAATAAAATATGCACCCCATATATAGAGTACCACATTTAGGAAAACTATGCAAGGGAGGTCACATGGTCATGTGAAATGGTGAAAACTTTTTTCATAGGTGATTCGTATAGAGTCTATATGGATTGTCAAACCATGTACAAACCATGAAAGTGGGTGTTCCATATAGATAGTGGTGGAAAACTATTATTGAATATTTTGGTCAACCATGCAGCAAAGCTTTGTGACCCTTTAAAAAGTGGTAAATTCTAAATTTACCCCTCTATCCATCAACACATCTTTTCCCCTTTATTTTCCACAATCACATCGCACCTCTCCCCTGTGTAATGATTATTTTCCTATACCTCTAGTATTGGTGATACCTCCATTAAAAAACATATGATTCAAACATAGTTTTTCATGTTATATATATAATTAAGAATCTCATTCCTAGTCATTCATTTCATCATTTATCTCTCTATGAGTAAATCTAGATCCAAGCGAGCTAATATGCCCTATTTTTTGGAATTTGGCTATTTCTAAAATTTCATCAATTCTAGACTAGATTAAAATATGATACTATATGAGGTATTTTTTCTAGTTCTTTTGCCTAAAATACTTGGTTCTTAAGTTATTTTTTGTTATGAAGCGTGAATCAAACCCATAATTTTTCTCCCCTTAAATGAAAAATTAAACCTATAAATTGAAATTTTATGTACTTTCCAGACCTTGTGTGCCTAATTATTTCCTTGGTTGTCACCTAAATCCACTATTACCACCCATTTTAGTGTATTTCATTTGATCCCCAAATTAAATTATGGGTTTCTTATTACTAAACCACCATCTAAGTGGGTTTGGATTTTTTTAAAATAAAATATATAGAGTGCATTTAATTGAGCAATGATGGTGGTGAGACCATATCACTAAGACCATAATTCCCACTTACTCATTATGAGTTGTAACTTATAAATGAAATGAGAAATTTTGAATGAAAATTATTACAAATGTAATTATGAAATTACATGGGTGAAAATTGGGTTCCAATATAGAAATTCATAAATAGTCTCATTAAAAAATTTGAATTGAATGATTGTGAATGGAACTATGATGTGTCAGGGGTGATACTTAGATTCTATATGGTATTCTATGGATGGGTTCAATGAGTATAAGAGATTATATAATTCCATGTGAAACACTTAGGTAACCTATGTGGAATTCCTTGGATTGGATAATAGGGAAATGCATTTATACAATACCTACATTAATGTATAGTTTCTTATGAGGAATTACATGGAAAGATATCTAAAGTGATGAAAATTCATTGTATTATAAGATATATACCTATTTTATCTGTGTGGAATTTCTTGATAGTATTAGGTTTCTAATAAATTTAATTATGTGTCTACCTAATCAAAAAAGAAGGCTTTATTTGGTCAATTTTTTAGATATATAATTGTATTAGTTTATCTCTAACCGTAAAGTCTTATTTTGCATGGGAATTGAGGATCCATTAAGAAAACATCATTATCTAGGTAAACCATTGACATGAACAGTGGTCCCCAAGACTACATATATAAATGGGATTATAAATTAATAAATGCAAAGACACATTCCATTTAGGGATGAAGAAGGGAAGTTAGGAAGTGTCTACTGAGGAATCCAAATCGAACTATTCTATTTATTCAATATCCTTATTAATTATTAATATACACTTCTCATTTAAAATTCACTATTTAAATAGGGCTAAATACCACTAGTACTAGCCTACTGAGTTTTAATCAAACCATATTTTGGATAACAGGTGGTACTCGGACATATTTCATAGATGAAGGTTGAGATAAAGGAAATCACCTTACAATAGATGTCTAAACTTCTATTCTTGTAAGGGGTATAGGATTAGATGAATGATATTGTGCTCATGATGTGATTGGTGTTTGTTTTTGGAATTTGTCTTTTTTTTATAGCTTCAACTCTTAAATATTTTATGCCTATTTTTTTAATCCTCATTTTGTAAAATATAAAGACATGGAATCATTTTTTATATGATAGAGGATATAGTTATTCTCATTTTTTATTTTAATTATTATCTATTATAATAATTATACTATTATTATCTATTTATATCATTTTTGTACTACACTCTGATTATAATGGTACAATATCTCCATCATACCACCATAGAACTTCATTACTAGTTGGTAGCCTCCAGTTTATGGGGAGGAAAAGTTAAAGAAAGCTCACCAATAGGTCTAGTTATTGTTAGAGACTAAACTCAGTATATTTGTGAAAAAAGTTGTCTATATAGAGGATCCACTCATAATTTCCCATGAAAAAATGACGAGATTCTTTATTCTCTAATATATTTTCTCATGATAGGCTTGGTCTAATGATATAGATTTTTGTTGTAGATACTAAATCAATGGATTCATCTATTTAGGTATCCCCTATATCATGGGGTAATTTGAAGTCCCTTCCTGTGAGGTTTTAAAATTCATATTATTCAAGACCAACGATAAGTTCCTAGTACTTATAATCATTATTGGTACATACTTTGGACAAAAGGAATGATCTTGGAATGTGAGCCCACACTGGAGTGATAAAAACATTCCCAAGGATAACCTTTTTGAGTATATTTTTGTTGATTCTTATCCTGGTTGTTCTTCTAGGGGAACCATTAATGTGTATCTACTATAATGAAGTCAGTTGGTCAATGGATAAGATATATTCATCAATAAAATTGATTTCTAAGGGTATATCCTCAAAGGTTGGGTGTCCTTCCATGAAATATGATAATTCTTGGCCTATAGAATACTTATAAAGGATGAACATAATGTTGAATAGTTTTAGGGTTGCTTCCCACTATTCTAACCACCCGGTCTACATTGGATAGTTTGGTATGTACATTAATAATTAAATAAAGGATACGAGATGTATTTCATGATTTTTTAGGTAATTAAATGAGTTATAAACAATAAATACCAAGAAAAGGTTGTTATTCTTAATGGGGATGGACCAGAGGCTTCCCTTGGATTGGTAAAATCAGAGCTAGAGAATGTATCAAATACCACATGATTTCATTTAGAATTGTCTAAAATTTTGGATCCCATTGATAAAATATGTATTTCATCATGTTTTTAGATAAGGTATTACATTTCCAACTAGGTTGCTAATAAAATGTGGTATGTAATATAGATAGCCTTGAAGGCCATTTAACTCTCAGATGTTTAATTAAGGGGGTATTTTATTGATATACCTCATCTCATCTAGGTTAATCTATATTCTTTCATTCCTAAAGAGAAATACAAGGGACATCCTAGATGTATCCCCTAGGTTACCATACAAGGATTTTAACTTTGAGATATGAGAATATAACATATCGAACATTCTCTCATGATCTTAAATATGGTATTGATGTTGGTATAATAGGACCACAAAATCATCCACATAACACTATAATGGTTTCCCAAAGAGTGATGTAAAGATATGAAGTGTGGAATACTCATAGGTTTCTCTAGCATTATTCAAACTAAATGACAACACTCGATAGCTAAAAGTTCCATGAGGTTCCCTCAAGGATATGAATTATTCATCATATGGATCTATATGTATTTTATTCGTTCAATAATACCAATCAATGAAGGGTATGTAATAATGTTGGAAGTTGTGTCGATTATAATTTTTCTAACTAGTATAAGGACATCAACCTTTGCACAGTGATAGTTGAGGTCTCGTAAGTCAATATAGACTTTGATCTTCCCATTATTCTTCTTAACTAGCATGATGTTGAAAAAATATTTAGGCTATGGGACTTCCTTGATAAATATGTAATTGATGATATTATTAAATTTATCCTTGAACATATCCCCATGGAAAGGATTCATTTTCCATGTTTCATGTTTTAATATGTGATATCCAATATGAAGGAAGAGATAGTGCATAGGAATATGGGGTCAGTCTTTGATATCTATTTATAGTTATAGGTGAATAAATTTTAGTTAAATATGAAGAACCCAATTTATTAATGATACTCCTTAGGATCATGAAATCACTAATTATTATCATCCTTGAATATTCATTGCTACTAAGGATTATCTGTGTCTGGCTATTGACAATGGAGGGTGGAGATGGACCTTTGGGAATAGAGGATAGTGTGGTAACACTATCATCTACCACTAAAGGGGAATGATATTAAATGGTGGATTCTTTTCCTTATGGATATATAGATATCATGGAAAAAGAAGCTAAGGATCCAATCCAATGTTCCCTATAATGATGAGATCTTCCCTTAATATCAAAACAATGATTCTTTGTTAACATCCAAGTTGTCAGAGAAACCCTTCAGATGGATTGATAATGTCCCTAGTTGGTTTCTAGGGGATGGACCCCCCATATAATGGGAGTGGGCCTATCAATATTCAAAGAAACTTTTCCTTTGTATGTTTTTTATATTTTTAGATATATTCCTTTTAATGGTGATAATGACATGGTTTCCACTCTAGAAACATTACTTCAAAACAATATATTGGATGGATGAATTTTTATTTTAGATCCACCCATGGATCTTTAATGGTGGGTTTTAATTTTTTAGGATCATTTAAATTCTCATATTAATCAATATGGATCTATTTTTCTTCCCCATTTTAATACCCATATCCATGATAGTGGGATTCATTAGATTCAAAATGAGTGGAATCAATAACTTAACGACTAATCTACCATCAAGGGGGTATTTAATGTATGGATGATGTGATAAGGGGACCACCACATGTTAGTGGATCCATGTCCTTCATAGTAATCCATTATAGGGAGTGTCTAATGAGATAACCAAGAATTCATCATTTTCTACAAAGTATCCAAATAGGGTACTAAACTGAATACTAAGATGGGGGTTTTAATTTCTATTTTTATACCATTTTATTATCATGTTATACATGGTAATATCAGTATCAGTGAACCCCACCTTTTGTATTGTCCAAGTTGAGATGAGATTTATCCTAAAACCAATGTTCCATAGGAACAATTATTAATCTACACCATTGATATGTCCTGATACATAGAACAGGTGTATGTTCCCCATAATAATGGAAATCTCATCCTACATAGAGAATGAAATTATGAATTTTCACTCTTTTACCATGGATTCTTCAGTATGATAAGATTTTTTAGTAGAAAACTCAGTTTCCAACATGTGAGGTCTCTTTAGGTGTCAATGAGGACTTCACATAACTCCTTCAATGGTAGTATTTTATCAAGGATTGAGATACATGTTGATATTACAATGATGTGCTTTGAAAACCCATATTTCTATGTTTTGGGGTTGTTTTTTCTAACAAGGGGTATCTCCATAATAGGAATTGTTGTGGGAATAGTGGACAAAGGATATCAGACCTGACTAGTGCTCAGTGTGTTTTAAATTTGTGTAGATTGTTGATATTGATCACATAGATACTATGAATGAGTTTTAGCTTGATGTGGCTGATATATAAGATCAATCATCCAAATAAGAAATACAGTTATAGCAGAGGGTGAATCCTATGAATATTTCACCTACTAAGAATTGAGTAAAACCTACAATCTGGTTTCAATGGAAAAACCTTACTTATTAGGATAACACCTCTGGAATTATACTTCTTGGTATGGAACCAGTCTACCCTAGATAATGTTAGTGGGAAGTTCATGAAGGATCCATGGATGAGCTTTATCATTGATATCTACATATTAGTCTTCCATCCAGATGGTGTTACTAGAAGAAAACTCATACCCTTCATAAATGGAGAATTCCATGATTAAATGGGTCATGGGACATCTTTCCGATGTATGGTGAATAAAATACCAAAGGGTAAATTTTGGTTTTGTTAATATAGATGTATATTTGTAATTATTGTTTTGTCAGTGCCTTTTCTTTCAAGTCATAGGAATTTGTGACGTCGATTGGGAAATATGAATATTTTTTGTGTCTATGGGTGGTAATTTCTAATTCAACCAAACATAGATGATTATTTGGTCATAGAAAACTGATTTTTGAGTTAACCAATCATTAAACTTATTTAAACAATAATTGGTGACTCACTTTCATTCCCAATTATACTCATTCTCAGCTGGGTGGAAGATATATACATAACCTATATCGAGGGGTTATCCGGAATCAATAACTCCATGGACCAACTAGCCCTAGATCTAGTCCTTGAATATTAATAAGTATTTAATGGTGTGTTTGAGGATTATATAGTAGGAATAATAGTTGTCCTGATTTATTTACCACGATTCTTATGGTTTTTTGATCTCTAAAAACATGACCTGGTTCTTCTCAAGTACACAGATGAAGAAACATGGGACATGGTTATCCTTGAAGGAGTATAAAATTTTCTTTATCTTTGAAAATCAATCCATCGGTAATTGGAATAGACATAGGATGTGTATAAAATTCTCTTATTGGGGCTTTTCTTCAAAATACATCATCTACATTGGTTCCTAATGTCAGATTGGATGAGATGATGGAGTCTGTAAGATGGTAGTCATCTCTGATTTAGAACGATTTAAACAAGATCATAAAAGGTTAAAAATGATTATCTTTACTTGTTTCATTCCATATCTTCCACTAGGTGGTGATTACTCTAAATAATCTCCATGAATCATCCTAGATATTTTAGGGAGATAAGGGTCAAAATAATCTCATCATGAACATTCTCTATGCCCATGCATAAAAACAATTCCAAGGGTAGCTTCACATATAGGGAGTAAGTTGAACCCATCCACTAGTAAATAAATTAAGTGAAAATTTCATTTTCCCACTTCACATAGAGATATTGGTGACTATGATCCTATAAAAGGTGGAGTTTAACTGAAAAAGGGACTACCATTAGCGATCCTCCAAACTAGTGATGGATCTAAGTTCTAGCTGAATATACCAGATGAATGGAAGCAACCACAAAAATCTAGAAAAAGCATAAAATTATTTGAATTCCTATTACTCTAGATTTAAATACATCTAAAAACATGAAAAGGAAAAATTGGGATGGTTTTCCTATTGGTCACCTATGATGTTGAATAAGGAAAATCTCATGTTTCTGAAAAATGGGGGTGGATGAGTGTGGTACACCAATGCTAGATATGGATACCTATCATAATAAATTGGGGATTGATATGTCTTAATATATATGAGATGAATGGAAATAATGTCTATCATATCATCTTAGGGAATCATAATGTATTCCCACATACCAGTTAGTTATCCCAAGAGGAAAAGTGGTCATTATACAAGGTAGAAAGTTCATATAGATCCCCTAGAGAGGGGACCATAGGAAACACTGAACTATGTCTCAAAATCCCATTGTAACAATGCTTGACCCAGGATAGATATGTTGAACAATTGACATCATCCTTTGATGGTATAAAAAGTTTATTGACTATTTTGTTTTAGTAAGAATCATGTTAGGATCATCATGAATGTCTTGCCTATCAGGATTGTCCCACTAATGAGTTGAATGTTATTCCTCTTGTATCTATATATCTCTTAGACTATAAGGATTATTATAGAATCCACTTTGGTTAATTTATTGGTCTGAGTGATGGTGGAATATTCAAGGATACGTTTTCCTTTTTTGATTTATTGAGGTACAGCTGGGAGAACCTCTATAGGGATCTCAAAGACAAAATACTAAGTATGCTAATGGGCACTAGTGCCTATCATAAGGTCTTCCATATGTTTTCGAATCCCTCATGGTAGACCCTCTACATCATTTTCTCCATCATTGGTCTCATGTTATTTTTTATCTAGTAGACCAAAATTGATATAATTTGTCATGGAGGCGGTTGGTGTTGGGGAACCTCTATAATTTATTGGTTTATTACCTTCAGGGGTATGTTATCACTATAGAATATGGCTCAATTAAAGGTAAGTATACTTCTCATATCCCTAGATCTACGCATAATGAGATACCTCTTATATAATTTTATAAATCATAGTGTGTCTCGATATATTGGTTAACTTAAAACATTGATGATACCCAAATTAATTAAGGAACTGAGTTATGGAGAGTGATGCAATATCAATCCCTCTACACTGGTGATGAAGGGACTGACTGTGTTTTTGGATTTTTATATTGGTTATTCGATGGCCCATAGGATGGTTAAATTTTTTCCATATGTTCTAGAATAATATGGTGGGTGATTCTTGGAAATAAATTCTAAGATGGTGAATTTTTTGGTTTCATGTGTCCAAAAAAAAACTAGTCTATAGAAAAAATCTCATTTTTACATTCCCCCTGCTCTTCTTCATTATGAAGGAAATCCTAATATTAGTCACCCCAAGATCCTATGTGATACAACCAAGAACCTAGGGGAGGAAGTGACGTGGATCTATTCAGATGTCGGTCATCGAGAAGTTGAGGCATCACTAAAGAAAACCTTCCCTGAAACAAGATATTGTGTTCTGGAGGTGGTTCAAGTTTCATCACCATTTCCATGTCAGATAAAGAATCAATGAACTTTTATTGATGGGGAATGTCATCAAGTATATGTTCCTAAATGGGATGTTCTTCCTCACTAGATGGTGTTAGACCAGACCCCAACATCTGATTTATTTATAGAATAGATGGTGAGAGGATGGAAATTGATGGTAACAGGTATGGATGTAAATAGATTCTCTGAAATGAATCTAATACATTCTCAACATACAGGTACTTGTGGAGTGATTTTGGGAACCTTATATACCTCTGTTTTAGGGATGATCATCCTCAACTGATGGCCACTACCCCTAGTTATGTTGTTTTAAGATGAGATATTTCTCTTTATTTGATAGTTCTATCATATTCTAAGGGTTCAATGGAATCCCAATGTTAGTTCCCCTAGACCTTCTAATAGAAATGTTGTGGAATCTCCTTGGGTGAGATATTTTAATGTTTACAGGGTTTTATTCTATGAGTGTCACAATAGTCAATGTGTTTAGGGCCTCTACAGCAGTCGGTAAACCATCTACCCCAGGTAGGGCCTTTAGGGCATTGAATTCCATTGATAAAGGAATAACCTTTGTGTTATATAATAGAATCATACTGAGGAATTATGTGGTGGGATTCATCATCATGGGGAGTACCTCTATAAAATATTTTGATATCACCAATGGTAGGGAGAATCAAACTAGCTCACCCAATGGGCGAGAGGGGTACATATCCCATCTTAGTAAAGACATCCACACTTAATATGGTGAAGACAGCTTCTGGTGTGTCAGTAGTGGACATGGCCATAGGATATTTCTGATAGAAATATCATAAAAAAATGGAAAGTCTTCAGTTGCTATGGGAATCATCAATTTTTTGACCTAGGAAGGTAGACTGGGGATAGAATTGATATGTTCCCCAACTGTTAAAGACATCCTTTGATTTTAATTACATCAAGTGGTGGTATCCCTCTCGAGTTACACCTGGGTGGTGGCTAAAATTTATTAAAAATGAAAATCCTCTACATACATGACATAGGGGATTTAGATTTCAGAGTGATTTGGTAAGTGACTCCAAAAATAGGATATCATAGTATTGGTGGGATTTTCCACATATGTGCTCCTTGAAATTGTTGATGCATAATAGTGTTGTAGTATCAAATTGTTCACATTTTATCTCTTGGGTGGTGATGATCCTTTCCCACACATATTAATGGATGAGGTCCATAATAACCCTCTACTGGGTGATCTCTGATGGAGATATGGTTCGAGGATTTCTTAGAGCTATGAGAGATTTCATCGTTGCTGTAGGAGAATAATGATGCTATATTACTTCACTATGAGTCCTTCTAACCCATTCTTATTGGCGGTTGCTTAGTGGGAATTGATGGCGGATTATGACTTGAAATAATATTGGAAGTCAATTATTATCAAAATTTTGATTAACGTAATCCCAACATTCCCAATGATACTCACCCCCTACAAGGTAGAGGATATATTCACACAAATATTCCTATAAATAATGGTGCCTAATTCTCTTCATTTTCACAATATTAAAGGGGTTGATATTCCGAAAATGGTTATAATTTTTATTTTGATGATTCTATTGGGGCGTGTGTTTTAATCTGCTGTGTGTTTCCCTGGGCTACTCACAATCCTTATGGACCTTTATTCTCATATTCTATATCTGACTTTACTTCACCACCTTAATCAAGGATTTGAAATCCACGATGAAAATAGGATGAAGGTATGACATCTCTTCCCACCATTGAATCCTCCAAAAATATTCTTTCCCACTCTGGGTCTCCATTACATGATCTAATACATGTTAATGAATCTCATTCATGGTTCCATATTATAGTATACTTATAGATCAAATATTTCCATTTATTTTCATATATATTTCAATGATTCAATCCCAATAATTTTTTTTAATTTGATCGGAATTGCATCATTTTTTAAATTTTATAAATGTTTTATGATAAATCATGAAAATTTCTTAATTCTAGAACTTTAAATATTTTAAATCACTTAAGTGTTTTGAAAAAATATTTTTAAATATTAATCCAAATAGATAAATTCATTTTTTTAGGATTAAATTATTTTTGGTGTTTAATTTATTCAATTGTAACAAGTTCTTAGTCAAACTCCATGAGGCCCAAATATATAAATCGATGTAGATAATAATTTTGGTTGATAGAATGGACCAATGATCATTAAATGAGGATTACCTTGATCTATATGAATAAAAATAATGTTATTCTAGTTGTATATGACATAGGACTCGTTGGAAAATGTGAAAATTGGATTTCATAGAGAAATTATCTCATTAATGTAGTCATTGAATGTGTCAGTGTGGATGAAGGTGAATATTATACTTGGCTATAAAAATATATTTTCATTAATTCAGTCATAACATTTTGTACATGTTTCTAACGGGATTTAAATATTTTAGGTCAACCAAAACAAAATTATGAACAACTCTTAAGAATAAATATTATAAATTTATGGTCATATATTGGGAATAAATAGTGAAAACATTTTGTTGAAATATTCTAGAGAAGAAATTTTCTAATATTACCTTTCTATTTTCATTGTTTTGTAATGGATTAACCTTCCCCTTCCTCTCAGATACCCTTCACATAGAGGTGTAAAATTATTTGTGATTTTATAAGTGGAGGTTTTACTTTTGTAATTCTTGTGTTATTTCACTTCACGGAGTAAAATCCTTTCTTTATTCTGTTTAGTTGGTCTCAGTATTCTAATAAAATTTTTTTGTTATCAAGTATGATCATATTTTGTTTTTGATTTTTTATTGTTATTTCATTGTTAAATGATCATTTTTATCCCCCCTCCACTAGGGTTTTTTTATATGTGATAGATTAAAAAGTTGATTAGTGGTTAATTCCTCAAAGATTGATAGTATGTGTGGGAAGGGAAGTGAACAACCATGACCATTTGGGATAAACAAGACCTGATTAGGTATTGCATAAGTTAATTGAGGAAATTAGTTACAAATATATGGCACATTGGAAAGAGGAAAGACCAAGATGAAATTTTGGAATGGTTTATTATCAATATAACCATTTTACCATGGGAGTTAAATAAAGAAATTTTAGAATCTCAACTTAATCGACTTATTATATTAGGATTGGAAAATGTGGAACTATGATTACATTTCAAGTGGAAAACTAGCCATGTCCTAATTACCATTCTCAAATCAGTATTTTTTATCACTTTATACATCAATTTTTGTAAATATTTTTCTTCATTTATTTGTTTTGTTTTTAAAATAAAATAACTTCAAAACACTCTTCTCTCTCTAATTTAAAGTCACAAACATGATGGTTGTGTGATCCTCTCAAGATATAATCTATTATAACTAATGTACCACATCTTATCATAGAAAATCACTATTTTTTCACACCCCAAAATAGTAATTTGTCCAAACATGGTTCTATTTCAAGGGAGGATGTTCTAACAATATATATCTCATATTTTCAAAATAGTTTTCTTTAACTAGATAAATCTTCTATTATGTTTATGTACTACCCAAATTATGCAACTACTAATTTTTTAGAAGTAAAAAATCAGTAAAAATTGGTTAAAAAATATTTAAATGATTGGACTCAAAGGATTGAAGAACATATAGGGTTACTGAAAAGGAAAATGAGACAAATATCTCATGAGTATCTGGAGAAACCAGAACCTGAACCTAAGCTAGTGGTTAAAGAGGATGAATTGTACATATTTGAAGTTGAATAAAATGAGAAGGTAATGGATGAGATACATGAATATTAATTCACTTTTTCTTAACTAATGGTTGAATATATTGATGAGGATTATTTTTATGTTGAATCTTTTGTTATATATATTCAAGATTAAGAAGACAACTGAATTAATATGGGGTGCAATATGATCTCTTCATCCCATGGAAACTAATATCATCATTACCTTTATATATCTCTAAATCCTTGGAATAAAAATAAACCACCTAGTTGGAGGAATTTGAATATAATATATAGGATCTTAAATACCTACCTCCACATACAATTGGTCAACACCAAGAAGAACATTCCACAGAAGAAACAATAGAATCTGAAAAAACTTAGCTAGTTTATCTTTTCATTAATTTATTCTCAAATAATTTTAGTGAAACAAAATTTATTATGACCGCTCGCTATTTTGAATTTTCAAAATATGATTATTTTTCCTTGTAAAAAGATGAAATAAAATAATATTAACCTAATAAGGCATATCTAAAGTCCCACAAACTTGTTCTACATTTAATGGATTAAGTACATGTGGAGATACAAGTAATATTTATAGATAAAACTAGGACATTTTTAACTCACATTAAAATTGAATAATCTGAAATTGGATATTCATGAATTTATTTTACTCAAATGTAATAATACTCTGAATTTATCTTTTATTATTCTAATTATACATCATACCTATAGAAAACATGGGAAAATTAATAATAGGTTTTTCAAGTGGAAACTAAGAATAAGGTTGTCCCATTATTTATCATACCCCTACAATAAAAGATGTATCTAATTTACATGGTAATGGATTTTTTTTACTATATCCATGGAATCCTAAAAAAACTAATGAATGAAATCTAGACGGAATAAGAGTTTGTTATTAAAATCATAGAAACCTCACTGACCATTAGACTTTGGATGACTTGTGGTACCGCCCTTCTGGAGGCAGTCAAATCTCAGGGACCACTTGGGGGAAAAACCAAGATCTTTCTTTATTTTATTTCCCTTTATCATTTTACTTCTATATTCTTTTCTTTCAAATTTTTTTTATGGTTTATTTTCTTCTTTTCCTTTTAGGTTCTCAATGAGTATATCTTAGAATATTAACTCGGATTACATTAATAATAAGTCAACTTGTACCTCTACTTAACATTTACTTTCTTATTATGATATAATTAAAAATATATTTACATGTTCCATATTGTTTAATTTATTAATAAAACCACATAATATAACAGTTGTCATTGGAATATTTATAGTTTAAAAATTTTCAATCTTCATTTGTAAAAAAAATTTATTCTTTATTTTTTAAAATATTTTTGTGTTCGTGTTTCAATTTTTGTGTTTTCTTAAAAGTTTTGGGATTAAATTATTATATTTTCCATTTTTTAAACCTTTTTCAATGATGTGATTAATTGATACCATGAATCTAAACATAAATTAATGCTAAATATTTATTTGTTTCAAGGTCAAAAGATTTATGATTTTATAAAAAGACAAATAATTTTTTAATACCATGACACATTTCAATGTATTTATCATTAAAATAACCTAACCAAAAATAAATTTAACCCCTTTTGACACATTATTTACATTTACAACATTTCTTTAGATAACCAAAACTTGATTTATTTAATCAAACTTTGATTTAATTCTATATAACTAGAGGGTTTTTTGTACTTTTTTTCTAACTAATTGGGGAATTATTTTTTTATTTAAAATTTTCCTTCACAAGAAAATACTTTTTATTATATAATTCTGTATACATCTAATTCGAGTATACATTATAATCTATGAGAAACATATTATAGTAGATGTATTACAAGAAATTTTTCCCAATTAAACAAACACATGAAGTAACAATTCTTGATATAGATAAACATATGTGTGGGTATAATTTTTATTATGTTGTTATACATAGTATTTATCTATTTTTTGGAAAATTAAATGATTCAGAGATGTATTTTCTACTGAAAAAAAAAATTCTTCTAAATTTTTTTCCTTTTGGATCATTTTAAGAGTATAATTCTGAGAAACAAATTATATTTTTGAAGATGGTAAAATAAGAAAATATCATTTTGTTTCTTTGAATATAAATGGTATAAACCACACATAATGTTTTCATAATTATTGGAGTTTAATTTCTAATAAGGGGAGCGAGGAGGAGAAAATATCTGATTGAAAATAAGAATCATGCATTTTTTCTCCAAAAAGTGTCAAACTCTCTCAATTCTACCTGAAAATTTTGGACATCTAAAACCAACCATCAAAAATACCCTAAACAATTTTAAAAATTACCTAGTATAAACAACTGCTCTTAACTCACATTATGTAGATATTTAATAATTTACGAATCCTATGGTGACTCTTTCAAGAGTCTGGATGATAAAATCCTTACAGAAAATTAACATTTGTGTGATTGTAGAAAATTCATCTGAGGTAGGTGTTTTGAGTTAATAGAAATTTAAATAAAGTGGAAATGGATTGATTGAGATTAATTTTAGACCTGATATTTAAATTTTTGGTAGAGGTGTGATATTTTTTGGGGTTTTAAATTGATAGATCTCATGGATATGTGTTTTAAATTTAACTTGATTCGATTTTCATTATTACCCATTGAGGAGTTCAACTACTACGTTGGGGGAACTGATAAAGATAGTATTTAAAAATAATAATAATTATTTAATTTATTTAACCATCACCAATTTATCAATTTTATATTAATTATAACATTTTTGGGATTTTAGGGATGTTTTGATATAAATTGTGAAATTTTCTGAACTCATTAATTTTATTTATGTTTTTTCTTATATATTTAGATCATAACATTTTCAATTTTGATCAATATGGGGTATTTTTCTTTTTGATTCCATTATTCATGGGATTAAACTTCTTCAACTGCACTCATTACTCATATATATTCCATGGGCTGAAAATGAATAAATAATTGTGGAAAAGAATTTTGATCAATAGAATGAAACATTCATCATTATATTGGGAATATCTTAGACAAAGGAAAAAAAATTATTCAATTTTGAAATAAAATAGTATTCTATGGATTTTGTGAAAATAAAATTTCATGTACAAATTCTCTCATTAATGTAGACAATTAATTTTTAAAACCAAAGGAAGATGAAGATTTTTTTGTATAGAAAAATAGTGTTTCAGTAATTTGAAAATAAATTTTATTAAACTTATCCAAAGGGTTTAAAATTTTTAGGGTTGATAAAAAACACAATTTAAAACAACTTATAAGAATACCCTGTAGTGATTTTTGTCTATCTAGTGGTCAAACTAATGAAAACATTTGGTTAATAGATTCTGAAGAAGAACTGTTATGTTTATCCTTTTCTCTTTTCTATATTTTATAATGGATTGTTCTTCCTTATTATTCTCAAATACCCTTCACTTGTAGGGTTAAACATTTAATTGATTGGAAAATTGAGTGTTTCTCTTTTTTAATTCATTAGTTCTTGTACATCATCGAATAAAACAATTTCTATCTTCTGTTAGGTTATTTTTAATATTCAAAAAAGTGTTTTTATTATCAAGAATGTACCTATTTGGTTTCATATTTTGTTATTTTCAATTTGTTTTTCAATGTTCATTATCTCCCTCTACTAGGTTGTAGTGTATATAGGACCTAATATACTATGACTTAGTGGTGAACTACTCAGTGAATGTCAATACGTGTGGGAGGGATAGTGGACACTCTTGATTGTTTGGGATAAAAAATACCTAACCAAGTATTGCTAAGTCAGTTGAGGTTATTGGTAGTAATTAACTTATATGTTAAAGGAAGGTAAACCAAGATTATATTTCGAAAAGATATGTTTCCACTATCAACATTTGAAAAATGTAGTGAGTTGAAGGGATTTTGGAATCTCACTTTAATCATCATTTTTGAAAAGGATTGGATAATTTGGAAATACGATAAAATTGAAATTTAAAAAAATACCTAATCAACCTTATCATATAAATTTTTTATAACTTTGGTAATAAATATTTTTTAACCTTTTATACATTTCATTATTCTGTTTTAAAAATTAAATGTTTTAAAAAATACTCTACTTTCTCTAATTTAAAGTGATAAAAAATAATATTGTATACTTCACTATGGAGAAAACCTATATTAACCACTATACAGAATTTTTACATAAGATTTTTTCTACACCCCATTATATTTATGTGCAAAAAAATTATTCATTTCTTTATAGGTAGATCCAATAATATAATTCTCACAGTTTGAAAATATTTTTTTTCTTTTATTAAAAAAAATATTTTCCCATAATGTTTCCATTATATCCATATTATGAATAGACTAATTAATAATAAGTAAAACATAAAAAAATAATAGATTGAATAAGATATAAATGATGAAATTCAAATGATAGATGAAATGTTTCAATTTTTAAAAAACTAACTAGTGAATCATTCCCATGAGTATCTGGATAATATGAACCTGAACTTGATTCAGTGGTGTAAGAGGATTCCCCACTCATATTTGAAGTTGAAGAAATAAAAGAGATAAAGGAGGAGTTACATAAAGATCTATTCACCCTATAATAAAAAATTTTGTAGGATATTAATGAAGAAAAGTTTCATTCTAAATAACATAAATGAGATCAATAACATATGGATGAATTATAGAATGTATATGAGGTGCAATATGATCTCCCAATCCTTAAAAAAATAGAATCATCAGCACCATCATATATATCTCCAGTATTGGTATAAAAAAATCACCCTTATGGTGGAATTTGAAGAAAATATGGAGGTTCATGACAACCAACCTCCATGTAAAACCATTCAACTCCATGAGTAACTTTCCAAAGAAGAAGAAATTGAATCCAAAATAACTCAGGAAGATGATTTTTTTGAAATTGTTCTATTCTAATTTTGTTAAAAATAAATTAAGTATCACCTATCATGGTTTTGAATTTTCAGAATTGACAATTATTTTTTTCATTTTGGAATGAGATGAAAAATAAGATACACGAGATGATAAACATTCATATCTCCTAAAAAATGTTTTAGATTTATTTGATGAAGCCTGTGTATAGATCCACAAGGCTTTGTCTATTGAAACTGAGAAACATGAAACTCACATTAAAAGGGAAAATTTTTATATTTAATCTTCATGATTTAATTTTATTCAAATGGAATCATACTCTAATATTCACTTTTATTATTCCACTGATATGTCATACCTAAATTAAGAATATGAAAATGAAGAAGAAGTTGTGAATGTTGCAACCAATAAAGGTGAGGACACATTATTTATCAAAACCCCACCATGAAAATTGTATCTTATTTATATGGGTATGTATTTGGTGTAATATATACTTATAATCATCAAAAAAAGAAAAACTTTCATGCCATATGGAAGAATTTTTAGTGGTTAAAATCAATAAAACTCCACCCACTATCAGACTTTGGATGAAAGTGGGTCATGCCCATCTGGTGGTAGTTAAAACATGGGGCCCACTTGAGGTTAAACCAATATCTATAATTCTTTCCCTTCCATTTCGCTTTTTAATTATATTATATGTTATTTCAAAAAAATCTTTGTTTATATTTTATGTTTTCTAATTTAGGTCTTCAATGGGTTGCACTTAAGAGATTAAATAAATATTACACTTTTAATAGACCAGGTTGTACCTCTCCTTCACACTTTATTTATTTTTCTGATTTAATTAAAAATATAAATACATGTTAAATAATATTTAATTCATTAATTAACCTATATAATTTAACTATTGGGTAGGGAACTATTATAGTGTAATATTTTCAAAATTCAATTTTTTGATTTTTTTTGAAATTTTGGTGTGTTTATTTTTAAATTTTTGTGTGTTTTTAAAGTGTGAGAGCTCAAATTATTATCTTTTAAATTTTTTAAACTCATATAAATGAGTGAAAAAATTTATCCCATGTAACAAAAAAATAAATTAAGGCTAAAAATGGATTTGATTCAAGTTCAAAACGTTGATAATTTCATGAAAGGATGAATTTTGTTTTATTCAAATCCAACATTTTCACAATATAATTCTTTCAAATCACCCCCATGTGAGGACTCTGAATTCTTTTTGACATATTATTTACATTCACTTAATTTCTTGTGACAACAAATCCATGCCATATTTTACCTAAAATTGATTTATTTATGTCAAAACATAGTAATTGGATGAGCTAGAATTTTAAATTATTGACGGAATTATTTGGTTCTAAAATCCCTCATGTTAAGAGAATATTTTTTTTCTCTAGTAAGACCTATATAATTATTCTTCATATCCCTTGGTATCCATGAAGAACCAATTATGTTAGACATATTATAATCCAATTTTCCCTATTAAACCTAATCATAAAGTGAAAATGCAAGATCTATTTGAAATTAAGTGATGAGGTAAGTAATATTGTGACGTGATACATATATTTGTAATAATTTTGAGGGTAATTAAAATGTTAAAGATATTTATTTAATCGCTAAAAAAGTCATCCTACTAAACAAAATCCACTGAACAAACATGAAAATTACTTATGATAAACACATGTTTTTAATCATATAATTTATATATGTAAGAATTTATCAAGGCTATGGTGACTATTTCTTGGTTTTGAATGAGAAACCCCATCTTGAAAATTAACATTTCAGTTATGAGTGAAAATTAATTTGAGTGAAGTGTTTTGTTTGTTTGGGAGGATAAATAAATTAGAAATGGATTAAAGGAACTTAATGGAGATATTGCAATATTACTTTTCAATTAGGCATGATATTTGTTTTCTTTGGTGTTCAAATGGTTGATCTCATGGGTATGTGGTTTAAATTTACTTGAATTTGATTTTGAGGATTATTCATTAAGGATTATAAGTTATAAGTGTGGGGGAATTAATATACCTAATATTTTTATTATTTTACATGTGTTTTTCAATTATTTAATATGCTCTAATTTAATCATTTTATTATAATTACATCATTTAATATTTTTTGGGATGTTTTGGTCTAAATTATGAAAATTCATTAATTCCAAAATTTTAAATATTTTTTGGTACTTATATATTTAGAGAATAGATTATTAAATATTTTTACAAATAGAGAAATTATTTTTATTTTAGGATATAACTATTTTTTTGCTTTATCTTATATAGTTGGACCTAGTTCTCATTCAAACTGAATGGGTCACAAATAAATTTGTCATTGTCGAAAAACATTTTGGCTGAAAGAATGTAAAACTCCTTTAAAATATAGAAATATATTAGTATAAAATAAATAAAATAATGTTATTATGTTTGAATAAGAAAAAACGGTATAAGTTTCATGTTCACATTAAATTTCATAGAATAATTATTTCATTAAGGTATTCATTTCTCACGTCGAATTGGAGGAAGATGAAAATTATCTCAAGCTTAAAAATATATACATAGTAATATGGTAATAAATTTTAATGTCTTTAAAATATTTAGTATATATAGTTAATATAATATTATAAAGATCTTATGAAGATCCCTTGGTACATTTTGGCCTTATTGAGGTCAGAAATGGTGAAAGCATTCAGTGAACAGGTTCTATAGAAGAGATTTTTTGTTGTTTCTTTTTTGTATTCATTATCCATTAATGGATTTATCTATCCCATTATTCTCATATACCCTTCACATGGTGGGGTAAAAATCTATGTTATTATAAATGGTAATTTATTATTTTTATAATTCTTGAGTTACTACACTTTATGGAATAAAATACTTTGTTTTTCTATTAAGTTGGTTTCAATATTATAACAGAAGTTTTTATTATCGAGTACAATAGTGTTTGGATCTAGATTATATTAACTTTTTTCTTGGGTAAATGATTTTTATCTCCTTCCAAAAGGATCTTGTTTATATATGATGGAATAGATCAGGTCTTAGTGGTGAACTACTGATTGATTTTCAATATATGCGGGAGAGGTAGTGGACACACATGATTGTTTGGGACAAAGAAGACCAAATCAAGTAATTCCTACATTAATTTAGGGCATTCACTGCAACTCCATATCAAATTTAAAGTATGGTAGAAAAGATGATATTTTGACAAGTTTTATTCACAACATCATTATTTTATCAAAGGAGTAAGAGGAAGTGATTGTGGAATCTCAATTAAATTGAATTATCATAATAAGATTTGATAATTTAGAACTAGTATAATATTGTAATAGGAAAACAAACTATAACCTAATAACCCTCCTCATATCATTAATTTTTTTTCAATTTCTTCCAAAATATTTTTTTAATCTTTTTCTTTATTTTAATATATTTTAAAAGAATAAAATTTCAAAATAACTCTTGTTTATTTAATTTAAATTGAAAGACATTATTTTTGTGTGGTAATATATGGAGATAACCTAGGTTAACCACTGTACTATATTTTATCTTAATAAATTATTTTTACTTTCACACCCCATGATATGAACATTTCAAAACATTTCATTGTTACTAGGGTGGTTCTTCCAAAAACATAATTTTTGTGTTATATAAATATATTTTTTCTTTTGATTAAAAAAATCATTTTCTATGATGTTCCCATACTTCCCATATTTTTCCTAGAATAATTACACATTGGTAAAACTTAAGTGAAATGTGTTTAACAATTATATAAATGATTAGATTCAATGGATATAATAAAATAGGTATTTGGTGAAAATACAAACTAAAAAAATAGATTGTGAGTATATAAATATACCTGAACCTAAACCTAAGCCTCTAGAGGAGGATTTTTCCCCACTCATCATAAACGTTTATGAACCTTAAGCGGTAAAGTAGGAGATAGATAAATATCAACTAAACCCCTCTTGACCAATCCTTGGTTATATTATTGAAAAAAACTTCCTACTTAAGTTCATACCAGAGATCAACAATATTTTGATGACATTTTGAATGAACATGAGGTGCAATAAGATATCCCCAACCCTTATAACGTAGAAGCATCAAAAACATTTCATCTCTCTAGACATGGAATAAAAATAAACCAACCAGGTTATGTAATTTGAAGAGAAAATAAAGGATCATGACTACCTACCCCCACCTATAATCATCCATCTCCAAGAGGCACATTCCATAAAAGAAATAATTGAACCAGAAACACCCCAAGGGTAATCTTTTCATAAACTCATTCTCATATAATTTAATTGAAATAGAATTGACTATCACCTCTAACTATTTTAAATTTTCAAAATTATCTAATTTTTTTCCCTTGTATGAAGATGATGAAAATTAAGATGCACTCGGTGACGAACATCTGGAGCTCCCTAAACATGTGGAATATTTATTAAACTAAGTATATAATGAGATAAAAGTGGCTTTACCTAATTAAACTAATACACATGATACTTTTATCAAAATTATATATCTCAAAATTGAATCTTTAAAATTTTATTTTATTAAAATATAATTATACTCTAACTTTCCCTTCGATTATTCGATGGATACATCATACCTAAATAAAGTACTGAAGAATGAATAAGGGGTTGTGCAAGTGGAAACTAGGAAAGAAGAAGACTCATTATTTGTCCTACCTCAACCATGAAGTTGTGTATCATTAAAATTTGGATAGATTGGCGTAATATATAAATTTTCCCCCGTAATAAAAATTATGAATTGAAATATATAAGGAAGAATTGTTATTGGTTCAAATCAAAAAAACGTCACCCACTGTCAGACTTTGGATGACAGTAGATACTTCCCACCTGGACTTAGACAAAACCCAATGCCCATATAGGAGTTAAACCAAGATATGATCTTTTCTCCTTTCCCTTTATAATTTTTTTCAATTTTATTTTAAGTTATTTAATATATTATGTTTTCTTTTACATTTTCTCTTATAAGATTTTAGTGAAAATCACTTAAATGAATAAATCAATGTTAAACTTCAAATATTTCAATTTGTGAATCTCATTAACATTAACTTTCTTACTATTATTAAATTAAAAATATAGTTACACATTAAATATACTTGAATACATTGAGTACACATATTAATTTATGTGTGGGGTAGGTAACCATTGAATTTTATTTTATTAAAAAATTTGTGAATTTTTTTCAAAATTGTGTTTATTTTAATTTTTTCATATTTTTAAAACTTGTGAGATAAAATTATAAATTTTTATATCTTTAACCCATGTCAATGAGTGAACCAATTTATTTTAATAAACTGATCATAAATGAGTTATTAAAATGAATTTTTTCTCGTTTGAAATATTCATAATTTAATGGAATGACCTCAGATTTTTTAATCTCTTGCCACATCTCACTATATTTATAGATAAAATTGCATTCCATTGATTCATATAAACCATTTTTAAATATTATTTAAAATTACATCATTTATTAATATAACCAAACCATGATTTCATAAAAAATAATTTGATTTGTTTCAATCAAAACATTAGTGATTGAGGTACCTGTGTTATAAATAATTGAGGAATTTTATTAGTTCTAAAACCCTCATTTCTAAGAGAATATTCATTACTCTTGAATTGAATATACATTTAATATATTTATCCCTTATTATACATGATCACAATATTATATTATCTATATTACAATCCAATTTTCCCTATCTAATGATAACTTAAAGTGGAAATGCATGATATGGCTGAACTAAAGTGTGGGGGAAATTTGGCTTTTGTTATGAAATATCATTTGGTGCTAATTTTATTGGAAAATATTTTTTTTTGATATTTACATCCTTATGAAAAAATAATTCTATTAAAAAAATTTCCTTTCTATAACTTTTCAATAGTATAATTCAAATAAAAAAATTGTTGTGTTGAAAATGATAAAAAAAATATAATTTTTCTTTCTAAAAAGATGGATTTTATGAACCATAGTTAAATTTTTCATGATTATTGAAGTTTTTTTCTACTAAGGAGAGTGATTATGATACCATACATGGGTGAAAATCCGAATCATACAATTTTTTCACAGAAAGATCCAAACACTCATTATTTATTGGAATTTTTGACAATGAAAACATACCAACTGAAAGACATTGAACAACCTGGAAAATTCATCATGATATACACATGTTATTTATTAATATCAGATGTATATATAGTTATTTATCAATCCTATAGTGGCTCCTATATTATTTTGGATAAGATAATCCGTGTTAAAAATTAAAATTTGTGTGACAAGAGAAAATTCTTGCGGTGTTGTTATTTTGTGTACATGGGAGGATAACTGAATAGGAAATTGACTAATGTTATTAAATTAAAACTTAAAATATTATTTATTGAGTTCTCGATATAAATATTTTTATTGGTGTTAAATTGGGGGATCTAGTAGGTATGTTTTTTAAATTTTCATTTATTTGATTTTGTTTCTTACTTATCCAGTAGCCAAAGTGCATCGTGTGGGGGAATTGATAGAGATAATATTTCCATTATTTTATATGTGTATTCTAATTATTAAATCCCCACAAATTTATAAATTTGAGCTGGATTGAATTATTTTGGGATTTTATGGATGATTTGTGTTAAATGTGAATTTTCTTAATTCTGGAATTTTAACAATATGATTTAACTTCTATATTTAAATTATAATTTTTTCAATATCTATCTAAATAGAGTAATTAATTTTTTAGTATTCCATTATTCATGGTATTCACCATATTAAAATATACCTAGTGCTCATTTGAACTCTAGGGGGCCCAAATAAGTTAATCAAAGTAGAATATATTTTTCCACAATAGAATGGACAAATAATCATTAAATGAAAAATATCTAAAGATATAAGAAACTAAATGATATTATTCTAGTTTTATATGAAAAAGGACTTAGATTTTAATGTTTATATTAAATTTGAGTGAGAAATTATTTAATTAAGGAATCCTTTTCTTATATAAAAATAGAGGAAGATGAAGAGTCTCTTTAGCTCACAAAAGGATATTCAATAATTTTGGAATAAATTTCTTTAAATATGTAATAATTATTTGATCTGTTTAGAATAATTAAAATAAAATAAAACTATTCCTAAGAATACATGTTGGTGAGTTTCATCCATCATGTTGTAAGAAACTACTAAAACATTTAGTAGACAGATTATGGGGGAGAAATTTTTTGTTCTTCATTTTCTATTCCAATTATTTGTTAATGGATTATTAATCCCCCATTTTCATAACTATACTTCATTTTTAGGGGTAGAATTATGAGTGATTAGAAAAGGGGAGGTTATATTTTTTTTAATAGTTGAGTTCTTATACTTCCTAGAATACAATCCTTTCTTTATTCTGTTAAGTTACTTTCAATTTTCTAATAGTAGTTTTAATTATCAAGTATGATCACATTGGTTATAGATTTTGTTATTTTTATTACTACTTTTTATTTTAATTATCTGCATATAAACGTTTATAGATTTTATATGATAGAATAGGTTGTGTCTTATTAGTAATGTACTTATAGATTATCAGTACATGTGATTGGGGTAGTGGAAAGTCTTTCTTATTTGGGATAAACAAGACTATATTTGGTATTGCCTAATTCAAATGAGGGTATTCTTTACAAATATCTCACACATTGTATTTAGGGTATTGAAAACTGATATTTTCTTAAGGTTTATTCCCATCATCATAATTTCACCAAGGGCGTGAGAGGAATTAATTTCAGAATGTCGCTTTAATCAACTTATCAGAAAAGGATTGGATATTCTGGAAATAATATATAATTGAAATTAGAAGAACAACTCTAGCTTTATCACCCTTATCATATCATTTCTTTAGTTACTATCTTTATAAATGTGTTTTTATCCATTTATTCATTTAATTATCTCATTTTCCAAATAAGATAATTTCTAAAACACTCACTTTCTCTAATTAAAAGTGAAATTTTTGTTGTTGTGTGCTACGAACTGAAGACAACCAAGGTTAACCATTATGATTAATTTTTAACTTATGAAATAATTTATTTTCACACACCCCATAAGATGTGTGTTTCATGGTCACCATTTAATTACACAATTTACTATCATGACAGGTTGACAACCTATGGTTGGAGCTAATGATAATGTCTGGCATGTTGGGAATATCTAAATATATTCCTCTTTTTTGGTTTCCATATATATTATGCTAATGAAATAAATAGTGTCAGGTACATAACTCTAAAAATCAATAATCACCATGAGGAAAATTATAATTAATTATTTAGATATATAAGGCTCATCACCTTAGGAATATTATGTTCACCACACATGGCAGCTCACATTTTTTATCATAGTTTTCCATTTCTTTTCATTATAGGAAACATATGTTCTTCACATAAGGCTTTATTGGATTATGAATTAGAGAATCACATTCTCATCACATGAAGAATAAATATTACTCTCATCAACTAAGTGGAGGGTAGTGTTCATATGCTCTTCCTATATAATTCTTAATCTCACCATATAAGGTTTATCATACTCAATACAAGAAATCTAATCATAGGCTTTTCACCTATCCAATGGGATAAAAGTTTATATACTCATCACATACACTTATATATATCTTAACATAAGGTAAACTAGGGTCTCTTCCCAGAGTTGGGTATATAATTCATCATGTAGGTTCATAAGTTTAAATATGAGGGAGTGAATTTCATATATTTACAATCCATTTTGTACGATCTTACATACACTCATCAAATATGGTTCAATCGCATGGTAAAAGCTGATTGAGAGAATTTCATATATTTAGAGTCTAGTGCATAAGGTCCCAATTTCTCTTTCGACATATGGATCAATCAAAAGTTCAAATTTGAGTGAGGGTGATTGAAAATTTATATTATAAAGCAGGGATGATTCTCATATATTCACGTGAGATACTGGGTCGATCAAAGATTAGAATTATATTGAGATTCTAAAATCTAGGGGGACTTTAGATTTTTAGGATGAGAAGATTAGTGCACTCTAGAATGATTTCCAGGATTTAGTGTTCTCATCTCCTAGATGAGGTGAAATGGTAGTGGAATGCATTTTTAGAGAATGTATAGTTATATCTGGCTCATCACCCAAGGAATCCCATTATATAGGGGGATACATGTTCATCAGGAAGTTGAGATGGAACCATTAAAAATCATCCTATATACCCTATTAGAAGGTGGGAATCAAAACCCTTTTAATTTGAGTGTATAGTTTATGTTTGTGATGTGTGACTATACAATTTAGTTTTAGTCACATGGTAAAACAATCTGCATCATAAAAGATACAATGAAACATGATGTTGTGAGGATTATTATTTGGGATTCATAGAGGGTAATGACCAGGGATTAAACCCATCTAGTTTTGAATAGAAACATCCATGAACATTGTTAAGGATTATGCAAGTGTGATTCATGGATGTTACAAGAGAATAGTGAAGGAAACATGTGGGTCTTAGGTGAGTATGCATCCCTGGTGGTGGTGAAAATCTCATGCTTGTCACAAGATGACTATCAAGTTTATTAAATGAGGCATCCATTACTAATCATATGGTGCACCCATTCGCATAAAAAATATTAAGGATAGAGTTTAGTAGATTTTTTGGATGATTGTTTTGTGCAATCTGACATCACGTGACTAAGACAATTTCATTTTGCCTCACATCATGTGACTAGGTATATGTGTTATGTTGTTTAATGTAACTCATCTCAGACATGATTTTAGATATTATGGACTTATTAACCCATTCTATGTGAGTTTAAATATATAAGGATCCCTAGATCTTAAATATGATCATCAAGGGGTGATGGATAGTTTACTAGGATGATGTTATGGTTGGGGCTTATATATATACTATGTAAGTTCTGTTTTTGGTAAAAAGGCATGGACATTACCCATGTTAAGAGGAAAACATGAGGCCCAACATATTATTCCTTATACTTATTGGTAGATGGAAAATATATTTCCCATCCAATGTTACATGGAAAGGAAATCGGTACTAGGGTCCATGATATTGGTTGTGCATATGGATTTTTCATAGATGAACTAGGTTTTTGTGGATGTGAAGCCCCTGATAACTCCACATGCACGCATCTCTATTTTTTGGAAGGATGTATAAAATTTGGATCCCCTAGGTTTGGGTCAGAAAACATTAGGATTTTATATAACATTATATCTTGTTTGTGTCATGATAATTATCACATGGATTTTGAATGGATTTGTATAGGAGGGTTTTCTGAGACATTAAGAGTTAAACGAATCATCAAGTTTCTGGAAGGGCTATCTTTTTATATGAACTTCAATGTTTTTCAAATAATGTTGTAAATAGTCATCTCAAACATTTTACGAAGTGATTTAGACCCTATGTGAGGTATGTAATTCAATTTTCTCACTTGTTTCAATTCATGGTAGTCTTTGGTTTCATGAACTCAAGAAGTAAGGATTTGTAAAATTTGAAATAATTCATTGTCATCTTATAGTGGGTTTTCTCTAAAATGACAAGGTGATGCTCTATTTTTAGATATTTTACATTTTGAAATTAACTAGATTTTTAAGACCTTAATGGCATGTGGAAATTATATAATTTTACCCCACTAACTTCATTGAAATAGTTTTTCAATAATATCAAATGTTTCACACAAGTATCGAAAGCTTCACGCAAAATTCCCCTCAACTCAAATACTAAGATTCCATTTTTGGTTCCAACAATGATAATGTTTTTCCATAATTGACTTGGAAAAATATTGAAATTCTATATGATATCTTTAAAATAAGGATTTTTATTTCTATGTAATGTTTATTATGTATTTTATAGCTTATTCACTCCTTTTATATGATAAATGCTATGGAATCAGTAAGTGGTGGATGGGTTCTGAAATTAGATAGCCTCTCAATGCAATGGTATGTCTCATGAGACAAACTAGAATGGATATTTGTTGTATTCCTTAACTTTTTATTTATGGTTTCTTATCACAAGGCCTTAATGGTAAGATTATGATTTTTGACATTATGTATTTTATCACTATGAAACCCATTATTGTTATCTATGTGATTATTTATATTTTTATATCATTTGGGGTTGTATTTCTCTTTCAAGATATTAGTTTTATGGAATATTTGATTATTAGTGGTCTTCATCATGATATTCATGAGTTATTTATTCTATGATAGCTTATATTATATTATTTCTCTTATTAATAATTCTATCTCACCCATTTATTTTTTATATCCCCATGGTACCCAGAAGTGAAAACTAATTGATTTTAGAAATTTACAGGAAGAAGTAATAAAGTTCTCCGAAGAATTTATGTTTTATTTGATGTTTTAAAATGTAATGTGTGAATCATATATATATATATATATATATATATATTAATACAACTAATATAATCAATCATGTGGTATGTGATATATTTTATCTTGGACTAATGTAATATGTAAACATTGACTCTGGGTTACACGAGTCAATATTATTATAGTTGGTATTAAATAAACTTTCATAGAAACATTTGGAAAAAGATTTTGGAAAACATATATTAGAGAACATAACCTTATGAATGAAAATAAGTCTAAGTATATATAGAACCTAGATCAGTGTGTGATCAATGAGAGGGGGGGTAATCAATAACCCCCATTTATTTTATACTTTTTATCCCTTTAATTGTACCTATACATCCTGTTAAATCCTTAATCCACTCTTCTTGTATCTCACATCCATACCTTGAATAATATAGTAAATCAAATGCATATAACATAAGGATTTTCAACATTTGACCTCAATGTGAGAGCCTACACCTATCCATGTTAGTTATTCCCACCAACATGGATTATTCACTATATCATAAGGTGATTACAAATAGTAAATGGTTGCCCCCCCAATAAAAAGTTGATTACACCCTTTATATCCAATCCTCATTTAATAGTTGGTTATACAGCCAAATAAAATATCCTTATTTAATAATCATTTTTACCACCAATCGGAAGATTCTTCAACAACTATTTTTTATACTTTGATAGAAGGTTCCTTATATCATAGTAACTTATTACCTAATGAATATCATTACTCCTAGAAATGATTTCTAAATCAACATTCCATCTTTTGTACACTTAAAGAACTTTTATAACTAGTGATCAGTTCTGCTGGTCTTTTTTAATATCTTTTGATATTTTGGGGATCATCAATTCATTCTCAATCAATAAAAAATATTACTTAATTCATATTTCAACTAATAAGTTATCAAACTCACTTAAATGTGTTCAAGTAATGCACACAATTAATATTATTTTATAAAATAATAATCTTTCAAAATCTCAAATGCAACTTCCCTTAAGATTCATTCGTATAGGATACATTACGTTGTCTTCTAAGGTTTTTAAACCCAAACAGATATAAAATATTATTCTTACAATTTTATGTGTTTCTTCAATTATGGTTAATATCTCAAATGAGGCTACCTTATATTCTGGTCTCAATATCTCATTTAGATGTTCTGGTGTCTTTTTATAAGTTCATGCAAGTAACCACACCCATTCATGCACATACCATCTTATTTATGTGAACCAAAACAAGTACTTAGTAACTATCTTCTCCAAGTTCACTAGTTTTCATATATATGTATGTATACATGATATCTTGGTATCTTTTTGAAAGAAGGATCATCCTATAAAATTATTAAAATATCGGCACTACCATAATGAAATATATAAGAGCAATAAAAGATCTCCAAATTCATGCAGTCAAACAATGTAATCCAGTTTATTATCCTCTATGTGCCCAAAGTATGCTAGATTATCTTCTACATTACATTTATATGGAACTTAGGTTTCCCTTACTTAATGTATCTTCATCATGTGACTATGGTAGCCAGTGGTTACTCAATTTTTGGGGAGAATTAGAGCTTACTAAAATATTAGTATGGAAGCCCTAGCTTCTTGGATAGTATTATTAGTATTTGTTGATATGAAAACACTTTCATAACTTACGATTTTTATGTATAATCATGGATCCATAAATTTATTAGGATAACGGCGTATCCCAATAATTTGAACCTCCAATATTTCAAAATTATTAATTTTAAAAAATACTAGAAAAGGTTTCATCTTAGTTTCCCTTGATCCCAATCATTATGTTACATTTAGGCATCCTCATATGATGACATGGTAGAAAAAATATTACACAATGTAATCCTTCCCAAGTAAAGGATTATTGTATATGATATTATTTATGTGATTCAATGGTAATTTTTAGCCTGGATTCAAGAGAATGATACATTTCATGTGTTGTATTCTACTTATCATTATTGAACGAATACATTACATTATCAGATGAAGAAAAGACAACAATTGATTTCATGGACTTAGGTCAATTAAGTAGGTATTAATCCTTAGTTGCCTCAATCTCACTTATAGTAAATCCTCCAAAGGATTAATGATGAAGATGTAGGATCGCATCATGGGATCAAATTGATGGCATTTATATATGAGATCAGACATATTCAATTATTTCCAAATTTATTAGAGAATAAGAATGGTAATTCACACTGAAGAATCCCACATTAGTGTTCATATAATATTTGGTTTGCTTAATAATACTCCCCACTACACTAACTGCTCTATCTGACAATAGGTTGGCATATAGACACACCATTCACCCAAAACCTGCATGATTTGTTCCCAACACTTGTGCAATACACCAAGAACCATCCTCTATTAACAACTATGCATGTAACACCTGATAATTTTATGAGAAATATTTTGTTTTTATGTTACATAAATCATCAAAGTAATCTTTCACTACATGAAACACTATCTTGGATTTCTTTAAATGCAACCTCATCCTTCCTCAATAGCTTGCGTCGTACGCAATACCGAGTTTCACTAAACAACGATATGCTATTAAAATATTATTAAAACTAGTCGTTATGAATAGTAATAACCACTTTTGAAAATTTTGGAAATTTTATATTTCAAAATGTACTTCATTTTTGGATTCGGAATATCGAAATTAGCTTAGGGTGAAATTTTGGTACTTTTCGGATAACTTTCATATTCTGATGAATAGTGAAAATTACTAAATTTTAATTAAAAACAACATTTTTAATGGAAATAATTAATAGTGAAAAATTATTAATTTGAGTGGTTTTAAAGTATATTTAGAATATATTTTTACAATTTAATACAATGTTGTTCATTGGATGTAATTTCACATCTAAACCAGACATAAACAAGTATCAATCTTTTGATAGTTATTATCTCTTAAAAACACGCTATTTGTTTTGACGACGGGAATTAATTTTTAAATTAGTTAATGTAAATGATATATTTTGTATTTGATAAAATAGACATCATTTTCGAATTCATAATATCAAATATAGCTTAGGCCTAATTTTTTGTATTTTTCTGGAAACTTTCATTTTTTGATAAATAGTGAAACCACTAAGTGGTAGTTAAAAAACTGAATTTTTCATAAAACTTAATTTTACCGCTTCTGTGAGTGGAATTTCGAAAATCTGAGAGACACGGTTAATATCAAGGACTAAAATTTTGTTCAATTAGATGAAAATAATTTTTGGTGAATAGTATGTTTTTACTTTTTTTTACCACAGTTAAAAGTAAATAGGGTAATTAAGGGTAAAAATGATATTATTATTACCCTAACACGTGTCCTAATTCTATTGGATAAGTGTAATTAGACCAAAAACAACCTTAGGAATAAAAAATGACCATTTAGGCCCACTTGGATTAGATTGGGACATTTATTATCAATTTATTTAAAGAAGGGTTAAAATAGTTAAAATCAATGTTTAATAAATAAATAATTTTTAATATAGTGTTATACATAAGATAAATTAGACTATAAATATTAATTAGAAATATAAAAATATTTCCTACATAATGGTATTTTATTTGTAATTTTTAGACTTAAAATAATTTAATTTATATATGACACAATGATGATGCAGTAATTATCTTATTAATGAAATATTGACATAATTGATGTTATAAATACCCAAATAAATGTAATTTGAGACTTCTTATGAATTCCAATAATTTTCTATGTTAATATGACATGTTATTATTGATTTAATTAATTTCTTTCGAACTAATCATTCTGTTATGATTTTCACAGAAATCAATTACCAAATAGTGTCAAAATTGACATAAAATAGTTTTTAAAACAACTATTATATTATTAAATGTTATTATATTACTAAAAATCTAAGGTTCGGCAAAGATACTTATATCATGATAGTTGTATGATTAATGGACCACTTGGGGGTATCTTGGATGTATATGGTATGTTTATTAACTATATAATATAAAAATACAAAGTAACATGGTAAATGTCAATCTAATTAACTAAGAGTTAAAACTAAAAGATAAGGTTAATATAATGACCTAAACTTGTATAAATTCTATTGTATGAAAGTATTTAGACCCATCCCCACCTTATATTCTAAATATATCAATTTGGATCTATTAAAAACCGAATTTGATTTTATTATAAAATAATATTTTTAAATATTCCAAAGGTTCCCCTCTCCTCCCTTATAAAAGGGAACCTCCTCCCTCTCCTCCTCACACCAATTTGAGTCTTCAAGCTCGGCCAACCCCTACCCATTTCACTTTCCCACTTCCCTAGAAACATCCTATAGGTCCTGGTCTTCTTCAAAGACCAATTTTAGTGCCCTAAAAGGAGGTCTCAAAGAGGCGTTTCAAAGAAGAGGTAATGTACGTTACCGATTCTTTCAACTCTATTTCTTCTTCTACTTCTTCTTCTTTAGTTGTTTCATTATGAATTAATAACATCAGTATAACTCATATAATGATATGTTATTATAAGTATGAAACAACCCTATTTCACCATCTATCCATCCTACGGAAACCGAAATCACCACGCGTGCGTACGTACGGAATACCGTCTCTACGTCGTGGTGTAATCTATTTTCCACCACCACCTTACTTGGATGGGTATAACGGTGTAAATAATGACTATATATGATTATTGTAAAGTGATATTGATTCTGAATTAGTATACATACACTCCAATACAATTCCACGATCATGGTAACGATATTATCGCTCGTGCGTACGTACGGAATACCATCTCCACGATGTGATGCGACTCGTTATACATGATATTCATTGCATAATAATTATATAAATGAATTGAATGAATTAATATTATATATATTATACTAATACCATTCTGTAAATGAGGTATCTATAGCTTAAAAAGAAAACTAAGAATTTATTTGACAAAACAGGCATAAGAACAAAAAGTAATAAACACCCGAATAACAAGTAGTAATGAAATATTACTAATAAGAAGATAAGAATATAACCATATATGATATCATAAAAATAATTATGATTCTTTAATAATTCAAATAACATTATTTAAATCATTATACAGGAGGTTCGGACACTTACGATGAAAATCGGACCTAAGGTAAGGGAAAATATCACAATATCATTTTATCCGAGATTGTTTATACATTGGTATTTATTGGGGTGTATTTTATCATCCACATCCATGTTTCCTCGATATGTAATATTTTTTCAATCCACCTACAATTGTTTAAATCCAATTTTACCCTTTGGTGAGTTTTTAGTAAAAGATATGAAAGGAATCTTTTGTCGTTTTTTGTAGGAGGTACTTTTTGACTTTTCCGACAAAAGTACGAGAAGAATGTTTTTTTAACTTATATGGAATGAATGGATTTTTAAAACATTATTTCCAAGAGGCTTCCTTTAAAAGTTTTCAAGTTTATTTTTAATCAACTTATTTTAGTTTAAAACTGTATGACATGTTAAGAAAGAAAAATGTTTTTGAAGTAGAAAGGATATTTTCCTCAAGAATGGAGTTCAAGTGTTTTATCAAAATTATTTTCCATCCAAGATAATATAGGGTTATATTTCTATCCCTATTATTACATTGATTTGATTATGTTTTGATGGAATTATTTTTATAAATTCCTTTGTCTTATATGAATTGTTTTATGATGTCATGTTGTTTAAGAATCCTATTTTTGTTACATGGGTTATGCAATGATGTATGATTTATGATTTTGTGGCACACATAAGAATGGTATCATTATGAGATGGGTGGGACCTATATCTCCATCCAATTCATTGGGTAAAGATTTTATATCTTAAGAGATAGACATGGCTGGAACGGCAGGTTAAACCGGTTCAGTGAAACAAGACTGAAACGAGGAGTGAACTCGATTCAGAAATGGACTTCGTCCACTAAGATAGTCTTGGCAATGATTCTTGACTAACAAGAAATGATTCTCTATGATTATGTGTGTATGCCGCAATGTTTCAATTTTTTTTATTTATGATTATTGGGATTACATTTCACTACCCTGATCTATCCCATGTTATGAAATTATGATCTCTTTTGCAGGTTAAGATTTCCAAAAGTTATGTTCTTATGTATATGATGTGATTGATATTTATTTTGTTTACCCTTACTGAGAATTTGAGCTCACCCTTTTGTATGTTTTATTTCCCCAGGTCAGGAAGAAGGTCATTAAGTAGGATATGCCAAAAGAGACTCTAGATATGATGAAATAAATGGGAGGCAAAGTAGATGCTTTATGAACCAGTTGCTTATGTTTCCCAGTTTCTAAAGACTGTATACCAATACGGTCCTTTCTTGGTTTTGTTATATTTTGTAATAAGAGTGCTTAGATTTTGAATTAATAACAATGTATGTAAAGTATGGGTTGTTATAGTTGGTATCAGAGGAAAGGTATAGTCAACCTTTGGAAAATAGGATGTGAAAGCCTTAGTAAGAATCCTAAGGATAAGTCTAAGAATAGAACACAATCTTAGTGTTTTAGAAATGACCATGAATAACCTAGGATAAGACCTTAAGTGTGAAATTTTATTCTTGATTATGTGGTTTTCCTATTATAATTAGTATTGCTCACACTATTCTTCTTGGTTTTAGTTAATGGCTTGAAGCTGAAGGAACCGTGTTAATGAGGAATGCGATGGGCAATGCAATGATTATCCCCCTGAGCAACCAAACATTATGGGGGATGGAATGTAAAATCTTGTAGCCATGCTCACACAACTTTCTCAAGCTATTAATCATGAAGTACTTCCAAATGAGCAAAGGAAGGAGAAACATTCTGTTGATTTTTTCATGAGGCAGCGTCTGCCTTCATTCAGCGGGTCTATTGATCCACTAGTTGCTGAACAATGGATTAGTACTACAGAAAATATATTTCCAGTTCTTCAATGTTTTGAACATGATAAAGTCAACCTAGCAGTGTATCGTTTGGATGGAGATGCTGATCAATGGTGGAATCTTATTATGAATATGATGCAAAGGGATGAAATTGAGTCCATGGAATGGGACGAGTTCAAGAACTTATTTTTCAATAAGTACTTCCCTCGTATTATCCGAACAAAGATGGAGAAAGAGTTTCTTGAACTGAAGCAAAAGGATGATGAATCTATTGGTACCTATGAAGAAAATTTTACAAGACTTGCAAGGTACGCTTCTGGTATTATTATCCAACCTGAGAGTACGATCGATCGATTCTTTAGGGGCTTAAAACCAAGTCTTCGAAGGGCCTTAACCATAAGGGACTTCAATAGCTACGAGGAAATAGTTCGATGTGATCTCATAGTTGAGATGGATATTGGAGTAACCAATCAGTCATATGGGTTTGATAAGAAGAGGAAAATGGAATTCAAAGGAAAATCTAAAGAGCACACTGAAAAGAAGGTGAGCTTTACCTTATGCTCAATGTGTGGAAAGAAACATGGGGGAGTTGTCTTAAAGGGATAAGTAAATGTTTCAAATGTGGAAAGGAAGGTCATAGAGCATTTGAATGCCTCAATGATGGGAAGAAGATGTCTAATGATGCAAACAAAGGAAGGGATACACAGAATGAACCTACTACACTTCAATGTTTCAAGTGCAAGGAGATGGGGCATTATGCCAATCAATGACCAAATCCAAGGGTTGATGATGATGGTCGACGTCAACAAACTCTTAAGGCTAAAGACAAAGGAAAGTCGCATGAAATTTCTATCAGCGATGTGGAGTACGATAATGATGTGGTGAAAGGTTAACTTACCATCCACTCTAAAGTAGCAAATGTTTTATTTGATTCTGGATCCACCCACTCTTTTATTTCTGAAGAATTTTCTAAGAGTATCACTATATTACCGCAACAATTATATGTTTAGTTAGTTGTGACAACCCCTAATGGCACAACAGTCGCATCAAAAGTTTATAATTCTTCCCCGATTGAAGTATGTGGGAAAGTACTTCCTACAAATCTTGTGATCCTTCCTATAGTGGAATTTGATGTCATTCTTGGCATGGATTGTCTTTCTTTATATGAATCTCATATAAATTGCCAAAGAAGGGAAGTCACATTTCATAATCTAGATCAATCTATGATCGTCTATCGATGCAAGGATTAACATAACCTTCCACTGGAAGTTTCTTCCATCTTATGGGTCTTGATTCCACTAAATGAAGGTTATTTATCTCAAATGGTTGGTGAGAAACTCACGATTAAGAATATTCCCATTGTACAGGAGTTTGATGATGTCTTTCCAGAGGAATTGTCGGGTCTTCCACCAAATCGTGAAGTTGACTTTTCAATAGAACTCATACTGGGTGATTTTCCTATTTCAAAGACACCTTATAGAATGGCCCCAATTGAGTTGTAGGAACTGAAGAAGCAACTCCAAGAGAATCTTGACAATGGATTCATATGCCCTAGTGCATCACCTTGGGAAGCACCTGTTCTGTTTGTTAAGAAGAAAGATGGATCAATGAGACTCTACATTGATTATCAAGAACTTAACAAGATCACTATCAAGATAAAATATCCTCTCCCGCGTATTGATGACTTATTTGACCAACTACGAGGAGCTCAATACTTTTCCAAGATTGATCTTCATTCAGGGTATCATCAATTAAGGGTCAAAAGGGAGGATATACCAAAGATTGCTTTACGTACAAGGTATGGACACTATGAATTTATAGTGATGCCATTTGGTCTTACTAATTCCCCTGCTATCTTCATGGATCTGATGAATAGAGTCTTTCGAGTCTATCTTGATCAGTTTGTGGTAGTCTTTATAGACGATATTCTTGTATATTCAAAGAGAAGGGAAGAACGTGAATATCACTCGAGAATTATATTGAAGACCCTGAGAAAGGAGAAGCTTTATGCCAAATTTACCAAGTGTGAATTTTGGCTTCAAAAAGTTTCATTTTTGGGTCACATAATCTCAAAAGAGGGGATATCTGTGGATCCAGTAAAAATAGAGGTTATTGAAAGATGGTCGAGACCAATAATAGTAATTGAGATCCGAATTTTTCTTGGTTTGGATGGATATTATCAACATTTTGTGAAATATTTTTCACGATTATCTAATCCACTCACCAGGTTGACTCGGAAAAGAGTTAAGTTTGTTTGGACGGAGGAATGTGAAGAGAATTTCAAGGAGTTGAAAAGAAGGTTATCCAGTGCACCTGTGATCACACTGCCTTGTAGTGGAGAAAGGTTTGTGATCTACCATGATGCATCCAAGAAGGGATTGTGGTGTGTTCTTATGCAAAATGATATGGTGATAGCTTATGCCTCACGACAGTTGAAAATCCATGAGAAAAATTACCAAACTCATGATTTGGAGTTAGCTGCGGTAATCTTTGCATTAAAGATTTTGAGGCATTATCTTTATGGATAAAGGTGTGACATTTATATTGATCATAAAAGTTTAAAGTATATTTTCACACAAAAGGAGCTAAATATGCACCAAAGAAGATGGTTAGAGCTGATTAAGGATTACGACAGCTCAATTCATTACCACCCTGGGAAAGCAAACAAGGTGGCAGATGCATTAAGTCGACAAGACCATGCCAGTTTATCCATGATGAGGATCACAAATGATCCAATATTTATGGATTTACAAAGGATGGATCTTGGAATTATAATGGAAGGGGGAAATCATATCTTTCTCAAATGAAAGTTCAACCATCTATACATGTGAATATTAAAGAGGCACAGAAAGAAGATGTAGAGTTACAAAAGAAGGTGAGAAATATTCTTGAATTCAACCTTGATTGTGATGGGATAATAAAGTTCAGGAATCGGTTTTGTGTTCCTCCCATCCCTGAATTAAAGAAGGAGCTGCTGGATGAGGCTCATAGTTCTTCATTCTCTATTCATCCTTGAAGCACGCAGATGTATAGGGACCTGAAATAGTACTTCTGGTGGGATGGTATAAAAAGAGATGTTGTTGAATATGTCTCTCGATGCTTGGTTTGTCAGCAAGATAAAGTTGAGAGACAGAAGTCTAAGGGGATTTTACAACCATTACCCATACCCGGATGAAAATGGGAAAACATCACTATGTAATTTGTCACCGGACTTCCTAAAACATTCAAAGGCAATAATGCTATCTGGGTCATGTTGATCATCTTACAATGTCTGCACACTTCATTTATATTAGAGAGGATTTCTCTCTAGATCAGCTTGCTAGGATATATGTAAAGGAATAGGTAAGATTGCATGGAGTACCAATTTCTATTATATCTGATCGGGATCCGAGATTTAACTTAAAGTTCTGGCGAAGTCTCCAGCATACTCTAGATACAGAGTTGAGTTTCAGCACTTCTTATCATCCTCAGACAGACGGTCAGTCTGAGAGAACAATTCAAACTCTAGAAGATATGTTGAGAGCTTGCTCTATGGATTTTAAACGTGGTTGGGATAAACACCTACCTTTGGTGGAATTTTCTTATAATAATAGGTTTCACTCCAGTATTCTGATGGCTCCTTATGAAGCTCTCTATGGAAAGAAATGCAGGACTCCAACTTTCTAGGATGAAGTTGGGGAATGAAATCTATTAGGACCTGATCTTGTTGATGAGATAGCAGAAAAGGTCAGATCTATTCAACATCTCATAAGAGCAGCTCAGAGTCGACAGAAAAGTTATGCCAACAACCGAATAAAAGACCTAGAGTTTGAAGTGGGTGATAAAGTCTTCTTACGAATATCTCCCTGGAAGAGGGTCATGAGATTTGGAAAGAAGGGGAAGTTGAGCCATAGATATATCGGTCCTTTTGAAATACTGGATCGTGTTAGGAAGGTATCTTACCGATTGGCGATTCCACCGAATCTCTCTCAAGTTCACGATGTGTTCCATGTATCTCTCCTGAGAAAGTACATACCTAACCCTTCACATGTACTCAACTCAGCAGTTGTATCGCTGGAACACGATCTTTCTTATGAAGAACAGCCGATATAGATTCTCGATCATACTGAAAAAGTCCTATGGAACAAGACCACTCGCTTGGTGAAAGTTTTATGGAGGAACCACCAATTAGAAGAAGATACATGGGAGCTTGAAGATATGATGAGGGATAGGTATCCTCATCTGTTTGGTACAAGTGACGAATTTCAAGGGCGAAATTCCTTTTAAGGCGGGTAGAATGTAACACCCGATACTTTTATGAGAAATTTTTTTTAGAAGATTGATTACATGGATTGGTTTCCCACTCCATGTCACCGATGGAATTTATTAAAAAAATAAAGAGTAACAGTACAAGCTCGAGGTGTAAAACACATACACCAGCAGGAATTTGAAGACCATAAAACAAAATTGACAAACAAACAACTCAGATATGAAAACATCAAAGTAAAAGATCACCAAGAGACTGTGTGGTCCATCCATCATCCCAGTGATTCATCATGATGCTCCATTGAATATCATTCAGTTGCTTCAAAGCTAGACCTTTAAAAATGAAGTCCATCCATAAAAGCAGCGAGATTCCCTATTGGATAGACCGAACCTTCCCCCCCAAAAAGCATGAACTGCAACCATGCGGAGCAGAGGGAAAGAGAAGGAGGATTCAATCTTACTGCCAAAGAATCCTTGCCACAGCCGTCAAATAGACAGAATGCATACAGATCGAACCATGTAATCAAAGTAAAAAAGTCCAGCACTTGAAGCAGAAAGAGAAAAGCTTTAAAAACAACCAGTGTCTAGGAAAGAACAAGATGATGGTTCAGAGAATCTAGACCTTGTGGCTTCTTATCAGTAGGATATGATGAGTAATACATGACCTCACTTATCAACCATTCAACCTCAGTCATAAGGAACACCAATATCAGGACAGTACCGAGGAAATACTTTCCTCCAATCCAAGACTTCAACATCATCTTCCATAAGAGTGCAGAAGACATCCAGATACATCCATCCTTGATTTCTCAAACTGAAATGTTGAAAAATAGAGAAAATAGCAGCACCTTCCATAATGTTGAGGACTCCATCCAAATAAACCATCAAATCCAGAGTCTGTAGCAAGAGAAACCTGTAGAATCCAGTATATGCAGCAACTCCTCAAGCAGAAATAAACGGAGCCTCCAAGCGGATCAAATCCAGGTAAACAGCGTAGATACACAGGAAATCAAAACCAGAAGCCTGCCCAACTCCAAACAGATCACCAAGCCATCTAGAAAAAATAGTGAGTGCAGGACTCCAGGAAGTAAAGATTCCAGTAGATCAAAAGATGTTCAAGACTGAATAATTGTTTCAGAGTGAGATAAGTAGTTCATCCGACAATATAGAGCAGAAATCCAGTAGAAATTTGAAACTGATTCATAATAAAATCATGCCATACTGAGAACACAAGGACCAGCCAAATTGATGAGCAAAAACCAGAGAAACAATGTAGTATCACACATAATTCCAGTACAATATCTATGCAGCCATGTTGAGTCTTCCCAAAATCAGAACAGAAACATCAAGCATTCATGATATCATATAAAGGTGGAGGACCCAAGGCTGAAGATTGCATCTAGCCAAATAAAATCTTTCCAGTCCAAGACTTCAATAGCAACAAACAAGAGTATATCACTCAAACAGAACCAGTGTATTAAATAAGAGATACGAGGACAGAGATCATCAAGCCCAGATGTCAGAAAAAAACCCACTGTTCCATCAGGAAACTATTTCTGTATGCTGGGAGCAATCACAAACAAATAGAAAAAAACCTAAAACCAACCATCAGAGTTCATAGAAACATTATTTGATGGTTTTGTTCAATAAATCCAATTCAAACCATAGTCAACAAGACAAAAGGTCATGCAAAGAGTGAACCAGATCCAAAACTTATTTCCATGGTATACTCATGAAATCAAAGTTTGGATCCTTATTGAATTCGTCAACAACATTGATAAACATCCTCTTTCTGATATCCAGGTAAACCTGAGCGGTTATCTCACCATTTTTATACTTCCAAAATGTAGATGTTTCGTTTTCCCCGAACCAGGAGTCAAGATCCTTTGGAAAATCCAGATCATAATCATACTGATAGGAATATCTAAATGCCGGGCCATTTTCATCAACTTCACTCGAGAAGGTGTCTGAATCAGAGCCATCTGAGTTTTGTGGATATTCAGGCAGAGGCTCTATAAAAAGTGGTTATGGAGGAACCTCAGGGTCAGGATTCTTGGCCGCAACTGATCTTGTGGTGATGGTTCTTTCATAATTGGTGTTGTCTCTATGTTTCCTAGTTTTCTTGGGGAGTGGAGTGATAAAACCATCTGAGTCTATAATGACTTTTTTGCCTTTTAGATCATTTAGATGAAAAGATTCCCCTACTTTAGAAATCTTCTCAACAATAACCTGGAGAGATTCCTCTGTAAGCCCATCTTTGTTAACCACATGACCCTCAGATTTTTCATCATCCTTCAATGTTAGGTGGGTGTAATCCCTCTTATCTACATCAAGATGTTCTTGTTGTTTAGTGACAGCAATAACTTCATTGAAAAATTCTGAGAGTGGATCACGAGGTGTTTGAGAATTAAATTGTACATTTACCCCATCATCTCTTTCATTGGTAACACAATCAAGGGTTTTTTCTTTGTCCTTAACCACCAGATCATCTTTTTATAATGACATAATTAGAAGGTCCAGCCATGTTTTCTTGATTATTTTTATACTTTTCTATCCAAACAGGTTTAAGACTTTTAAAAACGAACATTGGATTTTTCACATTTGTTTGAATTGTGTCCTAATCTGAAGCATTTGAAGCAGTAGTCCGGAAATCTTTCATAAAAACTTCTTGGGAGAATGCAAGGTCTCCACTTTGAATCCAAATACTGGAGGGCAAATGTTGGGAAACATCCAACTCAATACAAATCCTAGCTATCGAGGATCTTGAAAGAATTTTTCTTGCAAAATTTAACTTCAAAGGATTCCCAATAAGATTAGCAATGGAGAAGAGGGATGCCTGCTTGAACAGGTAAAGAGGTAACTCTGGGAAGCTAACCCAGATAGGAACAATAGGGGATTCAGAATATGCATCAAAATCTGGAGTCCACTTAAGAATTTTCAATAAACAACCTCCAAAGGACCATGACCTCTTGATACAAATCCTATAGTATTCCCCCTCGGATGCAAACCGAAAAACAATGTGTGAGGGGTTTAGGAGACCGATTTGAAATATCGTAAAGCCTATTGCTTCGAGAGATGATAGAAGATACTTCAAAGAGGGCCTTCGATTCATAAATTTTCCAACCAAGACAAATTTTAAATCAGAAGAAAGCAAGTTTACCTCACTTGCTGAAAATGAAATCACAGGTTGCCCACAATGTCAAAACGATTTAGGGAAAATATAAATTTCTTGCACCGCATCAGGTTGAGTAGGAAGCACATCTTTTGATTTTCCAGCGACAACATCAGCAAAGATCGAGAATCAAAAAGTTGTTATTACTATTCATAACGGCTAGTTTTAATGATCTTTCACTACACGCAACACTAGATTGTCTTCCTTTACATGCAACTGAGGCCTTCCTCGATAGCTTGCCTCGTACGCAATACCGAGTTTCACTAAACAACGATATGCTATTAAAATATTATTAAAACTAGCCTTTATGAATAGTAATAACCAATTTTTGAAATTTTGTAAATTTTATTTTTCAAAATGGACTTCTTTTTTGGATTCGGAATATCGAAATTAGCTTAGGGTGAAATTTTGGTACTTTTCAGATAACTTTCATATTCTGATGAATAGTTAAAATTACTAAATTTTAATTAAAAACAACATTTTTAATCGAAATAATTAATAGTGATAAATTATTAATTTGAGTGGTTTTAAAGTATATTTAGAATATATTTTTACAATTTAATATAATATTGTTCATTGGATGTAATTTCACATCTAAACCAGACATAAACACATGTCAATCTTCTAATAGTTATTATCTCTTAAAAACACGCTATTTGTTTTGACGAAGAGAATTGATTTTTAAATTAGTTAATGTAACTGATATGTTTTGAATTTGATAAAATAGAAATCATTTTTGAATTCATAATATCAAATACAGCTTACGCCTAATTTTTGGTATTTTTCTGGAAACTTTCATTTTTTGATGAATAGTGAAACCACTAAGTGATAGTTAAAAAACTAATTTTTTTCATAAAACATAATTTTACCGCTTCTGTGAGTGGAATTTCGAAAATCCGAGAGACACGGTTAATATCAAGGACTAAAATTTGGTTCAATGAGATGCAAATAATTTTTGGTGAATAGTAACTTTTTATTTTTTTTACCACGGTTAAAAGTAAATAGGGTAATTAAGGGTCAAAATGATATTATTATTACCCCAACAGATGTCCTAATTCTATTGGATAAGTGTAATTCGACCAAAAAAACCTTAGGAATAAAATATGACCATTTAGGTCCACTTGGATTAGATTGGGACATTTATTATCAATTTATTTAAAGAAAGGTTAAAATAGTTAAATTCAAAGTTTAATAACTAAATCATTTTTAATATAGTTTTATACATAATAGAAATTTGACTATAAATATTCATTAGAAAGATAAAACGATTTCCTACATAATGGTATTTTATATGTAATTTTTAGACTTAAAATAATTTAATTTATTTATGACACAATGATGATGTAGTAATTATCCTATTAATGAAATATTGACATAAATGATGTTATAAATACCCAAATAAATGTAATTTTAGACTTTTTATGAAGTCCAATAATTTTATATGTTAATATGACATGTTATTATTGATATAATAATTTTTTTTTGAACTAATAATTCTGTTATGATTTTCAAAAAAATTAATTACCAAATAGTGTCAAAATTGACATTAAATAGTTTTTAAAACAAATATTATATTATTAATTGTTATTATATTCCTAAAAATATAAGGTTTTGTCAAGATACTTATATCATGATATTTTTATCATTAATGAACCACTTTTGGGACTCTTGGATGTATATGGTTAGTTTATTAACTATATAATATAATAATACAAAGTGACATGGAAAATGTCAATCTAAATAACTAAGAGTTAAAACTAAAATATAAGGTTAATATAATGACCTAAACTTGTCTAAATTCTATTGGATGAGAGGATTTAGACCCATCCCCACCTTAGATTCGAAATATATCAATTTATATCTATTAAAAACCGAATTTGACTTTATAATAAAATAATATTTTTAGTTATTCCAAAGGTGCCCCTCTCCTCCCTTATAAAAGGGCACCTCCTCGCTCTCTTCCTCACACCAATTTGAGTCTTCATGCTCGGCCAAAACCTGCACATTTAACTTCCCCACTTCTATAGAAACATATTAGAGGTCCTGGCCTTCTTCAAAGACCAATTTTATTGCCCTAAAAGGAGGTCTCAATGAGGCGCTTCAAAGAAGAGGTAATGTCCGTTACCGATTCTTTCAACTCTATTTATTCTTCTACTTATTCTTCTTTAGTTGTTTAATTATGAATTAATAACATCATTATCACTCATATACTTATATGTCATTATAAGTATGAAAAAACCCTATTTCACCATCTATCCATCATACGGAAAACGAAATCACCGCGCGTGCGTACATACGGAATACCGTCTCCACGCCGTGGTGTAATCTATTTTCCACCACCACCTTACTTGGATGGGTATAACGGTGTAAATAATGACTATATATGATTATTTTAAAGTGATATTGATTCTGAATTAGTATAGATACACTCCAATACAATTCCACGATCATGGTAACGATATCATCGCTCGTGCGTACGTACAGAATACCGTCTCCACGATGTGATGTGACTCGTTATACATGATCTTCATTGAATAATAATTATATAAATGAATTGAATGAATTAATATGATATATATTAAACTAATACCATTCTGGAAATGAGGTATCTATAAACTAAAAAGAAAACTAATAAATTATTCGACAAAACACGCATAAGAACAAAAAGTAATAAACACCTGAATAACAAGTAGTAATGAAATATTACTAATAAGAAGCTAATAATATGACCATATATGATATCATAAAAATAATTATGATTCTGGAACAAGTCAATAACATTATTTAAATCATTATACAGGAGGTTTGGACACTTACGAAGCAAATCGGACCTAAGGTAAGGGAAAATATCACAATCTCATTTTATCTAAGATTGTTTATACTTTGCTATTTACTGGGGTGTATTTTATCATCCACATCCATGTTTCCTCGATATGAAATATTGTTTCCATCCACCTACAATTTTCTAAATCCAATTTTACCCTTTGGTGAGTTTTTAGTAAAAGAAATAAAAGGAATATTTTGTCGTTTTTCATACGAGGTACTTTTTGACATTTTCGACAAAAGTACGAGTAACTTATACAGAATGAATGGATTTTTAAAACATTAGTTCCAAGAATATTCCTTTACAAGTTTTCAAGTTTATTTTTAATCAAATTATTTTAGTTTAAAATTTTATCACATGTTATGAAAGGAAAATGTTTTTAAAGTAGAAAGGATATTTTCCTCAAGAATGGAGTTTATGTGTTTTGTCAAAATTATTTTCCATCTAAGATAATATAGGGTTTTATTTCTATCCCTATTATTACATTGATTTGATTATGTTGTGATGGAATTATTTTAATGAATTCCTTTATCTTATATGAATTGTTTTATGATGTCATGTTGTTTAAGAATCCCATTTTTATTACATGGGTTATGCAATGATGTATGATATATGATTTTATGGAACACATAAGAATGGTATCATTATGAGATGGGTGGGACCTATATCTCCCTCAAATGCATTGGGTAAAGATTTTATATCTAATGAGATAGACACGTCTGGAACTGAAGTATAAACCGGTTCAGTGAAAAATGACTAAAACGAGGAGTGAACTTTGTTCAGAAATGGACTTTGTCCACTAAGATAGTCTTGGCAATGAGTCTTGACTAATAAGAAATGATTCTCTATGATTATGTGTATATTCCACAAAGTTTCATTTTTTTTAAGTTTTGATTATTGGGATTACATTTCACTACAATGATCTATCCCATGTTATGAAATTATGATCCTTTTTGCTGGTTAAGATTTCCGAAAATTATGTTCTTATGTATATGATGTGATTCATATTTCTTTTGTTTACCCTTACTGAGAATTTGATATCACCCTTTTGTATGTTTTATTTCCCCAGGTCAGGAAGATGGTTATTAAGTAGGATATTCCAAAAGGGACTCTAGATATAATGAAATAAAGGGGAGCCAAAGTAGATTCTTTATGAACCAGTTGTTTATGTTTCCCGGTTTCTAAAGTCTCTATACCTATACGGTCCTTTACTAGTTTTGTTATATGTTGTAATAAGAGTGCTTCAATTCTAAATTAATGACAATGTATGTAAAGTATGGGTCGTTATAATTCACTCCCTATGGGCGTAATGAAATCCTAATACTTATAGTCCCTTATGAGCTCCCTGTGGGAACTATGCATGCTCACCTACCACCATGGGCTTTCCAGGTTGTTATTCCTCCCCCATGGTTGACCAAGGTCTCATATGTGGATGATTTGGGTCCTTTTATGGCTTATATCTAACCAATATTTTAGAAAACCGCCCAAATAATATTTATCCATATCTTTAAAATAAATGAACCATAGAATTCTAAACATCAAATGACAAGCCACAATTCTTAACTAATCCCTTATTTTTAAAACATATAATTTATTTATATAAACTACAAAACTAATTTGGATAAATTTTAGTCAATTAAAAAGGAAAAATATATCTATCATGGACATCAGTATATTTGAAACTTCTCAAGAATGTTGAAAAAATATCTCAATTCTTAAAAACTATTGAAACTTGTCTTTCAGTTAAGGATTAGTTTAAAAAAAATAATTAGATATTATTTATAGTAAGTATAAAAAACATATTAATATCCATCTTTAGATATAAATCTGTTATACCATAATAAAAAAAGGATACTCAACTTCATTGGGTACAATAATAACACCCTTTGTATTCTTTTTCATTACCACTAAACAATTCCCCATGCCCATATGGGGATCTCTTTCTCTTTCTTCTCCCCCATATTGAAATTTTGTATAAAGGAAAATTTAGGGGTACTCACTTCAATATAAACATCAAAAAACAACAAAAATTATATTTTTTATTTCTCTCAACTCAAGGAATGGAATTACACTTTTCAAAAAGAAATAAAATTTTAATTAACCAATTCTTAGTCAATATGGGTCGAACATGTGTTAAAAATAAATTTTATATCTCTAAAGCATCAAATTATTTCAGAAAATTATTAGTAATTTGATATAATTCTATATATCATTCCAAATTCTTCATTTTAAGGTTTATATAAGAAATTTTATTAAGAGATATCCTATAGACTTCTTAAAAACACATCAGAATAAATCAAGTGCATAATATATTACTCTCAATTCATCTTATATTTCTCATGATCCATCCCTCCACATAGAGATATAATTTTACATAATCAAGGAAAATGTTCAGGTGAAATGATCATACCTCATCTTTAGTGTTTCTCCCCCTGAGGCAATACACTCCATACATCATTTAGGAAATTGATGTTATCTATGATCTTAATATATTATCCTTCAATTCCATGAAATTTTGTTCCAGTAAACAAGAATAAGGGAATAATAAGAGACCTAAAATTTTCTTAGAGGACACATTCAGATTAATAATCATTTATAAATCAAGACTTCGATATCTTTTTTTAGATTCAACCTAAGATGTTCCATATTCTTTAATATTTTCCTTCACTGCTTGTATAATAGTCTTATTATCATCAGTTAACTATTCATAACATTATTCTTGAAACATTATCTTGATGATTTCCTCTTAGGAAGGTAGGATTGTCTTGAAATATTTTGTTCTATACCCAGTTTTTTCACACCTTTCACACTTTAGAATTTTCAATTTATCATTTTTGATGAATTCTCATAAAATTTAACCATTTTAACTATATCCACTCACCTTTCCTATTTTTTTAGAAATCTTAAGGAATTTATATATATATTCTTAACCTCATAAATTTTTTTATAAATATTACTAAAAATTATTTATTAATGTTCTAGCTTTTATTAATATTATCCAAAAATTAATTTGAAACTATATCATTCTAATCCTTTGATTTTTATTTTTCTAAACATAATGGAAAATTTCTTCAGATGGTTTTTTCATTCATTTCATAGTTTTGTGACCCTATTTTTTAGGTAACGTTCTAGTACTTAGCTACTTCTTTGGGTAATCTGGTCTCATTTTATTTTCATTTCACCCCTTTATTGATGAATCTTTCCAAGTAGTCAAAAATGGTACTAGAATAGAAAGATTTATTACTAACCACTCCAAACTATCACCAAGATCCTCTAAACATTTTTATTCTAGATTTGGAATAGTTTCTCGATAAATTTTATTCCTAATATGTTTTCAATTACAATGGGTGCCTTTCAAGATAGGGAATGACCTTATTAATGTATTATATTATCACTTTGTTGTATAATATGATTTGTCACTTTTATTTTTGGTTGTGACTAATTTCATATTATCTTTCCCGACCATATAGATAGAAAAATAGCTATACATTAAGATTGATTTAAAATACAATTTACGTATCTCTATTGACGCTTCTTCTAACAGGATTGATAGGATTCACCTTTAACTAAAAATTCTTTGGTGAACTCTAATCTCATTTTATTTAACCCATTTTTAGTAGTAAGACACATTAATTTTTTTGGGAAGATTAATAAACATTTTTAGTGATTCTTTATTTTATATTATACATAATTTTAATGTTAAACCACTCTTAACTTTTTCTTCTTAATTTCCTCAACAACTATTTTTTAATTCCATCCAATATCTTCTATACTGGTTCGTTTTTATTCATGTTTTTCAAACATATTTTCTGTCTCAGAAACTTATTCTTTATATGATCTTATCTCATTATTATTTTTCATATCTTTCTTGAAATTTTCACTATTCATAGAAATTATATTATCTATTTCTTTCTTTATTTTTCTCATTAACTGCCAAATTAGTTTAATTTTCTCAATAGAATCTTCAAAATTGACCTTTAAAATCCAGTATAATTTATTCCTCACATATCAATCATAACTTATTGAGGATTCATTTCTTTTATTGACATGATCAAAAAACTTTACTTTAGTATAAGATTTACTATTTGATGATAATGATTCTGATATTTTATTTTGTCTCATCAAATTCCTAATCTTTCAAATGAACATTTTCTTTTGTTTCTTTTACTTATGATTCAGAGGCATCTTGTCTTCTTAATATGACTCAATGTTGGAAACCTTATTCCTTGGATAATTATTAGAAAAGTTACTAGTGTTATTTTACTTTCACGAGTTTGAGAAATTGTTTTCATTTTCCTTTAGAATTTACCCTTTTAATCATTCTTGTAAATAATTACATTATTTGATTGAAGTACTCTTATATTACCTCATTATTTGAGTCAAATGATTCTTATTATTATTCATTATCATATTTACCATATTTTATTTTCTAAAATTATATTTGAACTCTTTTTTTTGAATAATGGTGCTTTTCTCCTTTCATATACTATGAGAATATTATGATGTTCTGTAGAGACCCGTATCTTGACGTACATGGACATTACATTACTTTTGCGGAATACTTAGTACATAACAAAAACACACACACAAGGATCGTAATAGTTTAGTGTCTTTGGAAACACGGAACGTAATCTTCTAATCATGGTGAAAGATCTTCAATATCTCCCATAAAGATCTTCCCTTTTTTTACCTAAAACCTTTCTTTATATCCTGGGGAAAAGAAAACATAAAAGGGTGAGCTCAAATGCTCAGTAATGGAAATAAAGGAACAAAAAAATCATATCATATCTTTTTGAAAATCATAACCTGCAAAAGAGATCATAATATCTTAACATGGAATAAATCATAGAAGTGAGAATGAGATCCCCATAATCATAACATAAAACTTGAAACTTTGTGTCATACACACATAATCATAGAGAATCATTTCTTGTTAGTCAAGACTCATTGCCAAGACTATCTTAGTGGACAAAGTCCCTTTCTGAATCGAGTAACCCTCGTTTCAGTCCTGTTTCACTGAACCGGTATAACCTACTGTTCCAGCCCTGACTATCTCATGAGATATAAAATCTTTACCCAATGCATTGGAGGGAGATATAGGTCCCACCCATCTTATAATGAATCCTTTCTTATCTGTGCCACATAATCATAAATCATACATCACCGCATAACACATGTAACAAAAATGGGATTTTTGAAACATCATGACATCATAAAACAAACCATATAAGGGAAATGACTTCATAAAAATAATTCCCTCACAACATAATCAAATCAATGTAATAATAGGGATAAAAACATAACCCTTTATTATCTTAGATGGAAAATAATTTTGATAAAAAATTTGAACTCCATTCTTGAGGAAAATATCCTTTCTTCTTCAAAAACATTTTTTCTTTCATAACATGTCATGCGACTTTAAAATAAAAGAAGTTGATTAAAAATAAACTTGAAAACTTGTAAAGTAATATTCTTGGATTTAATGTTTTAAAAATCCATTCATGCCTTATAAGTTAAAAAACATTCTTCGCACTTTTGTCGGAAAAGTCAAAAAGTACCTCGTATGAAAAACGACAAAAGATTCCTTTCATACATATTACTAAAAACTCACCGAAGGGTAAAATTGGATATAAACTATTGTAGAAGTATGGAAATAATATTACATATTGAGGGAACATGGATGTGGATGATAAAATACACCCCAGTAAATACCAAAGTATAAACAATCTCGGATAAAAATGAGATTGTGACATTTCCCTTACCTTAGGTCCGATTTGCTTTGTACGTGTCCGAAGCTCCTGTATAATGGTTTAAATAATTTCATTGACTTATTAAAGAATCATATTCATTGTTATGATATCATATATGGTTCACTTATGACATTATATTACCCGTTCTTTTGTAAATTCCATGTTAAAGAAGCGTTTTGGGTAAAATCGTTTCTTTTATCGTAGGTGTTTTGACTTGTTGTTATTGACATTATTATTACTTATATCATGATTTAATTACTTCCAGAATATAAAATATGATTTATATATCATATATATTCAGTATATATATATATATAATAGATAGATAAATGAAATGAAAAACACCGTTCATGGAGACGGTAGTCCGTACGTACGCATGAACGCTGTTTTCCTTTCCCTATTGTCTTGAATGGAAGTAAGTAGATGACATATATATATATATACATAAATCCAGTAGCTTTATAATGTCATATATTTCATTATTATTTCTTATATATACGTTATAATCATTCTTAAATGGTTAACATGGAGAATGAATCTCATCGCGTCGTGGAGACGGTAGTCCGTACGTACGCACGAGCGATGATATCATTTCCATAAATATTGAATTGAATTGGAGTGGATTATACAATATATCAGAATCAATATTATGTTTTAATAACTATGTATAGTTATTCTTTACACCATTATACCCATCCATGTAAGGTGGTGGTGGAAAATAGATTACACCACGGCGTGGAGACGGTATTCCGTACGTACGCACGCGCGGTGATTTCTTTTTCCGTAGGATAGATAGATGGTGAAATAGGGTTGTTTCATACTTATAATAAAATATCAGTATATGAGTGATACTGATGTTATTACTTCATAATGAAACAACCTAAGAAGAAGAAGTGGAAGAAGAAATAAAGATGAAAGAATTGGTAACGGTAATTACCTCTTCTTTGAAGCACCTTTTGGAGACCTCCTCTTAGGGAACTAAAATTGGTCTTTTAGGAAGACCAGAACCTCTAGGATGTTTCTAGGGAAGTGGAGAAGAGATTTTGGCAGGGTTTGGCCGAGCTTGAGTGCTCAAATTGGTGTGAGGAGGAGGGGGAGGAGGTGCCCTTTTATAAGGGAGGAGAGGGGCACCTTAGGAATATCTCAAAATATTATTTTATATTAAAGTCAAAATCGGTTTATAATGGTTCCAAAGGGTCTTATTTAGAAGCTAAAGTGAGGATGGGTCTAAATACTATCAACCAAGAGAATTTAGACAAGTTTATGGTATTATTTTATCCTTATCAATTAGATTTAACTCTAAGTTAAATAATTTAACTTTTACCGTGTCTTTTTGTATTCTTTCACTATATGGTTAATACACTTACTATAACATGCCAAAAGAACCCCAAATTGTTTATTATTAATATATATATCCTTATCTAAGTCATTTGGCCGAACCTTAGATTTTTAGGAATAAAATAACAATTAATAATATAATATTTGATTTAAAAACTATTTTGTGTCAATTTTGACACTATTTGATATATGATTTTTGTGAAAGTCATAACAGAATTATATGTTCGAACCAAGTTGAATAAATCAACATTAATATATCATAGTAACCTATAAAATTAGTGGAATTCATAAAAAGTCTCAAATTACATTTATTTTGGTGTTTATAACATCAATTATGTCAATATTTCATTAATAAGATAATTACTGCATCATCATTGTGTCATAAATAAATTAAATTATTTAATGTCTAAAAATTACAAATAAAATACCATTATGTAAGAAATCGTTTTAGCTTTCTAATGAATATTTATAGTCGAATTTATCTTATGTATAACCCCATATTAAAAATGATTTACTTATTAAACTTTGATTTTAACTATTTTAACCCTTCTTTAAATAAATTAATAATAAATGTCCTAATCTAATCCAAGTGGGCCTAAATGGTCATATTTTATTCATAAGGTTGTTTTTGGTCGAGATACACTTGTCCAATAGAATTAGGACATGTGTTAGGGTAATATTAATATCATTCTTACCCTTAATTACCCTATTTACTTTTAACCGTGGTAAATAAAAGTAAAAAGTTACTATTCACCAAAAATTATTTTCATCTCATTGAACCACATTTTACTTACTGACATCAACCGTGTCTCTCGGATTTTTGAAATTCCATTCACAGAAGCGGTAAAATTAAGTTTTATGAAAAATTCAGTTTTTTAACTACCACTTAGTAGTTTCACTATTCATCAAAAAATGAAGGTTTCCAGAAAATGCCAAAATTTCATCCTAAGATATATTTCATATTTCGAATTCAAAAATGAAGTCTATTTTACCAAATTCATAACATAGAAGTTGCATTAATTAATTTTATAATTAAATCCCGCTGTTAAAACAAATAGCGTGTTTTTAAGAAACAATATCTATCAAAAGATTGACACTTGTTTATGTCTGGTTTAAATGTGCAATTACATCCAATGACCAACATTGTATTAAATTGTAAAAATATATTCTAAATATACTTTAAAACTACTCCAATTAATAATTTATCACTATTAATTATTTCGATTAAAAAAGTTGTTTTTTAATTATAATTTAGTAATTTTCACTATTCATCAGAATATGAAAGTTATCCGAAATGTACCAAAATTTCACCTTAGGCTAAATTCGATACTCCGAATCCAAAAATGAAGTTCATTTTGAAAAATAAGATTTACAGAATTTTAAAAAGTGGTTATTACTATTCATACCGGCTAGTTTTAATAATATTTTAATAGCATATCGTTGTTTAGTGAAACTCGGTATTGCGTATTACACACGCTATCGAGGAAGGTCGCGATTGCGTGTAATGCAAGGCAAGTCAAGGATGCCTGTTGTGCAAGCTCCTTTTGGTGTAGCGTACAACACAAGACATAAAATTAAAAATAATATTTTTTATAAAATCTTGGGCTGTTACATGTTCATCCGATGATATATATTCTATGTCTTCTATAGCTTAAAACATCGCATCAAAGGGATATAGGAAGTTTTTAATTACATTATTAATAATAGTAGAATCATAAGTCTTTTCAAAAAAACATATAATGTTTGATATAATCTCTGTTACTATTATAAAATAATCATCAATATCTTATCCATTTTTATGTATCCAAAATGTTTTCTCCACACTTGCACATTATCCTAAATTACATTCACATTTACCTCACAAGTTACCTTCACGCTATCCTATATTTATTTTCTAGTAGGAAGTACCATAACATTATTGTACAAATGCACTATGAGTGACATCAACATGGAATTGAATTATTTTCCATCCATTTCCAAATTCTTATTATCTATAAAATTTATAATAGTATTCTCATTAAAGGGGGTGAATATCTTTGTTTTTGCATCTATCACCTCTACTCCAAGAGATTGTAGATAAGGTATCATCTTATTCTTCCAATAGTGGTAGTTCTTACCATCAATATAAGGGGGAGGGGTGAATCAATAATCCCCTTTTATTTTAAAATTTATTTCCATTTAATTCAACCTTGGTTTCTATTTAAATTCTTAGTAAAATATCCTTGTATCTCAAAGATATATCTTGAATACTGTAGAAAATCAATGCCATATAACACAAGGATTTAAAAGGTTCAGTCTTAATGTGATATCCAACTCTTTTAGTGCTAGAAACTCCACCTAACATGGATTATCCACTACATTATATGGTGGTTACAAATAATAACTGGTCATTATCACCTATTAAAATATGGTTATACCCCCCAATACAATACACCTTCAAAAAAAAATTTATATCCCCAACTAAAAAATCCTTCTACATGTATTGGTTATTCCACCCAGTAAAAATATTCTTCAACAATTAGTTTTGACCCTTTGATAGAAATTTCTTCTGCTCCTAGTTTCTCTTACACCAATTGATTTTTATGCACCTCAATAATATTTTTGGATCAAATTCCTTGATTTTATAAATTTAAAGATCCTCTAAATCCAATGATCGGGTCTTGTAGTCTTTCTCAAGTCCTTGTGAACTTTAGTAAATGATCAACTCTTCCATATTCAATTGAATTGATAAGGAGAATATTACATATATTTTTAAAGCAACAGCCTCACTTAAATGTCTTAATCTGATGCACATAATTTATATTAATATATATAGGAATAATATTGCACAATATCAAAATCATCTTTCCTTAAGCTTCATGCATGTATGATACATTTCATGGTCCTCTTAGGTTTGTAAACACTATACCATAAAAAAATTATTCTTATTATTTTATATTTTATTTAAATTCTATTTAATATCTTAACTCAAACAGCAATGTATATTAGTATCAAAATCTCATGTATATGTTTCATTGTCTTATTATATGTTCATTCAAGTTAGTACACCCTATCATAAACACATCATCTTCTTCGAATGATCAAAATTAAGTATGTGTTATGTATCTTCTCTAAGTTCACTATCTTCATGTATAAGAATATGTATGAATAGTATCATGGTTTCATCATGAAATAAGGATCATGTGCGACAATTATTCATGTATCCACATTAACTTCATGAAATCTAGAAGATATTTATGGGATCACCTTCTTCACATATCTGAGTAAGGCTTACTGGTTCCTGCTCCTTTTCAAGATCAAATCATGTCAACTGCTCTAAACATTTACAAAAAAACCATATGGGTTTCCTATATGTTTTGTATCATCTTCATGTGACTATTGTAGTTTTTATATACTCTATTACAGGGGAAATGATATATCTCTCAAATATTTGGATGGAATCCCTTGGTTCTCATATTCTCATTAAATATATGTCAACACAATATCATAGACTCTATTTTTTATTCCGATTTAATGATCCTAAAATTTATGAATATCTCAATGAATCAAAATAATTTGAAAAATGAATATTTCAATATTTCAAACCTCACACAATTCAAAAAATATGTAATCTTGGTTTAACGTGATCCAATTCATCATGTGATATTGTGGCTTCATCAGTGAAAGCTCAATGGACATGAAATCACATGATGGAATTTTTGCATGACATAGGATGCATGTGTACACTGTTCTTCATGTGATGGAATGGTTATTTTTATCATGGTTTCAGATGATCAATTCTATTCATGCATCATATTATTCTTATCATTATTGAAATACTTCTTCATATTTTCACATGAATAGAAAATAAGAATTTCATTCATGGCCTTGGGTCAATCGAGATACTGTAGATATTTGGTTTTCTCAAACATACATGAAGTAAATCCATCACAGTACAAAGACTGATGAGGAAGGTTCATATCACATGATCAATTGGATAACTAGGATACATTATAGAATTATTCCTTTTTCTAACATAACTTTTCATTACATTTTACAAACATGAGGATATTTAAGGTTTAGTGTCTTGGAAACCAGGAACTTAATACATGATGACATAAAACATTCTTCTTACAACTTGAAGGGATTATTATTTTTTCATCCTAAGTTCATTACAGCATCTCATAACCTAGGATCATACATCAAAGGAAAGGGTGAGGAGAAGGCCCAGTAAGGGAAACAAGAGAAACATTTTACATGTGAACTTGAGATACATCAATAAAGTCATGATAAATAAATTTAAGGCATGAGAAAGAGATCATGAGGCATATCATAATAAAAATAACGTTTTTCAAAACATGAAGATGTGGCTACAGCATTTAACATAGAAAATCATTTCTGTTTCACCAAGGTCCATCCCCAAGGTGTCATAAAAAAATTACTAGGGTTATTCACCAAGGTATCAATAAAATTTTAATCCCTAGAGATTACATCATTACCTAATGCATTAGAGTGCTATCAGGGAACACCCTTAAATTTTTCTTTATAATCATTTGAGACACATATATCATCATCAAACATTCACTACTGGAAATTTAATCTATATCCACAGACCTATAGCCACTGTTTTATACATCTGTGGTTATAGCTTGGTTATACCCACGGTTCAATTTTCATCAGTGGCTACACATTTGGGTTTCGTTTTTTTATTCCTGTCAGGCTCCTCCTTCCCTGATTTGAAACCCTCATCACGACACCCTTCTCCCCCCGATGACCTCTCCTCCTCCTGACTACCTCTCCTCCTCCCGACGACCTCTCTCACTACACCCGCCTCTCTTCCCTCGCGGCTGTCATCTCTTGCACTCGCTGATGTCCTCTCCCACTGTTCTCGCCAGCTTCGGTTCCTCCATCCCTCATTGCAATTCCTTCATCCACAGTGAAGATTCTCCAATCATGGCTTGGCTTCTCCATTAAGGGTTTCTCCATCCCTCACGTGGTACTCCCCTCCTCCATACCATTATTTGGGTGTTCCTCATCCATTCGGTGCATCGGTCGAAGGGTTCCTCCCCTCCTCCACACCCTTTTGGTGCGTTTTTTATTTTTTGGCTCTTGTTTTGTGGGTTCTTTGGATATTTTTGGAAGTATTTATTATGTTTAGGAAGTTTTCAATTTGCAGGAGGAGTTCAAGGAGGGGTTTGTGTTTATTTCTAACTGTTTTGTGGCTCTTGTGTGTTGACTGGTATTCTGTCTACTATTATTCACTAGTATTTCATGGTTTATATTTCATTATAATTCTCCTAATTAATCTAGTATTCTAGTATTCATGGTTTAATCTGTTTACTATTCTGTCATCTATTTACTATTTTAGAATTATTATGTTTCTATTTACTATTATCTAAATATTAATCTGTTTCTAAGTGTTTTGTGTAATAGAATTTGTATTTATGAAATTTACAGAATTCAAAAGTTGGATATTTTAGTCATAAATTGAAAAATTAAGGATTTTCACTCTGTAAAGAACCTTACTTATCCAATTTTTACCTTTTTATATCAACCATATTCAAAGAATACCCTTGTATATGGTTATTATCATGCTATAAAGGGTATGTTTATATTTTTCCTTTTTATTATATATTGTTAAGCATGTTTTCTATCCATTTTTGTACATGTAAATTACATGGGATATGATTTTGAGTTATAAATGAGTATACCCCTTTAATTATTCCATGGGATGGGACGAGGCCTCCACTTTGTATAATCCTTCCCCATTCCATGGGATGGGCTTTGGACCTGACTCTAGAAGTGCACCTGGTTGGGATGGCCTATAAGATTTCCCTACACCTAACCTAGACAAGATGTCTTACAATATTTCTATATCTCTAGATTGTAATTGATAACGATCCCCATTAAAGAATATAAACATAGGTAAGTTCTAATATGCATTTTTCTAGTATAGAGAGTTACTTGATATAACTTGTATTTGTCTTTCAACTACCAATTTACAATTATTTTAATATTATTTTGGTTATTTTCCTAAAAATGTTTTTTATTTAAAGATGATAATTAGTATACATGTTCACACTTAAACTTGGTTATTCACTTGTGATTTGAGGTATGTCATTGGTTCCCTATTGAGTATATAAATTATTATACCCAACATTAACACCTTAATGGGCCTGAAACTTTATGCCTTATACTTCAAGTTCCTTTTTAACAATGGATGTTTTGGGAATTGACTAGTCTTGGGTTGATTGAAAGCTATACCCTCCTAGAGATTGGATATTTGGAGGAGCATTCTTTTAAGTACCAACACAAATACAAAAATTGGATTTCATATTGGCATTTAGATGATAGTTATTTTATAATCGACATAAAAAAATTAATGACTGTTATTTAGATAATCAATGTTAAATGCATTTTACCAATTGGTTTTAATTCTTCTTATCTACTCATTGCTCTTACAAGAATGCCCAAGATAAATTCTTCCATATCTACCATGTGAAGGTTCAAATCCAGTTATTCTACACTAGTAATAATTATCAACACCATTGATTGGTTTAATTATTCTATATTCATTATAATGAATTTACTTTGTGGTGTAAAGTTTTATCGAGTTGTAATCACTCAACTCACACAAGGTTCTTCCCCCATCAAAAGGTATTGTATTGGTTATTCTAACCTAGGAAAAAATTAGTTCATAGGTTCTAATTTTTTTCCTAAAAAATTTAGGTGTTTTGGTTGTACCTTCAAGTGTGAAAAAGTTATGTTGGTTTGTTTTTGTTGTTGGGTATGACAAAAGAAGATTATAAAGATCTTTCAATCTCCTTCACCATGATGTGGTGTTATACTCCATGATTAAAAGTCAACAATGGAATGACGCCTCATCCTTACACTATGTTATATGATATGGTTTGCATTTTCCGTCATCTACCACTACTCAATGGACTGTGGGGTAAGGCATAAAAGAAAACAGAGAAAAATCACTAAACAACTCAACCACACTAGAAATTCCCTATGATTTTAGTATAATGACAACAATGTAGAGTAGGGTAGGATGAAAGTTAGAGTGGGGGACTATTGCGGTATAACGGTACTCATAACATTGATAACACTTCACCACCCATTGATACAATAATTTAAATGGACCATTGAGGTGATGTGGGGATCTTTATTCCTATATTTGACTCAACAGTTCATAGATACGAGAAAGGGTGGGAACAACCATGTTGATGGGATATCCCTTTTCTAGGGTGACCACCATCATTTAAGTTTAGATTCAGACACTAGTTATTATTCTCATCTTCTTACCATTGTAATTCTCTTACAATTCTTTAATATTAATGCTTGGTATATTATATGGTTTTTATTTTCAAAATGTCTCTAAATTTCAATAAATCAATATATATTTAATACAAAACATCACAACTCATTCTAAATTAACCCAAACGCTTTTTGGAATTTATTATTAGTATCTCTTAGATTTAATATAAACACTTTTTACTATAATCAATCCCCATTCTTAGAACTTATGTATGACTATTCATGAATTTTTATAATTTAAAACATTTATGAATTCCCTAAACCATAATTTTAATATATTTGTTATGATTTTTTATTAACTTGTTATTTATGATTACTTAATATCTTATGAAACAATACATATAATGTTAATTCATTTTCTAGATTATTTATTTAATGTATGTTTATCTGCCTCAGAATGGATAGATGCTGGAAGTATAACATTGATTAGATCACTGATGAATTTTAGAAGGAGTTAAAATATTTTTTGGACTTTGCATTAACTAATGATTCAGATGGCGGATTGATTTGATGCATGTGTTTTTATTGTGTTGGAAGACCTTGGTTAACTCATGAGGAAGTGAGTTACCATATCACTAAAAGTGGTTTCCAGAAAAATTATCATGTTTGGTATCACAATGGAGAAAAAGATCAAGTGTTGAATGACATTGATTCTGCGGAAAAGATTGATATGAAAAATCTGATTTCTGATCGGTTTCCTTTTGATTCTGAAGCAATCTCCTCATGTAGACTAGTACAAGAGGAAATGAATACAGGAACACAGTTCTCGTCTATTAATCAGGATGATGACGTTGAGAGTGTTAGAAATATGATGTAAGATGCAAATACCCTAGTATATCAAGCATGTGGAAAAATGAGCAAACTTGAGTTTTTAATGCGATTATATCATAGGAAAACAAGGTATAGATTTTGTAATACTGTGGTCGACTATCTACTTACATTTATTAAGGATTTAATGCCTGATGATGCATGTATTCCAGAAAATAATTACATGGCATCAAAGTTGGTTGACAAATTTGGATTTTCATCTAGTAATATTCATTCTTGTCTCAAATACTGTTGTTTGCTCTGGAAGGAGAATTTATACTTCAGTTAGTTCAAATAGTGTGGCACATCAAGGTGGAAGACTAATAAATATGGATCTCAATCTTTCAAACCACAGAAAGTGATGTGGCACTTCCCTTTAATTCTCGGGCTTCAAAAAAACTTATGTCAGAACAAATGGCAAAGAATATGAGATGGCATGCAGATGAAAGAAATAAGGATAACGATTAAATAGTGCATCCTGCATATGGGTTGGCTTGGATACAATTTGATAGGTTACATCCTGATTTTGCAGCCGACCCCCAAAATGTTAGATTGGGATTATCCTGTGATGGTTTCAACCCATTTCTCCAAATGCATACTGCACACAGTACTTGGCCTATTTTCATCAATATTTATAACTTTCCTTCATGGATGTGTATGAATAAGCCGTTCACTATCCTGAGTATGTTGATATCTGGACCTAGTGATCCTGTAAATGATATTGATATATACTTGTAGCCATTAATAGAGGAGTTAAATGAGCTTTTTATTGTTGGTTCACAAGCGTATGATGCATTTAAAAAAGAGTACTTTATGTTTCGTGCAGCTTTATTATGGACGATAGATGATTTCCCTACCTACGGAATGATGTCTGGTTAGAGTACTAAAGGGAAATTATCCTATACTATTTGTATAAAAAATATATGTTTCCGACGATTAAAGTTTCGACGAACTTTCAGCTTCATTGGGCATCGACGTTTTCTACCAATGGATCATCCATACAGGAAAAATAGGAGATAGTTCGATAATGCCATCGAGATAGATGAGACACCTCAACGAATGTCAGGGACTAATATTGTTAAATAAATTGAGGATTTGAATTATGTTCTTGGAAAAAGTCAATCAAATATCGGAAAGAGAAACCATGCTAATTCGAATTCCAATAGCAATTGGAGAAAGAAAATAATATTCTTTGAGTTGCCGTATTGGTCATCGAATTTATTACATCATTTTTCAGATGTAATCCATATCAAGAAAAACATTTGTGAGATCTTACTTGCTACTATTTTAAATTTCAAAGTCAAAACAAAAGACGATTTGTGGTGTCGTCGTGATTTGATGGATTGGGGTATAAGAGCAAGACTTCATCCTGAGTTAATTGGTCAAAATAAATGGAAAGTCCCCGTTTCCTGTTATTCGATGACAAATGTGGAGAAAAGACAATTTCTTCAGGTCTTGGAAAGTTTGAAGGTTCTGGATGTTTATTCAAGTAATATTTCGAAAAGGGTGAATACACAACATGTGAAACTCAAATCTCTTAAAACCCATGATTACCATGTCTTGTTACATGAGTTGATTCTCATTTCCATTCGCCATTTACTTTCACATAATATTAAAGTTTCGGGGATTCAGTTAGGTCAATTTTATTGAGATCTTTGTGCAAAAAGATTGAGTAGAAGTTTTGTTCAAAAATTGCAGAGAGATGCACTGATTATTCGTTGCGAGTTGGAGAAAATTTTCCCACCGCCTTTTTTCACATGTATGTTACATTTGACTGGGCATCTTCCCACTAAAGTTCTCTTTGGTGGTCCTGTTTCGAGTCGGTGGATGTATCCTACTGAAAGAATGATGTTTACATTGAAATCTTATGTGAGAAATAAATATCATCCTGAACGCTCTATTGTGAAATGCTATTTAGCACAAGAATGCATGGATTTCTGTTCATCGTACTTGTATAACGTCACTATAAGGTCTAATCGACTAATGAGAACTGAAGATGAGCAATATGATCCCATTGAGCCTATATTTCCTTCACTTCCCCAAATAGGGGGGATATCTGGATCGTACTCATTGTGTACTTTAAGTAGGGAAGAGTGGGAAATCACACATCGCACAATATTATTCAACTTTGGTGTGATTGATGATTATATCAAGTAAGTATACTAATAAATATTTATTTTTTTCAATTTGTGAATTCTTTATATCTTCTGACATTTTAGTGATTTTATATCTACAGAGAACATTTAGAAATTATAAAAAAGAGACATCTTTCTCTATCTATTAAGAGGAAGGAACTGTTGCACAAAAAATAATTTGCTTCCTGGTTAAAGTCAATGGTAATAGATTTCTTTTTCTTCTTCTTATAATATAATCACATGTCTCTGTTTAATATTCTATATTGGTTTTTTTAGGTTTTAACTCAACCAATGATTGAAGTATCAGATGAAATAAAAGCATTTTCCATTGGTCCAAACGATGTGGTACGTGATTGTAAGTCAATGGTTGTCAATGGATTTAAATTTTTTATAAATAGTTGTGGAAAAAAATGGCAACACAGCATGATGGTGTCACGATAAGTGCCACAACAGATTTTTATGCAAGTGCATCATATAGGTTGCCTCGATCAGAAAATATATTATATTACAGTGTGTTGAAAGAATCATTTTATTAGATTACTATGCACATGGTCGTGTCACAATGATGAAATGAAAGTGTTTTGATTCATTGACGTGACAAGGAATGCATATTGATAACTGTGTATTTAGAGTGATTGATATGAACCGCTAGCTTCGTATCGATGGACCTTATATTCTTGCATCACAAGCTAAACATGTGTTTTATGTAAGTGACCCATTACAACCACAATTTGGTGTTATTGTTGATGTTATTCCTAGACATATTTTTGATGAAGGCGTGGATGACAATGATGTTGTGTATGAACCTGTCGGTATTTATACTAATGTTTCATTTGATGATACAGATGATGCAATTGTTAAAACAGATTGTGAACCAGAAATTGTCATAGACCCCACATAGCGTTGACACATTTTTAAGTATTTACCTGATATTATCGCAATATTGTATGTGTTTTTTTAACTTCTATACATGATATCAAAATAACTAGTATATTTTATAAAATTATCGAATATAAAACTATTAATAGCCTCCCAAATTTATGTTTAACCACTTCTCTAGTAAAAATTTAATATAGAAAAGTCTTGATATTTTATCAATATAAATATCACACATGAAAATGTATCTCATTGTTTTCTGATACAATTGTATTATTTAACCTTTTGCATTATTTATATTTATTTGAGAATATTATTTTAAATTTCCAGGTCAAAATGACAGATTATGATGATACTAGAAGGAGTAGAAGAATACTGAGAAATGAACAACGTAGGTCTCCTCTTGTAAACAATGTAAGTAAAAATTATGTTTGAATATTATGGTCTTTAATATTTTTATCTTGTTATCGTTTGTTTTATTTTATCATCTATGTTATTTTAGGCTGCATCGTCGAGGAGACGCTTAGATTTTTCCACTGATGTTTATATTGTGGCGGGGGGGGGGGGTACAGATTCTATAGGTCAGCCTACTACTACGCCACTTGAGACACCAGGAGGCCATCCTCCCATTATGACACCTTTATATTATCCATACCCACCTTTTCCATATCCCTTTTTTCCCGAACCCACATCGGATGGTAGTTCTCAGACTCTCATCCCTCATATTCCATTCCCACCATCCACTGTACAGGGTACTATTCCCACATATATCCAACCGCCATTTCCATATCCATATCCACCCTCATCTGTACAGGGTCATCCATCGGGTTTTCTGCCTCCATCAGTACACTTTGCATCTACTATACATAGTACTCCTGTAGATATCTCACCTACCATGGAGGCTTCCCCCCTCTAGATGCAGCACTTCAGGGGTCAGTAGATCCCCCATCTACTGGTATTTGTTTAAACATTACTGTTACTGATTAATGATAAATTAATATATATTATTTTCTTTTATTTTTGGTTTCATGATCAGCTCTAGCCACTACCAGATGATGAGGCCACACAAAAATGCGCGAGGTTTGGAATCGGCACACACAAATCATAGTTTCTTACAATGAGGGCAATTCTATAATTAATAAAAATGGCACGGAATTTAAAGGTTTTATGGGAACACTTTCTAGACACAGCAATATCATTCCAGTTCAACCAATAAGTTGGAAGGATGTTGGACAAAAAATAAAGGACAAAGCCTGGGTATAGATTTGGGTATGTAATGTTAATCACCTTTTATATATATATAAATTTATAATATTTTCTTACAAAATATTATGTCCATTGCAGCTTCGATAAAATTTTCCTAATGGAAAAAATGCAAAGGCTGCAAGGATAATGGATTTAGGTGAAATGTGTCAAGCCTACAAGTATGATTTATATCTTGTTTGGAAAAAGAGAGTTTCTACAGAGCTTGAAGAAGTACAGGTGATTCAATATTGTCCAATATCACAATATAAAGAGATGATTAGCTATTGGAAGAGTCCATCATTTAAGGTGTTTGTTAAATATATATATATTCATTTATTTATTTGAAAACTATTTTAAATTACTTGTTTTATTTATGTTAATGAATTTATATAATTATTTGTTTATAGGAGAAATAAAATATAAACAAAACAAATAATAGAGCAATGAAACACATTTATACTCGCAGACACACTTCATTACCAGATCATGAACAGATGTAGAAATTTAACATTTAAAATATTTAGCTTTGTTTAGTGTAATTTTTCTAACTTCCAATTTTGATTTATTTCATTGTATTCTTCCAAAAAAAGGCATCGAATATCGAGGGTCGCGTTCTTCGCTCAACTTTGTTTTTTACAATCCAGAAAAAGAAAGATGGTATTATGCCAAATACCGACACCGAGAAGGCGATTGTAAGTATATTTAAATTTCATTTATTTTTACTTAATTTAATTCCTTGTATTATTTTATCATTTTAATTTATGTTATATATCAATCAAATGAATGCTTTAGAGGCATCGACATAAATAGAACATGACAATTTGGGCCCAAACGAACATCTACATCAGGTATTATGAGATGAACATCGGGGTAGAGTACGTTGTTGACCTGGAAAGAAGATTGTACCATCTCAATACTGGTCTACTAACTTTTCATCGAGTACTGGTTCTGGTTTTGTCATAGTGGAAAAATGAATGCCTCAATCAATGAAGCAAGTCAAAAATCAGAATATGCGATAACTGCAAATATGATGAAATTTATGTCTTCCCTTTCGTCTACACTTCCACCAGAATCAGCTACAACGGTTGATGCCTTTTTGATGTCGATGTGTTCTGCTAATGTAGATTCTTCTATCAGAGCTGGATCTGGACCTAGTGCTGGACCAGGTGCTAGTGCTTGTTCAGATGCAGATGTCGATGATGATGTTGGTGGTGAGAGATGTGGTGATGGTGTTTCTATTGGAGGTGTGGATGAGGGTTATCATGATTCTGATGATAATGATATTGAGACTCACTTTTGATGTAAATTATATTTTTGGATTGGTACTGTATGATGAGTTCCATGCATCTGATTACACAACTTTTTTGATCAATATCATTAATATTTACCATATCTTATTGAGAATGAGAATGACTACTAACCTGTAGATCTACGTTAAGCTAATGATGTCTAGTATTAGATATAACCCTACCTCCATGACTTCTCAATTGACAAGTTTCTTTAACTACCCTAGTTAAAGCTATGTATTCAAATTCAGTAGCTGAAAGTGAAACAATAGATTACATATTTCGATTCTAGGAAATGAAACCTCCAAAGTCAGTAAACACATTAATAGTTAAGGATTTACAATTGTCAACATTAACAGTATAGTTAACATCAACCAAACCATAAATAATTTAAGTAGTATCCACATTATTACCACAGAATAATGAAATATTAGAAGTAAAATAAAGATACCTCATGATCCACTTAAGGTAATACCATTATAGCTTCCCTAGAGTGCCCATGAACCATCATAGAGTGCAGATAGAAACTGAAAAATCAGTTCTAGAGAAAATCATAGAATACACCTTGCAGCCAACAATGTTAGAATAAGGAATTCTAGACAAAAATTCAACAACAACTTCAGCGGTAGGTGATTGATTCAAGGAAAATTTAAAATGTTGTTCAAGTAGGAAATTAACTGGACTAAGAAATTCCCACATTTATCTATTTATAAATTTTAAAATATAATCATGCTAATATAGACAAATTAGTTTATGCATTTTAACCCTAATTATTTAAACACCTCATATTTTCTTATCTACACCTAATTCATTAATTTAACACTTAATTTTCAATTGGGATTTAACAATAGAGATCATATTTATGTCTTTTAAAATTATGAGCATGTCATAAATATACAAAAGTAGGTAAATGATGTAGGTTTTAGTTGAGTTTAAATAAAATAAGGCATTATAATGAATGCTAAGGAAGTTGTTACCTTGAAAAAATGAATCAAAATTGAAGCACCACATCCATGAGAATTGTTTCAGGCCAGAAAAAGATTTTTTTAAATGGCATACTTTTTTTGGTTTGAACTCAGTAGGATAATCATCAAGAGGTATCATATAAATCTTTTCATTCAAATCACTAAGCTAGAAATCAGTTTTAACAACTAACTACTCTATATGAAAGTCGTTATAAGTTGAAAAATCTATCAAAAGATGAATGAAATAATTATTAAGAAAAAAGGGAAAATAATTCATCGTAATAAATTCCCTCTCTTTGAAGGATTCCCTTGGAAACTAGCCTAGATTTTTATTTGATTTACCTCCCGCAGTTTTGTCCTCATTTCTTTCAATGTTTCATTTATAACCAATTAATTTGGAATTAGTTGGTTTGTTACAAACATCCCATGTATGTTTCTTATTTATCTATTACATTTCTTCATTCATCGGAAATACCTAATTCTTTGTGTCTTTTTCTTATAAATCCTACCTATGTGATTGAGGTTCATCATTAATAAGATTTAAGGCCATATAAAAAGGCATATGAAGCCACAACATATTAGAAGAATTAGGCAGGAGGTCTGGGGACTCTCATTTTCCTGTCATAGGTCAATTTATAATAGTTATGAGTAGTAATATTTTTAGAATATAAATCTGAACTAGAGCTATACATAGAATCAGTGGCATCAGTGGGTTAAGGAGGTGGTGGAATAGGCTAAGCCTCAGCCTAAAAATGATATGAGGGCACATGTTCCACATCCTTATCATGGACCAGATCATTATTTTCCGGGGTGGAAGTTTTGGTCTTAGTAAAAGGTTATTCATAAAATACCATATATATACTTATGAATCATTTCTCGTATCCTGGTTTATGTACCTGGAGTTTTTATCCCTTAACTCCATCAAGATAACCAATGAATATGTATTTGAGTGAACTTGATTCTAATTTTATAGTTTGGACATGAGAATATGTTGTAGAACCAAATACTTTTAATTAGAAGTAAGAAGGGGGATTACTAGTCCACATTTCATTAGGTGTTTTGAATTTATTTGAAGATATGGGACACATATTGATAAGGTAAATAGAAGTGTTGGTTTCACTGGCCCAAAAATATTTAGAGAGTCTTGAGCATTCATGAATGCTTATAAATCTTTCTAGAATAGTACTATTCAACCTCGCTGCTAGTCTATTCTATTGGGGAGTGGGGTTACCTAACAGTTATGTCCCTCGTAATCCCATCAGACTCAGAAAACTGAATGGACTCTATAGAAAGATATTCAAGACCATTATCTATTCTTCGGTCTTAATAATCTTTATAGTGTGATTTTACATTGAATCTTTTTAGGTTTAAATGGTTTGGAATGCATCATATTTTTTTATTATCTAAATCTAAACATTCTTAGAAATTTTAGTTATGAAGATGATGAAATTGGATCCTCCAACACTAGAACTAGCCCTCGTTATCCCCCAAAAATCTGAGTGTATGTATTCAAGTGGGATGGCAGCATTGAAATAAGACCTATTGAAACTGACCCTCTTGGATTTTCCAATCACACAATATCTGTAAAATGAAAGATTTATAGTTGTGATGTTACTCAATAGCCCTTGGTTGTTGTGTTCCTCTAAGACTTTGGAGCTGAAATTCCCTATCTTGTATGCTATAGTATATTATGTTTCATTAAAGGATGGGGACCCACCATACATTAAGTAAGGTGATGATGGATTGATTATCTAACTCTATAATAATGGATCATATTCCCTCAACCTTGCACATATTATTTTTTCCTAATAATACATCTAATTCTATCTTTTTGACAAGCTCTAAAAATGAATCTCTCTATTGGAAAATATGAAAATAACAACTAGAGTCTAGGACCCACTCTTGATTGAGTGTATAAATGGACACATTCAAGATTTAAACAAATTTCATAGCCTGAATCATCCAGAAAATACAGGTTAGTGGGCTGCTTGGATTCTAACTCAAGCATGAGTTTCCTATGCTCGGGCTTAATGTGCCCCGGTTTACCATAGTGAAAATATATTACTTTTCTATCCATAGAGCTTTTCCTAGATTTGGGTTATTTATTAATATTATTTTTGTCCCTACTGAATTGTTTTTTCTTACCTTTAGTTTAAGGTCTCCCCCTTGTGAAAAACTCTTATCCTCACCTTTTATTTTTGTTTTAGAATTCAATTCCTTACACAGATGGGATGATTTGATATCTTCTAATGTTAAATAGACTCAACCATACATCATGGTTATAACAAGTGTTCTATATCTATTTTCAAGAGTTTTTAATATGATCATTTCTTGATCCTTATCATCTACATAAACATTAATATTGTCTAAATATAACATGAATTTATTAACCTCATCTAAATGGTTTTTTATAGATATACTAGGATTCATTTTTAATGTCAATATATAGTGTTTCTTGTCAATTTTTCCTACAAATTAGCCAGTCATGTATAATTTTTCATGTTTAAGACAAACTCCCTCAGTGGTAGAATCATAAGAAACTTCTATAAGGGCCTTATCAACAATGTAAAGTAATAGGAAACAAGGTGGCATAACAAGTATACCTGGGGGAAATTCTTGGTATTCATCAGTGGTCTGGTCAGTTTCATTAATAGTCATAATGGGTTTCATAGGCCCATATAGGAAATCAGTGAAACCTTGTTGTATTTGCAAGGATCTCATTTAGGGGGGGTGTGATGGGGTAGGGGATGGGTGCGTACAGGTGGGGGGGGGGAGGGGGGTGTGTAGGTGGGGGGGTAGGGGAGAGGGTGGGGGCTGTGCAGGTTGGGGCAGGGGGCAGGGAGAGGGGGCAGGGGGGTGTGAAGGTGGGAGGGAAGGGGGTGTGCTGGGGCAGGGTGAGGGGTGTGTGCAGGTGGGGGGGGGGGTGGGGGGGTAGGTGGGGGCAGGGGACAGGGGACAGGGAGGGGGCAGGGGGGTTATAGGTGGGGGGCAGAAGGTAAGGATAAATTCTCATTTTCTCCCTTATTTATTTCTCCCAAACCAAATCTAAACAATTTTTTTTCTTTGATCTTAATTATCACAGTCCGGAGTGGCTAAACCACTAAGGGGAAGGGTTGAGTGTATGAGTCTTATGATCTTATTGAATTTCAAAATTAGAACCATCTAACCCAAATGATACTAATAATGTAAAATAAATTATATGTATTAAATTATTTTATGAATACTTTACCATATTATATTTATATGATTTATCTTGACCTGATTAGAGTTGATTTGGCTATGACTATTAGCATTTTCCACTTTCTTCCATTACAACTAGGATTAAAGAATCATCATTTTTAGCTATATCAAAACTAAGGAATATTTAACTCTTATATAGATCTATTTTGGGTTTTCCATGACAAAATAGTGTTTTAAAATCCACTTCGAAGCCTAATACCTAGGATTATTCCATGTTAGGACCAATGTTATCCTTTTTACCTTAATCCTAAAATAGATCGTGATCCCTATTTCTTACTAAATGTTAAAAAAAACTCAATAACATCAATCATATCCCAAAACCAATACAAATTTTGAGGACTCCTAAAAAAATGTTTAGAGTTCAATTTTCTATTCTACCAAACATTATCCATGGGTTCGACCCCACACTATCAATATACTAAAAAATTATATCATGTGTAGTTTGGGATAAAAGAATTATAATTTGACTGTAGCCCATGTAAAGTAAATAATAAATATGGGATCGTCAAATTCTGATGATGATTATAGGAAATATGTTTACTATCCTTATGCATAGAGACCTTTTTCACAAACCTTGGATAACCTCACCCTCCCCATATTCTATTTTCAAACATTCCTTTTTATTTTTGAATCCACTATGTCATTATTTTTAAAACCTAGTTCATGTTTCATGACCCTATAACATATTCAAATGGTCATGACACCCATTAAATGCTTACCTTTATGCCTAAAATTGCATGGTACCTTTCCAATTTCTTCCATTTATGTGTGCAATACCACAACAAAATAGCCAGTCCCAACCGACCCAACATTCGATGTGTTCCAACAATACATCAAGGAGATCATCCTACTATGCAGGGGGGCTATTGTCCAGGGGGGGCTGCTGTCTAGCAGGGGGTCCAGCAGGGGGTGATGCTATCCAGCAGGGGGGCCATCCAGGGAGCTCTAGCAGGGGGGGTCTATCCGGGGGGGCTTCTGTCCAGGGGGTGTCTGAGGGGGTCTGCTATCCAGGGGTGTCCAGTAGGGGGTGGGGAGCTGCTTTCCAGGGGGTCCAACAGGGGGGCTGTCCAGCAGGGGGGGCTGTCCAGGGGGTCCAGCAGGGGGTCATGGGGCTTATGTCTAGGGGGGCTTCTGTCAAGGGGGGTTGTATAGGGGGGGTCCAGTAGGGGGTGGGGGGGGGGCTGCTGTCCAGGGGGTCCAGCAGGGAGGTGCTTCTGCCCAGGGGGGCTTCTATAAATAATCCTTTTACAGTTCTTTCATATTTTTATTTTCATTTATTGAGTCTACTTTTGTCTTTTCTTAATCTGTTATGTTAAAAGGTTCTTGTTCAATTGAATATTATTTTATAATGATTTGTTTTACATACAGGTATCTCTCATACAACTCAATGATGGGGAACTTACCTCACAGTTTTGGGTCGCTTTCAAGCCTTGGTACACTGTAATAAACTGAGGCTTTAGTTAATATAATTATCAATTTTTAATGTATTTATGGATTTATTCGGGTATTTAAAGATCAATCAATTCACTGATCTAATTGATGCCATTTCTAGCGTTCCCCTTGATGATTTGTAAGTTGATGGTACGTTTAAACAACACTTACTTGAATTGACATCTTTCTAGTTTACATAGTTTTTTTACCATGTAATTATTCAGATTTCACTACTTTAGTTTGTATGAATTCTGAGCATCCTTAGTGAAATGTCTTTAATATTTTCTTTCTTTTACTGATGCTATGAGGAATGTTTCAAACAACCAATTTATTGGAGCTTATTTTTGTATTATTGCGACATTGTTTTCACTTGGTGGACCACCCTTGTTATCTGTATATAGATTGTTTCAATTTTATTTATTTTACATTATATTCACTAACCCAACATATTATGGGATATATTAATGTAATTAATATTAGTGAACAACTTAATTTTATGCTCATTTCCCACACATGTATACAGATTGTTACTATTTTATTTATTTTACAGGTCTTGTGTTTTTTTACTTTATATTCACCTCCATTGGGGGGTACTGGTGCAGGGTGGGGGCAGTCTAGGGGGAGGGGGGTGTACAGTGAGGAGGGGGAAGGGGTGGGCTGCAAGGTGCAAGGGGGTGGGGCAGGGGAGGTGTGTAGGAGCAGGGAGTTCAGAAATTTGGTTCATGTAAGATGAGGGATGAATGAATGGGCTTTGAAACTCTAGTACTAGGATATCCCAAACCAGATGATTTTTCTTGTTTGCTGAATGAGACATCAAGTGCTTCCAACAGAGGAGAATATTTAGAATTAAGGGGTGGATCTGGCCTCTGGATGTCACTGTTGTACAAATTACACACTATGAATCTTCTTGGAACTTATTTTTTCAGAGTGACTGGGTGAGGGGGATCTGGAGGTTTATGGGACAATTTCTAAATATCAACAGTAGTGGGAACTCCATGTAGGAGATTATTTAGGCCTTGTTCCAAGGGAAGAGCCAGGGGTGGAGGTTATGATTCATTTTTGTTTTTTTCTTGGATGTGTGTGGGACTATTTGGGATGGTAGGAATAATGTAAGAGAAGGAAAGAGGAATTGCTCAATCTATTTTCAGGTTCATGTGAAAATTATTGGGGCAGAGTTGGGAGTGATTATCAAGGGAGGAATCTTTTCTACTACCCTGATAAGATTTCATCCATGGATTTGTATGAATACTGATTATTTCAAAGGTAGTCAAGGAAAGGTGGATTCAATGGAAGCCTCCTTCTATGGGATTATAATTGAATGTTGATGGATCATGTATTTCAGGGGATATAAGGGGAGGCGGGTTGGTTTAGAACAATAGGGCCTTAGCATTAAACTTGAATGTGGATGGATTGTGTATTGCGAGGGAGATGAGGAGAGGTGGGTTGGTTCAAAACAATAGGGGATTGGTGATTTTGTGTTTCAATTACTTTTACTTAATGGGTACCTCCATTGGGGCAGAGGTGAGTGCGATGAATAAATGGCTTATGTTGTGTAATATTTTCAATGAGGAGTTTGATGAAGTAGAATCCAACTCAATTGTGTTAGTTCAGATATTTCCAAATAAGGTGGTGGTTCCATGGGATTTGTATTACCTTGTATGGGGGGTGCTGGTGCAGGGTTGGGGTGGTCTAGGGGGAGGGGGTGTGCAGTGAGGAGGGGGTAGGGGGTGGGGTGCTAGGTGCAGGGGGTGGGGCAGGGGAGGTGTGCAGGAGCAGGGGGTGGATTTGTTGGTTCAGTCCACCCAACAACCAGCACGGTTCACCGTGCTTGGTTTTTTTTATGCAGTTGAAAGCCATAGAGCCACGGTTTTAAACCGTGGCTGTAGGGCTTTAGCCACAGTAACGATGGACTTTATTGGAATCTATAGGGATGACCCTATATCCACTGTTTGAAAACCATGGCTTTAGGCCTATAGCCATGGTTTAAACCCTGGATATAGGGCTTTAGCCACGGTTGAAACCATGGCTATAATCCTAAAGCCACGGTTTTCGAACCGTGGCTATAGGGTCTGACCTATAGCCACGCCAATACTAGCTACATTTCATGAAACTATTACTATAATCTATAGCCACGGTTTAGAACCATGGCTATATCCTAAATTTCTAGTAGTTATTTCATATATAACCCATATATAGTAAAATAAATGGGTTTCATTTCATAATCATAACGTTTTAAAAACTGCTTTTAAGACATGATCTTTATGTCATTTTATACCCACGAAAAAAGGAAAGTGGGTTTATTGTATGTAAATCCCAGAATTAAAATAGAAATTTTGATATATATGTTAATACACCTATAGAAGAAAGCTCTTTGAGTATCCACTTAACAAAATAAAAGACTTTGATAAAAAGAGAGAGACATTTTGAGATGAAAATACGGCAGCATAACGGTTATGTTGCAGGGTTTTAGAAAACATTGAAAAGAGAGGGTTCATGGTCACCCATTCATAAATGATCCATAAAACTGTATAAGGACATAATATAAAGGATATAAGAACATGGTATTGAAATTTGAATTACATACCATATGAAATGAAAAACTTGAATGGAAGACAAAAATAAGATTTCTCTTATGAAAATTCGGCAGCCTGACGGTGTTATTTAAAACTTCTAAAAAATTAATTGATGAGATAAAATAGGGTATCTCATCATATGAAAATAAAATGACAGTATGATATATATAGAGATCATAATGCAACATAATAAAAAGGAACTTGAATGACTTGACATGAAAATATAACTTGAAAATGAGAAGGGTGAAAAATCCCATACAAAAATTCAGCATCCTAACGACGCCACGTAAACATTATTTAAATGAATTGATGAGAGAAATAAGGGGTCTCCCATCATATTAACATGAAAAGGAAAGTAGGATGAATATAAAATAACATCCCCAACATAAGAACATGGAGCTTAAAATAAATGACATAAAGGAGAATACATGAAAGGAAACAGAGAGGTAGGATCCCTTACCTTGAAGAGTAACTTCAAAATATTGACGTTTGGGACCTTGGGAGGCTTGAGGGCACCTTTGGAGGACTCCTTGGGAGGTAAGGAGACTAGAACATCATTGAGGAGGATTTTGGAATGGAAAGGTTGAGAGAATGTCCTGGTATTTATAAGGGAAGTGAGGGGACAAGGCATTAATGGCCAAGGGACACCTCATTTGTTGTATTGGAGAAACCATGGGATTTCCCAGGGTATTTTCCCATGGTATTGACCATTTGGGACACCTAGTATATTATATTACTATTAATAAGTCGAACAGAATTATTACATAATTATTACATCCTTAATGATGTCATTAAACACCCAAAACTGTAAACTGTAAATTCACTATTCACCGAAAATTCAAATTTTTCAGAAAATTCCTAAAATTTCACCTTAACCAAATATCAGTGCTCTGACTTCAAAAATGAACTCCATTTTAGGAAAATAATTTTCTAAATATTGTTAATTTAATTTTTAAACAAAAACACAATTCACTGAAAATTCAATTGTTTCAGGAAATTCCCAAAAATTCACCTTAACCTAATATCGATGATCTGAATTCGAAAATGAACTCCATTTTATTAAAAAAGTTCTAAATATTTTAAATTTAATTGTAAAATAAAAAACACTATTCACCCGAAAAAACTAATACTTAACCAGTACTTTCTGAAACAGTTATTTACCTATTATATTGAATCACAAAACATAATCAAGGTGCCTAGATTATATTAATAATTTCTTAAGTGAGGTACTTAATCCATTTGATCAAATTACTAGTCATAAGTGTAAAATCACTATTCATAATTTACTATTCATCAAAAATTAAGTTGATCTTATTAGACTCTAAATTTCCTACTGAACATAACTATAGAAGACCATTTTTTGAAAATCATTACACGTTATTAATTATTTATGGTTTACATAAATATTTTCAAAAATATCCTTCTAAAATTCATCAATAATATGAATACTATATTTATCCAGACATTTAAAAATTCACAAACTTCACCATAAGAAGAAATCAGAATTTTTATTTAAATGAAAGGATTAAACAAGCCAATTATGGTCTTGTTACATAACCCCTTATAAAACCAGCATATGACCTAAAAGTAAGGTGTGCTAGGGTGATAGAATCTTGGGGTGGCTCGGCCAACATTTCCTAAGTAGTGATTTCTTTTAGGTTGAACTTCTCACAAAGGCGATTATGTTCCAGCTTCACATGATGAAGTTCGGCTTGGGTTTGGTCCAGAGCAAAGCCCAACGGTGTTACCTCCTTCCCGAGTTCCGTTATATGGGATTTGATCTACCCAAGACTACTAGATGGGTCCATCAAATCTTTTTTTTATATTAATTAATCAAGATCACTTTCATTTATAGACAATAATTGTAACATTTAGTTTCCAACGGTCATATTGAACAACAGTCATATAACATTCAAAACCAAATGGTCTTATTTTAATTATAATCATTTTATTAAATGAAATAGTTTTGTTGAGTATATAATAAAATAACACACAAAGTTGGGAAACAAAATTTATTCAAAAATTTTGGGTCGTTACTATCTTCCCCCCTAAAGAAATTGTGTCCTCGCAATTTTAAAATTGGGCTTGGAAATTTCATTGAAAGTCCCACATCGGAAAAAGAGTCAGTAAAACTATTACTATAAAAGAAAAAAGGGAAGAACAAATGTCACCCGAGTTATCCCATACTAGGATTCCATGTAGGAAAACATGGATATGGAAGAGAAAAAAAGGTCAGGTTCTGATGGAGAGTGATAGAAAATAGGATTAAGAGAAAGTTAACCACAAGAAAATCACAAACTTATTATGTGTGTAAACGGTCTTTGATTTCCCAAAAGGAAACATAAACCAACAGCGTTTTTATTTTACATTCCTTTTCAGAATTTTGCGGAATTCAATTACTACATAGAATAAAAACATAAGGAAATATACTTACATTCAATTAGAGTTTCATCCATTAATAAGTTTCTACCAAAGCTAATCTTATCTCCAAATGATGAGCATTCAAAAAGACTTGGTCACATTAAAAGAACGAAAATAATCTTCTAGAGGATCACATAATCTATAAAAGGAGAACTATATATTTCCCTTGTATTTAGACATCAACTAAAACCGAAATGGTTTGTACGAGATCATATAATCCCCAAAAAGGATAATCCTTTATAAAAAAACTATTGTTAATATCTAAAATTCAACAAATAGTACCCAAAGTTCAAGAAACACCATTAAATACACAATCATCTTTAAAGTTCATCAAAATAATCCAAACTAAGATTGAAACCCAAAACTCAGATGGATTTAATCACGTAGTCTTCCACAATAAATCTTAACATTTATCTCCAAATAACATAGACTACTCTTAAAGTCTCATGCTAAAGTGTAATTTACCTAATCACATATTCTCTATGCTAGGTTAATCATTTTCCAGAAATAACCCAAATCACCATATTTCCATAATAAATACATAGATTCTTACAAAATAAAAATTTCAACCATTCCTTTATAATTAAAATCCTGTAGTATTTTATTTTCCTTAGGCATATAGTACTCCAAAAGAAAAAACATCGTCCAAAATAATCTTTATCATTTAATCACAAAATTATTTTCCTATACAATGGATATTAATTGGATAAAACACAAATTTTCAAAATCATCTTTTTCTTGATCTATAAAAATTGTAGGTGCATTAGTCAGTCCGAAGGGCATAACAATAAACTCACAATTCCCATATCTTGTTTGGAAGGAAGTTTTTGGAATATCACCATTCTTCACCCGCAATTCATGATAATCCAGAACGAAGATAAATCTTAGAGAAGAATTTAGTCCCTCGAAGTTGGTCAAATAAGTCATCAATTCATGAAATAGAGTATTTGTTCTTCACTGTGATCTCATTCAGTTCTCTATAATCAATGCATAGCTGCATAGATCCATCCTTCATCTTCACAAAGAGAACTGGTGCTCCCCAAGGTGACACACTTGGTTGTATAAACCCATTCTCCAAAAGATCTTAGAGTTGTTTCATTAATTCCTCTAGCTCGAAATTTTCCATCCTATAGGGGCTCTTTGGCATCAGATGAGATCCAGGTATGAGTTCAATGGAGAACTCTTCCTCTCTTTCTGGAGGAGGTCTGGGTAACTCCTAAGAAAATCCGTCAATGTATTCCTAGATGATGGGGGAATTTTCAAAATTAAAAAATCCTTTGTGAGAAATTTATTTCATTTACGAATATTTTAACTAAAAAGGATTTTATGTCTTAAAACTTCATGATTAGACAATTTCATTTTCTATAATTCATTCATAATGATTCATAAAAATCTTTCGATTAACCAAACATATCCCCTAGGAGTGTCGTAACCAAGAGTGCAGCAAGTCTCGTTGTCGTGTACTAGTTCCCATTCGAGTATAGCTCAAAGGGGTGTTTTTGGGTTTTACCCCTAAATATATCTGTGCTAAATCCACCTCTACCTACTCGTATCTAGATGGTGATGTATTTTCTTGATAAACCACTTACTCAATACTCACCAAAATATCAGGAATATTTCCTATATTTAAACTTTTATATAGGGTTCTTCCTAATGTTTTCATATCCTAATTTCCATAAATAACTAAACCATATTTTGATACCAACTATAGCATCCCACCTTTTTATAACATAAATTTTCATTACATTTTACAAATCCAAGGATCATTAAGGTTTAGTTTCTTAGAAACCACAAGCTTAATACATGATTACATAAAACATTATTATTAAACACTTAAAAGGCTTCTTCTTTGATCATCCTAAGTTCCTTACAGCATCTCATTACCTGGGGGCATACATCAATGGAAAGGGTGAGCAGAATGCCCAGTAAGGGAAACAAGAGAATCATTTTACATGTGAACTTGAGATACATCAGTAAAGTCATGATAAATAACTTTAAGGCATGATAAAGAGATCATGAGGCATATCATAATAAAAAGAACATGTTTCATAACTTGAATATGTGGCTACAAAATTTAACTTAGACAATAATTTCCATTTCACCAAGGTCCATCCCCAAGGTGTCATAAAAAAATTACCAAGGTTACTCACCAAGGTATCGTTAAAATTTTAATCCCTAGAGATTACATCATTACCCAATGCATTGGAGCGCTATCAAAGAGAACCCTTAAATTTTCCTTTATCATAATGTGAGTCACATATATCATCATATAAAATTTCATAAATAACCCATATATCATAAAATAAATGGGTTTCATTTCATAATCACAATGTTTTAAAAAATGCTTTTAAGACATGATATTTATGTCATTTTAAACCCATGAAAAAAGGAAAGTGGGTTTCAAGTATGTAAATCCCAGAATTAAAATAGAAAATTTTGATATATATGTGAATACCCCTGTATAAGAAATCTCTTTGAGTATCCATTTAACAAAATCAAATACATTGAGAAAAAGAGAGAGACATTTTGAGACGAAAATTCGGCAGCATAACGGCTATGTTGCAGGGTTTTAGAAAACATTGAAAAGAGAGGGTACATTGTCACCCATTCATATATGATCCATAAATAGTAGAGGGACATAATATAAAGGATATAAGAACATGGTAATGAAATTTTAAGGACATACCATATGAAATTAAAAACATGAATGGAAGACAATAATAAGATTTCTCTTATGAAAATTCGACATCCTAACGGCGTCACTTAAAACTTCTAAAAAATGAATTAATGAGATAAAATATGGTATCTCATCATATGAAAAAAGGACAGTATGATGGATATTTAGATCATACAACAACAAAATAAAAAGGAACTTGAAATACATGACATGAAAATAGAACTTGAAAATGAGAAGGGTGAAAGAATCCCTTACAAATATTCGAGAGCCTAACGAATCGACATAAACATTATTAAAATGAATTGATGAGTGAAATAGGGGGTATATCATCTTATGAAAATGAAAAGGATAGTAGGTTGAATATAAAAGAACATACCCAACATAAGAACATGGAGCTTAAAATAAATGACATAATGGAGAATACATGACAGGAATGAGCGAGGTAGGATCCCTTACCTTGAAGAGTAACTTCGAAATCATGAAGTCTAGGACATTGGGAGGCTTGAGGTCACCTTCAGAGGACTCCTTGGGAGGTAAGGAGACCAGAATTGTGTTGAGAAGGATTTTGGAATACAAAGGTTGATAGAATGGCTTGGTATTTATAGGGAAAGTGAGGGGAAAAGGCATTAATGGCCCAGGGACACCTCATTGGTAGTATTGGAAAAACCATGGGCTTTCCTATGGTGTTTTCCCATGGTATTGACCACATGGGACACCTCATAAATTATATTACTATTCATAATTCTACCAGAATTAGTACATAATTATTACATCCTTAATGATGTAATTAAACACCCGAAACTCTAAACTTTAAATTCACTATTCACCGAAAATTCAACTTTTTCAAAAAAATCCCAAAATTTCACCTTAACCAAATATCAATGCTCTGATTTCAAAAATGAACTCCATTTTAGGAAAATGATTTTCTAAATATTTTTAATTTAATTTTTAATTAAAAACACTATTCACTGAAAATTCAACTGTCTTAGAAAATTACCAAAAATTCACCTTAACCTAATATCGATGCTCTGAATTCAAAAATAAACTCCATTTTATAAAAATATTTTTCTAAATATTTTTAATTTAATTTTAAAATAAAAAACACTATTCACCCTAAAAAACTAATATGTAACCAGTACTTTCTGGAACAGTTATTTACCTATTTTATTGAATCACAATACTTAATCAAGGTGCCTAGATTATATTAATACTTTCTTAAGTGAAGTTACTTATTCCATTTTATCTCATTAATAATCATAAGCGTAAAATCACTATTCATAATTTATTATTCATCAAAAATTTAGTTGATCTTATTAGACTCTAAATTTCATAATGAACGTAACTGTAGATGATAATTTTTTGAAAATCATTACACATTATTAATTATTTAAGGTTTAAATAAATATTTATAAAAATATCCTTCTAAAAATCATCAATAATATGCATACTATATTTATCCGAACATTTTAAAATTCACAAACTTCACCATAAGAAGAAATCAGAAGTTTTATTTAAATGAAAGGATTGCACAAGGTAGTTACAATCTTGTTACATAACCCCTTATAACACCTGCATAGGACCTAAGAGTAAGGTGTTCTAGGGTGATAGAATCTTGGGGAGGCTCGGCCAACATTTCCCGAGTTGTGATTTCTTTCAGCTTGAACTTCTCGTGAAGGTGATTCTGTTCCAGTTTCCAATGATGAGGTTCAGCTTGAGTTTAGCTCAGAGCAAAGCCCAAAGGTGCTACCTGTAACACCCCCGAATGATAAAGGGTTAAATGACTAAATTATATGACTCATGTCAACAAAGTGCACCTTCCTTTTTCGGAGCATGTCTGATTAGAATTCCATAGTTAAGCGTGCTTGGCCTGGAGTAGTGATCATGATGGGTGACCTTCTGGGAAGTTTCTCAGGTGTGTGTGAGTGAGGACAAAACACAGAGGAAATGACATGTGTTGTCCTATGGGGACTATCATTAGTCAGATAACCCGTTCGGGTATGTGGGTGGGACCTATGGGTGGGGCCCAATTGTCACATTTGGTATTAGAGGTGGTACCCAACTTTAAGTGCGGTGCACTGCTTGGGTTGAGATTTAGGGCCCACAACAAGGACATTGTGCTCTAAAGGGGGGGGGGGTGGTTGTAACACCCCAGAATGATAAAGGGTTAAATGACTAAATGATATGACTCATGTCAACAAGGTGCACCTTCCTTTTCGGGAGCCTTTCTGATTATAACTCTGCAGTTATGTTTGATTGGCCTGGAGTAGTGATCATGATCGGTGACCTTCTGGGAAGTTTCTCAGGGTGTGTGTGAGTGAGGAAAAAACACACTGGAAAGAACATGTGTTGGCCTGTGGGGACTATCATTAGTCAGATAACCTGTTCGGGCATGTGGGTGGGACCTAGGGTGGGGCCCACGTGTCTGCGGGGCAACTAGTGGGCGGGGCCCATTTGTCACACTACCTCCTTCCCGAGTTCCATTAGATGGGATTCGATTGGCCCAAGAATACTAGATGGGGCCATAAAATCTTCTTTCTATATTAATTAATCAAGACCACTTGCATTTATAGAAAATAATTGTATCATTTAGTTTCCAACGATCATATTAACCAACGGTCATATAACAGTCGAAACCCGATGGTCTTATTTTAATTATACTCATTTTATTAAATGAAATAGTTTTGTTGAGTATAAAATAAAATTACACAAAAAGTTAGGAAACAAAATTTATTCAAAAATATCGGGTCATTGCATTCATGGAACTGGATGTCCCCATATATTTTTATATGTGTTAAAGGAGAGTAATTGTAACATGTTCCATAGAATCCCACAGATGCCTTAAACTCATCCAGAGGAAGCTTAGTAATACTTCTCACTCCACTAACCACTCGAGAAAAAACTAAGGTCATCACTCTAACACACCATTCACCCCTAGCCCTATATGGGATACACGCCACCCTTGTGTGGTCTGGAAAGAACCCTCATGTTTTACTCTCATGTTCTCCCTATGGGTTTTATACAAACACTATGCTCGAACTCCCTCGTGAACTCTCTTTGGCTGCAATGAAAACTCACCTACCACCAAGGGATGGATATGTTGACCTTCCTCCCACACGGTTAACCTTGGTCTCATATGTAGTTTAGGTGGGTAATTGGTTGGATTTTGGATGACCCATTATTAGTAAACTCCCATAAAAAGAGTTATCCAAATCATCAACATAAACACACCATAGAATTGACAACATCAAACTCTAACCCATAATTCCCAACTTCTATTTTTTTAATAACTAATTTTATACATATATATTCCAAAAATAATTTCTCTAGTTATTAATAAATTATTCGTGAAAAATATATTTATCACATTCTTGAAATTCCATCAAAATTCTCATGCATGTTTCAAACTATGTTTTAGTTATTCAAAAATATTGACACATGTCTTTCAGTTAAAGAACAATTCAACAATAACAATAATTATAGATACTTAATAATAATTAGAAAAAACATTTTACAACCCTTCTTCATTATAAAAGTTGTCATAAATTATTGAAATAAATTAAACTCAAATTCATTTGGATCAATACTCTAAGTATGTTAAAAAATTGTAACCTTTTGTTAAAATATATAGTGGTGATCTTAGAGTCATAACATCCCTATATAGAAACATATAAGTGGATTTTGGCCATATTAGGGATTAACCTAGGGGTAATAACCATGAAAAGTTTGGTTGGGTGTTAACTCAATCTCCACTTAATTCATGACAAAGTAGCATAACTAGAAACCTAATTTAACACTCCTCAAGGATACACTTTGGTTGATTACCATTATCTTTATGAACCATTATAAAGTATTTTTCAATGTTTATTATGATTTCATTATATTCATAATGACACTAAGATTATGATTCCAGGATTAGTTGTGCATAATTTTTTAATTTATGTGTAGTCTTGAACATGATTTTCAATTATACACTATAATTTAAAATTCAAAATGTTATGGGCTAAAAAAATGTATTTTATTGTTTATAATTAGTTTCTAGTGGAAGTAACATAAATAATTTCAATGATTTTAATCTTTTTTGGAACTTTTCTCAAAATAATGTAAAATATTTCAATTAGTTTGTAACAGGATCTATGTATATTATAATTATATCAGGTCAGTTGACTCATATTATAACCAATAACCTTGGCAGTGTGGAGTAACCTTCCAATCCCCAACATAGTGAAACAATGTTGGACAACATTACATTAAATTAAACTCCATCACTAGATGGGATTAATAATACATTATTTGATAATAAATTGATTAATTTTATAGAGAATATACTTATCTATTTGGGATATAGTGAAGGGATAGGTTTATCATGGTTTTGTATCATCTAACATGAGATAAAGATTAGTAGGGGTCATCAATTCAAAACACTAAGAAGTCAGAGGAGATGACGTGTGTTGAATGGTAAAATTTAAAAGTGATACTCTTTAAAAAATAATTTCCTCTTGAGATATGATCTTGTGTTGATATGCTATGGAGGAATCTTCTTTGGGGATCTCCTTGACTTGCGTTGAATGACGGTGGTTCTGATTTCTGGTGTTCTGGAGTTTTGAAGCCTAATGGTGGGTCATTTTCGATTTGAATCTATCTTTCTAGCCCTCAAATTCTCAATCCTCACTCTGGCCCCAAGTTCCTCTTAGCCTCTCCTGGTCGGAGTAGGAGAAGTGGTAACGATGTGGCTTTGGGTTATGAGGATTAGCGGTCGACGAGTTTCCTAGTGCTACCAGATTCGTCTTGTTTTTTGTTCAATATGCTACTGGTTTTTTGCTGCTTCGCTGATGCTGGTGGTTCGGAGTCCACAGTTGCTCAAATCTAGAGTAGTGGTTCTTTAAGGCTTTGGGATTTCGGTTATGATTGGCAGATGACGGCAAAGGATTACGGGGGGTTGATGGTCTTTGATGGTCTCTGGCGATTCCAATCTCTCTGAGGAGGAGATGTGCGGTGGCCTTCAAGGGTTTTTGGGCTCTGAGTCTGGATGGGCAACGTCGGGAGGAGGGAAGTGACGACGTTTCGACCATCGACGGTATGGTTGTGTTCATCTCTGACGGGATGGTGAAGGTGGTTGGCGTTGATGCGATTGAAGCTGGCGAGGAGATGATGGCGGCGAGGTATTCGATGGCGGCGAGGGGTTTGAGGGCTGTTTTCTCAGGCGGAGGGTGATGGTTGATGGGTCGTGGATCTTGGGGGGCCTGTGACTCACGAGACGAGGTGATGAATGGCGGTCATTTTGGTTTTTTGATTTTTTCATTCTGAACAGTGGTCTTTGAAATTTTTTGTTGTGGTCTTTTGTGGGTGTGGAATATGTGGGATCATGTGTTTGTATCCGGGTTTACACATTCCCTTAAAATTGTCATTTTAAAATACAAAAATATGGATTTAGGTGTTGTCCCAATAATCTAGGCAATTTACTTCATAAAAGGATGTGGGTGTATGTAACACTCGAGACTTTTATGAGAAATGTTTTGTTTTTATGTTATATAAATCATCAAAGGAATTTCTCACTACACACAACACTATCTTGAATTGCTTTACACGCAATCCCGACCTTCCTCGATAGCTTGCGTCGTACGCAATACCGAGTTTCACTAAACAACGATATGCTATTAAAATATTATTAAAACTAGCCATTATGACTAGTAATACCCAATTTTTGAATTTTTGAATTTTTATTTTTCAAAACGGACTTCATTCATGGATTCGGAATATCGAAATTAGCCTAGGGTAAAATTTTGGTATTTTTCTAAAAACTTTCAATTTTTGATTAATAGTGAAAAAACTGGGTTACTATTTAAAAACCGACTTTTTATTTAAATAATTATTTATTTTATTTAAATTTATTTTAGGTAAAAATTGATACATAATACCTATATAAGTTCAATTCAATTCATTGGATTCATTTTATAATAATTTTTTATATATAAAAAGTTTACTGAACTATTCACGGTCTTTTACCCACCTCCTAAGAGAATTTCCAAATTCACATAAAACCTAATTTTACCACTTCTGTTAGTGGAATTTCGAAAATATGAGATACACGGTTAATATCAAGGACTAAAATGTGGTTCAATGAGATGAAAATATTTTTTGGTGAATAGTAACTTTTTACTTTTTTTACCACGGTTAAAAGTAAATAGGGTAATTAAGGGTAAAAATGATATTATTATTACCCTAACACATGTACTAATTCTATTGGATAAGTTTAATTCGACCAAAAAAACCTTAGGAATAAAATATGACCATTTAGGACCACATGGATTAGATTAGCACATTTAATATTAATTTATTTAAAGAAGGGTTAAAATAGATAAAATCAAATTTTAATAAGTAAATAATTTTTAATATAGGGTTATACATAAGATAAATTCGACTATAAATATTCATTAGGAAGATAAAACTATTTCCTACATAATGGTATTTTATTTATAATTATTAGACATTAAATAATGTAATTTATTTATGACACAATGAAGATGCAGTAATTATCTTATTAATAAAATATTAACATAATAAATGTTATAAATACCCAAATAAATGTAATTTGAGACTTTTTATGAATTACACTAATTTTATATGTTAATAGGACTTGTTATTATTGATTTAATTAACTTTTTTCTAACTAATCTTTCTGTTATGATTTTCAAAAAAAATCAATTACCAAATAGTATCAAAATTGGCATAATTTTTTTTAAAACAAATATTATATTATTAATTGTCATTTTATTCCTAAATATATAAGGTTCGGCCAAATGACTTAGATAAGGTTATATATATTAATAATAAACAACTTGGGTTTCTTTTGTCTTGTTATAGAATGTTTATTAACCTTATAGTCTAGGAAAACAAGAAGACACGGTAAAACTTAAATTATCTAACTTAAAGTTAAATCTAAATGATAAGGTTAAAATAGATATCTAAACTTGTATAAATTATATTGAATGAGATTATTTCGACCCATCCCCACCTTATATTTGAAATAAATAAATTTGGAGCTATTATAAACCGAATATGACTTTATAATAAAATAATATTTTTAGTTTTTCCAAAGGTGCCCCTCTCCTCCCATATAAAAGGGAACCTCCTTCCTCTCTTCATCACATCACTTTGAGCCTTCAAGATCAGACAAACTTGGAAACCTTCTCTTCTCTACTTCCCTAGAAACATCCTAGAGGTCCTTGTCTTCTTCAAAGACCAATTTTAGTGTCGTAAGAGGAGGTCTCAAAGAGGAGCTTCAAAGAAGAGGTAATGTCTGTTACCGATTCTTTCAACATTATTTGTTCTTCCACTTATTCATATTTAGTTGTTTAATTATTAAGTAATAACATCAGTATAACTCATATACTGGTATGTTATTATAAGTATTAAACAACCCTATTTCATCATCTATCCATCCTAATGAAAAAGAAATCATTGCGCGTGCATACGTACGGAATATCGTCTCCACGCCGTGGTGTAATCTATTTTCCACCACCACCTTACTTGGATGGGTATAATGGTGTAAATAATAACTATATATGATTATTGTAAAGTTATATTGATTCTGAAATAGTATTCATACACTCCAATACTATTCCAAGATCATGGGAACGATATCATCGCTCATGCGTACGTACGGAATACCGTCTCCATGATGTGATGCAACTCGTTCTACATGATCTTAATTGCATAATGATTATATAAATGAATAGAATGAATGAATATGATATATATTACACTAATACCATTCTTTAAATGAGGTATCTATAACCTAAAGAGAACAATAAGAATTTATTCGACAAAACACGCATAAGAAAAAAATGTAATAAACACCCGAATAACAAGTAAAAATGAAATATTACTAATAAGAAGATAAGAATATGGCCATATATGATATCATAAAAATGAGTATGATTATGGAATAAGTCAATGACATTATTTAAATCAATATACAGGAGGTTCTGACACTTACGAAGAAAATCTGACCTAAGCTAAGGGAAAATATCACAATCTCATTTTTATCCGAGATTGTTTATACTTTGGTATTTAATGGGGTGTATTTTATCATCCACATCCATGTGTTTTCAATATTTAATATTATTTCCATACACCTACAATTGTTTAAATCCAATTTTACCCTTAGGTGAGTTTTTAGTAAAAGATATGAAAGGAATCTTTTGTCTTTTTTCGTACGAGGTACTTTTTGACTTTTCCAACAAAAGTACGAGAAGACTGTTTTTAAACTTTTACTGCATGAATGGATTTTTAAAAAATTATTTCCAAGAAGCTTCCTTTACATGTTTTCAGGTTTATTTTTAATCAACTTATTTAAGTTTAAAATTTTATGACATGTTAAGAAAGGAAAATGTTTTTCAAGTAGAAAGGATATTTTCCTCAAGAATGGAGTTCAAGTGTTTTATCAAAATTATTTTCCATATATGATAATATACGATTCTGTTTCTATCCCTATTATTAAATTTATTTGATTATGTTGTGATGGAATTATTTTTATGAATTCATTTATCTTATATGAATTGTTTTATGATGTCATGATGTTTAAGAATCCCATTTTTATTACATGGGTTATGCTATGATATATGATTTATGATTTTCTGGACAACATAAGAATGGTTTAATTATGAGATGGGTGGGACCTATATCTTGCTCCAATGCATTGGGTAAGGATTTATATCTCATGATATAGACATGGATGGAATGGCAGGTTACCCAGTTCAGTGAAACAGGACTGAAACGAGGAGTGAACTCGGTTCATGAAATGGACTTTGTCCGCTAAGATAGTCTTGGAAATGAGTCTTGACTAATAAGAAATGATTCTATATGATTATGTGTGTATTCCACAAAGTTTCATGTTTTATGTTATGATTATTGGGACTACATTTCACTACTATGATTTATCCCATGTTATGAAATTATGATCTTTTTTGCAGGTTAAGATTTCCAAAATGTTATGTTCTTATGTATATGATGTGATTGATATTTTTTTGTTATCCTTACTGAGCATTTGAGCTCACCCTTTTGTATGTTTTCTTTCCCCAGTTCAGGAAGAAGTTTATTTAGTAGGATATTCCAAAAGGGACTCTAGATATGATGAAATAAATGGGAGATGGTGTAGATGCTTTATGAACCAGTTGTATATGTTTCCCAGTTTCCAAAGACATTATACCTATATGTTCCATTCATGGTTTTGTTATATGTTGTAATAAGTATGCTTCAATTTTGAAGTATTAACAATGTATGTAAAGTATTGTTCGTTATAGTTGGTATCAGAGGAAAGGTATAGTCAACCTTTGGAAACTAGGATGTGAAATCCTTAGTAAGAAACCTAAGGATATGTCTAAGCATAGAACACAATCTTAGTGTTTTAGAAATGGCCCTGAATAACCTATGATAAGACCTTAAGTGTAAAATTTTATTCTTGATTATGTGGTTTTCCTATTATAATTAGTGTTTCTCACACTATTCTTCTTAGTTTTAGTCAATGGCTGGAACCTGAAGGAACCGTGTTAATGCGGAATGTGACGGGAAATTCAATGATTATCCCCCCTGAGCAACCAAACGTTATGCGAGATGGAATGAAAAATCTTGTATCCATGATCACAAAACTTTCTCAATCTATGAATCATACAGGACTTCCAAACGTGCAACAGAAGGAGCAACATTCTGTTGAATCCTTTATGAGGTAGCGTCCACCTTCATTCAGTGGGTCTTCTGATCCATTAGTGTCCGAACAATGGATCGGTACCACTAAAAAGATATTTTCAGTTCTTCAATGTCCTGAACATGATAAAGTCTTCTTATCAGTGGATCGTTTAGAAGGAGATGCTTATCAATGGTGGAATCTTATCAATAATACAAGGCAAAGAGATGAAATTGAGTCCATGGAATGGGAGGAGTTCAAGAACTTATTTTTCAATAAGTACTTCCCTCGTATTCTTGGAAAAAAAGGAGGAGTTTCTTAAACTAAAGAAAAAGGATGAAGAATCTGTTGGTACCTATGAAGAAAATTTTACAAGACTTGTAAGGTACGCTTCTGGTATTACTATACAACCTGAGAGTAAGATCGATCAATTCTTTAGTGACTTAAAACCAAGTCTTTGAATGGAATTAGTCATAAGGAACTTAAATAGCTACCAAGAAATCATTCGATATGCTCTCAAAGTTGAGATGGAGATTGGGGTAACCCATCAGCCATATGGGTTTCATAAGAAGAGGAAAACAGAATTCAAAGTAAAATCTAAAGAGCACACTGAAAAGAAGATGAGTTTTCTCTTATGATCAAAATGTGGAAAAAAACATGGAGGAAATTGTCTTAAGGGGACAAGAAAATGTTATAAGTGTGAAAAAGAAGGTCATCGGGCAATCAAATGTCGAAATAATGGGAAGAAAATGTCTAATGATGCAAACAAAGGAAGGGATACACAGAATGAACCTACAACACTTCAATGTTTCAAGTGCAAGGAGATGGGGAATTTTGCCAATCAATTCCCAAATACAAGGGTTTATGATGATGATCGACGTCAACAAACTCTTAAGGCTAAAGACAAAGGAAAGTCACATGCAATTACTATCAGCGATGTGGAGTACAACAACGAAGTGGTGAGAGGTACACTTACCATCCACTCTAAAGTAGAAAATGTTTTATTTGATTCTGGATCCACCCATTATTTTATTTCTGAAGAATTTTCTATGGGTATCACCGTATTACCTCAACAATTAGATGTTGAGTTGGTTGTGACAACTCTTAATGGCACAACGGTTGCATCAAAAGTTTATAATTCTTCTCCGATTGAAGTTTGTGGGAAAGTGCTTCATGCAAATCTTGTGATCCTTCCTATAGTGGAATTTGATGTGATTCTTGGCATGGATTGGCTTTCTCTATATGGAGATAATATAAATTTCCAAATAAGGGAAGTCACGTTTCATGTTCCATATCAATCTATGATAGTCTATCGATGCAAGGATGAACATAACCTTACAGTGGAAATTTCTTCCATCTTATGGGTCTTGATTCCACTAAATGAAGGTTATTTATCTCAAATGGTTGGAGAGAAACTCATGATTAATAATATTCCCATTGTACGGGAGTTTGATGATGTCTTTCCATAGGAATTACCGGGTCTTCCACCAAATCGTGAAGTTGAGTTTTCTATAGAACTCGTACTGGGTGCTTTACCTATTTCAAAGACACCGTATAGAATGGCACCAATTGAGTTGTAGAAATTGAAGAAGCAACTACAAGAGAATATTGATAAGGGATTCATATGCCCTAGTGTGTCACCTTGGGGAGAACTTGTTCTGTTTGTTAAGAAGAAAGATGGATCAATGAGACTCTGCATTGATTATCGAGAACTTAACAAGATCACTATAAAAAACAAACATCCTCTCCAACGCATTGATGACTTATTTGACCAACTACGCAAAGCTCAATACTTTTCCAAGATTGATCTTCGTTCAGGGTATCATCAATTAAGTGTCAAAAAGGAGGATATACCAAAGACGTCTTTCTGTACAATGTATGGACATTATGAATTTATAGTGATGCCATTTGGTATTACTAATTCCCTTGCTATCTTCATGGATATGATGAATAGTGTCTTTAGAGACTATATTGATTAGTTTGTGGTAGTCTTTACAGACGATATTCTTGTATATTCAAATAGAAAGGAAGAACATGAATATCACTTGAGAATTATATTGAAGACCCTGATAAAGGAGATGCTTTATGCCAAATTTACCAAGTGTGAATTTTTTCTTAAAAAAGTTCCATTCTTGGGTCACATAATCTCAAAAGAGGGGATATATGTGGATCCAGAAAAAACAGAGGTTATCAAAAGATGGTCGAGACCAAAAATAGTAACTGAGATCCGATGTTTTCTTGGTTTGGCTGGATATTATTGACGTTTTGTGAAATATTTTTCACGATTATCTAATACACTCACCAAGTTGACTCGGAAAGGAGTTAAGTTTGTTTGGATGGAGGAATGTGAAGAGAATTTCAAGGAGTTGAAAAGAAGGTTATCTAGTGCACCTGTGCTCACACTTCCTTGTAGTGGAGAAAGGTTTGTGATCTACAGTGATGCATAAAAGAAGGGGTTGGGGTGTGTTCTTATGCAAAATTATATGGTGATAACTTATGCCTCACGATAGTTGAAAATCCATGATCAAAATTACCCAACTCATGATTTGGAGTTAGCTACGGTAATCTTTTCATTACAGATTTGGAGGCATTATCTTTATGGAGAAAGGTGTGATATTTATACTGGTCATAAAAGTTTAAAGTATATTTTCACACAAAAGGAGCTGAATATGTACCAAGGAAGATGGTTGGAGCTGATTAAGGATTATGACTGCTCAATTCATTACCACCCTGGGAAAGCAAATAAGATGGCGGATGCATTAAGTCGACAAGACCATGCTAGTTTATCCATGATTAGGATCACAAAAGATCCAATATTTATGGATATACAAAGGATGGATCTTGGAATTATAATAGAAGGGGAAAAATCGTATCTTTATCATATGAATGTTCAACCATCTATACATGTGAATATTAAAGAGGCATAGAAAGAAGATGTAGAGTAAAAAAAGAAGGTGAGAAATGTTCCTGAATTCAACCATGATTAGGATGGGATAACAATGTTCAGGAATCAGGTTTGTGTTCCTCCCATCCCAGAATTAAAGGAGCTGCTGGATGAGGCTCATAGTTCTTCATTCTCTATTCATCCTGGAAGCACGAAGATGTATAGGGACATGGAAGAGTACTTCTAGTGGGATGGAATGAGAAGATATGTTGCTGAATATGTCTCTCGATGCTTGGTTTGTCAGCAAGTTAAAGATGAGAGACAGAAGTCAAAGGGGATGTTATAACCATTACCCATACTAGAATGGAAATGGGAAAAAATCACTATGGACTTTGTCACTGGACTTCCTAAAACATCCAAAGGCAATAATGCTATCTGGGTCATAGTTGATCGTCTTACAAATTCGGCACACTTCTTGTCTATTAGAGAGTATTTCTCTCTGGATTATCTTGCCAGGATATATGTATAGGAAGAGGTAATATTTCATGGAGTACCACTTTCCACTATAACTGATCGGGATCCGAGATTTACCTCGATGTTCTGGCGAAGTCTTCAGCATACTCTAGATACATAGTTGAGTTTTAGCACTGCTTATCTTCCTCAGATAGACGGTCAGTCTAAGAGGACAATTCAAACTCAAGAAGATATGTTGAGAGCTTTCTCTATGGATTTCAAAGGTGGTTGGGATCAACACCTACCTTTGGTGGAATTTTCTTATAATAATAGCTTTCACTCCAGTATTCAGATGGTTCCTTATGAATCTCTCTATGGAATGAAATGCATGACTCCAACTTGCTGGGATTAATTTCGGGAAAGAAAGCTATTGGGACCTGATCTTGTTGATGAGATGGCAGAAAAGGTCAGATCTATTCAACAACACATTAGAGAAGCTCGGAGTTGAAAAAAAAAGTTATGCCGACAACCGAAGAAAAGACCTAGAGTTTGAAGTGGGTGATAAAGTGTTCTTACTAATATCTCCTTGGAAGAGAGTAATGAGGTTTGGAAAGAAGGAAATGCTAATCCATAGATATATCGGTCCTTTCAAAATACTGGATTGTGTTGGGAAGGTAGCTTACTGATTGGCACTTCCACCGAATAACTCCCAAGTTCATGATGTGTTCCATGTATCTCTCCTGAGGAAAAACATACCAGATCATTCACATGTACTCAGCTCAGAAGTTGCACTGCTGGAGCAAGATCTTTCTTATGAAGAACAGCCGATAGAGATTCGGGATCGTAGCAAAAAAGTCCTATAGAACAAGACCACTCTCTTGGTTAAATTTTTATGGAGGAACCACCAATTAGAAGAAGCTACCTGGGAGCTTGAGGATATGATGAGGGAAAGGTATCCTCATCTGTTTGTTACAATGTGACGAATTTTGAGGGCGAAATTCATTTTAAGGAGGGTAGAATGTAACACCTGAGACTTTTATGAGAAATATATTGTTTTTATGTAATATAAATCATCAATGGAATCTTTCACTACACACAACACTAGCTTGGGTTTCTTTACATGCAATCGCGACCTTCCTCAATGGCATGCGTCGTACACAATACCGAGTTTCACAAAACAATGATATGCTATTAAAATATTACTAAAACTAGCAGTTATGAATAGTAATACCCACTTTTTGAAATTTTTTAATTTTTATTTTTCAAAACGGACTTTATTTTTGGATTCAGACTATCAAAATTATCCTAGGGTGAAATTTTGGTTTTTTTATGAAAACTTTCAATTTCTGATGAATAGTGAAAACACTGGGTTACTATTTAAAAACAGAATTTTTATTTAAATAATTATTTATTTTATTTAAATTTATTTTAGGTCAAAATTGATACATAATACCTTTATAAGTTCAATGAAATTCATTGGAGTCATTTTATAATAATTTTTGATATATAAAAAGTTTATTGAACTTTTCACCGTCTTTTACCCACCTCCTAGGAGAATTTCCAAATTCACATAAAACCTAATTTTACCACTTATGTGAGTGGAATTTCGAAAATCCGAGAGACACTGTTAATATCAAGGACTAAAATTTGGTTCAATGAGATGAGAATAATTTTTGGTTAATAGTAACTTTTTACTTTTTTTACCACGGTTAAAAGTAAATAGGGTAATTAAGGGTAAAAATGATATTATTATTACCCTAAAACATGTCCTAATTCTATTGGATAAGTGTAATTCGACCAAAAAAAACCTTAGGAATAACATATGACCATTTAGGCCCACATGGATTAGATTAGGACATTTAATATTAATTTATTTAAAGAAGGCTTAAAATAGTTAAAATCAACGTTTAATAAGTAAATAATTTTTAATATAGTGTTATACATAAGATAAATTCTACTATAAATATTAATTAGAAATATAAAACAATTTCCTACATAATGGTATTTTATTTATAATTTTTAGACATTAAATAATTTAATTTATTTATGACACAATGATGATGCAGTAATTATATTATTAATGAAATATTAACATAATTGATGTTATAAATACCAAACTAAATGTAATTTGAGACATTTTATGAATTGAACTAATTTTATATGTTAATATGACATGTTATTATTGATTTAATTATCTTTTTTATAACTATTATTTCTATTATGATTTTCAAAAAAACCAATTACCAAAAAGTGTCAAAATTGACATAAAATTGTTTTTTAAACAAATATTATATAATTAATTTTTATTTTATTTCTAAAAATCTAAGGTTCAGCCAAATGACTTATATAAGGTTATATATATTAATAAAAGACAACTTGGGGTTAGTTTGGCTTGTTATAGAATGTTTATTAACCATATAGTGTAAGAAAACAAGAAAACACGGTAAAAGTTAAATTATCTAACTTAAAGTTAAATCTAAATTATAAGGTTTAAATAGATACATAAACTTGTATAAATTCTATTGGATGAGATTATTTCGACCCATCCCCACCTTATCTTCGAAATAAATAAATTTGGAGCTATTAAAAACCGAATATGACTTTATAATAAAATAATATTTTGTGTTTTTCCAAAGGTGCCCCTCTCCTCCCTTATAAAAGGGAACCTACTTCCTCTCTTCCTCACATCACATTGAGCCTTCCAGCTCGGACAACCCCTGAAAAATGATCTTCTACACTTCCCTAGAAACATCCTATAGGTCCTGGTCTTCTTCAAAGAACAATTTTAGTGCCCTAAGAGGAGGTCTCAAAGAGGCGCTTCAAATAAGAGATAATGTCAGTTACCGATTCTTTCAACTTTATTTATTCTTACACTTATTCTTCTTTAGTTATTTTATTATTAAGTAATAACATCAGTATCAATCATATACTAGTATGTTATTATATGTAGTAAACAACCCTATTTCACCATCTATCCGTCCTACGGAAAATGAAATCACCGCGCGTGCGTACGTACGGAATACCGTCTCCACGCCATGGTGTAATCTATTTTCCACCACCACCTTACTTGAATGTGTATAATGGTATAAATAATAACTATATATGATTATTGTAAAGTTGTATTGATTCTGAAATAGTATTCATACACTCCAATACAATTCCATGATCATGGGAACGATATTATCGCTCGTACATACGTACGGAATACCGTCTCCACGATGTGATACGACTCGTTCTACATGATCTTCATTGAATAATGATTATATAAGTGAATTTAATGAATTAATATGATATATATTACACTAATACCATTCTAGAAATGATGTATCTATTACCTAAAGAGAACAATAAGAATTTATTCGAGAAAACACGCATATGAACAAAAAGTAATAAACACCCGAATAACAAGTAGCAATGAAAAATATTACTAATAAGAAGCTAAGAATATGGCCATATATGATATAATAACAATGAGTATGATTCTATAATAAGTCAATGACATTATTTAAATCATTATACTGGAGGTTCGGACACTTATGAAGCAAATCGGACCTAAGGTAAGGGAAAATATCACAATCTCATTTTTATCCGACATTATTTATACTTTGGTATTTACTTGGGTGTATTTTATCATCCACATCCATGTTTCCTAAATATGTAATATTATTTCCATCCACCTACAATTGTTTAAACCCAATTTTACCCTTAGGTGAGTTTTTAGTAAAAGATATTAAAGGAATCTTTTATCGTTTTCGTACAAGGTAATTTTTGACTTTCCCGACAAAAGTACGAGAGGAATGTTTTTTTAACTTATACGGAATGAATGGATTTTTAAAACGTTATTTCCAAGAAGCTTCCTTTACAAGTTTTCAAGTTTATTTTTAATCAACTTATTTTACTTTAAAATTTTATGACATGTTAAGAAAGGAAAATGTTTTTGAAGTAGAAAGGATATTTTCCTCAAGAATGGAGTTCAAGTGTTTTATCAAAATTATTTTCCATCTAAGATAATATAGGGTTCTGTTTCTATCCCTATTATTACATTGATTTCATTATGATTTGATGGAATTATTTTTATGAATTCCTTTATCTTATGTGAATTTTTTTAAGATGTCATGATGTTTAAGAATCCCATTTTTATTACATGGGTTATGCTATAATGTATGATTTATGATTTTGTGGAACACATAAGAATGGTTTCATTATTATATGGGTGGGACCTATATCTCCCTCCAATGCATTGGGTAAAGATTTATATCTCATTAGATAAACATGGATGGAACAGCTGGTTAAACTAGTTCAGTGAAACAGGACTGAAACGAGGAGTGAACTCAGTTCAGAAATGGAATTTGTCTGCTAAGATAGTCTTGGAAATGAGTCTTAACTACTAAGAAATGATTCTCTATGATTATGTGTGTATGAAACAATGTTTAATGTTTTAAGTTATGATTATTGGGATTAAATTTCACTACTATGATTTATCTCATGTTATGAAATTACGATCTCTTTTACAGGTTAAGATTTCCCAAATGTTATGTTCTTATGAATATGATGCGATTGATATTTCTTTTGTTGCCCTTACTGAGCATTTGAGCTCACCCTTTTGTATATTTTCTTTCCCCAGGTCAGGAAGAATGTTATTAAGTTGGATATGCCAAAAGGTACTCTAGATATGATGAAATAAATACGAGATAGTGTAGATGCTTTATGAACTAGTTGTTTATGTTTCCCAGTTTCCAAAGACACTATACCTATATGGTTCTTTCATTGTTTTGTTATATGCTGTAATAAGTATGCTTCAATTTTTAATTATTAACAATGTATGTAAAGTATAGGTCGTTATAGTGTAATTATAATTTTATATAATCATTACATATGATTCTAAGTACCCAAATGATATAATATCAGGTACTCTGATCATAAATTTAAAGTTAGCTAATGATTTATTTGATCCTACTTCTATAAACTCCTTTATATCTTGTATCTTTGCTGAGAACATCTATCCCTTAATAATCTGATGGAAGTGTTTTCAATAATAATGATATTTCAACAAGTATCCCTTAAAATTCATAGATATTCCCTTGTATCATGATTGATTATCATACATATGCTTAAATTTAAAATAATCCTTGGTATGGATATGATTTAAAAATATAACATATTAATTTATTTCCAAGAGAAGAAAATTACTCTTTATAAATGGGTAAATAATCAATTTTTGAGTGATATATTTCATTATCTGAATCTTTCATGGATCAACCACATGTATCTCACCATCATGATATTTTGGGAAAATAGGATGAGAAAATGATGTTTATGGATAGGTAAGACACGCTATGTATAGAGGATGAAATTATTATTCAAGAATACATTAATGTATTTCAAAAATATTTATCGTGATATCCACATGAGCGTGAAGTGGAGTTTTCAATTAATATTGTCCCTAATGAAAAACCTATATCTAAGACTCTATATAGAATGAACTAGTTTAATTGGTAGAATATAATAACCAACTACAATATTTATGTGATGTGGGATTTATATTCCTTAGTGTTTTATCTTGGGGTTACCATGACCTATTTGTGAGAAAATATGGACTATTATTTTATATAGTTTTTTTGACTATATGTGATAAATACCATTATAATATAGAATATATATCCATTTACATGTATTTTTGAATTAATTTATCAAATTAAGGAAGTTTAATATTTTTCAATGATTGAACTTCATTATTTTTATAATAAATTAATTTTAAATAAGGTTGATACACCGAAATAGAATTTTTTATGTGGTATAGTCATTATGAGTTTATGGGAATTTTATTTAGAATGAATAATTCACCATCAGTGCTTATGGATATAATGAAAAGAATATTTATAAAATATCTTGATGACTTAATAATATTATTGATTAATGAAATCTGGATTTTACTCAAAATCAATGAGGAATATGAGAACCACTTATATATTATTCTGAAAAATATTATAGAAAGGGAGTTAAAATGAAATTTTTGTGAGTTTGAATTTTAACTATAATAAGTTTCATTTTTCTTTCCATATTATCTCTAGCGATAAAAATTCTATTGATCATTAAGTGCAAATAACATAGTCCAAGAATGTCCCACACTAATGAATATAACTTACATACATAGTTTCCTTGATTTAGTAGCATATTATCAATGATTTGTTCAAAAATATTCCTTATTGGCCAACCTATTAACCAAGTTAATCGGTAAAGTGGACCGTGTCAAGGGAACATGAAGAATTTGTTGAGGATATGAAAGGGGTATTGGTTAATGTATCTGTTTTGACTTTACTAATCATAAATGAAGTATTTCTAATATATAGTGAAGCATCAAAAAATTATTGGGTTTTTTCTTTATGAAAATTCATTGAGTGGTTTATTATGCATCAAGAATTTTATCATCCATGAATATAACTACCCAACTAATTATCTTTATTTGGAAGATATAGTCATTTCCCTTAAGATATAGATGGGCTCCTTGTGTTGAGATATTGATCATATATACGTATCACAAAAGTTTTGAGTATATATGCTCTCATAAAGAGCACAACATGAGGCAATGAAGACGGTAATAACTACTCAAGGACTATGATTTCTTGATAAAATACCACCTGGTAAGTAAATTAAGGTGGATAATTCATTGAGTGGGAGGCGTATGGAGTTCAGATCGTAATGGGGTGATACACACATGCAGTTTCTCTACTTCTAAATAAGGTCACAAAATATAAAAATTTATTTATTTTTACGAATAAATAGTACTATGAGGGTTCATAGAATTTTTTTTTGTATGAGGTTGAGTCTAGAGGGTGTCATAGAAAGTTAGTGAGAACAATTATGGGAGCCTATAATGGATTCTTAACACTAGATTTAGTCAATTAGTTTAAGCTATGTGATGAAATTAGATTCAAGATATTGAATAAAGTTTTCATATTGGTTATATGGATCTTTTTAAAGATATGTCCTTAAATATATCTTGGGAATGTCTAATGTAACAAATCACAAAAAATTTCAAGTTTCACCAATTGAATTATTTTCCTATCAATTTTCTATACCTAGACTAACAACCACACTATGGTCTAGAGGTGGTAATAAATTTCAATGCATTAGTAATATCTCCTTGATCATGAAAAAATCAACACTATTAGTTATAACTAAATTTGTTGCAATTATATTACGGTTACACTTTTCATAATACCCTATATCAGGTTCATGTAAATAGCTAATATAGGATTGAATGCATCATCTAATTCATACCAAATTAGATTACCAAGGTTCAAATTAATTGTTCATTAAAGCTCTATTGCCCCTACTCTCGATCCCTAACCCTATGAAATTTATCTAAACATGGTAAGAGTATAATTAATTACATTAAACAATTAAGAATAAGAATTAAAAATAATATAAAAATAATATTCAAATTGGTATAATTTAAATCAACATGGATTAGTTGAAATAATAAGTCACACAAGAAAATGTGATTGAATTTTCAAGAAAAAAAAGGTTAGAAGCACAAAAAAATGTGAAGAGTCATAAACATTGAGAGATCTATTATAGATCGGAAAAATACAAAAAAGATAAATTTGCAAATAGGCTTGCTTACCCAATTTTTATGGAAACTGGAATTAAATAGGCAATAACTGCTCCTGGGGTAAATTGAATTAATATCATTAGAATGAATGGGATTATATTGTTTAGAGTATCCTCCTGAAACTTTACATTGTGAACTGGGTTTTACATTATGAATGATAAGTTCAAACATTTTAGTGGATTTTGTCTCTCATAATTCATGGATTCATTTTAATTCACATGATCTTTATAGGATTCGAGGAGGATGACCGTTGGGTTGAGGCTGAACCATTTATTTGGTGAATATTATTCATGTAATGAATTTTATTATCCCTAGAAGTTTAGAAATAATATTGGAATTAGGGCTCGAGATATGTATTTTTAGAGTTTCTCCATTCATATCCCAGAACTACATGTCATGAATGGAGTATTCTCATTGTAAAATGTCTCAAATTTTATCACTTTCACCGCCATTTTTATCATACTCTTTTATATCCAATTATCTATAAAACTCAACCACATATCTTTAAACCATAACATAAATATCTATAAAAATCAGTAAACTAATCCCAAAATGTAAATAAAAATTTTCCATATAAAATCCCCCAACAAATGAACACTATTGTGTCCTCAAACAATAATAATCTCAACAAGAATATCAAATTAATACAATTTTTAATGAGATTTTAACCACTATAATAATGAAAATTAAACCATGTATCATCTGAAAGACATTAGGAATCACTAATAATACCTACCAAAAAAATTATTTATGCCTCATAGTTGATTCTCTCAATCAAATTTCTCCCCTCTTTGATTGAAATTTCTAAACTGTTCCTTAGTATACCATGTACATGCTATGATTTACCTTACTAAGAAATTTCCCTCATCACTTAGGGATAAAAAATTTGATTTACTCTCATTACTTGAATACATGTTTATAAACTTGAGCCTATATTAGCACTGACATCTCCAATCCAAAAATACAAATAAAAAAGTTAATCATGTGGAAATTACATTATGAGTCAAATAATTATAGGGATAAGGGTGGGTGGGTAGATGATAAATATTAAGGTTAAAAGGTGGGAAACCAATAAATCATTATTCCAGAAAAAAATGTACATTGAAATGTAGAATTTTTACCAGATAATGATATATACTCACTGCATAAATCTCAAAGAAGATACACTTGCAGTCCACTTTTTCATTATTTTTTAATTTGTTGGAAATCATGCCAGGATAGATCTCAAATCAACTACCTAACCCCATATAATATTTCATGAGAATAATCAATCTAGTAGTGGTGATTTTCTATAAAATTAATAAACAAATCATGTTTTTTTAAAATAGGAAATCAAAAAATTATATCATAAGTAATCATGAACCATGTCTCACATATCTAGTTAAAATTCCACCACAGATTTTCTCAATAATAAACATCCCTTATCTAGAAGAGATGACCATTCCCCCAAACTTATTCAATTTATAATCATGTAATTCACCAAAGAGTATCGTAGGATGAGATAAAATGGTCTTTAAATGTTGGTCAATCTTAAAAATATCATTCAAGGAAACTATGGGAAAAATAGGATTGACTTATTGGTATATATCAATGAAAAGGGGATCAATGGTCAAAGTGAATTAATCATTTTAAAAGTGTATATATTTACTCAAAGAAATTATATGATACTAATGAAACTATTATAGTATTACATTTCCAAATTGTCTCTCATTAAATTCTCTTAGGATATAATACGAAAATTTATGTTCTGAATCCTACTAGGAATATCCATAAAACAAATAAAAATTATAATGACATAGGGAATGGTTACCAAATAATTGGCCTATTAATAAATAATTTTAGGAATCCTAAATCAAAAATTAAATTCTCAACTCATTAATTATACTAAAAATAAAAAAATTAATAAAAATGTTTTTCGATAAATTTTATCTAAATATTTTCTTTTATTTACATGGGTGAAAGAAATTTTCAAGTTGAAACTTGTTTCTAAAGAAAAAGGTAACCTTGGATAAAGTGAATAAAAAAATACAATTGAAAATTCAGTAAATCCCAAAAATGATCCACCCCCCTCCCCCCAACACAAATATTTGAAATCAAGGTGGGATATCAGGGAATGACAGTAGAAAAAAGTAATGGTTTATGGAATCTTGATCTCCACTATATTATTTTTATTCAACGGGGAGAAAGATTTATTAATAATGTGAATATTGAACTTCCTATAAAATTGTTACATAAAAAGAAACCTACACGTGGAAAAGGGGGGAGTACAAAATAAATATCATTTATAAAAAGTATTAAAATGGATGAAAACACATAGGATTCATAAAATTATATTTCATATATATATAAATGAAATTGATCAAAAATAATTTCCCAAAAAAGACCAAGTATAGTATAAAGTAAGTGACCATAAAATACTTGATTAAGACAAAATAGACTAGAAAAACAATAGGTTTTACCCCCATAAAGTTATTACAATGATATCATCATCTAGATAGATGAAAAAATGTCAATCATTATAGTTCATAGGATCCGTGTTTTTTGACCTCTTATAAGAACTCGAGGTAGTATCTTTCAGCTGTATAGGGTGCTTTATAGATTTAACTACCTCATAAATATATAATTTAAACCATTCATGTGAAAAGTGGGTAAGGATTACAACTTGCCGAGGGATCTCTATAAGGGGTCACAGAATCTCAACAAGCTAATAATAAATGATATGGGGGAGTCATAATGTTATATTAGTAGGTGAAATAACTGTGATAATAGAATCATTAGATTGAGATGTATAAATAACTCCATGAATAAATAATAAGGGAGAAGTAGGAATATAAATCAGTAACAAAAATGTTTAACCATTCTGATAAATATAAAAGACATAAAAAATTAGGGGTCTGAAAACAGAAATGAGAAAACATTGACCCGTATAAGAGAAAAATGGGGGGGAGTATACAAGGGAGAATAACTAAGAAGAACATGACTCATCTCTAAGATAAGCATCTATGGTACCCTCCCAAATATGGGAAGTGCAACATCCCTACCAGGTCTATGTAGGAAATTGTGGTATAGGTTGTGGAATCAGTTGTATGAGTATTGGATAGTTGTAGAATGACAGTAGGAGCAAGACATAGAGATATATGGGTCTGGATGAGTGTCATGGAACTAGTAGATGGGTTATCTATATTTAAGGTAACCTAGCTATTTATTGGTATAGAAGACTTCTGTATCTAGATAGATGATGAATTTTGAGCAGAAGGATGAAAAAATGAACCTCGAAAGGATTCTCTGTTATAGACCCCATAACATGATGTGCATTACCTTAAAGGATGTTTGGTTAGGATAATGGGTTTGAAAGCCTAGGAGGATCCTTGGCCAGGGTAATTTCCATGTGATGGTTTAAGGAATTGGAATTAATTTTGAAGTTGGATCATCTATAGAGAATGAGGGCGGGGATAATCATTGGTGGTTAGTGGTGTCGGTAGAGGGATGGGGAAGTAAAGTAAATATTCAGGGGCTCTATAAATGGGGTATCCAAGCACCAATAGATAGCATTATGGTTCTCCAAAAGAAAATTAATATCTATATTATAGTAATTAAACAACTCCCTAGGGGTATAATGAAGTGTTATCAAATGGGAAGAGTGGGAAACTGGAAGATGGGGGAACTGACAGTGCTTCCAAGACAATGAGAAACTTCTCCCATTATATATAATTTGTGTAGTATACCACCCACTCATAGTGTCTTACAACTTTTAGAATCAACTCCATATTATAATGAAGAACCAATTTAATGGACTGTATTATCCCCAAGGAAAGTAAGGCTTGTTAATATTCAAAAACCCCTAAATTATTCTCTATATGCATGAAAAATATCCTACCCAAGACTGTATTGTGGGTATTCTATGCCTATCCCTTAATGTATAGGTAAAAATGGAAGGCCATTTTTACTATAGGGGAACCCATGGTCTTGGAAATAACGAGGACCACAAACTGACCAATTAATCCATCAGAATCACCTTGTGCTAGTCAATCATTGGATAAGTCATGATAAACAATTTGAAAAGCATAATCATTTAGTTTGGTTCTCCATGTTGAATAGGGATCATGAGATTTACACATTTCATGGGAAATTTATTCCCAATTATTAAGTGTATCACATTTCCAAGTCTAACCACGATTTCTTATAAGAAGGAGAGGCTTCAAAATCATAGGATTAAATACTATGGCCAATGAAAAAATCACCCAATGTTAGCTCGAACTATTTTCCACTCTGCCTACATCCATATGGTTGGGAAAAACATTATAAATGACATTATAAACATATCATCATATATCTCAACTATATAGTTTAGATACATTCTAGCTTGGGATTCCATAACCTTCTTGAAAATAAGGATCTTTTGCAGTACCTACAGATTAAGAATTTTTTTACTCTACATTGGATTGGACTAAAACTATGAAAGTCAAATATGATGATACAGGTCTGTAAAATAGATGAAGGGATGAATATGAAGATTCAGAGAATCAACCTATGATTGATGAGTATAATGATAGGATGACATGAATGGTGAGGTAAGGTGTGAAGGATTGTCCGGGGGAGAAGATGGTATATGGGTCAGACGCTTTATAGTAACCGGTTCTTTGTACATGGGAACACACTTTTTTTGAAATTTGGGAAGTGGTTTCTCAGCAGTGTACTTTGTGAAATCCATATGCGAGGAGGAGGATGGCTGATGAAGGTTATGAAATTGGATTGTTAAGTGGATAATTCAACTGTGGAAAATTATAGGGAGAGGAATCAATGAAGGGGGGGGGGGAGGAGTGGAGTGGGGAAATGGAAGATGATCCCACACTATGAATTTAGTGTTTTTGGGATGGGATTAAATGCATTGTTCTATTAAAGACATTATTTGGTAACTCATGTTGTTAATAATATTATTGAATTTTCCATGAATCCCTAAAAACCCCTAGTGTGAATTTTAATTCAAATTATGAATTGGGAAGATGAAATTTTTTAATCCTGTTGGGCCAATAGTAGCAGCAGATCCACCTAAATCCTATAAATCCAATCTAAACAAAGATAAAAAAAATTTATATACTCCCAATGAACACTTCATTAAAAGTATAAATATATAAATTTCTTAAATAGATTATAAATTTAATTTTAAAGAGTGGATACACCCCTCTGGGAAATTTTCCATGTACAAATTCAATCATGAACAAATGAATTGGAGTAGTGCTTCTATTACTATTTATATTTCCACCACTCAATAATGTATGCCTTGGATCAATTCAAATGGTTCTAACCATTGGGACTTCAATTTTCATGGAAACAATTACAACTGTGAGTTAAGAAATAAGATATTGTCTCTAGGTGTGAACTTTCGTTGATCAATACATTGATCATGCAACTTTTTGGTTTTCTCTTGATAAATATTTTTACTCTAATAAGATCTCCTTATTATATCTTCCATCACACACAATTTTTAAAAATGGTACTTTCTCATTCTCTTAGAATCCATGTTGATCTTTTTCATCATATATAATGATAGATGTTCAAATTATACATGAAAATGATAAGGATTTCCCTAGAAAATCCAAAAGTTTGTTGTACTAATTGGTGTTTTGTGAGAATTTTGATATTCCCAAAGTACATCATCATGATTCTTTCTCAAATCCTTTCAGATTTCATTTACTATACTTTCAGAATTTTTTTGGATTTCTTAGTTGTAAATACCCACATTCTCTATAGTTTATGGGTGGTAAGGGGTAAACATGTTGTACCGAAACCCGATATTTCACAAGAATCTCTTTCTTCAAATTATTTTTGAAGTGTGTTCCCTAGACAATAATGAGTAGTGGTAGAATTCCAAATTTAGAAAAAAAAATTCTTTAAGAATTTTGTCACAAACTTGGTTGTATTAAGAGTCATTGCTTCAACCACTACTCACTTTGATTTATAATGCATGAAAACCAAATATATATATTTATAAAATAATAAGTAAATGGATACATGAAGTCTATTCCTTGTACATAAAATAAAAATTATTCAATAATGGGACTTTGGGAACTTCATTTCATCTTCTAATGGTGCTTATTCTTTGGCAATGATCCTAAATTTGGAAACAGTTCCCCACATCCCGATACACTGTGGGATATAATAATACACTCTACCATATCTTAACAATAGTATGATATAGAGCATTATTTTTTCAATTAGTGATTCTTTGTAAAAATCCAAGACTCATTGAAAATTATCTTTGAGGATATAGTGTCAGGTCAACACATCACCAGATTTATTGAACAGTGGTGGATCATTCTAAAAATAATGAGAATCATCGGACTAAAAATTCTTCCTCTGTTGATATGAGAAGTTCAGATAAAGGGTTCATATATAAAGATATTTAAATAAGTTATAAAACCTTGGTTCAACATTTAAATCCACATAGTGAAAATATTTATTTCGAAATTCTTCCAAGATTCCCAACTACATCTCTTTTTCAATATTGGGAAACTAAAATAAATAAAAATGATTAGAAATATAATTATATATCCCCTTTGTGTCTTTTATTACAGTATAAAATTGATATAGTAGTAAAATAAATCATATCAACACTAGTTTGGAAACCTTTTTGTACAATGTCTATTTTAAATCTATATTATCCATATACACAATGGCCTTTCAGAGAATAAGATATTATAAGAAATTTTTTAATTCAAACACTAATTCAAGTGTTTATTTTTCCATAACTATGTAATTGACTTAATCATTATTGAGAGTGAAAAATTCATAGTAAGTTCGTATGAAAATATTTCCAATTATTCATCCTAAAACTACTTTGAAAACGAAATCACTCACAACACACATTTGGTCAAAAAATATCACAATTTGGGGATATAAAAATTTGGACTACCACCAGTTTTAGCTTCAATGTTTTAAATGATCATCGAAAATATTCACTAAATTCAAACTGAACATGTTTATCCAACAGTTCTACTAGTGGTTGAGTTATTAGAAAAAATTCTTTCACAAACTAATAATAAAACTTTACCTAACCAAGAACATTCTTAGTCCCCTTCATAGTAGTAAGTTATAGTAATTATTTAATGGACTTAATCATCATCATATCAATATCCATGCCATGTTTTGAAATATTTATTTCTAGAACCATGCCTATTTTAACCACAAAGTGGAATATTTTCTAATTTAATACAAGAAACTTCTCCTTCCAATTCTATAGAACAAGGTCTATGTTATTCAAACCTATATAGAAATATCTTCAATACACTAAGATATAATCCACAAAAATTTTTATAAATTATTCAATATAATAAATAATATATTTTATGCACCATTGGAAAGTTTCACGAGCATTACCCATTCAAAAAATTATTTGATGATAGGAAAAAGATCCATATATACATGTAAATATTTTTTGATTGATTGGTTAGTTTGACATGGGTTTAATTGTAACCATAATTTCCATCATTAAATAATATAATTCATGCTATAATTTTCTCTCCAACATATAATTCATGAAAAGAATGGGGAAGTAATCCTTCTAGGTGGCATTATTTATATTTTTTTAATTGAAAAAAAATTCATCTCATAATTTCATGTGTTAGTATCAATTCCTCATCATTGCCCTTTAACACTATTTAACACCACTTTTGGAACTACTTAATGTGGGACCACCAATTTACTATTAGTGGTGGAGAAAATGATTCCAATGTCAAGTAGCTTCAAAACATCCTTCTTGACAACCACTTCCATGGGCGGGGTGAGTCCCTTTTTGGGTTTGTATCTTCTCTTAGATCCTTAATATAGTAGAATTTTAGGTGTTATAATCATAGGTGTGATTCCGTATATATCAATTACACTTCAAGATATTAATTTCTTCTGCCTCTTTAGAAATTTCAATAATTGATCATCTTGTTATTTGGTTATTTTACAAATTAATGTGACTGTAAGTGTGTCCTTAGTTGCTAAAAAGGAATAATTAAGTGTTCTTGATTGAGTATTCATCACTAATTTTGTTAGGTTTATGGTTGAGGCTGTGAATTCTAGGAAAGAGTCACATATCAATGGTTCAATGAATCACACATCTTAAAAACCGCTACTGTACTCTTTATCATGGAACTAAATTTCCATCCCAGATACCATATTATCTACAAGATACATCATTTTTTTCTTCTCGTTGTCATTTTAATTGCTATAGTGTAATCCCATTTAGAGTCTCTTCTCTATCATCCAAAAACTATCTCGCCATTCAATCAAATATTCAACTTTCATAGATTTCTTAACAATATCACAACCAAATTTGTCATCATGGAACTTGAAGATAGGTATAACTTGATCTACATCAATGAATAAAATTTTGATCATAAGAAATGGTCATCCCAAAATAATGGGAATATCTCATTATTCCACCTCACCATGAATGAAAAATTCTACAAATAGAATAAACTTACTAACATCAATGGAATAATACTTAAAAAACCCATAATGATGCCTTCAAAATCTATCAACAAGTTATAATGACACCATTATTTTCTTACATTTATCAGGTCTAAATCTTTGAAATATTCTCATTTTCCCTAGATTATTTCTTAAACTAAGATCACCTAATTACATCCCAAAATTTCATGCTCAAATGGTTCACATGAATGAAAAACCTTCATGGTCTCTCATATTTGGAGGAAGTTTCCATTTAATAGCCACAAATAATTATTTATTTAGGGATATTACTACTAAGTATTCTATTTTTTCTTATTATAGATAAAATACTTTAACAATTTGGCATATATAAGAACCTGGTAAATATCCTTGATAAAGGTAATATTAATTTAGTGTTTATTTAACATATCTATAAATTTATAATACCAATATTCTATTTTACAAAGTTATCTCTGCTTTAAAAATTATAGAGTGGTTATTTATTGTGTCAGCACCAAATACATATCGTATTTTAGGATTCTATACTATATTGATTTAGCTTTTTATCCATCTCTTACTTAAGGATCAATATTTTTTTGTTTTTATTTAACTTTTTTATGTCTTCATTGTTATCATTTACACCTAGTGTCTAATATTACTAATTATTTTATTCCTCCTCATTGTATCTATAGGGTTATTAAATAATCACCTCTCATCCACTTCATAGGACTACCACATTAGACTCCTCTCATGAATGAGTCTCTGTATTACAAGGCAGTGTACCTCATAGTTGATCTGATATATTTTTAAAATTTTCATAAACTTGATGTTCAACATTACATAAGCTAGATTTTTAATTATACATTTTAATTTTTTTGTGGTTATTTATCGATACTAAATCTAAACTAATGTAGTGAGAGACTTCTTTAAATTTTATTGTTGAGGTTGAGTTACTTACGAGTGTCTTAGAAGCGCTAGTTAGTTACATTTCTGTTGTAGTGGAAACTTCTAATCCTTAAGGGGTGGTTATGGTTGGTGTGGTTGAGAATATTTGTAATGAGGTGGACAAGTAGGTGGTCCCTAATTTCTTGGGTTTTCTTTTGAACTTCTTTTTTTATACTATACATGTATGATCATTTTCTATGGTTTTACTAGTACCTAAAGGTAGTATGGTTGTTGGTTCCATTGGAAGGATATATTGTAATGAACATACCTATAATATTGCGATTTGTTTTTATATAATCAAACTTGGTATTCTTTAAATATGTGTGTTCTTCCACACATCGCACATGATTTCACTTCTATAATAGGAGCAGGTGACGATGCTTTTGCTTTGAGAAACATAATGTTTTTTAACCTATTTATGATAGATTCTACCTAGGAAGAAAGGAATAATGATTCCTCTACATGATTCATCTTACAAGTTAGATTTCCTTGATATCTTTCCCATAGGCTGAAATAATGTAAGATTTCATTTGGGATATCTCTACCCAATTATATTGATTTTTAACAAAATTCCTTTATTAGTGGAAGCATCCACCATAGCTCGAGCAGCAAGTGGTAGGCCATAGTAAAACATTTTCAGTTGAATCGAAGCATCAAGCCTGTGATGTGGGAAAATTTGTGTGAACTGTCAAAATTGGCCTCAAACCTCTCACAATAATTCTCCTCCTACTTCTGAAAATTTATAGATATTGTTTCATATCTTCCAATTTCATATAGGTGAAAATTATTTATCCAAAAACCTATTATCAGGGTCATCTTAGGGTGTAATTTATTTAGAAGATTCACTTTTTAAGAAATCTTTGTCTCTATCTCAAATGGGAATTGGGAAAACTCTAATACTAATTTGATATATAGATACACCTTAGTATTTAAAGGTATAACAGTCTTCTAAGAAATTTTATAGATTCTTATTTGGATCCTAACTTTTTAAGAAATTGAATCAACATATATTCCCTATCATATGGGTTATACCTTGTTTAATTTAAAACATATCACCTTGATAGGATGAAGGAAAATTCTTGGTTCATCACCATTGATGGATGGAAGGATATAATTCAAAATGGTTCCCTCAAGTAGTAGTGATCATGATTCATGCTATTCTGGGGGTGAGAAATAATCTTTTTGGGCATTAGAACCTATGATATTTTTATGATAATCCATGGATGAACAATGTTTTGTAGACTAGTGTCTTTTGACTTCAAGATCGAATTTGAGATATTATTTAGTATTAAGAACCCTAGAATGCTTTGTGGTAACTCGACCCATGAACTATCCACGTTACACAACTAAAGAGACATGATTGTGTACACAAAATAAATAACCAAAAATGGGAAGGTAAAAAGTTAATCGGTCTTAGGTATATTCCGATGGCCACCTTTATTGTGGTCACCCCAAAAATGGATCCAAAATTTTATGTTATTGTGTGATGTTTCTACTTATGTGTGGGGTGGAAAAATTATAAAATTATAAATTTTTTTCAACTAACACTACGGTGAGAGTTCAAATAATTTTGGGTGTGTGGGGTCGAGTCCACAGGTATGAAATGGTAATTGTTGAGATCAATGATTTCAACCTATAATATATTCTTCACATAGTATTGAGTAGAGTTGATTAAGATAGGGGATGAAATTAGTTTCATGATATTGAACAAGGGTTTTAGATTAGTTTTAGGGAGCTTATTCAATATATTTCATTAAATATATCCTATGAAGATATAATGGCATCAGACGAAAGGATTCTTGAGGGCCACCAACTGACTTTAATCTAATTCATTGGTTTTATCAAGACTAACATCTGGTATTTAGTCTAGATGTGGTTATCAATTTTGATGAATTAGGAAAAACTTATAGAGTGGAAGAAAATTTGAAGCTATTGGACCTCACTCAATTTGTTTTAAATAGATTAGGGTTTCCCTTTTTATAATTCCCAAGATCAGGGTCATGTAAATATGTGTGATTAGATTGAGTTCTTAATCTAATTTCTACCCAATTAGATTACCCAAAATCAAATTATCGGTTCATTAAAGTTGAATTACCCCTCTATTCATCTGAAACCATAAGAAAATTCTTCAATCATGGTAAGAGTATAATTTATTAAATATAACAAAAGATAAAATTAAGTAAAGATTCTAGAAATAAAATATTCAAATGGATACGATTGAAATCTACAAGGCTTAATTAAAAGAAGATGAAAAAAATGCCAAGGTAATTTAATTTTCAAGAAAAATATGTTCATAATCTCAATGGAATATGAATAGTCTCCAAACTTGAGAGAACCAATGTAGAATAGAAGAAAATTAAAGAAAATATTAAAATATATTCATGCAAAAAAGTATTATGGTTTCTATAATTGAATAGTAAAAATATCTCATAACTTAAATGGAATTGACATCATGAGTGGGAATGGGATTCTTTCACCATGATTTTGTTCCTGAAGTGTTATATCAATAACTGGGGTTTACATCATGAATGGGAAGGTCAAAGTATTTAGTGTTAATAATCTCCCAAGATCTATAGATTGAGTTTCATTCACAGGATCTTTTGAGGATTCAAGAAGGTTTATTGGTGGTCAAATCTTAATCTATTCATGTGGTAAATATTATTCATTTAATTAGTTTTCTTAGTCAAATTATTTCATGGATATAATGGGGTTTACAAATTGGGTTATGTATTTCAATAGTTTCTTTATTCCAATCCACAAAAATACACATTATGAATGAATTATTGTTGTTATAAAATTTCTGCAATTCGAGTACTTTTGGTAACAATTTCTTCACACTCTTCAATATACAACTATCTAAAAAACTCAACCACACATCAAAAATAATAGCATAAAATATGTATAAAACTTATTGAATTAAAAAAAATTAAATAAAAAATTAACATATCATGATGATTGAAAATGATCTTATATTAAAGGATTTAGTAGAGTAAGATATGGAAATTATTAGGTAGGTAGAGATATAACTCATTTTCCTTGTAATTGTTAAATAATAAATAGTATAAAATATAGAGATGTCCAAAAATTATTATAAGGATAGTCAAAGGAATAATAATTTAGTGAATGATGAGATCTTCTCAGAATTAATCTTTGAATATGGAGTGTTAATGTTTTTGAATAGGTTACGTATTCTATACATTCCATATCAGAAGAGGGAGTAATTAGATGAACCACATAGATCAAATGTCTCTATAAAACCTGGTAGTAAAAATATGTGTAGGGATTTAATATAAAATTTCTAGTGGGGTGGTATGAAGTGGGAAATTAAAGACTATTTGAATGGATTCATGGTGTTTAACTAGTTAAAGGATATATGAAACCATTTTAATTCATTTATAAAAACTCCACCTATACCAATATGAAAGTGGGATAATGTTACAATGGAATTTTTTGATGTAATTTTGAAGACTCATAGGAAGAATGATGTTATATGGTGCATTATTGATCAGATTACCATGTCTACACATTTATTATTAGTAAAAGAAGATATAACACTTGAGTTAAATGTGAGACTATATATTAATGATTTTGTCAGACTTCATGGATTTCCATTGTCAATTGTATCTGATCATTAACCTCAATTGACATAAAAAATTTCGAAGTGCCTTAAAAATAGTTAAACACCAAGAAATATTTGAGCACTTCAAATCATGATCAAAATGATGGTAAGTTTAAAAAGGACTATTCATTTATTATAATACATTAAAATATCATTCTCTTATAACTTTCAATTCATGTGGTATCGGTATCTACATAGCAGGTAATTTTCATATAATAATATATTACATTTAAGAATATAGATGGCACTATATAAAGAATAGTATGGGAAGATATTTTGTACTCCAATTTTCTGAGATGAATTAAATGAAATAAATCTAGTAGAAATATAAATTATAGAGGATACAACTATTAAATTATAGACTATTTGAAATCATACCAAACTAGCTCAAATAAAGAAAAGATCTATGTTGATTATTGAAGGATAGAACTGGATTTTCAAGTGGGGGTCATGTGTTCTTAAATATTTATTTATAGATGGGAGTTATAAGAATTATAAAAAATAGGGATTTATTACCTAGGTATATTGGCCCTTTTAAAATACTAAAGAGAATTGGAGCTGTGTATTATCAATTTTTTATTCTACCTAATCTCTCTAAAGCTCAAAAAATCATCAACAATTATTTTTTGATGAAATAAATTCTTGATCCAACAAAAATTAACATATCATAGGTAATAGAGTTTGAAAATAATTTTCTTATAATGAATAAAATTTCCATATTCTTAAAACTATTGAGAAATTTTTGTGAAATAGAACAAAACATATGGTAAAATTTCTTTAGAGAAAACATAAACTAGAGGTGGAAACATGGGATCCAGAAAAGGATATGAGGAAGGATTTCATATATTTCTTTAAGAACTCACAAATATATAAATTCCTAAGTCAAATAATTTGATGGGGGAAATGTAATCCCCAAGAATCATCAAAATTATGGAAACACTACATCCATAAACTATGATCCAATGCAGATTCTATTATTGTATCATTATAATATAAATAGTTCAAGGTTATATTTTAAAGTAAAATTTCAAAATTTTATAATTCGAATATGATAAAATAGATATCATTTTCAAATTCAAATTCTCAAATTTATATTAGGGTGAATTTTTAGTGATTTTCTATAATTCTTTATTTTCGGTTGAATTGTAAAAAATAACTGTTTTACAAATACTATCATTTTTATGACATTTTTATGGAATAATAATTACTCAAATGTTTATAAAAAAATTTTTTGATAGAAAAAATATATATGAAATAAGTAAAATAAATCAGTTAAAAATATTGTGTTGGATTTAGAAATCTATGATTGAAATTTTGAATCTTATGAGAATTTTCATTCAAATTAAATATCATTTTTTGGTCTTGTTTCCTAAAACCTATAATTACAATGTCAAATTTGGTTTTGGATAATTTTTTTAAGTCACACAACCCTCTTTTATTAATTCATAAACTAATAAGTGTTGTAACAATAAATTCTATAAAAATATTTTATCAATCCCCGTGATTTTACTGTATGTATATTTTTATATTAATTTAATTTCTTAGATATGTTATGTTACACACAATATTGAGCTTAAATGAACCACAATATACTATTAAATATTATTATCTTAACACGACCATTATAAATTAACAGTTAAGTTTGTATGTATGAACTAGATTAACTGAATTATGAAAATATGGTTTACACAAGTATATAGAATGAATTATTTTGTGAAAAGTTAATTATAAATTAATAAAACCCATTTTAAAAATAAATCGAAACACTTTTTAGAAAAACACAATCAAAATGCACACAACTGTGTATTATATCAACAAAATATAGAAATTACACTTTTTGGACTATATAATTAAATATATATATATATATATAATTTATTCAATATATTTTATATCATTCATAATATATGTTTTCAAGACATGATACAAAAAATAAATCATATTTTATGCATATAAAGATATATTTTTTAAAGGCACTTTTGTCACCTTTTGAAGCTACAATTTTTTGAAAACTAAATTTTCACACATTGATAATTTTATTTAAAAAAATATTATTCGTTTTTAAAATTATAATTTCCAAGTTACCCTAGTTTTATTTCTTTTATTTTTATGAATATATTTATTTTTTAGGGATATTGTAAAATACTTTTTTTTATAAAAAAGTTATTTTCATTGTATTGAAAAATATATCTATGATTTGAATTTGATACCAAATTAATATAATAAATATTTGGTTATATTTAATATAATTTATTAAATTTTAAATATCCTTATATATTATTTTGGTATAAGTACATTTTTCAGCTTAAAAATAAATTTTTAAAGAAAACATTTTATTTTTCTTTGTGTTTTGAGGAATTAATTTTAAATTAACTAGTTCAAATTATATGTTTTGAATTTTGAAAATTGGATATAAATTTTTGATTCATAAGGTATAAATTTATTCAATAGTATTATTTTAATTTTTTCCTATATGAATACTAGCCTAGGTAAATTTTGTTACCATGATAAATAGTAAATTAGGTAATTTATGTAAAAAATAAAATGATAAGAACTATAGAATGACTGTAAAACTTACCCAAATTTTATTTTATGAGTAATTTTCATCCATAATTATTCAAGGATCATATATATAACAATTTTTATAAATTATTATTTGGTTGGTACCCTTATAATATTTTATTTTAAGAAAAGTTAAAGATGTCAAATTTATGATTTTAATAAATATAATATTTTAATAAGGTTTTATCTAGAAGATATGACTAAATATAAATATATTTTAAAATATAAAGTAATTATCTTCATAGAAATAATTTATTTTTAATTTTTATTGAATAAATAATTATCTTACATGACTTGATAGCACATATGTAGTAGTTATTTTATTAATAGAAATATCAAATAAATGATATTAAAATTATAAAAATATATACAATTTTAGATAATTAATGTCATCCAAAAATTTTATAGATTCATATGACATGTTAGGAATGTATTAAAATGTTTTTTTACAAAGACATCTTATTTTATTGATATTTTTAAAAGTCAAATTAATTAATAATGCCAAAATTGGAATTAATGATATTTAAAAATAAATAACATTTAGTTAACTGATTTAAAAGTATTAAAAATATTAACATAATCCACTTGATTGTATAATATTTAAAATACCATAAATTATCCATTTATGGTTCATTTTTTATTTTATAGTAACTACCATAACCCTATTATAAATTTTCCAAAAGTTACCCATGCCTTAATTATAAAAGGAAACCTCCTCCCTCACTTATTCACATCACTTTAAGCCTTCGTTCTCAACCAACATCTGAACCATTTATCTTATTAAAATTTTTATCCAAGTTATATAGGTTTTTTCCCTTCCAATATACCAACCATAGATCCCTTAAGAACAAATTAAAGTAATTCCACTGAAGAAGAGGTAATTATTTTATCAACTCTTTAAATTTTATTTTTTCTTAGACTTCCTATTAATGTGTTATTTATATGAAAAAGTAATAACTATATCATCATCTATATACTAAAATTTTATTATGATTTTGTGACAATAATATCACACCTTTTATCTATCCTATTAAAAATAAAATAACTGTGTGTATGCACGTACGGCTTATCATCTCCGCACCTTGGTGTAATTTTTTTTCATCACCACTTTACTTGGATGGTTGTAATGAAGAAAACAATATATATATTTTTTATACAATTATGACATTATATTGATTTTATAAAATTAATATACCCTTCAGTTCCTTATAGTTTCACCCATTAATGGAAAAATATTTTTGTTTATGCGCACACACAGAATACCGTCTCCTGATTAGATGATATTCATTTTCCACATTCAACATTAATGATTGTTTCTAAAACTGAATTTAATGATTAAATATTTTATTTATAATAGTAATATCATACTGTAGATTCTAGATCTATATCCATGGTAAAAGAACTAGGAAATTAACAATAAAAAAGGAATAATAAATGCAGTTTACACAAGAAACAATGAAAATAATTAAGGGAACCTAGAGGTAAGGGACTTAATCTTAATTTCACTTCATTGAGTTATATTATGCACCTAATTTCATTCTACTGTATATATATTATCTTATGATTAATTTATGATCATAATTTATCTTAAATATCCATATTTATTGTATCATGGATATGAGTATTTTATAATCTATATAACATTTTTACATAAAATGATTACTTTTAAATTTATTTGATTAAATGGGGAAATAATGTCAAATCCATATCTTTTCCACAATACAAATATTTTTTTAAAATGAATATTGATTCTAGAATTAAATATATTATTTTAATATATGTTGAATTATTTTTTACATGTCGACTTGGGTGGGACCCGATTAGAAATATCCCCTTGATACACTGGTAGTATCTTGAGATGAATAATTTAGAAAAATTAAATAAGTTTTACCCATAATGATTAAATTGTCTTTTGAAAGGTCTTGAAAATATAGATACCATGATGTTTAAGATCATGGAATCCAATAGTATTCATTTCATTTATTAAGATCTCAATTTCTTTTTATCCATTTGATTTTCAATATGATACTATCCATGGATTTTGTTACACAAGTTATATGTTAAATGGAATTTGTTTTGATTTTTTTAAATTTTCAAAATGTTGATGACTTACCCTCTCATGATAAAAAAAATTGATTAAATGGAATTTCTCTTTAGTTATTTATCATTTTATAATGATTATACGATACTGATTCAAGACAGCTTTCGTTGTATTTAACCCCAAATGACCATATAAAACCACCCTTTTATTTGTTCTTATTCTACAAATATTTGAATATGAAATGTTAAAATGATCTCAAGGATGAAAATTAATTTCCTTTTTTATGTTACATGTTTAATTATCAATGTAATTAAGGTTCCATGAATGTATCAATTTATTTAAGACTACTAAATTGATAGGTATTTTGGGATGTGGTTCCTTTTATTTAATAACAATGTAATGAAGTAACCACAAACACCGGGTTATGGGGGTCGGGGACATTACAATTGATATTATTAAAAGTTTAGTAAAACCTGTGAAAAGTAGATTTTAAATAAATATATATAATAAGATAATTAATATAATTCCTAATATTATTTAAAAAATTCACTATTAGGGGAATTTTTATATCTCAATAGTCATGATGATTATGAGTTAACTCATTTTGTGAAATTATTTATTCATGACGCCAAATGGAAGGAATGGAATCAATACTCACAGACAATATTGGGATTTTCCCCCTAAGAAGGCCAACACAATTAGCATTGTAACTAATTAGATCCAAAACATATTAGGACTGTTTACCTAGGATATGACGAATAAACATACTACACCTATGTTGGATCATTTCAAATAGATTATACCTCCATATTTTAGTTGGATTACTAACCTTGTGGTCGCTGATCAATGATTCAAGTCCCTCGAAAATATATTTCAAGAATTATGATAAAATGAAAATGAAAATGTAGTATTGGACAAATATTATATTTAGGGATATGATGATCAATAGTATTCATTGATCTAGAATACTAGGGAGTAATATTAAATAGAACATATCAAATAGAGATCTTTTAATGAATCATTATTCTACAAATATTTCCATCATGATCAATAAATTTAAATGAAGATAAAATTCATTAACTTCATGAAAAAATAATAAGATACTATTACATAGTATGATTCTAACGTTAAAGTAATTACTAGGTTTTCTATGTATTAAATTTTCTATACACAAAGAAGGATTGATCATTTCTTAGAAGTTCTTAAGACACGTTTCCAAAGGGCATTGTATTCTGAAATATTTTCATCAGATGATGAAATAGTTTTATGTACCATTAAAAAAGAGAAGGAACTATCTAGATCCCACTCATTCAAATGACATCAAGGGAAAAATAGTTCACCTAACAATCATGTGAAAGTTAAAGTACCAAATAAGAATAAGGGAATGAAGAGTTTTCAATATTGTGAAAATTGGGCGAAGAAACATTTGGATAAATAACTAAAGGGAATGGAAGTGTGTTATGAGTACGAAGACAGGGGTTGTTGTATCAGGAGTGAAAGGGTAAAGAAAATAATGATATATGGTTCTTCAACATCAAATAAATGGGTCACTATTCAAACCAATATCACAAGTTCTAAGGGAATCTACCACAGAAGAGGTCATAGGGAGAATGTCAAGTTGATGTGATCACTACAGGTGAAGTACAAGTATCCAATATGTGGTGGAAGGTACATTAATCTTATCTTAAAACTTATCCAATGATTTATTTGACTCTGGATCACCTCACCCTTTTATATCAACCCAATTGTCCATGAAAATTAAATATCTTCCTTTTTATTTAATATGAGAGTTGTTAGTAAAATATCCTAAGGGAAGTCTCATTGAAATAAATATGTGTCGGGAAGTCCCCATTATGAAACATCAAGAGGATTTATTTTCATAACTTATAATCATATATATAGTGTAATTTAATATAACCCTTGGTATAGATTGGATTTAAAAATATTATGTGAAAATTTATTTCAAGAAAAATGTAATTGAAATTTTTGAGGAAGGCATAATATTCCATATCTTTAGATAAGAAACTTCATCATCTGAGTGTTATCTAAATCCACCCCCAATATCTCTAATAAATAAATGGTGAGGAATAGAAAAAAAACATCTATTAAGGTTTAAGATAAAATTTAAATTGAAGATCTTTCTATTGTACTTGAATACATTGAAGTTTTTTCAGAAGAATTACTTGGACACCCCCCCCCCAAAGAATGAAATTTAGTTTTCCCGTGAATGAATTCCAAGTGTAGGACCAATATCAAAAACACTTGAAATAATTCCCTTTGTGCAATTAATGGATCTAATGAAAAAACTAGATAATTTTTTTTTTGAAGAATTGAATATAAGATCAGTCAATGCTCTTATTTTGGCTCTATCATCTGGAAATGAAGGGTTTGTGATATAGAGTGACGCATTGAAGAAAGGGGTCAGTTGTGTCCTTATGAAAAATGAAAATTGTATTGAATATGAATTATGGTATTTGAAAACTCATGAACCCAGTTATCCAACTCATGATATTGACATATCAGCAATAATATTTCCTCTAATGATATGGAGACACTATCTTTATGGAGAAATATGTGAGATATATATAGATCAAAATAATTTAAAATACTTATTCACACATAATGAACTCGACAGGAGGAAAATATGATGGCTTATGTTACTCAAAGATTGTGAATTCGAAATATGCTACCACTCAGGAAAATAAAATAAGGTAGTAGGTGAATTAAGCAAGAAAAGTTCATGGAATTATGACCAAAATCAGAATTGAGAGAGATCATATGTTCTTTAATTTAGTAATGATTGATATGGTATTTAATAACTAAAAGGACACACCACCCATTTTTCAAATGATTTCGAAAAAATATTTATTGGAAAAGGTAAAAATGTCTCGTTATAATGATAAGGATTTTTATAATAAAATTAATGTTGTGGATGGTGGAAAATTGGAAGGATATTGTTTTTAAAGATGGTGTTTGGAAATTTTGAAGTATGTTATGTGTTAGATAAATACCTAAGATAAAAAACGAACTATTTGATGATACTCATAGATCAAATCTCTCTATACACCCTGGTAGTACCAAGATGTATAGTGATCAAAAGAAATATTGTTGGTGGGAGAATATGAAGCAGAAAATTGCGAACTATGTGTCAAAATGACTAGTTTTTCAACAAGTGAATGTGGAGAGACAACATTCGAGAGTTTTGATGCAACCTCTACAAATTCCTAGGTGGATGTTGGATAACATTTCAATGGACACCGACATTAGAATTATAAAGACCCCCAGAAAGAATGATGTGATATGTGTTATTATTGATTACATTAACAAATCGGAATTTTATTTGATATAACAGAATGTTAACCTCTTTACCACCTATAAATACTCTATATTAATTATTTTTTAAGACTATATGCTACACCCCTATCAATTATGTCTGATCTAGATCCTCAATTACATCCAAACTATAGAACAGTCTTTGAAAGGCTCTAGATACTAAGATTTATTTAAGAACCACATACCATCATCAAACTGATGTACAGTATGAAAGGAATATTCAAACAATATAATACATTTTTATATCATGCACACTTGACATTCAAGGTATGTGGGATCATAATTTTCTTTAGGTAGAGTTTTCCAAAAATAATAGTTTCCATTCTAGTATTCATAAGGAATTGTATGGATCATTATATGGAAATATATATCATACTACAACATATTGGGATGACTTTGGTGAATGGAAACCTATAGGAACATAACTTGTTGAAGACACAATGAAAAAGTTAAAGAAAATTCAGGCTCATATTAAAGCATCTTAAAGTTAGAAAAAGAGTTATACTGAAAATCAAAGAAAGGATCTAGAATTTCCTATAAGAGATCCTATATTTCTACAAGAATATCAATGGAATGGTGTTGTTAGGTTCCAAAATAAGGTTAAATTAATCCCAACATGCATTTAACCATTCAAAATTCCAGAGATAACTGGAGTCGTATCTTATCAATTAGTGATGCCACCAAGTCTCTCCAAAGTTCACGATGTCTTCCACATATCATTTTTAAGGAAGTACATGACATATAAAACACATTCAATCAACTATGAGTAAATATAACAAAAACCTGATATTCCATATTATAAAGAGCCTATCGAGATTCTTGACACTAGAGAATAGGTGTTGATGAATCACATGTCATGACTCGTAATGGTTATTTGGAGAATCCATAAAATAGAAGATGCAATGTGTGAACCTGAGGATGTTATGAAGAAGAACCAACCTCATCTATTTATAATCAAATATTCATTAAAATATCTAGGATTAATTTTTTCAATGGAGGGAAGAATATCACATTCATTGTATTATCTAGCGAATCAAACTACTTGTTTAGTTCATATTAGAATCTCTACAGTATAGCTGGAACCCTAGGTTTTCTCTCGACATATCCATAGATAATTAATTAAAATGGGTTTTTATTATGAGAAATGAGAAAATAATTATAATAAATTTGGATTTTTTTTACTTTATATGAAACGTATAAAATTAAGCGATATAAGAAAGTCGAAATTGAAAAATTTGATAAAGCATGATAATATTAGGGAGTTCTCATAATGCTCATCCTTCATTGATCCAAGAGAAAGGATATAGATATTTTAATACCAATTTTTAACACCCAAAACCATAATATTATTGATTGTATACTAGGATAGCACCTACGATTCATTTCTAAATACACAAATATTCACCAGTTACCATCAATTATTTAGTAATTTGCGTTCGATTTTATAACTGTAACTCGCCATGGAAACACAAAAAGAACACAATTCACTATCCAATTTTGTATTTTATTTAATATAATACCATGAAATAAATTTACATGGCCTTGATAGTGTTTATGAAATTTCAATTGACCAATATTAACCACACAAACACCACAATTAAAAGAGGAACGATGAAATAGAGAACAGTGTGTGAAACATCACATGAAACAATACCCCCAAAAATGATAATATGAGTTTATGGGGGATATAATAAAACCTAAATAAATTAAATAATAATATAGTATTATAAAAAACAACACAAAAACCTATAACTTAAAATAACATTCAATTATTATAAAAATAATTCTCAATATTTACACCACGTTCCTCCCCGGGTGATCATGAGGAGTTTAGAAATCCATAGGAGGGGAGGAAGATAAAGATGATGAATTATAACTTCACAAGCCTACAAAAAATCTAGAATTAAGGATAGTAATCCTCCGAGTCTCCAAAATTTTAGAGATTTTGTTCCTGGTTGAACTCCTAAATGAGGTCCCTAATGTTCCTTTTTATAGCCAAAATGGGAGGTGGTTTTGGGAACACATATTTCATGATACCAACATGCCCATGATTTTGTGATGGTAAACTACCTTATAATTATTTGATAAAAAGAAATGTATTGTTGAAAAATATCATCTATATCTACATGTAAAATTTGGTGTCTAGATAATGTATAAAATGGGAAATATGGAAACAAATACAGAACCAAACTGTTGACTTTGTGTAGATTATTTTCCTTGGATATATTAGTTTAGTTTTACACCAAAATGGGATAATTGTCCATGGATTTCATTAGAAGAGTTGCATACCACCGAATTTTGAATTCTCCAATAAAATTTACACCTAATTTCATACACATATTACATTCACTCTCTGTCTCAGTCCACCGATGTTCTGGTAATCTTGTACAGTTTAGACCATTTTTCTTTAACTTCACCATGGGCTCTCTAAATAAAAACCAACTACAATGAAAACACTAAAAAATTTAAATATCCCTTTTTAAAATTAAATAAAATGTTATTATGGAAAAATAAATGAATATAAATTCTTTATTATATTTAGTATTTTCAACCATTCAACTACTCTCCACCTATTGGTGTGAAAACCATTCATGTTATTCTTTCCACATTTCAACCCGTAAATATAGGTTATTTTAGAAAAATTCTACTTACCTGATTCTTTCCACTGAACCTTCCCTACATCCTTTGTAATAAAAATTCAAGAGCCACTCACTTAAGAATTATTGGAAGTAAAACCTTAATCTCTCGACCTACATATCCGGAAATGTCTCTCATTTTATCACTCCACTCATTATTTATAATTGTTATTTTTATTATTATTATTTTGAGTATTTTTTAGGTCGTACAATAGTAGGATAATAGGTACACATGCATAGGTCAATCTGGTATATAAATGAAATAGATCAATTAAGGAACGGATGTATGGAATACTAATTTTTGAAAGATTATAAATATTAACCTTACATATATTTACCTTCTATTAAGTAATAAATATTTACACATCATGGTTGGGTACGTAGATGTGTAGAGATATTAGTGAAAAAATTTCCCATAAATGACCCACATGAAGGGTATCATTCATCTCAAATGTTTCAAAGAGATAAAGAAATTTATATCCTCAACAAATAACCAATTCTCTAGAAGACACACTGTAATGTTAAATTCATGATAAAATTGACATTCTATAATTTAGAAAAAAACATTAAATGTAAAAAAAATATGTAATCGAGAATTTTGAAATTCATTTTCAATAATTTCCATGATTTTGTGAGTATGAGAGGGGTGGAAAGTTAAAAAACTATTCATAAATAGAGAAAGATAATAAATAATAAATAAGATGAAAATCCTAAAAATCCCAGGAATGTACCCACCCAACCATCCCCCCCTGACACACTTAGAGTGTATAATGTCCTCGCTGCAATAAAAGAGAATATGGGAATGAAGGATAAAACCTTGTGGGTTTCATTAGAAATTTTCTTATTGATGGTGGATTTCCTCAATCGGGTGCCTTAGAAAATCCTTGTAAAACTATTTATATCTATTACCATTGATGGTAATACATTGACCATTATAATGATGCAAGACCTGTATTGAACCAAAAAGGTAAACATTTGTAACTGTGCAAGGACTGAACCATCAGGAATGGAGATTACATGGCAGGAGTTTTAGCCTGGAATTGTACATGAGAACCTTATAACCAATATAAAACTTCTTATAATAAATAATCTCATCAGGGATAACATTTATCTTCTCTTAAAAAAAACAAGAGTTCTCATATTTATCAAGATTAATTTCTTCCAACTCTTAAATCTACAACTTCCTTTATTCAATTAAATCTAAGAGATTCATATTACATTGTTTAAAATGTCAATATGCACATTGTTTTACCTTCATCGGTAGGTGAAAATCCTTTTTAAACACAATCCAATATGGTGACATTATTATCGGGGTTTTAAAAGTAGTACAACTCACCCGAATTTCATCATCAAAGTAAAAACATCAATATTTTATATTGGGTTCTAAAATTTTTTCCAAGGTTCACTTAACTTTCTGATTTGATATTTATGTTTTCCCATTAGTTTGGGAAGAAATTCCTAGGATACTTTATGAATGAACCCATACTTATGGAGTATGTTTTTCATGTTATAATTGAAAAAATGTGGACCCTATTCACTAATGATGAATCCTGGATAACCTAACCTATTAAAAATATCGGACCTCAAAAATCCAACAACCACCAGAGAGTCATCATTCCTGGTAGCATTTTCTTTCGCCCATTTAGAGTCATAGTAAACAACTAATATTAGGTCCAATAGGCTAGATACCCCGAGGTGGGGGTGAATTAGGGTATGACATATTAAAACAACTACCCTTGTAATATTGTTTTACTATTAGAAAAATGCATCTTCTCTCTCCTTCCCGATATAGAGTATGAATAAAACTTAAATCATGCATAGGAAACAACGATTTTTACTTGGTTTGCCCTCATTGGGCTACGTCCAAGGAGCATACACCAGTAGTGTGCCGATGTACCAATTACACTATAAGTGCACTACTGTTTACAAGTTCAAAGGGGTCTCACTATCCCTCTTTGTTTACAACCACTCACTGTTTGAGAACACACTGCTCTCCCAACTGAAGTGAGCTCACTACTTCTTCAGAAGATCAACTCAAAATTTATAGACCAGTAGGTCTCTTCATTTTCAAGAAATCATGCATCCTCAACTGTTAAGATATTCTCTATTAAATTTCAAAGTTCATCCACTAAAGAATAACCCTTTTTCCTAAGAACAATATGCAATTTCTTTTGGAAATACCTTTGCAAAGCACACTACTTCGCGAGGCTCCCAATTTCTCAAAACTCAAACAATCCTTCGCAAAGCTCCTTCCTTTTCGCGAAGCACTCTCACGAAGCACTATCGCGAATCTCAAGTCATCACAGAGCGACATCCCTTGCATAGATCACTGAGCCAACATGAAGCTCACAACTTTCGCAAAGCTAGAATATCCACCTCAAAGCTCCTTCCTTTCGCGAAGCACACTACCTTCGTGAACTAACTTCACTAACTGAGAGCAAAATATTTTCTCCAAAAACTCTCTCTACTTCTCTTGAGGGGGTCGAGGCCTATTTATAGGTGATTCCACCGACCATCGAACCTTCCACGTAAATTTGACATCACGTCATCTCAAATCACGAAGCTATGAAGTTCCCGCCAAAATTTTCTTAAAATCGCGATGCACAACATAAATTTTCTGATCGTGGAGCTCGTCATAATCGTGAAGCATCTCATCAATTCTTCTGCGCCTTCGCTGTGAAGCTCCCTTGCAAAGCCCTTCACCACCACAATGAACTTCAACCTCTCTCGTTCACAAAGATTTACTTAGTCATGAAGAATCACAGACATCATTTTTTGGGTCTTTGAGAAATCCAATCCACAAGGCCTATTTTCGCAAAACTCATTCCTTTTCCATATTTAAATAACATCTTAAAGGATATACACTTTTCGAGATGCTTACCAAACTCTAAATTTTGAACCCCAAAAATTTGGCAAACACTGGAAAATGATGCCACACTGTACTACTCTTTTTGTACCACCTCCAGATCAACCATTACTTTGTCATGGTTCTTTGTCAACATGGGTTGTCAACAACTACGCTGAAACATGACAATTCATGAGGGAAACCTACTTTTTCAACAAACACAGTCAACTCGAAAATGCTGCAATGTTACCTAGATGGATTTTTTCCCAAAAACTAATAAGAACTACACAAATCCAAATGAATTTGAAAAATTCCCCATGCATCAAATATTTCAGAGAATAACATGGTTTTTTAGGAAAATTCATTCCTCTTGAACATATTCCAATTGGAATGACATCATGCTCATGACCTAAGAAACCAATGGGAATCCATAAATGATTGTTTCCAGATATTTCTTGACTCAAGGACCATTCGAGCATTACATTGATAGAAAATGTGGCCTCCACAATCCAAATTGTGATAGAAGGTCAAAATAGAGGTGAAGTCATGGTCAAGGACATGCAAATGAACAACTTGGTGCCCAAAAATTTTCCACAAGTGAGGTTTATCCAAAATGTACCATCCTGAATCGTTCTTAAGTCTCTAGGATTCTGAAGTACTAAAATATATGGGGACCCTAGATGATTTTTGAAAATTCATAGTGCCTACATACTAGAGATAGGGTCCAAAACATCACAAAAGATCTCATGAGGGAATAATTCTATAATGGGAGGCATGAGTTGACATAATGTTCCAATATGGTCAGCTACTACATTTTTCACTCCACTTTTATCTTAAATCTCGAGGTAAAACACTAGGAGGAGGAGCATCCACTGTATAAGGCAGATCGTAGATTCATATGTCTTCAGGAGAAATTGAAGGGAATGATGGTTATAAAAAACAATTAATTTTTTTTGAAGAACATCTAATTTATAATTATACAAGGGAAACATAATATAAATTAGATTTTTAAGGGTTGTGTTGTTTAAATGGTAAGGGTCATGGGAATGTGAGTTATATGAAATAAAATGAGTAGTGTTCTCAACCCTATATGATAAGACTTACCTAATTTAAAAGTTAGAGGTGTCAGACATAAGTTTTAAGGGGAGATCCCATTATGGTGGTTGGATGGTGGGGGTGGTGTGAGAATCCATTCTAGTGAATTGAATGAATCCTCAAAATTTTTATCAAACAAAATACTGAATATTTTTGTATTAATTGGGAAAATGGATGTATGATCATAATAAATTATTTAATGAATCGATGGTAAAATTCGGCATGAGCAATGAAAGATAGCACCTCACTGGCATATTTTGGATAGAAGGGAGGAAATTAATTCAATATTTGATTTATCCATTTGAATTACCTTATTTGGAATGACATTCCTATGAATAATACACTGCTCAACCATGAAATAGAATTTCTTGTAATTTAATATGATATTTTTTTCAATGAAATTGTAGAGGATATAACATGGGAGTGTTAAACAGTAATTGAAAGAATATATAGAAACCATAGAATCATATATAAAAACATCCATTTAACTATTAAGGAAATAAAAAAATAATCAACATAAATCACAAAAAAAATATCAAGAGGATTATAGAGACCAAAAGGCATCATTATTTATGAAATTTTTTCGAATGCACATGTAAATGTGGTCTTTAATTGATCTTTAGGGAAAATATCGATCTAAAAACAACTTGAATATCCATAAAGGAAACAATAATGGGACTTACCATCCAGTATTTCAATCATTTTTTCAATGAAAGGTAGTGGAAAAGTTTCCTTTCGTGTGGCTTGATTCAGTCGATAGTAGTCAATACAGACTCTCCAACTAGATTTAACATGTGTTGGAACCAATTCATTTTGTTCATTCAACACAACTGTTATTCGGGTATTTTTAGGAATTATTCGAATTGGGATAACCCATTAACTATTAAATATATTATTTATGAATTCAAAAGAAAGAATTTTACAAACATCCAATCTTATAACTTCATGAAGGGTAGGATTCAACAAGTGTTGAGATTTCCATACAAGATTAGCCTCATCACCTAAAAGTATCTGGTGCAAACAAATAGATGGTTCATTCATAGAAATATCATCCAATGTCTATAATATAACTTTTTACACTCTCTCAAAATCTATACTAGTTTTTATTCTTATTTTTGAGATAGTTTTTAGGAAATAATGATGGGAAATGGGTTAATACGCACTATATATGCACATTTTATTTTAAATTAAAGTTGTTTTAATTCCAACACTATTGTTTTTGAGATTGAGGGAGGGGATTTAATGTAAGTGAGGTCCATAAAACTATCTATCTGCTCATTTTTATTTTATAAGGAAAGAGAATTGATAGAAATGAGATTTGTAGAATCATCGATGGTAATGGGTACCTCATAATGGAAAAACTTTTCAATTAAAGAAAAAAATTTACACTTTTCAAAACTCACAAAACACTCAAATCATGAATCAAAAATCATATAATCCAAATGTAAAGAAAAGTGAAATGAATCAGAGTATGGGTCAATGACATGATTTTGTGTGTTTGTGTCAATAAAATCACTTCAATCAAATACATAGGAGTAGAGTTTTCTTCAAAAGGTTGTCTCATAGAATGAAAGATATCAAAACATAAATTTCCTCTATAAAACTCTGTAGACATAATACCATTGTGGACATATATGACCATATTTTTTGTTTTAAGGAATGAACTCCCAATTATGAGAGGAACTTGTCCTTGAGTTTAGGTATCTTCCATCTCATGAATGTAGAATTCTATAGGGAAGATGAGATTATTCACTCTTACGAGGATATCCACGATCACTAATGATGTGTGTGTTGTGCCCGAGTTGTCATGTTTCCTGATGATTCTCTTTGGTTGAATCTCTCAAACCTATAGAAAAGTGTGCAAACAATAAGGCATCACATTAATCGGACCACCCAAATCTTGTATTGTATAAAAAAAATAAGGTTACCCCAAAGGTGAATGGTATAATGAAAGTTCATAGATCCCTCTGTTTGGTAGGAATTTCTAGTTATGTCAATGCTAAGAAATTACTTCCAAGGTTGACGTTATCAGTCATATTCAGTCTTCATCTATGCTTGAATAGCTCTTTTAGGAATTTGGAATAGCGAGGTATTTTTTTACTACATACAATAATGTAATATTCACTTACATAATTTTAATTGTATTTGTTATTTATTTATCAATTTCATTATCAATAGTTTTCTTCGGTTTAGATAGTCTTTTGGGGAAAAGAAGAGGAATGGATTGTTTAGGGGAATCCTCAATAAAAACTTCATTACATTTTTTTGTCTTTCTTAATTAAAATATTTTATGAGAAAAAAAGAGAGTTTTCATGTGGGTGACTTAAGTATTGTGTAGAATCAGGAAAAGAAGAACCTTATTTACCACTATGAAGAGTTATTTCATAAATTGTACCCTTTTTGGATTTGTAATAGGCTGGTCTATTATTTTTAGAAAACCTTGAAACTTTATCTCACCCATTGTGTTTTCCAACTGTCACTATTTAGTTTGTAGGTCATGAAAAGTTGATTTTCTTGTACGTATGAACTGGGGGTTCTGGTTTTCCATTTGGATAACCATATCCTCAAGTCTTAGTTCTGATTTGGGAGGAGTAGGATTGTGTTGAGAAGTTGAAGGATAATATAGTTTCATATCTTGGCCTTGATGAGGCCAGTTTTGTTTAGGGTAGCTCATGTTGCCTTGTTATCGGTATTGTGGTTTTTCTTTCATACCAAGGTTTTTATTTTTCCAAAAGTTCACTTCCTTGAAGGGAGTTTCTTTTTTGGAATGGGTGCCCAGGGAATAATTCTGTACAAGACTCAGATGAATCCTAAAGTGGGGGGAACTTGTCTGGAAAATTAGTATTATGAGGAATAATTACAACAATGAAATGGAGTGGGAGGAGATGATGAATTTCCTTATTCTTGAGCTAATTTCCTTAGAATGTTATGTATCTAGTCAATTTTATTATCTACCTTCAGTTCTAGGTATTAAATACTTGCCTCACGAACTCTTCAAGTTTTTGTGATTCTCGTGTACCAATTGTTTTTGAATTTTGAGCTATGTTGGAGTCATGAGCGACTGAAGGAGTTTTATCCACCAATGAACCACCAGCTGCAGCATCTATCATGCCATGATTCATGGGGAAAATTACCTCTAAGAATTATTTATTTAGAAATTTTTTCCCAATTTTCTGGTGGGGATATGTTGAAAAAAATTCTTTTGAATCTTTCCCAATATTCATGAAGGGCCTCTCCATGTGATAGTATAATTTCATAGATTTCTTTTCTAATTAAATAATTTATATAATAAGGTAAGGAATTATCTAGAAAGATCCATTTCAGGTCATTCCAGCACCCAATTTTGGCAGGTATACAGTACAACGAGTCTTTTGTTATTCCAACAAGGAAGAAAGGGAAGGCCTTAAAATTAATGTGGTCCTCAGTCACATTTGGGGATTTCATGGTGGAGAAAACTACATGAAACTCTTTGAGATGGTTTTGAGGTTCCTCACCAGGAAGAAAATAGAATAGAGAAAGGATATAGATGAGCCTAATATTATATCACATTTGGATGCTTCATTAGGATATTGGATTAATGTAGGTTGGTACTCCATATCTGGGGTGGCCAATTCTTTTAAGATTCTATTATTTGAAGATATTTTTCTAGAAATTTCATTTGATTAATTTTTATATTGGTTTAAGAATAAATGAGGTTCCACAATGGGTTTCTCAGTGTTACTGTATTATCCCACATTGGATGACCAAATTTGTGAGTAAATTAACTTTTCAATTAAAAGGTCAATTTCAAGGAGATTTTCTATTTCGGGTCGGGCCATCCAATTAAGTTGTATTGTTTTTCTCCTTTTATTGTTGTTTTTTAATTTAATAGGAACAAAATAAATACAATTAACAATAGTTAATGGATAAATGAAAATAGAATGATATATTATAGAATTTGAGAGTGTGAGAGAAGAAAATAAAGAGAGGGAGGGAAGAAACACATAAAAACAAAAAACAGAAACAAAACAAAAAAATCCGAATGGAAGGTGAAAATATTTAAATGGATAATAAATAAAAATGGAAAGAAATAAATTATATGAAAAAATGATCTTTCTCCCCTAAAATGGTGCCAAAGGTGTACTGCATTGTCGAGCACATCAAATTAATTGTTTAGTTTTTACTAGAATTTCTCCAGTATAGTAAGAACCTTAGGTCATCTTTTAATGGAGACATAGATAATTAATTAAAAAAGGGGATTTGATTATGAAAAATGGAAATAGAATTATAATAAATTTGTGATATGCTGATTTAATATGAAACTTATAAATAAATGTGACATAATAAAGCTTAAATTGAAAATTTGGATAAAGAGTAATCAACGCAGGGAATTATCTTGATGCTCAACCTTCATCACTTCAAGTAAAAGTGTATGGATATTTTAATACCTGGTTTATAACACTTATAACCATAATTTTATACATTTTATACTAGGATATCTCATAGGGTTCTGTTAAAAAAATGATTCAATGGTTACCACTGATGATTGGGTGATTTGTATTTGACCTCGTAATCGAAACTCTACTACGAAACATATGAAGAATTTAATGCACTTTACATGTTTTTATTTCATTTATTTTTTATAAAATGACATAAATTTACATGGAATTATAGTCTAATTTACCAACACAAACCACACAAACACCATAATTAAAAGAGGTTAGAAGAAATGGAGAACGGTGTGTGAAAAATCACATGAAAGGGTACCCCAAACATGAACATATGAGTTTAATCATGACATACCAGTGCATAAATAAATAAAATAATAAAACAATATTATTAAAAACAATACAAAAAACTATAATTTAAATGAAAATACATTTATTACAAAAACAAAGCTCGGTATTTACACCACGTTCCTACTCGAGTGATCGTGAGGAGTTTAGAACTCCATGGGAGGGGTGGAAGACAAATATGATTAATTAGAACATACTATTGACTCTAGAACTCCTAAAAATTAAGAGAGGATTCCTTTTGGACTCTAAAATGTCACATATTTTTTCCCTAGTCAAACTCTCAAATGAGGTACCCAAGGTTCCTTTTTATATCCAAAATGGGAGGTGGTTTTTGGCACACATATTTTATAATACCAATTAAACCATGGTTTTGGGCTAGTAAACTACTTTATCACAACTTGGATAAAAAAATATATATTTTTGGTTGACCAATTATCTATCTCCATGGACTATTTCGAGGCCATATAATTTATAAAATGGGAGATATTTTGAATATATTGAACCAACCTTTCGACTTCATGTAGATTATTTTTCTTAGACAGATTGGTTATGTTAGGACCCTTAATTTATTAATTGGGATTTGGTTTCTTCATAATAGTTATATAAATATTTATTTTGGACCATAACAAGAAATTTCATCCCAATCGGATGTATATATTACATGAAATTTATATTTAATTCCACAAGTGTGCTTGAAATCTTGAATAGTTTGACCTATTATTCTTCAACTTCATCTTGATCCCTCCAAATCACCTCCAACTACAATGAAAAAATAAAAATAATTGAAAATTTTATTTTTAATAGTGAAAAAAATTATATTATTAAATCAAAACCCAATTGAAAATTGCTATTTTATTTGGTATTATCAATACAAACCCAGTTTAAAACAGTGTTGTAAGGGTGAAATAGAACAGTGAATTGTGGTGTGATCACACCCTTTAAGATTTCATTGTATGTATCTTTTTAATTAAATTAAATTTATTCAATATCTTATGTTTCATGTAACATTAATCTTAAAGGAAAAACGATGTACTATTAAATGTAATTATTTTAAAACATTTGTTATAAACATGATGTTAGATTAGAAGATATGGACACGATTAACTGAATTATGATAATTTGGTTTACATATATATATATATATATAATGAATTATTTAGTGACTAGTTAATTATAAATAAAAATAAAACAGTTTTCGAAGTAAAAGGAAATCTTTTTCTCAAAAGCTATTGAAATGTGCACAAGTGTGTTTTATACCAATTAAATAAACAAATCAACCTTTTACACTCTATTAATAATACATATATATAATATTAAATATTTTTTTAACAATAATCCTATATGTTTTCAAGACATTATTGAAAAATAAATCATATTTTAGGCATAAAAGCTATATTTTATTAACGGCGGTTTTGACACCACTTGAAGGTGAACTTGTTTTTAAAATAAATTTTGATAATTTCATAAATTTTATTTGAAAAATTAATCTTCATTTTTTAAATTTTAATATCTAAATTATCATAGGGTGAATTTTATGTATTTTTCTGATAATATTAATTTTCTAATGAATAGTGATAAATACAAATTTTTTAAAAATTATTATTTTCTTTATATTAAAAATTACCTTTATAATTTTAATTTTATATTAAATTAAATTGAGTAATATTTAGTTATATTTTATCTAATTATTTAAATTTTAGTCACTCTTATACCATATTTTTTTAAAAGAACATTTTTAGGTTTAAAAATGCATTTTTCAAGAAATATTTGTATTTCTCTATGTGTTTTCTGTGGTTAATTTTAAATTGAATTCTAAAAATTATATGTTATTAATTTTGAAAAATGGGTAGCATATTTGGATTAATAATTTCAAAAATTATTAAATAGTTTCCTTTTATTTTTTCCAATATGATTTGTAACCTTTGTAATTTCTGCTACCACCAAAAATAGTTAATTAAGTAATTTAAGTTAAATATAAAATGAAAATAACTACTAAATTACTCTAAAACATTCAAAAAATTGTTTGGGTGAATAACATTCGTTCATAAGTACTCAACTTTCATATATATGACCATTTTTGGATATTAGGAACTGATTATGACCCTTACAATATTTTATATAAAGAAAAGTGAAAGATGTTACATTCCTAATTGTAAAAAATATTACATTTTAAATATTTTGTTATCCAGATGTTATATTTGAATATAAATATTTTCTTGAATTATAATGCAATTAAATTCATAATAATAATTTATTTTAAATTTTTAATGAAAAAATAACTAGCTTACATGCTTTCACAACAATGATGACGTAATTATTTTATTAATAGAGATGTTAAAGAAATGATATTTAAAATACTAAAATAAATATAATTAGAGATAAATTATTTAATACATGAATCTTATAGATTAATTTGACAATTTTAGGATATATTCAAATAGTTTTTTGGAATATATCTTTTGAATGGATTATTTTAAAAGTCAAAGTAATGAATAGTATCAAAATTTACATTAATGATACATTAAAGTAAATAAAATTTCATTAAATGATATAAGTTCCTAAAAAACATAAATTCATAAAAATAAATGGTATAATTCTTAATATATCATAAATAATCCATTTATTGGTATTTATTCATTTTATAGTACCTATATTATCCCTAAAACTTTAAACATCCATGTTGTCATGACAAGAGTTAAAGAGATTAAATAAGGGATAAAACCAAACGATGTGGGAAAGAAAATGACCTAAACGTATCTAAAATTCTTGTATGAGAGGATTTTGACTCATAATTTTCTTAACTTCTAAATAACACATTTTGATTCCCTTTGGAATTGAATATTATTTTATATTAATTTAATATTTATAAAGTTTCCAAAAGGTCCCATCACCTCAGTTATAAAAGGGAACCTTGACCCTCAATTCTTCACATCACTTTGAGCCTTATACCTCAACTAAAACATATCCACATATATTTTAGACATTTTAATCAAATTTATATATATTTTTTTCAATTCCAATATACCTACCATAGATCCCTTAAGGAGAAATTAAAAGAAGTCCAATGAAGAAGGGGTAGTCGTTTTTATCGACAATTTCAGGCTAATTTCTTCTTACACTTCCTCCTTATGTGTTTCGTATAAGATAAATTAATAATTAAAGTACCATATATATTCTTATATTTTATTAATATTATTTTACAACCATATTCCTCCTTTTAACCATCCTATGAAAAACAAAATCATCGTGTGTGCGTGCGTATGGAATACATTCTCCACGACTTGGTGTAATTTGTTTTTCATCACCAATTTACTTGGATGGAAATAATTATGGAAATTATGTACATATATAATAATTATGACATGATATTGATTCTTTAAAAATTAATATACCATCCACTTTCTTATCGTTTCACCTATTAATAGAATGATATCGTCGATTATCCATAAGTACAGCCTATTATCTCCATGAAACGATGTCATTAATTTCCATTTCAACATTCAAGAATGTCACTAAAACTATATTTAATGATTAAATATTATATTTATATCCGTAAAATGATATAGGATATTATGTATATATTTCATACGAAAAAGAACAGGGACATTTATGACAATACATGGATAAGAAAGCAAGAAAATTATCACCCAAAATAGTGAAAATAATAAAATATTATTAATGAATAGGTGATAAGATGTTATAAAAGGATAATGTATGATATTATAAATATTAATATAGTTTTATTATAAATTTATTACAAGTTTAAAAACATTATAAAAGAGTTTAATGTGTGGACAACTAAAGGGAAATATGTGGTAAGGGACTTCATCTCAATTTCTTTTTATTGAGGAATATTATGAACCTAATTTCATTTTATTATGTATATAATTACATTTTGATTTATTTATGATCATAATTTCTTATAAATATCATTATTTATTGAATCTGGATATGATTATTTTCTAATCCAAATACCATTTTTACATATGGGGGTTACATTCAAAGTTATTTGATTAACTAGGGAAATAATGTTAAATCTCTATCTTTTTCTCAATAGTGATATTTATTGATAAGGAATATTGATTCATGAATTAAATTTATCATTTTGATACATAAGGAATTATTTTTACATGCATACATGGGTGGGTCCTGGTTATTGACATCCCCTTAATGCATCAGCAGTATTTTATGTCAAAACAAATTACCCAAATTAAATGGGTTTTTCTGATAATAATTAAATTATATTTGTGAAATATATTGAAATTATAGACATCATAATCTATGTGATCATAGAGTCCAATAATAATCATTTCCTTTAGTAAGAACTTGCTTATTTTTTATCCATGTTATTTTCACTATAATATTATATTTGGATTTGGATTTTTCACAAGTCATTAAATAAATGGACTTTTTTCAAATTATTTACATTTAAATAATTTTTATGACTTATCCACTCATGATAAAAAAATAACTGATTAAATGGAATGTATATTCAGTTATTTATCATTCCATATTTATTATGATTTATTAATTCAAGATACCTTCTGTTGTTTGTCAACCTTACTGATCACCTGAACTAACCCTTTTATGTGTTCTCTTTTACCCAGGATCTAAAAACGAAATGTTAGAATGATATCAAGTATTCAAATTGTTTTCTTTTCCTACATTCAATATTTAATTATCAATATAATATGTGTTTCATGTATATATCAAGTTCTTCATGACTACTAAATTGATTTGTCATTTGTGATGTGATTCCTTGTTTTTAATACCAATTTAATGAATTAAAAACTAACATTGGGTAACTAGAGTCAATTTATTTAAATTTATATTGATAATAATTTTCTTACTTAAAATTTTTTTTTAAAAAAAATCATTTCATTTGTCTTACTTATATTAAAAATAATTTTTTATAACACCTGCAATTTAATGTTAAAAATGTATTATATTTTTTTTAATTAGAATAATAAATATTAGGTAATAATTTATACATAATATTTTGTCATAGTGAATAGTTTTAGGGCCAAACTTTGTTATTCCGATAAGGGTTATAAGTGTTAAAAGGGATTAAACTAAGATATAAGGAATACAATATATCAAAAAATTGTCATAATTTGTTTTTTTTAGTTTATTTATACCCTAAATTATCCCATATTCTAAATTGGACTAAATTGGATCAACATTCCATGATAAAAACAGTTATTTTATTAAAACATTATTATATATATATGTGTGTAACTCATGCTAATTATAAAAAGGAACCTCCTCTTCTAACTTATCCACACACTTTAGACCATCATATCGACCAGTATCAATGTAAATAATTTCCCAAAAACCTTATACATGATTTATATGTTTTTTCCATCCCAAAATTACCATACAAGAATCCTTAAGGTGCGTTTAAATGAATATTATCTATGAATCAGTATATATTCTTTTCGAGTCTTTTAAAGTTTCATTTTTCATAAACCTCATATAAATACTCTATAATGATATTAAAATATTTAGATAAATATCTTTATTATACTAATTTTTTTATTTTAATGGTAACACAATTTTCTATCTCCCTTTCCACTGATGGAAAATGAAAACATTGCTCTTGGAAACATTCAGACTACCGCCCCCATGAAGGGATGCAATTAATTTCTCATCACATACTCTTAGTTATAGTGATATAGAATAATATAATGAATATATATGTTATTTATAACATATTTATTATTTTTTGATGAAAAAATATTCTATAATTTTTTTCCCTACCATCTGTTGGAAAATGAAAATGTCACATGTGTGTTCCTGGGGACTACTACATCCATGAATGGAGGAAAGTAATTTTTAATAACAACCTTATAGATGGTTATAAAGGTTTATATTATGAATAAATAAAATATATATATGAATTTTTCAAAATTATGTAGCAGAATAAATGAGGATTATGGTTGAAGGACCAAAACCTCTGAATCAAAACATATATAAGAAACAAAATGCTTAACATCTAAATAATTGATTTTAACAAAGAATTGTGAGTAAATGGGTAAATAATTTTTGAATAAATGATATAAAAAAGGTATATATAAATTTATATCTAATATAGATAAATAATAAATAAAAATTTATTATATAAGAGGTTATAAAATGTCCCACCAAACATGAATCCATGGTAAGGGTTTGTTCTAGAATCTCATTTTTATTCAATATTGTTTATCAATATATTTCTTTTGGGGGAATTATATAATCTTTATTTCTCAATACCAACTCCTTTTATTCTAATATTGTATTTTATACGGTTTTAATGTATTATTTCTATTTTCTCTCTCTTTGGTACTGAAAAATACAAGAATAATGTTTTTAAAAAAACTTGACCTTATTTATTTTTTTGATGAAAATATTTTTAATCCATGTCTTTATTTTTAAAATTTTTTCAAAAATACTATCATATAAATTTCAGTTTTTGTTGAAGGTAATCTTCAACTATTTTTTATTTTTTTTTAAAATTTAATAATGAATATTTTTATTGGTTTTTTACATGTCTTGTTTTATTTTTTTTTATAAAAAGTGTAAAAATAATGATTTCTTTAAACATTTATAGCTCGGAAACATTTTCATACAATTATGATAGTTATTCATTATAAATATTCATTTAAAATTATTCATGTTTTTGCAAATAAAATATTATTCCCATTATTTTGTGAATTTTTAGTTATTATGAAATTCTAAAATAAAATATATTTCTCAATGCTTTCAAAGTGACTACCTGTGTCTTTATGAATGTGATTTTTAAAATATATAAAAATAATTTTAATAATATTATCCTTTATTGAGGATGTTAACTAATTCTACTATCAAACTCATTTAATTTTATGAATTATTATCGTGTTGTTCAATTTATTTACAGGTTAAAGTGTTGAAATTTTGTATCTTAGTTTTCAAATATTGTTATTTATTAATATGGAAAGTTGATTATGTATTATATTTCTAATCCACAAAATTCATATAATTAATAAATTAGACATAATAAGTTATATGTGTGACCTAATATTAGATATAACCTTAGTGTATTAGTATATCTCAAGAGATAAACTATCATAGGTATTTGCTGTATACATTACCTATTATTTTCAAAGTGATTATTTATGTCTCCAAGTTATCCATGGATATATTTGTCTTTAATGATATTATTTCTAGTATTTTGTTGATAATTGTTTATTTTTATCATATTATTCATTCCTTATGTATTATATGATAGTTTCTTTTTTCAAAATTTCGTTAGTGAGCATCTAAAATCAACACTTTATTTTGTTAATTTTCTCTAAGGTACCCAAAAGTTAACTTTTAAGGATTTTAGGGATATAATATTTGAAATAATAAATAACTCAATAAAATATAATTTATATTTCATTTTTTATTATATTTTGAGAATTATATGTGCACCAATCCTCTCAAGACTATTAAAATATTTGATCTCATCATATTCAATTTCTTGTATCTTGTTCCACTTTAATACAGTTTACAACAACTATGGGTTATTAGAGTTAGGTTTTTTACACCTTCCAAGAAAAGGATGATCAAAATATCATAAAATTAATTAGATATAGTATTTTTTTCATGTTGAAAGATGGACCACTTAAATAATAACTACACCATTTTAAAAAATCACAAAAAATCTTCATGTGTCTTCATTATTAGATAGAGTCTTTTTAAATCTAAAGAATTGATATTAGATATAAATTTTAGTACTCATATATATATCTAAATATAGGAACCATTTATCAGTTATAATATTTATATAAGATAGGTGGATATTTGATTTTCCAATGGAGTATGAATTTCTATCAGGGATATAAGAGAATACCACTTTATTCTAGCAACATATATGATATTGGTTTTCAAAAATTATTATTATGTACCAAGTGTTACCAAAAAAAATAATTTTTATATCCTTTATATAAATTAATTATTTTATTTTAAAATTTTGAAATAAAATATATTTATTTTAAAGATAATGTGAATTTTATATGAAACCCAATTTAAATAACGGTCCTTATGTATTTGATTACAAAACCCAAGTATTAGTAATTGATAGTGAATCAAGCTCACAGGACTCATATCACACCCATACATTACATCACCAACCTGGTAATGTAACTGATGAGTATTTGAAAATTCTCTATAATGATGGATACATAATTCTTTTTAAATAAAACCAATTAATAGATGACTCAGTTGTTTTCAAGAAAAGATCAACAGACCACCATTTTAAGGATATAGTGAAGGATCCATGCACCTTCTAGAAATCGTGCATACTAATTTGTATAGAACTCTTCCAGTATAGCATATAGCTGAGAATTAATAATTTAATTTCTTTAGTAATGAATTAAGTAGACATGTAATTTTTTACTTATTGATGTATAATTATGAATCCTTTGATAAATACAAGAAGTTCATAAATAGATATTAGCATCAATTCTGCAAAAAGAAAAACAATATTCCATCTAATAAAGTTTGTAACTATCTTAACTAATATTTCATTGATTATTTAAGGTAGTTTTCTATTATGTCTCAAATAAATCATCCTTATACATCATAGTGGAATGTATTCAGTTAATGGAGGAAATGTAGTATGAGTAACATTAAATGGTTAATGATGAGTCATTACGATCTTCTATTATCCTTTTATTGATATGAATTTCAGGCTATGAAACAAATTCTAAACTGTGTTCCAAATAATGTGGGAAAAATACCATATGAATTAATATAAGGAAAAAATTGAATTTTCCCATAGTTTTATATATGGTAAAAAATAATTTGTTAAATCCATATTTAGAGAAAAAACTAGTTCCATAAGCCATGAATTTCATCTTAATAGGATACCCCAAGGACACAATGGAACCTTATCTATGCAACTCTACAAAAAAGGAAGTTATTATGGGAAGAGAAGTGATATTTATTGAGTTAGAGAACATATTTAATATATATAGTGTGAGTGATATTTACATTGAAGAAGTTAATGATCATGATACACAAGAGTCGGTGCATGAATACATTCCATAGGTCACCATGGAAAAATGATGATCTTGAGACACATATACTTTATAGGAGAACTATAGAGGTTATAGAACCAAAAATATATGGTTTTCTTTTATCTAAATATGAAGACTCATTATTGGATGACAATAAAGATATTTGTTCCTATAAGGATCTTGATAGAGAGCTAAAATTCTATGAAATGGAAAGAATCCATGAATTTTGAGATTGATTCTACATATCAGAACCATGTATGGGTTTTAGTTGATCCACCGGTTAAAATATAACATGTTGGGTGAGAATTGGTATTAAAGGTAAAATTAGACATGAATGGAAATATTAGTACCTTTAAAGTATAGTTAGTGGAAAAAAGGTTTAAATGGTGTTAAGGAATATACTATAAAAACCCAATTATCCAATTGTCATGGTTAAATCCATCAAAATTATAAATCTTATTGAAAATTTTCTGAACTATTATATTCGGAAATTGTATTTCAATACAACATTCATTAATGTAAATCATTTAGAAGATATCCATATAACCCAAACTGAAGGGTTTGTAACTTCAGGTAATGCCAATAAATTTTGAAAGCTACATAGACCCATATAGGGATTGTAGTATTCATCTAGGTCTTAGAAAATTTAGTTTGATAAATACATGTGAAAATTTAATTTTATATAGAGTGAATTTTATTCATGTGTATAAAAGTGGTTTAGTGGTAATTCAGTCCTTTTTATAGTAGTGTATGCTGAAGACATATTAATTATTGGAAATGATATACTAGTTTTATATTTAGTTGAAGACTAGTCAAAAAATTTCTTCTCCATAAACACCATAGGTGAATCATCATATATCATTGGGATCAAGATCACTCATGATATATCCATGAGGATTCTTGGATTAAGACGAGGAACGTATATTACCAAGATACTAAAGAGATTTATAAGATAATAATCCCATATAGGGCTGGTTCAAGTGTCACACAATATACATATTTCCAAGAAAATGTATCGGATAACATATTAAGGGATATATATATATATATATGATTATTAGGATACTATATTATTTTTTTATAGGTTCCATCATGTATTTCATGTTATATACCAATATAGTTGTCTCCTACACCATAAGGATGGTAGGAAGATATAAAAAATATCTAAGAGAGAAACATCAGACTACTATTAAGGTTATCCTTAAGTAAGTGAGGAATAATAAGGATATATTTTTGGTGTATAGAGTACATAATAAACTAATAAATAGGGGATATGTAGCTTCTAGATTACAAACTTATCATAATGATATAAAATTGTAGTCATGATATGTCTTCAGTGTCAATAGTGGAGTGGTGAGATGGAATAGTTCATAGAATTCAATTGTAGTCAATTATATAGTGTATTATGAGTATATTATAGATTATGATGTTGTTTAGGGAGTATTTTAGATATTTAATTTTTTACTAGATCTTGATTCAATTCATAGTAGTAAAGACCCTATCATATTATATAGTGAAAATACTACATCTGTAGCTCTAAAAAAATCTGTGGCCCCATCAATGGATGAAGTTCATAATTGATATGTATTTCCTCATGAGGTATTTTTATCAAAGGTGTGAGATCATAGGGAATAGAGTGTCAATATAGAATAATGTTTAAAACCCCTTGACTATATCATTATCTTAGTATAATCATGTGCATCATGTGAGAAATTTCAAACTTAAAGTTATTAGTAATTTTCTCTAGTGAAAGTGGGATTTTGTTTGATTTTGTGCCCCAAAAAAAACTTTTATATACTTTAAGATAACCAACATTCTTGGTTTTTAATATTAATAAACTTATATCACTTCAGGATTGTTATTCAATGTAACATTGTATTTGATAATTTCCTAAGGGTACATGTCTAACTGAAAGGTCATATAAATTCATTATTAGGATGAAGAAATTCATGTGCAATGATTTTATTCCAAAATATATGTTAAATGAAAATACGATATTATAGAAAGAGACAATGATGATATATGTTAAATGGGGTAGAAGTCTCAGAAGACATTCATACTTCTTCTCATAAATTTCTCCCACAGTAATCTCCAAGAGAATGAGATTATGAGAAAATAACCCGCCAATAAGAAATCGACATCTATATTTATCATTGGATTTTAATTTATATGAAAAAAGAGTGATAGTAATTATATTTTAATATTACTTTTAATAGATAACATGAACCACATAATTTTATAAAATGATGAAAACCATGATGACATATTTTCTTACTGAGGCTGGATATGTTAGGTGCATCACGAGTGATATTGCATTAATGAATAAATAAAGGACGGATTTATCCCTTTTGTTATTTAATATAATTTGACATATTAATCCCTCTAATGGGAAGGTAACTTTCTAATTAAGTGTATCACCATAGTTTTTGTTGTTGTTAAGTTCCTTTATGAAAATTCATAGAATGAGACATCATGCACATGGTTTGATGACACCAATATTCTCCATCCTTGATCAAAGATATCAAGATAGAATTATATTACAATTATTCATTTTAAGGATGTTTTATGTTAATGAAACATTAATGTAATTTTCCATGGGTTCCTTCACTTGTTACTAAAGTCTAACCTTTTACTTTTTTTGGTTCTGCCTAATTCCACACAAAAAGGGGACAAGAGGGTTATACACTATGTATATCCAAAACCTATGTTAATTTTAATATAAATTTATCATGTTGAATAAATATCAATATTAATAATGGTTTAATAATTATTTATGTTTGGTAGATTGTAAATATTCCATCATCGGTTATTCAAAATAATATTTATGAGTTGAATATCTTATAAATATTTATTCAATATTCTAGTGAATATAATATTTATTAATTTATTAGTGAATAATATAGTGGTATTTATTTATTTATTTTAAAAATTATTCATTATTAATGTAACGATTTATATTAGGGAAAGACTGGTCAAAACGACGGTCTAGTGAAAATAAAATATTAAATTTCATTTGAATAATTATTAATTTATTTATTTAAAAATTGGTGTTAATTTATCTGAAATGTTAGTTTGTTTCAATTAATTATTATTATTATTATTATTATTATTCATGTTCTTTACAAATGTGATTCATCATGGATTAAGATAATAAAAGGTCCAATGTGTAATAATCATTCTCTAACCCTAGCTCTGTATAAACTCATTTACATCATTATGAACCCTAGTCAATGTTGTGCATAATGAAATTCTAGAGAATAATCTCAAGACCTTGAAATCTCTAACTATAAAATTTTCTTAAGATTTGATATAAATCATCCTCTTCCACCATCTCGATTCAAGAGTGAACTATTGGGACCAAGATTTCTAATTTGTTAATAAATAATTTTATTGGATTAATATGATTTTTTATTTTTTTTAAAACACATCACTTTGTAAATATGTTGATCAGACATACAGAATAACACGCAGTGGGTCAGAAAAAGAATATTGGAAAATGTTTTCACAATAAAGTCCATCAATTTTTTTGTTCTCAATGATTTATCTAGAACTGTTTCTCAAAAAAATGTCACTATATTAAATGTTTGTTATTAATTCAAACAATTATTTTAAGATTTAAAATCTCTTAAAATCATGAAAAATCACAATATACTTTCTCTTGATAAAGAGGTGGTGTTGATGTTCTTTAATGAAAAATTTTCCAAATACAATTTTATAGATCCATTTTTTTGGATGGAGTTTTTATGAGGACAAATATCGTGATGGTTTTCTATTATGAGAGTTTACAACATCAATTATTATTAAGAGTTCATGATCTAAGAGTTTATTTAGATAGTGGTAGAAAATCATTGGAATATACAAAGATCATAATATGTGTTTCTAAGACATAAGATCATATAGAGGTTTCCGGATAGAAGAATAGACAATGGATTCCAAAAAGATGATGAGAGATATATATGTATGAATATTTATGAAGTCTTGGAAGTTGATATGTTTTTGAATGTTGATGGGTTCCTTGTCATGTGACGATGGTTCTGGTTTTTAGTTAATATGAAAATCTAGAGTTTTAATATCTATGAAAAATTAATAAGGGATACCATTAGAGTTATGAACATATACATATGGATAGAGTATAACTAAAGACTATGGAAGTTATAAAAAGAAATTTGGGTAGATGAAGAAGTTTCTAAAAAATATAATATCTCATGTTTGTTATTAGAATTAATTTTTGAGATAGACAAGACTAGATGAAATTGATCGAACTTAGTTTCCAGGAAAATGAATCTTGTGAATATTTTCTGAAAAAATCAGGATAATCATTTTCCTAGAAATATTCATGATAATAAATGAAAAACTTTACAATCTTTATAATCATATAAATTTGTGATGATAGTGCTATTTTATTTTATTGAACCATAAATTATTGAGTAATATCATGATTCATAATGAGTTTTAAGGATGTTTAAAGATATTTTGTGATTGTATAAAATTAGGAATTGTTTGAGTGGGATTTTTAAAGTTAAGTTTTTCATTGAATATGGAAAATAAATTGGAGTTCTTGCCTTGTCAATTTCAAGTGCACATTTGAAAAGGGTGAAAGAGAGAGTACAAAATTGTGACTTATCATGTGTAAAAAAAAGTTAAAGTGTTGTAGAATAAGAATCATATTGGTACATTCGATGAAGTCATCAGATGAACTTCTATTATATAGAGTTCAAGGAAGGTTATTTCCATCCAAGGAATCTCTAGGGTGAGGTGAAGAAGAAGATTATAGTGAATAGAGAATTTGTGATCAGGGTATAATAGATGAAATTTTTGGATGAACTCTATTTATGGATAGGATCAATCATATAATTTCAAAATATGTATTCTAGATGAATAAAGAAGAAGTAATGATAGGGGTTTGGGTTTTCAAAAGTAAAACTCGATAGACTATTTTTTGCAAAGGATCATTTCTGGATAGAAGAAATAGAAAGTTGGAAAAATAGAAAGGAATCATACATATTGATCAGATTGAGTTTTTTACAAAGTATAGAGAATAATTTATTAAGTTCTACTAGGTAATAAATTCAATAATGGGGTTTTCAAGAATAAAAAGGTGTTGTTTGAATAAGAATCATGGGGAAAACGTTTTGAACATGTTAGTGAATTTTTCAAAACATTTTTTGAAATCATATTTACATATTTTGTTCTTTATAATAATATACACTTATGTACTAATCATAGTTCCATTAAAGTGAAAGGATATGTCCTACAAATTTTTAAAACAGAAAAGGAATGTTTTCTAGTGTATTTTGTGGTATTTCATTGTTTCAAAAACATGCTAAGGGATAGGTGCTCTTCTTTAGTAGTGAACCTGGTAAATTATTTTTTTTGTGGTTGTGCTTGTGATTTTTTCTTCAAAAATTTTATGTCTCTTTAATTGAATTTGGATTTTGTTTTATAATAAATAAAATATAAAATAAATATTGATCACTGATTCACCCCCCCCCCCGCCATCTCAGGGATCACATATATCATTATTGATCTTTCAAATTGTTAATAGATGAAGTTTCCTTAATTGAATTTTTTCTGAAGTCTTAATAAAAAATAATTTATTTGAATGGTCATTGTTTTTGAATAGTAAGGTTATTCTGATTTTCAGTGGAAAAAATAATAATATCTTGAAATATACAATGTTACCATATCTTATGAATCTTGGTTTTGTAATTATTGATGTTTTCACTGATGGTTTTCATCCTAATGTGGATAATTATCATAAAATATCTACTCATATGATTAAATTAGAGAAATATGGGTGATCTTGAAAATCTATACTTTCCTTACTCTTTGAAAGTGATTTTTCTAAGGTTAAAGGAGTTGGTATGGATAAAGGTATATTGGAAAAGATGAAAACAAATATAAAGGAAATACAAAAGTTAAGATAGGGAAGTTAAAAATATGGTGGCTAAATATTTATGATATTCAACTTAGTGATTATGAATATGTTTTATAATTATTTAAAATGGTGATTGATATTGTAATCACCCTAAAATTTCTTAGTGTGAAGCTATAAAATTCAACTTTTTTGGAAAAGATATTATATATTATTTTGGATAAGTTTGATTCCATGGTTTCATCATTGGAAGATAGAGATCCTAAAACTCTATATTTGGATGATTTTCATAGTACTATCTTCATATAATAAATGATAAGTGAGAAAATTAAGAAAATAAAAGCAAAATTAGATTGATAATTTCCTTTTAAAGCTATTAAGAAAGTAAAATATAAGAAAGTTATTGAAGATAAATAAGATAGTGAAATCGACATTGAAGACGAAGGTTGTCAAATTTTATATGAATTTATATCCTTGTTTTTAATATATATGAAAAGTGGAACATAAAATTAAAAAGGTTAGTTACAACTTAAATTCTTTATTTGGTGATATATTTGTAATTTTATTGTAAATTTTCCTTGGGGAAAGGAAAATAAAAAAAAAGTGATAAAGATGATAGATATTCAAGAAGATACTTTCAGAAAAAAGATAAAAAATATATATCCTATTTTAATGTAAAGGATTAAAATTATCTAAATCCAAAAGTAGAAGTTTTTTTCTAATAATGACAATGTTTATAATAGTGAAGTTGAAACTGAAAAATCAAGTGATAAAGCTGCTAAAAATACTTTTATTACGAAATTTAATGATGAAAATTTCATTGATGATTAAAGTAGTAGTTATAAATAATTATAAGAGACTAATGCAAAATTTTTAATGAAAAGAGAACTGAAATAATGTCTTCAAAAGAATTTAATACATAAAGGAGATATCAAGAAATTGCAAATGGAAAGTTAAATGGTAGATAATAAATAATATATTCTTGAATAAAAATATAATTTTCTAAAAGAAATTGATAATTTAAATAAATATCTTGAAAAATTTAGGAACCACAATATTCCTGTTGAATTGAAGATAAAAGTGAAGGATGAATAATTAGAACTTAATAAATAAATAGTTTGTAAAACTAATAAAGGAGTTATGAATTTTAAAATATCAGTTAGAGATTTTGGTTAAACATATTATAAGTTTGAACCTAATAAACATCAACAAATTTAATATCTATGGTTAAAAAATGAATGAATATGTTCATAAGGGTGAGAAAGTTAAAAAATTCATATATATATATATATCCAAAAACAACATATTTTAAAAATCTAATGTCTCTAAAATTTCAAAGATAGAAAAAAATATTTCTACTTTTGGTGATTCCATTGAAGATGACAAATATTAAAAATTAAAGAAGAAAATTTTGAAATATAGAAAAAAATTTAGTGGCACAACAAATTTCTATAGTAGAATGAAATAAATATGAGTAAAATAAAGTTTAAAACTCGAGGAAGTATGGAAGATACAAAAAAATGTTCCTTATATGGATACAACTAGTATTTTGCCGTATTTTTTCATAAAAAAATATGTGTTGTCTAAATCAAAAAAAATTCAATAATCACAACAGAAACTAAAATTAAAGTTTGAGTTTCATTTAACCCACTAAAAGAAATAAACCTGATAAATTGGATATGAAAATAGAAAATATATTCTAGCCTTTGTAAACTATTTGTAAAATATGTGAATAGCCAGGAAACCTTTCAAAATAAGGTTTTATTTTATTACACACACAAAAAAACGATACTTATAAAAATTCCAAAAAATTGGATCTAATAAAGATGAAGATATAGAAAATGATATTTTTATTTCAATTTATCTCAAATCCATAAAAGTTGAATGGCATAAAATTTTTAATAGTAGGTGAGCTTCTTATATGAAAGTAGATTTGATACTATTTAATAATGTGAAATATTATAAAGAAGGAAAAGTGACTTTTGGAAATGATGAGTCACCAGTAATCAGAGGTGTTGAATTGTCATTAATTGTGGGGTAATTTGAAATCCAAATGAGCCTTATTTACTGATGGTATGAAACACAACATATTAAGGGTTTTTCAATGTTGTGATGAAATTAAGAATGTTGTTTTTATAAAACATGGTTTTTTATTTAAAAGAGTAGAAGATGGAAAATTTGTTATGAGAGGCCAATAAATAAAGGGCAACTTGTTTCAAATTGGTGATGTACAAAAGTAATTATATCTGATTATGATGGAATGAAATAATCTTTATCACAAATATTCAGATATATGTTTTAGAGTAAAATTATAAAGTTAAGATTGTGAGATAGTAATCATGATATTCCTCACATGAAAAGAAAAATAGAATGGAGTTATTCAATTTTCCAAAAAGGGAAGACTTCTAATTAGTTCATAAGAAAGTTTATATTTTTCAAAATCAACCCTTTAAGAAAATTAATTCTGATATTTGTGTTTCAATGAGTAAAAAATCTACCAACATAGATAAGTACTTCATTTATTTCAATTATTAATTTTATTGAATTTTATTTATTATGTATTTGAAACATAAATCAAAATCATGAAATATTTTAAGGTTTTTAGGAGAAGTAATGAAAAGGAATGAAGATATTATATGAAGAAGCAAAAAATTCAAAATAGTTATGAATGGAAAAATTAGGAGTTTAGATATTTTCTTGAAAAACATTTAATTACCCCGAATTTCAATGCTCCTTATACAACACAGAAAATAGTGTTTCTAAAATAATAAAATAGAATATTGGTGGATATGAAACATAGAATGTTGATCGAGAATGATACATCTCATTATTTTTGGATACAGGTGATGAGTACAATAGTTTATATTTACAACATAATTTTCTATAGACCAAGTTCTTATATGACTCCTTATAAAAGTTTTATAATTATCCACCAAGATTGAAATACCTAAGGGCTTTTGGAAGCCTTTGTATCATAAAATGAAAAGGGTTAAATATTGGAAAATTTGATCTCAGTTGTATTGATTGAATATATCCTAGCCATGCTCTTAATGGTAGAGGATATATATGTTTTAACATATCAATATGAAGTATAGTTTATTTAGTAGATATAAAAGATCATGAAAAATATAACGGTAAATTTTCATGAACACATGCTACTATGTAATATGGAAAAGATGAAATAGTTTTGGTTGACCAACGTGAATAATTTTCAAACAAAGGAGATAAAATTCAAAATTAGGATTCTCAATTATATATTTATAGTGATGAGGAAGAACTTTTTTCATATCATCCTAGGCTGATGAAACAAGAAGAATCTCAAAAAATCATTGGTGATCGACAAAAATAGGTTCAAATAAAAATAACTTCAAGGTTAGTTACACAAACTTCCTCAAAATATAAATTTTATCCAAAATAAGTAAATAATTATTTTGAGAATTGCAATTGTATTGATGCTATAAAAGAAGATTTGGCTCAGATTGAGAAAATTGAAACTTGGTAACTATTACCCAAATTAAATAATAAAAATTTTATTGGTATAAATTGGCTGTTCCAAAATAACATTAATGAAGAAGGTGGAATGATAAGAAACAATGACTGATTTCTCTTCAAAGGTTACTCATAAATTTAATTCATTGATTTTGATGATAGTTTTCTCCATTAGAAATATTTCTAACTATAAAAAAATTTCTTTCAATTGTTTCATAAGAGGTTGTAAAATAAATTTTTTTAGATAGATATAATGTCATCTTTTCTTAATTTATATCCTAATTAAGAATTGTAAATTGAAATATTATGTGCCTTTATGACTTGAAAATATGAAATTAATGTGTGTAAGTTGAATAAATATTTTGTGGGTTCAAGAAATATCTGAGAGTTTTGTATTAAAAATTTGATTCATTCTTAAAGAATTTGAACTTTATGAAATGAAGCGTTGATGGTAATCTCTACATTAGAGAAAATTAGGAGTTTTCTCTCATTGTGATAATTTTTATTGATCAAATTATATTTTCTAGGAGTGATGAAGAATCATGTGAAATGTTTTCTAGGGAAATGAAAGAAGTAGTTTGAAATTTCAATATTTGGATAAATAAAATAATTTCATGGATCACAAATTTCCCAAAATATGAGGTATATTTTAGAATATTGAGAATATTATTCTATGGAAATTCTTAATAAATTTAGAATGGAATATTGAAAACTAGTTTCCACACTAATTTCAATGTGAAACAATTTTTATAAATATGAAGATCTTTAGAAAGTGGATCCTAAGGAGTTTTGGAATTTTTTCTGGAAGATTGTCTTATCTAATGTCTTCAAGACTAGATATTGTATATGTTGCTAATTTTTTTGAAATATTGTATATTTCTCCAAAAGAATCTCATTCATTGGAAATAAAATGAATTCTAAAGTATATCAATGGAACAAAATATTATGGTATAAAATATAATATCTTAGGAAAGATTTATTTTATTGGTTATACAGATTCTGATTTGGTGGGATGTTTTGATGATAGAAGATCTAAATCATATAGATTTTTTTATATAGGTGAAATTTGTGTGAGATGGAATAATGAAAAACTAAAACTATATTAATCTTAGCACATGTGAATCTGAATATATTACTTCCACACAAGATGTAACACAACTTATATGGATGAAAACACACTTGGAGGATTTACTAGTTAAAGTGTATTTCCCTCTTTTATTTGGATGTGAAAATATAAGTGATATAAATCCCACTAAAACTATAATGAAACGTTATATTTAAAATAATATTGATATAAAATATCACATCATAAAATGTCCTCTACAGAATAAAGAACTAACTTAATAATATATTCTAACAACCAAACAATTCTTGATAAATTCACAAAACTTTTACCGAAGGAAAATTTTTACAAACTGAGATTTAATATGGGTGTACGGCCTATTTATGCCCAATTTTGAGGGATTTGGTCCATCCCATATCTCAAAATGTCCTTAGATAGTGTTTTCACAGGGGAGAAAATGATATTTCAAAAATCTATCCATCGGTATATACAAAAAAATTTAATGAAATCATGTATTTATGGGAAGATCTTAAAAGGGGTAAGATGTGATTTCAATATGTGTGAACTATTTAATCAATATTTACAAGTAAATATGGGAAACATTGTGCTTCTAGGTTTTTGTGAAATAGATATGAATGTTCAATGAAAAAAATTGAACAGATATTTGATAATGAAAAAGTTTCTTAAGACACTACTTATGGATAACATGGTTTTTGTATTCAATTATTCTTATTTCCTACATTGAGTTCTCTCAAATAGGATTATAATTGTTGGAAAATTGAACCATAGTTGATGTTACACATATTTAAGGATTTATGATCTTTTTTTGACAACAAAATCCAAAGGGTTAGGTTGTTTGGACCAAGATGGCTGAAGTTATTGTTTGAAAAAAGTTTTATAGAGGAATTATCTTTTTATTTATTTTAAAAAACACCTCACTTTTTAAATCTACTGATCTGTTGAGGATGATCATAAAAATAGTGTTTCATTTCAAATATTAGGCAATGTTTTCCTAACAATTTCCATTGGTGGTTTTTTTTCAGAATTTTTATCTAAAAATGGTTTCTGGAAGAATATCATCAGTCAGAATTATTAACATTAAGTCAGTTGATGATATACTAATCCATAAAATCCTAGCATCATGGAAAATATCAAGATACTATTTTTTTAAAAATATGGGAAGCTAAAGTTCCTCAATTAAAATAATTATACATAAAGTTTTCTGAATATAGTTTTTTGTATATACTTTTTGTGAGGAAACATATTGTGATTATTTTCTTTATAAAAGTGTACAACATCATGAATTATTAATATTTATTGATAAAATGGTTTTTTTGATATGGGGAGAAATATTTTGGTATGTACAAAGTTCATACTATATGAGTCTAAGGAAGACGGTCAAAACAAGATTTTTCAATAGAAGATTAGAAAATGGTTTCCTGATAAAAGAAGTGACAATGATTTGTATGAATAACTATGATGTCTTTGAAGTTTATAAGTTTTTAGATCCTTCAAGGTTTGTAATTAGGTACTATTGTACTAGTTTTTAATCAGGACACAAGATAAGACTTGTAATATCTATACAAACTTAATTGGGTGATAAATAGAGTTCTGAACATGGATTTTTTGGATATAGTCTTAATAGTGATTCTGGATGTTTTTAAAAGAAAGTTGAGTGAATAAAAAAGTTGTTGAAATATAGAAGCACTCAATTCTGTTATCGAACTCATTTTTCCTAAAAAACAACACCAAATGTAGTTTAGGGGACTTATTTTCTGGAAAATGGAATCTTGTGAATATTTTCTAGATAACATTTTTTAGAAAATCATTTTCCATACAAAGATCCTAATAATAAATGAATTACACTACAATGTTTGAAAAGTTATCAAAAGTTGGTGATGCGGAGTTGGTATTTTTTCATTTCAAAAATCAAGGAGGAAAATCATGATTCACACCAAGTTTTAAGGATGTCTGAAGGAAGGTATTGAATATATCAAATTACGAATCCTTTTATGAGGTTTTTTGAATTTTATTTTTTCAATAAAGCGGGAAAATAAAATAGAGATCCCACCTTTTCAATTTCAAGAACACTTATATATAGGGTAAAATTGAGAGTACGGATGTGTGGCAATTTGTGTGTTAACAAAATTCGAATTGTTGTATATTCATTTTCATATAGGTGTATAATATTATCTCCTAAAACAAAATTATTTTTGAAATAATTTTGAGTAGGTTATTCCTAATAAAGGAACTTATTGGTTGAGGTGAAGCAGATGTCTATAGAAAATAGATATGTTGTGAGTAGTGTATACCAGTTGAAAATTTTAGACAAACTCATCAGATGGAAAGTGTAATGGCCTGGGGTTTTGGGGTCCATTACCTGGTGAAAATCTGATTTTGGGGTGTTCTTGGTGGTCTGGAAGGCCATCCCAGCTTCTCGGTGAAGCTTAAGACTCATAACGGTAGCCTCGGCCTACCGGTAGCCTCGGCCTACCGGTAGCCTCGGCCTACCTGTAGCTCAGCCTACCAGTGGCCTCAGCCTACCGGTGGCCTTGGCCTATGCTCACTGAAAATCATGGTCATTGGTGGTCTTCCTCTGTGAAGTAATGAACCTCAGTTCTCCTGGATGTTTAAATAAACATGACATGGAATTGGTTAATTATGTATACTCGGTTAATTAAATTGAAAGCACCAAGATCAACTATTTTCTGTGATAACTCCGGTTAAAACCCAGTGGAATTGAAACCATGGAGTTTGTTAAATATTTTAAATCTAAAAATACCTGCAAGGGCCTACCTTGTGTTGGTGGTAGTGTTTTTGTTGTTTTATTACACAGGTCGATTTTGGATGACATTATGGTTTTCTTGGATAGGGTCTTAGATTGCTGGGGTGAGATGGGTGGGGATGGGATCCCCTGTTGTTATACTTTCACTGGTTGTGAATATGAGGCTGTGTGATTGCTCTGATATGACACAAATTTTTGTGGGATCCTCTATTGTTGAGAAACCGTTGGCTCCTGGATTTTGGGGACATGGGGCTGTGTCTCGGGGATAGTTTTGTTTCCAGTACTTTGAGGGATATCACATGATACCTAGTTGTTGTGACTTTACAATAGAACAAGGTGTGAATGCTTAAATTTCTCGACAGTTTTCCTTCATTCTTTAATTGTTGTTTCATCTGTGGTTGTGCTTATTAGTTGCCCAGTAGTGAGGGGATTAACTCTTTTTGAACTATTATGAAATGATACTAGAATAGTAAAACTAGGAACTGTATGTTGTGTGCCTGTTTTCTGAGGCCGCATTGCTTGGGCACCTGCTTGTATCTATTTTAGGAGCCATAGGTTGAGCTATGTGTTGGTATATGTATGTGTAACTGTATATTTTGTGTTTAGTCTCACCCCACCCGCATTGGGCACTTAGTGTCGGACACCCCATCTCATGGGGAAGGGTGTTACCACCTAGTTACTCTCCTTCCTGCTCCCTCTTCTCTAGGTTGTGATGGATGGAGGAGACCATACACCCAAGACTCTTCGGGTAGGTTTCATTTGGTGTGTTGTTAGCCCGAAACTCTTCGGGCAGGTTTGAGGCCCAGGTGTGTGTGGGCACGGATGTGGATGGTTGTGAGGCCCAGGTGTGTGTGGTCAGGGATGTGGATGGTTGTAAGGCCCAGGTGTGTGCGGTCAGGAAGAGCATGGTAGCATCAGGACGTTTGCCGTTAGCAATGAGCAGCTAGCTATTGGGGGAAATAGTGGTGCAGGGTACCCAAATGCTTTATTATTTACTATTATCTTACTGGTTGTGTTATTTGGTGAGCGTGGCCGGTGAGGTGGGATGGATAGATTTCTTGATAGATGATGTTTCTTCTGCTTCTCACGGAACTTTAGGACGTCTCCCCACTTGTGCATTAGAGCTTTAGGTTTTCCTACTGAGTATACTTTTTATACTCACCCTACGTTTACTTTTAGGTTTCCATGAGGGCATCAGAGGTCTTGCGGGACCTTACTAGTCTAGACATTGGAGTTTTTATTGGTCATTGTTGGATTATGGTTAGCCTTTTTCCTTTCCTGTTGGGTATTTTACTTTGGAGTCCTTGTACTTTGTTCAGTTTTATTATTAAAACATGCATGTAGTTTGGTTTTTACATTGAGTTTTCTAAACTTGGTGGTGTTTGGTGTTGACTCATTCTTTCTCCCAATCATGTTTAACTAAAAAGGGTAATGCCTCCCATATTGTGAAAATGTTATACCCTTCTTTCTAGTCACCACTGAGGGGCCTACTAGAGGCAGGACTCAGGGGACCTTATCTCTCCTTCAACTTAAAGAAGGAAGGGCTTGGAAATATGCTCTCCCTTCCCTCCTTTCGGTGAAGGAGGGTCGTGACAGAATGGTATTAGAGTGAGGTTGAGGGATAGGATGGAGTCTGGAGTTAGGTACAGTGAGGATTGCATTGGATGGTATGGAAACAATGTTAGGTAATCTTGGTTCGTGAGATAGACCAGGGATGACTGGCTAGGACACGGGATTTTAGGGTCCCCTGTGATCCGATGCAAGGACTCTGAGCCTATCAAACGACCAAGTGAGACTGCATTTATTGCAAGGTAGAGACCCTAGGAAAGTTACATGCATCATACTGATTGTGTTTTTAATTGATTTGGGGAACCTTGGGGAGAAAAAGTTAATAATAATAATAATAATTCCCTTGCTACTCGGGCTTAGTAATTCTTGTTTACCTTGCATCTATGGAACCCAGATGTTATCCAGGAGCGACTCGGGCAGTTGAGGCCCATCGGATCAAGGCAGTTGACCAGTAGAGGGTTTACCGAGATAAGGAGGATGAATTGTGGTAGAGGACTCTGCACTCCTTCCAGCGACAAACCCTCATGAAGTACGAGGGCAACATTTATGACTCAATAACAGAGGCATGGATTAAGGATTTAACCACCACCTTTTCTTTGATCCATTCTGTAAGGGAGTACTGGGTTTCGTTGGCCATTAGTCAGCTGAGAGGAGCAACGCGTCAGTGGTGGATTCTTTTCATTGGAGAGAAGACAGAGCCAGAGGTTTATGGGCCAGTTTTGAGAAGGAATTTCTTGAGGAGTTCCTCTCCTCTACGGCTAAGGTTGAGAAGAGACAAGAGTTGCTCTCCCTTCAGCAGGGAAGAATGTCAGTGAGGGATCTGGGGATCAAGTTCAAAGATAACTTGCGTTTTACCCTGGATCTCTTTCCGGATGAGGAGTCTTGGGCAAGATGGTTAGAGGAGGCACTCTGTCCTTCTCTTCGGTACACTGCCACTCCCTTCACTCTTCCGACGTACCTAGCAATACAGAAGAATGTCGAGATAGTAGAGAGGATGCACTCGAAGTGAGGCACACCACGAGAAGGGAACTAGATGAGTTCATCAAAAGGGAAGGCGGTCAGTATAAGGTCTCCAGTGACATGGCCTTATAGGTTTCAAAAAGCTGGGATTAGGACTCATCAGTTCCAGTCCTGAGCTTCTGGCCCTCGCCCCTTTCCCACAGGGCCAGGGCCGAAGTGTTTCTCTTGTGAAGTTTTCATGCACGTCTAGAGAAGGTGTCCGAATCAAGCTTCACATGGTGGAGGTGGGCTGTTTCAGCACCCACCTCAGCAGCATCCGTCACCGGTGAGGCCTTTCCAGCAACAGTAATAGGCCCCTGGCCCTCCGAGGGATGACCTTGCAAGAGGAGACCGACACGTGGGTGCTCCTCAGGGACCTCCACTAGGGCGTGGTCAGGGAGGTGGTCGACAGCAGTGAGGCAGAGGAGCTGGGCATGGACAGTTGCACACCTCAAATTTAGTAACTCCGTCAGGACCAGAGTTAGTTCGAGGATTGATCAGTTTATTCAACACTCTTGTTTCTACCTTGTTTGATTCAGGATCTTCTAACTCCTTTGTTACGCACGAATTATCCCATGCTCTGGGTCTAGATTCCGAGAGACTTTTTGTGGCCCTAGTGTTGAAAAAACTGTTGGAGTCAGACTAGCGTATATTACTTTTTCCAGGGATGTATACTGATGTTGGTACCGCATCAGTCCAGTGGAGACATTCTTTCATTGAAGATGCAGTAATACGATGTCATTCTAGGCATCGACTGGTTATTCTTCGTGCATGCCATCATTTCCTACTATCGGAGAAGGATCAAATTCTCTAACGAGGATGGACGGCATGTGTATTTTGTTGGGGAGTGGAGTTATCATGTGGGGAGTCAACACGTGGATCCACTCCTTTCCATGATGGACGGGGTGTTAGTGGAGTTGGCGGACACATGAATGATAGATGTCCCAGAGGTCGTAATAGAATTCATTGATGTTTTTCCGGATGAGTTTGTGACTCTACCCCATCAATGTGACATTGATTTTGGGATGGACTTACAGTCTGGTGCCTGCCCGATCTTGATGGCTCCTTATCAGATGGAACCTTCTGAGTTGCGGGAGTTGCAGATTCAGATTGACGATCTGATGGAGAATGGTTTGTTCGACCCAACGTGTCATCGTGGGGTGCTCCAGTTTTGTTCGTAAAGAAGGTAGATGGTAGTCTACTACTGTGCATAGACTACTGGAGGTTGAATCAGGTGAAGTTCAAGAATCCTTACCCCCTCTTGAGGATAGACGATCTTATTGACCAACTGAGGGGAGCAGGTTGGCTCTCTAAGATCAATCTGCGGTCTGGATACCACCAGTTGAGCGTGAAGGAAGTTGATATCTCGAAGATGGCTTTCGGGTGCATATATGCCCACTTTGAGTTCATGGTCATGCCGTTTGGCATTACGAATGCACAAACTTTGTTCATGAACCTCATGAACTCTGTCTTCTGAGAGTTTCTGGACCAGTTCATTGTGGTGTTCATCGACGACATCCTTATCTACACAAGATCAGAGGAAGAGCACGTTGAGCATCTTAGGGTAGTTTTGGGAGTCCTTAGACACCATCATCTTTTTGGGAAACTATCTAAGTGAAAGTTCTTAGTGGTAGAAGTAGATTTCCTTGGACACATAGTGGCTCAGAAGGGAATAACACTAGACCCGTCGAAGGTCAAGGCAGCTGTTTCATGGGCATCACCCAAGAATGTGGCAGAAGTTCGTAGTTTCCTGGGTTTCGTAGGCTATTATCGGAGGTTTTTGCCTGAATTCTCTCGATTTGTAGCTCCGTTGATATCTTTGACTAGGAAGGACCAGGCCTTCCTGTGGAGCGACCAGTGCTAGCTAGCTTTTGGCTACCTAAAGGAGAAGCTTGTTAGTGCTCCATTACTCATATTACCAATGAAAGGGGTGTTGTTTGAAGTTTTCTGTGATGCTTCTGCCCTTGGGTTGGTATGTGTGCTGATGAAATAGTGAGGAGTGATCTGTTATGGGTTTAGGAAGATACGTCCACATGAAAGTAATTTTCCACCCACGATCTGGAGCTGGTGGCCGTGGTGTTAGCATTGAAGTTGTGGTGGAATTATCTCATTGGAGAGAACATTGTGGTCTTGTCAGATCAGAAGAGCTTGTGTTATGTCTTTTCCCAGTGGGATCTGAACTTGCGTCAGCGAAGATGGTTTGAGTTCCTTCAAGGCTACGACTTCAATATATCTTATACTGAGGGAAAGGGTAATGTTTTGGCTGATGCCCTGAGCCGGAAATCGTGGAAGGAAGTAATTCGGTAATTTGCAGATTCTTGGAGGGAGATGGAAGAGTTAGCGGCCTTGAATTTGGATGCAAGGGTGGAAGGTGGAAGAGGTTGTCTATTTCAGATGACTATAGTTTCCTCTTTAGTGTTGCAGGTGGAAGAGTCTCAGTGGGGGGACTCAGATGTGGAAGTGACGTGAGGTCGTGTCTATCAGGGATATTATCATGAGGGATGGTCGGAGGATGTTCATCATCAAAAGCTTTTATATGGAAGGATTTATGTTCCAGAGATGATGCGTAAAGGTGTTATCCGTGAGTTCCATGTCTTGGATTTAGCAGTACATCCTGGGGTCTCAAATATGTACCAAGTCCTGAGGTGATAGTTTTGGTGGCCTGGGGTAAAGCGGGAGGTGGCAGAGTTTGTGGCTAAGTTCGTAGTGTGTCAGCAAGTGAAGGTTGAACATCATTTTCCTGGAGGGTTGTTACAGTCTTTAGATGTTCCCAATTGGAAGTGGGATGACATCTCGATGGACTTCATCACAGGGCTACCCAGGGCTCAAGGAGGCTATGATGCCATCTGGGTAGTGGTGGATCGGTTGACAAAATCAACACACTTCATGGTGATTAAGGAGTCGATCCCGGTGAGCACCTTAGCCCAAAGGTACGTCGATGAGGTGGTGCAGTTGCACGGGATTCTGAGATCTATTGTATCTAATCGAGAAATACAGTTTACCTCATGAGTCTGGAGGGGATTATAGCATGACTTTGGCACCCAGGTACCCCTTAGCACTACTTTCCACCCTCAGACAGATGGGAAAATAGAACGAACGATCTAGACATTGGAAGACATGTTGCAGGAATGTGTTTTGGATTTTTGGGGATCATGGGTATGCAACTTGCCTCATGTATAGTTTTCTTATAACAATATCTTCCACTCCACTATTGGCATGACACAGTTTGAGGCCTTGTATGGAAGGTCATGTCGTTCACCCGTTTGCTGGACAGAGATTGGGGAAGAAGCAATTCTTGGGTCCGAAGTGGTGCAGGGTACCACTGAGAGGGTTCATCTCATGCGTGAGAGGATGAAGGAAGCCTAGGATCGGAAGAAGTCTTATGCTGATCGTAAGAGGAGGCCCTTGGATTTCGAGGTTGGAAATCATGTGTTCTTGAAAATTTCCCCTCCACATGGGCAGTGAAGGTTTGGGAAGGAGAGTAAGCTATCCCCTAGGATCGTCAAACCTCTGGAGGTGTTGGGGCAAGTTGTTGAGGTGGCATATCAGCTGGAATTTCCACCTCAGTTGGAGAAAGTTCACAACGTCTTTCACGTCTCCTAGCTTTGTCGATATCTACACGACGACTCCCCCGTCCTCGATTGGGGAGATTTAGATGTCGAAAATGATGTGACCTTCAAAGAACGACCAATCAAGATCGAAGATCATAAAGAGAAAGTGCTTCATGGATGAACCATCACCTTGGTTCATGTGTTTTGGAGGCATGGTGGCCTGGAAGAGAGCACTTGGGAGTGGGAGGCCCAGTTATGAGTTCAGTACCCAGAGCTGTTTTGACTTCCTTGTTTTTGTTGTTGTTATGAGTTTTGTTGAGATATTTCACCTTGTGCTTTAATATATGAAATTCTTTTTCTAATTTTTTTTGAAACTGAATGTGTGATGATGGTAAAACCTGACTGCTAGTCAAGGTGCATTAATGTGGATGCGATTAAACCTGTGCGGGTGAGTCAGTGTCGCCCAAAGCAGATAATATCCTGACATGTAGGAAGGGACTCACTGACTTGGACAATGTGATCCTTGTGCTTGTTGTCAATGTTTGTGGTTGATAACTCTTGGGGGAGTATTCCTGGATGGAGGGGGGGGGTTCTGTTCCAACTTTCGAACAACTCAGGGGTTTTCCCCTGAGAAGTATCTTTAGAGGGTGGTTTTTTGGACCCCAATTTTCTCCTATCTGGTTTGTTCTTATATTATCGAGGATGAGAATAGTTTGAGAAGTATCTGATGTAACGGCCTGGGGTTTTTTGGTCCATTACATGGTGAAAGTATGATTTTTGGGCGGTTCTGGGTGGTTTGGAAGGCCATCCCCAGCTTCTTGGTGAAGCTTAATACTCTTAACGGTCGCTTCAGCCTTCCCGTCGCCTCGGCCGACCGGTGGCCTCGACCGACCGGTGGCCTCGGCCTACCACTAGCGCATCCTACAGGTAGGACCATCGGTGGAATCGGCCTACTGGTAGTCTCGGCCTACTGGTCACTCGGCCTATCGGGGGCCTCGGCCTACCGGTCGCCTCGGACTACCAGTCGCTCGGCCTACCAGTTGCCTCGGCCTAACGGTTGCTCGCGGCCTACCGGTTGCTTGGCCTACACGTGGCCTCGGCCTACTGGTAGCCTCAGCCTACCGGTAGCTCCGCCTACCGGTAGCCTCAGCCAACCGGTAGCTTGGTCTACCGGTAGACCTAGCCTACCGGTGACCTCTCTACGGGTTTTCCAGTAGCACCTCCCATTTGTGCGAATTGGTTTGTAAACCATGTTTTGACCCCTTTAAGCCTGTTTTAAAGACCATTAATGGTGTTTAATTAAATTATTGGTGAGGTTCCCTCCTCAAATGAAAAACCATGTGTTTTTTTCATGCCTTTAACCATGTTTTCTGAAACGACTCTACCGCATCCTGTGAGGAGTCCTTCCTTGGTTAAGGTGGTGTGTGTCGGTTTTAACCGCCCCGAAGGGAGGGAACCTTTTAAGCTGTACTACTGGAAAATGATCTCATACCCACGGTTCAAAACCATGGGTATAGACCCCAAAACCATGGGTATAGGCTATACCCACAGTTTGGGGAACCATGGGTGTTGGTGACATCGATATAGGTCCATGATCTATACCCACGGTTTTTCGAACCGTGGGTATATATTTTCTTCCACCATGTCAAAGCTTCGTCCAACCTGTCAAAGTAATATACCCACGGTTATAAAACCATGGGTATATATTTTCTTCCACCATGTCAAAGCTTCGTCCAACGTGTCAAAGTAATATACCCACGGTTATAAAACCATTGGAAAAATAGTGGAAAAAAGGAGTAGCTAGGAATTGAATCTGCTACCAGCCGCAACCTTCACATGAGTTTCAATGCATCCCACCACTTCAGGTACGCCATATACAATAATATATATCTACAATTTTAAATATATATTAATCTCTGACCGTATTACCTAAAATAGGACCCGGCAGGTTTCGAACCCGCGTTGAAGGAATAATCAACATGCGCTTAACAAACCAAACTGCTCGGACTACAAGAATACATATCTGCATTTACTTTAATATATTAATCCATTTCTTTGTATTCAAAAAAAAAATATTTTAGTGGAATTCGATATAGCGACTGATGGAACCAACCTTCAACGCTTCACCAACTAAGCCATCGAACGCATATAATTATATAAATCCATAAAACTAAATATATTTATTCAAACCAAGGTTTTCCCGTCAAATTGTTTTTTCCCACACATTTTTTTCCGACTTAATGTGGGAAGGCTATCCCCATGGTTTTAAAAACCGTGGGTATATGCCTTCGAAAAAAATATTTATCCCCACGGTTTTGTTAAAACCGTGGGGATAGACCCTGAAATAAACACTTATACCCATGGTTTTACAAAACCATGGGTATAGGCCTTCTAAAAAACTCTATCTCCATGGTTTTAGAAGAACCATGGGGATAGGCCTTGAAATAAACACCTATACCCACGGTTTTCCAAAACCGTGTGTATAGGTTCCCACTCTATACATATACCCACGGTTTTCCAAACCTGTGGGTATAGGACACCCCTATACCCACGGTTTTTCCCAAAACTATGGGTATAGGGCTACTATCCAGTAGTGTTGGACGTGTGGGGTGGCCCAACCCCATGGTCAACCGACGATCCCGCTTCTTCCATGGTTTCAAGTTTTTCTCCATATCTTAACCGTCTCGGGGATGCTTTATCTCATCCTTTATAACCTAAAGGCTTATCTTCTCCCTAGGTTTCTTTTTCTCTATCACCGTGCACTTAGAATAACATTCCTCCAGACGAGTTCTACCCCTGTGATGTTTTCCTTGATCGTGTTTGTGGAGTTCCTGCTACTCTTGATTTCCTGTTTCCACGCGAGGACTTTACATTGATCCTTGATCAATCAGATAGGGATTTTCTCCTTCATCTCTCCTTTCTATGCATCATTCAGGGTGGGTATGCTTTTGTCTCTAGTGAAATTGATGAAACCAAACTTAATGAAGATAATGAATGGACCTCGAAAGAAGGAAAGGGGGCGAGATCGATGTTCTATTGTACTCTTTTATGTTAATATGTGTTGTGAATTATATGGGACTATGATCACTGAAAATCATGGTTGTTGGTGGTATTTCTCTATGCACTAATGAACCTCGGTGCTTTTGGATGTTTAAATAAATGGAACATGGAATTGGCTAATTATGTATACTCGGTTAAATAAATTAAAAGCACCAATATCAACCTTTTTCTGTGATAATTCTGGTTAAAGCCTAGTGGAATTGAAACCATGGAGTGTGTTAAATCTTTTAAATCTTAAAAATACCTGCAAGGGCCTACCTTGTGTTGGTGTTAGTGGTTTGGTTGTTTTCTTTTATGGCCCGATTTCGGGTGACTTTATGGTTTTCTTGGATGGGGGATTAGATTGATGGGGTGATATGGGTGGGGATGGGATCCCCTATTGTTATACATTCACTGGTTGTGAATCAGAGGCTGTGTGGTTACTCTGTTGTAACACGAATTAGAGTTGGATCCTCTGTTGTTGATAAACCATTGGCTCTTGGATTTTGGGGACATGAGGTTGTGTCTTGGGGTTTGTTTTGTTTCCATTAATTTGAGGGATCTCACGTGATCCCTAGTTGTTGTGACTTTACAAGAGAACGGGGTGTGAATGCTTAAATTTCCTGAGAGTTTTCCTTCCTGTTTTAATTTTTGTTTCATCTGTGGTTGTGCATGTTAGTTTCCTAGTAGTGAGGGGATTAACTCTTTTTGAACTGTTATGAAATGATACTTGAATAGGGAAACTGAGAACTATTTGTTGTGTGCCTATTTTCTGAGGCGGCAGTGCATGGGCACCTTATTATATTTGTTTGAGGAGCCATAGGTTGAGCTGTGTGTCGGTATATGTTTGTGTAACTGTATGTTTTGTGTTTAATATCACCCCACCCATGTTGGGCACTTAGTGTCGGACACCCCATCTCATGGGGAAGGGTGTTTCCCCCTAGTTACACTCCTTCCTGTTGTCTCTTCCCTAGGTTGTAATGGCTCGAGGAAACCGTACACCCAAGACTCTTCGGGTATGTTTCTTTTGGTGTGTTGTTAGCCCAAGACTCTTCGAGCAGGTTTGAGGATGAGGTATGTATGGGCGTAGTTGTGGATGGTTGTGAGGCCCATGTGTTTGCGGGTAGGGATGTGGATGGTTGTGAGGTCGAGGTGTGTGCGGGAAGGAAGAGGGTGGTAGCGTCAGGAAGTTTTCCATTAGGGATGAGCAGCTAGCTGGTGGGGGAAATAGTGGTGTGGGGTACCCAAATGCTTTTTTCTTTACTATTATCTTACTGCTTGTGTTATTTGGTGAGCGTTTTCGGTGAGTTAGGATGGATAGATTCCTTGATAGATGATGTTTCTTCTGCTTCTCACGGTACTTTTGGACGTCTCCCCACTTGTTCATGAGTGCTTTAGGTTTTCCTACTGAGTGTACTTTGTATGCTCACCCTACATTTACATTCAGATTTCCAGGAGGGCATCGGAGGCCGTGTGGGACCATACTAGTATGGACGTTGGAGTTGTTTTTGGTTGCTTTTGGATTCTTCTTAGATGTTTTCCATTCCTATTGGGTGTTTTACTTTGGATTCCTTATACTTTATTCGGTTTTATTATTAAAACATGCAGGTAGATTGGTTTTTACATTGAGTTTTCTATACTTGGTGGTGTTTGGTGTTGACTCATTCTTTCTCCTAATATTGGTTAACTAAAAAGAGTAATGCATCCCATATTGTGAAAATGTTTTACCCTTGGTGCTAGTCGACACTCCGGGGCCTACTGGAGGCGGGTCTCAGGGATCATTACTCTCCTTCAACTTAATGAAGGAAGGGTTTGGCAATCTGCTATCCCTTCCCTCCTTTCGGTGACGGCGGGTCATGACAGATAGGATCAGGCTGAATAATTGGATAGAATATTCTATACAAATAAAGAATAAGGAAATATCGGATTTTAGGTTTGCTGTAGAAAAATTCGACAGACCATTTTCTGGACAAATTAGTTTCCAGAAAGACAAAATAGAAAGTGGAATCAGAATGGGTGATCAGGCTGAGTTCTGAATTAATTCTATAGAATAATTTCTTACCTATATCTAGTTAAAAATTAAAGATGTGGTTTTCCAAGAATAAAAAAAGTGATGTTTGAATAAAAATCATCATCACAATGTTCTGAACATGTCGGTGATGGTTTTGAAACTTATTATGAAACCATATTTATATATTTTTTCCTTCAGAAGTGCATACACTATTGTATTTATCATATTTACAGGAAATTTAAAGGATATCTATTTTTTTAACAACATAAATGTATTATTTTCTCATGGATTTTTTGGTATTAGATTATTTCCAAACCATGCCAAGGACCAGATACTCTTATTGAGTAGTAATCCATTTAAATTCTTATACTATTGTGATAGTTATTGTTATGTTTTTTAGAAAACTTATAAATCTTTAATAGTGTTTTATGTTTGTTACTTAAGGAAGGTAAATAAAATAAAAATATATCATTGATTAATCCCCCTAGTTATCACTTAGATCCTACTTAATATTTTTATAGAAAAATGAATCATTTTTCCTGAAAAAAAAAATTTAGAAATTTATTATTAATGATATAAGTGTTATAGTATTTTATTCTAGTACCCATTGATTTATATAGTGTGGTTCAAAGGATAGTCATGAATATAAGGATCATCACCTAAATTCTTGAATCCTCTATTTAAAAAAAATGTATTCCCTAAAGCTATCATATAATTATTTAATAAATAAAATAATTACAACATGAGGTAACTCATTATTTACATAAGTTAATTATAAACAATTTGTGGTTATCTGATATAATGGATTTATGGGTTTCAATCCTTCTAGTTCTGTAGAGAAATTTAGTTAATTTAATGATTTTATAATGTTAACCATGGGTCCGATCATATCTTTTATACCTCTAAACCATGATAGAGCATATGGGACCCATATGTGTATGATATTGGTAACCAGTAGTTTCTATGCTTTAATAGTGGCTTACTTATATCCTCTCACTGTTATTTTAATGGTTTGGATGCATTAGAAACTGATTAAATCTAGTTGGTGTAAAGACCCTAACCCAAATACCCGAGAGCCAATGGTTACTTTATTACATTAGAATTAGATACAATAAAACGTATTGAAAGGTGCTATTGTGGGTGATTTCAAATGATATATGATTTTTGGGTACTTATGTGTATTAGAGTGGCTGACCAAGGTCACCTCTGAAAGGAGGAAGTAAATTTAGCAACATATTAAAGGTATTTTAAAATTAAAATAAAAGGACATAAGAACACAAATTTAAAAGACGGGGGTTTTTCATCTCTTATAAATCTAGAAGAAGTTTTTTGGAAGAATATTTTATTTTCATTTTGGTTTTCTTTGAAATGAAGTTCGATTACAATGACACAAGAAGAAGATGTTTTTTTAGAAAATATTTAAATGCCATAATCGATATAACTCTACTTATTCACTCAATTATTTATCATTATCATTTAAATTAACATCCACTTAATTATAATCCCATAATTTGTTAACCTTTGAACCCTATAGGAGTTAACTTTACCACAAATATGAAATTACTTAAACCCTAAGCTAGCTTCGGAACATGAAATCATAACACCCTGATTTGATTGATGTTCTAAATCTAGATTATGGTCAGTGGTTAATTAGATCCCATATCCAATCTAAAAATTATGGTGAATTTAGTTTAGGGATTATATTTTAACTCTATAAATTTATCCATTTTGGTTTTGTATTACCGATTATGATCACACTCTCACAATTTACACAAATTTCGGCCGTACGTTTTTTTGTATCAATTTATCAATTGCATGATTAGTTTCTTTTAAATTGAAAACTCAATTAATAGATCATATTAAATTAATTAAATTATCTCATTTATTAAAAAAATGAATAAATATGGTAAGAGGTAGATCTATTACTAAAAAGAACTACTCTTCCACAGGCGGCGTAGTCATCGTAGAAAGGTTTTTCATGTGAAAAGGTTTACAGAGGGTAAAACCCAATCACATTTATACTCTTGATTCCATACCAATTAGGAAGATTAATAGAAGAAGAAATTTTAACAAAACATAAGAAAAGATAAAAAATAAATGAATAAAAAAGAATTTATTATGAAAATACAAACATTACAACATGATGAAAAAGAAGAAGGCTTCGATGAGGGGATCCTTACTTCCAGAGATAGCCCGCTTACAATGTTTGGAGAATTTGAGTTAAACCAATTACCTATAGGACCCCGGGACACCTTTAGAGGGGAGGGGTGAATCAGGGTGTCAAATTTTTCATCTTAATGTTGTGCATCCTATTCCCACATTGGTATGAACTAGTTAAAAATGAATGATGGATATGATTAGCAATGAAACCTTCACATGAAAAGAGATGAAACAACAATTTTTACTTAGTTCACCACTAAGGGCTACTTACAAGGAGCATATGTTAACAAGTCGTCGGTCGTACCAAATTCCACTATTCTTCACTAGCTGTGGATTACAAAGGTTCAGGAATAGTCACTCTGTCCCAGGCTCACTGCCTTTACAAAAGGTTCAGGGAAAGCTCGCAGCGTCCCTCGGGTCACTCCCTTTGACTCCCCCTAGCCCACTGCCCTTGGTGAAGTCACACTCAGTTTATAGATGTGGAGGTCTCTTCAATAGATTTGCATTGAAGTCTTCATCTCCTGTTCAGCATGAGACAATTCTTGCATCATAGTACTGAGTTCATGCTCTTTTGTATTCAATATTTTTTTAGTGCAATAACTGAATTCACTAAATCTTCTTCTTCTCTTCCTTTCATTCCCAATACCGACACCTAAGTGTATTGATATATTCCCCTCTTTCTATGTAGATCTGATTTTAGTTGCACGAACTGCTCTTCTTCTCTTCGCAAAGCACAACGAGGGTGTTAAACACCAGTCATCTGTGTGTGGTACCACTTATCTTCATAAAACCAAATAGTCCAATGCTCTTCCATCTACAAAAATGAATAAATTATCTATTTCACTAAAGGTATCGAGTAATCTTCTAGCTTTCGTTCGTCCCCAAAAGGACGAGTATACTCCAACAGAACCTGGCGCTCTTCCCAATGCCTGGCGCGCAAGTCCCAATATAGCGCGCAGGTCTTCAGCACGCAAGTCCAAACTGGGGCGCAGGTGTCACAAAACCACCTACACGACACCACCTCCTTAAACTTCAAACCTGCGAGACTTACTTCCTTTATCTCCCAAACCGCCTTGGGCACAAACCCAACAACCGGCGCACAGCCTCCACTTGTGCGGCCCAACTACCACTTGCGTGGCTCAACCACCTGTACGACGAGAGATTGAACAATATCTAAGTCTTGAAATTTTTACCGAATGAGGAGGGGTGCTCCTATACTTATAGGCATTCTGATACCCTGTACGGCAGAATGAAAGTCTTCCCTCGGCGAGCAGGTTTCGGCGCACTGGTCCATCCGCCCAAGTCTCTGCCGCGCTACTCACTTGTGCAACCACACCAATACATGTGCGACCTTCTTTACTTTTCCCTATTTTGAAGTTATGATCTTGAAAAAAATAGGAATTCAAGTTTCCAATCCTCCTAGGCACCGGTTCAAAAGTCTCTTCAACAACTCTTCTTCTTTCATCACAAACATCACTATCGTGATATATATCCTTTGATAGATAAGCTTTAGCATCATCATATTTTGAGACAATGTGAAGTGCAAGGCCATCTCAGAATTACAATCCCTTCCATACTGTCTTTTTCGTCAACTGTCATTCTCTACTTCTTGCAAATCATACGATTCTATTCTTCAATAAGTCTCTTGCATGGTTTTTATGCAATCCGGAATAATTGCATGGTCTTCATAAAATCCTCATTCTTCATTAATCATCATCAAATGGATTAAACCTCACCATTCATCATTGTTTTAAACAATGTATAACCTTTGACACATATTCTTTGAACTTATGATCAGTACAACAATCATCTGAATATCCATTCATCCATTTCATTGGAGTACTTATTGATCTCCTTCATTTTGATCTTCATTGACAATTATTGACAACAAATACAACCCTTTACATAAAGTGGTCCTAGAAATACCCTATTACTTCAATCTCCTAATTCATGTTACACCCCCTAAAAATGAGGAAACACCAATTTATAGAGTGGTGGAGGGGCTAGGTTCAAATTGGTTTCAAGTGTGAATGGGAAATCTCGACCAAATATTTTAAGCCAACTTGCACTGCCCATTTGACAACCAAAACGCATTAATCATCAGTAATTACTGAAGTATGATTAGTGAGAAAATTATTCCTATATCTTCCCAAAACATTTGGTCTTAATAAAAGCAATGATGAAGAAGTTTTTGCCCCAATACAAAACCAATGTCCAGTCTGGCGAGTCGATCCCAATTTTGAATTCATGGCCCATTTGAACCAACCAAATGCATGATTTAGCTCCAATGCCCTCAATAAATATTATATCCCATTAATTAGTTAACATATTTACCAAATTTTAACTTCTAATAATACATATAAAAATATTTATTTCTGAAAGTCTATGGTGATCATTAAAGGGTAAAACTGGAATTTTCATTCAATTTTCAAATGAATAATATAATCCAAAATATTTCATAAATTAACACATTTACCACAATGTGATGAAATTATATAATTTATTATAAATAAAATATTCAATAAAAATGTGTTTTATCAACTCCCCCACACTTAACATTTTTCACTCCTAGGAAAAACCTCATATCATGTATTCGAACAAATTGTGACAAGATATGAATATTCAAATTTCTCAATTCACAGTGCAATATTAGGAAAAGTAAGAATACCATAAAGAGTAAATATCAATAAATCTTAAAGTAATTGTCTCATAAATTGTTTGAAAACAAAATCCAGGGAGATTCATAACACTAATCATAGAGAATCAATTCATGGGTCTACCATGCCACTAATTATCAAAGTGTGTGTGTGCCAACCATTCCAAGGTCATAAATCAACACTTTATTCAATATATTCAGGTTAAGTAAAACAACTCTTCTAACCTTTTTTAATTCATCGAACATGTTCTACATTCATTTTCATTCAAATTTCAAGTCCCACTCACTTAAGAATTTCCAAAAGTCAAACCTTAAGCTCCTGACATTGATATCCCCATTTTTTGTACATTTCATCACTCCCCTCATTTATTTTTGTTTTTTTAAGTTGTAGTTGGTAAATTATCACACAAAAATCTTAACCCGTGTTTGATCTCTTCACAAAACTAATTTTAATAGTTATAATAAGATCCAAGGTAGACGAAGAGTGGTTTTTATTCTATCCAAGACATATCCCATTTTTTAGAGTTCACAACAGTCAGATAACAGGTACACATGCATATGTCAATTCAATACAATAATGAAATCGATCGGATGAGAAATGAATGCATGGATCAACCAATAATTTTTTACCTAACTTTACTATACCTTCAATTGAGTAGGAAAAATTCCTCAAGTCTTGGTTGAGTGAAAAATTTTGGGGAGAAATCTATGACACAATTTTCCATAAAAAAATATCACAAATAATTACTTCAACTTCTAAAAGGTTTTATAATGACACAATCATTCATATCATCAATGACTTAAATTTTTATAAAAAACAACCCTTTATGATGAAATATTAATTAGGCTTATAATTATACCAATGAATTTCGAAAAGATTCATTTTCCATATGTTTTAAATGAGAATGTAACATGATATATTTGTTATTTATATTGATTTTTTTTTGTTTTTTTATTTTAACCAAAACCTTAATTGAAAATACACACAAGAGAAAATCCAAAATATCTAGCAAAAAATGTTGTCCCTCCCCCACACTTAAAATATTGAATTTTCCTCAATGTGAACCTATGAGATGATATATTCACATGAAATATATAATTTTAGATAGGATAAATAATATAAACTTAAAAGGGTTAGGAACAGCCTGATATGCTCAAGTGACGATGAGGTTAGGTAGTGTGATGAAATCCACTACATAAATAGGAAGTCCCTCAATGTATTTCTTCAAACATTTCTCATTGACTATAAATCTACATCGAGTGTCCTCTTGTGTAATCACCACTGCACCATAAATAAAAACATTAGATACAATATAAGGACCTAACCACCTGGAATGTAGCTTATCGGGAATCAACTTTATCCGTGAACTATAGAGAAGGACATTTTCTCCAATATGAAATTCCCTTTGTTTTATCATTAAATCATAAGATTCCTTTGATATTTCTTTGAAGAGACTTCAGTTCTGAAATGAAGACAATAAAATCTCCTCAAGATCTCAAATTCGCAGCTTTATTTGGATTCCATCTTTGGCCAAATCCTTGTTGCATTTCTTTATATCCCAATAATCCTAATTCTCATCTTCCATGGGAAGATGAAAATCTTTCCAAAAAATAATCTGAAATGGGGGTATACTGATGGGAGTTTTTTATGTTTTCATATATTCCCATATCACATCATCCAAGTGCTTACTACAATCCTTCCTATGCGGCTACACATTTTTCTCTAAAATTTGTTTCAACTCCCTATTTGGAACCTCAGCCTGACCATTTGTTCGGGGGTGGTATGGTGTTGATGTTTTGTGTGTCATACCACACTTCCAAAGGATGGAATCCAAATTCCGATTGCAGAAGTGTGTCCCTTGGTCACTGATGATGGCATTTGGTACTCCAATCCTTCAAAAAATATGTATCTTTACAAATTCCACTACAACATGGGAATCATCAGTCCTAGTGGCCTTATCCTCTGCCCATTTACTCACATAATCAACAAGAACCAAAATATATAAAAACACAAATGAACTAGGAAAAGGAACCATACAATTGACTCCCCATACATCAAAAAGCTCACATAATAGTATGGGTTGTTGGGGCATCTCAGGTCTCCTAAAAATGTTCCTTCTTTGTTGGAAACAATTGCATGACATACAAAACACATGATCATCATGGAATAATCTAGGAAAATATAATATAGAGTATAATACTTTCATACCTATTTTTTGGGGTCCAAAGTTTCCACCACAAGAAAGTGTATGACAAAAATCTAAAACAGACTCTAACTCATGATCAACAACACACCTCTTAAGAACTTGGTCACTACACATACACTATAGGTATGGAACATACCAAACAAAAAATGTTGACTCACTCTTTAATTTTTAGACTTGGTGTTTCTTTAAATTTTTAGGGATTTCAGAGGCAACAAGGTAGTTAACCAAATTAGCATACCAAGGATGCGTACTTGAGATGTAATAAAGATGCTCATCAGGGAAAGTGTCAGGAAGTGGTACCTGGTCCCAGGTATCATCTTATTTTGTGTGAGTATGCCTACTCATGTGGTCTGCAACCAAGTTCTATAACCCCTTCATATCCTTTATCTCAATATCAAATTCCTAAAGAAGTAGCATCCATAGGATAATCCTAGTCTTTGCTTCTAGCTTCTTTAAGAGGCACCTCGGAGCTGCATGGCCAGAAAAAAAAACTACTTTAGAGCCCAATAAATATGAACCAAATGTATCTAAATCAAATATAATGGAAAGAAACCCCTTTTTAATGGTTGTGTAGTTTGATTGGTCAGAATCCAATTTCCTCAAAGCATATGTGATCACATGTGAATGTCCCTCCACCCTCTAAGATAAGACAGCTCCAACCGTGATGTTGGAGGTGTCACACATAAGTTCCAAAAAAATCTCCCACCATGGGGGATTCATGATTGGTGGAGTGATTAGAAACTTCTTTATCTCATCAAAGAAAGTCCTTCAAGAATCATCAAACACAAAATAATAATCCTTTTAAAGTAATATTTACATAGGAAGAGGAATCTTACTAAAATTTTTGATGAAGTGCTGAAAAAATCATGCATGCCCTAGGAAATATCTAACATCACGCACACATGAAGGATATGGTAAGGATGAAATAATATCTACCTTATATCTATCAACCTCTAACCCATGTTTTTACACTACATTCCCTAAGAAAATTGTAGGCTCTACCATGAAATGAATCCTTTTAAATTTAAATACAAGATTCTTCTCAATTAAATGATTCAAACCCTTTCCCAAATGATAGATATAATAATCAAATGAAAACCCATACACTATAAAATCATCCATAAATACCTCCATCTAGGACTAAATGAAATCTGAAAAAATATTCACCATGCATCTCTGGAAGGAACCTGGGGAATTGCAAAGTCCAAATGGTATCCTTCGGTAGCCAAATGTACCGACTGGACAAGTAAATGTTGTCTTCTCTTGATACTCTAGTGCAATAGGAACCTAAAAATATCCCAAAAATTTATCCCAGAAACAATAGTGTGTTTTCCCAGCTAGTCTCTCCAGCATCTGATCAATAAATGGGAGGGGGAAATGGTCCTTACAAGTGAAATAATTTAGTTTCTTATAATCAATACACACATGCCAACTATTTTGTACCCTCAGTGGAACTTACTCATCTTTCTCATTTTTAGTAACAGTAACACCACTTTTCTTAGGCACAACATGAATAGGACTCACCCAAAGAGAATCCAAAATGGGATAGATTATACCTTCTTAGAGTAATTTTTCAACCTCTTTTTTAACAACCTCCAAAAGTGTAGGATTGGGTCTCATTTTTTCATTCCTAACTAGTTTAGCCCCATCCTCCAAAATAATCTTATGCATGAAAATGGATGGGCTAATACCTAATATGTTATCCAAGGTCCACCTTATTTCCTTGATGTTCTCCCTCAAAAGATTCAAAAGTTTTTCATCATTTTCAAAAGGGAGATTGTTAGCAATTATAACAGGTAATTTCTTACCACTTAACAATTATGAGTATTTTAGATTTGGTGGTAATGGATTGAGTTCCAATGTAGGGGGTGATGCATGGATGGAGAAATTGAAGGAACTAAAATATGTGCCCAGTGAACATCAGTATCAAAATATACATCATCAAAACCAGAGAATAAAGTATCAAACCCATAAGCATACTCAAAATCCATGTCATAATCAGATTGAACATAATCAAAATCAGAATATTAATCCATTTCAAAATCAAATTTAAGAGAGTATTGTACATTTGATACAGGTGTGTAAGTACTCTTAGACATCAAACTAGAACCAATACTCATAATCTACCTAAGCATAGGACAGTCAAATTCCATGGGTTTTTTATTTGGTGGTTCAATATGATATATAACAATTACACAATGGTCCTTTGAGGGGTACTTCATGGAGTCCATAATATTAAATTTGACAAATTCATCTCCAAAATCCCTGTAAAGTGTACCCTCACGGACATTTAAAATCATTTTTCAGTTTTTTGGAAGGTTCTACCTAAGATAATGGGAGCACATGAACTTACCTGATCATCCTCCATTTCAAGCATGTATAGATCTGCTGTAAAGGTCATGTATCTTACTTGGACAAGTAAATCCTCAAGTACTCCCACTGGAAATGTCGTAGCACTATTCACCAACTACACCACAACTCTCGTCAATTTAAACTCACCAACCTGTAAAAAATAAAATACAGATTGAGGAATTACATTTATGAAATATCCTAAATCACAAATAACATCATAAAATTGCAACTCCTCTATGGATCATGGTATGGTGAATGTCCTAGGATCCTTGCACATTGTTGGAATTGTTGTAGTTAGTGTGATGAGTGCTAACAAATTCTTTCCAAGATTGATCCTCACAATTCCTTTGAACCCTCATTGATTGGTACAAAGTTCTTCTAGGAATTTAGAATACCTTGGGATTTTCTTGGTGGACTCAAGTAGAGGTATGTTGATCTCCACATTCATGAATGTATCCAAAACATCATTTTTGCATTGCCTCTTCAGCAATATTCTTGGTTTGTACAAACCTATTTTGAAATGGAATGGGTTTAGGAGGAACATCATCAATATTTTTTTAACATTTTTCTTTTTCCGGGGATTTCTCATCAGTTTTTATGGAATGGTGTTTTTCTGGAGTTGAGGTGAATCCTTGTGGAACAACAGGTGTAGATGTATCATTTTTTCCCACTTCTCAATATGATGGAACTGAAATTCCCCTTGGGGTTTGGAGTAGGTTGGGATGGTAGATTTACTTATTCTTACTTACTGTTTCATGGAGGGTAGTGGAAATCTGGCTCATTTGAGTCTTTAACTCCCTTGATCTGAACCTTGACTCTTCAACTCATTCTATTGATTAAGAACAACTTGTTTCAAAATATCATCAGTATTAGAATATAACTTTGGTTGAAATTCCCTTATTGTTGATTTTTGATTCCTGAGATTCAAATCTCATTTCGGGTTGTTGGAAACGCTATTGGTAAGGTGAAGGTTTCTGGAAGTTTTGTTGAAAGTGGGGCCTTTGTTGTTGTCTAGAGCCATGGCTCATTTCTTATTGATCATTCCACCCTTGGTTGTATGCTGGTGCAAAGGAATCAAGATTCTCTTGGGGATATGGTTGTTGGTGCTACTAATATGGCCTCTAGATAAATACCGCAGCACAATCATTGGTTTCTTGTAGTTTGGGTAAATAGTCAGTTGTGTGGCTTATCTTGGTGAAAATTCCATAAGGCCTTTTAGGAGGGGGTTGGGTTGCCTTTTGTTCCAAAGAAATATGCCTCTCCTATAGGTTCCAGGCGTAGTGGAAATGCATTGGTGGGTGTACCCAACTTTGATTTTTTCTGTTTATGAAGTTTTATATGAGATCCATCATGATAGTAAAATGCCAGATCTTCAAAATAGAATGAAGAACAAAGTAAAAGAATGGAGTCCTTGAACCATAGATAGGATCATCATATGTTCGATATAATTAATTTAATTAAAATACAAGAATTATCTTGATGGAATTATCTCTCTGTTGATGTTTTCGGACATGATCTAATGTGATCCGTCGTTGCGTCATAGAATCCAAGTGAAGGATTTCTCTAGCGGTGATCCACCTGTGCTCCACGTATCTCTGGACATTGCTGAAGGGATCATCAGGTGCTACTGTGGAAGGGACTTCACTTGTGATGTCCTCCTTTGATCGCCTTGATCTAGTGGAGAAGGATCTATCTCTCATAGCATGAGAGTGTTCTTGAACGAAATGAATTCTATCTTGGATCGAGATCTTTCTCAAGATCCGTTGTGAAAAAACCCAAAAAATGGCTTATTTAATGAGAATTATATAATAGGGATTTTAATTACATAAAATAATAAAATGAATTAAATACCCAAAATCATTTATTCATTTAATTTAATTCTTAGTAAGACCCCATGTATAATAATAATAGCTGACAATTATTTTTACTTGACATGTACCCAGCATATTACACCTACTATTATTTAATTTAATAAATAATATTATTTCTCACATGTCCCCAGAAAAACTACATGGCGTGTATATTAATACACATAGTGTGTACTTTTGTTCTTCTAATTTTTTATTTCCTCCGCCATATTTATTAGGCCTTGAATAATGGATATATATTTATCAAATAAATATCACTTCATTACTCACTAATAAATATATTATTTCTCCCACAATATATTCTCTCAAATATCTAGTGTATAAATACATTTGATCAGGCATCCTTGAATAATTATTAAACCACAGTCTAGAATAATATTTATTCAATTTGTAAAATTAATATTTAACTGACATACTTGGACACACTTAGTATGGGACCTTCTTGGACTATTTCTCAGTGGCATTAGGTGGAGCCTTCCTAAATTCCAAGGTTACAATCTAATAACATGCCAAGGAACCCATAGAGAAAGAAGTTAACGCCACAATGACATGTCACCTACAAAAAATTATCACCATGTAATGTAATACCTTTCTCTGAATATCTATAATCAAGTGGGTTTCATACTAGTGCCATCAACCCAGGTGCTCGATTATTCTTTCATTGACATTCCAGAATTGAACTTGCCCATTTCTTACCATGGACATGGATTTATTTAGTTTATATCAATTCCATCAAAGGAAATGTGATATATACTTCTGTTATTGAATATATGAGAACAATCCTCTCATGCATTATCTATTAATGTAGTATTACTCACGATGCACCCAACATATCCTACCATGCTGCGAACAGTGTGTCTTCACAGTTTTTCATCAATACATATAAGTGTGCATGTTGTAATACACAATAATAATAATCTTAAAGTCTAAGGACCAATTCACACATCCTCAGATAGGAACATCCAACGACACTACGATATGGGGATTTCTTACTTGTGGGTATCATTCTCATAATAACCTCTTGGATATTACCAAGGGTGCACACCATGAGAAGGTGCCCCAATGTTTTATGAGTCCTCACCCCTAGTGGCCTATATTATTTGTGTCCGTCAAATAAAATCATCTGACCATAAAACATATATTAAAAAACAGTGTTATGGCACTTTCAGGTTATCATCATAGCAGGGATCCGCTATGACCCTTTAATGCAACATCTATCCTTAGTAAATTATCACATGCATTGCCACGTTGAAGAAAAATCAATATGTGATAAGGTATTTATTAATGAATAAAGTATAAAGTAGTTGGTTATAGGCCCCCAACTCTAATAGACTCCCACTAAGATAAGAGGCATCTGCTAAAAACCTTTAACCTATTGGCACTCACTTGATATTCATGCTTCTAATGAGATAAGCCTTTAGTCAGAGGGTCTTCCATGTTCACAGCTATGGACACTATTCTCACTGAAAATTCACCCCTTTGATATAAATCCTTCAAGAGGTGATACTTACGGATTATGTGATTTTTTTGTTGATGTGACCTTGGTTCTTTTTAAATTGCCACAACTTCAGTATTATAACAATACAATGTGATATGATCTTTACTTCTAGGCACTACATCAAGCTCTTGGAAAAATTTCCGAATCTAGATGGCTTCCTTGGCCGTATCAGAAGACACTATATATTTGGACTCCATTGTAGAATTGGTGAAAACTGGTTGCTTTGAACTCTTCCATCTCACAGCTCCTCCATTAAGAAAAAAAAACATATCTAGGTTGCGACTTCAGATCATTCTCATCTGTCTAAAAACCATCATCATCATACCCTCTGATGATAACCTCCTCATCTGCTCTATACACTAGGAACATATCTTTAGTTATTCTCAGATACTTAAGGATAGTATTAACAATAGTCCAATGTTTTTCTCCTGGATCTTCTTGATATTTCCTACCATTCTCAATTCATAGGCAACATCAAAACTGGTACAAAACATTGAATACATGATAGATCCTATAGCTGAAGAAAATGGGATCTTACTCATTCTATCTTTCTCCTGTTGTTCCTGAGGACACATTTTATTAGAATGATGTAGGCCATGTGACACTATAACTAATCCCATCTTGGATTGTTCCACACTAAATCACTTTAGTATCTGGTCAATGTATGTACCCTAACATAGTCCAAGAAACCTCGTGGATCTATCACGAATGATCTTGATCCCTAGAATGTAGGTTGCTTCACCTAAGTCCTTCATGGATAAAAACTTGTTAAACTATCATTTAACTGACTGTAAGACTGGTACATCATTTCCAATAAGTAATATGTTGTCAACATATACTAAAAGGATAACGACTGCTTTCCCATTAAACTGCTTATAAATACATTGGTCACATTCCTTCTTAATGAGACCAATTACTTTATGGCATCATCCAATAGAGTTTTCCATGACTTGGATGCTTTATTTAATCCGTAAATGGATTTATGCAACTTGAAAACACATTTGGATTCACTTGGTGCCAACAAACCATCTGGTGGTTTCATATATACATCTTCCTGAAAATTCCCATTAAGGAATGTTGTTTTGACATCCATCTTTCAAATCTTGTAGTCATGGTTAGCTACTATGGCATGTATGATTCTTAGGGATTTAATCATGGAAAATAGAAATAAGGTTTCATTATAGTCAATTCCTTGATGTTTTCTGAATCCTTTTCCACTAGCCTTTCTTTATAAGTTTTAACTTGACCTTCCATGTCCAGATTTTTCTAGAATACCCATTTTCATCCAATTGGCTTTGCATTAACTGGATCATCGACCAGAACCCAGACTTGGTTCTAATACATGGAATCCATCTTAGAATTCATATCTTTTAGACATCTTGTAGCTTTTGATCTTTTTACTTCTTCCTTGAAGGAGAGAGGTTCAACATTGTCCAACAATAATGATTCACCATCCTTGGTGACTAGGAAATGAAATCTCTCAGGTTCCCTTACCTCTCTTGAGCTTCTATGTAGTACTTATGTTTTTGGAACCACTTTCATGGGGACCTGTGGAACTTGTGCCTGAATGAACTCTTGTGTATCTTGATCATCAACTTCCTCTAAGTCAATCTTTCTCCCACTATCATTTTTGAGGATGTTCTCCCTCTCAAGAAATATGGCTTGTCTTGCGACAATCACATTATTTTCTGAAGGATTATATAGGTAATATCCTTTTTTCCCTTGTGATATACTATAAAAATACTTTTCATTCCTTGGGGTGCTAGTTTGTTTCCTGAAATGGCCTTAACAAATTCCTCGCATCCCCATACAAATTTTTGAAACAAAATGGGTTTCCTTCCATTCCATAACTCATATGGAATTCCATTTGCCTCCTTAGTTGGTACTCGGTTTAATGTTTATGCTATAGTTTGTAATTAATATCCCCAAAAGGATAATGGAAGATCTTCGTGACTCATCATCGACCTCACCATGTCCAATAAGGTGTGGTTCCTCCTTTCACTAACATCATTCCACTGTGGTGTATAATGAAGATTGAGCTGAGATAGAATCCTAGACATGGGCAGAAGATTGATGAACGCTTGGTCAAGATATTCTCCACCTTGATCGGATCGATGTTTTTTATCTTCTTACCAAGATAATTCACTAATTCATTCTTGAATTTCTTAAATTTCTCTAAGGACTATGACTTATACCTAATTAATTAGACAGAGACATATCTACTCAAATAATCAGTAAAAGTAATAAAGTAAGATTATCCACCTCTATATTCTATTATAAATGGTCCATGCACATCCATGTACACCAATCCAAGAAGCTTTGTGGCCCTTTCACCCTGTCCACTAAAGGGTAGCTTGGTCATTTTACCTTGTAAACAAGTGTGACATCTATCAATTGGTATTAGCTCAGTAGTGTCTAAATAGCCATCATTGAGAAGCTTTGTTAAGCAATTCACATTTACATTACTGAGACGGTGATGTCACAACTGGGTGATGTATGAGTCATGTGAGTTTGTTTCCTTACCAATTTGAAACACTGAGTTTTTATAATTTAATTCCCACAAACCATTATTTAAATGTGTCATACCATAACATATGTTGTTATTATAAAAGAAGAAAACTTTATTTCCAAACATGAAAATAAATCCATCCATATCCAAACATCATATAGAAATTATGTTTTTGGTAACCCTAGGAATAAAATAACAGTTATGTAACACCAAAATCATCTCAGTTGGTAATGAGATATAGTAATCGCCAATGGTGAATGCTGTCAGCCTCGTGCCATTGGGAACTCAAAGATCCACCTCTCCTTTGGAAATCCTTCTAAATAAAAATCGTTCTTGAATTTTATTATATATGTGATCCCCATAATCTATATCTAATACCCAATGTGTATAAATGGAAATATTATACTCGATAATGAACACACCTTTAGCATCCCCATGCTTTTGGGTGTAATTCCTCTTCCAGTGGCCTCGCTTTCCACATAAAAAACATACCGCCTATCATTATTTACCCTACCTATAGATCATACCCTTCTTGGAGGGATGGTGCTCATGGGATTTAGACCATTTATGAGTCCTTGGCCCCTTTTCCTTGTCCTTCATTTTCTTATTCACCATAATAATTGTGGGTTTGTCACGCCCCATGTCCTTTTCTTCCTGGCGAATAATGGTCAAAAGTTCTGATAGAATCTTCTCATTTTAACTCATGTTGTACTTGAAAATAAATATATAAAAGGTCTTGGTCCGTGATGATAGGATGAGATATGTACGCTAATCATTCAGTAACATAATCCCCAAGTTGTCCAGGAATTCAATGCAGCCAATAAACTTGACTACCTGACACCCAGCTGGTGCAGAATCTCCAAGATTAGTTGTAATAAAAATGTTGGAGATGTCATATCTCTCTTGTCTCGCCTTCTATTGAAAGAGATCCTTAAGATGAGACATCATACAATACACGTCCATGTTTTTCTGTTTATTTAAGAGATCATTAAACATGGCTGATAGCATGAAACATTGAACATATGTGGAATCATCCATATTTTTGATAAAGAGTTATAGTTCCTCATCACTGGCCTCTTTTCCAGGCGCAACTGAAATAGGCTCTTCCATCACATACAATTTCTTCTTGTGGCGGAGGATGATGTGTAAACACCTTTTCCATTCTTGGAAATTGGTGCCAGGGAGAAGTTTTGCCTTCTCCGGTATGGTTTGAAATGATATTTTTGAAGTCATTTTTCTGGTCATTTATACAAATTAAGATGATAAAAGGTTTAGTAAAAAACTAATACAAATAAATAAATTAATACATATTAGTCTCCCATTATTTTATTGAAATCCAATATCCCTCACCATTGAGTTCAGAATATTATTTTGCCTGAATATTATAGTGTCAAGGATCCATATTTCTCTTCGCATTAACCCAACTAGGGTTGGTTAAGCAACATAAAGGTTTTTAGGTAGGCATTCCAAATTCCAACAGTATTAACTCGTAGCTCCTTGATCTACTGAGTGGACTCTCCAATTCAAAAACTATTTTATTTTGGATTTCTTCAACTTTTTCCTCTTGGTCACACTATGTCCTGCTGTTGAAGTCAAACCATGTTGTGAAAAAAGTCAATTCAACCAAAAACCTTGAATTAGAATTCCCTGATAATTGAAAGCACCCCAAGTAGGGTTGGTCAAGCACTTTGAACTATGGTTCGATTCAATTCAAAATTATGGAAGACTATACCGACATAATATTTCTTTATGGGATTTTATCGTTATACATAAATTTCCATTTTATTATCTCTGATTACATTCCTGTTAATATTAAGTGGGATATACTTAAGTAATTAACCATGTCTAAGATAATATTTACGCATAATCCGGTCTTATTTTAGTTCCGTATTGCATTCTTGTTTAATTCATTAATTGTGTGATCATGAAAACACACCCACAATAAATAATCCATACAACTGACTGAAATAAAAGAAATGGTATGATCATGATCTTGTTCTATTTGTTAGTTCATCTAGCGGTTGATAAACTAACCCAAGACATAGGGTAGAAACACCTTGAACCATTTGGGTTCATGTTTATATATTTCCACATATCCGCATTTATATCTCCTTGGATTGGTTTCACCTTGGATTATAACTTGATCCACCTCTACTAGCTTGGGATATCCATCCATTACATATGCTTTTATCTCACACACATGTGAGGGGTAAAATGGGGATTTTCATAAAGGAATCCTTGGACACGCATTCCCTACATATTAATGAGTAGAAGGATTGTAGACCTAAAAATATATATACATTAATTAAAATAAAACATTCAAATACAAAGGTATTGGTCTATCTCATGATCATACACATATGCAATGATATTTACGCATAAATAAAGCTAGCATTCAAATCATTAATCGTTATTGTTCAAGATAAATCACACTCAAATCAATTAATTATCTTAAATTTATCAATCCTTTTATCTTAAACCCTTTTCAGAATTTCCTTGATATTCTCATCCATCATAATTTTAAACAAATAAATTCATTTAAAATTATCTTTTTACGTAACTTGTTCATTGGAGGAAACTTAGTGAATTTCCGTTCATAACTAAAAAATGAGTTGAAATGTACATTATGCAGATGTTAAATTAAACACATATATATATAACAAATATATATATATATATATAACATATCATGTGTTGTGCCTCAGCTTTACACTTGCTCTATGTTACATGTCTCATGGGTTCTTATAATATAATAATAAAGTTTATCAAATCTGCATAATTTGGATGAGTACACGGCGTGTATTTTTGAGTACACAACGTGTAATTTTGTTCACCTTCCATCCAAAGTACACGCCTAAGTACTTGGCATGTAGATGTACTTTATAAATTTTCATAGTACATGGTGTTTTCATTGGAACACACATTGTGTAGTATCTTCATTTCATGGTTTCCATTTGGGCAATCTGTGTACGACGTATGCTGTCCAACCCTAACTCGAAGGGGCTACAAGTCGTGTTCTGTAGACCAGACGGCGTGTAATCCAGAAACCGTGTGCCACCTGTTCCTCTTCAACATAGGTTTAATTTAATACATAGAAATACTCCAACACATGGCCTGATTTGGCAGACCGGTTTGATGCATTGAACCCAGACTACATGACGTGTACTACCAAATACACGTCATGTATTCTGGTGTCCTATGTCCAGAATTTTTTTCACCATTATATGGGATCCTCTCTTTTATTTTAATAAAAACTAGAAGAAAAATTATTTTATGTAAGGTGAACGAGAAACGAGAGTGGAGGAATAGATCTCAAGATTTAGATTTGTAGAATGATTAACTGGAATTGAAACAACTAAATTATTAAATGCATAAATCACCAACGGAAAACTAAATATTTATTATCAATTATATGACCACTCCAATACGACTTGAAGGTTTCAGGTGCAGTAGAATGACGTTGGTGGGTGTACCCAACATTAATTTTTGTCATTAATGACGTTTAATCCGAGATCTCTTACTATAACAAAATTTCGGAACTTTGGAATAGAACGTACAATGAAAGAAAAGAAGGAAATATCAGAACCATAGAGAGGATCATTATATGTTGGTTATAATTAATTTAATTAAAAGACAAGAATTACCATGATGTAATTATCCCTCCGTTGATGTTTCCAGTCACGATCTGATGTGACTATCGTTGTGTCATAGAATCCAAGTGCAGAATTCCTCTAGCAGTGATACACACGTTCTCCATGAATCTCTGGATGTTGCCGAAGGGATCTTCAGGTTCTAGACTGGAAGAGCCTTTTCTTATGATGTCCTCCTTTGATCATCTTGATCCAATGGAGAAGGATCTCTCTCTTTTAGCTTGAGATAGTTCTTGGAAAAAAATTAATTCTCTCTTGGCTTGAGAGCTTTCTCATGATCCATTGTGGACAACCCCCCAAAATGGCTATTCTAATGAGAATTATGTTGGGGTTGGTTTCCTGAGAACCAACTATTCTGTACTTTGATTACATAAATGTTCACTTATTATATATTGTTCATTGTTCTGCATGACTATAATATAATAATGTCCTGGAATATTTGTTGCATTAATAAGGTCATGGAAGATCCCCGCTATGATGAGAACCTTGAAATGCTATAAAAAATATTCTTAAATAAAGTTTTTTGGTTGGATGACATACTATGATAGGACCCATAGTATACAAACCATCATGTGTGAGTACTCGTAAGATGAAGAGACTCTCTCTCACGGAGTTCACACTTGGTAATATCTAAGATGGGAGATTATGAGAACAGACCCGCCAGTAGTAATTCCACATGTTTTAGTGTCATTGGATATTACTATCTTCTAGCCTATGTAATGGTCCTTAGACTGGAAGATTAACATTAACTCATGTCATGACTCACGCACGTAGATTTGCGGATGAAACCCATCAAGAAGATAGTTGGCGAGAAGTAGGGTACGTTGGGTGTGTCACGAATGACATGTTGTTAATGGATAAGTCAAGGAAGGATTTGCCCCTTCCATATTTATGGAAGTATATATCTCGTGACCTTTGATTGGAATATAACTATTGAACAAATTCCAGGGCCATGGTGACACGACGAGTTTATTTCTGGAAGTCAAATAATGATAGATCAAACATATAGGTTTATGACACTGCCATGAAACCTGCTTGATTAGATATTGAGAAAAAGGGATTAAATTACACAGTAGGCATTCGTATGAGGTGATACATCAATGTGGTGTCAAATTCTTTCTATTGGGTGCCTTGACCCATTGCTAGACAGTAATCTTGGACTCTAGGCAAGCCTGCCTAATGCCAACGAGAAAGAGGCCTAGAGGGTCACATACTAAGTGCATTCAAGTATCTCAAGTAGAGTGAAGATTATTCCCATATGTTGTTTAATAATTATTCAAGGAAGCCTAAATTTTTTTAATTTTGGAGGAATAATAAAATGAAAACATGTACATGCCATGTATTAATGATTACACGCCGTGTCATTTTTTTTTGAAAACAAGTACATGTCGTGTATTATTAAATGTACACACCGTGTAGTTTTCACTTTGGAAAAGAAATGAATAAATGAAAACAAGATATACACGACATGTACATTGAATGTACACGTCATGTAGTTTTCAATGAAAAACAAGTACACGCCGTGTATTTATTATTACGCGCCATGTATTTTTTCAGTCGGGGTTTTGAGGATATAATATTGTTTTATTAGACTATATTTATTATAATTAGCGTCTACGCCTGTCAAGGAATTAATTACTCGACATGGGGGTTTTCAATAAGAGTTAATGAAATAAATGAAATGCGTAACACGTTTATTTATTTTCATAACTCTACATCCTCAAACATGATTAAAAATATCCTCACAACCCCAACTCTTTTCCTAAACAAGAGAATAATTGTCCACAACAATTCTTGAGAATTATTTCAAGGCCGAAAGAACCTATTCCTCCAAGAATTCTCACAAGACTGAGAGAGATCCTCTTCCATCAGATCAAGATGTTCTAAGGTGGACAACACAAGAAAATGTTTCTCCATGCTAGCTCCCAGAGACTCCTTTGGCGACGTCCAGAGATACGAGGTGCACATGTGGATCACCACTAGAGGAAGTATACACTTGGAGTCTACGACGCAATGATGAATCACATAGAAACGTGATCAAGAATATAAATGAAGAATGAACACCCAAAAGGTAATTCTTGTCAATTAATTAAATTAATTATAATCAACCTGTAATGATCCTACTTAGTGGTTCTAGGACTTTCCTTTTCTTTTTCATTTTCTGTGATTCGATCTATGGAGACTGGTGTTTATCTTCGTATTGATCACAAATTGATCATTGTTAATGACAAAAATCCAAGTGGTCACATCCACCCATGCAATTCCGCTACGCCCAGAACCTTCAATTGGTATCAGAGCAAGGAAACAACGTTGATTATAGTTATTTAATTTTCATTGATCAGTTACGCATTTATATTTGATTCAATTCGAAATAAATCATTCTATAAATCTGAATAAACGATATTTGTTCTTCCTCCTTCGTTTCTCGATTCATATAATAGAAATAGCCTTTTTAATTTTAATTTTGATTAAAATAAAAATGAGGAACTCATCCGGAGGAGCCGCTCTTTATGTATGTTCAACACGGGAATACACTGTGTGTAATTAAAACTACACATCGTGTACTTAGGTTCGGCGAATCGGTTCTGGTCCGCCACACCGCGCCATGTGAATTGATTACACCTAAGCATTTAACACCCCATGTTTACCAGAAATGAATGGCACGTGGGAACAAGAATACAAGGCGTGTAAGTTGGAGCAACATGCTATGTAGTCGGATCCGGCCCATGTGAAACATTGTACAAAGGAGAAGCGGTGTACCGCGTACACGGTATTTCCATGCCAGTAAACCACGTAACAAGGAAGTACATTCCATGTTATATTAATCTACATGTCACGTACTCCAAAATTTCCATAGTACAGAAAACACACCAAATCCCCCGGTGTGTACTTTGGATAAAAGGTGAAAAGAAATACACCCCATGTAAATATAAACTACACGCCTTGTACTTTCTAGAAATTTCACCAGGTTTCCTCCAAAAGAAAAAATACATGTACAAGGAATATGGATGAGAAGAATCTCAAAGAAATTCAGAAAGGAATTTAAGATAAAGAATTGATTAATTATAAGATCATAATTAATTGAATTCAAGCATGAATTATCTTAAATAATTGAATGATTAAAAGAATTTAAATTTTAGATTTGTGTAAATGTTGTTTCATGATATGGATGATCAGGATCTATACCAAAGACCCTTTTGTATGTGTGTTTGGTTTCATTTAAATTTGTTTAATTTAAATTTGTTGTCCTACGAGCCTTCTTCCAATAAAATTTAGGGCCTGTGTGCCCATGGTTTCTTTAATGTAAAACCCATGTAATAGAGGATTTTCCCAGACTGAGGAGATAGTTCGAAACCCGAAGCTGAGGAAAAACCAACCCAAGAAGATACAAAGGTGGATAGGTGGGAGTTGTAAAACACGAACCATCGGTTCAAGGTGTTTTTTCCTAGGTGAAGGTTAACTTATCAAACCAATAGATAAGCTAACCAATAAAATCTCATGATCATGCCATCTTATTTTATTTCTTTCTGATTGCATGGTTTATTTATTATGTAGGTGTTTTCGCGATCACATAGTTAATAAAATGAACAATCATGAAAAGATGGAATAAAATAAAAACCGGACTATGCGTAAACCTTATCAGAACATGGTCAATCAATTAATCAAGAATCACTTAATATTATCAAAAATGTGATAATGAAAAACTACACATAAAGGATTAAATTCCCTCAATACCATATTAACTCATACCAAGCCTTCCGTTACTTGATTAAGGCCAAGAATCAATAAAACTATGTGTTTGACTAACCCTTGTTGGGACACTTACTTTTATAAAATAATCCCTTATGAAAGGTTTTGGGTTGACTTAACCATATTACATCAAGAGGAGTAGCCCTTCATAGACTTGATGTATTATTGGATGTGAGAGTTTAGGAAATCCAAGATAGGATTTCAGGATTCCGGAGTCTACTCAATAGATCAAGGAAATGTAAGCTCACAGTTGGCAAAGAACTTCCTCACTAAATACCTTAAAATAGCTTGACCAACCCTTGTTGGGGTTATGCAAAGGGGAATATGGATCATTTCCACTAGAATCTCAAAGAAACTAGACATACCGGGTTCATTTTTGAGGGACATTGGGACATGATAAAATAGTGGGAGACTTAATAAAATTTATCATTTCTCATAAAATGTAATCAACAAAGTACTAATAAAATCTTCTCTTCTAAATTGTAGAATACGGAAAACTCATCAACCACATTTTCTTTGTGATCAATTTTGGATAAAGACAATATCCTCACCAAAAGTAACTTTCAGGAATGATTTAGGAGCCTTCAGGTTATCCTACACTATGAATGAATGTTTTACGTGTTAGAGTCCTCACTTCCTGATTCTCCTGCCCCAGGGGCGAGTGATGAGGATTTCCTGGTCTATGATCAACATTTCAGTGATGCACTCGACATTCGATGTTTGATGTTGTCATCTATGTCTAGTGATCTCATGAAGTCTCATTAAGACATGGATGCCTATAGAATGCTCGAGCACCTCTGTGGTCTATACCAGGAGAGGGTAAGATAGGAAAGGTTTGAGATCTATAAGGCTCTATTTCAGAGTAAGCTTGGAGAAGGTTCCCCAGCTGGACCTATGTAGTCAAGCTCATTAGATACATTGAGAACTTAGAGGTTCTAGGGTTTAAACTCCCCAAAGAACTAGGTACCAATCTCATTCTTGCATCACTTCCCCAGAGCTTCTCCGACTTTGTAATAAATTTCAACATGATCAACATTGAGAAGTCTATATCTAATCTTCTTATCCTTATTCTCCAAGTGGAAAATGACATGAAGCGTGAAAAGCCTTCTATCCTCATGGTGAATAAAAGGAATGGTAAGGAGAAGAGATTTAAGCCCAAAGCTTCTTTAAGGCCTTCCAAGAAAAGGAAGATCAAAGGGGAGGCAAGAGAATAGGATGTTGTTTGTTTCGCATGGGGAAAGAAGGGCCACTGGAAGAAAAACTGCACCCATCCATGGAAGCAAGGGGAAGATTCAGGTGCGTTTGTTATCAAATGCAATCTATCTATTTCTACCAATTGGTTATTAGATACTGGTTTTGGTTCTCACATCTGTATCCAAATACAGGAACCAAATAGATTCATAAAGATTGGCCGAGGTGAGGTGGATCTACGAGCATCCAACGGAGTGAGACTCGTTGTTGTAGCTGTCGGAGACTACCTCCTCACATTGCCTACTAGGATAGTCTTGGTTTGGAAGGGATGTTTTTATGTACCCTCTGTAACCAAAAACATTATTTCAATATCCAGATTAGATACTGATGGATTTGACTTCACGTTTGGAAGTGGATGTTGCTAATTTTATAAAGAAAACATTTGTTTTGGTAGGGAACATTTATATAACGACCTTTATGTGTTAGACTACAGAAAACAAGTAATGGAAATTGATGAAAAAGTTAATTCACATGACTCATACCACACCCAACTTTGGCATCACTGGTAAGGTCATGTTAATGAGAAACGTTGGAAAAAATTACATCAAGATGGGTATTTAGATTCTTTCTAACTAAAACCACTTGTTGTATGTCTTGTGTGTTTACAAGGGAAAATCAATAAATCCCCATTTAGTGGGAAAGGTGAAAGGGCTAAAGAGATTCTAGAATTAGTTCACAAAGATGTGTGTGGGCCATTTCCAGTTGAAGCAAGGGGTGGGTTCTCGTACTTCATAACTTTTACTGATGATTTTAGTATATATGGATATATTTACTAATTGAGGTATAATTCAGATTCTTTTCATCGGTTCAAAGAATACAAGAATGAAGTTAAGAACCAGCATGGTAAGAATATTAAGAAACTCTACTTAGAAAGAGGAGGAGAATATCTTAATCAGGACTTCATTTAATTTTTACAGGATTTTTTGATTCTATCTGAACTCACTCCTCCTTACACACCATAGTGGAATGGTGTAAGTGAAAGGAGGAACGACACCCTGTTGGACATGGTGAGATAAATGATGATTTATGCGAGTCTTTAATTATCCTTTTGGGGATGTTCATTACAAACAAAAGCACACATACTAAACCAAGTACCAACTAAATCAATAAATGGTATTCCATATGAGTTATGGAGTGGATGAAAAGCCTTGTTATCTAATTTAAATGTGTGGGGTAGTGAAGCATTTGTTAAGGCCTCTTGAGGTAACAAACTTGCACCCCAAGGCACAAAGTGTATCTTTATAGGATTTCCCAAGGAAACAAGGGGATATTACCTATACAACCCCTCAGAAAAAAGGTTAAAGTGGTAAGACACGCCATATTCCATGATAGGGAGCACATATCCAAAAGTGATAGTGGGAGTGAGATAGACTTTAATGAATTCGAGGCTCAAGATACATAGGAGTTGGTACAAGAATAGATTCCACAAAGCCCCATGGAAGAACAATATGTTCTAGAGACACAAGAACTACTTAGGATCACGAGAGAGGTGAGAGAACCAGAACGATATACTTTTCTTGTCACCGAGGATGGTGACTCATTATTGGTCAACAATGATAATCTTATTACCTACAAGGAATTATTTTAAGGCACATATGTTGCAAAATGGAAAGAAGCCGTGAATTCTGAAATGGATTCCATGTACCAAAACCAAGTCTGTTTTTTTGTAGATCCTCTAGTTTTCATAAAGCCTATTGGTATTAAATGGGTATTCAAGAAGAAACTGGACTTGAAGGGGAAAGTCAGCACCTATAAGGCATGATTGGTTGCTAATGGTTTTAGATTGCATCAAGGAATCGACTATGATGAAACCTTTTCACTGGTTGCGATGCTAAAATCCATCAGAATCCTATTGGCCATTTCCGCTTACCATGACTATGAAATCTTAAAAATGGATGTCAAAATATTATTCCTTAATGGGAACCTCTATGAAGATGTCCACATGAAACAACCTGAAGGGTTTGTGACTCCAAAAGATGCCAACAAGGTATACAAGTTGCGGAAATCTATTTATGGATTAAAGTAAGCATCAAGGTCATGGAAGATTCGTTTTAATGAACCTGTAACTGAATTTGAATTTGTTATGAATGAATGTGAGACTTGTGTCTATAAAAGGTTTAGTTGAAGTGAAGTTTTTTCCTAATAGTATATGTTGATGACATATTGCTAATTGAAAATGAAGTACTTGTCTTACAGTCAGTTAAGGCATGGTTAGATAAATGCTTCTCCATGAAATAATTGGGCGAGGCAGCATATATTCTTGGGATCAAGATCCATCATGATAGATCCAAGAGAATACTGGGCCTGAGTCAAAGTGCATACATTAACAAGATACTGAAGATATTTAGTATGGAACAATCCAAGTGGGGATTGTTTCCAGTGTCACATGGCATTCATCTTTCCAAGAAAATGTGTCCTCAAACACATGAGGAAATAAAGAAAATGGAAAGAATCCCTTACGCATCCATGATTGGGTCAATAATGTATGTTATGCTATGTACATGGATAGATGTTGATTACGCCTTAAGTGCGGTAGTCAGATATCAAGCTGATCTAGGAGACCGTTATTGGATAGCTGTCAAGACTATCCTTAAGTATCTGAGGCATACTAAGGATATGTTCCTGGTTTATGGATGAGATGAGGAACTAGTCAATAGAGGACATGTAGATGCTAGTTTCTAGACTGATCAAGATGATATGAAGTCGTAGACTGGTTACATCTTCAGTTTGAATGGAGGTGTAGTGAGATGGAAGATCTCAAAGCAAAGTGTGGTGGAAGATTCTACAGCGGAGTCCAAGTATATCTCAGCTTCTGAGGCAGCTAAAGAAGCTATTTGGATGCTAAGCTTCATCCAAGATCTGGATGTTGTACCTAAGAGTAATGATCCTATCACACTTTATTCTTATAATACTGCAGTGGTGGCACTTGCAAAAGAGCCAAGGTCAAATCAGCGGACAAAACACAAACTTCAGAAGTATCAACTTTTGAGGGATTTTTCTCATAGAGGTGAAGTTTCAGTGACCATTATTTCCACAGAAGAGAACATGGTGGACCCCTTGACTCAATCCTTGAATCAGCAGAAACATGATCATCATGTGAGGTCTAGCAGACTAAAAGGCGTAGGCAGTTTACTCTAGTCCAAGTTGCAGTTTGTTAGGGTTGGTGTCCTGAGAACCAACTATTTTATACTTTGATTACATAAATGTTCACTTATTATATATTGTTCATTGTTCTACATTAATATAATATAATAATGTCATGGAATATTTTTTGCATTAATAAGGTCATGGAAGATCCCCGCTATGATGAGAACCTTGAGATTCTATAACAAATAATCTTAAATAAATTTCTGAGGTTGGATGAAATACTATGATAGGACACAAAGTATACAGACCATCATGTGTGAGTACTCGTAAGAAGAAGAGACTCTCTCTCATGGAGTTCACACACGGTAATCTCAAAGATGATATATTATGAGAAGAGACCCACCAGTAGTAATTCCGCATGTTTTGGTGTCATAGGATATTACTATCTGCGAGCGTGTGTAATGGTCCTTAGACTAGAATATTATCATTAACTCATGTCATGACTCACGCACTTAGATTTGTTGATGAAAACTGTCATGAAGATAGTTGGCGGGAAGTAGGGTACATTGGGTGAATCACGAATGACATGTTGTTAATATAAAATTCGAGGAAGGACTTGTCCCTTCTATATTTATGGAAGTAAATATCTTGGGCCCTTTTATTGAAATAGAACTGTTGAACAAATTCCATGGACATGGTGACACAACGATTTTATTTCTGGAAGTCAAAGAATGACAGATCAAGCATATAGGTTTATGACACTACCATGAAACCTCTTTGATGAGATATTGAGACAAAGGGATTAAATAACCTAGTAAGAATTCATATGAGGTGATATGTCAATGCGGAGTCAACTTCTTTCTCTTGGGTGCCTTGACCCGTTGCTAGATAGTAATCTTAGACTTTAGGCAAGCCCGCCTAATGCCAATGATAAAGAGGCCTAGAGGGTCACACACTAAGTGCATTCAAGTATCTCAAGTTGAATAAATATTTTTTCTGTATGTGGTTTAATAATTATTCAAGGAAGCCTAAATCATTTTAATGTTTGAGGAAGAATAAAATTAAAATAGGTACATGTCGTGTATTAATTATTACAATTCATGTAGTTTTTATTTTGAAAACAAGTACATATCATGTATTATTAAATGTACACGCCATGTATTTTTCATTTTGGAAAGGAAATGAATAAACGAAAACAACATATAAATGCCATGTACATTGAATGTACACGCCGTGTAGACTTTAATGAAAAACCAGTACATGCCGTGTATTTATTATTACACGCCATGTAGTTTTTCTAGTCGGGATTTTGAGGTTATAATATTGTTTTATTAAATGATATTTATTATAATCAGTATGGGCGCATGTCAAGGAATTAATTATTATACATGGGGGTTTTCAAGAAGAGTTAATGAAATAAATGAAACATGTAACGTGTTTATTTATTGTCATAACTCTACAACCTCAAACCAGAATATAAATATCCTCACAACCCCAACTCATTTCCTACACAAGAGAATCGTTGTGCACAATAAATCTGGAGAATTATTTTAAGGCCGAAAGAATCTCTTCCTCCAAGAACGCTCTCAAGACCGAGAGAGATCCTCTTCCATCAGATCAAGACGATATAAGGTGGGCAACACAAGCAAAGGTTTCTCCATGCTACACCCGGTGACTACTTTGGCGACGTCCAGATATATGGGGTGCACATGTGGATCACCGCTAGAGGAAGTCTACACTCGTCTTCTGCGACGTAATGACAAATCACTTCGGAACGTGATCAAGAATATCAATGAAGAAAGAAAAACCAAAAGGTACTTCTTTTCAATTAATTAAATTAATTATAATCTATCTGTAACGATCCTACTTTGTGGTTCTGGGACTTTCCTTTTCTTTGTCTATTTCTATGATTCGATCCATGGATACCGGAGTTTATCATCATATAGATTCCGTATTGATCATTGTTAATGAAAAAAAGGAAAGTGGGCACCTCCTCCCACACACTTCTACTGCACCCAGAACCTTCAAATTATATAATAGGTATTTTAATTACATAGAATAATATCATGAATTAACTACCCAAAAGCATTTATTCATTTCAGTTAATTGTTAGTAAGACCCCATGTCTAATAATGTTAGTGGACTATTATTATTACTTGAAACGCACCCAACATATTACACCTAATATTATTTAATTAAATAAATAATATTATTTCTCACATTTTCCCAAAAAAACTACACGGCATGTATATTAATATACACGGGGTGTACTTTTGTTCTTCCATTTTTTTTATTTCCTACACCATATTTATTAGGCCTTGAATAATGGAAATTAATTTCTCAAATAAATATCACTGCATTAATCACTAATAAATATATTATTTTGCACACAATATATTATCTTGAATAAATAGTGTAAAAATAAATGAGATCAGGTATCCTTGATTAATTATTAAACCACAATTGGGAATAATATTTATTCAACTTGTTAAATTGATATTTAACTGAGGTACTTGGACACACATAGTGTGTGACCCTCTATGCCTCTTTCTCAGGGGCATTAGACTGTGCCTTCCTAAATTCCAAGGTTAACATCTAGCAACACGCCAAGGAACCCATATAGAAATATTTTAATGCCACAATGACTTTTCACCTTTTATGAATGCTTACTGTGTAATATAATCCCTCTGTATCAATATCTTGAATCAAGCATGATGCATGTTAGTGCCATCAACCCATGTGCTTGATTATTCTTTTTTTGACTTTTTGAAATTGAACTCTCCCATTCCTTACCATGGACATGGATTTAATTAGGATATATCAATTCCATAAAAGGTCCTAAGATATATACTTCTATTATAGAACAGAAGGGACAAGTCCTTTCTCTCATTGTCTATTAATGCAGTATTACTCGTGATGCACCCAACATATCCTACCTCACTACGAATAGTGTGTCATCATAGTTTTTTTTCAACACATCTATGTGAGTGATTTTTAATACCCATTAATAACAATATTAATGTATAAGGACCAATACACCCGTCCGAAGATAGGAACTCCCATTGACACTATGAAATGTGGATTTTCTACTAGTGGGTCTCGTTCACATAATATCCTCCTGGATATTACCAAGGGCGCACACTATGAGAATGTGCCTCAATGATTTATGAGTCCTCACACCTAATGTACTCTATTATTTGTGTCCCTCAAATAACATCATCTGACCACATAACATATATTCAAGAGCAGTGTTATGGAACTTTCAGGTTCTCATCATAGTAGGGATCCGCTATGAGCCTATAATTCAATAGCTATGCTTAGGACATTATCACATGCATTATCATGAAGAAGAACAATCAAGATGTGATAAGGTATTTATTAATGAATAAATTACAAAGTAGTTGGTTCTAGGACACCAACTCCAACATCACCATAGTGGTTAATTCATCCAACTTAGTATCAATCAAATGATTTTCAAGAGTGGAAGGACATACCTAACGTACTCCGATGACATGTGGTGCACCTCGATCACCAAATTGTGAGTATTTTTCTCTCATACTATCGATCAATGCACGTTCAGCTACTTGAGTTATGTCAACCAATGCTCCTATAGCAGCAGAATTCGCCATGCTCCTCTATGTAGGTGTGAGTCCTTCATAAAATTATTGTATGAGGATTTGTTTCACTGATTTTGTGATTTGGAAGCTTGCACACAACTTCTTGAATCGCTCCCAGTACTCATACAATGACTCCCCTTGGGATTTCTTGATCCCTAAGATCTTCTTACAATTGGAAGTGGTCCTTGATGGTGGAAAAAATATAATCAGGAAAATATGTTTCAAATCATTCCAACATTTTATGTATTTAGGTTGTAAATAGTACATCAAATATTTTACAGCTCCATCAAGTGAAAATTGGAATGGCCTTGGTTTGATTTGATCTTCAAAGACATTTCTTAGTTTAAGGGTTGAGAAAACCACATTAAATTATTTTAAATGTTTGTTTGGATCCTCAACAGATAATCCATAAAACATTGGAAGAAGTTTAATTAACCTAGATTTCAGTTCAAATTATGATTCATGATTTGGGTATGCAATGAAATTTTGTTGATATTTAATATCAAGTTCATCCATTTCACAAATGGTTTTATTAAGTCAATTTCCATTATTTTCAGCCATTAGTTCTTGTTTTAAGTTGGATTTTGAAGTGTTTCCAATTTCAATGTTCTTGAAATGGATGAATTATCCTACTAGTTGAATGTAGAAACATCCCATAGACTGAGGATGTCTGATCCGAGCCCTAAGGATACGTTCAATCTAAGGTTCAATATCTAAGATATCTTTGGGATTATTATGTGTCACAAATAAATGAAATATAAAAAAATAAATGAATAAATGTGGACCATAATAAAGAATAAGTTTGAGTTGGTCTGATAAAAATAAAAGAAGAGGGTAATGAAAAAAACTTGAGAAAGGGGAAGCAAAAAAAATAGGAGAAGAAAATAATTAAATGAGAAATAAAATTAATACCACTAATTGGTTGAATAAATTACTTTCCTCCCCAGAAACAGTGCCAATTTGAAAGATGATTTCACAGTCACTTTCAAATGATATGTGATTGTTCAGTACTTAGGTGCAGAAGAGTGGATGACCTAGTTCATCTCTCAAAGGAGGAAGTAAATTTAACAACATATTGAAGTTATTTTGAAAATAAAATAAAATTACAAAAGAACACAAATTAAATGTATTGGGGTTTTTTATCATTTATAAATCTTGAAGAATTTTGCGGGAAAAAGATTTTTTTTGTTTTTTTTTTGAAATGTAATTCGATTACAATGACACAACAAGAAGACGTTTTTTTAGAAAATATTTAAATGGAGTATCAATATTACTCTACCTCTTCACTCAATTATTTATCATTATCATTTAAATTAACATCCACTTAATTATAATCCTCTAATTGTTTAACCCTATAACCCTACAAGAGTTAACTTAACCACATAGATGAAATTACATAAACCCTAGGCTAGCTTCGGAAAAAGAAATTGTAGCACCCTGCTTTGATTTATATTCTAAATCTAGCTTATGGTCAGTGGTTAATTAGCGAAAATATCCACTTGGGAAATGATGATTAATTGAGTTTAGGGATTATATTTGAACACTAAAAATTTATCCCTTACAGTATTATATTACCGATTATGTAAAGACCCATCCCACAGGGCCCAGATGTGACTACCCAAAACCAACCGTCCATAGGCCAGGCATTGGTGACTAGCACCTAAATGATTTTCCAAAACAGGGAAGGCATTGCCTTACAGATCTATACAAACTCAAAAGGTGAATCTGAATAAAAAAAACCAAAGCAATGTATAACCATGGGTTTAAAGTACAACCACAAGTATAATTGTAAATTGAAAACAGTGGGCCAAAATACAATCCCTAGAAACTAAAAAGAAAGTTAACAGCTATCAAATTTTCCATGATACTCGACCTAGAGGGTAGTAGCTATAATTCTGTAGTTGAAGAAGAGCATCTTGACTGCTCATGTCGCACCAAGCTCCACTAAGTCCCGAACCTCCAATGTCTTCCTCGAATTGTCAGTAGTCTACACCAAACACACACATGCAAGCGGAGCCCATGCAATGGTGAGTATAAAAACTCAATTCAGGACCATGAGACTGCAAAAGTTCTCTCAGTAATTTACAAAGGAAAACATCACCCGAAATACCACAAATGTAATATCACAACCATGATCTAAATCATAAAGCACAAATAAAAAGAGAGAGCTCACTCTAACGGTATAACAATAAGGTTACTCAGACAGGGATGACAAGTAATAAATCAATATCATCTTATCCATAGTAACTATACTACTAACCAATATAAGTCAATGTATGCTAACCCATATTGGATGCTAGATGCTGACCCATATTTCTCACTAGTGCTAACCCGTATTGGTCGCTAGTGTTGACCCGTATTGGTGGCTGGTGCAGAATCGTATTGGTTGCGGGTATAGAGGTAGGGATGATTAGTCATATAGCTAGATCATCCCACTCTGGAGTTTCTGATGCTGACACATATTGGTCGGTCTTCTTCATCATGCCATAGCCAGCCATTGAATTACCACCTGAATCATGCCTAATCTCGAGATGACTATGCTCCTCAAACCATCATTCACATTTCAACCAGTTTTAAGTCCCACAAAAATCATACCCAAGGGGCCACCATTTTATAGGGGTCCCAATGTGATAGGCAGTGCGTCGATCGGTTTCCTGATCTATGAGATACGAGCACTTTTGTAAGAAGGGCCTGGTTGGATTCAAGTCTAATCCAACCCAAGTTTCACATCAAATTTCTTAAAAACTCACTTATAGTATCTCCAAAGTATTGTCTTGTTACAAGGGGCCTTATGCCATAGACGACGTCTCGATCAAATGCCTGGTCTGTTAGTTACACTCCTTTTCATGAAACGGGGGTGATCGAACCTCAGTTCGGACTGGCTTGGTTGGGACCGTCGAAATATTTACAAGGGACCACTTCCTGAAAGGTGTTCCAACTTCACTGATGGTGGGTCAAACAGACACCTAGTTTGCAAGTTAAAGGACTTTCTTTATTCAGGGGCCAGTTTGGTCATAGACCAATCGAAATTGGTCAGGCCGGCTCGACACAACAAGTCTTGGAGTCTACCTGACCCCACCTGGGTCTCACCCATTAAGGATTGGACCGGTTCACCAGGTCCGGCTCATTGGGGTCAGCCCAGCTAAATCACGGGCTCAGGCCACAGTTTTCATGGTCGACCGAGTGAGGCTCGGCTCACCCGCGCTGGCCCATTGGGTCGCGCGGTCCGGCCCGTTTTGTTAGCCCGCATCCGACCTAGTCCCCCTAAAGGTGGACCGCCCTCTTGAGTTTCCTCCATGGATGTGAGGCCATTTCTTCCGGCCAATGGAGCGCTTCCACCACCGCGAGCAATGTTCATCCAGGTGGTCGGAGAGTCTTCAACCGACAAAGCGCGGGGGTGGTGTCGCCCCCTCCTTCCGCGGCCTACTGACCACAGTTCCTACTATCAGCGGAGCCTGCGGGTTCCACCCTACTCTTGGGCGGCCAGATCAGGCTGGCCGCCTTCCCACCCCACGTGACCGGTTTCCGTGGGCCTCCTCCGGCCACCATTGTACGCCGCCGACATGGCACGCTGGCGGTTCTTTCTGTGGGCCACCAGACGTGCTCTGATGGTCTGTTCAGGGTATCATCTCTGCCTACGAGCCTCCCGATATGTTATCTTCACAACGTGGCCCTCAGTTTCATGTTACTAACAATTTCATCATTCCCCAACAAAAATTCATCAAGAACATGTTCGGTGGAGTGTCCGAGCCTTGTTCATATAGGCATGTTCCCTCTGCATTAGCGTTATAACATATGAGTGAAACAAAAAACATCTTAAAATTTGATAAACCCCTAAAATGAATCCCCACAAAAACCTTTGTTAAAAATGAAGGAGTCGTGGATCAACCAGTTAGTTTTTTGATCTGTATTCTTCGTATTAATCAAGAATGAAGAGAGAAAATCATTTAAACTCATAGACAATTTAAACCACCAACCTCATGATCCATTAGAGGTGTCACGGTTTCGGTAGGAGGAGTGTCCATATTGTATGGATTCATCGGTGTTCATCGGTCCTGGATCATTGTTTCTCATTATTTCATCCTCCGTTGGTGGATGACACCAGATAACTCCACCGGAGTTTCCTCACTTGAAGAAGTTGTGCCAAAACGTTATCCCAATATCCATTTAAATTGGATTGGGAATGGAGGGTAACACATTGAATAATTAATTAGGTTCATTAAATTAATTAATGAACCTCTTTTAATTCACAATGGTGGAGTTATGAAGTTGATGAGTCAAGCCATTAAATTGATTGACAAGTCACATATCCCACCACCGCCGCTCATCTGTTGGATAAATAAATAAAATAAAAATTTTAAGTTATTTTTTTGTTTTTTGTAAATTCCAAAATTTTATTATTTTCTCCCGACCTACTGCGATTTAAGTGAAGATTCCCTTAAGCGATTTCTGATGCTTCAAATTCAATAGTGCCCTTGTATTTTTAATTTGAGCAACGGTTAAAAAGATAGAAAATATTGCCCGTGCGTTTACTACATGTACCTTAAAAAACTTAGAAATTCATTCCAAGCACACCGGTCCTCGGAATCACATGCCAATAGTTTTTAAAGACTTATAAAAATCTCGAATAATTTAAAAAAATTATATCGAATTTTATGGTCATTACATTCTCCCCACCTTAGGGTTTTATGTCCCCAAAAGCCAAACAAGGCTTCACAAAAAAAATAGGGGTACTGGGCAATCATTTGAGCCTCTCTCTCCCATGTGATCTCATAGAGATTCCCATGCTGCCAAAGAACACGCACCAGAGTTATCGACCACCCAAGAAGGATAATCTTTTGTCGAACCTCTATCTCCACTGGGTACTCCGCAAAATTATCCCCTCCATCAATCTCCAGCTCAGCATGGTTGATGATGTGAGATAGTTCATGCACGTATTTCCTTAGCTGAGATACATGGAGGACATCATTCACCCTCTCCAACTGCGGTGTCAGTGCCAAGCAGTACACCACCTTTCCAATCCTCAAAAGTAATGGGAATGGTCCGATAAAACTCGATGAGATTTTTCCGTCTCAGACAAATTTTTGTTGTCCCCCTCAAGGGGAGACTCACAAGAATGTGTGGTCCACCACATGGAACTCTAGTGATCTTAAATGCCTATTCGCATTGGACTTCAGTTGGATATGTACATTCTTCATCCTCTCCAGGATGATTGGCACCTTTTCATGGGTAACTTGTACCATCTCTAGGCCCATGAGTGCTGGATCTCCTTGATCCATCCAGCATAAGGGAGATCTGCGCAGTCGTCCATACAACACATCAAAAGGGGAAATACCAATGGTGGACTGATAGCCATTTTTTACATGAACTCCACCAAGGGTAGGTGGTCCTCCCAACTGTGACAGAAAATCTGAGACACATGCATGAAGCATGTCCTCCATGGTCAAGACGGTCTACTCAGTCTGACCATCTATCTACATGTGAAAACTTGTGCTCAATCGAAGAAGAGTCCTTAAATCCTCCTGAAATCCATTCCACAACCGGGATGTGAAGTGTCTGTCACGGTCTGAGACTATCGTCGAAGGTACCTTGTGAATTCACAAGATCTCCTCAATGTAGGGACGTCCCAAGCTCTCTACCAATCACTTCTCTTGAATAGAAAGGAAGTGGGATGACTTGGTGATTCGTTTAATGATCACGTAGATGGTATCATGCCCTCCAGACATACATGGTGATCCCTTCAAAAAGTCCATTGATATCTATTCCCACTTCCACTTTAGTTTATTTAGGTGTTGGGTCAAGCCTGGTAGTACCTGTTGCTCAGCCATAACTTTCTTTCAAGTAAGGTATCTAGAAAAAATTGTACCATATCTTTCTTCATCCCTAGCCATCAGTACTGACGTCAGAGGTCCTGATACATCTTCATCGTGCCAGGATGTACTACCAAGGGGGTGTATGGAACAGTCTCAACACCTCCTTTCAAAGAGCCACTGGTACAACTGTATGTCCTTTGAAAAGGATAGTGTGCTCCCCACCTTCAGAATATTCATCAAGTGCATGGCCTGAGGATATCTATGCACATGTATTATCATAGCTAATGTTTCTAAGTTACACCTCCCTAATTCACTGAAGGATTGGAGGGGAAACTACCATCAAATAGAGGTATACTGTCTCATATCTATCCATGTAGGATATATGAAGTGAGGAAAACTTCTATGAAGCCTCATTCGGTATCTGAAAACTCGATCTCCATCTATGTGCATCTGCCACTACGTTCCTCTTCCCAAGAGTACAGACTATCTCAAAGTCATAGTCTTGGAGGAACTCTATCCAATTTCGTTGTCTCAGATTCATATCTTTTTGTGTGAGGATATGGCTGAGACTATTGGGGTCTGAGTAAACAATGAACTGCTTTCCCATCAAGTAGTGTCCCAACATCTTCAGTGCGAAGAATATTACTGCCAACTCCAAGTCGTGAGTTGCATAATTATACTCATGAGGTCTCATATGTCATGATTCATAATCAATCACTGCATCACCTATAATTAGGATGAAACTATGTCTGGTCTTTGATATATCACAATAAACCATGTAGTCAGTGCCCTCCTCCGGAAACCTCAGGATAGGAGCACTTCTCAAGCTCTACATCAACTGTTAAAATCTCTGTTGGCATGTCTCTGACCACATGAAGGGTTTCCCATTCTTTATTAGACAATTCATAGGTTTTTCTGCTCTATTAAAATTGGGTACAAACCTCTGATAGTATCCTGTTAATCCATGGAATCTCCACACCTCAGTTACACTCCTAGGTGGCTCCCAGGCAAGTATTGGCTCGATCTTCGCTAGATCCAATGCAACTCCTGCCTCTGAGATGATGGGACCCAGAAAGTGGACCTTCCATATCAAAAACTCGAACTTAGAGAGCTTCCCATATAACTAGTGCTCGTAGAGTGTGTCCAGAACTATCCTCAGGTGTACAATGTGTTCTTCCTAGGACACAGAGTACACCAAGATGTCATCAATGAAGACCACCATGAAGCGATTGAGGTTTAGCTGGAAGATCTTATTCATGAGCGCCATTAACACTACTGGAGAATTGGTCATGAAAAAATTCATCACCAAGAACTCGTAATGTCTATACTGACATATAAAGGTTGTCTTTGGTACGTCCTCGTCTCATACCCTGATCTAATGATAGCATGTTCTGAGGTCTATCTTTGAGAACCAAAGAGCTCCCTTATACAGTCGAAGAGATCATCGATCCTTGATAGAGGGTAATTGTTCTTCATATTCACCTGGTTTAGGCACCATAAGTCCATCCATATCCTCAAAATTTTATACTCCTTCTTGTCAAACAACATTGGGGATTCCCATGGAGAAACACTAGGGCTTACGAATCCCTTCCTCTGGAAGTCCTCTAACTGTACCATCGGCTCCCAAAGCTCCACAGGGGTCATATAATATGCTAGTGTACATATTAGTGTTGTTCCTGTGTACAAATAAATGGTAGATTCTACCTCTCTATGAGGAGGTAGTTCTAGGAGATCTTCTAGAAAGACGCCCTCATACACATCCACCACCGCTGGGAACTATGGACTCTCCTCATCCATCGTGTCGAAGGACATGAAAGCCAGTTGATATGTAATAGGTTGCACCCTTGTGAGTGAAAGTCCATCTCATGCTTCTCTGTTTTCCTTCTCACCAAAAAAGGAAAATTGGCCTCCATATCTATGCGTACATCACATTGTATGTCTCAAGCAGTCAATCTGTGTATGAACTGCTAATAGAAATTCCATGCCTAGAATGATGTCATAGGGCCTCAATGCTACTACTAAAAGAACCCATCTGAAATTCTCTCCTCCGAGAGTAAGATCACACTATCGATACCAGTGTGTGACCCCTGAATCTCTTCACGTAGGTGTATCCAAATGTAAAGGTCAAGTTAAAATCTTAGTTGAAATCATAGTGTCTTGAACTAAGTTTGTGGCAAAGAAATAATTCCTAGCACCTGTGTTGATAAGAAATGATTCTAAAGTAGAGAATATATAGATTGTACCTCGTACCATCTCAGGGATGTCAGGATCATGAGCCTCTACTATCGATAGCTTGGCCTCTCCCTTTCCACCTACTCCTTGAGTTCGTGGTGGACCACCTCGGGCTAGTGGGGGTAGTGCCTGGTGACCCCAACCACCTCCCCTTATAGGTCCTTGCCCCTTTCCATGTTTGACGCCTAACTGACACTCATTCTTCTGCCACTGCTGCTACCCCAGTGGCCCCTCCACCGTCTTCCAATCATTTGTGTGGGGAGTTAGATAATCATGAGATTTGTGACCCTATCCCCCGTAGGAAATACAAATCATGCCTCCTTGGTGGATCCCTCGGCCTCTCAAGCCTCGCACCACTGATCCTGCATCTTGGGGTCACCCTCCGGAAGGTCTAGACTGATTGGGATTCTGCGTTGTCTATCTACTTCCAACTATAGATGACTCTACTACCTGTCATCTAGTAGGGGATCTCACTTTCAGTGCCTGCTCAAAAATGAGTCCCTCCATCTACAAAGCACACTCTAGAACCCCAGCCTGCATCGCGATGCTGAGAGAAACTATCGCAACTCTGATATCTCATCGGAGCCCCTGCCTAATGGTTTGGGCCCTGAAGTAAGGTTCATGTACTTTGTCGGGGGAGTATTGGAAAAGGTTAGTAAATCTCCCCAAGTACTAAGCCACAATCTGGCTTCCCTTCTATAGATGCAGAAGCTCTTGAATACGCACATAACATAGTGTCACTAGCATGAACTCCGCCCAGAATAGTTTCTCAAAGTTTGGCTAGGTTATGGTCATCTCCTCATGAACTTGGAGCATTGACCTCCACTATCATCATGCCGAGCCCTGAATAAGGCAAGCGGAAAAAATCTCCATCTGCTTGGTGGGTGTCTCTACTAAGAAAAAGACCCATGAAACCACCCCACAATCTAGTCCTCTACTTCTTGGGGTCCATCTCACCTTGAAACATCAGAGGATTCTATCTATAGAACTCATGAAACGCACTCATCTTGTGTGTATGATCCACTGGTAGCATCTTCTGCTCAATGGGTGGTGGTGTTGCTACTACACCACCCAAAGGAGCCATCACTGTGAGTGGTCCCTCTATGGATGCCTCGTCGCTCGGTGGGAAACTTTCACGATCTCTAATCGGAATCATGGCTGGATATATTCATGGAGGAATCTTATAAGAAACAAATGTTTCATGATCAATAAGTTATACATGGTAAGCTTCCCCAAGAAAGATCAAGAAAAATTTTCAAAACATTAGCAACCAGTGTTTTCATGTACCGAGTCAAAAAACAGAATTCAGGGTCCTGGTGTATGGGTACGTGAGCCGTCGCACCAATACTGGACTCCATGTACTGAAAAATGAACTCAATACACTTTAAACCATTGCCTCAATATAATTAGACTCTTAGTTCTTCTAGTAGAACCAACCTCCCGCTGATAACACTTTGTCAAGACCCATCCCACGGGGCCCGGACGTGACTACCCCAACCTGCCTTCCATGGGCCAGGGGTTGGTGACTAGAAAATAGAGGCCTTTCTCGAACAGAGAAAGCATTGCCTTAGAGATATGTACACACTCAAAAGGGGAAACAGAAGTAAAAAAATCAACCAAATCAAGGTATAACCATGAGAGTAAAGTACAATAACAAGTACAATTGTAAACTGAAAAAATTGGGCCAGAATAAATTCCCTAAAAACTAAAAGGAAATTAAATAGCTATTGCATCTACCGTAGAGCTCTACCTGGAGGGAAGTAGTTGTAAGTCTGAATTTGAAGAAGAGGATCTCGATAGATCCCATCGCACCAATATCCACCAAGTCATGAACCTCCAAATTCTACCTCAGAGTGTCATTATTCTGAACCAGACACACACATGCAGGCGGAGCACATGTAGTGGTAAATATAACAACTCAGTAGGGGACTGTGAGACCCCCAGAGGAATATCTGAAATCCAAAAAGGAAAAAATTTCCCAAAATACCAAAAATGTAATATCACAAGCATGATCTAAATCATAAAGAAAAAAATAAACTCATATAGAAGTAGGGATGATTTGTCATACAGCTAGATCATCTCACTCTATAGTTTGTAATGCTGACCTGTATTGGTCGGTCTTCCTCTTCGTGTCGCATCCAGCCACTGGATTCATGCACTAAGCATGTCTGATCTCCATACTAATCTCATACCAAATCCATTGATCATATTTAAACCAGTACAAAATTCCCTCAAAAATCATATCCAAGGGACCTCCCCGTCATAGGGGTCACAACCTGATAGACGTCGCGTCGATTGAATGTCTGGTCTGTGAGATATGGGCACTTTTGTAAAAAGGGACCAGTTGGATTTTAGTCTGATCCAACCGAGGTCACATGTCAAACTTTGTGAAAACTCACTTCGAATATCTCCAAAGGAACTCCTTGTCACAAGGGTCCTTATAACATAGACGGTGCTTCGATCGGATGCCCCGTCTATGAGTTACACCCCTTTTCATGAAACATGGGTGATCGCACCTCAGTTCGGCCCAACTTAGTCGGGCCTTCCGGAATATGACAAAGAGAACGCTTCCCAAAATGGTTCCCAATGCCACTAACGTCATGTCAAACGGACACCTGGTTCATCATTTATGGGAGTTTCTTTATTCAGGGGCCGGTTGGGTCTCAGCCCAGTCCGACTTGGTCCTGCAGGCCAAACTCCATGGGTCCCGGGGTCTACTTGACCCCGCTCGAGTCCAGCCCATTATGGGTCAGCCCGATTCATGGGGTCCAGCTCAGAGGGGTCATCCCGGATGGTTCACGGGCCCTAGTTGCAGTTGGATCGGCCCACCAGGTGGGCCCCCCCTCCCCCCACGCTGGCCTACTGTGCCACAGGTCCAGCTTGTTTGACCGGCCTACATCTGGACCGGACCTCCATAAGGTATACCGCTCTCTCCATAAGGCCCTGCGGACGCGGGGCCATTTCATCTGACAAATGGGGAATAGCCCCCACCATGTTCAATGTTTGGCCAGGTGGTTGACCAGCCTTTAGCCGACTCAGTGCGGCGTGGGACCTCCCAACCCCCTCCTTTTATGGCCCACTGGTTGTGGTTACTGCCGCCGGTGGGCACAGTCAGCTCGGACCAGCCGCCTCTAGCCATTGCGGCACGCAACGGCGTGCCGCCATCCCACCACCCATAGCCAGTTTCTGTGGGCCTCCTCTAGCCATCGCCAGCAACCACCGGTATGGCGCGCCAGAGTTCTTTTAGCCGACCACCGGACGTGCTCCGGTGATCCATTCTTGGTGCAGTTTACGCCTTTGTGCCTCTCAGGACGCCATATTCAATGCGTTTCCCTCGGTTCCACGTTGCCGAAAATTCAATCATTTGCCCACAAAAATGATTCAAGGAAAAGTTTGGCGGAGAGTTCAGACCTTGTTTGGATTGGCCCACACCCTATGTGTTAGCGTTATAACATATGGGTGAAACAAAAATCATCATAAGATTTGATAATATACCAAAATTAAACCCTATAACAACCTTCCATAAAAACGAATGAGTCATGAATCATCCTTTTAGTTGGTTGATCTGACTTCTTCATATTAATAAAGAATGATGAGAGAAAATCACTTAAATGCATAAGCAATTTAAAACCCCTACCTTGAGATCTGTTGGATGTGTAACCACTGTGGTGGGAGGATCGTCTACATTGTATGGAGTTGTTGGAATTCATGGGTCCCAGATTGTTGTCGCCCAAACTTTCGTCCTCTATCAGTTGATGATGCCACAGAACTCTGTCAGAATTTCTTCGCTAGATTAAGTCATTCCAAAAACTCACCCCAAGATCTATTTAAATAGGATAGGGAAATGTGAGTAACATATTGAAGAATTAATGAGGTTCATTAAATGAATTAATTAGCCTCTTTTAATTCACAATGGTGGAGTTACGCAGTTGATGAGTCAATCCATCAAATGGCTGTACAAGTCAGTAGTCCCACCAACACCAGTCATCCTTTGGAGAAAAAGAAATAAAATATCTAGTTAAGTTATTTTATTATTTTTCTCTAAAATCCAAAATTTAACTTTGTCTCATGACCTACTACGGTTGAAGTGAAGCTTCCCTTAAAATAATCCCAGTGATATAGATTCAACAGTGCCCTTGTATTTTTAATCTAAGCACTACTTCAAGAGATCGAAAAAGTCACCCGGGCATTTACTTAATGTACATTAAAAACATTTTATAAATTCATTCGAGGCACACCAGACCTCAGAATCATGGGTCTTCAATTTTCAGAGACTTGTAAAAATCCCAAATAATTTAAAAAAAATTACATTTAATTTTCGGGACTTTACAGATTATGATCGTGCTCTCACAATTTACAAAAAATTTTGACCGCAAGAGTTTTTGGGTCAATTGATCAATTACTTGCTTAGTTTCATTTAAATTGAAAACTAAATTAACATATCATATTAATTGAATTACAGTAGCTCATTTATTCAAAATAAATTAATGAATATGGTTAGAGGTAGATAGATTAATAAAAATAAGTACTCTTCCATGGGTGGCATAGTCATCATAGAAATGTTTTTCATATGAAATGGTTAGAGAGGGTAGAACCCAATCTCATTTCTACTCTTGATTGCAGTCCAATTATAAAGATTAATAGAAGAATAAATTTTAAAAAAATATAATAAAAGAGAACAAATAAAAGAATAAAAAATTATTCTCTTATGAAAGTTAAAAAATTACAACATGAATACTAAGAATAAGTCTTAGATGAGGGGATTGTAGCAACAATGGAACTATAACGGCGGAATGACACTTTAGTAGCAGTGGGAACTGTGCGGTATTGTAGCAGACGGGTACTGTTGCAGTACTATTCACAGATTGAGCCTTAGGTAAAAAATTTGGGCCTACGGGCTAGGTAATGGGATACATGCCCACAGGGCCTTCGTTCAATGTAATGGGTCTCCCTCTACCCAGTTAATAGATGTCTTTACTTTTATTTAATAATAAAATGAGGTTTGGGCCCTAACCTTTAAAAAGGCTTTGATGAGGGGATCCTTACTTCAAGAGTTTCCCCTCTTACAATGGTTGGATAATTTGATTGAAACCAATTATCCATATCCTTAAATCTACTAATTCACGTCCTAACCCCTTCAAATGAGAAGAACATCAATTTATAGAGTGGTGGGGAGGATAGGTTCAAAGTGGTGTCACGTGTGAATGGGGAATCTCAACCAAATAATTTCAGCCAACATACACCTCCCATTTGACCACTAAACGTGTGAATCAGCTACCCTTCTAGATTGATTATGTGTGCAAAAATTAATCATAGAGCTTCTCTAAAACATTAGTCCTAGTCTAAGCACGGATAAAGAAGGCATGGCCCAAATATAAAACCAATGTCTAATCTGGCGAGTCGATCCCAATTTTGAATTCATGGCCCATTTTCTCTAACCAATGCATGATTTTGCTCCAATTCCCTAAATGAAAGTTTTATCCCATTAATTCAAGAACATATTTACAAAATTTTAAGTTCAAATAATACATGTCACAATATATAGGTCTGAAATGTTATATTGAATTTTAAAGGGTAAAACTGGAATTTTCATTAAATTTTCAAATGAATGATCTAATCCGAAATATTTCATAAATGAACAAATTTACCACAATGTGATGAAATTATATCATTTATTATCAATAAAATATTCAATAAATATGTGTTTTGTCACATATCTCAAAAAATTTAATAGTTTAGTATTTCCTATAAAATAGATACATACATTATTCTCACATTACATTAGAAATCATAAATTACAACATTGTGAAAGTACATATTACGAATCCTTGAACTCATATAAATATTCCTTCTTCATATCATGGTGAAAGAAATAAAAATAAGGGTGATCTGAAATAATAATAAAGGGTTACATATAGAAGAAGAAATAAGGAGTAACTAAATCATAATCAATAAGGAATAACCAATATGGAAAGGTAAATAACTAAAAAAACTTGTCATTTAATTGATGACCTGAGCACCAAATGCAACCATAGAAAAAATCAAAGAAAAAATATCAAGAATAATAATAAATAAACTATCATGGAGAGAAATTCATATTATGGGATTTCATAATCTGAGATATCATGATTTATATACCCTCAATACCTTGTGCCAAGACAGTTTAATTGATGGGTAGGTATACACCAAAAACCCATTTAATTTGGCTAGCCATATCATTCACAAAATAAGACTATTTATGCATCAAAGGTATATCTATAACCATAACCCACCCAGTAATACAAGTCCAATACATTCCTCATTTATTTAATGATAAATTTAACTAATAAACAATACACATTATCAAAAAATATCGGTATTGAGTAAAGAATACAGATTTATTAGGATTTCCCCTAGTCAATGAAATATACTTATAATAAAACACCATATGTAAAAATTGAATAAATTTTAGAAATTAATCATATATATGATATAAAGAATATGTATATTTAATAGTAATTTAATATCCATTGAAAAATGATCACATTAATGTTAATGGTTGAAGATAAAGTTAAAAACCATAAAAAATAAGAAAGTGATATTGAATAATTACATTTTCAAACCAGTCATAAACCATCCAATGAAATAATAAGTATGGTATTATTCGAATATATTCCAAGAGTAGTATAAGTAATATAACTGTTTATTTTCATTAATGAATAAAAAGAACATAAAAAGTTCATTAAAAACATTCTTGAGGAAAAAACCAATTCAGTTTTGAAAACCCTTTTAAAAACTAAAAAATTTAGAATATAAGGAAAATAATTTTCTTTAAAATATCCTTATAAACAAGAAAAATAGTCTTCAAACCAATGAACAATCATGATAGTGGAAAAAAAATTATTGAGTACATTAAAAAATGGATTCCTTTACCATTTTTGTTAAAAAGTAAAAACATACCTTGTTCAAAAAATGATATAAAGATTCCTTTTAAAAAAATTGAAAAAAATAAAATCATGGGTTAAATTTTATTTAAAAAATCATATGTTAAGATTTAAAACATTCATGAAAGTATTTTTTTTAAACATTGATATGTAAGAAATTTTATTTTTGATCTAAAAGAGGAATAATTTTTTATTTTATTAACACAATTTCTAAATATTTTTACGTACCAAATAGATTAAGATGGTACTGTATCGTTAAAACAATATTAATAACCATATAAGGAGAAAATTAAATGATTTCTAAATGGATATATCAAATAATTCTCCTAGTGTATACTTAAACCTAAAAAATCTCGAATAATGATGAGATAGTAATATTAACTCTTAACAATTAGTAAACTTTTTAATCATAATTCCTATGAAAATATAACATAAAATAAAGCATTAAATATCGTGAATATTAATATATTCTTGATATAAAATATAAAATGGTTATTAGATACACCCCATGATAAAAAATATATGTATAACATAAAATATCTCCCAAAGAAGACAAATTGAGTAAAAGATCCCTTAAAATGATCATAATATGGGAGTGAGAATTAATAAATGAATTGATTATGTGTCAAAAATTTAAATTCAAGAAAAATTCAACATAAAATAGTCCAAATTCATTACATGCAAAATCTTATAAGAATAAAGACAATGAAGAAGTAATAAAATACAATAAAAAGAAATTGAGTTATGAAACCCTTACCACTTTGTAGCTTTAAAGTAAAATTCCCTTTCATAGAATAAATATAATTTAAAGTTACTATAACATAAATTATAAAAGATTCATGATATTAAATTTAAAATTGCTAATATATACACCATATAAAATAAATTTGGTGCATAATATTATAATATGCCTCAATTTGAGATGAAGTTCCTTAAGTGACGCTTCCCTTTAGTTGAACATCACTTAACCTCATTTATAATAGTTTTAAACATGTTTTAAATTTATAAATAACCATTTTAATATTTATAATATCATATATTACTCTTTATAACTTCTTATCACCCCTTCGTTGATAATATTTCATTGTTACTATTGTGTCATGTGTTAATTGCATTGTTTCTTCATGCATGTTTTTTCATAAATGTTCCAGTTATTGAGAACAGTATATAGTTCCATCATATTCATAGTTATATTAAAGATATAAATATCATATTTATTAATTATATACATATGTAAAACATTATAGTGATTTGAATATGGAGAATGAATTATATCACTTAGTGGATATGGTAGGTCATACGTACATAGGAACGTCGTTATCACTTCCTTAATGGGTGAAAGGATATGGAATTGGATGATATATTAATTTCATATAATAGGAATAAATCCATAATTATTATATATTTTAATTATTTCCATCATTATAGTTATCCATATGTGTCAGTGATGAGAAAAAAATTACATCATTTTGTAAAGCGGTAGTCCACCATACACACGAGTGAGGAATTTCTTCCCAATTGATGGAGGATGAGAAGGGAAAATATTATTTCCTAAAAATTATAACATCCAAATATATGGTTGATAATTTTGTTATTATATTTTAATTTTTAAAGCACAATTTAATGTGTTAAAAGAAAAGGTAAAGAGAATGACCTCATGGAGGAGATTACCTTCACTTAGGGGAACCACCTTTTGATATTTTTTTAAGGATCCTAGGGTTGGTATTTTTATGTGTAAAGGTTGATATATAATGTTTCTAATGATTTTTTAGATTTATTTTTATCATTTTTGGTCGATATAAATGGCATGAGAGATGTGAATAAGTGAGGGGACGTAGTGCCCTTTTATAATTGAGGAGGAGTGGCATTCTTATAAATACCCAAAACTATTCAATAATGGGAAGACACTCTCAACCCAATTACATAAGAAATTGATAAATAAAGGTTTTGATGGTATATAAGTTCAATAAACACCTCTAATAGTAAAAATAAACATTTTTTAATCAAATTATTCACTTTACTTATAAGGTTACACACTTTTACCATTATAGTTTTCACCATGGTATCTAGTTTTTTTAACCTAGGTATTCTATCCTTAAATCCTAAAATAAAATGATATTTATTAGATAATTAAGATCCAATTATAATTAATATTAAATATAATTTATCAATTTAAAATCACATGTTTGTGTAAAATTAATTTTAACAAAAGCGCATGTAACATGCATAACCTTGTTATAACCATAACTATAGTAATTAATTTTTATTGATTTCACCATTCACTGTTAAAAAAATTAAGTTAAACTTATTAAATAATATAAATTATTTTGATTCAAAATATTTAATACATTTTATCAAACTCAATTCATATACTTTAAAATCATTAATTTAAAAACTATCCTGCAAAATGGGTGACAAATTGCTTATAAAGAAATGTATTTTTCAGGCATAAGATGATCTCCTATTAAATGTATGACTATTAATCATCATTGTATGAATTATAATTAATATATATATATATATATAACCTATAATTTTAATTTTAATAATCCCTAAATATTCATTACTTTAATTAATTAAAATGGAAAATCATCATGCACATAAAAATAGTTTTCATATAAATGTGCATTTAAACCTAAAAGTAAGCATATACAAAAATAAAGTATAAACGTTATTAAAATTTATTTTATTAGATTAAATTTTACTAATTAATATTTATGTCACATTTAAATAAAATTCAATGATGTTAATTTTATAATACTAAATTTATTTAAAAGAAATGACATTTTTATGAAAAGTAAAATTTTCACAATTCACTGAAAATCACTCTTTTCAAAAAAATCCAAATTTTATACCTAAGTTATTATTGAAAATATTATTTCAAAATATAATTTAATTTTATTAAATTGAAATAATTTTATTATTTTTTTCTCCCACAAATGAAAAGAAACAATATTTATGAGAACTATATTTTTGAAGCATGTAAAGAATTTAATAAACTTTGATTCCTTGTTTACCAATATGTTTACTTCCACTAATATTATAATAAATAATTTTCAAAAATTGGTTGTTCATATTAATACAAATGATTTTAAATTTCAATTCATAATGGTTACTTTTAAAAAGTATATCACAATTCTTTTAGGCTCTATATTGCGTATCAAATATGATATCAATTATAATGTTATTATTTCAAAATATCAGGGTGTTATATTCAAACCAAATTCAATAAATTGTGTCCTTTAAATTCGAAATTATGATCATAAAAAACTCAATGGTTTTAACATTTAAAATTTCCTCTATGGAAAACCTACATTTTCAAAGGGTTAATAATACATCTCCTTAAAATTAGGGAAAGAGAAATATGATGGTCATCCAAAAACTAGGTTTCAAAATAGAAGAACATTAGTCGAAAGTGAATATATGTAAAAGAAGTATAAATATAACACCTAATGACTAATAGAGAGTGAAATAGAAAATGTTCATGAGTGTGTTCGAAACTACAAAACCATAAATATATGATGGGTTAAATGACCATTAATTCGTCACATGTGAAGATAACAGGATAAATTTTTTGTTTTATGATCATTTTCCTATAATAGAGGAATTTCATTACTATATAGACTACTAACATAAGGAATTATACTTACTTTAAAAGTATAATTTCAACCTTTAATCAATTTCCACCATAACCTCATCTTCTCCCCAAGTGATTAGTATTCAAGATAATTTTTTATACATAATGTACTAAAATTAAATTTTAATGGATAATAGGATCTATAAAATATAAATAATTTATTCCTCATTTATTTAAATATTATCCAAAACAAAAAAATTTACCACAAGTTAAGATAATAAAAAATTTATTAACCTTCTTATGAAAAAAATATTTTAGTTCAAAATTTACTCAAAAATGTTCGACATAGATTATTCCACAAATAAATAACCATATATCCCAATTCACATCAATATTCTAAACATTAAGGAATGTTTTCAAAAAAAGTTTGATTGATACCTTTTAACTAATATCCCAAAAAATATAATTATATTCTTCCAGAAGAATCATTCACATTAAACCTAATGGTTATATATATACCTAAACACAATAAAAATCTCTTAAAATATTATTAATCACCCTAAATTAAAAATATTATATCATAAAATATGTTTCCCAAAAAAAAATTATCCATCAAACCATTTATGTAAAAAAATCCATACTAACCAGGGCATCACATAGTCTGGTGGTACGAATCTTACCCTTGTCGCCCTTTGGTTGCAGGTTCAAGCCATACGTACATGCTAGATGTGATGGGTTGTCATCTGAAATAAGAGTTATCCATTTTAAAAAAGTATATTAATTTAATCCAAATAATTTTCCTAAAAAATGATGAACATGATCAATAATAATATTAGTTACCAAATCACATTTTAAAAACAATGGTTTTCTATACGACTTATTTTTTATTTTTTATTTTTATTCAAAATCAAAAAATATTTATCATATATAATTTACTTAACATCAATGACCATATTAAACCTAAAGGTTCTCAATAACTTTAAGCCTTTGTACACAAAATATAAGTTGTTTACTCCTCAAATAACCTTGTCACTAAAACAAAAGATATACATAAGGGTTAAATATACCTCAAACATCCATTAAAACTCAATAAATGTCTCCATGGTACTTCCACCACATAGAACCCTAGAAGGTGTATTTGTACCTTTAAACTTATCATCATAATTAGACTTATAATTCAATGAAAATTTAGGTTAATCCCATATTACTATTGCATTTATTTGGTTTCTATATTTTCTTTTCTTTAATTCATCATAATTATTAATACATAAAATGTAAATTAACCCAAGCATATCCCCTAAGAGTGTTAAACTATGTCTGCATCAAGGTGGTTTCTATGCACCGGGTGGTGATCAGGACGAGCCAAAAAACCCCATTTTCATTGTTATTACCCCTAGGTAGAGCTATTCTAGAGCCACATCTACTTGCAGTATCCAGATATGTATGTAAGTTCTTGGAAAAACCACATAACCTCTTACTTTACAAAACATTATGATGTTTTAATATACTTAGTATTATCCTCAAATTCATTCATAGGGATATGTTTTACAATCTATGTTTTCCTAAATTTTGTTCTCATGTTTTATACTAAACTATATGTTATACCAACTATAAAGACCCTAACCCTAATAGACTAGAGCTATTGGTTAATTTATTATATTGGAATAACATACTAGAAATCTCATCCCAAATAAATTAATAGTTTATTTTTTCAGATAAACTAGATACATAATTGATTCCCACATTACATTTGAAAACATAAATTACCACCTAGTGAATGTAAATATTATTGTATCCTTGAACTCATTTAAATATTTATTCTTCATATCATAGGGATAGGAAACAAAATAATGGGGGTCTAAAAATTCCAGGAAGGGTTACATTCATCAAAAGTTTTCATGAGTAACTAAAGCATAATAAAAAATGAATAACCAATATGGAAAGGTAAATAACTAAAATCACATGTCCTCTAATCAATTACATGAACATGAAATGAATCCATGGATAATATCAAAGAAAAAACCTCATGGATAATAACAACTAAATTATAATTAATGAAAATGAATAATATTGGATGTCATGATCACATACATCAGAATAACAATATTAATAAGACCTTGTAAAAAGAGAGTTTAATTTATTACTATGTATACAACAAAAATCCATTTAATTTGGTAAGCCAACTAATTCACGTCATGATATTATCGATGCATCGAGGGGATATCTATAGCTTGTCCCACCCGTCATTACGTGTAACAACCCAATTACTTATAGAATAATTTATTTTTATTCAAGAATTAAATATTTAAATTTGTGATAAATTTATAATAAAATATGTGGTATTTATAGAAATTAAGGAATCTATACTAATGGAATATTAAGATGGTTGTTTTAATAGTAATGTGACTATTTGGAATAGTAATTTAGACTATAGAATAATTAACTTGCATAAGAAAGTGTAAATAAAAATTTTTGGTTTCCCATAAATGAATGTATGAACTATTTATATCATAATATAACAATATAAATGTTTTAAAAATGAACAATTAAGAGTTGATATTTTTGGGAAACATAGTTGTTTATTTAAAATTTTATAATTAATATAATGATTAAAAAAAACTAATTTTCATAAAATAAATTCATAAATTAATATTTTTTTGTACTATAATTATAATTTAATTTTATAAGACCTTCAATAATTTTTTAAAGTGTCATAAAATCGGTTATAATTCTAAAATTGATATATTTTTAATAAATGCCGATTTTAATTAAAAATAAAATTTTAAATGTTTATAACAATATATTCATAAAATGGATTCTATTTTTTAAATATACATTTCAAAATGCTATTAGGGTGAATATTTTGGATATTTCTCAAATAATTGAATTTTTGTGAATAGTGCAATATAGTAATTTAAAGTATTTAACATTATAATTAAATTAATGGATTTTTTATCTTTAATGTTGTATGAATGAGGTAAGAACTCATTATTTAGAACTATAACTCCCTATTCACTATATTTCGTAAGGGTAATCAACACTATTAATGTTCTTGAACCAAAACAATAAACAAATGAATAAAAAAATCAAAAGTACCCCTCTCCTATCTCTATAAATATCACCCCTCAACACCCAATCTACATAAGCTTTCAAAAACTTGTTTCTTATCAAAATTTGGAACAATTACCTTCCCAAGACTCTTACCCATGTCAAAGACCTTCTGGTTTCACCAAAATACCAAAACCAAGTGCCTAAAGGAGGTTATCAATGAGACGATATTCAAAAGGTAAAATCCATATTATTTATCTTTTAAATTATTTCTTCATCTATTTCTTTCAAACTTTTCTTCACCCTCTATCCCAAGTGGAATTATAACTCTAGAATCAGATATATAATAAAATTTTATTTTTTTAATGGAATTTACATCATCAAACCAATTCTCTTTTTCTTTTATTCTTGAAAATGAAAACATTATATCTATGGTTTCGATTCACTGTCTTCATGGATGATGAGTTTCCATTTTCCATTACCACCTACAAGGCTGGTCACCAAACTATTATTATGGTGAAAAAAGATTTTAATATTTATATTATATCTTTTTTAATGTTCTATAACTAACTTCTAGACATAATATTAAATAAAACGAAACTAGTTTCTGATGGTTGGGAAAACTGTGAAAAATAAACCAAACATTTATCATTAATGATTTATCTAATGACTCATCCCATATAAGAAAATAAAATATTATATGAAATCATTTAAAATTATATAAGTATATTAATACCATTTATTTCCAATTATTTATTTTTGATTCAATTTGAAAAGAACTCCCATAATTATACTCAAAGAAACTGGCCATAAAAGCAATAAAAGAACACTCCCAGAACAACAAAATTAAACTCTATAACTCATCCAAATGGATATAAATTAACTTTAAAAAATTAAAATAATTAGAATAAATTCATAATAGGTTTTATATTAATTAATTAATAAATATAATTTTATTATCCAGGATATTAAGTATAAGTTCATAATGATTTGGACATAAGATAAGGGAATTATTAACCCAATTTCTATTCTTTGGGTTAACATTTTACTTCATTGATTATTTCATAAAAATATTATTTGTGAAATTAATTTTGATTATATTATGTTTTAATATATTCATTTATAATTGATACACATATTTCATTCATTTTATTAATTTTAACTTCAATGATATGATATTTTTAAGGTACATTCCTTTAGAAATTCTATTTAATGTCCCATTTTACAAAAATGTTTTTTAACATATATGACATGACTAGAATATCCAACTTTTATGATGAATTAATTTTTTAAAAATTCATTTAAAAGTATAAAATTTTATTTTCAGATACAATGTTTTCCTTTATGAGTTTTTTGAATTATAAAAATGAATGTAATACCAAAATGGATGAATATTTTTCCATAAGAATGTTTCTTTTATGGAAAAATCATGTGTTATTTTTATGTTATGTTTATTGGGAATTGTTAATGAGTATGGGTTGTTCAAATATAAAATTAGTTCATGTGATCCCTTTATATCCCTCCAATACATTGGGTGACGGAATGGAGTTAACCGGTTATCTTTCCCCTATGATATTATGGGAATATACTGTGATCCTTATTCCAAGGGTAACCAGGATAGTTTCTACCGATGTAGTTGGGAGAAAAACATTATAAGTAAGAGTGATAATAAAATTATGCCAGTATATTCATTTTGTGATTTATGTATGCTTTATTTGGTTCTATAAGAAAATTATGAATTTATATGGTGAGATAAAGATATTTTGTTTTATGTGTAAATGTTATAACTTCATGGGAAATAATAATTCATGAACTAACAATTTATTTCTTCCTTTTTATGACCCTTACTGAGATTTATGTGCTCTTACTATGTTTTTAATGTTTTTTCATAGGTTTTATGGATGGTTTTGGAAAAATTATAATTTGAATTTAAAGTTGTGAAGTTTTGGTATGGAAATAAATCATGTTTTATTTTAAAAGTTTCATATTGTAAAAAACCGATATTGGGTAGAACTGTGTATTTTGTAATATATGAATTTCTATGTATGATGTTATAAATAAATTCTCTAATATTCTAATCCAAAATGTTCTTTAGGAATGTATGAAAGTGAATTTGTGTTTAATTAACTAGATTCTGTCATGTTTAAGGCAATATCCTTACATTGAATTTTCAATTAATTCATTATATATTGAAGGATAAATTAAATTCATAAACAATAAAACTTATCTATAATTATCCATACTAAATAAAAAAATATAATTTTATTCTAGTTTCCACTATCTATCAAATATATTTCATAAGAAAATCCCATATATAAAAATGGAACATATTTTAGGTAATAATCATATATCTGATACAAAGAATATATATATTTAATATAAATGTCATGTTTAATGAAAAAAAATCACAAGAACGTAAATATTTCAAGGGAAAGTTAAAAACCATAAAATTAATCAATAAAGTGAATATCAATAATTTCCTTGGTAAAACTAATGATAAATCAACCAAATAAAAAAGAAATTATGGTATTATTACAACATATCCCTATTTTATTATAAAAAAATATCGGATTTTATCATTAATGAATAAAAAATTATAAAAATATCATAAAACCATTTTATAGGAAAATAACATTTTCACTTTAAAAATCACATTAAAAAAATAAAAATATACAAAAATACAAAAAATATATGTTTTATTTAAAAATAAATTTGTAAAATTTTAAAGGAATATTCAAATTAATGAGCATTAATTATGGTAGGAAATTTCTATTCAATTTTAATATTCTAAAACAATGATTTCTTTCACATTTTTAGTAAAAAAATTAAAAAATTCCATATTTAGAAAATGATAAAAAAATTAATTTTACACCATTATGTAAAAATTAAAACATGTTTAGAAATGACATTAAACAGTCATACGATAATATTTACAACATTATTTAAACTTTTTTAGAAAATGTGGATATAGAATAAGATACATTTTTGACCGAAAAAAGAACTGAATTATACATTTTATAAAAATAATTTCTCAATAATTTTAAGTACCAAAGTGGGGAAAATGTAATTATACTTGAAAACATCATGAATAATGTAATGAACTATTTTTTATCCAGGTTGAAAATCCAAGGGAATTTGAATTTTTTGCATTTACTGAAGAGGTCGTTCTTTGAACGGAGTTTCATACCATAATTTTGATTGACATAACATTTTATTGACTTATGTTTAGACTTGGGTAAAGTCACAAGGGGTCCCTTAGGTGCTTTATTGATTATTGGGAGTACTGGGCCCCAAAAATCAAAAGTTGTGGTTGTCTCAACTTGTTTCATGGTTTGTTAGAAACCATGACGGCCCTATGAGTAAACCGTGATGCTATAGTAGGGGATAAGAATTTTTCATGTGCATGTTTTACCCAAAATGTGGACCAAACCCACACATTTAGAGGAACTTATGAAGTATCTATGCAATATACATCACACAGTTGGAAAATGGTTAGGAAAACTATGCGATATTGGTTTCTTTGGCAGTGGGTTCCCCACGGTTTGTCCTAACCGTGCACCCCAGTTTTGAGCATGAAGTTACAAAACTACCCTTAACGAGTTGTAATTATTTCTTCCTATTATTTCTATTCTCCCCAGTAGAAGAATCCTCCTCTCTTCCTCTTGTTGAGCTCTCAAGATCCTCCACCTAGGTATCTCCACAAATCCTTCATATGAAGTCCAAATAAAATTTCATCGATCTATATGGATCTATATCAATAATATCTCGATACATTTTTAGCCATTATTCATTTAATCTCCTATTGAAAAATTTATCATGGTGCAAGCTCATTTTCCCTATTTTTAGGGAGAATTTGTGGTTCTTAAAATTCCTCCAAACTAGACCAAATCAGAGCTTAATATCTAACGAGTGAAGTGTCATAAAAATAAGGTAGGTGGTCTATGGATTCTTCATTAAATTTCCATTATTTTATAAATAGCGTCATTGCATCACATGTTGGAATTTTCCACGCGTGTCTGTAAAACTGTATTCTTCATTATAAATTGGTTTACATGCCTATTATTACTATATTTTGATCAGTTTTATGTAAATAGGGAATAAAAAACATTATCATACACCCCATGGGTGTGACAAAATATATTTATCCATAATAATTAATTGATTAAATGACTATACTCTCTTCTAAGCATTCAGATGGGATTAATAATGGAATTTTCCCCTTTGGGGGATTGACTAAATGAGAATGGAAAGTAAATCTCTGAACCTGAACTTCTATATTCATTACTAAAACATGATTTTTATTTTTTTTACAGAAGATATCAGAAAAATTTAAACTAAATTAAACAATTGAGGACATTTCTAGTCTAGTTTTTGGAGGATTAGACAATCTTTACATCAAACCAATGTTAACAAAAATAATTAAAATATAACTAATTGGATTAATTTTCATTGAAATTTTCACTTCCCCTTGATATTTTAAGGAATCCTATGAAAAACATTTTAGAAACATCGAATAAGCAAAAAAATCTCTGTAAGGGAATAATCATAAGAGTAAATATTAGAACATGGGTTAGAAGGCCTGAAATAATGATATAAAAGGGAAAAGAATCGGATTGAACATATGGAATCATAACATATAAAAAATGGAATCAAATAGAAATGGAATCATATTAATTTAGAGGCAACATAAAACATGAATTTATCATGATCCAATATCTTTGCAAGTAGAGGATCACAAGTCAACGTTAACAACCAAGACTGTTGCATATGGAGCACGAGTCAAGGGTAATCGCCAAGACTGTTGCACATAACGTATTATGAGACTAAACATTACTCAACGAATTGGACCAATATTTGGGTGAAACCAATATAATATTTTCATGAATATTCTTTCCACATAAATGATCAAACATATTTAATCATACATAACAAAAATTTTACCCCTGGAATGAAATGGGTATCATAATCATGTCCAAAGGCATTACAAATTAGAATATCATAAAAGTGTCCATGAAAGAATATATTTAGAACATGATTGGTAATTAATATGGTAAAATAGGCATAGAAAATGATAAGTGATGTCAAAATAAATTGATAACATGTAAAAATAGTTTTTAAGAATCTTTAAAATTAAAACATTTTACTGTGGTTTAAGGAAAATATTAAAGATCTTTTAAAGTAGAATGTGGCGTAATCAATTATATAAAACCATATTTGAACCAATAAGGTTTCCATAATTAAAAGAGTGATTTTATAAATGATATGGTGACTTAGAAAATATTATATAGTTCACTGAAAAATGGGTAATAATTCAGGAAGTTCCCCTAAAACAGGCTAGCTTATCGAGGAGAATTGAGAATGGAACCACTTAAAAATATATATATCCCCAATAAAGAATTATTAATAGATATTTATCCATGTGTTTTTAACATATAAATATCAATTATAATATTTAAATATAAATAAAAGATAACTTCCCTTGGGTAAAAATAATGATAGAGTAACCTGAAGGAATACTGGAGGTTCAGGTAGAATCTCTTACATTAAGTACGATGATGTCCTTCACTTGATCTTAATGTACGGGATATTAAAATTAGATTCATTAATTAATAATTACATAACCTATTCTAAATTTAATTGATTTTTTATAATATTATTATGTTCATTCAGGTCCTTTTTGATGGGTAAAGATGTTCAATTTTATTGTTAGGGAGCATTTGTTTCCTTGGTTTCCATGATTGCCTCGCTTATATAAGAGTATGGAAGTTCATGTAAAATGGAATTTGAAGTCCATAGTGTAATTATATTATATTACTGAAACTAAAGAATATAAAATGGTTATATAATTCATTTGATCAAATGGGATGAGGATTAATCATTAGATAAAATTATAATTTTAATTGCTTGGATTATTTTGAGCTGATTCGCTCACAACGAGTTTTTTTTATTTACTATTTTACATCATGTGTGTATGATGATTATAGAACATTAAATAAGATTAAAAACATATATTATGAACTGGTTTTAGCATAAAAATGGTTTCATGACCAGAATTGAAGAGAGTAATAGAAATTGAAATCTTGTCATCCTTGATTGTCATAAATTAACACGTCTCATATGGTGTTTCCATTTCTAGTATAAAAGGAGCATAAAGGAGAGGCGATGATGAATTATTAAATAATTATAAAAAAATTAAATTACATGTAAGGTAATGGATTTATCACACTATTTAGATCAGGAAAGGTGATTATTGAGTAGAATACAAGGGAACATAAAATGAAAATAAAAGAAAACGGAAAACGGTTTTACCTCTTCATTACTTCCTCTTGAGATCCCACTTAAGGGTTTAGTTTTTTGTATTTTGTTAAGACCAAAAGCTCATAAATTCAGGAGATATGATTAAGGAGATATTTTAGTATAATTTTTACATGGCACGTCACTTGAGAGGTTTGAGGATAATAGGTGGTGAGGGGTGGTTTTATAGTAGAGGAGAGGAGAGTTTTATCAAAATTTAATTCATTAGTTTATTATTTTTTCCGAGACAAGAAATAGTGTTGATTAATATGAAAAAAAAATTGTAATAAGTTCATGTGAGTTTTTACTAATTTACATTTACACCTTCCGTGACTCAATCATTTTTCAAAAATTCATTTTTTATCACATTTCGTAAATTATTGAACTTCACTATTCACAAAAAATTCATGTATTTTAGAAAAATCCCAAAAATTCACTTTAACTATTTTTTAACTTGTAGAATTCAAAAATGAACTCTATTTTATCAAAATAATATTTTATATATGAGAAATTTAATTATTTAATAAAATAATTATGTATTTGAAAAATAATAATTTTAAATATATAACTGATTCAATAGCACAGTGAAAAATTAATCAAGGCCTCAAACAATTATCTTAAAACCATAAAACAATAAAATAATAATTTATTATTATATTATATGAACATAAATTTTCATTTAAATTATAAAATTAATCATAAAATTTTAATTAAAATTTTATGATTTAGAAAAAAATACCAACACTTACACCATGATGATATCATTACTTATAAGACCCAAACAATTTAATTTATACATTCATGGTTGAGGTTACTATTCATTAATATGATTTACTATTCATAAGGTTACATTGCTATTCATAAGCATAACATCACTATTCATATGGGTAAGTTAATATTCACCAAAAATTAAGTTGGTCATATCAAAATCTAAAAGACTTACTAATCACAACTTTGTATGTCTGTTTTTTGAAATTCAATTCACAAAAGTGTCAAAATCATGTTTAATAGTAAGGCTATATATGTCACGTAGTGCTTAGTAATTCATTTAATCATATAGTGTTTCCTTTTAAAATATCGGGATGTTACATTCTCTCCCTTTAAAAGAATTGTTCCCTTGTAATTTTTTCATTGTACTTATAAATCTGAATTTACATATCAATAATTACGAAAAACTATTTTATTATGTGTACTTAATTATTAAAAGTTAAAAATTAAACACGATCACTAAAAATTTTCTAAAAAATTAAAATGTCTAATCTCCAATGTTGTATAAACCATTACTCTGATACCAACTATAAAGACACAATCCTAACTTATCAGACTCATCCCATATAAATTTCATGTATTTTTTATTATAAAAGAAACATAAATTAATACACAACATTGATCACTACATAGGACATTTAACTAGTCTAGGTTCGGGATAATTAGATATAATCTTATATTTCATCAAACTATACAAAATTTAAAATTTAGTGGACAAGGATTCTTCATCACATTTCTTCTACTGTAGAGATTCATAAACATAAGCTTTTTAAACATGTAAAAGTGTTTATAACATGTAGGGTGGGCATAAAATTCCCAGTAAGGGGGTTTGAAAGCATTTATAAAAAAACCATTGAAGAATACATATTACTTGAAACTATATTTGGTATGAAAATATTAAATACATTTAATTGAAAAAGCCGTATAATTTTTGAGAAATATATTTCATAATATATTTATATTTGTAAAATCATTTGGGAATTCCCCTTTTGAAAATATTAGTTTTTTTTGTAGATTTTTCTGGATACTCACTATGCCATAAATAGAACCACACATGTAACCACTATATATAACTCATGTGGAACCAACTTCCTTTAATATTATGTGTTCACTCCCCAAACTATATAATTCATCATAACTAGTGTATGTTTTAATAAAAAACATTTTTCATGGACCTGCCTTTCTTAGTTCAAACCCAAACATTTCCAAAATCTCATACATATAATTATTTTCCTTATCATAATATAATTTTACTTATAAAATATCATAAACCATACTAGAAAAATATTTCTGAAAAAACTTAAGGGGATTCCCATACCAGAAATAATACTTCCTCTATAAAGCTACAATTTCATGATTAATAAAATAAATGTGTGCATAATCTCAAAATGCATTAAATTTCACATATGAGATAGAAAATGGCCATTTCTATCTATGCATGAAATTCCAGGGTAGGAATATGTATAATCATGCATAAAAAAATATTATACACTTAGAATGATAATAGTTTCATATGAAAATTAATAAAAAGGGAGACTATATGAGATAAATATTTAGAAGAATTTAAAAAATAATAATTAGTGAATGAAAATACTTTTTTTGACTACAGAAAATTTGGGCAGAACATGTGTATATGTATACACACAAGTATATATATATATAAATTTTTATAAATCGATGCTTTAAACAAAATATTATAAACCCTTTCATAATAACACTATAATGGCTCGATCTAGTTCACAACCCTTGGTTTATAACATCAAATAATACCATGTTTTGAAAATTGAGTGGGTTTATACACATATATTCATATATATTTATAACAATTATATATTTATATAACATTGGTTTAAAAATTTTGAGATAATATTTTTCAAAACATGGGTTTGAAGACAACATTTTAAAACAATGTCTTCTTGGTTATACATCTAATAACACTTCCCAATAAGTAAACCCATTTAAGGGAAACTTTTAAATTATTAACAATTTTCATGTACACTATATAATATTTTTTTAACCCATCATTATTTTTATAAAACAAATCCTTTTATTATGAAAAAGTTCTTTGTTCACTTCTTGTTTTATATAAAATATTAATCCATTTTCTGTTTTAAATGACCTTTGATATTTTCCTTTAACCGCACTAAAATGTTTTAATTCTAAAGTTTTTTTAATACACTTTTTACATGTTATTTATTCAAGTTGATGTTAATTTTCACGATATTTTCATATTCAACCCTATGATTTTCCATGGATTATCTAATTTCTTTCCCTCGTGGAAATTTTTATGATACTCCCATTTTTTATAATTTATGACATGATTATGATGCCCAATTATTACCATGGGTAACCCTTACGTTTATGTATGATTGATTGTGTATGTTTATATATGTGGAAATCATATTAATGAACATGTTATGATGGGAGTGTAAATATATAACAACAATTCATTGGGTAAAGTTGAGTCTCATGAGACATTATGGGCAACTGTCTTGACGATTAGCCTTAACACACGCTACCATGCGCAACGGTATTGGTGGTTAACCATGGCTTATGATCTTCTATGTTAAATGAGCCTTGAATCGTGCTAAATTTATATTTTATGTTTTTACAAAATTATTATGAAACCATGTTTATATGAACCCATGTTTATATGTTATGATTCTATATGTTCAATGTCTTTTTATATCATTATGTCATGCTTTATAGCCCATGTGATAAAGTTTTATTACTGTGCGTATACCCTTTATTGGGATTTTAGATCATCCATTTGTTCATGTTATCCCTAGGTTATCCTATGATGATGAATGTGGTAGTTAGGGTATCTGTATGAACACTAAATAAAAAATGTTATAATTAGTTCCATATTTTATGTTTTATGTACCTAGTCTTCCAAGGCACCATGCTTTAGTATCCACAGCATGTAAAATGATTCTTTACTATGTTTAAAATCATGTAATTATATGTGTAAAAGGATAGTAAATCTATTATAAATGTCATGTATTTTTTTATAAAAAAAAACATAAATGAATACAAAACATTTTTCACTATAGAGGACCTTTTACTAGTTTGGGTTCTGGATAATTAGATACAACATTAAATATCATCAAACTATACAAAATATAAAATTTATAAGAAAAAAATTATTCGGCACATTTCTTCCACAACAGAGATTCATCGCATCAAGTTTGATAAACATGAAAAGTGTTTGTAACACATAAAGTGGGCATAAAATGCCCAGAAAGGGGTTTTGAAAACATTTAAAAAAATAATTTAATGAATACATATTAATTGAAATAATCTTGGATATTAAAATATTGATTGTATATCATTGAAATTTCTATATAATTTTTGAGAAATAGATTTCAAAATATAATTATATTTTTAATTTTTTTTGGAAATTCCCCTTTTGAAAATATTAGTTTTTTTGTGGATTATTCCGGATAATCAGAAGACTATAAATAAAACCATACATGTGTCCACTATACATAACTCAGGTGTAACAAAGTCCTACCATTAATATTTTGGGTTCACTCCCAAAATAATATCATTCATCATAACTAGTGTCAGTTTTAATAAGAACATTTTTCGTGGACCCGCCTTTCTCTATTCAAACCCAAAACATTTCCAAAATCTCATAAATTTAATTATTTTCTTTCTAATAATATAATTTTACTTATAAAATTTACTAAACCTTACTCAAAAAATATTTCCAAAACTACTTCAGGGGATTCCCATAAAATAAATAATATTTCTTTTTAAAGATATAATTGCATAAATAATAAAATAAGTGGGTGTGCAGTCTCAAATTGCATTGAATGTCATGTATGATAAATATAATGTCCATATCTACCTATGTAAGAAATTTTGGAAATGTTAATGAAGAATCACATATTAAATAATAGAATACACTTTGAATGATAACAGTTTCATATGAAAATTAATAAAAAAGGATATTAGAATAGATGAATAAAATCTTCCATGATTTTTGGCTTGTCCAAATTATTCCCAATACTCTATAAGAGATAAATATTTACAATAATTTCCAATATTTTAATTGTTTAATGAAAATTCATTTTACAACTACGGAAAATTTGGGCTGAACATGTATATATGTATAAAAACAAGTATATTTATTTACATTTTTAAAAATACATGTGTTAAAAAAAATATTGTAAACCCTTTTATAATAACATTATAAAGGCTTGATCTATTTCACAAACCTTATTCTATAACTTCTAAAAATATCAATTTTTGAATGTTGAGTGAGTTTATACACATATATTCATATATATATATATATGACATATGTGTGTGTGTGTGTGTTTATAATATTGGTTGAAAAAATTTGAGCTAATGTTTTTCAAAACATGGGTTTTAAAACAATCTTTTAAAACATAATATTCTTGGTTATACATCTAATAACACTGGATTGTAAAGAAAACCAAACTTATATAAGTATACACATATATATATCTATCATAGGGGGAAAATAATTTAGAACTCTTTAAAACTAAGTTTTAAATTAAAGATATAATTATCTTACCATGAACATTACATAAGAACAATAAAAATACCAGTATGAAATAAAATAATGAGGAACTAAAACAAAATTTCATACTAGAATCATAAATGAAGAAACTGTTTTAAATACTTAAGCATAGGTTTAATAAAATTCCCCTTACATGAGTAGAAAGAAACCATTGCTCGTGTCCTGAACAAATAAACATAACAGGGTCTTCTGAAGATATGAAGGATGCTTGAGGTAGTAGACACCTGGTAGAAAAGTTTAAAGTATAAATGCTGGTTTGTGAAAGGCTAGTATGCATCTGAGTGTGATTTGACAATTATGGTCTCAAGTAGCTCAGTAGGAAGAGATAAATAATTGGTTGGTTATCTCTCACCTTCAATTTAAACATTTTAAGAAAATAACATTACTTAAGAAAGTATAAATAAATAATTAACCCTACCAATGAAATTATAAATAAAATTTATCCATCTTATAAGTGACTATATGATATAATTATATCATAGTGTTAGTATTTTGGTCAGTCATGTATATTTAATTACAATTTTATGATTAATTTAATAATTTAAAAGAATATTTATTTTCATAAAATTTATTCACAAATAAGTATTTTATTGACTTATGAATATATATTAATTTTAAGAGACCTTAATTAATTTTTGAAAGTGTTAGAAAAGTAGTTTTTATTTTAAAATTATTATTTTTTAAGAAAATTATTATTTTAATTAAAAATTAAATTTCACATATTGAAAAAAATATTTTCATAAAATGGAATTCATTTTATAATTTTACATGCGGAAAAATGGTTGGGGTAAATTTTTGGTGAATAGTAAAATATAGGAATTTGATTTTTTTTATAACGATGGTATCAAAGGATATTGAATTAAAAAGAAACTACCAGAGTCTGAATGTGGTGGCTTTACATTTTTATTTTTGAAAAAGATTCAAAAGATCACTTGAGATAAGAGTGTTCGATCAATCAACCTCTGCATGCACTCCTTTGTTAGCAAGCGTGTCCGCAAGTGAATTTGATTGCCTGAAGGTGTGTGTAATGATGTAGCTCATGGAGGATAGTTGCTTGAGGCAGCATTCCCATTTCTCCGTGAGCTTCCTAGAAAGATTGATTTTTCTAATTTTAGACTGCTTGAACCACGGTTGAAGAGTCTCATTCAAACCAGATGTTATTTATGTCCCTTTGAATAGAAGAAGATACTACATTAATCAGTCCCAAGATCTTTGCTTCAAGGTCCATTGCGATTCCACACAGGCCATAGTGATATAACAATACATCCCCCGTAGTATCCCTGAAGATGAATCCATACCCAATAGGTTTTGGGTTCCCATTAGATTCTCCATCAGTGTTGCATTTATCCCATCCATTAAGTGGGGGACACCAACAGACTTCCATTTTGTAGCGTGGAGGATGGAAATGTCTAGGAACCTCTAGTATCTGTAGCACCAAGAGGTCATTGATGGAGTTATTTTAGTACTATAAATGTGTCATGTTAGCATTCTTGATAGAATTTCAGATATCAGAAAGGGCTTCCTTTTGATTGAAAGAAGAGCCCTTGTGCAACGCCCTATTGTGACTCATCCTGGTCACATCACCAGTTCAGCACATGCTGCCTTCAGTAGAATGAAAACCTGTTTTGACCTGTATGATCTCATAATTGCATATATAAAATCCATGAGTGTACCTGAATTTGGAGGCCTCATCTCAAACAATTTGAGGGGTGACTTCTTGAGAGATGCCACAGTGTGGCAGCTGAGGAATAGTTAATCCAATCCCTCATGATGTTAATGGTAATGTTAGTAGCACGAGTATAAGGAAAGGACAGTTTTCTGGAGGCTACAGTCAACCGGTATCCTGTTATAGTAAATCCTTCAAAGAAGGGTCAAGATGGAGGGCAGGATCCATTTTCTATTACAGTTTCCAATCCATTTTCTAGTGCCTTGTGAGTGATGTCTGTAGAAATATTTGGATGTGAGTTTCTATTTCATAGTTGGTTCCCAAATAATAAAATCTTCCTATAAAGAGAAGTAATAATTGGAGATGATTGGATAAATTTTGGCAGGGAGAGTCTCAGCCCTGGAAATTTGTTCTTTTATAGAAATACAAGAATCAAGATTAGTACTTGAGGTGTAAATCTTGTCGATGAGTGGGACATTGGTCCAATTATCAGTCCAGAAGATCAGAGAGGAATTAACCTGATCCAGCTAGTGAGAGTTCAGGAGGATATTGTGGAAAATAGCCTTGAGCCCAAGCCATGTAGAGGACTCCATGTATTCTGTTTTTTCTGGTTTCATATTTCCATCAATTCTGGACCTAAGAAAACCATAAGAATTTTATTTTGAGTTGATCTGGTTCCATATAAAATTATCTTGATGGGATTGATTAAAAAGAGAAAAAATTTAATCCCAAGTCCTTCAGTGTCATAGGGTTTGCACCACTGTTTCAAAGAAACTATGAGGGACTTTCTCTCCAGTATACTACCACTAAAAATGAAGGTTCTCATGAGGTATTTTATAGTTATAATAATCGAGGAGGTCCATATGTAAACAAATAATGAATATACCATTTTTTAGATAATGACATGATAGACAAGGAATATTCATTCAGCCATCGATAGAGACTTTCCCTTTCAAGTGGACATATTTCTCATGATCTCACTAATAATAGAAGTGAAAATTGAGTCATTTGGCCTACCCTAGAATAAGGGTACTCCAAGATATGTGAAGGGAAGATACCCCTCCCAAATTCCCAGTTCATTGAGACTCTAATTTACCTTGTTGCTTGGAAGTTTTTCTGAAGGAATGCAAAATATTTATCCCAGATGACTTTCTAGCCAGAAACACCTTCATAATGAAGAAGGGGATCTTTATTATTTTGATGTTTCTCCTATCAACCTGAGAAAAGATGATGATATCACCATCAAAATGTAAGTGTTAAGGGGTGATAGTAACACGATATTCTCTAATGGTTTTCAATTCCCCAGAGTCCCCCATCTGCAGGAGGAGTCTACCGAGATAATCCTCAGTGGTGGTATAGATGATGGCTGAGAGGGGATCTCATTTCCTCACACCTCTAGATCATGAAAAATATCCTTCCAAGGATCAATTAATTATGATAGAAATTAGCACCGGCCCAAGACGATTTTTGATCCAGCATATGAACTTTTAATTGAATCCAAAACCTATGAGAACATTGAATATGAATCCCCATTCCATCGTACAAAAGGCCTTATTTATGTCAATGTTTAGAGAAATATTAACTTACCTTGTTGATTTCCTGAGGATATTCACGCATTCTGAGGTTGTGATCAAGCATTCTTGTATGTTTTTTCCCTGGAAAAATAAAAATTTATTCCCAGAGAACAGTTTGTGAGTGATTAGAGCAAGCCTGTTATCCAAGAGTTTGGTATGGATTTTGTGGATAGTGTTGACAAGTGTAACAGTTCTGAATTGATTGATGATTCTTTCATTCTCTAGCATCGTAATGAGAGAAATAAATTAATCATTGCAACCTTATAAAAAAGATCCCAGATTTTAGAATATTGACCATCTCACAAACTTCCATTTGTATAATATCCCAGAAATGTTGAAAAAAGTGGTTGGTAACCCATCTAGACCCGAGGATCTTCCTTTGTTCAGGATAAAGACAGTTTATTTTATTTTAGACTCAAGGGGGGTGGTAGAAAATAGTGAGTTATCATCCTTTATGACCATTAGTGGAAGAATTCCCCCTTTCAAGGCCGTAGTTTTTTGTGGACCATTAAAAATATTTTCATAATAGGACTAAACATGTGCAGTGATGGATTTCCTGTCATTAAAAATGTTCTCATCATCCTTAAAAAGGGTGAGGGTTTTACTAGCCTTTCTTAATCATTTATGGGAATTGAAAATTTTTGTATTTCAGTCACCCTCATTAAGACATTTTATTTTAAAAGTATCTTTGAGCATATTACCATTGATCTGAATAAGATTTTAGAGTTTAGATTCCATATCTACCTTTTGATCAATGCCACTAGGAAAATTGTGCTTGGTGATCTCCTCTTGCAACATTTGAAGAGTGATTTCCAAAGAATCAATTTCTTTATCAAGTTTAATAAACTTTTCCCTAATCCAGACCTTCATCTTAACTTTTAGATTTTTATGTTTAGAGATACATGAATGTGGGTTTCCAAAACCATAATCCTTGACCCAGGAATCATTCACCAGGTTGTTACATTCCAGGAGATCAGTCCATGAGTTGTTAAATCTGAAAGGTTTTGGAAGTCTTTTGTCATTTCCAAGAAGTATTTCCAAAATGGGGTGATGATAAAAATTGTGTTTTTCAAGAGTGAAACAATATATGGACCTCTAGTTTCCCAGCATGGTGTCATTGAGAAAATCACAATCAATCCTGCTTGCTCTAACCCCACCTAGGTGTCTTCTGTACATGGTGTACCTAGAACCCGTGAGATTCACATCAGAGAGATTTTCATTATCTATACAAGAATTGAATTATTTTATAGATATTGAGTTGAGAATAGGTCCAGTTTTTTCATCCGTGTGTAGGATTGAATTAAAATCCCCAATGATCACCCAAGATTCTAGAATAACCTTTTCAAGATCTTGAAGTCAGCTTAATAGAGATCTCATATCCCTACAGTTATATTGATCATGAATAACAGTGCAATAAACCATTCTACTATCCAGAGAGAATTTTCACGTGATAACTCCAGTACCTAACATGTACTGAAATGTTGTTGTGATAATGGAATAATTTATTGTCACCTCTTATTTCCCCTTATTCTATACTATAAATGATAACACAATCTAAGATTTATTAATTTCTCACATTCAAGGATGGTGGGTTTTCAATTTCTATTAACATCTTAAATTCTAGTCAGGAAACCTTTTTTATGGTTAAACAATACTATAATATATTTATTATGTCTAATTTATGTTTTTGGATTCTTTTCTACACATGATATTAATTTTTAATGAAAAATATGATCGATGTGATCAAAAAACCAAAAATTAACCAAAATAATTATCAATAAAGTTTTATATAATGATTAGTCTTCACTCCAAATAAATAAATGAATTTTATAACCAAGTAATCTAATGGTTTACCACTAATAAATTATAAAGCCAATTTTTTAAAACCATTCTCCTATTAAATTTTTTCCTTACATGTATTAAAGCAAACCAATCATGAAAACCAATGAAAAATAATGAAATTGAACCAATTAAACAATCTAAAAGGTCATGAATAAACATAATAAGGTTATACTAAATCAATTACATAAACAAGAGTTTCTTGAAATATTAATTAATGGATTTAATTTAGTTATCCAGAACATTAAGAGAAAGTGAAGGACATCATCATACATAAGGTAAGGGATTCTACCCGAACCTCCATTATGCATATGGGTTGCTCTATCTTTATTTTTACCTAAATGAAGTTTTCTATTTTTTGATGTAAATATTATAAATGTTGTGTGCATAAACCAAACTCATGTATCAATATCCATTCATCACATTCCCACTTACTATTTTTGGTCAATTGAATCAAGAATATTCATATTCTTGAGAAAAAATATTAAACTAATGATTAAAATAATGGGAAACCCCTCCTATCCTATTCTATAAATATCACCCCACTTTACCTACTCTCCTCACACCTCTAAATCCTTTTGCATAGTCCAAATTATACTCAAATATAACACTAATACTATCTCCCACTTCAAACAACCCTTGGTCTCTTTAAATGACCAAATACTCTTTCCTAAAGAGGTTCTTAAAGAATAAATATTCAAGAGGTAAATTCCTTTTTCTAGTTATTTTATTAGTTTTTTTAATCTTAATTTTATTATTAAAACCATCTTGGTTCACTTCTGGTTTTATATAAAATATTACTCTATTTTCTATTTTAAATTCTCTTTAGTATTTTCCTTAAAATAGCACTAAAACGTTTTAATGCAAAAAAATTCTTAAATACTATTATTACAAGTTCTCACTTTTGTTTGACATCACAAACGATGATATATTACTATTTTATCTAATTAATGTCCATGTATGATTTAATTCCATTCTTTCTTAGACACTTGTATGATTAAGGGTTTGGTTTTTGGTCTTTTGTTAATACCAAAAGGTCATAGATGTGGGAGAGAGGATTGGGGAGATATTTGAGAATAATTTGAACAAGGAACATGGCTTGAGAGGTGTGAGGAGAAGAGGTGGTGAGGTGTGGTTTTTATAGCATAAGAGATGAGAGTTTTCTCAATATTTAATTCATTAGTTTATTATTTTTCTCTATATAAGAAATAGTGCTGATAATTGTGATCAAAAATAGTAATTAGCACATGTGAGTTCAAACAAATATCCATTTACATCATACATGACTCAAGAATGATGACAAAATTCATTAAGATAGCATATTTTCTAAATTCTATAATTTCATTATTAACAAAAAAATCAAGTATTTTAGAAAAATACTAAAAATTAACCATAACTATTTTTCAACATGTAGAATTCAAAAATAAACTCCATTTTATTTAAATAATTTTATAAATATTGTAAATGTAATTATAGAAGAAAATAATAATTTATTTAAAAATAATAATTCTAAAACTATATCTGATTTTATAACACATTGAAAAATTAACCAAGGACTCACAAAATTATCTTATAACCATAAGATAATAAAATGATAATTTATGATTATATTTTATGAAAATAAATTTTCATTTAAATTGATAATTAGTTATAAAATTTAAATTAGAAAATTATGGGTTAAAAAATACCAACACTTATACTATGATGATATTGTTTCTTATATGATTCATAAATTTTATTTATACATTCATGGGTATAGTTACTATTCATTAGTATGATTTACTATTCATAAGGTTATATTAAAATTCATAAGGGAAACATCACTATTCATATTGGTATGTTACTATTCACCAAAAAAAGTTAGTCCTATCAAATACCATATTACTTACTGATCACAACTATGTATGTCTATTTTTCAAAATTCAAATCTCAGAAGTGGAAAAATTATGTTTACCTCCAACATTATAAATTTTACATAGTGTTTAGTATTTCTTTTAACCACACAGTGTTTCATTTTAAAATATTAGGATGTTATATGGGAGCTCATAAATTCCATGTTAATCCTATGTGAATTGAATTTCCATGTTTGGTAGTTTCTATAAAATGAATCTTTTGATAAATTGAAATTTGGTTCTTGAATGTGATGCTTAAATGATTAAAATAATTTATTTGATGAAAAATATTAGGTTTTTATAATAAAACCCCTTAGATGAGGTGTTTTTTATTCATAACTAAAAATAATTATTTATTTATTTTAAATTGTGCTTGGCCCTAGGGATTTGGTGTTTCTATATGGTTGAATTTTAGTTGTTGATAAGTTGCATACTAGTAAATGGCCTATTTATTGTTCAAGTGCATGGCTTGGCCCACTTTTTTAAAAGTGAGAAATGATCCAAGATATTCTTAAGGGATTTCCTTTGATTATTATTCGGATTTCCCAGGTAGGTGATTACTGATTTGACCTTGGTACATTCGAAGTTCTCTTTAAGCATTTTAAAAATGAATTATCATGTCTTATTAACTTGATCTGACTTAATTAAATGGGATGGAATGTTCCTAATGGGTTTCCATCCTTGAATAAATTAAATGGTTAAATTGGAATGGAATTGAAAAGGGTGGTATGAAAAAACCTCTTTTTATAATTAAATAAGGATAGATTATGTGAACTATTATAATTTTTATGCCCTTAAATATGATTAGGATTAATAAATGTAAACTATGAGAGGTGATGCCTCGGGGATAATATCATAAAAATGATTATTCCTTGATATATTTTTTTAATTATGGTAAGGATTTTATTGAGAATGGAGGAATCATACCCCCTTACATCAGGTGTTGATCCATGGCTTCTTACACCATTGATATTATTTGGATGGTGTGCAATTTATGCCATCTCCCTTATTGAGTGTTGGAAAAAAGTCACACTCACGACTTCACATGTTGATATGAAGATACACTAACCATCTCTAGTGACAAGCCTGAAGTCTCCCACTCACTATAAGATTTAGGTAAAATACCCAATTTCTAGAGCTTATAGGCCCATTTAAACTGGTTATGGATGGTTGAGTTATGTCACTGTCTAGTCGATGCCTAGTATTCTAGGTATATAGCCACTTAAGTCTGTACATACTTGGTTAATATAGGTGGATGAAATATATTAAATAATATATATATATTTTATACCATATATATATATATATATACTGATAAGATCATCATTTCAGTCATGAGCCAAAGCACGTAGAGACAGCTTGGTGTCCTGTAGGGCCCTGAGCTGATGGGTTTTTATTTATTTATTCAGATTTGTTTGTTGTTTTTCTATTACATATAAACATATTTATATTATATTCAATTAATAGTTATATATGAAGACAACTTTGGTGGTAACCTACTATAATTTATATCTCACGCCCTACTCAGGCATTCATTTCACTAGGGTACCCTATTATATAAAATGTTCACAAGACCATGGATGATTGCTTGTGTTGTCATGTTTATATCTAGAATATGTGAGAATACCACTAAATTGGAGCTCAAGTTGCTTGTGGATTTCTCCTTTAGGGATTTTCATTTCTTTTCTATATTTTTTATTGTATTGTATCTTATTGCCTACTATATGTCAACTATTTTAGATTATGTATCATGGTTTATACTAGCATACATTGTTATATATTAGTGTTTTATATATTTTGTATTCAGTTTATATTACCCTTATGTTATTCTATCTTACATATATTACATCTTATGTTGTTGTATTCTATTTATTATACAATTTTTCTACTTTGATATGAGGGTATAGTCTCTCCACTATCACCTCTACATATCATTGTTTCCAGTCGGTAGCCGCTACCACAGAGGGAGGCACGCTAGAGGCAATATAAACCACCAATACAACTATAGTTGTAGTGGTCAGTCATCATGGAATGTTACAAATAACCATAGGAGAAAAGAAATAAAGGGTTTTAAGATGGAAATATCAAATAATTTCACAAGAATATAATTAAACATAAACAATATCGAATAATAATGAGATTATAAAATAAACCCTTACCGATTTGGTAACTTTTGAATCATAACCCTCAAGAACGAAATAAATTAAAATGGAAAATTAAATATCATTAATATAAATATTTTCCTTATATAACATATCAAAGTCATCATATATACACATCTAAACTAAAATATATTTATAACAGAATATATGTCCTAGAGAAGTAAATTTGAGGTGAAGAACCCTTACAATGATCATAACGTTGATGTGACAATTAATCAATGAAGTTATTATGGGTAAAAAATTTAAATCCACAAAAACAAAAGTTGAAATAAAATATAAAATAATCAAAATTCATTACACACATAATCTTTAAATATCAAAGTTAATTAATAAGTAATATAACCCAAAGAAAATAAATTTATCTATGAAATTATTACCACTGGGAAACGTTCAATACAAATCCACATGAATGAAATAAATTGAATTGAAACTTAAAATAACATGAATTATAATGTAATCATGTAATTACATATTAAATGGGAATTATATACACCATATAAAATATATTAGGTGCATGGAATTAAAATGTTCCACAATGATAGGAAATTGAGATAAAGTACCTTACATCACACTTATGTTTAGTTGAATATAATTTTAACTCCTATATAATGATTTTAAGCAGGTTATTAGTTTATAAAACAGCCATATTAACATTTATAATATCATATAGACTCATTTTATAATATCTTATCACCCATTAATTAACAATACTTTACATCGATTATCTAAAAACCAACATTAAAAACCCAACTAGGATGTTTTTAACATCAGTTATATCGATAACCTATGTAAAAAATATTTTAATGTCATTTATATAAAAATTGATGTTAAACCTCCAACATAAAATCCATTTTTTATAGCAGTGTTACATTCTTATTTTGTGGAAGCCGATTCTTTAGCATTCCTAATAATGAAGGTCTTAATGGTGGTATCAAAACCATTATGAAGATATTTTACGTCTCAAAAAAATATAACCTTAACCAAAATAATTTTATATATTTTAAATATTATAAATAAAAATTAGGTGATGTATTTTTCAAAAAAAATAAAGCTTATATAAAAAACATTTAATATATCATAAAATATATAATAATAATAAATTAACTAAAAATTTTCCATTATTAGAATAAAAAAAACATATATTAATTACAATATAAATCTATGATGGGTCAATATTTAAATAAAATTAATTATTAAATAATAATATAAAATGATTTTCATAATAAAAAAATATTATGTTAAATATTCAAAAAAATATTTGATCAATAAAGAAGTGTTTGATGGATGAACAGACTTCCAAAAGTGGGAAAACAATAAAACTTTCTAAAACAAACACTACAAAATATGAAGTAAAAATGAAAAAAATGACTTCATATAATATAACTAGTGGAGGAATTTAATTAAATATAATGTAGTGCATGTGATAAAGTATGAATCCTGATCACCATAATGATAACAAGAGTCTGATGGTGTATGCTCCTTATACTAATATATAATTTTACTAGAAGTTTTTTCTTATTTAACCACTATAAAAAGGACCGTTATTGAATACATAATGAGTTTATTAAAGGATTGTAGCATCCACATAATTAACCACTAAATGGTGATGACTAAAGGTATTTAGTTTTTTTTAATACAAAAAATAAATTCTTTCTATTCTAATCACATAACATATAGGATTGAAATTATATTTACATGTATATATCAAAAATAAATCAAATATATTTATCCTCTAATATAACATCAATATGAGCCTATTTTCTTTGGTTTTAATCACAATATGCATGTTATAGTGTTTTAAAACAAAAAATAATAACTTTTTGATCATAATTAATAAAAAAAAATATTATTCAATCATTAATTATAATGTTTTTAAAACTAATATGATATTTTTTTATTATTATTTCTTGGAAATCAGAGTTTCATTTTTGGTTTTGACCCGAGAGAGAATATTTTTAAAGACTGTTAAATCATTAAAAACTACATATTTAATCAGTTTGAGCACACAACATGTTAGATTAACATGTTTCCTACTAATAAACATAAAAAATAATTCAAATACATTTTTCCTATGATTTAATGTCAATCTGAGTTCATTTTCTATGGTTTTAAACATTACATGCACATTTTAGTGTCTTAAAACACCAAAAATTCATTCTTTCATCCCAAACACATGAAATTCGAATTGGAATTATGTAAGTTAAAAAAATAAAAAAAAATCCACATTTATCTACTATGATTTAACTGAAATCTAAGGTCATTTTTTGGATTTGGATCCCACGACACACTACTTTAAAACCACTAAATATTTTGAAAATGATTCTTCAATCACTTTGAGAACACAACATGTTAGATTGATATGTCACCTACCCATACAAATTATAAATAATTTAAAAATACTTTTACAGTGATTTCAAGCCAATATGAGGTCGTTTTCTTTGGTTTTAACTATTATAAATGTGTTTTAATGTTTTAAAACGCTATTAATGTGTTTTTGGTCATCCTAACCACAGAAAATCTCAGATTGGCATAGTTTCAGTTTCTAATTTCTCAAAATCATCTTTCAGTTTTTTCTAATGATTTCACAGTATTCCGAGTTCATTTTTTTTTTGATCTGCTAATGCACATTTTAATGAACTATGAAATCTTTAAAAACTGTTTATTCACTCTTTCAGAGAACATTGCACATCGAATTGACATGAAATCTTCTCATACACATTAAAAATAACTAAAACATATTTTTTTTATGTTTTAACATCAACATAAAATTTATTTATATAATATTGACTATAGTACACATTATTTAATGTTTATAATACTAAAAATGCATTTCTATTCATCTATTTCACGTGAAAACTAGGATTGGTGTTTTTTAATTTCCTATATTTCACAAATCAGTCTACTATTATTTTTTGATGACTTTATGAAAATAAAATGTTGTTCATTTGGTTTTGACCCCCCTAACATGAATTTTAAATTACTATTAAATATTTAAAAATTGTTTATTCTATTCAAATAAAAGGCTGTTCATTTGGTTTTGACCCCCTAATATTCATTTTGTTATGTTGTTGGATCTTTAATTTTAAAAAAAACAAGGGTTTTTTCATATGATTTCAGTACAATCAAATGTTTTTTCTTGGTATTCACCCATATATTTGTGTTTTCAAAGACAGGAAAATCATAAATAAATTTCTTAATCTATCATTATGAGTTCACCACATGTAATATTCAGATTTCTTCCAATCTTACATGTCAAAAAAGATAATAACCATTTTTCCCATGTTTTTATATCAATATGATGGTTTTATCAAAGGTTTTAATAGTTACATGTATTTATTAGTGTTTTAAAATACTAGAAATATGTTTTTCCTATCAACAGAAAATGAAAACTCATATGGCCATGTTTTCAGTTCCAATATTATAAAAATAAATATAATTTTTTCCCTTGATTTTATAAAAATACTAGGTCATTTGATTGATTATTGTCCCCCCCCCCAATGTGTGTTTTTAGAGGTTGTTAAATCTTAAGAAACTGGTTATTTAGTCATTCTGAGCACAACACATGTTGAATTGAAGTGTCTTCTACTCATGTGTGTAAAAAATTTACAAGCTACTTATATTATGATTTTTTATACATTTGATGTCTATTTATATGTTTTTGATGTTAAATTCATGTTTCAGTCTTTCAAAATGAAAAAAAATATTTTCATGAATCTAGCACACATGGAAACCTTAATTATAAAGGATTTGGTTCCTACATTTATCTTATTAATATAAATTTGTTTTACTGTGATTTCGCAACAATCATAGGTCATTATCATGTTTTTAACCCTTGACATGCATTTTTAAAAACAGTCAAATATTTAAAAATTAATTATTTAATCAGTATAAACACTCCATGCATTGTATTATTGTGTTGTATACCCATGCACATCAAAAATAATTTGAAGATCATTTTTCTATGAATTTACATCTATTTGAAAAAAAAATCGATGGTTTTGAATGTTACATGAACATTTTAGTATTTTAAAATACTAACAAGTTGTTCTCATTCATTATAGGAAAATAAAAACTCATATGGATATGATAACAATTCCAATAATTCTAAAAACAATATATGGTTGATTTCTTATGATTTCACGGTAATCAAAGATCATTTTCTTGGTTTTGACCCATTAGTACATGTTTTTAAAGACTATCAAATAGTTAAAAACGTCTTGTTTGGTCAATTTGAGCACACCACAGGTCAAATTGACATATCATTTGCTATAGATTTCATAAAAATATTTATTGACAGTGATCCTATGATTTTACATCAATCAGGGTTTGGTGGTTATGGTTTTCACAATTATATGCAAGTTTTAGTGTTTTAAATAACTAAAAAATTATTTTTTCAGTCATACCAAGCATGATATAACTCATATTGGCATGGTGTTAGTTTATATATTTTAAAAATCAATATATGGTTTTTTCATTATAACTTTATGACAATCAGAGGTCATTTTCTTGGTTTTGACCACCAAATGCAAATTTTAAAAGAATATCAAACCTTTAAAAATATTTATTCAATAAATATGATCACAAAACATGCCAGATTGACATTTTCATACTTTTGTAATTTAAATATAATTAAAAAAACATTTTTCTTATGATTTTATGTAAGTTGGAGGCTTTTTTCTAGGCATTTGACTGTTACACACACATTTTAGTTTTTTAAAACACTATAGATTCATTTTTATCCATCCTGATCACATGAAAACATAGATTGTGATTATGATAGTTACATTATTTCAAAATCCAATATTAATTTATTTTCTTATAATTTCACAACAATTAGAGTTTTTTTTGGTTTTGACCCCCGATCACACATTTTAAAAGATTTATTAATCACTAAAACATAGGAGACTGCATATTGGATAGATGTTTCTTATGATTGTACACGTCAAAAATAACTAAAATATATTTATAATAATATTTCACATGAATCCTAGTTTTTTTATCATTTTTACCATTATATAAACATTTTAGTGTTTTAAAACATTATAAAAGCACTTTCAATCATCTGGATCCCATGAAAACTCAGATTCAAACCAAATCAGTTAATACATTTTAAAAATAAATCTAGAGTTTTTACTAATGATATCATTGAAATTGGAGGACATTTTATTTCTTTTTTACCCACCCCCTCCCCCCAACGTACAATTTTAAAGAATAATAAATATTTAAAAACTTTTTATTTAGTCATCCTAAGCACATCTCATGTTGGATTGATATCACATCTACTTTTATTTGCCAAAAATAATTCAATGATATTTCTCTTATGAATTAACATAAATATAAGGTCTTTTGTATCCTTTTACCATTACACATATATTTTTGAGTTTTAAAACACTAAAAATTAATTTACAATCATCCTAAGTGGAATAAAACTCCGATTAGCATGGAATCACTTACTACATTTCAGAAAAAAACATATGGTTGTGTTCTTATTATTTTACAATAATACGATGTCATTTTTCTTGTTTTGACCCCATGACGCATGTTTTTAAGGATTTTAAAATCTTTAAAAATATCTAATTCATCCAATATGATCACATCAGACTTCATATTGATATTCTATCTACCCATACAAGTCATAAATAATTTGAATTGTAATTTTACAATGACTTCATATGAATCTGAGCTATTTTATTGTATTTTTTGACATTAAATGCATGTTTTAGTTATTTAAAATTATAACAATAAATTTTTAATCCTTTTTAGCACACAAAAAATTGGATTGGAATGACGTTATTTATACTTTGTAAATATAAATCTGTGATTTTTTTCATTTAGTTCCAAGAAATATGAGGTTGTTTTATTTGTTTTGACCTCTTGACACGTATTTTTTAAGACAACCAAATATCTAAAAACTATTTATTCAATCACTCCATGCAGATTTCATTTTATATAAACATTTTATCTACTCATCCACATCAAAAATAAATTAAAGTCATTTTTCTTTGATTTCACTTTAATACAAGGTAATTTTCTATGGTTTTCAAAGTTACACACATGTTTTAGTGTTTTAAAACACTAAAAAAGTGTTTTTATTCATTTGGAGCATGCAAAAAAATATATTGGAAAATAGATAGTTCCTAAATTTTAAAAACAAAAATATTATTATTATCCTATAATTTCATGGAAATCAGAAGTCATTTTTTAGGTTTTGGCCCACTAATACAGGTTTTTAAGGACTGCCAAATCTTTAAAAATGACTTATTCCTTTAGTATGACCACATTACATGTAATATTGATATATCGTAATCTTATATGAATAAAAAAATTCAAATATAGTTTTTATATGATTTCACGTCAATTTTAAATCACTTTATATGGTTTTTACAATTACACACAAGTTTTAGTGTTTCAAAGCACTAAAAATTTGTTTTTGGTCATCTTGAGAACACAACAACTCATAATGTTATGAATATGGTTCCAATATTTCAAAAATAAATATATATTTGTTTTATATTATTTAATATAGTTCATAGTTCATTTAATTAGTTCTGACACTCTCGAGCAAGTTTTTAAAGATTGTAAAATCTTTTAAAAGTACTTAATAAGTCATTCCAAACACACTGTATATCAAAATGATATATTTTATATTAATACACATCATAAATAATTAAAATACATTGATCTATGATTTCACATCAATATAAGATCATTTTATAGGGTTTTAATCATTACATACATTTTTTAGTGTTTTAAACACTAAAAATAAATTTTTAATCATCCTAACAAAACAAAAAATTAGATTAACACACCTTCAATTACAAAATTTAAAAAATAATTATTAGATTGTTATTCTATGAATTCAATGAAACTTGAGGCGATGTATATTATTTTTGACCCTCTGGTGTATTTTTTTTAGAAATTTTAAATATTTAAAAATTTCTTCTTCACTTACTCATAGGACACAACCTATTAGATTGACATTATCTCTACCAATATTTGTATCAGATAATTCAAATATATTTTTCATATGATTACAAATCAATCAAATATAATTTTATATTTTTTTCATTACATGCATTTTTTGGTACCTTAAAACAATAAAATTTCATTTTGACCAACCTAATAAAATATTTTCCTGGTTTTGACACCCTGAAGCTTGTTTATAAAGACCATCAAATCACAAAAAATACTATATTCAGAAAATATGAGCACACAAGTAGTGAACCACATTATTAAAGTAGGAAAAAATCAAGAGTAATTAGAACCTCTTATTCCTTGTTTGTTTTGAGGTGAGAAATTTAATTTATCCTATGAGGTGATCTCGACAAAACAGCAGCCGCTATATTAGTCATGTAATAGGGTGCTTACCTAGAAACAGGTGTTTAGTGTAAATCTGATCCATTTGAATTTTCACAAAATTTTAATTAATTAATTATTTATTTATTTACATTTTTTTCATGTTTAAATGCTTATATCTCATGAAAGAAGTGGTTGATTTAGATTCTAACTTTGTAGATGAGTCTATAATAGTGGGGTTTTTCTAGGTAAGGAGTAAACCTATCATGGGAACCACTTTTGGACCCATGCCTCATTTTTTATTTTTTATTTTTATTCTTTTCTTTTTATCCAATTTTCCTTTTTTCCTTCCCTTGGTGAAAAATGTATGTTGCTCCTGCCATGTGGTTTACATGATCGAGAGATAAAAATGGATAGAATAGGGTGAGGAAGGTGGGACCCCTGTTGGGAATCTCTTTGGGACTTGGATTGAAGATCGGCAGTTGTACGGTGTGGATCTGGAAGAAAATTTCCCATTTTAAGCCCGAAGGTTGGCTATTTTTATTTTTTTTATAAATTATATTAAATTGTTTTAAGTTTTTAAACCATATAATTGTTTTTAGTGAACATTATAGTGTTGATCTATGGTTTTTGGAATGAATCATGAGTTTTGGGGATATCAAAATGGATTTCCATTTGGGAAACCCATTTACACAACATATAGTTTAGATAATACAGATAGTGAGTTATTTCCTTTAAGACAACTAAGGAATAAGGGGTTATATTATGTGTGTGTGTGTGATTAGGACACATCATGTGGTATGACTTGTGTTTTAGGTGATGACCAAACACCTTGTTTTGGGGTCACGTGGTCATGTACAATGCATGGTTGGAGTTCATGTGGGGTACTTGGAACAACCCCATGTTCGGTATACTGCTAGGTACCCAAGGTGAAGGGAAAACCATATATGTTTGGTATACACCATGTACATTGGGAAGTACACACCTTGTTTTTTCTAGTTTCACATTCTATGTTTACGTTTGGGGTTATACACCTTGTACTTAACTTTTCAAGGATTTTTGTTTATATTCTCACCCTAGAGTTGGAATTGCACCTATTATTATTCCATTCTAAGTGTTTTACATTTATAACATCATATTTTAATCATTTAATCATTTATATTCGATGGTGTTTTGGATTGTAAAAGTGTTTGCATGAGGTTTTCATCCAGGTTCTACATCAGACACTAACTGGGGGTTGGGTTGTATAATGTGGGGCTTGAGTGAGGGTCACGATTTTCGGATTATCTATGATTGAGTATTCCAGCGTATATGTTTTAAGGTAATTTTGGATCATTTCTAAATATTGGACTTGTTGATTCCTTGGATGTGGATTTTAAACCTAGTTTCTTGAGGTTTGAGCAAATGAGGTTCTAAACCACTCACTTGAGGTTTTAGACCTAATGTTAAAGGATCGATTACATTGCATTCTTCATGCTATTTTGACAATATAGGGGTTTCAATTGTGGGTGGGATGCATTGATTTAATGTTTATATGGGTCCGATAGATCCATTATGGATATGCTTATGGTAATGGTAATACCTAAGGATGGGTTGTATACCATTAAGGCCAGATGTGGTTTTCTTACCATTGGTTATGTCCCATGGTTTTCCCATACTGAGGATCCCCTTATGTTGTTTCCTACTCCTGAGTAGTTCACAAAAATTGTTGATAATTACCTTCCAATTTTAGTGTTTATCTAGTCTTCCTTTTTTGGTGCATTATTGGTCAAAAATTGGTGGTGGTCCATTGAAGGCTTCTTGAGTGTGTTTTTTATACTGGTATTGTTAAATGCTTTTGGTGAGATAGAGGAACCCCTTATTGGGTGCCTCATTCTATATTTTTTATGCCCCTACGGGTGGGTTAATGTTTATATTTTTGTCAGCTTTTGAATCATCATTGATCATTTGGGTATTTTTAATGGTCCATTGTTTGATATTGAAATTATCTAGGAGACAGTAGGATCCCCCTTGTTTATAGTTGATTCTATAAGTGGTTAGTTCTGGATCAGAAGTTACAATATTGAGTTTCCATTTATAACAAAGTGAATAGTGGTGAAAGATCTTTGTGGATGTTTGGATGAGGTTATCCAGGGGGTTGAGGGATCCTCAAGATTTTTTGTATGATAGATAGATAGTACTAATGTTTTATTAGTTTGGATGATAGTTTCCAGAGTTGTCAACCCTTTCATTTATATCATTTAGTCAAGGGTGTTCGAGGTATTTGTTACTCAGGACCTTGAAGTAGGAGGGGACCTTTGAGATATCTTTGGACTGGACACTGGCACAAATATTTATTTATTTATCTCTTATGATAAAAAATTGATTATGATAATACAGGCATAGGTATCTAACAGATGATTTGGAAGAGTTCAACCCTCTACTAGGATAGTTAATTTTTACCTAGCAAGGGGTTGGGTGTCATTGATCATAGATGTTTTGGAGGACCTAGATTGGGGGTTCTAGACTTCCCCAATGTTTATTTTATAAAACTAGTGAATTATATAGGTCTAAAGTGTTCTAGAAGGGTTCTCTTATGGGTAATAGAGTTACAGTCTCCAGTTTGGATCATAGTATTGGATCCCTAAATCATGATAGATGTGTGTGTTCTCATGTGCATTCCCATGGTTAGTGGCTGGATCTAATATTCATTCATGTTGTGTTCTAAATGTCTTGGAGATATTTTTATCACTTTAAGATGATCCTGATGTCATGTGGTTTGTTGATCTATGTACTATAAGTCTTCTAGTGTGGAAAGGGAAGGGGTGGATTTACCTCATGTGCCATACTAGAACCCATGGTTGGTTGTTTTCTTTGATTCTATTTCCCCATTATTTATTTATTTTATCCATATATTTATTTTATTCTAGTTGATATCATTTTTTTATATGATATTCATATCACATGTAAATTCACTTATTACAATAATATATTATAGATTCTCCATTTGGGGTGGCCTGCAAAGATTTATTTCTCACCCTAGGTATGTGTACCTTGTTTTGAGTTCATACCATATATATACTTTCAAGTTGGAACACTTGTTTTATTGTGGATTGAGAAGAGGATCATTTTTTATTAATCAATTGGAGTCATTATATGGAGTCTGGGGAACTAGCTAGAGCAATTCATCCATTATGGATACTGGGTATGTGGTATGGATCAGAGTTGGAAGTTAAGCATGATGTATTTATATTTAGATTTGTTTATTTTGTATATATAGTTATCCTAGTGGGAAAATAGTTTTTTTAGAATCCTTTGAGTCTATATGAATATATACTGAATTTCATTTTTATAACTTGCTTCTATTTTGTACTCTAATGTTTATGATGTGGTTCTGTTTGGTTTATTTTTCAACTTTCATTACAAATTGATCAAGGGTTTAATATCCCCATTTTAGCTTTTAGACCCTCACCACCAGTTGAGATCCTCTAGCATATATAGAGGTGCTCTTGGGGCCTTCTATGGAGCTATATCAGGTTACATGTCAGGTATGATCGGGTTGGTTCATTAAAAAATGGTATTAAACATGTTGAGTTTTATGATTTACGGAATTAGTAAACATGAGGTCTATAAATGTGTCGTAAATTGCGATATATATTAATTTTTTTTATCATGAACAACTTTTCTAATAAAAACTCCACATTTTCAGTTTGTGGGATTAATATCTTCTATTTTTTTATATTTTTGTGATTTCACCTAGTGTTATGCACTTCTATTTCAGGATTTGTAGATTTATTGTTTTTTTTTATCTTATCTCATTGTAAATAGATTGGTATTCTTGCATAATTATTAGAATATAGGATTCACATGACATTTACCAATATGTGTGTGATTTCACTTATAATGGAGGTCTATTTTTTTACAATTTCTTCAATGACCTATATAGTGTTATTTCATATATCTCATTAGTGGAATTCTACTCAACTGAACTGTGTGAATATATTTTATTCTGATGGGGGTCCATGTTGATTAGACAGTGATATGACATCTATATATAGAGATATATTACCTTTATAAATGGATAAAAGGTAGAAGTTATATGCTTTGGTTTTCTTTATTGGTGTATTTATAAGGGAAAGAGATGATTTGATTAGGATCTAGTTACCCTAATGCTAAGTTTTCTCTAACTTTTAAAATTAATGTTTATTTAGAGGTGTAGTTTTCTTACCTAGTGAATTATTTTAGGTCATGTGGTGGGTCCTTATGTTTCTAATTCCACCAGTGTCCTCGGTGGGTGTGATCGATTTTTATTTAGTGGGGCTTGTTGTAGTCTTCTATCACCTGGAATTCATTGTATTTGGGGGCTCTTGTGGTAAGGAATGATAATTCTTGGATCATGATAGGTGGATAATTGAGAGTTTTATTGGTCTCATGGTTATCTTGAGAGGTTAGGTTCTACTGTTTTATTGTCCCTATTAATTGTTTTTGTGCTTCAGGTAGCATTATAAGAGTGTGGTTAGATGCTCATGGATTTAGATTGACACCCAAGTATAGGATGGTTTTGCAGTTTATTGTTTCATGGGGGAGATGCCTCAATTTTGAAGATAATTTTTGATGATTCTCTATCATGACAGAGATATCTTGAGTGAGGATCATCGTATGTGGTTTAGGTACACTATCATAGGTTTGTTAGGAATTGACTCATGTGAGTGTGATAACTATTGTACATTTCATTGCATGAGAGCCTACAACATGTTTCTCAGAAAATCACACTACCTTTAAGAGGATAGTGTTGGTTGGAATATATTTTTTGGATATATCATTTTTTATTGAAGGAATATATTAATGGGTTCTTTGTAGTTTCGAATGATCCATAGTTTGGATGATTAACCATGTGTGTGTCCATTGATAATTATACATGTCTTAAGAAAATTTGAGTAGTGTATCCATGGTGGAACCATTTTTGTTAGTGTTGAGGTGTGGGGTAAGGAAAGTCTTGTGGTTGGGAATTCACCATAGGTTATTGGAGTATGGTATCCACACATTAAATGGTTTATTGAGCACTAAAGTTTTGTTCTTAGTGATATGGGGATAGGCGGATGTTACAATTTAATGTTGGCAATCCACTATGGGTGACTAGGCCTTGTTAATCTATTGAGTTCAGTGATTTATGGAGAATGTTTCTTGTAGGTTTTCATTAGTTTTAGGGAGATGACAAATATACTCCTATAGTGAGGAGAATATTGTGACTTGGGGAGAGTGTCTCTTGTATTAGGAGATTTTTAGATGTTAGAGGACTGTTCAATGGATGGTTGTGATAGCATTAGTTTTTTCGATTCATGAATTGGGGTCATGGAGGTTGGTTGACCACCAAGGCTTCTCAAGGGTAAAAAAAATTATCATGGGGAGATTGTAACAAAAAAATCATTATCAGTTTAGAAAAAAAATGATTAATTTAACCCTTTTGACAATGGGTTTTCTGAGAGTAAAATGGTAAATTCTATTATTATGTTGTCTTAGATAATTTTTATGACCGCTCTATTGATCATGTGATAGGGTGTTTACCCCTAGAAATTGTTGTTTATGGAAATATGAGTCTTTTAAATTTTCACAGAATTTTTATTATTTAATTAATTAAATATTAATTTATTCTCACATGTTTGAATATAGATATATTTTAAATAGAGAATATAATTGAGAATCCAACTCAATGATTGAATCTATAACAGGTAGTTTTCCTATGAGAGGTATAAACCTATCATGGCCACCAAGGCTGAACCAAGGCGCCTTTTTATTTTTTTTTTATTTTTTTTTATTTTATTTTTGTTTTTCACTTTTCTTTACTCCCATGATATTTGCGTGTGCATCATTCCCCCCATATGGTTCATTAATTAGAGAGAGGGAGATGGAGAGAAGAGGTATGGGGAGGGGGTTCATCATCTAGGAGCTTGTATGGACCTATATCAGATCTTTGGTGTTGTGTGACATAGATCTGTGAGAGAATCATTGGTGTTTTATACTTGGAGGAAGTACATTTTATTTTTTATCCATAAATACCAAGAAAAATCATTTTCATACATTTTTAAAAGCCTTTAGGGCTGTTGGGGACCCCTAGTTGGTGAACTTGTGGGGATTTTGATGGAATTTGGGGGTTTCAGGAAGATCAAAATGGGTTTCCATTCAGAAAACTCATTTATACGGTGTGTAGTTTTGAGAAAACATGTCCTGTATTTGTGTGTGGAATAAGGGGTTATCCATTGTGTGTGTGTGTGTTTGTGTTTTCAAGAGAATACTTGTGGGATGACTGAGGGTTTAGCCTGGGGCACGACTAAATTCCCCATATTAAGGGATTATGTTGGTGTGAAGCACACAAACAATATCCATGTGAGTCACAAGTAAATGGGGCGTGCGAGTCACACAAATAGATTCTATGTGTAGTTCATGGAAAAAGGTCATGTGGGGTACTTAGTCAAACCTTGAATAGTGTATACAGACAAGCACCCCAAGTGAAGATCACATCGTGTAGGGTTGGTTCATATCGCATACATTGGGAAGTACACACCATGTAGTCTAGAGATACGTGGCATGGTATGATGGTTTGGGGTATACATCGTCTACAAGTGGTTCACATCGTAAACTTCCCCTTTTAAGTATTTTTCCTATATTCACATCTTGGTGTAATAATTGGACCTAAGAGTTGTACATTCTAAGTGTTTTCCCACACATATAGTAGTGATATTATCCTTTTATAATTTATAGGATGTATGAATATTTTTTTAGACTAGAAGATTATTTTCATGAATTTTTCTTCAAGATTTTATTTTAGAATATTCTTATGGGTATGTTTATGTAATGTGAGGCCCAAGTAAGGGTCAAAATTTTATGACCATCCTAACTTGAATATTCCAATGTAGTTTTCTTTTTATTCTTTTTTATGGTTCCTGAATATGGAACCCAATGATGTCTTTGATGATTATTTTTATCCCAATTTCCTAACGTTTAAGATTATGAGGTTCTAGATGACTCGTTTGTGGTTTTAGACCTAATGTTTAAGGATTAGTTCTATCGGAGCCTTTAGGATGGGATTACATCATGGGTCTTAGGGACCCATTGGGGATGCCTTTATGGGGAAGTTAGTAAAAAAGTATGGGTTGTATGGTAGGGAGAGTGGATAATGTTTTCTTTCAATGTAATTTTCACTATGTTTTTACTTGTTTTGAGGATCCCATTATAGGGTTTCCTGATATTGAGGTGGTCATGAGGACCATTGAGAACTCCCTTATCGGTGTGTGGATCCACATGGATTACCTTATGGGAGTTTTGTTGATCGAGTATTAGCGGTTGGATGCTAAGGGGAACTTCAAAATGTTTCTCAAGTTAGGCTTGTATCATGGTTAGGATGTGATAGAGGATCCCCTTGTAGGGTGTCCCATTATATCTCTTTGGATTCCCTTGTGGGTTTTCTAATGGTCATATTTGGGTACAGTTATGATTATTTGTTGATTTTAAATTATTGGGTGTGGAACATGGTTTGAGATGGATGAGTTCTATGAGACAAATAGAGCCCCATGTTTTTTGTTAATCTAGTGAGGGTGAGTTCTTAATCATTATTGGTGATGTAGAGTGTCCCTTTATGACCAAGATACCAGTGGTGGAAGCCTATGGTGGTTGTTTGGATGAGGTGATCTAGGGGACCAATAAGATCCAAGATTAGTTGACCATTATATGGTTAGTGAAAATGTGTTGAAAGTTTTGAATAAGGGTTTCAGAGTTTATCAACCCTTTCTTTTATGTCCTTTGGTCGAGGATGTTAGAGGAAATTTTTTCTGAGAATCTTGATGTAGGAGGAGATCTTTGGGATATCATTATACTAAGTGTTTCTTTGAAAATTTATATTTTTATTTCCCTTTTTAGGTTGGTTATGTATTTATAGGAACATGGAGCTAATGGATGATATGAAATAGTGTGGAAATCTCTTTAGGTTAGTGTATTTTTACATGGAAAAGGGTTAGGAGTCGATTGTGCTTTATATTTAAGGGAACCTTGGTTGTGGGTTATACCCTTTTCAAATGTTTATTTTATGGATCGTTTGAGTTATGTAGGACTACCAGGTATTGTAAAGGTTCTCAAAGAGTTAATAATGTTGTTTCCACCAATTTAGATCATTTCATTAGAGTCCTAGATCCAGATAGTGTTGTGTTTTCAGGAATAAATGTCCATGGTTAGTCTGTAAGTTCCTATATTCAGGATTTTTGTGTTTTATATATCTTTGATATTTGGTATAGATCTAGAAACCATGGTAAATATTGTGTCCTTGGGTGATCTATGTGCTATAAGTACTTTTACATGGCCCAAAGTAGGGGTAGATTAACCTCAAATATTATTCTAGAAGTTTTAATTGGATATTTTCTTTGTTTCTATTTTTCCCCCTACTTATTTATTTTAGGTAGTAGTTAATTTTATTCTATATGTTATAAATTTTTTTCTAGGATTTACATATTTTGTGTGTATATACTTTATATGACATCATATTATAGGTTAACAGTTAGGGGTACCCTACGAAGATTTGTTTTTCATCACATATATGACAACCTTGTGTGAGTGTGTGTGTAGTCCATATATATGATTAAATGTTGGAGAACAAGTGGTGTTGTGGATCAGGAATAGGCCTGGTGTTACTTGATTGAGAGGAGTCACTCGGGTGAAGTCTTAGGATCAAGCTATAGTAGTGAGTCAGTTGTGGAGACAGGGTATGTGGTGTGGTTAGAACTTGGTAGTAGAGATTAATGTATTTATGTTAAGTATTTTTATGTTTAACAAGTGGATTGCCTAGTGGGTGGTCAGTTTATTTTATTTTCTAGGTTTTATTTTATGTTATTGTATTCCATATTTCTTTTTTTATAGCGTGCTTACATTTTATCTATTTATATTTTGTACTCTAATGGTTTAGTTATGGTCCTGTTTGTTTTATTTTTTACTTTCATTACATGTTGGTCGAGGGTATAGTCTCCCAACTATATCATTTTGACCCTAACCACAATTCAGAAGCCTCTAGTGATAAATAGGTTTGCTTGAGTCCTTTTGGTGAGATCAATAAGATGACATGTCAGGTCAACCTAGGAAGGTTTGTCACAAAACCATGCTTCATATTAACATGTTTTATACTTTACACTTCAAAAATCATTCAATGATAGTTTTAATATGATTTTACATAAATATGTGGTTTTTTCCCTTGTTTTGACCATTACACACACATTTTAGTGTTTGAAAACACTAAAAATTCATTTCTAAATCGCGTTGAGAAAACCATGGATCACACTATCATGTTTCCAATTCAAACATTTCATGGTTCACCTTGCAATTGTTATTGGATTAAATTTATTCTTTTTTATTCATTTATGATATTTTTGAGTTTTTCTATAGAACTGTGGTCTACAAGGGGCCATGCTGCAAAAAAAGGGTGTTGTGGTTTGGAGATGGGGGATAATTGGACACCATTAGATTATTGGAAGTGTGTTCCATAGACCCAAATTATGTTTGGACATTTATTATGATTTTGTGTTTAAATTTTGATATATACATGTTCTTATCATACTAGAATAGTGTTTATACTTATACATCCACTATATTTATGGTAATATCCTTATATTATGTATCGTATAAAAGGTTTATAATTTTTCCCAATATATAAGGAGAACAAATAGATAATATGATAGTAATCTTAAATCTATTTCCTATGGTCCAAATACATTATACTGATAGGACATATATAATGTGTGACCATTAGGTGTCGGGGGCTCATAATCATTGAGACTTTTTCTCATGATGTTTGCACTTGGGGATCTCAAGTAGATGAGATCATGAGTATAGACCCTCCAAAAGGAACACCACATGTTTTAGGTTTCATTGGTTATTACTATCTATGAAGATGTGTATTATTCCCCTAACTTTAGATAATTATCATTGTGTGTAATTTGATTATATACTTTGATGCAAGGAAAAAATGATATTTCATTCATGGTGAGGTAGCTTGTGTTTAGTACATCATTGGTGGTTTGGCAATTGTGGAATGATCAAGATTCAATTTGTTGCTTCTGAGTTGATGAAGTGATATCTTGGGCTGGGTTTACCAGGATGGTAGTACCTTTATAAATCCTTTTCCATGGTATTCGATGGTATGTTTTTCTAGTAAGGTCAAAAAATAATAATGTAAGAAAAAATTATGACACAAATGTGTGACCTACTTTATGAGATATCAAATAACAAAGATATCATATTACACATTGCATGTTTCTAGGAAAGGCTTTCACTAATATTACTACTCTTTATCTCATTAGGGGCCTTGATGGGTTTCTATACTTTTCTCTTGATCTATGAATATTATTCACTACTATCGTGATAATGTCCTAGAGGGTCACACACAATAGCCAATTCAAGATTCTTTCATATTCTGGTGAATAGGTATATAAGATGTGGTTCCCCCAATAGGGTCCAAGAGTTTTCCATGCATTATCGATCATCGAAGAATAAATAAATTCATTTTTATCAAAGTATAGAATAATTTTGTTGAATTTATTTATTATTATTATTTACAAATTTTTAAGTAAATACATTGAATAATATTATATCAATAAATATTATTTTAATATTCAATGCTAATTTAATATTGGAAGGAATTTAGAGTTAAGTTAATGACTCAATTTTATCACATAATATATTTAATATATATTAAATTATGTGATAAAATTTAAATAATCTTTATGATTTCATTAGTTCATCATAATGTTTTATTGATTATATATTTACTGAAAATTAAATATACGGGGGTTGAGAACCATTATTGGGTATTTTGGCCATCCACAATATAAGTATAGGAGAATCTCATTCCACAGACTATTAATATGTCTGAATTGAGCACTTATTTATTCTCTTAAATACTATATTATAGAGAAATTCTCTAACTGAATGAATGATCCAAGAACACCTTCATGGATCGAAAGGCCCAAGATCGGGGTGATCATTGCGATGTCGAAAAAATCATTGAAGCTCTAAAAAATCATTCATATTTTTCCTAAAAGAATAATACTAGATTCTATAAGCTTGTGTGGATAATCTAGAGACGTTTGAATTTTGATCCTTCATACAACATTATTTAGTAATGAGATACTGTCAAAAGCATATCAAACTGAATTAGGTAACTGCTTGTGTTTAATTTTTGTGCTTTGAAATTTTAATATGATATCGTCATACCTATACTAGGGATTAGAACTCCAGATATGATGTTGTTGTGTTAGTCTAATAGATTAAAAACTTAAAATCATCATCCCACCATCTTTAGTTGTGCACCCTAGAACCATCAATTGGTATCAGCGGGAGGGTGTGAATTTTATGAGTCCAGAAAAAAATCACCAAATTAAGTAGATGAATATAGTTAGTCCTAATAAAATACACCATGCATTAATATGATTCCTTATGTTCATGTTATGGCCATCTAAATTTTTTTTAAGGTTTGAAGATGCAGTTGTTATGATTTAAAATTGATTAATAGTATATTTATGTATTTTGTTTATGTTTAATCTTTTTAGGATAATTTTTAAAAAACCATTATTTCTAAATAATTATTATTGGTATTTGATGGTCTATTTTTATATCCATGGGACATGAAGAAAATACGGGTGGAATTCTTTCTTTTTAAAAAAATTACAAGTGTGCCACTCACCTCACTTATAAAAGACCACCCATTCTCTACTCTTATTAAAATCATTAACCCCATTTTCCAACCAATATCTACCCAAATGACAATACAAATTCAATCCTATAATACCAGAATCCTTATTTTGAAAATAAAACCAACCTAGGAAGGATTTTTGTGCAAACCTAAGGAGGATACCCGAAGAAGAAGTAATATTCATCAACAAGAATTTTTTTATTTCTTATTCCACCCAATGAATTTATTATTATACCCTAATGATATAATAATATCAGTATCTTCTATATAATAATATGTTATTATGTTATGGTAATGACCTAAAACCATCTCCACTACCATCAAATGGGTTATTCAATAATCGTTCATGTGTATGTTGAATTATCACCTCACAAACCAATATCATTCGTTTTTCCATTACTACCTCTCAAGGTCAGACATAATGATGGATTTATTATTTATATTTGAAATTAATGAATTTTTTTATTTTTATAATTATTACATCACATTTACCTTCATACTCTTCATTATTTGGGAATATTAAAACATTTCTCTTGTGTATAGTGAGCTACCACCTCGTGAAGCGATATGCTTCATTATCGTGTTACATGGAAGGTAACATGGATTGGTTTAATGAAGACATGTAATATATATGACATAAAATTAATATTTAAAAATAATATATTATTTTACTTTCTTTTTTTCAATCCTTCAATAAAATGGAAACATCATTCATGTGTACGCATGGCATATCGTCTCCATAAATGGTGTATTTCATTTTCAATCACTAAATTTTATGGATTAATATAAATATATATATATATATATATGATATTTTTATCATTTTTAACGTTTATTATATTAAGAAACCTTGATCAAATTAATAATACCAATAATTAAAAATTCAAAACTTGCATGAAAAATAAAGAATATATTGCCTGAAACGTAACTTTAACGTGGAATTGTTAATAAACAGGTAATAAAATGTCATAAGAAAATAATACATGGTATGATATATATATATATATATATATATATATATATATATATATATATATATTGCTTTGTAATAGATTTATAAAAAACATATATTTATTACACAGTATGTCTTAATGTGTATAAAGGAATTCAAGACTTAAGATAAATGATTTCTAGTCACTCTTTTATTTCTGGCCGACATATATAAATTTACCACATGTTACTTTTGTTTGGGGTAAAAACTAAAAATTAGAAATTTTATTTCATTAATAAAATTACTTTCATCATATTTGAAGTTTTATTGCATGTTATTCTTTATTTGTTATCATGATTAAAAAAATACCAAATCACTAAGGGATTTTTGTCTTCATTTCCCTTCTTTGAGACATATGTTATATTATGAACCAATATTATTTCATGAGGAGTATATATGGACCATTTGAAATTTAATATCATTCATTTATTAAACCTAATTATATTTTAATTTTCATTTTAGTTTATTACATCATGAGGATTATGATTCAAAGTTACCAAAGTGGTAATGATTTTATGTTACAATCCCATCACTTATTGGGATTGTTTATGATTATGATTTCAATGATAAAATGTAATGATCCATATCTAAAGAAAATCATAAAATTTATTATCCTATATTTATTCATGACATTTTCAAGTAATATTATCATTTTTTCACTATTTTTTACTTAAAAACATATAAAATATTTTTAGGAAAATCCAACTATGTATTCACCTCAGTTGAAAACAAGTTTTTCTTCCAAAACCATGTTTTCTAAAAAGAATTTTTCTAGAAACATGTTTTGAATAATATTTTAACATTCCCAAAAGGATTTAATAAATAAATATTTACCCATATTTTATCATTTAAAAAAATTAAATGAATCTTCATGTCATTTTTAAAATAATTATAGTTTGTATTTTAATGAAAATGTGAAAATAAATTTGTTTTGATGTGTATGGTATGAATGGAATTTATTATCATCATCCCCATTATTTTATTTGAATATTAATTTAAAAGTTTCCAAGTTATTTTCAGTTAAAAGTATTTTCAAACTGTTTTATGTTTTTTAAAAAGTGATTTTCAAATAAAATATATTTTGCTCATGAAATGATTTAAGTTATTTTTCCTTCAAAATCATTTTCCATCTAAGATGACGTACTTTGATGTTACTTATACTTTAATAGGGATATGAAACAATGATATCATTCTTACTCTTCCTCGATATGGTTTATGATTATGATGAAAATATTTTTATGAAACATATTTCTCTTTGACATGTTATACCTTTATAAAATTATTATGAAACCTGATTATTTTCCCATGGGTTATGATTTGAGAAAATGATGAAATTATTATGAAACTCATTTAATTTCATGGGTTCTGATATGATGAATATTTTATGTTCTTATGGAATATGTATGTCTGGTTTTCATCACATGATGTGTATGAACTATATCTCCGTCCAATTCATTGGATAATGATAAATGCTCATTGAGATCAGAGGGTAATTGGGTGGTTAGAACAAGACCAAAAAATAGGGTACAAGGGTGGTTAGACTAATCTTGAAAAATAGGGTAAATGTGTGGTTATCCTAATACTAAATCAGTTACATGGGTGGTTATCTCAAGACTAACATGTTGTGCATTTTTTGGTGGGTATCTCTGACATAAGATATTATATGCTTATGTGTATGCCACAAATCTATGTTTTATGCCAATATTATTCTCTCATGGATCATATCATTTTATTCCCTTATGATTCATGTATTATAGAAGTCCAATATTTATTCAATGACAAAATATTATGATATCTGATATATTGGGTATTATTTTAAAATGTTATGCTCATGTTATCTTACCCTTATGTTCATGTTATGCTTACATGTCTCCATTTTTTCCCTTACAAAGAATTTGAATTCACCCTTTCTTATGCTTCCTTTTCCCAAGTTATGAAGAAATATACTACATATGATATGTCTAATAAGGCTTCTAGTTATGAATATCACATAAATAGATGATTTATTTTACCTATGGACCACTTTTTTTCTTCCAAGTTTCCAAATTCACTAAACTATTATGGACCTTGGAGGTGTGTTTGTGTAATGTAATGAATATTCATCGAAAATGATGTAATATCTATTTATGATAAGCCTTGGTAACTATAGTTGGTATTATAGGATAATTTTAGTTGACCTTTGTAAACTATGATGGAAAAACCATTGTGAGATCCCTGAGGGGAGGTAGGTTGTGGCAAGGAAAGGGGAGCCTACAATGGGTGAGAGTCCGGAGGTCGCGGTGCAAGATGGTCTACCATGGAGGCTTTGAGGTCCAAAACTGGGGGCGTTCTTCAGAAGAGTGACCACCAGAAGGATCCTCACATGGTGGAAAATATGGATGGTCTCATTTCTGAAGCTTCAAGAGATTTGAGAATACAAGGAAACCAGATAGTGGCAGAGGTTTTGAATAGGCTACGGCAGGATTTGGCGGGATCTTCTATTTCCTCGTCTCGGAAGCAGTCTAGTTTGGGTTATAAAGAGTAGTGTTTGTAGTAGAACTTGGAGAAGGGGAACACAGTGAAGGTACAGAAGGTGGAGAGATAGGGGCTACATTGGGCACGACTAGTCCGAGCAGTGATGGGGGTCCTAAAGGGTTAGACCCCTCGGTGAGGCCCTTCCTCACCCTGACCAACAGATTCGAAGGCCTTTTGGAAGACAGTTTTGAAGAAGTCTTGGAGTGTGGTCCTATGCCCGGTGGTGTTGAAAGGGCTACTGCAGGACGGCATGATACCAGAAGGTTGAGGAATGCTGATATATCTATGATAGGTGGTGGGGACACTACATTGGCTGGGTATCTTTCATCAATTGATAATAACACTCCGGTTACTAGGAGGGGGGATCTTTCGGATTGTGAGGTTAATGGCCAGAGGATTAAATGGGAAAATGATTCTGAGGGAAATAAGGAATATTTCAGTGGTCTATCCATCCTGTCATATAGTGATATTATGCAAAGTGGGAATAGAAGGGTGACTGAGTGTGAAGGAACTCTTTCTACTACTATAAGAAGACGAACAAGGAAATACTACTCTTACCTTCCGCGACCGATGTGTACCAGATCTTCACTTAAACAGGACAAAGGTGTGATTCTCGCCTTCAAAAAAAATGATATCTTGATCAAAAAACCTCACTCAGTACAACCTTTAATGGATCAGACAGAGAAATTTGAGCAAATAAATTACTTCTTGAGGTGGCATAAATCGGCCTCTGAGTGGGAATCGGCTACGGCAGAAGGGGAGTCCTCTGTGGGATGTGGAGATGACTACGGGTATTATGATATTTAGTTCTGTGATGTGCTGGTTAGTTTGTGATTTTTTTTGAGATTGTTTTTTTTATGTTTCAAGTTGTGATCTAGTTTGTGTTAAGGGTTGTACGGTTTATCAATTTTCCTAAAAGTGTTTGGAAATAAAAAATTAAATTTCAGTCATGTCTAAGGATGATTCAATGAATATGAAAATGTCCTGGAATTTTGATAAAGGTTAGAGAAAGTGGTTTCCAAGAAATTAGTGTTGGGGTTGTTTCCCTATAAACTAACTTCTTTTTACTTGATGATAAACATGTATTCATTGGATGAATATTAATAAAATACTTATTACATCGTTATTGTTATTTTGCGTGACATAGTATTTGATAATGTCCAAATAATAGTTGTCACGTTAAAAGTTCATAGAAGAACCCTACTATGATGATAACCCATAAGTGCCATGTCACTATTCTTGAATATATGTTCTATGGCTAGATGATATCATTTTAAGGTCAACAAATGATATAGACTATTAGGGGTGGTGACTCATGGAACATTGAGGCAACTTCTCATGGTGTTCACTCTTGGTAATATCTATGAGGATATTATGATAATAAGACCCGCTAATAGGAAATCCACATTCATAAGTGTCATTGGATGTTCCTATCTACGGACGTTTTGACTCGTCCTTAGACTTTAATATTGTTATTAATTGTTGTTATGACACACACACTTAGATGTATTTATGAAAACCATGAAGTAAAATGTTCATGGTGAGGTAAGATATGTTGGGTGTGTCAAAAGTAATATTGCATTAATGAATAATTTGGGGAAGGATATTTCACTTTTATGTAAGTAATATCTCAAACTCTTTGATGGAAATGATATAGACTAACTAAATCCATGTCCATGGTGTTTTATAGGCAAGTTTAATTATGATAAGTCAAACAATAAAAAATTGAGCACATCTGTTGATGGAACTTTCATACAACCTGCTTGATTGTATATATCAGGATAAAGGGATTATATTAAACTGTAAGCGTTCGAGTGAGGTGACAAGTCATTGCGACATAAACATATTTCCCTTGGGTGCCTTGACCCGTGGCGACACAGTAATATTGAAATTTAGGAAATCCTACCAAATTCCAATGAGAAAGAGGCTTAGAGGGACACACATTAAGTGTAGCCAGTATCTTAGTTAAATAATTTATTTATTTAAAAAGTTTTATAAATATTACTCCTAGCTTTGGCTTAATAATTATTCAAGAATTCATGATCGCATTTATTTCGTCTCTTGTTATTCAAGAGAATATATTTCGAATGGAATATTTATTTATCGGTGGATAATGCAATTATATTTATTTAATAAATAAATTTTCACTATTTGAGGATCAGTAAATATTGAGAAGGATCGGCGGACTAAGTTATGGGTTTGGTGAGAAATAATGTTAAATATTATCTAGTTAAATAATATTTAAACATAACATGAAAGTTAAGAACATGTCATTGAAATAATATCAATACTATTATTATTTAACATGTGGTCTCATATAGAATAATAAATTATATAATGGCACCAATGCTAATTATTTATTATTACCTGGTGAATTAAATTCCCCATTATGTTATTATTCTCAATATCATCCAAGGGATTATTCTACCGGCTAACCCAATCATTGTGTGAACAATATCCTTGTAGAAAATATCTTGATCCTAGACAACTCTTCTCTATCTAATATTTCTCTCAAGAATGAGAGATATCCTCTTCCACCGAATCAAGGAGAATACATTGGATGCGATTGTCAAGATGATTGAAGGAAAACATTGCAAATTCAAGGATCTAATACGATAGAACCTGGAGACTCCTTCAGTGACGTACAGAGATACGTGGAGCGTATGTGTATCACTACATGAGGATTCATATCCTTGGATTCCCCATTGCAATGAATCTGCACCTTGGGCCCATGGTCGGATGCATCAATGAAGAAAGAATCACCTTGCAGGTAATTGTATAATTTAATTAAATTAGTTATAAAGAAAATATTTCAATCCTCTATTCTTGGTTATGGGTTATCTCCTTTGTCTTTTATCATTGATTCAATTTTGTAGATACTGGAGTTCATCATTGTACTGATCTTGTATTAATAATCGATTATAAAAATCTGAAAAGTTGCGTACAGTCCCATCATGCCCTTTCGGTGCACCCATAACTAACAAGTGGTATCAAAGGGGTATTATTTTCATTTATAATTATTTAAATAATTCGGTGATGATTTACACAATTCATGTTTAATCATTCTTATAATCTGAATTTATAGATATATTCGTTTCTTATCATTTCTCATAGATCTAACATAAACAAATAATTTTATGATTAAAATTAAATTGGTGATCTCATCAGGAGGCGCCGACGGTTATATCAAGATATCATAAGAATACACAACATGTAGTCCAGAGTAATTTCGAAATTACTCAAGTCATGTACACTAATGACACATGATGTAGTCAGATCTACACAACATGTACTGTTTCTAGATTATGGAGATTTAAAAATTTATTATTATATTATGTAACCGTTGAGACATATACCATCGTGTGGGCATAAATCCAGGACAAAACATGTGATAGGTGTTTGATATATATATATATATATATATATATATTTGTGTGTGTTTGTATATTTAATTAACATCTACGTAATGTTCAAAGATATGCACCTCATGTATGAGTTATATTAAAATTATAATTCAGCATGCATTCTACATGTCACAAATAATAAATTGTATACAAGAATAAATACATGTTGGGTAGTTATGGATGGTTATTCACTAGGATTCATTCAAGGTACAATTTATGTACAACGTTATGGATGATAATCTCAAGGAAATTCAAAAAAATGAATAAGATAAAAAAGAATTAATTAATTAAATATAATTATTAATCGATTTGAGCATAGTTTATCTTAATAATAATGATTAAAGGATTGAATTGTATTTTTATTAAATCTATAATTTTTTTCATGTATATGGATGATCATGAGCTAGACCAGACCTTTTTATGTGACTGGTTCCCTTTTAATTTATTTATTAAATTAAAATTGTTGGCATGCCTGCCTTCTCCTCATTAATATATAGGGTCTGTGTGCCCCTGGTTTCTTTTATGTAAACCCCATTTTACCCCCACCTGTCTCTGAGTTAAAATCATATATAATGAATGGAGCTCCCAATCTAGTAGAGGTGGTTCAAGTAAAGAGTCGAGGTGAAAAAAATCCCAGGAGATACAAAGGTGGATAGGTGGAAAGTTGTAAACATGAAACTTAAATGGTTTAAGGTGTTTCTTACCTAGGTCAAGTTTAGTTTTTCACCCACCAGATAAACTAACCAATAGTAAATCTCATTATCATACCCTTTATCTTAATCCTGTTAGGTGTATGGTTATTCATTTTGGATGTTTAACGCAGTCACATAGATAACAAACTTACAAGCATACAAGATGGAACTAAAATAAAAATGGCTTATGCATAAATATTCTCTATACATGGTTAATCACTTAAGTATATCCCACATAACATTAACAAGCATGTGAAAACCTAATAAGTGTAATTATTTGAAGAAAATATAAAATCCAAAAATTAAATATTAAGTCGGTATAGCCTTCCATTACTTCGGTTAGAATCGAATCATAGTTCAAGGTGTTTGAACAACCCAATTTGGGGTGCTTTAAATTATTGGAGAATCAAAATTTGAAGTTTTGGGTTGACTTGGCTTAGTCTACATCAAGGTTTGACTACCATAGTAGGACTTGACGTAACTAAGTGGCAAAGGTTGAGGAAATCTAAAATTACGGATTTCAGGATTGGGGAGTCCACTCAATAGATCAAGGAGCTATGAGTTAATGCAGTTGTCATTTGGAATGCCTACATAAACCTTTCAAGTTTATTGAGAAACACTAGTTGGGTAAATTTGAAGAGAAATATAGATCATTTCCACTAGAATATCCAATAAACAGGGTATTCTGAATCTAATGGTGAAGGCTCTAGGGTTTCGACAACATAGTGGGAGACTAATAGATATTAATTTATTTATTTGTGTATATTTATCAAGATAAAGTACTAAAACTCTATTCATATTAATTTTTAGTAACATAAATCAAAATATCGCCAAACACATCATTTTTATCCATACTCGATAAGGAAAAACTTCTCACTGAAACTAATTTCCAAGAGTTCCAAAGGCCCCTTTGGGTTATCCTTCACCATGAGAGGAAACTTTATGTGTGGGATGAGCCTTCACCATTTGTGCCAAGAAATTAGGTAAGTGATGAGAAACTATCTATGTACAAAAAACAACTAGATGACGTAATGGGTGTTCAGTGCCGCATGATATAATCTATGACCAATGAGCTCTTGAAACAATATGAGTAAATGAATGATTATATCATGATATCTCACCATAGGCATATCTATCAACATAGGGAACGATATGAGTGGTATGATATCTCCAATGCATGTTTCACTACTAAGCTAGGGGAGTATATGACAATTAGACTACATATATTCAAGAATATTGGATACATTGAGCATCTGGACATCTTAGGGATTAAATTCCCATTGGAGTTGTGTAAAGATCTCATACTATCATCACTTCCTAAGACCTTCTCTAGTTTTATTTTGAATTATAATATGAGAAAAAATGATATGAGCCTATGAGATATTCTTACCCTGATTTTCCATGTTGATTTGGGAATGGGGCTTGAAAACCCTATAGTCCTTATGGTTCATAGTAAGATGAAGGACAAGGAAAAGGGGACTAATATTTATAAACAATCTAAAGCCTCTGAGCACCATCCGGCCTAGAAGAAGAATATCCAGAGGTTGGGAAAGGAAAATGAGGTAGTATTATTTTCATGTGGAAAGTAAGTCCACTTAAAGAGGAACTATATCTAGAGGAAAGGGGAAACCAAAAGTGAATTAGTTATCAAGTGTAATATTTTCATTTATACACATTGGGTATTAGATAAAACTTATGGGGATCTAATCTATATTCAAATATAGGAACCAAGTGGATTCCAGAAAATTGTTAGTGGGGTGGTTGATCTACGAGTTGACAATAGTGTGAGGCTGGATGCTCTTACCATTGGTGACTACCACATCACACTGCTGATGGTAATGATTTTGGTTTCACATGTATTTTATTATGTATGTAGTGTTACCAAGATAATTATTTTTTTGTCAAGTTTAGATAAATATGGAATTATTTTCCAGTTCAGAAATAAATGTTGTCACTTTTATAAGGACACCGTATGTTATTGTATAGAACATTTAAATAATGTTCTTCATGTATTAAATTTCGATAACCAAGTGTTGTCCATTGAAAATGAACCAAGTATACATTAATCTTACAACACATAGTGTGGAATCACCACCTTGGTCATGTAGACGAGAAGCACCTGAAAAAGATTTTTCAAATTTTTTATTTAGACACTCTGAGATAAAACCACTTGATATATGTCATGCTTTTTTACAAGGTAAAATACCCAAACCAAAATTTGGTGGATAGGTTGAAAGGGACACATAGATTCTAGGATTGGTACACACTAATGTTTGTGAATCATTTCTAGAATAATCTAGAGGTTTATATTCTTACTTTATTACTTTTACTGATGACTTGATTAGATATGGATATTTTTAATTAATGTGGTATAAGTCTGAGTCCTTTGAGAAATTAAAGGAGTTAAATAATGAAGTAGATAATCATTTGGGTAATAAGAAAAAGAATATTTGATCATATTGAAGTAGAGAATATCTTAAAAAATAGTTCATCAACCTTTTACATGATTCTGGGATTATATATCAACTCAATCCACCTTATACCCCATAGTGGAATGGTGTTAGTGAAAGGAGAAATTGTACCTTGTTTGACATGGTAAGGTCGATGATGAGCCAAGTAGATATTACATTATCCTTTTAGGGATATGCATTACAAACTGTAGCATACACATTAAACAAGGTACCAACTAATGCAGAAATTGGGATTCCCTTGGAGCTATATAGTGGAAAGAAACCAACTTTTTTGCATACACATGTATGGGGATATTCCATGATTTAGATGATTTCCTTAATCAATAAACTTATTTTCATGAGATTTTTTTTATAATGCCCCTAAAATCAATTAACTCTCTTGAAGAAGCATAATAATTGGAATAATATATTTGGTGTGAATGATGAGCCAATAAAAATGGTTCATTTATTAAAATAATGATTTTATATTTAATATCAATGATTCTATTTCATGGATAAACACAAAAGACTCTAGTATCAAACCAGTGAAATTGAAACATGATTACATAATTCTATCTCGGATAACACATCTCAATTATTTCATCCTATATTCCATAAAGGTCAACTTCACTTTATATATGATGAGATACCCTCAAGAAAAGACCACTATTTATTGTTTTATTCACTATATACACCTGTATGAAATCAAAAAACATTCACTGCATATGAATTATAATATTTAACTATTTTGGATGGTGGGTTACTTAATATAAATGATTGATTATCACTTTTATCCACATGTTTTGATACCTACAAAATCTAACAATTAACAATCTAATAAATAAAAAATTTATTTCATATGTTAAGCCATAAACATTTTACATTACCGGTCTTTGTAACCAGTAGGAAAATTATTTCATTGATATTCCTCAAGAGAATCTCTTGTAATTTGTGGGAAATATTTATTAATAGGATCATCATATATCCATAAATAAAATAATTTTAATTTATTTTCAAAATTAAAGAATATATGGTAATATAACCCAATATTAAATTCATTTATTTATTTCACAATTGAGCATGACATTTTTATGGGCCTTTTGATGTTCATCATCTGAAATTAATCATTCATGGACTCCACTAAATACATGCTTATAATGATAAAAAACTGATTATTTATTGTCGATTTCATCATCAAAATTTTCCTCATTATGACCCATTCATTCAGGGTTTCACTGCTAGAAAAATGACTTATATCCACCAACATATAGCCACAGTTATAGAGGTCCATGAATATAAGTTAATTTATAGCCACACTTCAAATTTTTCCCACAGTAGTCGGGTTTAATAAATTGTGTTTTTCCTCAAATATCACAATACCCGTAGCCCCCTCTCACGATACCTAAGATACCATTATTCTCCGACGGCCTGGGAAAACTATCCCCTCCTCTATCCTCCACACCCGATAGTGCCCTTTATGAAAGTTCCCCTCGTTGCCACCGAATGAGGAAACCCCACCATGAGAATTCATCTCCGACCCTCCTCCCTGGATGCTTCCACCGAACATAAGACACCTCACCTCCCCCCACCGATGCTGAACCTAGGTGACCTCCCCACCTCCTTCTCCAGCGTTCCTCTGATGTGTCCACTGTAAGAACCTGGATCTTCTTTTTAGGTATGTTTTCCTTTTTCTGGTTTTTTTAGGAAAAGAGGAGTTTTTGGAAATTTTTGAAGTACACATCGTGTACTTTATGAGTACATGAAGTGTACTCGGTTACCGCTGGTAGTCGTGTGCTGGCCATTTATTGGTTGGGCACACAGCCATGTGTGGTGACCTGGAGGCCACCTAATTTGGAGCTCAGTAAGGGCATGTAAAAACCATGTACCTCAAAAGTACATGCCATGTACTTTTGTTTTTTTTCATTAAATGTATTAGGGTCTTGTATGACGGACAGAAACACCTCCTTCTCGACCTAGTTCATCCAAGAGAATCCATACTACCATGATTCTTCACCGAGCTCTTGATCGAGCATCCTTTCTCTGAATCTACTACCGTCAATTGCTTTGGGATCTCCTTTATAAGTTATTCCTTATTCTAGAGCTTCGCTTCCAAATTCCTCTTATTTCAAGAGTTATCATCAGTTGACCATTTTAGATGTTTTCGTAGATCTATGATGTTCTTGGGCGATTCAAGGCTCGAGGTTCACGTAAAAATATCCTACAACACCGCGGTAGGTGGTTTGTGCTTTTCTATAGAAATCCTTTTAGTTATATGTAAAAAATTGTTCATTACCCTTAAACGGGGTGTTGCGTGTTTACTAGTTTAACCTTGTTTATTATATTCTATGATTTTATGCTGGAATAGAGGTTAATTGAATCTGAATAGGGTAAATTTATATTCTTTGGAAGTGTTTTCACATGCATGTTTTTTATGACCATTTGGCCCTGCTTAGCCTATTAGGCTACCTTGTTTTTCACCATGCCTAGTACTGTAGGATGGAGTGTTTGTTTATCTGACAAGCTGTTATGCTATAGACTGTTATCCAGGTGGTTCTTGAGGTTTACTTTCGCCTTATTGAATTATTGTCCATTTTTTAATTACATAGGTCCATGAGAACTTAGTGTAGTAGACCATAGGGATAATAAACATAAGGGCTTCTCCAGAGTGTCTGAGTTTACTTTTACGATGTGAGGCCATAGTGGGAATTTACGTAAGTACTTCCCCGGAGTGTTTGTTGATCCTCAACACTGGCCATAGGGGGAATGTGACGTAAGTTCTTCCCTAGAGATCCTTATTGTTACTAATACAAAACTATAGGGGGAATTTAGGGTGAGTTATTCCTCATAGAATCTATACTTAAGCTGAACCAGAGGGGTTAGACTATGTGAACTTCCCTGAGGGTTGTTTGTGTTGTTTTGGTTGGACTATAGGGGTTAGGATGAGAGTACTTCCTAGAGTGTTTCCGGATTTGATTAGCTTCTTATTTTTACTTATTTCCTGCCATATATATTCACTGACTCTTAGGCATAGATACTTTGGAGGTTGCCTACTGAGAATAGTCTCACCCCCTGTTTGGGTCATTCTTTTGTGCCCAAAAAGATTATATTACTAAAAGTATAGTTAAGAGAAGACGCCTTCTACTTCAGTTACTTGAATGTAGTAGAGATGGAGAGAATGGGACCAAGCTGTGGCTTGCGATGCTGAGGATTTTTTTCTGCTTTCTTTTGTACTTTGGTTTAGTACTATATTTTATAATTGTGATTTGTTTAGCTACTTTCCTAGACATATGTATCATGCATCATTTATATGTGTGCTCCTATTTTTTCTTACTTTCAGTTTTTTTCTATATACTATTATATGGTGTTATTACTTCTTATACTAATTTATATCTATTTTGTTTCCACTGTGTTACTCTGTCAATGAGGTCATATTTTCCCCACTATCACACCCAAGGAACTCGCTGCTAGTCAACAGCCTTTGGCATTCCGGGAAATGCACTTGAGGCCATGTGACCTACTGGGTACGGGGTGTCTCTAGGTGGCTTCAGGAACAGACACATTACAAAGAGGTATCAAAGGAATTATTTTCTTCTTGACTTATGGTTTGGAGCCTATAGCCAAGGATATTATGGAAATAGGTACTTGGTAATAATATGTGACTGGGAGTAGCTAACCCATGTACAGGGAAAACCAAATTTACCTCCTCTATTACAATTTTATAGTTTTGAAATTTTAAAGTTGATTTGATTTCACTGTTGGGGGATTCATATGTTTTTGTGATGTTATCTTTGATATTATTGAGCTTTTTATTTATATTGCATCCCGATGAGATGAGGGTATTCCATCTCATGCATTATATAGGAACTTGCTAGAAATCACATGTCATGCATTCTTACCATGCCGTTTAGGGTGCATTAGTGAGTGCATGTTGTTGTGATAGGTGTGGTGCCAGATATCCATGTTATTATGATAGATTCCTTGATAGAATATATTATTTTGATAGGGTATTATTTTGTAAGGATTTCCTTGAATGAACCCCAAACATTGGTTATTGAGTTGTTATGGGCCCTCGTGGACCAGAATTTGGTGAATTGTTGCCTTTTTTTCCTTATATTTGACATGTATAAGGTTCCAAGCTTTGATTCATGAGGAGTATGGCCCCTCATAGATCATAATTTTGAACTTTAATGTTTGTTTTAGTGTTTTTATGGGTTTCGAAGAATTTTCTGAGGCTTAATGTCTAGAAAACCCTAGATTACATGGCGTTTAATAATTAATACATGCCATGTGTTCTTCTGTTTGGGAAGAAACAATTTTTCTTATCTACACACCGTGTACTTTATGTACACTTCGTGTAGTCTTTAACCGTGTTTTTTTTCATGTGGTCATAGACATGGGGTTGGGAGATTTTTTTTGTGAGACACACCATGTACTAGATGTACACGCTATGTGTTTAGACCTTGTGTTTGCTCATGTGACTAATTCCACGAATGGATAAAAACATAAGCAATACATGTTGTGTCAGTATTGAACATGCCATGTAGTGTAATCCTTGGAATCTGGTTGTCCAACTAACAACACGGGTTAGTGGAATTCCTTTATTACACGTTGTGTCCGTCTGGAACATGTCGTGTAGTGTGAGCCATGTATTCGGCCATGTCACTAACAACACCGGTCGGTGAATCTCATCTAGTACATGTCGTGTGTGGCACAAACAAGCCCTGTAGTCCTGTTCTAGGAGAACCGTGTAGATTAGTAGTGTAGAAGTACACGAGAAGGGAAATAATATTCAAGTATACACTATGTGTTAGGACAACACGGCGTGTGTTTGGGTTGTTACATGACCTATTTTGGAAGAAGTACGCACCGATGTGAAGGCTTAAGGGAAGATGCCATGTAGTTAAGTATGCATGCCATGCATTAAGGTTTTATAAAACTTGAAAGATTTATTTCTCATGTTCCCTTCTCAACCTTCTAGTTTTTAGTCCTTGATTGTCTTAATTGAATGTGTGCATTTGAACTTACAAAGTCAGGCCACAAAGACGTCCTCTGGTTGTATGCCAGTTGCAAGGAAGTGATCAGACACCAGACATGGCTAATCAGGGACTTCTAGTAGATCCCCCAATTGTGCTAGTCTTGGCACTAGAAATAATTCTAGACATAGGTGGTGATGAAAAATTCTGAGAGGGCTTTATAAGGTTCATGCAGACCTTCCATAGAGGCCATGTGACCAACTGGGTACGGGGTGTCTCTGGGCGGATTTCGGATCTAGGATGTTATAGACACCCCCCTCCCAACGGCCCTCATCCACTTTGTTATTACAATACATTCATTCATTTAATGTTAAATTATTACTTTGAATGATTGAATATATCCATATTTGTTGACCCAGTTTGACAAATTTATGTGGGGATTTCTTCCTCAGTGTTGATAAAATAAATGGTGGGATTTGACTGAACTTTTTATTCCTTTGAGCGGCAGGACACTCCTTTATTTAGTGCACCTAGGGTTTCGTAATGGGAGTCTCCTCCTCCCTACCTCCACCATGGCTCGACGGTTTGGCATCGGCCTCATCTAGATCTTCATCTAGGAGGTGGTGTGGATCGGTGGTGGAGTTTTCTAGTTCATGTCTCTGAGGCAGTGTATCAGAGTCATCATCGTCATGTTTCCGGTGTGCCTCAGGCTTCTACTGCTCTCTCGGATTGGTGACGGTGCAACTCGGTGACGACTTCGGTGGTCTGGCTCGGCTTGGAACTGGCATAACTCAGTGGACTATGGTGGTCTCAATGTCCGCTTATGGTGGTTAGCTCTTGGCTTGGCATCTGTGCGGCATCGATTTCCAACCAGGGTATCCGTTTGGCTTCTGAGCGCGCAGTTGTGTCTTGGCGAGGGTGTCCAGACTTAGGAATGGATCTTGGGTGCCTTCTAGCATTGGGTACGATCTGATGTAGCTCGACACCTGCTCCGATGCGGCTCGGAGGGGGGAGGTTTGGTTTCATTTTTTCTGATTTGATTTGATTCTAATGTGTTTTTGGTGTTCTTCGAGTGGCGTTTTCACCGGACGACTCCTTGTCCCCTGGTGGTTCCTTCTGCCTCCAATGGTTCAACTATTTTAGAAGCCAGAGTGGGTTCTTATGAGGCTTCGTTCTGACCCTCTCCATCCTAGAGCAGCGTTTCCGACTCAGTCTAGCTCAGATCCCCTCAATGGCGATGCTCCATTGACGTGTTGTTGGATATTCCAGTCCTGGGTGACAAAGACTCGACTTCTTTCTCTTTGGTTTGTCTTCCTTTTTGGATCGCTTTGGATGTGTTCGAAGGGTGGATTTTGGACATGATGAGGTTTTTCTGGTTTCATGTCTTGTGGTGATTGATGCGGGAGAGTTCGTTATGGCTCTACCCATTTGTTTCTTTCTGACTACTATTGGTGATTTGTCTCTCTAGAATTTTAATTGTCATGAATTTTTATGTGTTCAGTGGGGTTTTTTTGTTTGTTTGTTTCAATCCGAGAGGTGGAAAGTTAGTGTATCTAGACTTGATCACTTGGAACAGGCCCAGAGGTGGATTCAGAGCTAGTGTTTCATCTTTATAGTGCTTTTTGGAATTGGTTGTTTGAGAGGGTATTGCGTCAGCCATCGGATAGGGCATATGCTTTGACTTATACTTGGAGGGGCTGATTTGGTTTTCAATCTAGTTTTCACTCTTTTTCTCCTTCAGGTGTGATTTTCCTTTGTCCATGAAGTATTTTGGGTTTCCCCCTTCTTCTCTTAAAAGGGGGCTTTATCAATAATAAAAAAATTGAAGTCCTTCAGGCCATTGGATGGATAAATGGACAGAGTTTTCATTTTGGGGATTTGGTTCTACCTATGAAATTTCTAGTGATATAATATTCAGTTATTATAATTTTTTTGATGATTTCTCAATTAGTGTTATTATATATTTGTTCATATAAATCCTTATAATTTAGAAGGTAACACCTTAGGTGAAACTCCCAAATGTCATTTAGAAAATATTTGTTTGTTTCAAAATTATAAATTTATATTATGTTTGACATGCATATTCTTTTTGGAGTTAGTTATTCCAATTAAAAATATTGATTTATTATCATAAAACATTTCAAGATTAATTTACTGTAATATATATTTTTCCAGATTCTGAGTGCAACTATTAATCAATGATGATAGATGATTTATCTCTATTGAAATTCTTAACAAACAGGTCACAAAACTAATATAAAAAATTGAATTATAGTAAACAAAATTTTAATTTAGGTAGGTCACTAATATTCCTCTAATATATTAACAAAATTAAAATGTCTAGAAAAATTATATCTCTACACAATTGAAAAATAACAATTTTAGGTTTCAAACTGAGTTGAATGTCTTCAAATATAAAAAAATGATCAGTATTGAAATTACTAAATTAAAAAATACAAATAAACACTAAACATGTGAACAAAATACTTTTAACATTAAATTACTCTTGGAAAATATGAAATAAAAATTGATTTCAAGAATTATATGAACCAAATGAATATAAAAACTCCATAAATATTTACATTATTACATAGTATAGATTATTAATTTCAAAATGTTCTCATTGATATGAAAAAACATAAATATATGAGGCATTTTTACCTGACTTATTGTTCCTTTATTTTCATATAGGATGTTTCTTCTAATACCAGTTCACAAACAACTATGTTCAAAAAAAATATCTTTAGTGTTTTTTAACATACCGATACATATTTTTCAATTGAATATAATAAAAATTATAATATTATATACATGTTTGAATAATTTTCTTTCATTATTCATTTCTATTATTAATTCATTCAAATAAAGTTGACATGGTTATCAATCCTTTCTAAAAAAACTATGTATACCTATGTTATACTTAAAATACGAAATTCATATCATTATGTATTTCCAATTTGCATTTTTAGTATATCCATCACACTTCTGCACTATATTTTGTGTCATTTTGTATTTATTTTATAGTTTTTCATTATTTCTAGTGCAAGTTTACAGTGTAATTTGTATACATACATAGAATTATAAACTAATTACTTATCAATTAACATTCCTATAATATTATTATGATTTCAATTACTTTTTATATAAAATATATAATATCTTGGTTCAATTAAAAAAGGTGAAATATCATTGTTTATCTATTGTTACTGGCATTTAGAGTTTAAGGTAATCCAAAAACCTATTAAAATATATTTAAGGATTTGTTTCCAAGTGTCTTCGATAACTATTTCTGATATTGTATATTTTAAAGACTATTTTCTATGTAAGTTTGTTTAAACACACATAAAAAATCATTGTATCTGAGTTTGAATGATCACCAGTGGCAAATATCTAATTTTATGTGTGTTTTATAATAATTTCATAAAAGATATATTTATATTGAGATTACTTAGAAACCAATTAAAGAACGAAATTCATTTGAACACATTGTAAATTTTTGAAGTTTCAATAGTAGAAACAATGTTATTTCACTTAGAAAGTACTTCTTTTCTTCTATACCCATGGAATGTAATATCAATTTTTCTTCAATTTAAATTTTAAAAATAAATTTAAGGACCGGTTTCTTTTCTAAAACTAATATTCGTCTTACAGAAAGAAATAGTGATATTATGTACATTCTATTGTAACAAATTCGTCCGTTAAACATTTTAAAATTCATCAAAAATGTTATTAATATATTTAGTTCTATATTAGTTTTTAAAAACAACATAATTAACTATAATATGATTTTCTTAATTTAATATGAAGATGTATATTTTCAAGAAAAATACATGGTGTTGTCGTATCATACAGACTACAACCAACAATGTGTGTTCTACATTTCAGGACCTTATCTAGCAATAAACATAAAATACTCGTCCTCCTATCCTAATTCCACCATGACATAATAAAATTATCAAAAATACATATCCTAATATCACAACAACATCATAATTCACTAATATAAATGAAGAATAAATAGGAAAATAGAAGAACACAACATATATCACCATAGAAATACATAATGATTTCACTACACATGGGGGTATTGAATAGGGATGTATATGGAAGGATGGATGACCAAATATCCCTCTTTATATTACCCTCCCACACTAAAAAAATGGAGACCAACCATGCAATGATGAGTTTTTACTACATAAAAAACAAAGACAAGACACCTTATTGCATGAACAGAGGGGCCATGATGTAAGTTCTCATAATAGTATTAGGCTATGGTGTGGAGTAAGGATACATTATAAAATCAACCATGGGAGAAAACAAAATTTCTTACCTCCCAAGGCCCTCCACCATGTATCCCCAACCCTAGGGATATGTGATTCTTAATTCAATCACCACCCCGATGTAGAACCAAGCCACATGAAACATCACCGCTCCAAGGGGAACCTTATTATATAACCTTCTAGGAGACATCCCCTTACTAAATCTAGAATAGATATGGTTATCTCCAAGTCATAAACCCATTTTTTTAACCTTTTAGAATATTCTATATCCTGTATACCTTAAAATTAAGAATGAAAGGACATGATATGTTTCACTATAATGACTAAGTCTTTGATTTGGAGAAATCATACCTTGTTGGACATGGTAAGGTCGATGATGGGTCATGCAGATCTTCCATTAACATTTTTAATATATGAATTGCAAAATATAGAATACACATTAAACCAAGTTCCATCTAAGGCGGAAAATGGTATTACCTTCGAGCTATGTAGTGGAAGGAAACCCACTTTGTCACATACACGTGTATGAGGATGCGATACATTTTTTAAGTCTTTCTCTAAAAACAAACTAGCACCCTAGGGAACAAATTGTATCTTTATAAGGTATCCTAAAGAAAACAAAGGTATACTACCTATACAACCCCTTAGAAAAGAAAGTAAATATTTCCAGATAGGTTGTCATTCTTGAGAGGAAGAACTTCCTAAAAAAGGATTATTGGGATAAAGATTAACTTCTATAAAGTTGATTCTCAAGATACACAAGTGGTGGTACAAGAAAAATTTCCACAGGTCCCCATGGAAGAGGTAGTTCCAGAAACACAAGTACCACATATGAGAAAAAGAGAGGTAATGGAACTAGAAGGATATAGTTTTCTTGTCATCGAGGAAGGTGACTCATTATTGTTAGAAAATGATGAAACTATATCCTACAATGAATAAGTAGAGAGATCAGAATCTAAAATATGTATGGAAGCTATAAATTCTGAGTTGGATTCCGTGTATCAGAACCAAGTCTGGATTCCGGTATATGGTCCAGTTTATGTGAATCCTATTGGGTATAAATGGGTATTCAAAAATAAACTATAAATTTAAGGTCAATTTAATAGCTATAAATCAAGGATAGTTGCTAAAGGTTTTAAACAGTGTCAAGGGATTGACTATGATGAAACCATTGCAATAGTTTCAATGTTTAAATCCATAAGAATCATACTTTACATATTATCTTTTCATGACTATGAGAATTGGTAGATGGAATTCAAAAATGCATTCCTTATTAGAAACCTTCAAGTAGATATCTATAGGACACAACCATAAGGGTTTATGACACCAAGTGATGCTAAATGGGTATAAAAGTTTCATAGATCCATTTATGGATTAAATAAATCATAAAAATCATGGAATATTTGATTCTATGAAGCTGTAAGAGAACTTCGTTTCATTAAGAATGAATGTGATGCATGTGTTTTCAAGTAGTTTAATGGTAATGCGGTCGTTATCCAAGTAGTGTAAGTTGATAAAAAATTTCTAATTGGAAATTACATCCTAGTCTTGCAGTCCATCATGGACTTGCTGAACAAGAACTTCCCCATGAAGGAGTTAGGTGAAGAATACAACATTCTAGGGATCAAGATCAATTGTGATAGATCTAAGAGGCTACTTGGACTCAGTCAAAATACATACATTGTCCAGATACTAAAGAGATTTAGTATAAAACAATCTAGGAGGAGATTGGTTTCAATGTCACATGGTCTATATCTTTCTATGAAAATGTGTCCCTAGACACAACATGAGAAAGATAGGATGAGTAAGATTCCATACGCTTCAGTGATAGGATCTATCATGTATTCCATGTTAAGTACCAGACTTGATGTTTCCTATGCACTGAGCATGGTAGGAATATATCAAGAAAATCCATGAGAAATAGAATAGGACTTCTGTCAAGACTATCCTTAAGTATCTAAGAAAAACTAATGATATGTTCCTGTTGAATAGAGGATATGAGGAGCTTGTCATCACATGGTATGTTGATACTTGTTTTCAGACTGATCAGAATGATCTGGAGTCGAAATCAAGATATTTTTTATGTCTCAATGGAGGAGATGTGAGCTGGAAGAGTTCAAAGAATATAGTTGTCGTTGATTCTATATTGGAGTCTGAATATATAGAGACATCATATGTATCCAAGGAAGCCGTCTAGATTTAGAACTTTGTTGAGGAGCTTGATGTGGTACCGAGTAGTAAAGATCTCATTACACTGTATTGTGATAATACTTCAATGGTGGCTCTTGAAAAAGTGAAAAAATCACATCAAAGAGGAAAGAAAATATTATAAAAGTATCACCTATTGATGTATTTCTATCAAAGGAGTGAATTTATATTGATAAGAGTATCCATGAAAGAGAACCTGGTAGACCCCTTGACTAAAGGCCTATTTCAACAGAAGCCAGAATATCAAATGGGATCTAGAAGATAGAAGAGGGATTTGGTGCCCTAGAAACCAAATTCTTTTCACTTTATGATAAACCTATATTCATTGGATGAATATTAATAAACTACTTATCATGTCATGATTTTTATTCTACGTCACATAGTATGTGATAATATCCTAAGAATAGTTGTCACATTAAAAGTTCATAAAAGATCCCTGTTATGATGAGAACATAGAAGTTCCATGAAACTATTATTGAATATATGTTCTATGGCTGGATGATATCAGTTGAAGGGTCACAAATGATATACACTATCAGGGGTGGGGACTCATTAAACTTTGAGGAACATTCTCATGGTGTGAACCCTTAGTAATATCCAGGAGACTATTATGAGAACAAGACCTTCCAGTAGGAAATCCGCATTCATAAGTGTCATTGGATGTTCCTATCTGCCGATAGGTGTATAGGTACTTAGACTTTAATATTATTATTAATGGTAATTATGACTCGCATACTTAGATGTATCGATGAAAACAGTTATGAAAGGCGTTTGTGGTGAGCTAGGATATGTTGGGTGCATCACGGGTTATAATACATTAATCAATAACATGAAAAAGGATTTTTAACTTCAAGGGAATTAGATATCTAAATCGCTTTAATGTAAATAATATAGCATAACTACATCCATGGACATGGTTTTCTCTAGAAAGTTCAATTCTGGGAAGTCATAGAATAATAAATTGAGCACATGGGTTGATGGAACTTGCAAGCAACCCACATGATTGAAGATATCTGGACAAAGGGATTATATTACATGGTAATAAATATTAAGAGGTGACATGTAATTGCGACATCAATTTATTTCTATTGGGTTCCTCGAACCATTTCTAAATAGTAATCTTTGACTTTAGGCAAGCCTATCTAATGCCAATGAGAAAGAGTCATAGAGGGTCACACACTAAGTGTATTCAGTATCTCAGTGAAATAATTTATTTATTTAACAAGTTGAATAATTATAATTCTCATTTGTGGTTTAATTATTATTCAAGTATTCCTGATCACATTTATTTCATCACTAGTTATTCAAGGGAATATATTACGGACAAAATATTAATTTATCCAAAGATATTGCAGTTATAATTATTTAATAAATTAATTGTCATTATTCAAGGCCCAATAAATATTTAGGTGGATTGATAGACCATGTTATGGGTTTGGTGTTAGATAATATTAAATATTATTTGGTTAAATAAAATTTAAACATAACGTGAAAGTTAATCACATTTCCTTGAAATAATAGCATTGTTGTTACTATTTGACTTGAGGTTTCACGTGGAATAATAAATTAATGACACATATGCTAAACCTATCGTTGTGTGCACAAAATCCTTGGAGAAAAGATCTCGATATGAGAGAACTCTTCCATCTCCAAGAACAATCTCAAGAATGAGATAAATCTTCCGCCACCGGATCAAGGAGAATTCTTTGGAAATAATTCTCATGGCAGTCGAAGGCCGACATCACAAGCGCAAGGATATTCCACACTATCACCTGAAGACTCAATTAGCGACATCCAGAGATACATGGAGCACGTGTGGATCGCCACTAGAGGATTCTAATCCTTGGATTCTACATCGCAATGAATCCACACCTTCGACCCATGGTAGGACACATTAACAAAGATAGAATCACCTTGGAAGAAATTCTATAATTTAACTAAATTAATTATAAACAATATATTTCGATCCCCTCTTCTCAGTTTCAGGTTATCTTATATATATTTTATATATGATTCAATTATGTGGGTAATGGATTTCATCATTGTATTGATCTCAGATTAATCATTGATTATAATAATTTTCCAAGATGAGTACACTTTTATGTTTCACTTCCGCTACACTCAGAACCTATAATTACATCCTGATCAGGATAATGAATGTGGATGTGGCGATATGAAAGAAGTACCTAGTGGTAATAACTCTAAAAAGAGAACATTGATCTAGAATCAATCACCACGTGGTGCATGACAGAGGGTCTTACTGCACACTTGGTTTGACAATCCTGTGGGATATGTTTTTGAAATTTACAATTTTTTATAAACAATCATTAAGGATTTAACTAGCATATGACTATGAATAAACAAGGATAAACCTAAGGTTTCATAGATTAAGTAGAAACATTTCATTATTTAAACAAAATACAAGTGATTTTTCATGATTATGTGGCTCCTCATCATGATTATTTTTTCTTACGCTATGCTTTTTGGTTTTACTCAATAGCTCCAACCCAAAGGAAACATGTTAATATTGAGTGTGATAGATAATGAAATTAATTTCCCCCTAGGAAACCAGAAATTATGGAAGATAAAATGAAAAATATGATTTCTATTCTCACAGAACTTTCTCAAATTATAAATCTTGTTGTACATCCTAAGAAACAAATGAGGGAATAACATTTTGTTGAGCCTTTCATGAGGCAACGTCTACCTTCTTTCAGTGGAACTATTGATCCTCTAGTTATTGAGTGATGGATTTGTACCCTTGAAAAGACATTTCCCATTATCCAGTCTTCGGAACATGAAATATTCATTTTTTTATTCTTCCATTTTGAAGTTGAAGCGGATCAATGGTTGAATATTATCAAGAATATGAGAAAACAAACAGATATTGACTCCAGTGATTGGTACTAGTTTAATTTTTTTTATTTAAGTAATTTCCTCTTATTATTTGTATGAAGATAGAGAAGCAGTTCTGTGAGCTAAAAAATGGATGATGAATCTATTGGATTAAAAGCATGTATCCAAAAGGTGTTATCCATTACAGACTTTAGTAGTTATGACTAGATTTTTTGATGTTAAATCAAGGTGGAAATAAACATTGTAGTTATGTTTCAATCTCGTGGTATTTATAAGAATAAAAAATTGGAATTCAAAGGAAAATCTAAGAACCCTGGAGAGAAGAAGATGTTATTTCCTTATGCTCAAAGTGTGGAAAGAATCAAGGAGGAAATTTTCTTATGGGCGTAGAATATGTTTTAAGGGTGGAAGGGAAGGTCATCGTGCAACTGATTTTTGAAGTGATAGTAAGTTATTGGCTAATGATGTGAAAAGAGAGAAAGATGCACGTAATGTACCACCCACACTCCAGTGTTCCAAATAATGTGAGTATGAGAATTATTCTAACCAATTCCCAAATTTGAATGTTAAAGATGATGATCAATGTTATCAACCTCTTATTCTAAGAGACAAATGGAAATTCTAATGTGATCACTGTTTCAAACGATGGGTGGGATAACAATGTGGTGAAAGGTACACTAACTATCCACTTTAGAACTGTTAATGTCTTACTTGAATTTGGATCAGCCCATTATTACATATCTAAATGATTTTATATGGGTATAAAGATGCCACACAAATTATTATATAAAGAATTAGAATTGAAAACCAATAATGATATAATGATTTTATCTAAATTCTATGATTCCCCTTGCATTATCGTGGGTGGGAATGTGCTTCCTGTAAATCTTGTTATTCTTCATATGTTTGAATTTGATATTATGTTGGGCATGGATTTTCTTTCCCTAAATAAAGCTCGTATCAATTATCAAGGAACATAACAAAAATTTGATATTCTAATCCAACCTATACTTCTCTATCATTGTGAAGATAAGTACGAACTTCTGATGGAGATCACATCAATTGTATGGTTCTTAATTCCCATTCAGAATGGGTATTTATCTAAAATGGTTAGGGAGAAAATTCACTACAAAAAAATGACTCATTGCGATAAGAATTTTGACCTCTTGCAAATCGTCCGTAAAAGAGAGGTATTTGTGATGGTTTATCACAAATACCCTTGGTGTGATGTGCGTACGTTAGCACGGGAAGAGTATTTGCAACGAGAATATAAACCCCGTTCACAAATACTCTTCCCGACATTTCGTTATATGCAATGGGGGAGGATTCTTGTCACAAATAATATATCGGCAATATATTATTTGCGACGGGCCACCTTAAATAATTATTTTCCATCAAGGTATTTGTGACAATTCTCATTGCAAATACTACATTTTATTGCCGCCTCAATCAACAACCGGTGAACTACTTGCGACGGGTCTCATCATAAAAAATAATATTTGTGTTGGACTGTCGCAAATACTATTTCAGCAGGATAATATTTGCGATGGGACCCGTCGCAAATATTTTTTAACCACCATCGCTAATTAATAGGGGTCAGCAATTACGATGGGCTGCCCGTCGCAAATGATCTAACCTATATATACCTCATCTGATTTTTCCCATTTTACAATTCTCTCAAGTACTCTCTCATCTATACTCTCATATTTCTCTCTTCGATTTTTTCAAAATTTAAATTTTACAGCGGATAAATTTTGAGAACTTGTATCCAATGAAGGATTCAGTTTTATGGAATTTATTTGTCGCTTTTAAATTTTAATTAATTCATTTTAATTTAAATTAGTAAAAAATATTATTAATAAGATTTAATTAAATTAGATTAGATTTAGATAGTTTTATTTTTCATTATTTACCTGAAAAAATATGTTGTTTCATTAATATTTTATGTTTTTATTTAAAAGTGAATACAATTAATTTGTAGTAATTTAGTTCAATTATCATTAATTATCAATAATAACGTGTAATTTGTATTAATTAGAAGTTACTAGTATAAATTTGTATTTTTTTTAATTAATTAGTATTAAATATTAATAATTAGTAGTAATTAGGGGTAATAAGTAATAATTAGGAATAATTGGTAATGCATAGCAGTATTTAGTAATAATTAGTACTAATTAGCAGTAATTAGTAACAATAAGCGGTAAACATTCTTAAATAGTAATAATTAGTAATAATTAGTAATAATTAGTAATAATTAGTAATAAATAGTAAAATTTAGTAAAATTTAGTAGTAATTACTAATAATTTGGATTAATTAGTAAAAATTAGTGGTAATTAGTAATAATTAGGAATAAGTAGTAATAAATAGCGGTAATTAGTAATAATTACCAATAAATAGTAATAAATAGTAGAAAATGGTAATAATTAGCAATAATTCGTAATAATTAGTAATAATTAGTAATAATTAGTAATAATTAGTAAAAATACTAATAAATAACGGTAATTAGTAATAAATAATGATAAATAGTAATAAATAGTGGTAAATAGTAAATAATTAGTAATAATTAGTAATAATTAGTAATATTTTGTAATAATTAGTAAACATTAGTAAAAATTTGTAATAAATAATGGTAATTAGTAATAATTTGTAATAAATAAGAGTAAATAGTAATAATTAGTAATAACTAGTGGTTAATAGTAATAAATAGCGGTAATTATTAATAAATAATGATAATTAATAATAATTAGTAATAATTATTAATTATTACTAATAAATAGTAATAAATACTAATAAATAGTGGTAACTAGAAATAATTAGTAATAAAAAGTAATAATTAGTGATAATTAGTAATAATTAGCAATAGTTAGTAATAAATAGTAATAAATAGCAGTAATTAGTAATAAATATTAATAATTAGAAATAATTAGCAATAAATTGTAATAAATAGTAATAAATAGCCATAATTAGTAATAATTAGTAATAATTAGTAATAAATAGCGGCAATTAGTAAAAATTGGTAATAATTATAAATAATTTGTAATAATTTGTAACAAATAGTGGTGATTAGTAATAATTTGTAATAAATAGAGATAATTAGTAATAATTGGTAATAAATAGTAATAATTAGAAATAATTGGTAATAATTAGTAATAAATAGTTGTAATTAGAAATTATTAGTAATAAATAATAATGATTTGTAATTATTAGTAGTAATTCGTAATAAATAGCGATAATTAGTAATAAATAGTAATAATTTGTAATAATTAGTAATAAATAGAGCTAATTAATATTAAATTGTAGTAAATAGTAATAATTAGTAATAATTAGGCATAATTTGCAATAATTTGTAATAATTAGCAATAATTTGAAATAATTATAAATAATTTGTAATAATTTGTAATAAATAGTAATAAATAATTGTAAATAGTGGTAATTAGTAACAATTAGGGTAAATTAGTAATATCTAGGAATAATTAGTTATAATTAGTAATAATTAGTTGTAATTAGTGATAATTTGAGGTAATTATCATCATTTAATAATAAATAGCGGTAATTAGTAATAATTAGTAATAAATAGCAGTAATTAATAATAATTAGTAATAAATACTAGTAATTAGTAATAATTAGTATTAAATATTATTAATTAATAGTAATTAGGAATCGTTAGTAATAATTATGAGCAATTTGTAATAATTGTGAATAATTATTAATAATTAGTAATAATTATAAATAATTAGTAACAGATAGTAATAATTAGCAATAAATTATTTTAATTAGTAATAAATAGTAATAGATAGTACTAATTAGTAATAATTAGCGTTAGTTTTTTGGTAATTTGGAATAATTTCTTTTAATTTGTATTAATTACCAATAATTAGTTATAATTACAAATAATTAGAAAAAATTTCCAAGAATGAGAAATATTTGGGAATGATTATAGATAATTAGGAAAAATTTGGAAAATTAATTTTTTTTAATTTTTTTCGAATTTGTTTTTCTTATATCAAGTTGATTATAAAAATTAGTTATTTTATATCTTTTAGAGAAATATCGAATAAGGAAGGTGACAACAGTCATTATTAGAAGATTGTTCTAGGATAAATCATTGCATAAATTCAAATGTCTCTGGTATAGATCCTATATATATTGAGGGTGTTTAAATTTTCTTATCATTTACATCATCAAAACCAAAATTTGTTTCAGAAGGGATCATTTAGTGTTTATGTAATAAATGTGGTCTGAGGACGTTTGAAACATTTGACAATATTGGGGCCCATCTTTTGCATTTTGGATTTTAAATAGATTATATTTTTTGGTATCAACATAGAGAAGGAAATTCCAGAGAAGATACAAATAAATTGGTTCAAGATCCACTACATTTTCAATGTTTAGTAGATGATGTGGTACGTCTATTTTTTCTTTGACAAACTAAAACTCAGGATGATATTGATTTATCTCTTAAGTTAGAATTATCTCAATTTTATAAGCTATTGAGGTTCATAAATGATTCCTTATATCCTGTTTGTAAGATAAGAAAATTTTAAGTGGCTGAAAAATTTATGGCTATTAAATTATATAATGGAATGTCAAATATCTATTTTGATCAGATATTCTCTTTGGTTAAAACAATTTTACCTAAATGAAATATGTTTCCTACAACTTTTTAGGAGAACAAGAGGCTAGTTCGTAATTTGGGTCTTGGTTATAAAAATATTCATGCATGTTCAAATGAATACATATTATATTATGGTGAAGATAAGTCATTTGATATTTATCTGACATGTAGTCAATCGAGGTACAAAGATGCTAAATTAGGGAAGTTTGGATTGATTATTCTAAAATGCTTGATGTATTTCCTACATACACCCAGATTAGAATGTTTGTTTATATCTCAGAACAAGTCATTCATTTCATGGAATAATACAAATATTTAAACTGTTAAAAGTTTAAACCACCCCTCTGATGGTGATTCATGGAAAAATTTTGACCAATTATATCTTCCTTTTTTCTGATTCCTGAAACATGCGATTGGGTCTTTCTACTGATAGTTTCTTTCCATTTGGTTCTTACGGTAGTCAATATTCTTATTGGATTATCTTTATAACTCTGTATAATTTACCTCCTTTGATGTGGATGAAGGATCCAGATATATTTTTCAATTTATTAAATCCAAGACATTCAAAACATAATATTTAGGTTTATTTGAATCCATTGATAGATGTGTAAAATTAATTATGGAGTAATAGTGTCAATTTATATAATGCTTCATCGAAACAAAATTTTGTACTAAAATATACATTAATGTAGACAATTAGTGATTTTTGATCACATGGATTGTTATCTTATTGGAGTAAACATGGTCAAAAATCAGGTTCGTACTATATGAGAGACAATGAAGCATTTATACTCTTTAATAGAAGAAAACCATATATTTTTACTGTCTTCACATATTCCTTCCAACCAGTCATCCTTTTTAGAGGAATTGATATCATTTCAGAAAAGGAACATTTGAAAGAGATGGAACTCCAATAATGATATCAGGTATGGATTTAAAATCATTTTCCTCTTCATTATCTCTCAATACATTTGGACTGACTATAAACCATTATAAAACTTGATGGATTTGAGAAATAATATATTTTTATAAAACAAATAATTTTTTGGGATCTTCGATATTGGTCTGATTTCTTGGTCTGTCATATGTTGGATTTCATTTATATTATGAAGAACTATTTTGATAATATATTTTATATAGTTTGGGATACCCTTGGTAAGACGAAATATAATGTAAATTCATGATTATATCTTGACCAAACATGCAGGAGACCAGAACTTGAAATGTTTGAAAATGTCCGATAAGAATAGTTAATGAACGCAAAATAATCTTATATAATTTCAAAAGAAATTTGATTATTATTGTTTTAGTGGATTTCATATTTGAGACTTCCAGATGGTTTTATTTCCAATTTTGAAAGATGTGTTAGAAATAGTCATATTACCAGATTAAAAATTCATAACTGTCATGTTATAATGCAAAAAATTATAATGATTGAATTAAGAATTTTGTTGAATTTTATTATTTGGGATGTGCTAATAGAGGTATCATATTTTTAACAAGCCATTTTTGTGGTTAAAATAGACTATGATGTACTAAATTGAATGAAAAAGGTGTTGTTTTACTTTTATGTGAACTTGAAAAAATATTTCCATCGACTTTATTTGAGATAATAGAACATTTGATATTCCATTTTATGCATGAAGAAAAATATAGAGGTCTGGTATAGTTCTTATGGATGTACCAATCCAAGATATGCATGTAGAAATTAACGTAAAAAGTACATAACAAACCATATGTTGAAGGATCAATTGGAGAAGCTTATTTGTTGGTGGAAATTTCTTTTTTATACTCTCATTATTTTCATCTTTAATATCTTTTAAAGCATAACTGCATGGGCTGTAATGAGGGAAATTTTTATAATGAAATAAACAATCAATTGTCTGTTTTAATCTGCCCACACTTGGCTTTGGTGGAGTACATGGACAATGTCTTTAAGAAGATGAACATCATAGGGCTCATACATACGTTCTGCTCAACTATGAATAAATAACATCATTTGTATTGTGACTTACCCTATCACCTATTCTTTAATATTTGTTAGAGTAAATTAATATTATTATATTTTTAGGTTATATGATAATCATATCAAGAAACAGTTTCCACAAATTACCATATCTTCTATTGAAGAACATCGAAAAAATAATTTTTCCTACTGATTTCAAAAACTTTTAAAATAAATTTTTTATGGTTTAACATATAAAATCATTTTATAATTTTTAATATTGATAATTGTTTTAAAAAAATTCAGGTATCTAGAGATGCAGATAAAATTTATAATTGATTATTTGTATTTAGTATCCCACCATCCAAAATGGTTAAATATTATAATGAATATGTGGTGAATGGTTTTCTATTTAATACATGTTCATATAGGAAAAAAACAATGAATAGTGGTGTTTTAATGAGAGGATCTGATCATAGATAAATTGAAGTTGACTTCTATAGAATTTTGAAATAAAAAAATTAAAGTGTGTTATCTAGGAAAGAATTACATAATGATTCTTAAATATCTATGGTTGGATACTAAGAGAGGTTTTTGTCTTTATCTAGTCTATGAAATCATTAATATTAAATATAAATTCCTTCATGCAGTAAATGAACCATTTTTATTAGCTTATCAGGAACATCAAATTTATTAGGAAAAATATCATGCCACTTCAAGAGAGTTGAGTGGTTGGTGGATCATAATAAAAAATATCTCAGGAAAATCATTTTATTCAAAGTGAATGTGGTTTTTTAGAAGTGTAAGGAATTGAAAACTTTCAAAATACTGCTACAAGTCCATATTTTCCCAAAAGAGACATGAATATCGAAGATGAAACCCCAGAGTTAAGGATCGATGGTGAAAATGATGTTATTGGTGAAATAAATGAATTTTAAATGATAAGAGATGATGAAATAGGAACTCCTATAAAAATTGATGATACTGAGAAGTAATATGAAATATAGATACTGTTAGATACAAAGATGAGGATGAATATGAAGATTAACACAATTAAATAGTGGTCATAATCATATATAATATATATCTAAATATAATTGTTTTTATGTCTGTAAACAACAGTAAATTCATGTTTCAGATAGACTCAGATTAGTTTTGTGAGTTGTAGGGGGATGATCTACATGGTGATGAGTAGGATGTTGGATCATCTAACCAGCAGACTACTGGAAGTTCAAGGACAACTCAGAGGGGTAATGGTCATGGGAGATTGAGGATTGTTAACCCCATCCCCGAGTGATGCCCACACCTTGTCTTTGATCCATACATCTAGAGGTTTTATTATTTGTGTATTTTAGTTAGTTTATATTAATTATCATTAATTTATTTATAAAATGATTATTTGATTATTATTTTTCTTTCTTCACATCTTTTCATATGTAGTTGTTGGATAGGGGAGTGCTATTTTGCAGAATTATTTTTCTAGAGAATGGGTTACATGCGATCATCTTACCTTTGATGTTCAACACCACTTGTTTGATTATTGGTTGGTAAATAATTTAACAATATTATTAATTAATAATAAATTAACAATATTTATTTGAAAATTTATTTAATTAATAACTTGATATTATTTATTATTTGTAGGATCTATGGTATCCAATCGATGAGATAATGTGTGAATCTATCTAGCAGGCATGAGAGGGTTATATGTGTGAGCATTTCCATCCGTTTTGGAACAAATCTAGGAGGACAACACTGAGGAAAGTGGGAGTCATAGTGTTTGATCAGTCTTGTTTCTCCCACCAACTTGATTACATTTAATCTACGTTTTTGGATGGATTATGTTCACACTGGATGGGAGGTCATTTTTAGAGGATATCATTAGTGGTTAGACAAAACTGAAGGATATAGGAGGTGACTCATCAAGCTTTTAGTCATACATTTTGTACAAATAAAGAACATATGGTAAGTAACATTTTTTAATTAATTTATATAACTTTAAATTTAAACAATTTATTTTATATTCATATATGTAGTCGAACAGCCTGATAATAAAGATTTGAATGTTTATAAGAGGATTTACAGTGTTCCTATCACTAAAGAGATAACATGTGAGTGAAAAAATCTGGTTGTGGTTAGTATAATTTCTTTTGGAGTTTTAAAATAAACTGAAAATAATATTTTCACTATTCTAATTTTAAATTTCAATTGAAGGACTCATATGAGGCCACGACATCTCAGACACAGATTGAGCGTTAGGCCGAGACCAATCATCATATCAGTATAAAAATATTTGATGAGGCAACATGGATGGAGGTGGCCCAGTATGCCTTCGAAAAAGGTTGAGTTTTTGGTATTGGCTATCAATTAACATTTGGGAGTTATTATGGTATTGCTCTGATTTCATCATGCAGCTCGATAGGTGCTCATGGAGATTCATCGTCATCTACTGCAAAGTTTCAGGAGTAGTTGTGAACTCAAGGTGAGCTTATAGAGAGTATGCAGAGGAAGCAGGAAGAGCACATTTGACAGCAGTTGCAGCAGCAACAGGATGAGATGCATTGATGGAAATAGCAGCAGCAGTACAAGCAAACGATGGATTACACGCGACATCAAACTAATGGTTTAGGGATGGAGTTCCCTCCTATATCTCCTCCAACTCCCCCAGATGAACCTCCTCCTCAATGACTAATTTACTTTTTTGGATAAATATCTAAATGTAAAACTTTTTGGTAATATTTTTATTATTCCAAATATTTATAATTCAATATAGTGCATTTTTTATATTGCTGTGAATATTATGTTTTTCATTATTATATTTTTATTATTCTATTCTTTATTTATTATTTTAATTGTTATATTATTTACTTATTATTTTAATTATTATATTATATTCTTTATTATTTTTATTATTACATTATTTATTTATTATTTTTATTATTATATTATATTTTTTATTATTTTTTTTTTATTTTTTTATATTTTTGTGAATCGTGTGTTTTTTATAATTTAATTCTTTTCATTATATTTTTCCTAAATTTTTTAGTTTTTGTTTTTATTATTTTATTATTATTTTTACTATTATTATTATTATTATTATTATATTCTATTAAATTTTATTAAAATCAATTGTCTTATTATTATTTTATAATTTTTTTTGTTTTTTGCGATGGTCCCATATCAGAATGGGTTTTTAAAAACCCCAAATAAATTGATAGTGATGGATGGATTCCTGTCGCAAATACGGTTTTTTGAGATAGTATATCACAAAAATTAGTATTTGCGATGCCATTTTCAATGATGAGGCAATTGTGATGGGACCACGTCATAAATGTCCTTTTATAATGGGGTCCCATCATAATTGCCCCATTACAAGTGGTTCAATTTCCAGCAGTGGTTGACATCGATGATACACCTATTGTGTACAAATGTATTAATTCCTTTCAATAATTATAGAGATCCAATTTTAGGCTTGTAACTCTTTGAAATATTTATATATGTATTTCCAAAGCGAGGTGTCTAGATGAAGTTCAATTTTTATGCATGATGTGCCTGAATTAATTTTATAAAATTTAAAATATATTTTACACTATACACAAGAAGGAAATAGAATAACTCCTAAACGATAGCTCAGATCATAAATCTAAGGGAACAGTTGAGTGTAGAATGTGTTTTTACCTTAGGAAGGTTGTAACTTTTATCGGCACATGGCCTTTGTGAGAAAATTCACCTAGGGGAAAATCCACATTTTGGAATAAAGACTTAGTAATTTTTATCACCAGAATCTTTTCAAAAACCTTTCAAACAAAGGATTGGAATGGATATCAGAGACTTCTATTGGGTTCAAAATGAATCGTTTTTCCTAGGAATGACATAAAATGATAGGGCACAGCGAATTAGGATTCCACGCAGAGTGGGGTACCTATAAATAGAGTTTTCGTGATTAGGGTAAAGAAAAAATCCTAATTCAATGTCTCTCTATCTCCTGATGCTCAAGCTCCCTCTTTCTTTATCGAGCATTATTTATCAATTTTTCACTGGATTATGGTGCGACCTCCACTAGAACTTCGATGAATTGAATCAGGATCATAGCGAACACATCTCTAATGATGGAACACCGATTCAAGATAGGATCTCTTTTTTTTTTGAGCTCCAATTCAATTTCATCTTTGATTATTGGATTTTCTTCTTTGTTCTTTATTGTTTAGTTAAAAAATTATAGATGGCCACACAAACATGGCCATAGATCTCTCCATTCTTCACATGTTCTTTAGGATCTCCAACGGTTATATTTAAATGCGTCGAATCTTCAATGGATTGTTGAGAAAAGACCAAAATTGTAAAAATCTTGTCCCGAGCTTCGTGAATCCAAGTCTGTAATAATTTTTTTTACTTCCGATGTGATCTTAGTGGCCCTCGAAATAATCCATTATAGATAAACCGCCACCGCCGGCCGGTGGTGGCGTAAGGAAGCGATGGGTTGTGGAGGCCCGATGAGAGCTAGTCGGGCAACGTGGTCACATCGTTAAGGTCGGGTGGGTTCCAAACTAGGAAGATGAGAGTGTGGAGGTGTGAGCTAGAGCATGAGGCTCAGGGAGGTAGAGCAGTTCTGGGGTTGCTGGTGCGATGTGGTGGCAGAGCACCAGAAGACTGGGGTTGCAAGGTAGGGGCGGACGACGTCAGGCCGGTGGAGCACCGCAAGGTGCGGTGGTCGTGCTCGGGCAGCGATTGAGGGGGAGACAGGGGGGATTGACATCCACATAATGAGGGTATTCTGGTTCACATAGGGGAATAACGGGGTTCTAAGATGACACCTGCTAGCAGGGTGTCACGCCAGTGAGGCGCAGCTATCGCCTGGTCCCTGGGTCAGGGAGTGAGGTGGGTCAGGCCACGGGCTGGACCACGGTCTTTCTACAGTGTATCAGTTCAGTAGGGGTGGGCCGACCTTGGTGTTTGGATCTGTCCTGTTTAGGCCAGATCGGCCCAATTTGGGGTCTTTGTTCCTTAAAAATGTCGTAACATCGAAACAGCGCAATTGTTTGACACACCGTCTGTAGCCATGGGTTTCTCTTTTCGAGTCTGACGTTTTAAGGCAGTTTTCGGAATTTTAAAATTCTTTTCCTGAATATGGGTGAACTGAAATGACCAATTAAATAATAATAAAATATTTAATATTATTTGAAAATCTTGTGTCAGAATAATCATTCAAATGGGATGTCTGATTGAAGTGATGTCAGTGGTAGAATGACCCTGGTCTCTGTACATACTTCTCAAGACCTCCCAAAGGAATTTCATTTTAAAGCTGAGGTTTGGTCCCCAGGGGGCCCAGCTCGCACGTGTTGTGAAAATTTATGAACTTTTATTTTGGAACATGACTGTGACAAATGAGTCACTAGTGAATAAAACGTTTTTTACGGCGGTTATTTTTTATTTTTAACATCGTCTTTTAACCGACGTTATTACATGAGATGTTATAAACATAGTTTTTTACGTCATTTATTTTACAACCGATGTAAATAACACAAATACGAAGCGTATTTCACATCAGTTGATGAAAACGTGACATCGAAAACGCTTCAAAGTCATGGTTTATTATGTCGGTTATTTAATAACCGACGTAGTATATACCCTTTCACATCGGTTATATAATAACCGATGTCATAAAGCACAACTCTGAAGCGTTTATCACGTCATTTATTTTTGTAACCGACATGATAAACCTATTTTCCAAGAAGTTTCCAACTTTGGTTATATAGAAACCGATGTGAAAACATATCTCTGACATCAGTTATTTTATAACCGATGTAAGAAACTATCAATTCCAATTTATTACACCGATTATAAAATAACCAACATAAAAACCATTTCCCATGAATTTATTACGTTAGTTTCCAAATTACTGATGTTAAAAGTAGTCCCAATGCATTTTTTACATGGGTTATGAAATAACCGACGTAAAAAACAATTTTTTTAAATAAAACTGAACCACTGCTATGCCCAACCAAAATACCTAAAATAGATGAAAAGTTTACCAAAAACAGACCAGAACGCCCCCCCCCCCCCCCACACCCTTGGATTATCCCACCATACCCTGGACATCCCCCCACACCCCTGAACAACCCCCCACTCTCTTGTATACCCCCACCCCCTATACAACACTCCCACACCCATGGACAACCCTCACACACCCTTGAAACAGACCAAAAAGTTACCAAAAACAGACCAGAACCCTCCCTCCCTCCCACCCCACTGGACAACCCCTACCACACCACTGGAAACCACTCACACCCCTAGACTACCCCCTGGACATCCCCCCACACCCCTAGACAACCCCCACCCACCTGGACACCCCCCACACCCCTGGACAGCCCCCCCACCCTCTGGACACCCCCCACACCCCTGGACTGCCCCCACCCCGGGACAGCCCCAACACCCCTGGACAACCCCCGACCCTCCTGGACACCCCCCACACCCCTGGACTGCACCCCCCATGGATAGCCCCCACCCTCATGGACCCCCCCCCCCCACACACACACACCCCTGGACTTCCCCCACCCCCTGGACAGCCCCCCACAACCCTGGACAACCCACACCCTCTTGTGTACCCCCACCCACTGGACATCACTCCCATACCCCTGGACATCCCTCCCACACCCCTGAAATAGACAAAAAAGTTACCAAAAACATACCAAAACTGACCAGACCCCCCCCCCCCCCTCCAACCCCACTAGACAGCCCCCACCACACCCCTAGACACCCCCCCCCCCCGACACACCCTTAGACTACCCCCACCCCCTGGAGATCCCCCACACCCCTGGAAAACACCCTCCCCCCTCCTGGACACCCCCTACACCCCTAGACTCCCCCCCCACCCCACCCCCAGGACACCCCCCCCCCCCCCACACACCCCTGGACAACCCCCCAACCTTCTGGACACCCCCTACCCCATGGACAGCACTCCGACACCCCTGGACAGCCCTCCCACACCCCTAGAACCCCCACCCTCTTGGACACCCCCCCCCCACCCCACTAGACTGCCCCCCACACCCCTGGACAACCCCCCCCCCCCAACACATGTCTGGACATTCCTCCCACCCTCCTGGACACCCTCCCACCCCACAGGACAGCCCCCACCACACCCCTATACCCCCCACCTCACTGGACACCCGCCGACCAAAAACAGACCAAAACAATACCGGAACCCCCCCACCCCACCGGATATCCCCCCACCACACCCCTAAACTTCCCCCCCTAGACAGCCCTTGGACAGCTGGTGTTGGGAGAGGAGGCATCGACATTCCTTGGGCGGATGAACGCCGCTAGAAGGTACTCGTCACTCCCACATACAAATCTTGATCTCTCAAAATGTTTCACCAATGCTTTCTTCCCACCCTCCTGGACACCCTCCCTCCCCCGGAAACCCCCTGGACAGCTCCCCACTTGTCTGGACAGCCCTCCCACCATTCTGGAAACACTCCCACCCCCTGGACTACCCCCCCCCCCACTCTCATGGACACCCAGGACACCCCCACCCCAACAGAGATCCCTCCCACACCCCTGGATTCCCCCCACCCCCACTAGACACCCCCCAGTCATCATACAAAACTGTAATAGTCAATCCCAACTGACACTTATCCCCCACCCCCTTGGACAACCCCCTATACCCCACCACCCCCTTGGACACCCCCCACCCCCTGGACACCACCCCACCCCCTTGGACACCCCCTGGACACCACGACCCCCTTAGAAATCCCCCACCCCTTTGGACATCCCCCCACACCCTGGACAACCCCCACCCCTCTAGACACCCCCACCCCCTTGGACACCCCCACCCCTCCTGGACACCACCCCCACCTGTTACCCCCTTGGAAACCCCCCTGAACACCCCCAACCCTATGGAAATCCCCCCCCCCCCCCGTAAAACCCCCCAAACCCTCTGGGTAGGCCCCACCACCTTGGACAACCCCCCCCCCCCCCCACCCACCCCCTTGGACAGCCCCCCACCCCCTTAGACAAGTTCCACTCTATACCCTAAGACTCAGGGTAGGGTCACCACACTACCTGCACATAACAACATATATCATAAAAATGCTACACATTTATCTCATGAATAAACTATCTCACTGATGGATAACCGCCACATAATTAAAACATGACTCATATAAGCACCCATGACTTAACCATCACATTGATATATGACCACCACATAATATGAACAAGCTTCATATAAACATCCCATGACTAAACCTTCATCGATGGATAACCAATACATAATCATAATAATCTATATATAAACATTCCATGAATAAACTATCCCATCAATGTCTAGTCACCATGTAATCAAAATAAGTTGCATAAAATTTATCTAATGACTCAAAAAATTTAGGATGGACAATCATTTCCCTTTAAAAACAATTTCATATAGTTTACTATCTTACTCAACCATATTGGGATAGATATCCACCACATAATCAGAACAAGGTTTCACATAATATGGCCACAACCCATCACGTACCTCACCATATCATCAAATCCAGTCCTATACCTTGATTAGCCTCTCACTTCACAACATATTTTATTTATCCTATAAAGGAATCCATTGATGCTCTCTAACCTACCTTGGTCTTATCTTGTCGATAATAAACTACATCCATCACCCTATGATGACCTCACAATCCAAAGGCGCACCTCAACACTAGACTTAGTTGGAAAGGTCCATATATTACCTAAATTCACCTTGTCATCCCAATTCTACATCCCTAATTTATTCTCTTGATTTATAGTGTAGGCTCATATCACATCTCTCGAGGGAGACCACTCAGCACACAACCACAACCTCTCACAAAAGATCTTACCAAAATTGTCTCCCACAACTGAGAGATTATCCCTTTGTCCACACTTCTCCAATCATCATACAAAATGATTCCGTTTCTCTTACCCTAAGTTGATACAAAACTCTTAAACACTTTTGCATTGGGACTTCTAGGAATATAATACTCATCAAAATCAACAAGTATCATCTGATCCTACGTACATGAAAGAGATAATTTTGGTAAATTTGTGTAGCCACGTTTACCAACTCCTGAACTCTTTGTCATAATGGGAGTACATGAGGAAGATTGGGTAACATCAAGAGGAATATAAAGGAAATCTCGGCACATTACCACGTCATTTATAAAAAATGACATTATAAATCCAATCTCAACAATTTATCATGTCAGCATAAAGAAACATATATCATGTCGGTTATTTTATAAATGACGTGATAAATTGTTTTCTATGTTGGTTATTAAATAACCGATGTTATAAATCTCTTAAATGATTTATCACACCCCGTATTCAATCATTCTGTTTTCTTCGATCGGGCAACCTACAACTTGTCTCTCTCATGTGGAAAACCTAGAATTGATTCATCGAAGTCGTGCCCTCCAGACTCATTTTTCCAACGTCATTCTTCATATTTATTATTATCAGATCTATCAGGTCGACTCACAACACTCAAGTAAGCCTCAGACAACTCCTTTTCAGTTTTTATTTTCTATGATGCACTAAAATAATTTTTTGAGATGTTATTTTTCTTTGTTCTTTCTATCATGGTAAGTTTCATAGTGTTCATTTATACCATGATAAATTCGTTTCTGGTAAAATAAACCTATGGAAGTGATATCTTGTATGTTTAAAATTTTTGTGTGTTCTATCATGTGTGTGTGTGCATACTAGGGTTTCCAAAGGGGTGGGGGGGTGCTGTGCATGTGGGTGGGGGTGTCCAGGGGGGTTGGGTTGGCTGTCCAGTTGGGTGGGGGTGTCCAGGGGGTGTCAATGGGGGTGGGGGTGGTGTCTAGGGGGGGTGTGAGGGCTGTCCAAGGGGGTTTGGGGTGTCCAAGGGGGTGCGAGGGATGTTAAAGTGGGTGGGGGTGGTGTCGGGGGGTGCAGGAGCTGTCCAAGGGGGGTGGGGGCTGTCCAGAGGGTTTGTGGGGTTGTCTAGAGGGTTCGGGGTTTCTAGGGTGTCCATGGAGGTGGGGGGGGTGGGCATTCCATGGGTGTGTGTGTGGGGGGTGGGGGTCCAAGGGGGTGGGGGGATGTCCAAGGGGGTGGGTGGGGGGTGGGGGGCTGTCCAAGGGGGTGGGGCCTATCTAGAGGGTTTGGGGGGTTTTACGGGGGGATGTCCATAGGGTTGGGGTTGTTCAGGGGGTGTCCAAGGGGTAACATGTGGGGGTGGTGTCTAGGAGGGGTAGGGGTGTCCAAGGGGGTGGGGGTTTCTAGAGGGGTGGGGGCTATCAAGGGGGTGGGGGATCTCCAAATGGGTGTGGGGATGTCTAAGGGGGTTGTGGTGTCTAGGGGGTGTCCAAGGGGGTGGGGTGGTGTCCAGAGGGTGGGGGGTGTCCAAGGGGGTGGTGGTGTCCAGGGGTTGTCCAAGGGGGTGGGGGATAAGTGTTAGTTGGGATTGACTATTGCATCATGGTTTGTGAGATTATGACATGATTATTGTATTTTTTTCATGGCTATTAGGCTATAATTTATTAGTGTTGTTTAAGGGGGTGGGGTTGGTGTCCAAGGGAGTGGGGTTTGGTGTCCAAGGGGTTGGTACAGTCTATGTTTGAGGTTTCGACTATGATTTTTAGGGATTCAATCATTATGAAAAGATGAGGGGTGTTGAAATCTGATTCTATTTGGTTATATATATTTTGACCAGTCATTGAATATGAGAAAATTATGGGTTATGGGGGAGACCATGTCATGGTTTTCAAAGATGTGTAGTTATCCAGACCCCATTGTGTCGTGATGATAGGCTTTACACTGTGATTTTCTCCATCCATGTTTTTTATTTTAAATTTAATTTAATTCTCAGGATTAATCCATTTTCTCTAATTTTATATCGACCACTGGATTCCCCATGGTTTTCTTGGATTCCATGAAATTTACTTAAATAAGTTACTAATTCCATGTTCTTCTTCCTTTCTTCTTTGTTTCTAATTTTCTTCACCATCCACTTCTTCTTCTCCTTCATTCCTTCAATTATGAGGGATGTTTGGTCATTTTTAAATTGATGGTTTAATCATAATCGATGTGTTCTATGGTTATTAGGAGGGGTGGAGGAGGTGTTCAAGGGGGTGGGGGCTGTCTAGAGGGGTGGGGGTTATCCAAGGGGCGGGGGGCTATCCCGAGGATTGGGGGGGCTATCCAAGGGGGTTGTGGTATCCAGGGGGTGTCTAAGGGGGTGGGGGTGGTGTCTAATGGGGTAGGGGTTTCTAGGGGGTTGGGGGTGTATATGGGGTGTCTAAGAGGGTAGGGGTGGGGGGTGTCCAGGAGGGGTGGGGTGTCCAAGGGGTGGGGGGCTGTCCAGAGGGGTGGGTGTTGTCCAGGGGGTGGGGGCTGTCCAGAGGGGTGGGGGCTGTCCAAGGGGGTGGTGGTGTCCAGGGGTGTCCAAGGGGGTTGGGGTGGTGTCCAGTGGGTGGGGGGGATGTCCAATGGAGTGGTGGTGTCCAGGGGGTGTCTAATGGGGTGGAGGTGGTATCCAAGGGGGTGGGGGTGTTGTCCAAGGGGGTAGGGGGTGTCCAAGGGGTGGGGGTGGTGTCCAAGGGGGTAGGGGTGATGTCCAGAGGGGTGGGTGTGGTGTCCAGGGGGTGGGGGGATATCTAGAGGGGTGGGGAGGGGGCATTCTAGAGGTTTCAAATCGTTTGTATATGTGTAATTTTCAGTAGTAAATGTACACATATTTTAATATTTATACTTCATATTTCTTTTTTACGGAAGGGTGAATTTGGTATCTAGTTGCACCAGGATGTATACTTTGTGAAACTTAAGAAGAAAGGATCCAAGATAAATTTAAAACTGTCATGTCTAACTATTTTTTTAAAATTAATATTCAATAATAATTTTTTAAATATGTATAGATTTGTTTTATGTTTCAAAATTGTTTTACATTCAAATTATTATTTTTTTCATATAAACATATATTTGTCTTATCTTAAAAATATGTATAATTTTGATATTTTATATAGGTAATAATGAGTTGAATTTGGATTAAGGAACATTGAATGAGCAATGAATATGAGGAAGGTGTTTATGCCTTTTTGGAATTTTCCAAATTATATATTCCCAACAGTGACATTTTTTTTCTGTAAATGCCTGAAATGTTTGAATATGAAGAAGTTGAAAAGTATAGATATAAAAGATCATTTTTTTGTCATGGTTTTATTCTGATTTATTGTCCTTGGATTTGGCATGTTGAAATTGGACGGAATGTCACTGATGATGATGATTTGAATGATGGAAACTCTGATGGAATTAAAGAAATGATTCACGATATTGAAGCAGAACAAATTGAGATAGAATTGACAGTTGCGCATCTATATGTTGATGCAGAAAAACCATTGTATCATGGTTGTACAAATTTTATGGTTTTTTCGGCGGTGTTAATATTGATTAACCTGAAGGCGAAACATGGATGGAGTGATAGAAGATTTTCATTGCTACTACAATTGATGAAAGACATTCTTACAAAAGATAACGATCTTCCATTTTCACATTATACGGACAAGAAAATATTATACCCGATGGGATTGGGATACAATAAATTACATGATTTTCCAAATGACTATATGATATATAGGAAGGAATATGAATTTCTGTCAGAGTTTCCAAAATGTGGGACATCATGGTATATGGTGAAAAAAAAATCACAGGCTGATGTAGAGATTACAAAGATCCCTTCAAATGTATTTTGGTATCTTCCCACAGATTATCGTTTCGAGCGTCTATTTTCTAATTCACATGAAGAAAAAAGGTTAAGATGGCATGATGATGAGCGGTTATGTGATGGAAAAACATGTCATCCAGCTGATTGTCCACAATGGAAGAAAATTGATGAGCTGTATCCTACGTTTGTAAATGAAATTCAAAATCTTAGACTAGGGTTTTGCACAAATTGAATGAATCCATACCGAACACTCAGTATCACACATAGTTCATGGCCTATTTTATTAGTAATTTTCAACCTCTCTCTGAAATTTTGTATGAAGCACAAATATTTCATGATAAGTATAATGATCTCTAGTTCGAAGCAACCTGACAATGATATTGATTTTTTATTTTCACCGTTGATTGATGATTTGAAACTTTTATGGGAGGATGGTATTAGGGCGTATGATTCTTACAAAATGGAATATTTTCTATAGAATTAAGTGCTTATGTTCACTATAACTGACTTCCCAGCATATTTAAATTTGTCTGCATATAGTGTTAAAGGGCATAAAGCATGTCCAATTTGTGAACAACAGACTTCATATTGTCAATCACATCATGGGGGGAAAACAGTGTACATGGGTCATCAAAAGTTTTTTCCTATGGATCACTCTTATAAAATACTAAAAAAGTAATTCAATTGATTACAAGAATTTTATATTGCTCCAAAACCTTTATCCCCTAATTTGTATTTTGAGAGGGTGGAAAACCTTGATGTGAAATTGGGAAAGACACAGAAATCTAGTAATGATAGACATATTTGGAAGAAAAGGTCAATATTTTTTGGGCTACCATATTAGAGATATCATGAAGTTAAACATAATATTTATGTCATGGACATGGAGAAGAATATATGTTATAGTTTAATTTGAAAATTGTTAGATATTAAAGGAAATACCAAATATGGGATGAATGAAAGATTATACTTACTATCAATGGGAATACTTTTGGAGTTAGCTCCCACTCCTAATGGAAGATGGACATTTATTCCCCCGAATTGTCATACATTATCCAAGAGGGATAAAATTATCTTTTTTCAGTGTCTTTAGGATACCAAAGTGCCACAAGTTTATTCTTCAAATGTAAAAAATTCTGTCTCATTGAAGGACTTGAAGTTGATAGGTATGAAATCTCATGATTGTCACGTCCTAATGCAATAACTTCTACCAGTTGCATTGCCTGGAATATTGTCCATCCGTGTTAGAAAGACTATAATGAAGTTGTGTTATTTTTTCAATTAAATTTGTAATAAGGTTATTGATGTGAATGGTTTGAAAATTTTGGAAAAGGATTAAATTTTTATAATTTTTCAAATGGAAATGTATTTTCCTCTATCATTTTTTTGATATAATGGTTCATTTTATGATTCATCTGGTTTGAGAAATAAAGCTCTGTGGACCTGTATATCTTCATTGGATGTATCATTTTGAAAGGTATATGAAAACATTGAAGGGGTATGTTAAGAATCCAAATCTAACTGAAGCCTCCATTATTGAAAAGTATATTTGTGAGGAGGTTGTAGAGTTTTGTACAAGCTACTTGGCCATAGCAGAGCACATAGATTTTCCTTCATCTCACTATGAACGAGTTAATAACGATGGAAAGTGGATTTCTGGCCTGAAAGTCAAATCGTTGTCAGCTGAATAGATGAAGAAGATAGAATCATTCATATTGATTAACATAGCTAATGCTCAACTGTATATCACATTGCATATTAATGAGTTGAAACAATGTCATCCAAATAAGAAAGAAATGTGGATTTTGAATTAGCATAACAAAACATTTTTTCATGGATTAAAAGGACCTTGCTTGGTAGATCAGATGTATTAGAGACCATAAAATGGGTAGTGGGTATTCCATGTTTAAATGTGATAACGTGGTCCAGTTATGACATTAATAGCTATACATTTCATATGAAAGATAATGACAATATAAGTGCTGTTCAAAATAGTGGTGTATTGGTGTTTGCAGAAGCAATGCATTTTTCAAGTGCTAAAGACAAAAACCCAATTTCTATATCAAGTGCATATTATGGAGTGATTAAAGACATATGGGAGGTTGATTACTTTAAAATTAATGTTCATGTTTTTAACTATAAATGGTTTATCGGTAACAACAGTGCCAGACAAGATGAATTTGGAATAACAGTTGTCAATCTGAATAGATTGGAAGGCACAACTGATTCTTTTATAATGAAAACACATGAAAAACAAATTTTCAATGTAGTAGATCAATCAGATATGCAGTGGGCTGTTGTTTTACAAGGGTGAAAACAATATGTTGTTGAGGATGAACACGATAAAGATGTTGATTTATGTGATATCCCTACTTCTATGGAAAGATTAATAGAACATAATTATTTGCATGTTGAAGACATGGTTTGTTCCATAAGGAATGATCACAATGAAGGAATTTGGGAAAAAAATCCATTTGTACATTCCAAAAATTACAGGTAACATTTGTTTATTTCTTGTTTAAATTTATTATTTTTATAACATGTGAAATATATGAAGTTTATTATTTATTAAAACATGTATTGAAACAAATAATTATAGCTTATTTTTGTTTTAATTTTGTTTAGTTTTCTTTATCATGTTTACTATTACATAAATTATATATCTATTATTTTTGTTCAATGAAAATTACTTTACCATGTTTACCATGTTTACCAGGTTTACCATCTTTATCATCTTTACCATATTTACCATTTTTTAACATGCTTACCATTTTAACCATGTTTACATTTATGCAACTTAGTACAATTTTCTATTTTTTGTTTACATTAGTATTGTAATATTTTAATTTGTATATTTGTGAACTGATGTTTGTTTTTTTGATTTGAAGGATAACAATAGATTAATAAGTTGATCAACCACAAGATTTTGGAGATTAGCATATTGGTCATACCTCTGGGGAGGAACATTCACATGCTCCTCTTGATGTTCCCCAATCTTCCTCATGTGCTCCCATTATGACAAAGAGTTCAAGAGTTGGTAAACGTGGGTGCACACATTTTCCAAAATTATCACATGCCCGTACGTAGGATCTGAGGATACTTGTTGAGTTTAATGAGGATTATATTCCTAGAGGTCCCAATGCAAAAGATTTTAAGAGTTTTGTATCAACTCAGGGTAAGAGAAAAGTAATCATTTTGTATGATGATGGGAGAAGTTTGGACAAAGAGATAATCTCTCAGTTGTGGGAGACAATTTTGGGAAGATCTTTTTCTATTTTTTCCAATTATTTAAATATTTCTAGTATATATAATTTGTTTAACCTATTCTTTATCAAATGAGAATTGATATTCCTGACACTGGAAGAGTTAGTAAGAAATTCTTATCGATGGCTACTAGGAGATGGAGGTATTTAAAATCAACCCTCTCATATTATTTCATTTTTGGTCATAGGATTCATGACAATCCATGTCATATATATCCTTTCATAGATGAAGACACATGGAGACAATTTGTTGAAAGTAGAATAAAAGATTCATTTTTTGTAAGGGAAGTGTAAACTTTTATAATATTTCTTATATAAATGATCTTATTAATGTTTTGTTAATGATTTATTATTCTTAATTTACAGAAAACAAAGAAGTATCATCAGGAGATCGAATCTAAAAATGTATACCCTCATAGTTTATCTCAGTGAGGGTATACATTATTGGAAGAACAAATGATTGTGGAAAAATTACAAAAACTAAGAGCTGAGTCTTCAATCTCTAGAGAGGTGGCCCCTCCATCTCTTCCATATAGACATGAAAAATGGAAGAGAGCTCAGATAGGAAAAAAAGGTCAATATCTTTTGGAAGATTCGAGAATCGTAGCTGAGATGATTGTAAGATATTTATTTTATTTATTTAAGTTAACTATTTTCTTCATATAGTTTCAATCATTACAGAATTGTTCAATTAATTAATATAGGATTCTCTTGAGGATCAGAGCTCACATGGGGTATTTATAACTACTAGGAGGAAAGATATTTTATCTACATCATTGGGAAATCTTGAACATCCTAGTCATGTACAAGGATATCCGGCAGGTGTATCAGTAAGAAAAGTGTTTCCATGTTCTTCATCTTCTTACGTTGAGGGTGTTTATAAAGAAAATACAATCCTTGGAGGATGAAGTTCATAATATTAATACGACGATGGTGGAAAAGATTAGAGCATCAGCAGAGTCTATGTTTGCAGACATGCAAAGACAAATTCAGACTGCATCTCCCACTCCTCCACCACCCCCTACAGACCCCATTATTTATCCTCCACCTCCGCCAGTAGCTCCCACTCCCCCACCTTAGCCTGCAGACCCCATTTTTTTATCCTACTCCTCCATCACAGCTTCTTACTTATTGCGAGTTGTATGCTGATGATCCTCAATATCATATAGTTTCATATGTCTTGGTATATTGTATGGGAGATATAGTTCATCATCAACAATTAGAGGTAGAGAATCAGAGGGTCACTGCACATGATATTATAGATTGATCAGCTTGAGTACCATTACCTACAGATGAGGTGACGATAGTTGGACATAGTATCGACCATTTTTTAATTTAGCCATCCATACTTCTTAGACTCATTACCATAGAGGAATGTATGTTATATCTTCTATGTTATTTTCTTATTAAATTTGTTTTATCATTTAAAAACTAATATATTTTTCTATTTATTTTTATAGTAATACTTCAAAGGTAAAGAAATATTGTATAGACAACAATAAGTACAAATGGTTATGACATCAGATACTGATTCTAATAGTCTTGACATATTGCCAAGATATTAAAATTTGTTGGTGGATAATTATGAGTTTCCAATGGAAGCTCGTGTTTATGGATGTGAAATAACTATGGGGATTGTGAAAACTGATATCATGGAGCTTGTTACTGGAGATAATTTGGGCATCAACGTGGTGAAATTTTTTTCCATGTAAGTCTTAACACCCTTTCCGTATGTTATATTTATTAAAAAAATATACTTATGTCTGTTTTGTATTAGGTATCCTTATAAAATTTGTGATAATAATGAGCGTACAAATGTATATGGATTCATGGACCCACATTTGATTTCTTCTGAAGCATGTTCATTGGATGGGGAACAAAGAACACTTTGTATGGTTGAAAGACTTGAACATAGTATAGTCACACAATGTTAGATGATGACTTTTTTTGAGAGGTATGAAACACATCTCTCTCAAAGAGTTCATTATATTTTAACATAAAAACACTAAAATTAAATTTTCTTTTATCAGTGATCATTGGATGTTAGGGTTTTTTTCCCAAGGGAAAAATCACTTTATTGGATATGCTATATCCATGGTGATGTGTAGGAAAGTTTTAAGAAAATGTTTGAAAAGTAAGTTTGAATTTATAAATAGTTTCATATATTATAATGATTTTAAATTTATCATATTCTTATTATTTTCTATAAGGGGATGGGTCTACTTTGGAAAAAAACACAAAGAAAAGAAGTGTGAAGATAAAATATGTAAATATAAAGGTAAATATCCATTTATAATTTGTACATTTTGATTTATTACCTAAAAATAATATATTGAATTTACACTCATTCAAACAGAATTGTCAAGAACAACAAGGCGTCATCGAATGTGGATATTACATGCTAAAAGTTATGTATGAAATAATAAGAACTAGAACAGTTGTGAACTTTTACGTGGTAAGATTTCCTTATAAAAATTTTCATTATATTTCATTGGATTTATTCATTATACACGTTAACTACTATCCTTTTAATTTGTATCTATTTGATGACCCTCAACCCTGTAGTGATCAAGACTTAAAACACTTACAAGTGGAATGGTCAAATTATTTTACAGGTTTGATTAAATTTTAGTTATTTGTAGTGTAAAAAGTAATTTTGAATATCGTCATTGTAATTGTGTATTTGGTAGTCTTTTAGGATGGATTTAGTTTTTTTAAGTTGACATTGTAACTTTTGAATGTTATATATGTGGATGTTTAATTTTTCTCTACTTCTTGTTTTGGTCAACTTATGATGGTTTTTCTGGTATGGATTCTGGTCTTGGGGAGAGGGGTTCCAAGGGTGTGGGGGTGTCTAGTGGGATTGGGGGAATACTGGGGTGTGGGAGGGCTCACTAGTGGGGTGGGGGTATCCTGGGTGTCCATGAGAGTGGGAGGGGGCAGTTCAGGGGGTGGGAGCATTTCCAGGAGGGTGGGAGGGCTGTACAGAAGAGTGGGGATCTATCCATCAGTTTTCTAGGGGAGGGAGGGTGTCTAGGAGGGTGGGAAGAAAGCATTGGTGAAACATTTCTAGAGATCAAGCTTTTCATGTGGGAGTGACGAGTACCTTATAGCGGCTTTCATCCCCACAAGGGATGGCGGTGCCTCCTCTCCCAACACCAGCTGTCCAGGGGCTATTTGGGGGGGGGGGGGGGCAGTTCAGGGGTGTGTCGGTTTCAAGGGGTGTGGTGGGGGATATCCAGTGGGGTGGGGTGGAGGGGTCTGGTCTTGTTTTGGTCAGGTTTTGGTCTGTTTTTGGTCTGGGGGTGTCCAGTGAGGTGGGGGGTGCAGGGGTGTGGTGGGGGCTTTCCAGTGGGGTGGGAGGGTGTCCAAAAGGGTGGGAGGGATGTCGAGGTGTGTGTGTGGGGGGGAGGGGGGTTTTCTAGGGATGTGGGGGCAGTCCAGTGGGGTGGGGGGGGGGGGTTAGGGGTGTGGGAGGGTTGTCCTGGGGAGTGTTGTCTAGTGGGGTGGGGGTGTCCCGGAGGGTGGGGGTTCTAGGGGTGTGGGAGGGTTGTCCAAGGGTGTGGTAGTGTTGTCTATGGGGTGGGGGTGTCCAGAAGGGTGGGGGTTGTCCAGGGGTGTGGGGGCTGTCTTGGGGGTGGGGGTGGGGGGGGAAGTCTAGGGGTGTAGGGGGTGTCCAGGAGGGTGGGGGTTGTCCAGGGGTGTGGGAGTTGTCCAGGGGGTGGGGGTAGTCCAGGGGTGTGGGGGGTGTCCAGGGATTTGGTGGGGGCTGTTTAGTGGGGTGGGAGGGGGGTCTGGTCTATTTTGGTATGTTTTTGGTAAATTTTTGGTCTATTTCAGGGGTGTGGGAGGGCTATCCAGGGGTGTGGGAGTGATGTCCAGTGGGTGGGGGTAGACAAGAGGGTGGGGGTTGTCCAGAGGTGTGGGGGGCTGTCCAGGGCATGGGGGAAGTCCAGGGGTGTGTAGGGGGGTGTCCAAGAGGGTGGGGGCTATCCAGGGGGGCAGTCCAGGGGTGTGGGGGTGTCCATGAGGGTGGGGGTTTTCCAGGGGTGTGGGGGTTATCCAGGGGAGGGGGAAGTCCAGGGGTGTTGGGGGTCTCCAGGGGGGATGTCCGGGGGTGTGGGGGTGTCCAGGTGGGTGGGGGTTGTCTAGGGGTGTTGGGGGATGTTCAGGGATGGGGGGTAGTCCAGGGGTGTGGGGGTGTCCAGTGGTGTGGGGGTGTCTAGTGGTGTGGTGGGGGTTGTCCAGTAGGGTGGGAGGGGGAGGGTTCTGGTCTATTTTTGGTAACTTTTTGGTCTATTTCAGGGGTGTGTGAGGGATGTCCAGTGGTGTGGTAGTGTTGTATATGGGGTGGTGGTATATAGGAGGGTGGGGGTTGTCCAGGGTTGTGGGGGGTTGTCCAGGGTGTGGTGGGACAGTCCAAGGGTGTGGGGGGGGGGGGGGGTTCTGGTCTGTTTTTAGTAACCCTTTGGTCTATTTCGGGAATTTTGGATGGGCATAGCAGTGGTTCAGTTTAATTTAAAATTTTTTTTTTACATTGGTTATTTCATAACCAACATAAAAAATGCATTGGGACTACTTTTAACATCAGTTATTTGGAAATCGACGTAATAAATTCATGGGAAATGGTTTTTTATGTAGGTTATTTCATAATCGGCATAATAAAAAGGAATTGATAGTTTCTTACATCGGTTATAAAATAACTGACATTAGAGATATGTTTTCACGTCAGTTATTAAATAACTGAAGTTGGAAAATGCTTGGAAAGTAGGTTTATCATGTCGATTACAAAAATAACAGATGTGATAAACGCTTCAGAGTTGTGCTTCATGACATCGGTTATTATATAATAGATGTGAAAGGGTGTATAATACGTCGGTTATTAAATAACCGACGTAATAAACCATGACTTCAAAGCATTTTCCATGTCAATTTTTCATCAACCAATGTGAAAAACGCTTCGTATTTTTGTTTTTTACGTCGGTTGTAAAATAACTGACATAAAAACTATGTTTATAACATCTCATGTAATAACGTTGGCCAAATGCTGATGTTAAAAATAAAAAATAACCTCTGTAAAAAACGTTTTCTTCACTAGTGACTCATTTTTCACAGTCGGGTTCTGAGATAAAAGTTCATAAATTATCACAACACGTGCGAGGTGGGACCCATGGGGACCAAATCTCAGCTTTAAAATGAAATGCCTTTGGGCAGTCTTGAGAAGTATGTACAGAGACCAGGGTCATTCTGCCGTAGACATCACTTCAATCATACATCCCATTTGAATGATTATTCTGACACAATATTTTCAAACAATAATAAATATTTTATTTTTATTTAATTGGGCATTTAGGTTCCCCCATATTCAAGAAAAGAATTTAAAAATTCTGAAAACTGCCTTAAAATGTCTGACTCGAAAAGAGAAACTCATGGCTACAGACGGTGTGTTAAACGATTGCGCAGTTTTGAAGTTATGAAATTTTTAAGGAAAAAATACCTCAAATTGGGCCGATCTGGACTGAATAGGCCAGATCCAAACACCAAGGTCGGCCCACCCCTACCGACCTGATACACTGTAGAAATACCGTGGTCCAGCCCGTGGCCTAACCAAACTCACTCCCTGACCCAGTGACCAGGAGATAGTTGTGCCACGCTGGTGTGACACCCTGCTAGCAGGTATCATCTCAGAACATCTCTATTCCCCTATGTGAACCAGAAGACCCTCATTATATGGATCTCATTCCCCCCTATCTCACCCTCGATCGCCGCTTGAGCAAGATCGTCGCACCTTCTAGTGCTCCATCGGCCTGACATCGTCCGCCCCTGCCTTGCTAACCCAGTCTTCTAGTGCTCTGCCGCCACATCGCGCCAGTATCCCTCAACCTTCTCTACCTCCTTGAGCCTCATGCTCCAGCTCACACCTCCACACACCCATATTCCTAGTCTGGAACACGCCCGACCTTTACGGTGTGACCATGTCACCCGGCCAGCTCCCGTCGGGCCTCCACAACCCATCTCTTCCTTAAGCCACCGTCGTCCGCTGACGAAAGTTTTTCTCTGATGGCCCCTTTCAAGGGCCACTAAGATCACATTTGAGGTAAAAAAATTATTACGTACTTGGATTCACGAAGCTCGGGACGAGATTTTAAAATTTTGGGATTTTCTCAGCAATCCATTGAAGATTTGATGCACTTAAATAGAAGCGTTGGAGATCACGAAGAACATGTGAAGAACAGAGAGATTGATGGTCATGTTTGTGCGGCCATCTATGATTTTTCAATTAAACAATGATGAACAAAGAATAAAAACCGATAATAAAAGTTGAAATTGAATTGGAGCTCAAAAAAGGTCCTATCTTGAATCAGTGTTCCGTCATTAGCGATGCGTTCTCTATGATCCTGCTTCAATTCGTCGAAGTTCCCGTGGATATCTCTCCTTAATCCGGTGAAAAATGATAAAGAATTCCTGATAAAGACAGAGATAACATGATCATAGGGAGATAGAGAGAGATTGAATTAGGGTTTTTTCTTTACCCTAATCACTAATTCTCTATTTACAGGGACCCCACTCAGCGTGGAATCCTAATTCGTTGTTCCCTCTCATTTTATGTCATTACTAGGAAAAACGATTCATTTTGAACTCAATATAAGTCTCTGATCTCCATTCCGAGCCATCATTTGAATGTTTTTTTAAAATATTTTGGTGATAAAAACTACTAAGTCTTTATTCCAAAATGTCGATTTTCCCCTATCTGACTTTTCTCACAACGACCATGTGCTGATAAAAGTTACAACCTTCCTAAGGTAAAAACACATTCTAGAATCAATTGTTCCCTTAGATTTATGATTTGAGCTACCGTTTAAGAGTTATTCTATTTCCTTCTTGTGCATAGTGTAAAATATATTTTAAATTTTATAAAATTAATTCGGGCACATCGGGCATCAGAATTGAACTTCATCTAGACACCTCACTTTGGAAATACATAAATAAATATTTCAAAGTGTTACAAGCCTAAAATTGGATCTCTACAATTATTGAAAGGAATTAATACATTTGTACACAATAGGCGTATCATCAATGTCAACCACTTCTGGAAATTAAACCACTTTAGACGGTGAAATTACGATGGGACCCCATTGTAAAAGTTCATTTATGACGCGGTCCCATCACAATTGCCTCATCGTTGAAAATGGCATCGCAAATAATATTTTTAGTGACAGACTGTCTCAAAAAACTGTATTTGTGACAGGAATCCATCCATCACGAACAATTTATTTGGAGTATGACACGTACTTTCTAGATTTAGCTTCTCTTGTTCTAACAAGAATACTCTCCTACTTGAGGTATCAAAGACTCAATGAGATGTTCATCTTCTCACCATCCCAAGATCCTCATGTCTGGATGAAATTACTTCAATTATTTTATTGGGTTGAGCTTCAATTTTACTATACCTTGTTCCTTTTTTGTATTTCCTTCCCTCTTGTATTTTCCCTAATTTTCCCCCTTATTTTCAAGGCATCTGAATGATATGTTTAAACTCACACCTACTTGGGATTTTGTCACATGTATCATGCTTTATATAGATACCGAACAGGTTTAACTGTGATATTAGGGAGCTTGAGAATTGGGAGATTGGATTGTGTGTGGTGGTCAGGGTTGGGTTCGCAAAAGTAGGGCTTCCTTTCTAGCTTTACATTCACATTTTTTCCTTCAAGTTGGGAAACGTTTTAGTTGAGGGTGTGTTTTTTCCATTTTCCCTTTCTTTTTACTATACTGTATTCGTACATTTAGTGGCCCATGAAAGTATGGATTACTTTAACCACAAGTTGCATCTTTTACTTTTCATTTCACTCTATAATTTAATGTCAAGTTTTTTATGTGTGTGTGCACAGGTACATAGGAAAATCCCCCACCCCAAGTTGTTATGCCTTTAGCACTAGTGGCCACCCCTTGGCCTATGGATGCGGGCTTAGGGAAGTTACGGATCGTGCCCCAGCTTGGGTTGTGTCGTTATAAGAATAGTTTCCTATACTTCTACAAAAATGTGAATTTGTTTTCTCAATATAAATCATACTTTGTTCCATAAAAATTTCAAAGACTCTCTATAAAATGGAATTGATTAAGTTTCAGTAATTAAAGAAGCAACATGGGGAAAACCATGACACGTGATTCATTCATCCATCTGTGTCACCTTGGGGAGAATCTTCCCATTTATTAAAAAGAAATATGGGTCAATTTGAATATTCATTGATTATCATGATCATAAAAAATAGAAATTAAGAACAAGTATCATTATCCCCATGTTGATGAATTTTTTTCTCATATGTGCAGAGATCAATACTTTTCCAAGATTGACCTTTTTTCTAGATATCATCAATTGAGGGCCAAAAAGGAGCATATACGTGATATAGTATTCTATAAAAGGTATGTACTCTGTGAATATATAGTGATGCCATTTGGTCTTACTAACACCCTTGATATCTTTATGGATTTAATGAATAGATTCTTTAAACAATGCCCTGATCGGTTCATGGTAATCTTTATAGATGGTATTTCTATTTATTTAAAGTGAAACAAAGTGTATTAAAATCACATGATAATTGTACTAAAGAACCTAAGGAATGAGAAAATATATGAAAATTTTAAAAAGTTTAGATTTTAGATGCATAAGGTTTCATTGTTTTGGGTCATATAATTTTAGGATAGGTTATATAACTATATCCCTAAAAGAATGAGGTTATTGGGTTTTGGTCTAGAAGAACCATGGTGACCGAGATCCCTAGTTTTCTTAGTTTATATAGATATTGTCAATTTTTTATAGAATTTCTCATGACTCTATAATCTACTCACCATGTTATATCAAAAGGGAGCTAAGCTCCTCTGGACATATGAATGTGAGAAAACATTCAATGAACTAAAGAGAAGATAAGTAATCTCACATGTCCTTACATTACCATATTGTGTAGAAGGTTTTATAATATAAAGTGAAACATCCCAGAATTTATTGTTATGTGTTATTATGAATAATGAAATTTTCATAGATTATTTCTCATGAAAATTGAATATTCATGAGAAAAATTACACAACTCATGATTTGGAGTTAATTTTAGTAATTTATGCATTAAATATATGGAGGCCATAACTATACAGAGAAAAGTGTGACATATATAACAATAATTAAATTTTAAAGTATATATTCACATAGAAGGAATGGAATATGCACCAACTAAAATGTTTATAGATGATTAAATATTATGACCACTCAATACATTAACACCCTATGAAAGTGAATAAGGTGACAAATACTTTGAGTTTAAAGGATCAAGCTAGCTTATATAGGATGAGGATTACAAAAGATTCAATATTTCTATATCTTAAATAAATGGATTTATAAATCCTGAATAAATTCAAGAAATATTACCTTTCTTAATTTAATTTTCAGCCATCTATCTAAGTAAATATTAAAAAGATACAGAATGTAGATGTAAATTAGAAAAATAAGGCAAAAATATTCTATATTTTAACATTGATCATGATAAAATGATAAGGTTTCTGAAAAGTGTATGTGTTCCATATATACTAGATTTGAATATTGAGTTGTTAGAGGAAGCTCCAAGTTCTTCATTCTCTATTTATCTGAGAAGAATAATGATGTATGGAGATTTGAATGAGTAATTATTTTAGGATGGAATAAAGAGATATATCTAATAGTTTACGTCTAGAATCTTGGTATGTCATCAATTTAAGGCTAAAATGAAAAATTCTAAGTGAATGATACTTCAATTACCCATACCAAAATGGAAATAGGAAAACATCACAATGGATTTTATCATTTGACTCCCTAAAATATCTAAAGGGAATAAGGATATATGGGTTGTAGTTGATCACATTATTAATTCATTACACTTCATATCTATCAAATATGACATATCTATGGACAATCCTACCACGATATACATTTAGAAAATTGTATGGTTGCATGGAGTACCACATTCCACTGTGTTTTGGTAGGATCTGAGGTTTACCTAAAAGTTATATAGAATTATTTTGAAAACTATGGATACATGGTTGAGTTTCAGTACTGTGTTTCATCCTTAGGTAGATGTTAAAAATGAGATAATAATTCAAATCCTAGAGGACATGTTGAGTACTTTTTCTTTGTATTACAAAGGTTTTTGGGATTAACACCTTCCACTAGATGAGTTTTCTTACAACAATAGCTTTCACTCAAGAATTCAGATGACTCCTTATGAATCCCTCTATGGAAAGAAAATTAGATCTCCAATGTAATGTAATTATGTTAGAGAAATAAAAATATTGGGACTCGATATAGATAATGAAATGACAGAGAAGTTTAAATCCATTCAGAAACACACCAAGGCTGCTGAGGGTCAGTAGAAAATCTATATAGATAATCATCAGTGTAATCTAGACTTTGAAATTAGTGATAAGGTTTTTCAAATTATTTCTACATGGAATAAATTTATGTGATTCAGAGATAAAGAAAAATATACCCTAGGTATAGAAGTTAATTGAAATTATTGATCAAATTAAGACTATATCCTATCACCTAGAACTTCCAACAAACCTCTCACAAGTAAATTATGTGTTCCTCGTATCACTCCTTAATAAATATATACCATACCATTCACATGTACTGAAATCAAAGGTTATATCACTCAAGAAATATCATTATTATGATGAATGAATGATGGAGATTTTAAATTTTATAGGGAAATTTATATGAAACAAGACCACTCACATTCTCAATGTTTTGTCTAAAAATAACCATTTTGATGAAGCTATGTTAAAACTTGAGGATATGATGAGGCATAAGTATCCTCATTTTTTGTATCGAGGTGATGTATTTCAAGGGATAAATTCATTTTAAGGGGGGATAGAATGTAAAACTCATAGTTTTAATTAATTATTTTTTTTCAAATATATTTAATTTCATTGATAACTTATGTCACATGAAACACCTAGTTCATCTTGTGTTACAAGCAACACCAAGTTTTAACAAAACCATGATATATTATTAATATAGTTATTTAAAAGTGATTACTGTAACCAATCCCTTAAACATAGAAATATGAATAGTAATAACTAGTTATTAAATATCAATTATAAGTTCTTTATATTAATGAAACATATTGATAAAAAATTCTTAATTTCCAGTAAAGTCTTTATATGTTTTGAAATTACTATTTTCTAAAAACAATGATTTTTTATTTCTTTTTTTTTGAACATTTATAAATTAATTTTTAAAACTTTTAAAAAATTAATCAACTAAAACAAACATAATTTTTTAAATAGTCATATCAAAATTACCTTAGGGTTAATTTTTTATTTTTTAAAAGGATTCATTTTTTTATTAATAGTGAAAATACAGAATATTAATTGAAAATAGTAATTTTATAATTTTTTTATAAAGATAAATTTTATATAAAATTTATTTTAAATTAAAAGTAGTTCAATTATGCATCTATTAATCTATTTTAGGTTATTTTAATCAATTTCACATTGAATTTCGAAATAAAAACCCTACAAACTTTTGAACATTATCTCTTTGAAAACCTACTTTCTCATCACATCTGTAAAGTTAATTTTATATTGATTTTTTCCACTTCAGTAAATGAAATTTGGAAAAATGAATTCAAAATTTTTAACAATTAATATTTATATTATCTATTAAATCCAACTAATTTTTTGACTAAATTGAATAGTGAAAATTATAATAAAAATTTATGACGATTAAGGTAAAAATTGGTATACTGAGGGAAAATTGAAAATATTGGGGTTAAAAATAACCAAAAATTGTTCAAAACCCATTTTATAGCCATATTTAGAAATTATATCTTCTATTATAAATAATGGACCGTTATTGGAGAGTTTTAACAAGAAAAAAAAATACATGGGTGAAATCCATTCTTTCAAAAAAATTCAAGTGTGCCACTCACATCACTTATAAAATTCCAAACATTCTACTCCATTATTCAAAAATTAAAACCATTTTTTCAGATAATACCTGAAAAATCACATAAAAAATTCCATCCTTCCATTATAAAATCCTTATTTTGGAAATAAATCCAACCTATGAAGGATTTTAGTACAAACCTGAGGAGGATACCTGAAGAAGAGGTAATGTTCATCAACGAGTGTTTTTATTTTATATCTTCCTACACCCCTTAAATTATTATTATACCCTAATCATATAATAACTTAAATATATTAAAAACAATAATATATTTAATGTTAATGGAATATCTTTACAATACATCCACTTCCATCAAGTGGGTTATTAAATCATTGTTCATGTGTATTACATACTAACTCCTCGTGAACTGATGGAATTTATTTTTCTGTTGATATCTATCAAAGATTAATATAATGATGGATTTACTATTTATTTATTTATTATATTATTATATTATTATACTTATGGAGTTATTATATCACATATACCATCATACTCACCATTTTTTGGGAATGTGATAATGTTGCTCGTGTGTATGGTAGACCACTACCTCACAAAGCAATCTAATTCATTCACACATTACATGGAAGGAAATAAGGATGAATTTAATGAAAATATGTGATATATATGAATAAAAACGATTCTATAATAATAATATATCATTTACTATTATTTCCTTCAATCCAATAAGAAAATGGAAACAACGTTCTTGCATACATAGGGCATATTGTCCATATGAATGGCGTATTTCACTTTCTATAACTAAATTTTATGAATTAATATATATATATATAACAAATATATTTGATATTAATATCATTTTGAAAACTCTATATATTATGAATTTTTGGTCAAATTAATTGGACCAAAAATAACAAATCAAAACTTACACGAAAAACCGAGAAGTTATTTCCCAAAACATAACTTTAACATGAATTGTTAACAAAACGGAAATAAAATATCATAAAAAATAATATATGTTATAATATATATATAAATATGTTTATTTAACATATTTATAATAAACTTGTATTTATGATACAAGTGGTTTTATGTCACGAATCCCACTCCATTAATTATATTTAAAGTCCCATTTAATGTTATTCATCATTTGGGATTAAAATTTATATGATTACCAAAGAAGAATGAGATTTTGGTCTTAATTTACCTTTATTGAGATGTACCTCCTATTATGAACAAATATTATTTCATGAGGTGTATATATAGAACCATTGAAATGTAATATCATGAATTTATTAAACCTAATTATATTTTATGTTTCATTTTATTTTATTCTTCCATGGGTCTTACAATTCAGAGTTACTAAAGTGGTAATGATTTTATGTTACAGTCTCATCCCTTGCCAGGATTTTTTATGATTATGTTTCTGATACTAAAATATTATGATACATACCCCAATAAAATCATTAAATTTATTCTCCTTTATTTCTTCATAATATTTCCCTGAAATAGTACTATTTCTCCACTCTTTTTTACTTATAATAAGTGATAAAATGTTTTTAAGAATATCCGAAATTATTTCTCACCTCAGTAAAAAACCCATTTTTTTCCAAATCCATGTTTTCTAGAAAAAATAATTTAATAAATGTTTTAAATTTATCAAAATTATTTATTAAATACATTTTTAAATATTTTTTTGTTTTGGAAAAAATTTTAAAAGTAAACTTCATGTATTTTTTCAAACAATTCTTGTTTTCTTTTAGTAAAAATGTGAAAAGAATCTTCATTTTAACGTTTACAGCATGGATGGAATTTATCACATACCTGAACATTATTTGATTTAAATATAAATTTATATGTACTAAAGGTTATTTTCAAATAAAAGTATTTTCATACTATTTAATATTTTAAGAAATTTAATTTCAAATAAAATATATTTTTCTCAATAAATTTCCCAGGTGATTTTTATTTCAAATAATTTTCCATATAATATGAAATCCTATGATGATACTTATGATTTACTATGGATATTAACCAAGAATACAATTCTTACTCGTTTTATGTATGGGTTATGTTTATGATTACAATATGTTTATGAAACCTATTTCTCTTCAATGGGTTATACCATGATAAAATTTTTGAGACCCACTTCTTTTTCAATAGATTATGCTTTGAGTAAAATATAAAGTAATTATGAAAATCTTTTATTTTAATTTGTTATTATATGGTGAATGTTTTATATTCTTCTATAATGTATATGTATGATTTTCATCATGAGATGGGTGGGAACTATATCTCCCTCCAATTCATTGGCTAATAATAAATATTCTATAATATTTGAGGGTACATGGTTGTTTAGCCTAAGTTCAAAAAATAGGGAACACTACTGGTTAGACCAATCCTGAAGTAGCTACACTAGTGGTTAGCCTAATACTAACATGTTTTGAATATATTGTCAAGTATCTATGTCATAAGATTTTCTATGCTTATGTTTATTCCAAAAATCTATTTCTTATTCCAATGTTATGCTCTCGTGGCCCGTGTTATATTATTTCTTTATGATTCATGTCTTATGGGCTTCCAATCATTATTCTATGACACAAGATTATGATCATTGATATACATGTTATGGTTTTCAAATGTTATTCTCATGTTCTCATGCCCTTATGTTTATTTTTTTTAAAGGTTGGGGCTGAAGCCTCATTTTTATTATTAAAGCAAAGCAAAGACCTCTTTAACTGGGTAGAGGGAGACCCATATCATATCCCGTAGGCCCATTGGGAATTTAGCCCATTACATAGCCCGTAGGCCCAAATTTTAGGCCCAAGACCCATTCTGTGGATAGTACTACTATAGTACTCGCGCTGCTACAGTACCGCATAGTACCCACCGCTGCTACAGTTTTCCTACCACCAATACAGTTCCCCTACCGCTGCTACAGTGCTGCCATTGCAATAGTATCTTGGCACATGCCCTTATGTTTATGTTATGCTTACATATCTCCCTTTTTTTCCCTTATTAATCATATGACCTCACCATTTATTTTGTTCTGTTTCCCTAGGTTATGAAGAAATGTATTACATATGATATTTCTAAATAGGGTGATAGATATAAATATCATAGTCAGATATGATTTAGTTTATCTATAGACCAGTTTTTTCTATTTCTAGGTTTCAAAGACTCTAAACTGATAAAGTCCTCAGGTGTGGATTTTTGTAATGTAATGAATATTCATTGATAATGATGAAATATCTATATATGATAATCTTGGGTCAATATATCCACCAACTCCATCCAGACCTATTGTCGATTGGACCCACCTTCCACATGAGTAAACCACTTTCCCCTCCTAGTGTCACAATGTTTCTAGATGAAGCCCCTCTGACCAACCCTATGAGCGTCAGTCTTGACTATTTGACCTCTCTAATATGATCCAACACCTTGATTATATCAAAATGAGTCCATACAAACATTTAACCACCCTGCATGGGGTATTCCTGACCCATGAAGGTCCTTGGTGGTTTCTGACCCGCCTAGAATGGGCCTCTATAGGTTCGGTTCGACCTCTAATGGGATGAGGTGTGGTTTTTAGGACCAAGATAATTTTAATTCAATAAATGATTTATTAACTTATAGGATTAAAAATAATAATTTTATATTTTAAGATAATTAATTTAATTTTCAGTATTAAATTAAATTAATTGATTATTTTATTTTTTGTAATAAAAAGTAAATTAAATTTTCGGTCCGAAAAAAATAATTTTTTTGAATTGTTTATTTTATTTAATAGATCTCAACATTAGATTTATTTCATTTAATTTTATTTCATATTTATTTGATATAACCACTGATCTTGAGCAATGACTAACCACTTACATGTATTGTTATATTTATTTAAATATTTATTTCAAATACGTGAAATGATTGTAATAATTATTTATTTATCAATGGTATGTGCATAGTATTTTTCATTTAAAATGTATAAAGGAATTTGGGTCCATCAGTTTATCACTGTATGTATTTTTAACTTCCCAATACACCCTCATCTGTGTGTGATTAAACATTTATTTTTATGATGACGAAGTAAGATGTGAACCATGGCAAGACTATGTGTTAACCAAGTCAAGAAGTGAAAAAACATGACCATAGGTGAGCTACATTATAGGTCAATATTTGACTCAGGTATGATGCCCTTAGGTCATTTCTGATCCATTGATTTCAAATGGATCAACCATTATTAGATTCTCTAGACCAGTAGGCTAATTTATTTTCTTTATGCATTGTTTATTATTTTATTTATTTATATGTTTGTTAGAACACATAAAATTATAAACAGATAAAATGCAAAAAATCATGGTGAATTTTTTTATTAATTCATGTTCAGTTGTGAGTAAGACAATATAGAATGAACATATTTAATAGAAATTAATTTTATTCATCAAGAAATATCAAAAACTCTCTAATGATATATGAAGTTGTAATGCATTCTGTGGCTCGAATTTGAAAAAAAACATAGTGTCCGGGGTGACGGTTAGCCAAAGTTGAGGGTGCCTCCTACTAAAGGGTAGTTAATAGTAGATTAAGGGTTTGACTTGATCAAATTTGGTAGAAAAGAAGTATCCTAATCTAGTTTTTTATCACTTGAGAGGCAAAGCATTGAGGGAATCAATATTATGATTCTGATATGCTGAAACTTTACTCAATTGTTCAAGGAATCATGAGTAAAAAGGTTGTCCAGTCTACAGCCTTCCTAGAAACTCTCAAATTAGTGCCATAGCCATATCATATAGACTATTATGAGAGATTTCTCTGATCCTTAAGACTAGAATACTTAAGAAACATTATATTCCGAATCAAATAGTGAGGGATATTGAGGTTTATAAAATAGTGGGAGATATTTATTTAATTAATAATTAATTAATCAAAAATGTGTTAAAGGTAATCAAGATAATGTATAAACTGCTAAATTTTATTTTTTTGTAGATAAAGGATATAAATCACTAACACCATCAGATCATTATCACTGCGATCAATACTAGTTAAAGAAAGAATCCGGAATGTCCATAAATTCTAGGAGTGGAGAATGTTCTTATGCTAGTACTACACCAATAAAGGAAGCTTTACGTGTTAGAGTGATAACTTCTTATTGATATTCCTTGTGAAGAAATAAATTTGGATGAAGATAAATATAATTAATGAGGTTTATAGTGTATCATGTCTTCATCCATGTCAAGTCAATTGCAGAAAATGAATGAGGAGAAGGGTTCTTACAGGATGCTAACTCATCTTCAAACCATTATCATAAAAAAGAAAGGAAAGAAAGGTATAATTTATCTAGAGTACTGTATAGGTTTGGTCTAGTAAAATGGAATCAATAAGCACGTCATGTACTCAAGTAGATAGGGTTCATTGAGAGACTTAAATTCCTTAGGTTTAAACTGAACCAAGAAGTAGTAAATGATCTCATTCTTTCCTCTTTACTAACAAACTTCTTGAATTTTATTGTTAATTATAATATTAATTACATGAAAAAGTCACCTCTATATATTTTTTATTTATTTCTCCAAGATGGTAAGGATATGAAGAATACAAATTCTTTAGTCCTTATAATGAATAAAAGGAGTATGAAAAATTCTAATGTTTCTAAGGAAAAATTCATGTTAAAGACACATAACCACAAGCCTTAAAAAATATAAAGATATAGAGGGAAATAAAAGAATATGAGATTGTATGATTTTCATGTGGAAATAAAGGCCACTAGAATAAGAATTTTAGAGCTCCAAAGAATAATAAAGATGCCACTTCTACTTTTGGAAAGTTGTAATTGAATGTCATTTATCTTCATCTACAAGTTTAAAATTTGATATAGCATGTAGATCACACATTTTATTCAAATATAGAATCCAAGTAGATTTTATAATATTATAAAAGGCCATATGGATATCCAAGATAAAAATTGTATGAGTTTAGTAGCTTTGGTAGTGGAAGATTATCATCAAACTTTTCCTAGTGGTTTATTTATTGTATAAATTAATTGTTATTATGTTCTTTCCATTACTAGAATCATAATATTAGTGTCAAGTTTGGATACTATGGTATTTTATTTCAAATGTAGAAATAAAATTTGTCTCTTTTATAAGGATAGAATATTTTTTATTATAGTATATCTTAAAAATGGCTTATAAATACTTGAACCAAAAAATCATATAATGGAAATTGTTGACAACAACAGTGAACATGACTCATATAACACTCACCTATGGATGTTTTGTCATGGTCATGTAAATAAGAATAATTTAAAGAAATTAAATCAAGTTGATTATTTGGAATCAATTAGTTATAACCCCTAGATGAATTTCTTACTTGTTTACAAGGTAAAATAACCAAATCACCCTTTTCTATGAAGGGATTAAGAGTCATTGAAATATTTGTATTAATTTATAAAGATGTTTGTAGTCCATTTAAAATAGAGGAAAGGGGTGGGATTTAATAATTTATTAATTTTACTAATGAATATAGTAGGTGTGTCTATATACACTTAAAGTTGTATAAGTCAGCTTCTATTTAGATGTTTAAGGAATATCAGTGTAAAGTAAAGAAACTAGATTGGTAGGAAGATTAAGGAACTCTAATAAGATCGAGGAGGAGAGTATATTAACCAAAATTTAATTGATCAATTAACGTAGTGTGTGATAATATCCCATCACACTCCTCTTTATAAACCTCAATAAAATAATGTTAGTGAAAGGATGAATAGGACCTTTCTTGACACGGTTAGATCAACGATGAGTCGGGAAACTCTTCTATTATCCTTTTGGGGATACTTCTTGTAGATAGTGGAATATAATATTAACTGATTACCAAATAAAGTGAAATATAGGATTCCATATGATTTTTTGTGTGGAAAGAAACCCAATCTGTCACACATTAATGTATGGGGATATACATATTTTTTCAAGACTACACCTAGTGAAAAATTAGCATCTAGAAGCACAAAGTGTACGTTTATAGTTTATGATAAGGAAACTCAATTATATTACCTATATAACCCTTTTCATAGAAACGTTACTATGGAAATACAATACATATTTTAATAAATGGGACAAATTTCCAATGAAAATAGTGGGAACATGATTAACTCCAATGAAGAGAATGCTCCATTATGCACAAGAGTTGGTATAGGAATAATCTCCATAAGAGACAGTGGGACATGAATATATTCCTAAGAAATAAGAGCTGAAATGGTCAACTTAATAGGATAGAGAACTATAGAGTTATGTTTTTCTTATCATCGATCTAGGTGAAATGTTATTCCTTGAGAATAATAAACCTCTAACCAACAAGGAAGAAATAGAAGGAAATGATGAAGCTAATAGGAAAGAATCTATGCATTATGAGATGGATTCCACATATCAAAAGAAATTTTGGATTTTTTTTTCAACCCTAAAAATGATTTAATATCCATTGGGTGAAAATTGGTATTAAAAAAACCTAGAAATGGATGTTAAGGTCAATACCTATAATGTAAGACTGGTAGTCAAGGGTTTTAGGAAATGTTACAGAATATACTATGATGAAACCTTATCACCAGTATCAATGTTTAAGTTTATAAAAATATTACTTGCAATAGCACCCTACCATGATTATGAAATTTTATAAATGGATGTCAAAAATGTTTTTTTTAAGTTGGTTAAATATTTCTATATGACTAAACCAAAAGAGAGTATAAATTCAATGAATCCCAACAACATGTTCAAGTTGCAAAGATATATTTATGGGTTTAAGCATGAATCATGATCAGTGAATGTTTGTTTTGATGAGGAAATAAAAGAAGTTGTTTTTTTCAAAAAATAAAATGATCCGTGTTTATATAATAAGGTTAATGGTAATTATATTATTTTCCTTGTATTACATGTTGATGACTTATTAATTATAGGAAACAAAGTGAAAGTATTACAATCAGTTAATACATGGTTGAATGAATTATTCTCCCTGAAAGAATTAGGTGAATAAACCTACATTATAGGAATCAGGATCTATCTAGATAAGTCCCAGAGGCTTATTTATCTAAGTCAAAGTTAATATGTTGAAAAGTTACTTAAAATGTATAACATGAAACAATTCAAAAAATGGTTGTTACTGATATCACATGGTATCAATCTCTCTAAGAAAACATTTCCATAACCACATAAGGATATTAAATTAATGAGTTGAATACCTTATGCCTCAGAAGTGGAATTTATGATGTATTCCATGATATGTACTAGGTTTTATGTTTTCTTTGATTTGAGCATGGAAGGAAGATATCAAGGTACTCTAGGAGACCGGCATTGGGTAGTTGTCAAAACTATCCTAAAGTACTTGAGGCATAAGAATGATATGTTCCTAGGGTATTAAGTATATAAGGAACTATTAGTGATAGGATACACTGATGCTAGTTTCCATACAAATCATGATGATCTAAAATTGTATTCATGCAATGCCTTTTGCATAAATGCTAGTACAGTGAGATAGGAAAGCTAAAAGAAACTTGTGGAATATGAATCTCTATAAAATCCGAATATATATTGTCTTCCAATGAAGATAAGTATGCAGTATGTATATGAAATTTTTTATCAGACATTGGGGTTGTGCCTAGATGTAAAGATCCTATTCCAGTTTGTTGTGATAATATTTTAGTAGTGGTGCTAGACAGGAAGCCTAGGTCACACCAGAGAAAAAAGAATATAATATTTAAATTTCATCACATGAGGGATTTTAATCAGAGAGGTGAAGTTATAGTTATCAATGTAGCCATAGAGGACAATTTGTAGACCCCTGGACTAAATTCATATCCCATCAGAGGTATGATTATCATCTGAAATCTAGTGTATTGAGGATTGTTATCAATTGGTTCTAGTAAAATTGGAAGTGTTAAATGTGGGTTCCATAGACCTGACATGAGTATATACTTTGATTACCATTACATTTATATAATTTAAAATATACAAATTCTTATTTAACAAGAATAGTTTTTATACTTCTATGTCTGCAATATTTATGGTAATATCCCTGGATTATGTGTCATATTAAAGGGTTGTAGAATTTCTTAAAATATAATGAGAACAAAAAGATACTATAACAGTAATATTAAAGTTACTTCCTATGGTATATGTACATTATACTAACAGTACATAGATTATGTGTGACCATTAGGTGATATGGGCTCATAATCATTGATAAAACTTCTCATGAAGTTCTCACTTGGGTATCTCAAGTAGATGAGATCATGTGGACAAACCCACCAATGAGAACACCACATGTTTTAGGTGTCATTGATTGTTTTTCCCCATTAACATGTTTATTATTCTATTTAATTGAGATCATTATCATTTTGTTTCATTTATTCATGCACTTTGATGCCAGGAAAAAACCATGAAATTGAAGTTTTAATGAAGTAGCTTTAATTGGGTGCATCATTGGAGGTATGAAATTGGATGAATGATCAAGAATGAACTTGTTACTTCTGAGTAGAGGAAGTGATTTCTTGGACTTGTTGATTGGGATAGTAGAACCTTCATAAATCCATGGCCAAGGTAGTTGAATTTAAGTCCATCTAGTAAGTTCAATAAAAAATAAATAAATAAAGGATGATCCCCCAAGTTTGTGTCAAAATTTATGAGATATCACATGAAAATGAGATTATATAACATGGTGTTAATTCATAGAAAAGGTTTCCATTTCTATGACTATTCCATATCTCTCTAGTGCGCTTGATGAGTTTCTAGATTCCACTCTTGGTCATTGAATACTATTTATTCCTATCAAGATATGTTCCGACAGGGCCACACACAATATCACATTCAAGATTCTCTCATATTTCGTTGAGTAGATATATAGAACATGGTGGGCCCCACTATATGGTCTCTGAGTTTTCTAAGGATTATCGATCACTGATGAATAAATAAATACATTATTATTCAAGAATAGAATACTTGTGTAGAATTTATTTATTACAATTATTTACATGTGTTTAAGTAAATACATGGAATAATATTATATGAATGTATATTATTTTAATATTCATGGTGTCACGAACCAACCCGTGTCGACCCTGAACTGGTCACCCAAGTCGATCTGTGACATAACCTCAAGCACGTCTCCCCATATGCCAGAGGCTGCCGACTAGCGGCGAGGGTGTAGGGTAAGTCAGGGGGAGACTATACCCTCTTTACAGAGTGAAAATGGTGGACAAAACACAATAACCGTGGAAGCGGTTTAAATAAAAGAAAGCAGCAGAAAACATTTTTATTTATAAATTTTGGACAAAATTACTGAATGTTAGTTTATGTAGCAGATGCATGCATGACATGATAATGATACAATGAAAACACTAAACAACACAAAATTCTTACACATCAATGCAGAAGTAAATAAACAAAAGTCTCAAGCCCCGAGGGCATTCTCCATGAGCATCCTGAGTCTCAGCTCGGTCCTTTGCTCCTAACTCCAAGTACAAGAAACAGCAACGACGAGGTCCTGCAACCAAATAGAGTCTACTCGGGTACCCTAGTGCAATGGCGGCCCGAGTAGGGTGTGAGATATAGATCTCAGTAGGCCGGAACCACCGGTGTATAGCCCACTATAGACAATGATTCATAATTAAAAAGTGTGTAGGTATTTCCAAACAATAACAGTAAAATATAAACAATCAACACCCGTCCAAGTTCCGGAAAGGACACCTAACGGTAATACCTGCTTCGGCCCATTGCCGGAATAAGAAACTGTTCAAAACAACACAGGTACATTTTTTCAAGCATAAAAATACTTTTTTATCATTTTCCACATTTATACTATGTTTATTTACTTATCATTTCCCAGGTTTCCATGTTCCATAGGTGGTCACATAACCTAGTTCAAGTTTTCAACTCATGTTGGAATTCCATTCATTCTTACCCTTCTTTAATTGATCACATTTCACTCAGGTTTTAATCATATCTCTCAATCCTTTCAAAAATCTTTATTATAATTCGTTTGGTGTTGAACGCCATGTCAAGCACCCCAATTTCTCATTTGGTGTAGATCGCCATGACTAACACCCCAATCACGTTTGGTGTAGATCGCCATGTCTAACACCTAGATAATTAATCAGTGTAGATCGCCATGTCTAACACACAACATCACAAGCTTGGATAACCATTGGGGAGGAACGCCATGTCCAAACCCAACTTTTAAATCGGTCTAGAACGCCATGTCTAGGACCCAAAATCTCATATATTTATTATAATTTATCAATTAATTAATCAATAGACACAGTTCTCATTCCATAGTTAATTCTTCACATTTGATTATCCAAGTCAGTCCTCAACGTTTCATAATTAATTGTCTTTTATCAACATTCTGACACATAATTAATTCAAATAATTAAATATCTTTCATAGCATACATTAGTTCATGATTAGTTTCCGCCAATCACTTATCTTATCAAATCAAAACAAATAATCGATTTCAAGACCTCAACCCATAACCAATACCCAAAACAATTATCTTAAATAATTTATTTAATTAAAACTCAATTTAAAGGGACCATGAAACACACATAATTGAATAATCTAATCATTTTGGGCTAATATAAAATGTACCAAACACGTCATCACACCTAAAGGGGTGTCCAAAAAGGCAAAGCGAACGCCCCAAATGGGTTTTTCCATAAGCGAGGGTCACAACGAACATGCTAAAATATCCAGGTAATTTATTATAAGTCAAACAATTTATTTGTGCATATCCAATCATTTATTCCAAAACTTCAATTCATATCAAAGAGGGAGAACACTAACTTAGTACACATCAATCGGTGCATGTAGAAACATCAATGAAATTCGGACAACATACATTATAAAAATAATTATTCACTACTTTTAGATTGAAGATAGCACAACCCAAAAAAGGGGTTTTATTATAACACGTGACTTCTATTATCAAACGATCATTTATTATATTTTTCACTTCTAAACTACAATTAATTTAAATACTTCACTGCATTAATTATACAATAATTAATTTAAAGACTTAACAACATTTATTAAATAGAAGTTAATGTAAAGACTTAACTGCACAAATTAAATAGAAATTAATTTAAAAAAAACTAAAAATGGCGCATCAAAAAATTAATTCATTGAGTTAATAAATTAAAGAGACAAGGAATGAGACCCTACCTTGGTTAGACCATTTTAAATACAGAATGCTTTATCGGTGGAAACCACTTCACACATCACGCAGTCGTGCGCACGCGTCTTTCACGTGCATATATATATATATATATACATATCACATATACAACATGCGTATATATAACCTGCAATGTAATACCAAATACATTGCTACATTAATACCCAGTACAATATGGTCCGTGTGACAACGAAAACATATCATTGACTCAAAAGTAATTCTGGTAAACAACATAGGACCAGATAAATATAAAAAAACTCTGTAGACTCAATTTAATATTTAATTTGACATAAAATATACAACAATGGTGTATATTTATATTCTTACCAAATGTCGGCGAAGAATTGTAAGAGGGTTTGCGCATAGTTTTGCCCGAAAGGGGCTGTCTAAGCCATCTCGCAATGTAATTCGCTGCAAGGAGATGGGAAGGTCGTCCATTGGAGGTCACGCCTCATGCGGAAAAGAGGGGGATCACTTAGGCCGTAGCGCACTGCAGGGGTTCGCCACACCATACATCTATCCGGGAAAGGGAAGGCCACGCATGGGGGTTCTCTCGGGGAAGAAGGCCGATGCACTAGGACAGACCAGGAGGAGGCCGATCGTGCGATGCCTTGGAAAGAGGAGGAAGACCTTGCGGAGGAGGGGTCGCGTTGTCCTGAATCACGCAGCAAGAGGAGGTCCGGCCGTGGGGTGTCCGATCGCGGAGCTAGGTCGCGCATCAAGGAGAGCCGGAGGAGGAACCCACACCGCCTGCGCCTTAGGGTTTGGAGGAAAACGTGATTGAGAAAAAAGGGAAGGAGGAGGAATAAAAGAGGAATAAAAAAATAATAAAGTAAAAAAAAGGCCATGCGTGGGGGGGGTCACGCCCTGCCCAGCACCCCAAGTGAGGGGAAAAAAATATCCTTTCTTTACATATAAATATATACTTAAATATATATATATATATCCCAAACTACATATATATCTACATATATATATATATAGTCAACAAAATTTATTAAACACTCTTTAGTTTTAAAAAATAAATTAACCAAAAAGAATAATAATAATTTCATTATTATTATTTAACCATGATTAGGATCAAAAATCACCAATTAAAATGCATCATCAAAATAATGCTCTCTTAATTAAATTCATACGTCAAATTAAATCCGCTAATACGCGATATTAATTTTGACGCACTTTTGGTCAAACCGCAACTCCACAATTAATAGCATTTGACCACCACTTAATTAAATATGTTTTCACCACATTAAATAATAATAAACTCCCACTATTATTGTTAAAACATCCATTAATTTAAATTAAAAAAATCTCTATTTTGACAACCGTTCAATCGCGCGACTTAACTCGCATGGTCTAACCGCTCGTGCGCAGTTCGATGTCACTGCTTGAAACGATTTGTCTACTCAGAACCTCATTACTAAGCGCGGTTTTAAAACTGACATGTCGATAAAAGAAAACATTCAAAAACCTACACATTTTACCCACTCTAAAAACACGGTTCGTTACACATGGTTCAATTAACATTAGCGTGAATTATGAGTTGATTTAATTAATCGAGTTTATCACATAGTATACTTAATATATATTACAAGTATGTGATAAAATATAAAAAAATCTTCATTATATAGTTATTTCATCATAATTATTTATTTATTACTTATTTAGTTGATGTTAAATATACGGGGGGTCACAAATCCTAACTGGGTATTTTGGAAATGCACTATATAAGTAGAAGAGATTCCCATTCCATGCACTATTCATCAGTTATAATTGAAGACTTTTCCCTCCTAAATCCTAGAGAGATAAATTATCTTGATAAGAAAATGATCCAAGAACACCCTTTTGTAGATCGAAAGGATTGGGATTGATGTGATTGTTGTGATATCAAAGAAATTGTCGAAGCTCTGCACTTGTTCACAGATTTTTAAGAATGTAATATGCATTAATTCTTAAATCATGTGTGGATAATTTAGAGGGGTTTGTCTTTTGATCCTTCTTGAAATGGTCATTGGTGATAAGCTGTAGTAAAAAACACATCAAAATAAATGAGGTAACTATTTTTTAATTCTTATGCTATGAAATATTCATGTGATATCCTAGGAACTCTACCAAGGCTGAGATTACTAGAGACAATGAAGATACATCACTACTATGGATGAAAAGTTTTAAATTTCTAACCCACCGGCTTCCTCTGCATTCCCCAGTACCATCATATAAAGAAAAGATCACTTCTTATGGTGTCATATAGTGTGTCTATGTGTGTTAGTGTCAAAGTTGGAATACATGCCATAGAATAGGTAGTCACGATTTGGTGGGAGTTTTTTAATTGTATATCTCATGTTTTGTGAGAGTGTCACGTGAAGCTGTCATCTAAGGGTGGTGTGTGAGGGTAAGGGCATTCCATAAGGATGAGGATTCACTATAGATAGGATTCATAAGGGTTAACCTCATGTAGATAGTATAGGGGAGAGATCCATGCCAAATTCCATGGGTTATGTCATAGAGGGTATGTGTAAGGGTTTACATATGTATACCATTATGTTCCATGATATATGATAGAGTATACATCATGGAGGGTGTCTAGGTCTGGAATCCATGTTTTAGAATGTAGTCTATGGGGGTCAAGGATTGCATACTAATCTTTACCATTTGGTAACCTCCACACCATATCCCCAAGGGTAATACCACAAGGGGTTCTTGGTAGAGCCACCAAGTCATTGATAGAAGGGATATTCCATGGAGAAGTCTATCTAGTTTCTAAAGATGAGAAACTCATTTACCCTTTTATTTTCTAATGGTTTTTCCTTTATTCATTGCTAATTTCATTCAACAATGGGTGGTGTGTGATATAGGGATTCCTCACTCCCTTTATTCATTATTTCTAGATTATCTATCAATTCTATATGGATTTATTGACATAAACTCCTATATTCCTCTTCCTCTTCCTTCTTTCTTTTTTTTAATATCTATTGGTTTCACTTCCTACCTGAAAACATAGGGTCTTCTTTGGTAATATTACCATTTAAGGTTCTGTCTAACTTAGGGATTTGGGTGTACATGGCTTGTATGGGTTGTATTCTTCTTTTTCTGAAAATTCATCTTCAAATGTGATGCATTCTAGATTTTCATATCCTAATTCAAACTCATTCAAGGTAGGTAGTTGTTTGAAATATCATTGAATAGAATTTCATTGTGGGTATTTTAATGGTTTTATTTATTAAATAAAATCTATATATAATAGTTTAATTAGGTTATAAGATTGTTTGAAAGTTATATATCACTTGCGAAAAATGTTATTTTATAGTTTTAAAGGAAAAATTAAATTCCACATGTTTTTTAAATGTTTTAAAGGTTTTTTTGAAAAGTGTTTTTTAATTATAAAGATCCTTAACCTTGTTTGGGTACTAAAATGAATTTAAATGGTTTATTAGATCTTTAAGATATTTCAAATGGGGGATAAGTTTCATTAAGTTATTTAAATAATTAGTTTTCAACACATAATTTATAAAGGATATTTTGAAATACTTTAAAAGATGTTTTAATTATGATACACTTTTTAAGAAGGTCTATTTGAAACTTTAAATGGTTTTAAAAATGTGTGTGTGTGTGTGTGTGAAACCCTATTTTTGTTACCTATATTTGTTCTGATTCTTATGGGTGATCCTTGATGTATGTGGTGATCGTATGATGGACTATAAGGGTTTGTTTTGAGTGGGGGTGCTAGAGGTGAGGTGAGAGATTTTTTTATTAGGATGTTTACTGTTTCACTGATTTCTTACCTCTATGTTGTTTAGTCACAAAAACCATGATTTTTGGGTGGGTTAATCTAAATCAGGATAAGTTCCTTCTCGGACTATTTATGCAAGTTTCCTAGACTAGTTATGTAATTTATGCAGCACCACCACCACTGTCTAGTAGTATAATTTTATATATATTCCCATAATTTTGGCTACTTCCCAAATTAGTGACATAGTATATCTAGGTTATCTAGCCTTAGTAACTATAGGGTTTGATCCCATAATGATGATGTATTCTCTTAATTAGTGTTTTAATGATGGGTCCCACATGAGAAATTACTTTCCATGATCTCAAAACAGTTTAAGATTTAAAACCAAGAAACCAAAAAAAAAAAATTACTAAGTATTGTGATAGGAATTACAAATCATGTGGTCAAACCCATAAGTAATTTGAACATAGAATTAAATGTTTAGAACTTTTTCATGATACTATTAAATCTATACTAAGAAACACTATAGTTAAATAAATGGATGAATTAAAAAACCCAAAATAAAGGATTAAGGGAAGGGAATCAATATCTAGGGTTGGGTTTGCATTAATTAAAAACAAATCAACCACACTTATGAAATAAATAAAATTATTAAATATAAGAATTCTTTGGGAATATATATCTACCTCTCAAAAAATCTAGAACTACCTAGATGCACTAATCCCGCTCTAAAGGTAATCAATAACTAGTCTAGATGCATTAAAATCAATCTCTCTCTAACGGAAGGTGGATCCTAGTCAGGTCTCACTACCCCCCAAGATATTTATTAAATCCCATACATGGGGGGAAAATATATAATTTTATATCTACATAAGATATACCTATACATCATTGATAGAACATTTTAGTGCAATCAATATCATCTCAAATAAATATTTAGTGTGATGCTTGTACCACATTGTAAGATAAATCTCCATCAAAACTCAATTAATTGCAAAATAAATATCCTCCATGATGTAATAAATTGTTTCACATATTGGTCAGAGTGAGTAACTCAAGAGGGGGTTAGTGGAGTTCCAAATAAAAATTTATATTACAATAATTTTAAATAGAATCTCTCAATTTAAAATAAAATTGTCAATAAAACCAAAATAGAATATCGATATAAGTTCTAATATGTTAAAAGATTCCTCAAATATTGATTAGTGATTAGTAAAAATTATATGAAAACTATTTTAACTTTTGAAATCAATTTACTCAATCAAATAATTATATAACCACTAGTAAAGATTAACTGTCAAATTAGTGGTTTTGTTGACTATTTTAAACAAATTTAGTTTAAATCTTAGATCTGAAAAAAATAAAACACACAACAAAATTAAAAACAGAGGGTTCGGTCTCAAGCCAAAACCTAATCTCTGAAACTTGAAAATATCCCACAACCAAGAAGATTATATAAATAGAATCTTGATCAACAACCTGGATTGGGTAAATAGAAAACAACTAAACATCTATCCATGCCATGCAGGGACCTCTTCCAAAATAACAGTGGGAATAAAACAATCACACTCCACAAAATAACCTCCTCCACAGCACTATGGGTAGAAAATATATAAAGATATTTAAGAAGATATATTTTATATTTCATTTATATTGAAGGAGATAGTGTGTTTTTATAAACAAGACAAAAACACACTCCTTGAAATTAAATAGTACAAACAAAAAGAGAAAGTATAAAGATGTAGAAAAGATAGGTTGTTTTTGGTCTAATATTCTCTGAAGCTTGAGGCTTCTATTATGTAACTTGTATAGGATCTTGAATTGTTTCTTAGAAAATAGCATAAAAATAAAGCATCGTAATCTATATTTATTCTTATTATAGAAAGGATTTTTTTTGTTTGGTAAGGGAGGATATACATCACTAGAAGTAGAAGGAACTATATATAATGACTCCAACTTCTCCCAAAAAGTATCAATACCAGTAGTAAAAGATGTTTGCATCCCTTCCATCACTAATATCAAAGATTCCATCTCATTGGATAGTCTTTTGTGATCTATCTCCACTTTTTAAATGTGATGCATCATTTTAGGATGGATGTGGTGTATCGAAATATCAAAAAAGTATCTTACATATTTGTCAATAAAAATAGTGACATGAGGTTTATAATTTCTCAACATCATACCAAAATCAAAGAGAATCCTCTCTTTGAAGGACATAAGGTCAGCTCTGGATACACTATCAATTAAGAAACATCAAGTGGAACAGCAGCCTCTTCTAGCTTATATATAGTAGTAATACCAAAATAAAATCTTATTAACTCCCATGTAGCATTTATCTACTCCGCCATTGATCACTTAGGATCCATCTCTTATTAAACAGGAATAGCAATTACATCAGGCTTTAGTGTAAAACTATCATCATTTGAGTTAGGGTAGTCCAGGCCTAGCCACACACACCTTAGATATCTTTCCCATTCATCAATAGATATGCCCCAAAACCTGATAGGTGATACAAAAATAGGCACAAAAACTACAGTTTCAACAACTAAGGTTAAAAACCCATTTTTTCATCAAATATTTCTTCATAAAATTTTACTCATCGACTATCTTCTCATAAACTGTATTCTCATTGACTATAGGTTTAATAGATTTACAATCATCGTGATTAAAAAGATCTCCATAATTAGGGTCAACATGGTGACCAATTGGGCTTGAGGATTCCTCCCCCTCAATAGATTCTCCAAACTCATATCTATAATCTTTATCAATATCTTGAACTAATCTTGGTCCCTCCTTATATAAAGAAGTAATAGATAAACCTTGAAAAGAAATAAGTGTCTGAGGCATCTCCTGATCATCTGGCCTATCTTGGTCAAAACCATCTCTATCCTCACTCATATATCTATCACTATATTATTTATCCTTATAATCATATTCCATTTTATCATCATATCCATTTTATTCTTCATCACCCTTTTCTTCATCATACCCATATTCTTATTCAACTTCTTCACTATTCTCACCATTTTCTTTATCAATTTCATTTTCTCTATTTTTATCATTAAATGATCTAGAAGAAATCATGTATTATTATTATTCATAAATCTAAATTTATTCATCTTTAATTTTATATCTTATAAGAGTATCTAAAATATGGATAGATCTAGTAGGACTAGCCAAACCAAAAGGGACAGTAGGAGGGATTTTAGGCGAGTCAGGATTGCTACCCTCACCAACTGAAAACTCTTGATCCTAATTTCCATAATTATCTAACTCTTATACTTATTTTCCATCATAATAACTCAAAAAACCTCATCTATATCCAATCCAGGATCCACAATATTCATTCTCTTTTTTGGGTAATCAACAGGATTGAACTTCTTATAAAGCTTGTCAACATCATCAACCCATTACCTCTTCCAGGGGTTCCAATTTATTTTAATTCATTTCCAAATTACTTCCTTAAGGAATAAAACTCAAAAATTTACCTTGGTTTATTCATCCCTATGTACCAATCCCTTGTCCTTTATGATGGACAAAATGAACTTAGGGTAAATCAAGGAATTTTACCTAGAATAAAAATCGCACATCCCCGTCATATGAACCATAAAATACCTTAAAAAGTAGATTTTATCTAAACTTTTCATAAGATAAATTATATATTCATACTTTCATAACATTATACTATAATATCATTTCCCCAGGAACAACATGTGATGAATAAAATTGAGCTACAAACAACACTCACCATCAACCTTGGTTGCAGCTGGCCTTCTCAATGTTCCATCTTTAGACACCTCAACTAAGGAATCCTCATATAAAAGTGTTACTATCACTTGAAATAGATCCTTAATAATCATTTGAAACAGCTTTATGAGGTAGTTTCAGAAATCTATCCCATCAACTTGAAGAGAAACCAACCTTCACCCATTTATCTGGCTTCAAACCAAGTCTTTATCTTCCCAAAAGATAAACTCTACATTCTAATAAAAATGATGCACTAACCTAATATATAAAAGACTATAATTATTTTAGAACCACTTTACCCATCCCTGGTCTTATATTAAATTAATAACTAGAGATCTACTTGGCATAAACCACTCAACATTCACTTCTTTCTCATGAACTATTTTATGCTTCACAAGTTTTGGATTTCACGGCTCTATAATTGATCTTATCGATTATCCAATTTTTTTCTTTGAAGGATGAAACTTTTTGGGAAATAACACTATTTTTCACTTCACTATAAACATTGAGAATAATTTGTAAGGTTTATATGAGGGTAAGGGAAGGTGAAAGGTCATAATAGAAAGTGTCGTAGAGATGGTCCAAGCATGGGAAAGAGTGAGATTAGAAAATTGACTAAGTCTCCATTTTATTTCATTTAGGGGTTTTAAAATTTAAAAAATGAAATAATATATCTAAATAAAAATTAAATTTGATAAATACCGATCATATAATAATTATCAACAGAGAGTTAAATTCTAATGGTGGGTAATTTTCAATGGTGGGTTATTTCTAATGTTTGGTTGTTCCAATGGTGGGTTGTTCCAAGGGTGGGTTATTAAGATGATGGGTTGTTACAAGGGTGTTTTGTTCCAATGGTGGGATGTTCCAATGGTGGGTTGTTCTCATAATGGGTAAACTCCAACGGTGGGTAAACTCTGAGGGTGGGTTGTTCAAACGGTGGGTAAACTCCAACGGTGGGTAAACTCCAACAATTGGTTGTTCAAACAGTGGGTAAACTCCAATGGTGCTTCCTAAGAAAATTAATTTAAATCAAAATTAATCATTCCTATTTCATTTTTGGTGCAGTAAATTCTCTTAGAATTCATTACATTAGTAAAAACTTCATTGATTTGATGTTCATTTCCAATGTATTAAAGAGTTATATCAAACTTTTGAAATTGATCTCTCAAGAACTGATGTCATACATCAATTTGTTTTGTTCTTGAGTGAGATATATTATTATTAGAAATATTTATAGAACATTTTTGTCAGAATTTATCAATACATGTAGAAATTGATATCCATAGTCTTGTAGAGTGTTTTTTGTCCACAAATTTTGAGCACAAAAGCTACCTATTTCAATTTATTCAACTTCAGTAGTAGACAGTGCAACTTAATTTTAATTCTTACTACACCAAGAAAATATAGACTTTCTGAAAAGATGACATGTTACATAGGTTATTTTTCTATTAAACCTAAAACCACCAAAATCAATATATGAAAATATAACTAAGTCAGATTCTTGTCCTCTACGATAGAAAAATCATAAATTTGTTGTTAATTAGAGGTATTTAAAAATTATTTTAACTGTAAGTAAGTGTGACTCTTTTGGAATTTCTAGAAAATGAGCACACATAAATACAACAAACATAATTATAGGTAGGATATAAATTATATAGATAATTATTCTAGGCATACCTCGGTAACTGGTTTAATCTATTGATTTCTTAGATTCATCAACATTCAACTTACATGTGGTACTCATAAAATTTTCACTACTTTTAGTTTTATCAAAACCATAACATTTTAGAAGTACTTTAATATATTTAATTTTATTTAAAGTAATTAATTTTTTATTTTGAAAACTCTAAAAACTAATAAATATTTATTGTCGACCCATTAAACTAATTTCAAAACCATTTTTCATCATTTTTAAAATGTTGGAACATTAAGAATTTTTAGAAAATCAAAAGATAGTATCCTAATAATTTATTTAAACAACTAAAACATCCTTTGAAATTATTTTTATAAAAATGTTAGGATCAACTATACATTATACAAATTCATTATAAATTAGAAAAGAGTTGAGAAAATCATACCAAGCTCTAGGTGATTTTTCTAAACCATATCAATATTTTTTTAATTTGAAAACATGATTTAGAAAATGAGGGTTTTGAAATATATTGGTTGTTCAAAAAATCACCCTTAAATATATACCAATTCAAGAATTCACTCTTAACATCCATTTGATATTGTTTAAAATATAGATTTGTTACATATGCTAGCAGTATTATAATAGATTCAAGTATTGATACAGGTGAAATTTTTTCCTCATAGACTATACCATCTTCTTGACTATACCATTTTTCAAAAAGTCCATCCTTATTTCTTACTATTATTTCAGATTCATAAATATTATTTATAAATAGCCATTTAGTTCAAATTGTTAAGGTTTCCTTGGGTATATAAACAATTTCTTAAAATTTATTTCTTTCAAATTAATTAAGTTCTTCTTACATAGACATTACCTAGTACTCATCATTAATTCCTTCAGTGATGTTCTTAGGTTCAAATTGTGACACTAATCCTTGATGTTAAACTTGATTACTAAGGGACGATTTGTTCTGTGCACCTCTAGCTAAGTCCCTAAATACAACATCTAAAGGGTGGTATTTAAGAGTCCTAATACCTCTAGAAAAATAAGGGATAGTTCGATTATGGTATTCATTAGGTTTTAGTTTTGATTTTAGAAGTTCCTCATAACTTGATGATTTTTCTACATGTTTTACAGTAGTATCATAAGGTTTTTCATTTATGTTAAAAGTGTATAAATCATCCCCAGGGTTTTCAAAAGGAGTCTTAGGTTCATGTGGATAAGTCTCATCTTACTTGACATGGATAGACTATTCCACAGTCTTGGTTTTTTTGTTTAAAACTATATAGGATTTACTATATGTTGAATTAATAAGAATAATTCCTTCATCTCACTTAAACACAAGCTTTTCAAGATTATCCTTAGTGTTAAAAAAAGGATTTTCATCCAAAAATGTTAATGTAATTAACATTAATATTTATATTTTTATAAATTTAATAAGTGGTTTTCTTTAAGATACATATAATTAAAACTCTATTAATTATATAATATGTTATATTCATATCATCTATCCAAAAGTAGAAAGGTAAGTCATATTCATTAAGCATTGTCTAGGTTATCTCTTGAGGTGTTCCATTTCTTCTTTATTTAACTCCATTTTCCTAGGGAGTCCTTAGAGGAGAGAAGTTATGGTCATAGAAATTTTGTGAGAAAAATGAATTAAAGTATTTATTTTCAAACTCACGACCAAGGTCACTTTTTAAGGTCTTAATTCCAATTCCACATAGGTTTTATACATATTTCACATTCTGGGTAAAGTGAGTTCATGCTTCACTTTTTTCAGCTAAAAAGAATACCCAAGTATACCTAGAAAATTTATCTATAAGGACATAGAAATAGTGCTTCCATTTATACTATATACTCTAAAAGTTCCAAAAAAGTACATGTGGACTAATTATAGGGGATGAGAAGTTGAAACATATTTATTTAATGTAAAATATATTTTGTTTTGTTTCCCATTTTGTTAGGGGTTATAAAATTTATCATTTGGGAATTCAATTTTCGATTGATCACTGACTAATCCTTTACTAGTAATTTTTCTAAGAGAATGAATATTACAGAGGCTTAGTATCCTATTCTAAATTCAAAATTCTCTATTAAAGGTACTTTAGCATGATAAATTTTTTAGAAAATAAATAATCAAGATTAACATTATACAAATTTTCATCTATCAAAGCAGTAAACACTAATGAACTTTTAGAACAAAATACATTATATAAATTGTTTTAAAATTTTACATAAAAACAATCATCACATTATTGTGAGATGATAAGAAGATTTTATTTTAAACCATCAAGAAAAAGAACTTTATAAATTAAAACCAATTTAGAGTTATTGATTTGGCCAAGGCTGATTATTTTTCTTTTATCATTTTACCAAAGGTGGAATTTCCACCATAAACATTTATTTTAAATTTTAATCTTGAGTAATCTCCTATCATATGTTTATAACAACCATTATCCAGATACCATAGAATTATTCTACACCTATTCAAGAAAATTACTTATAAAAAATATTATACCAAAAATTATTTTGGTACTCAGAATTTATTGGGTCCATAAATGTTAGTAATGAGAGATTTATAAACCCATATATTCTTGATGGTTTTCATATAATAATATTTTAAAATCATAAAAATAAAAACATTATTAGGTTATACCAGTTTAATAACTAGTAGTGTAATTTCCATAATTAGATTTTTGAATAAAATCATTCTTTACAACTATTTTTTGTCGGGGTTGGTAACCCAATCCAATTATATTCTGAGGTTCAATTTTTTTCCAAGTATTTGAGTGATAGATTCTCTACCATTAGTGAATCTTTCTAAGTCTTTGTTTGATTGCTCCTTTGAAAATGTTAGTTCAGAATTTTCTTTCAAAAATTAAACATTATTTTCTCTCTTAACAGCAAGATCAAATTTAATACTAGTAGATAAATCATGTTTTTTATTTAGAATTTTGTAATTATATTTAATCTCTTTAAAATTATCTTCCAACATGTTGAAATATTCAAAAATTCCCTATTTTGACTTATCATCATCATTTTTTTTCATCTCCAAATTTTTCATAATTATGTATAGAAGATATAATAGGTATAATGACCTAAGCATGATGTATATTAATATTACATATTTTTAAATCAATATTAATTACATTTTACAAATGAATGCCTAAGGACCGTAATAGTTTAGTGCCTTTGGAAACTTGGAATTCATTCTTTAACTTGTGAAAGATCTTCAACCTCTCCCACAATGATCTTCCCCTTTAGTACTCCTACTTAAATGATTTATTTATAAAATTAGGAATGGATACATAATAAAGGGTGAGCTTAGATTCTTAGTAAGGATAAGAAATAAATAGATGAATAAATAAACGTAAACAAAAATGAACATAACTTTTGAATATCAAAATCATGAGTCATGAAATAAAGCATAGTAGTTAGCAAGGAATAAATCGTAAAGGAACATTAACTATGATAACATACCATTGGAATAAAACATGAACTTTTGTAAAACACATAAGTATAAAAAATCATTTCAATATTATACAAGGCTCATGACCAATACCATCAAAGCGGAAAAAGTCCATTACTGAATTGGTTTTACTTATCGTTTCAGCCCTGTATTACTGAACTAGACTTACTTTTGATTCCAGTCATGTTTATATCATGAGATATAAATATTTACCCACTATATTGATGGGATATATAGGTCACACATATCTCATAATGAAATCATTATTTCATGTGCCTCAAAAAACATAAATCATTCATCATTGCATAACCTAAGTAACAAAAAATGGCTTTCTTAAATATCCTTTCATCCTAATCCAATTAAAATAAATAGATTTCATAAAACTAATTTCATCATAAATACAATAAAATCAATCTAATAATCAGGATAGAAACATTACCCAATGTAATCTTAGATGGAAAGTAATTATGATAAAATACTTGGAATTAATTCTTGATAAAAATATCCTTTATTCTTCAAAAAAAAATTATTTCCTCCAAATGTCTCACATTATTAAAAGAAAAGAATTTAATTGAAACGAAACTAGAAATATTTTAGAGGAAATTTTGTGGAAATAGCACGTTCTAAAAGTGTAAAAATCCATTCATGATGTATAAAAAAATATTCTCCACATACTTTTTGCATTGGAGTCAAAAAGTACCTCAAATCAAATGACAATAAAAGATTCATTTCAAACCATTTAATAAAAATTAACAAAAGGAAAAAAATTAACTTCAAAAAATAGTATAAAAAATAAAAAAATGACATGATTAAGAAACGTGGATGTGGATGGTAAACATACCCCAATAAATACATACCTATATACAATCTCAGATAACAATGAGACTGTGAAATTATCCATTACCTTAGGTCCAGTATCCTTATTATGTTATTGAACCTCCTATATAATAATTTAAATAATGTTTTTTAATTATTCTATAATCATAATCATTTTTACGATATCATATATGATTATATTATCATTAGTTTTTTAGTAACATTTCATCGTCACTTGTTATTCAGATATTAACTATTTTATATTCTTATGCAAGTTTTGTCAAATAAGGTCATGTTCCTCTTATTATGTTATAGTTATATCAATTAAAAATGATATTAGTATAATATATATTATATTTATTAATTCCATTCATGCGTATAATAAAGTTTTTATGAAGATCATGTTGAATGAATTACATCGAATCATGGAGAGGATTGGTTGTACATACGCATAAGCGACGATATCATTCACTTAATGGTTTAATGGTATGGAATTTGGTGGTATATTAATTATATAGAATAATTTTAATTTCATATTCATAATTTACCTTCATTATACTCATCATTATAGCCAACCTAATTAAGTATTTTTAAATAACAAATTACACTACAGTGTGGAGACTGTAAGTCTTACCTACACACACATGGTGATATTGTTATCCATTAGATAGATAACTGTAGGTATAAGGTTTTACCATAACTATAATAACATATAATAATTTATAATATAATTTATTTATTACTTTATTGTGGAAACAACATAATAATAGGAAGCAGAAAAAAATGAAAGAGGTGATAAAACAATTACCTCTTTTTCGAGTATCTCCTTTTGATTTCCACAAAAGGTATCCTTATGATGGATTTATACCCAAAGTGTGGTATCTAGGAAGAATTTAGGGATTTATTAATCTTATTTGAGCATAATTTTTTCAATCCATGGGGATTCATAGGTGTGAGTAAGTTGGTAAATGTGGTTTCCTTTTATAAGGGGGAGGAGGGTCACTTTAGGAAAGTATTGAAATATTATTATATTATAAATTTATTTTCGAATTATAATAGCTCCAAAGTGATATATTTATAAGCTAAGAGGAGTATGGTTCTAAATCCTCTCAACAAATAGGTTTTAGACAAGTTTAGGTTACAAATTTAACCTTGTCTTTTCGCTTTAACCGTTAGTTAAACATATTTACTCTAACCATGTCTTCTTGTATTTTTGCACTATATGGTCAATATTTGTACTATAAAATTTAAATAGAACATAAAGCGGATAATTAATGAAATATTTAACATTATATAAGTCATTTTGACTTATTTTATATTTTTATGACTATTATATCATTTAATAAAATATTATTTGTTTTTAAAACTCATTTATATCAATTTTGACATGATTTAGTAATTGATTTTTGTTAAAGCTATAAAAACATGATTAATTCGAGAAAACTACATTAATTAAAATATAACATGTAATAATATTCTAAAAAATAGTTTATGGAATAAAAAGTTTCAAATTAAATTTATTTTAATATTTATAATATCATTTACTTGAATCATTCAATAATAAGGTCATCATTGGATCATCATTATGTCACAAATAAATTTATTTATTTAATTTATAAAAATTATAAATATAATACCATGATTTAGGAAATATTTTTACCTTTCTAATTACTATTTATAGTCACAAATATTAATAATATAATCCCACCTTTAAATGTTTTTATTAAAAATATGCATGTGTATGTTATATTTCTCTTTAATATAAATTAATTATTATAACATATCATTTTCACACCCAAGTGGCTCCCAAATGAATTTTTTTTCCTAAACATTTTTTGGATTTTCCAGGACTCATAAAATAAGATTAAGAAACATGTTAGGGTATCTCTTTGTTATTATAATATTATATTTACCCTTATATACCTAATTTAGCCTTTAACCGTTGTAAATAAAATATAATTACTAAAGTTACTATTCAAAATGTCCCAAAATAAAAGCTGCATATTTACATAATTTGGAACTTATGATTCCAAATATAGAATCCATTTTTCCAAATTCAAAACATTGAATTTTTATTAATTATTTTAAAATTAATTCTCATTGTCGAAACAAGAAAGTGGTATTTTAAGAAGTAAAAACTACCAAAAGAATGACATGTGTTTATATCCAGTTTAATTGTAAAATTAATTCCAATGCCAGAAATTTGAATAAATGATAAAACAATTATCTAATTACACTTTAAAACAAAATAAAAATATAATCTATAAATATACATATATTAGACAAAAAGGCATCTTTGAATTAAAATGCAGTATTTTTCACTATTCATTAAAAGACGAATTTAATCAGAAAAATACTAGAATTTAAACCAAGTTAAATTTTGATTCCCTAGTCCAAAAATAAGTTTATTATGTCTAAAATAATTTATAAATTTGTCAAAAACTAGATTTAAAAAGGGTTTTCAATCAAAAGATGGTAAAACTGTGTTTTTTTGGAAAATAATTCTTTTTATCTGAAAAATTAAATTTGTTATTATATAATATCTATAAAACATATAAGATTGATTCAAACCAAAAAATTAAAAATATTACATATATATTCAGTAAATGAAATCAATAAATAGTGGTTTTTTTATTTTATAAACTCAATTGTTTTCATTTAAATAGTTCTTTTAGAATGAAGTTAATACTATTCATACCCGCCATTATAATAACTAGTTTATAATATTTAGTTATCACTCATACTCGGTATTAAATGAAATGAATTATTTAAAAATAACTTGAAATTGTGTGAAACACAAGCCAATAATAGTGTTTTGTATACTCCAAGCTATTACAGTTTTACGTATAGTGCAAGCTAATAATGTTGTAGCGTACAACAAAAGACAACAAAGAAATTAAGAAGAATCTATCTCATAAAATCTCAGGGTTACATTCTACCCCCCTTAAAATGAATTTCTCCCTTAAAATTAATTAGGTTTATAAAATTTTTACTACATGAAATTTTCTTTCAAAGAAACCCATATCATAAAAAAGGAATACTAAAACATAATTTTTAAAAAGAAAGTTATAAACATAATGGTTACCCAAAGTAACTCATCCATGGGATACCATGTAGGATAATATAAGTGGGAATTGAAAACATGGATACATAAGAAAAATCTAACCATAATATTCTGATGCATAGTTATAAAAAACAAGGATTGGAGAAAGTTAACAACCAAAAATCCATAAATCTGCGATGATTTAAGGGAACATCTGATTCATCAGATAATAAGGTACTAAGATAACATTTTTTATTTTCAAGATACTTTCCCTAATGTTAAATAACATTAGGGGAAATACTTAATTTATCTATGTACAGTCTCACCATTGTTCAAGCCTTGAACAAATTCCACATCATCTCTCATTCAAATAAATGAAGTTGAATTTGTTATTCGTGAAGTGTTAACAGATCATTTGATCCATAAATAAAATGATAGGTCATTCAATATTTCTCAACAAAAAGGCTAAAAAATATTATAAAATATGTATAAGTCCACCTATAAACAGATAATACATTAATTTAACATACTTCAATAGGAGTATAACTTATACTATCCATAATTGAATAAGTTTACAATACTTTAAAAAAATGAAAATCTACAACTTTAGAAAGAGGTGAACAAAATCAGGTTAACAATTATCTCCCATATCTCATAAGGTTGTTCTTGGTTGTCACATTCCAAACATATGAATACCTTAATCATGTATTCTCTTTATTTGTGTTAATAACCTGAATTATCAGATAACCTTATTGAAAACATGCATGTTTTCTTATTCTTAAGTCCAAAAAGTTGTGTTCTTTATCCGAGACAGCATAACCCATTTGTCAATAAATCCTTAAATAGTTCCAAGGTAACTAATATCATCCAATTTAACTATTCATATCCTATATACCTTTATCTAAAAATAATTATCTCAATATCATGTTCAAATTAAGGGTTATCCTTCCCTAAATCACATGTTTTCCAAAAACATCACCTTATTACCTCAATCAATTTTCATGGTTACCAGTACCACTCTGCATATACTTTCAAATACATTTAAAAACCCATAGTGGACTACTAAATAGATATTTAATTATTCTATAATACAATAAAACTGATTCTATAACATTATTCTGGAATCCCTTTATATAAACACTCAATCATTCCACCACTTCATTTTCATACTCAACATCATCAGTAGTGATCGCATGTGATTTTCCACTGTCTTTGGCCTTAAGAGGTTTATGGAATCAATCATCATTTATGACCCATGTATTAGGGCCTTGGTTAGCATAAATCCCCATTTCCTTACACTTGTATCATTGAAGTGTGGGTGGTGCATTCTTTATAGAATTTTCCCTATTTGCATCATTAGATAACTTTTTCTTATTACTTCGGCACACAACTTACCGATGACCTTATTTTACACACATAAAAAAATTAGTGCGTTTAAGAAATTATCCACCATGCCTCTTACCAAACATTGAGCATAAAGAAACACCCATGTTCTTTTCACCATTTTTATGAGATTATCCTTTGAAATCCATATTTTGTTTCTTTTCAAAACCATGATATTGATATGTGAAAAATTAAAATTGAATACATTACATATCTATTCCACTAATAAAATCCATAAAGAGTGATTTTATTATTTTATAGAATCACTTATTTTGAATTAAATAGTTTTTTATAAGGAAGTTAATACTATTCATACTCATTATTATAATGACTAGGTTATAATATTTAGTTATAACATATACTCAGTCCTCCATGAAATTAATTAAATCAAAAGAACTTGAAATTTTGTGTAACATAAGCCAAGAATAGTGTTGTGTATAACAGAAGATAATCTTGGTGTAGCATACAACACAAGACATCAATGATATGGAAGAAAAAACTAACCATCAAGTTCTGGTGGATAGTGAAAGAGAACAAGGTTTGGATAAAGTTAACAACTAGAAAACCATAAATATACAATGATTTAAGGGACCATATAAATCATCGGATAAGAAGGTACTAAGATAAAATATTTGGTTTTCAAGATCCTTTCCCTAAATTTTAAGAACATGAGAATAAATACTTAATTAATTTTAGTATAATCTCACCATTGGCCTTGCCTTGAAAATTTTCCACTTTATCTATTTTTCCAGGAAATGAAGTTTAATTTTTCATTCATAAGCTATTAGAAGATCATGCGATCCAAAAATAGAATGATAGGTCATTCCATATATCTCAACAAAAATTTTAACATTGATTATCAAATATGCATAAGTCCGCCTATAGTGAGATAATACATTAATCTAAAAAACTACAAACCTAGTATAACTTATACTATCTATAGTTGTATAACCTTATAATCCTTCCAAAAACTAAAAATAAATCACTTTAGAAAGTGGTGAACTAAATCAGTTTAACATTTATCTCCCATATCTCATAAGGAAGTTCTTGGTTGTCACATTAGAATCATGTGAATACCTTAATCGTATATTCTCTTAAGTCACGGTAACAACTTGAATTATTAGATATCCTTATTGAAAACATGCATTTTTTCTTATTCCTAAGTCCAAAAATTTGTAATCATCAACTGAGATAGAATAACCCATATGTCAATAAATCCTTAACCAGTTCCAAGGTAAATAATTTCATCTAATATACTTACTCCAATCCAACATACCTTTATCCAACTATAATTATCTCAAAATCATGTTCATATTATGGGTCATCCTTCCCTAAATAATGTTTTTTCCTTACCTCAACCACTTTTCATAGTTCCCAATACCACTCAGAATATACTTTCAAATACATGTAAGAACACATAGTGGACCAATACATATATATTTTATTATTCCATAATACCATAAAAGTGATTCTACAACATTATTTTTGAATCTCGTTACATTAATACTCAATTATTCCACCACTTCATTTTCATACTCAACATCATAAATAGTGATTACATGTAATTTGACTTTTGTCTTTGGACATACAATATTGTTGAATTCAATCATCACTGATCACCCTTGGATTATGTAATTGGTTAGAATAATTCCCCATTTCCTTTCACTTGTATCATTGAAGTGTGTGTGCTGTATTATTTGTATCCTTTTCTCTATTCAAATCATTAGCTACCTTTTTCTCATTACTACAGCACTCAACTGCCCGATGAAATTCTTTTTCACCCTTAAAACATTTTCTAATCCTATTATGATAGTCTCCACCATGATTTTTTCCACAATTTTAGGATAAGGAAAAAGTCATCTTATTTTCACTATTGTTTTGAAATTTTCCTTTGAACCACACCTTTCGTTTCTTGTAAAAACCATGAGATCGATATGAAACACTAACTTCCATTTCTACTTTGATAGCACAACACAAAATATTTTAATATTGACTAAATTATCTTATACTAAACACACTTTTAAGACTTGGTTTTAATCCATTGAAAAATCGATAAACTTTACTTTTTGGTTGGATGATAAATCCAGAAACATACCTTGCAAGTCTTGTAAAATTTTCCCCGTATGTAACAACAGATTCATCATCCTTATGCTAAAGCTCAAGGAAATAATTTTCAATTTTTTGATCTAAGAATATGATAAAATTACTTATTGAAAAATAATTTCTTTAACTCATCACATTCCATGGATTCAATTTCATATTGTTGGCTCACATATTTTATTAGAGTCCACCATTAGCCTACTTCACCTTCTTAATGATAATCATCCAAAATGAATTTTCATGTTCTGAATAGTGAAGTATGTAAAATATATTTTCAATGGTACTAATTAATTTTTAACAACAATTGGATTAGAATACCCACTAAAATAAGTTGGATGTTGCCTTATGAAGGACTCAACAGAATGTTGTTCCCTTCTCTGCTCATTCTGAATTCCATAATGATTCATAACTTGTGTTAGTATGGAGAGAAGATTCTTAATAACATCTACCATAACATTTGTTTGTTCAAGGGTACAATTTTTTTATTTCCCATTGCATTGATCATTAACATGTTTCATTTGGGTTCAAACAATGTTCTTAAACCCAAAAACAATATGGTGAGAGGAAAACATCATACTAGGAAAACAACATAATAAAGGGGGTGCATATTCAATCTCTAAAATCATAGGATTAATCCCATGTTATTCATGATCATTACCAAATATCCTTAAAAAATACCTTAGAAATATCTTTGGGGGTCCCATTAAACTTTTCACTTACTAGTTTCCAAAGTTCAACTAAAACTTTCCTCTAATACCAACTATTACTACTCAAGCATGACTTATATGAATAATACAACTTTTTAGATGAGTATTCATTACATTTTACAAATGTGCACCTGAGGACTATAATAGTTTAGTTCCTTTGGAATTTAAGAATAAATTCTTCTAGCTTGTGAAACATATTCAACATCTCCCATAAATATCTTCCCCTTTAATACTCATACTTAAATGATTTCTTTATAACATGAGGAATGGAAACATATGAAAGGGAGATTTTAGATTCTAGGTAAAGGTAAGAGAACAGTATATGAACATGTGAATGTAAAAAAACATGAACATAACTTTTGAATATAAAAATATTGAGTCCTGAAATAAATCTTATCAATTCATACGGTATAAATAATAAAGGAACATTAACCCTGATAACATAACATTAGCATAAAACATGAACTTTTGGAAAACACATAAGCATAGAAAATTATTTCTATATAAGCCAAGCCTCATATCCAAGACAATTATAGTAGAACTAGATTTACTTTTCATTCCATTCATGTCTATCTCATTAGATATAAATATTTACCCAATGAATTGCAGGGAGATATGGTTCCCACCCATCTCATAATGAAATTATCCAAACATGTTCCACTAAAACAAAAACCATTCATCCTAGGAAAACCTAAGAAACAAAAAATGTGTTTTTTAAAAATAATTTCATTATAATCCATATAAAATAAATGGATTTTATAAAAATAATTCCATCATAAATAGAATAAAAAAAATTAATAATGAGGATTGAAATATAACCCTATTTCATCTTAGATGGAGAGTAATTTTGATAAAATACATGAAATTAGTTTTTGAGGAAAATATCTTTTATTCTTCAAAAACATTTTCTTTTTTCAAAATGCCACAAAATATTAAAATAAAATAATTTAATTTAAAGTAAAATTGAAATATTGTGAAGGAATATCTATGGAAATAAGGTGTTATGAAAGCATAAAAATTTGTTCATTGTATTTAAAAAACATTCTCCTCGTACTTTTACAGGAAGAGTCAAAAAGTACCTCTAATCAAATAACGATAAAAGTTATATTTTATTTCGTTAAATAAAAAATCACCAATTGGTAGATTTAACTTTAAAAAATTTTATAAAAATATAAATAATATTACATAATTAATAAACATGGATGTAGATGATAATTATACCCTATTAAATACTTACATATAAACAATCTTGGATAATAATGAGATTATGAAATTATCCCTTACCTTAAGTAAAATATCTTTCATATGTATCTAAACCTCATGTAAAATGATTTAAATAATGTTTTTGACTTATTATATAGTCATAATAATTTTTATGATATCTTATATGATTATATTATCATCCTTTTACTAGTAACATTTCATTGTCACTCATTATTTAGATATTAAGTGCTTTATGTTCTTATGCAAGTTTTGTCGGATAAGTTCATATTCCATTTTTTAGGTTATAGTAAAGTCATATACAAAATAATATTAGTATAATATAAATCATATTTATTCATTCTATTCATGTATATAATCATGGTTTAATGAAGACCATGTAGAATTAATCTCATCATCGTTGTGACGGTAGGTTGTACGTACGCACAAGCGATGATATCATTCACTTAATAGTTAAATGGTATGAAATTCAATGGTGTATTAATTATAAAGAATAATTATCATGTTATATTCATTATTTAAATCCATTATACTCATCATTATACTCATCCAAATTATGTATTGTGGAAAAAAAAATTACACCACGATGTGAAGACGATGATTCGTACGCATGCATGTATGGTGATATTGTCATTCACAAGATGGATAAAAATAGGTATAAGGTTTTCCCACAATTATAATAACATATCAGAATGAATAAGGTACTATATTTATTACTTTATTATGGAACCAACAATACAAGAGTAAGTATAAGATTAAAAAAATAAAGAGGGGATACAATAATTACATCTTTTTCGAGTATCTCCTTTTGATTTGCACAAAAGGCCCCATTAGGATAGATTTATGCCCAAATTGTGGTATCTAAGAGAAATGGGGATATTTTTAGAGCTTATTTGAGCATAAATTGTATGATCCAAGGGTATTTTGCTGTGTGAGTAAGTGGGTAGCTGTGGTGGCCTTTTATAAGAGGTAGGAGGGGCACTTTAAGAAAGTCTTGAAATATTATTTTATTATAAATTTATTTTCGAATTATAATATCTAAAAACTGATATATTTAGAGAATATGATGACTATGGGTCTGAATCCTATCAACCAATAGTTTTTAGAAAATTTGTTGTCACAAATTAAACGTTTTTTTGGCATTAACCCTTAGTTAAATAAATTAACTCCTACCATGTCTTCTTGTATTTTTACACTATATGATCAATATAGTCACTATAAAATTCCAAGAGAACCTAAAGTGGATAATTAATGAAATTTTTAATATTATCTAAGTTAGTTTTATGAATCTTATACTTTTATGACTATTATATCATTTAATAAAATAGTATTTGTTTTAAAAACTCATTTATGTCAATTTTGACACTATTTTGTAATTGATTTTTGTTAAAGATTTAAAAACATGGTTGATTTGAACAAACTATATTAACTAATATATAACGAGTCATAATATTCCATAAATTTTTTGTATGCCATAGAAAACTTCAAATTACATTTATTTTAATATTTATAATATCATTTATTTGAAACATTCATTAATAAGGAAATCACTACTTCATCATTGTGTCATAAATAAATTTATTTATTTAATGTCATAAAATTATAAATAAAATAACATGATATAGAAAATATTTTTATATTTCTAATGAATATTTATAATCAAAGATATAAATTATATAACCTCACCTTAATTTTCTTTATCAAAAGATACATGTTTATGTTATATTTCACTTTACTTCAAATTAATTATTATAACATTTCATTTTCACACTCAAGTGGCTCCCAATTGCCAAAATTTAAAACTAAGGATTTTTATCATCACCCATGACTCATCCAATAATATTACAACATTTTTTCGAATAGTTTTATATTATTATTATATTTATTTACACTTATTTAACTAATTTACCCTTTAATCAGGGAAAATAAAAAATAATTACTGAAGTTACTATTCATAATGTCCAAAAATAAAAGTTGCCTCTTTATATAATTTAGACCTTCTGATTCAAAATATTGAATCCATTTTTTCAAATTCAAAACACATAAGTTTCATTAAATAATTTAAAATTAATTCCCATTGTCAAAACTAGAAAGCGGGTTTTTAAGAAGTTAAAACTATCAAAAGATTGATATGTGTTTATGTACAATTTAAATGTAAAATTACTTCAATTGAAAAGTATTGGATTAAATTATAAAAAAAAAATCCAATTAAACTTTAAAAAAAATCAAAAATACCATCTATCTATACAAATAAATTCTATGAAAAGGTAGTTTTGAATTAAAATGCAGAATTGTTCAATATTCATTAAAATATGAATTTCATGAGAAAAATAATAAAATTTTAGTCGGGGTAAATTTTGATGTCTCACTTTCAAAGAATTTGTTTATTATTTAAAATAAAACTAAAAAAATTATCAAAAACTATATTTCAAAAGGGTTCACCATCAAAAGGCGGTAAAACTGTATTTTTTTGAAAAATACTTTTTTTATCCAAAAAAATGAATTTGTTCTTATATCATATCTAGAAAACATATAAAATGAATTTAAATTATGGAATTGAATGATTTATATATATATAACAGAAATAAAATCCATAAATTGTGATTTAATTATTTTATAGACTCACTTATTTTAAATTAAATAGTTTTTTAGAAGGAAGTTAATACTAATCATTATCACCACAATAATGATTAGTTCATAGTATTTAGTTTTCACTTATACTCGGTCTTGTATGAAATGAATTCTATCAAAAGAACTTGAATTTGTGTTTTACACAAGCTAAGAATAGTGTTGTGTATACTGCAAGCTAATATAGTGTTGTGTGTAGCGCAAGCTAATCTCAGTGTAGCGTACAACACAAGACATCAAAGAAATTAAAAAGAATATATCTCATAAAATATTGGGGTGTTATAGTAGGTACATCAGATATGTTCACCATGAAGCATATATTTTCACTGTCTAGATATTCTTCATGCATTAAGTCTGAGTCACTTGAGCTATCCGCATAGGCACTCTAGGTGGATTTCATGGCTTTCTTATATTTTCTATCCTTATAATCAAATTTCTGTTTGTGCTTTTACTTGGGATAGTTAGCCTTAACATGTCTTTTTCTCTTATATTCATAACAGGTAATCTCATTTGAATTATCATATCTTTTCTAGTCTTTCTTCCAACTACCTGTTTTATCATATATTTCTTTATATCTCAATTTTATGAATAATTTATTCTTCCTATATATTTTATTAAACCCTCTGCCCATATAGGTGAATTATTCACCACTGTCGGTTGGTGATTCCTCATTACTGAAGCTTTCAACCTATACTTTTTTTTTGTTTTTATGTAGTAGTCTTTAAATCTATATACTTCCTTCTCATTTATCTTTCTGTTCAACATTAACTTTAATCTCTTCCTCATATATCATCAACTTTCCAATCAATTCTTTGATTGATAGTTTGTTGATATAACATGATTCACTTATAGAAACTGATGTTCTCCTCCTTCTATCGAAAATACATTCAAAGAGTTACATGATTTTATCTTTTCTAAAACTAGATTTCCCAAGGAGCTCATAGTATTCCAATATCTCATTAAACCTGAGCTACATATCAAAAATCATCTCATCAGGTTTCATCTTGAATGTATTGTATTTAATTGTATAAGTGTTCAATATCTTTTCGTTCTCACTAGTTTTTCCTTCATGATAAATACTTAATGTGTCCAAAATTTGATCTTTATTTTTACACAAGATATATTATTAAATTATTCATCTATTAATTCATGATAAAGTGAATTCATAGATTTAAAATTATTTTTATAAGCAGTTTTAGTAGAATAAACCCATTTATCCTTAACAGTTGTAGGTAATTCTTATTTATCCTCTATAGTAGTCCACATTTCAAATATCATAATTTCAATGTGAATTTTTATCTTTATTTTCCATTGATCATAATTATCTACATTAAATAAAGGAATTCTGCTAGTAAAAAACCTTCTTGTCTACTATCAATTTAAAGAAGTGAATTTAGAATGGATATAAATTTGAGATCTTTATAACCAAACTAAAATTACCCTTTAAAATAATTTAAAAACCCATGATACCAATTGTTGGATTGAGTGAGTAACTCAAGGGGTGTAATTTAGTTAATAGTAATTTTTTTGTTAAAACAAGTTTAAATAGAGTCTCCCAATTTAAAATAAAAATTGCATGGTTGACCAAAACTATAGATCGATATAAGTTTTGATATTTTAAATGTAACACACTGAGATTTTATGAAAAATATTCTTTTAATTTCAATGATGTATTCTATTATACACCACACCAAGTTTAGCTTGTACTATACGCAACACCGTATTAGCTTGCAGTATACGTAATGCTATTCTTGGATCGTGTTACACACAATTTCAAGTTCGTTTTATAATAGTCATTCTACGCAACATTGAGTGTGTTTATATATATATACATATTCAATGTATAAATAAAATATGGTTGGATTCTGTTATACGAAACAACGAAGGATTTTTTCACAACACGGAACCCTAACTTGGCTTGCATTACACGCAATCGCGACCTTCCTCGATAGCGTGTGTTGTACGCAATACTGAGTTTTACTAAACAAAGATATATTATTATAATATTATTATGAACTATCCGTTATGAATAGTATTAACTAAATTTTGAATTTTATAACATTATTAATCATCTTATATATTTTCTAAAACATTTTATGTGAACAAAATAATTTTTTCGGGTAAAATAAGTATTTTTCAAAAAAATGCAGTTTTGCCACCTTTTGATGGCGCACCCACTTTAAATCTAGTTTTTGACAAGTTTATAAGTTCAATTTTACAAAATAAAATTATTCTTTGGAATAAGGATATAAATTTTGACCTTGGATAAAATGTTCATGTTTAACTGATAACTTTCATATTTTAATGAATAGTAAAAACACGCTATATTTTAATTAAAAAAACTTTTTTCATCGTAATAATTTATGTGGTCAATTTATAATATTTAATGGTCTTAAAGTATAAATAGAATATATTTTTACCATTTAATATAATGTATGTCATTAGCATTGATGTTACTTTGAATTCGTAGGTTAAATCAATTCAATCTTTTGTAATGTTTTTAACAAAAACCCATTTTCTTTCGACAATGGGATTAATTTTAATTTAATTTCTGCAACTTCTATGTATTGAATTTCGAAAACTTTATCCCATATTTGGAATCAGTGGGTCCAAATTATATTAATAGACTACTTTTTATTTTCGGGCTTTATGAATAGTAACAACGGTAAATTTTATTTACCATAGTAAATGGTAAATCGGGTAAATAAGGGTAAATATAAGATTATAAAATTATCCTAACACCTGAAAAAATCCTATTGGATGACTAAAAGTTGACCCATATCACCTAAGGGTCGGATTAGAACCATTTAATGTGCTTTTGTCCATGAAAATAACTTAATTATTATTAAAATCAAAGAAAGTGACAACATGTCACTCTCTTAAATATTATAAGTATATTAATTTTACTTTAGTGATAAAATTCATGAAACATAGAACATAAATAGTCTCCAGAAATCTAATGAAATTATCTACATCATATGAATTTATTTATAATTTTTATGGATTAAATAATTATCATTAATTGTAACACAATAGTGATGCAGAAATTGCTTATCTAGGGAAAAATCAAGAATATAGTTTTTAAACTAATAGTAACCATAAAATGCCCAAAACCCTGACCAAAACTTATTGGTCATGTACATGTAAACCATAATCATCCAATGGTCGAATATTGGACCATTTTGAGCCTTATAAAAGAGATTATGACACTTATATTATTTTATTTCAAATGATGCCAAAGTTGTCACCTTCATAATTTAATAAATATAAAAATTTAAATATTATGATTTTAAGATGATAAATTCGAGTAAAAGTATTATTATAACTTTTAATAGATTTATATTCATCATAGGATTTTATTTTTAATTTTTATGCAACAAATAAGTATATTAAATAATTATACAAAAATGTTGTAGTAATTATTTTATTAAGAGATAAACCAAATAAATAGTTTTAAAAATAATAAAATAAATATTATATGAACTATTTAATGTGCTAGACTAATTTTATAGATACATATGAACTTTTATTATTCTATTAAATCTTTTATTTTGAACATATATTCTGTATATATTTTATTTAAATTCAAATAAATGAATAGTGTCAAAATTGACACTATTGTTATTTTATAAAAATAATATATTATAAAATTGTTTAAAAATAACAAATATATTTAAAAATTATAAATTTAAATTTATATGTTATAAAATGTTATAAAGTATCCAATTATGGACAATTAACAACAAATAATTAATTATTTTTTATAATTTAAATTTTAGAATGTTATTACCACAAATATAATTAAATTGAATAAATTATGATAAATCAAGTTGATAATGTTTAAAAAAAATTCCTAACATGACTAAATTTGATTTTTTGATTATATTACAACCCTATATCATCTAATATTCGGATATGAGTCATTTTTGGAGGTTTTTAGGTGGGGTTATATTTATTATAAATTAATATTTTTATGAATTCTGAAGGTGCCCCTCTCCTCCCTTATAAAAGGGAACCTCCTCCCTCTCCTCCTCACACCACATTGAGCTTTCAAGATCGACCAAAACCTGACAAATTCTCTTCTCCACTTCCCTAGAAACATCCTAGAGGTCCTGGTCTTTTTAAAAGACCAATTTTAGTGCCCTAAGAGGAGGTCTCAAAGAGGCGCTTCAAAGAAGAGGTAATATCCGTTACCGATTCTTTCAACTTTATTTCTTCTTCCACTTCTTCTTATTTAGTTGTTTCATTATGAAGTAATAACATCAGGATCACTTATATATTGGTATGTTATTATAATTATTAACCAACCATATTTCACCATCTATCCGTCCAACGGAAAACAAAATCACCGTGCGTGCGTACGTACGGAATACCGTCTCCACGCCGTGGTGTAATCTGTTTTTCCACCAACACCTTACATTGATGGGTATAATGATGTAAAGAATAAATATATATGGTTATTATAGAATAATACTTATTCTGATATATTATACCATCCACTCCAATTTTATAATTATGGGAACGATATCATCGCTCCTGCGTACGTACGGACTACCGTCTCCACAACGCGATGAGATTCATTCTCCATGATTAACCATACATGAATGATCATAAAGTTTATATAATGAATAATAATGAAATATATGAAATAATAATGCTACTGGATTTATATATATATATATATATTTATGTCATCTATTTAGTTTCATTCAATTCAATAAGGAAACGAAAACAGCGTTCATGCGTACGTACGGCTTACCGTCTCCATGAACGGTGTATTTCATTCCTTTTATTGATCTATAATATATATGTATTTGATGAATATATATTATATATAAATCATGTTTTACATTCTGGAATTATGTAAATCAGGATATAAGTAATAATATCAAGAAACGACAAGTCAAAACACATACGATAAATGGAATGATTTTACCCAAAACGCTGCTTTAACATGAATTTACAAAAGAACGGGTAATATAAAGCAATAAGTGAACCATATATGATATAATAACAATGAATATGATTCTTTAATAAGTAAATGACATTATTTAAATCATTATACAGGAGTTTTGGATACGTACGAAGCATATCGGACATAAGGTAAGGGATAATTATTCAAATCTCATTCTTATCCGAGATTGTTTATTCGTAAGTATTTACAGGGGATATTATTCACATCCATGTTCATGTTTCCTAAAAATTGTTTCATGTATTTTTAATGTCCTTTTTACCCATTTTTTTAATTTTACTACTTGGTATGTATGGAATCTTTCTTTTACGAGGTACTTTTTGACTTTTCTGGAAAAAGTACGAGAAGAATGTTTTTGTTAACTTATACGGCACGAATGGATTTTTACGGATTTATAAAGCCTTGTTTTCATGAAGCTTCCTCCAAAAGATTTCATTACTATTTTAAAAAAAATCCTTTTCTTTTAAAATTGCATGACATTTTGTTAAAATAGAATGATTTTGAAGAATAAAGGATATTTTCCTCAAGAATTCATTTCAAGTGTTTTATCAAAACCATTTTTCATCTAAGATAACATTATTTCATATGTGTATGTTTCAAGTACCATGTGTCTATGATTTAAATGGTTTCACTTTTCTTATTATGAAATGATATCCATTTATTTTATATGGATTATGTGATGATGGGATGATGTTTATGAAACCCATTTTATTTATTGGGTTATTTATGTTTATTTTGTGGCACAAGTAAAAATGATTTCATTATGAGATGGGTGGGACCTATATCTCCCTCCAATGCATTGGGTAAAAATTTATATCTCATGAGATAGACATGGCCAGAATGGTAAGTTAATCTGGTTCAGTGTTACAGGACTGAAATGAGGAGTGAACTTGATTCAGAAAGGGACTTTGTCCACTAAGATGGTCTTGGCAGCAATGCCTTGGCTAATATGGAAATCATATCATGTGCTTAATGGTTTCCACAAATACATGTTTTATTCCCATGCTATGTTATCATGATTTATGTTCCATTATGATATATGCCTTATGTACTTCCATGTTTTAAGTCGTTGCTCAAGATTTTGTTGTTTAAACATTATGTTCATGTTTTTAAGTTCAAATGTATATGGTATGTTTTATTTTATCCATGCTTACCCTTAATGAGCATTTGAGCTCTCCTTTTTTTTTTATGTTTTATTTTCCCCCAGGATTAAAAGAAAGGTTTTAGGTAAGGAAACAAAAAGTGGAAGATCTTTATGGGAGATGTTGAAGATATTTCACCATGATTAGAAGATTACGTTCCAAGTTTCCAAAGACACTAAACTATTACAGTCCTTGTGTGTCTATTTTTGTTATGTATTATGTATTCTGCAAAAGTAATGTAATGTATATATACGCTATGCTTCGGGTCTCTACATTTGGTATCAGAGGAAAGGTTTAGTCAACCTTTGGAAACTAGGATGCGAAAAAGTTAGTGAGATCCCTAGATATATTTCTAAGGTATGTCTAGGGATGTCCCTAAGGATAAGTATACGTATAGGATATAGTCCTAGAACTACGATAATGATCTTAGATTTTAACCTAAGATTTTAGATATTGAGTGTGCTCCCCCATTACTATGTTGTTTTCCCTAGCATGATTTTTTCCTCTCACACTATTCTTTTTGGGTTTTAGAAAATGGCTGGAAACAGGAAGATTCAAGATAATGGAGGATATATCAGACAATGGAATGATATTTTTCATGAGAAACCAAATGAAACGGGATTTGGAAGTCCAAATATTGTTATTATGCCTAATCCGAAATCTCATAATATGATCAATAATCTCAACTTTGGTATGTTTCCCGACTCAGATAATAAGAGAAAGATGGAGTTTCATGATGATCATAGAGGAAAGAAAGTTCAATTTCACTCATGTAAATCATATGGGAAGAGGCATCGGGGAGATTGTTTCAAAGGAACTAGAAGATGATTTGGTTGTGGAAAAGAAGGACACAAAGCAAGTAAGTGCAAAGTAAAAGGTCCAGTTAACATGATGGATGAGGATAATGGTATTGGTACGACATCAACAATGGTTAAATGTTTTAAATGTGGAATGTACGGGAATTATGCAAACAATTGCTCTAAGGGAAGGTCTCATGAAGAGAATCAGTATGGTCGTATGGGTAGTATTTATGTTGATGATGATAAAGAGACTACAAATGATATGTGAGATTAAATAATTGTTGAAGCTCGGTCAATGGTTTAAGAATGTAGTGCAATGATTACATGTTTATCAAGTGTAATGTTGTATAAGTAATCTCATGGTACTATGGAATAAAGAGACATCTATGGATTGTTATAATGTTGTCTTTCCTTAAGTTTTGAAAGTGTATGATTAATGGTACCAGTAACCATGAAAGGTTATTCAGATATTTTTGGAAAGCAAATGATATGCGCATAATGAAGGGATAAGAAGATAATGAGATGTTTGATTGTATTCATGAGCTCATGACTGGTATAAAGACTAAGTGATATTATGGTTTGAGTATATAGATTTTTCGGGATTTTGGTATATATAATGTGTTAAAATTTAACAACATTCATGTTTTCACTAAGGTTTAATGGGTATTAATTTTTCAAGAGAATATATGATTTGAATGTGACCAACAAGATATATGGGGAATAAATGACGGTATTCACATGCTTGGTTGATGCCAATTCAAGTAATCATTTTCTGTATACTATGAGCTTGGACCGAATTATTTTAGATAAGCCTAAATATTGGAATGGATTATGTTGGACATAAGTTAGTGTTGTTTAAGGATAGAACTTTTTTCGATATTATTGATGGGAAGTCATAGTAATGTAGTTTTAGAAAAAGGAAAACCTGCAGGATGGGCGACAGCCCATCACGTCGGACAAGGTTGTGGGAATCGAACCCACAACCAAAGTGCGAATGGCCTTTATCGCCTACCACTGGCCTACAGGAAGTCCCTGGTTAGTAGAAAATAGTTTTATTTTTTTAAGCGGTATGATATATGAAGTATAAGTTCATTTTTGAAATCGTATATGATTAACCTCACCATAGATGGACTTATGTATATTTGATAACTTTTCTTGAAATAGATGGAATGACCCATCATTCTATCACATGATCTGCTAACTCTTCACGAATAAAAAATTCAACTTCATTTCTTTAAGAGATGAAGTGGAAATTGTTCAAAGAATGAACAATAGTGAGATTGTACCAAAATCAAGAAAATATTTCTTCTAATTCAAAATTATCAACTTTAAGGAAATGATATTGAAAACCAAAAATGTTGTCCTATTGCTCTTATATCTGATGAATTGGATAGTACCTTAGATGATCACAAATCTATGGATTTGTGATTGATGGATTTTTCATAGCCATGTTCTCTACCACTCTCCATCAGAACATGATGGTTAGATTTCTCTTCCATATCCATATTTTCACCTATGTTCTCCTATGTGGAAACCCAGTGATTAGTTAATTTGGGTAACCGTTACATTTCATAAATTATTTTTTAAAGTCAAGTTTTTGTATTCCTTTTTACAATGTGGGTTTCTATTAAAGAAATTTTCAAGTAGCAAACCATTTATAACCTCGACGAATTTTGAGGACGAAATTCATTTTAAAGGGGGTAGAATGTAACACATCGAGATTTTATGAAAAATATTCTTTTAATTTCATTGATGTATTCTATTATACACCACACCAAGTTTATCTTGTACTACACGCAACACTGTATTATCTTGCAGTATACGCAACACTATTCTTGGATCGTGTTACACACAATTTCAAGTTCGTTTTATAATAGTCATTCTACGCAACATTGAGTGTGTTTATATATATATATACATATATATATATATATTCAATGTATAAATAAAATATGGTTGGATTCTGTTATACGAAACAATGAAGGATTCTTTCACAATACGGAACCCTGACTTGGCTTGCATTACACGCAATCGCCACCTTCCTCGATACCGTGTGTTGGACGCAATACTGAGTTTTACTAAACAACAATGTATTATTATAATATTATTATGAACAAGCGGTTATGAATATTATTAACTAAATTTTGAATTTTATAACATTATTATTCATCTTATAAATTTTCTAAAACATTTTATGTGAACAAAATAAATTTTTCGGGTAAAATAAGTATTTTTCAAAAAAATGCCGTTTTGCCGCCTTTTGATGGCGCACCCACTTTAAATCTATTTTTCGACAAGTTTATAAGTTCAATTTTACAAAATAAAATTATTCTTTGGAATAATGATATAAATTTTTACTTTGGATAAAATTTTCATGTTATTCTGATAACTTTCATATTTTAATGAATAGTAAAGACACACTATATTTTAATTAAAAGCAACTTTTTTCAGCGTAATAATTTATGTGGTTAAATTATAATATTGAATGTTCTTAAAGTATAAATAGAATATATTTTTACCATTTAATATAATGTATGTCATTAGCATTGATTTTACTTTGAATTCGTAGGTTAAATCAATTCAATCTTTTGTAATGTTTTAAACAAAAACCTGTTTTCTTTCATCAACGGGATTAATTTTAATTTAATTTATGCAACTTCTATGTATTTAATTTGGAAAAATGGATCCTATATTTGGAATCAGTGGGTCCAAATTATATTAATAGACTACTTTTTATTTTTGGGCTTTATGAATATAACAACGGTAAATTTTATTTACCCTAGTAAAAGGTAAATCGGGTAATTAAGGGTAAATATAAGATTATAAAATTACCTAACACATGCCAAAATCCTATTGGATGACTAAAAGTCGACCCATATCACCTAAGGGTCAGATTTTAATCATTTAAGGGACTTTTTTCCATGAAAATAACTTAATTATTATTAAAACCAAAGAAAGTGACAACATGTCACTCTCTTAAATCTTATAAGTATATTAATTTTAATTTAGTGATAAACTTCATGAAATACCGAAAATGAATAGTATAAAGAAATCTAATGAAATTATCTACATCATATGAATTTATTTATAATTTTTAGGGATTAAATAATTTTCATTAATTATAACACAATAGTGATGCAGAAATTGTTTATCTAGTGAAAAATCAAGAATATAGTTTTTATTAAACAAATAGTAACCATAAAATGCCCAAACCCTATCCAAAACTTATTTTTCATGTACATATAAACCATAAGAATACAATGGTAGAATATTTTACCATTTATAGCCTTATAAAAGTGATTATGACACTTATATTATTTTATTTCAAATGATGCCAAAGTTGGCACCTTCATAATTTAATAAATATAAAAATTTACATATTGTGATTTTAAGATGATAAATTCGAGTAAAAGTATTATTATAAAATTTATTATATTTATATTCATCATATGATTTTATTTTTAATTTTTATGCAACAAATAAGTATATTAAATAATTATACAAAAATGTTGTAGTAATTATTTTATTAAGAGATAAACCAAATAAATGGTTTTACAAATATTAAAATAAATATTATATGAACTATTTAATGTGCTACACTAATTTTATAGATACATATGACCTTTTATTATTCTATTAAAGCTTTTATTTCGAACATATATTTTGTATATAGTTTATTTAAATTCAAATAAATGAATAGTGTCAAAAATGACACTATTGTTATTTTATAAAAATAATATATTTTAAAATTGTTTAAAAATCACAAATATATTTAAAAATTATAAATTTAAATTTATATGGTAGAAACTGTTATAAAGTATCCAATTATAGACAATTAACAACAAATAATTAATTATTTGTTATAATTCAAATTTGAGAATGTTATTACCACAAATAAAATTAAATTGATTAAATTAAGATAAATCAAGTTGATAATGTTTAAAATAAATTCCTAACATGTATAAATTTTATTGGTTGATGAGATTACAAACCTATATCATCTAATATTCGTATATGAGTCATTTTTTGAGGTTTCTAAGTGGGGTTATATTTATTATAATTTAATATTTTTAAGAATTACGAAGGTGCGCCTCTCCTCCCTTATAAAAGGGCACCTCCTCCCTCTCCTCCTCACACCACATTGAGCTTTCAAGCTTGGACAAACCCTGTCAAATTACCTTCTCCACTTCCCTAGAAACATCCTAGAGGTCCTGGTCTTCTTCAAAGATCAATATTAGTGCCCTAAGAGGAGGTCTCAAAGAGGCGCTTCAAAGAAGAGGTAATGTCTGTTACCGATTCTTTCAACTTTATTTCTTCTTCCACTTCATATTATTTATTTGTTTCATTATGAAGTAATAACACAAGTATCACTCATATAATGGTATGTTATTATAAGTATGAAACAACCATATTTCACCATCTATCCATCCTACGGAAAACAAAATCACCGCGCGTGCGTACGTACGGAATACTGTCTCCACGCCGTGGTGTAATATGTTTTTATACCAACACATTACATTGATGGGTATAATGGTTTAAAGAATAACTATATATGGTTATTCTAAAATCATACTGATTCTGATATATTATACCATCCACTCCAATTCTATAATTATGGGAACGATATCATCGCTCGTGCGTACGTACGGACTACCGTCTCCACGACGCGATGAGATTCATTCTCCATGATTAACCATACATGAATCATCATAAAGTTTATATAATGAATAATAATGAAATAGATGAAATAATAATGCTAATGTATTTATATATATATATATATATATATGTCATCTATTTAGTTTAATTCAATTCAATAAGGAAACGAAAACAACGTTCATGCGTACGTACGGCCTACCGTCTCCATGAACGATGTATTTCATTCCTTTTATCGATCTATAATATATATGTATATGATGAATATATATTACATATAAATAATGTTTCACATTCTAGAATAATGTAAATCAGTATATAAGTAATAATATCAAGAATCTATAAGTCGAAACACATACGATAAATGGAATGATTTTACACAAAACGCTGCTTTAACATGAATTTACAAAAGAATGGGTAATATAAAGTCATAAGTGAACCATATATGATATAATAACAATGAATATGATTCTTTAATAAGTCAATGACATTATTTAAATCATTATACAGGAGTTTTGGATACGTACGAAGCATATCGGACCTAAGGTAAGGGATAATTATTCCAATCTCATTCTTATCCGAGATTGTTTATTCGTAAGTATTTACTGGGGTTATTGTTCTCATCCATGTCCATGATTCCTAAAAATTGTTACATGTATTTTTAATGTCCTTTTTACCCATTTTTTGACTTCTACTACATGTTATGTATGGAATCATTCTTTTAAGAGGTACTTTTTGACTTTTCCGGCAAAAGTACGAGAAGAAAGTTTTATTTAACTTATACGGCACGAATGGATTTTTAGGGTTTTATAAAGCCTTATTTTCATGAAGCTTCCTCCAAAATATTTCATGAATATTTTCAACAAAAACATTTTCTTTTAAAATTGCATGACATTTTTTGAAAAGAGAATGATTCTGAAGAATAAAGGATATTTTCCTCAAGAATTCATTTCAATTGTTTTATCAAAAACATTTTTCATCTAAGATGACATTATTTCATATGTGTATGTTTCAAGTATCATGTCTCTATGATTTAAATGGTTTCACTCTTCTTATTATGAAATGATATCTATTTATTTTATATGGATTATGTGATGATGGGATGATGTTTATGAAACCAATTTTATTTATTGGGTTATGTATGTTTATTTTGTGGCACAAGTAAGAATGATTTAATTATGAGATGGGTGGGACCAATATCTCCCTCCAATGTATTGGGTAAAGATTTATATCTCATGAGATAGACATGGCTGGAATGGTAAGTTAATCCGGTTCAGTGTTACAGGACTGAACCGAGGAGTGAACTCGATTCAAAAAGGGACTTTGTCCACTAAGATGATCTTGGCAGCAATGCCTTGGCTAATATGGAAATCATATCATGTGCTTAATGGTTGCCACAATTACATGTTTTATTCCCATGATATGTTATCATGATTTATGTTCCATTATGATCTATGCCTTATGTACTTCCATGTTTTAAGTCGTTGCTCAAGATTTTGATGTTTAAACATTATGTTCAAGTTTTTAAGTTCAAATGTATATGGTATGTTTTATTTTATCCATGCTTAACCTTACTGAGCATTTAATCTCACCTTTTTTTTATGTTTTATTTTCCCCCAGGATTAAAAGAAAGGTTTTAGGTAAGGAAACAAAAAGTGTAAGATCTTTATGGGAGATGTTGAAGATCTTTCACCATGATTAGAATATTACGTTCCAAGTTTCCAAAGACACTAAACTATTATGGTCCTTGTGTGTCTGTTTTTGTTTTGTATTATGTATTCCGAAAAAGTAATGTAATGTCTATGTACGCCATGCTTCGGGTCTCTACATTAAAATATTCCTCGAATCTTGATTAGTGCTCAATTAAAATAATATGGAAACTATTTTAACATTGAAATAAATTTACTCAATAAAATACTTATATAGACACTAGTGAATATTAACAATCAAATTATTGGTTTTGTTTGTAGTTTAAAACAAATTTAGTTGAAATCATAGAGTTAAAACCAAACAAAACACACAGCACAATTAAAAACAAGAGGTTCAGTCTCAAGATGAGACCTAATCTCATCCACTTAGAATTCACCCACTTAAAAGTAAATTATATAAATATAATCAAGATCCATAACCTAGATTGGGTAAATAGACAATAGCTAACCATCTACTCAGGCCAAGCATGGACCTCATTAACAATAATTGGGTGAATAAAACAATCACAAGCTACACAAGAACCTCTTCCACAACACTGTGTGTAAAAAAATGTAAAAAGAGTCAATAATATATCATTTATCTTCCAGTTATAGTGTTTGAGATAGTTCCTATTAATAAACAAGACAATGAATCACAATGATCAAAATTATATGCAATAAATAAAAAGAAAAGGTATAAAGATGTAGAAAAGATAGAATTGCTTGGTATCATTTGATATGAATCTTGAGACTCCTCGTATATAGCTTGGAGAGGATCTTCAACCATTTATCAGAAAATAACAATAAAATATATTGTGGAAAACTCTCTTTTTTCACACTGTTTGAAGGATCTAAATGTTTTGTAATCTCCACACTTTTTCAGTTGATTTTAGCCAAATATACCGTGCAAATCACTTTATTAAGTGGAACACATGATCATGTGCTTGTACTTGGATAGCATGCATTCATTCATTCATATTTCACACCTAAGGGTGACTTATTGGAATATATATATCATCTAGGTATTATGCATTCTCATACTTAGTTTTGACAATATTTATTGTTCCATGTAATACTTTAATAATGACCAATAATCTGATCATCTTCACTAAATTCAATAATATATCCAATTGAATCATTTAGTTTAAAAGTCCTAGAATATATATGGTGATTTATTCTAGCAGTGACTCATGTATGGTAGTGAGTCGGGCTGGTGGTAGGTCATCTAACGATAGGTCAGGTCTAGCGGTGGCTCATGTTCAGTGGTGACTTGTCTCAATGTTGAATCATATAATAGTATGTTATGTTCAAGGTGACTCCTTTATAGTGGTAGGTAAAGTCTGGCGGTATCTCATCTTTTCATGGAGACATTCTTGTGTTAGTTGAAGTCTCTCAGCGACTTATTTTCATTGGTGAGTCATTCTGGGTGGTGACTCTTTTTCAATGGTGATACATTCCAAGTGGTAAATCTTTTTAGTGGTGATCCATTCATGGTTGTGACTCATCCTCAATGGTGATTTTTTTCATAAAAATAGTATAATTTTTACTAAATTTATTTATACTATAAAATTCTATCATAAAACCTAAAAACCGTTAAAAGTTTATTTAAGATGCTTTTTGATAATTTAAACAAGGATTTTCCAAAGGCACCATAACCTTAAAACCCTTAATCCTTCATCACAAAAGATCATTGATCCATGATGTAATATTATTATTATATCACATGGAAATGACCCACACCATAACTATCTTATATATTTATTCTTTAAAAATCTTATTTTCTATTCATTTTTTTCGAAAATAAAATTTAAATTTTCCCTATAAAATATAAATCAAATAAATGAAAATATATGCAGTAATTTTCAATTAAATCAAAAATAAATTGATATAAATTTAAAAATGTATGATTAAAATATATTCATCAAATACCTATACAATTAAACAATTTTCTTCCTCATGCATGAATCTAAACATAAATTCCAAATGAGGAATGTAGCGACCCAAAATTTTATTAATGAATATTCGTCTTGATATGATTAAATGTCTCATTATAAAAAATGGTTATATAAGAAATATGAAATTCTTATTTTTTATGTTTTTGTATTTTAAAATACCATTAAAAATTGTCAATGTTGCTAATACAGTCATTGAATATTGATCACATGATTAGTATAAATATAAGGCTTTAAAAATTCCAATTTACTCAGGCAAAGGAACTGATGGACTCATCCAGTAGAATTGCTCCATATGAAGCCCATTTGGCAGAGCTTGGAAAGGAAGTAGCGTCAATAGGCCTCTATCTTGACCAAGGCCAAGCCATGATTCAACACATTAAGCCTAAATGAAACTGTCTATGAGAGAAGTGGAAGTTAATAGAGATTACCACTTGAGCGATGTTATCAGAGATGGCCCAAGATTATGTCATCATCGCACACCTTAACCTTATGTATTATGCAGGTGTTCTAAGGGTTTATGTAATAAGACCTTATCATTATGATTATGTGATTTAGTTTTTTATATAATAATGAATATACATTCATTTTATTACTGTTACTTAATAAATAGTTTTTAAACGACAAATAGTATTTTTAGTTAATATTCAATTATAAAATATATTTTGATGAATTAATGGATTTTTTAATTAAATAATTTTTTAATAAAATTTGTTAGTAAATTTATTTTTATTAAATATAAATGATTATATAATTCTTATGAATAAAATTGTAATTTTTATTAAGGTTTGAAAGTTGTTTTTGTCAAAAACCATAAATTTTCGATAAATGTCGGTGTTTATTTTAAAATTAAAAATTCACATATATAGGAAATTATTTAGATAAAATGAATTTAATTTTTTCATTTATGATGACAAAATTATATAAAGGTTAATTTTTAATAATTTCTGAGACAATGGAATTTTTGGGTAAAAATTAAATATCTTTTAAATATATATTGTGTTTTATGACATCATAATAAATCAATAGTGATGGAATAAAATACTATAAAATGTTTTTTCGGACAATATATTTTTTACATTTAAAAATCTGATTTTATATTTGTTTGATTAATTTTATGGTGCCTTAGTGGACCCTCCAAGACTTATAAAATATTTTAAATTTTTAAAATGATTTTCTTAAGAGTGTAACATACTTCCACATAAGTAAGCCTAATGTTCTAATAAGATCAACCATTGGCCCTTTAAATTAATATTTTCCACTCCTATTATCAAAAACCATGGGAAAAACCATGGGATGATTTTTGGTTTTGATTAGTTTAAGGTGTAGTGTCCCAAACCTAAATAATAAAGAATTCCCTATCCATTCATATATAAACCTACACAATATCATATTTTTCATCACTCAAAACCTTTGGAGCTCGACCAACCTCTTTCCTACTCTCTCTATAATCCTCCCAAGGCTCCCCAAGCTTCCTATAAGCCTCTTTAAAGCCTCTCCCTAATATTTGGGATTACACTTCCAAGTAAGGGATTTATTTCTTTCTCATTTTTGTCCAAATTTATTTATATTGTTATACCCTTTTATTTTCAATTCATAGTGTTGGGGTATGATTACTAACCTCTCCCAAAATTCTCTTCTTATGTTTTGATGATGAGATATCACTTTCTCTCTAATTAATTCCTCCTATGTAAACCTGTTTCCCTACCAAAATTCAGTAAGGAATTTCCCTCTTCTCATTTACATTCAAGAAATTATTTTATATTATGCATCTAAATTCCATTACATATGTTGGGATATTATGTTCCATGATCCCATTATTATTCATATAATTTATAATTAATGAAATACCACTTTCCCTCTCATCAATCCATTTTAAAATTTCCATTTAACGTCGTTATGCTGCCGAAGTTACACCAAATTTCCTCATGCCAAAATCATCGTGTAAGTGAATACCATTAACATTTTTCTATCAAGCGTATTCACCTTCATGAACATGTAATTGTTGATTTTGGACTTACATTTATGTATTCCACATCTTTATTCAGGGAATAAATTATTTTGTTTAAGGAATCCATGTGGCACACTTATGCATGAAATGAAATGTTTATGAAGGGTTCACCCTGAAATCATAATAATGCATTGGGTAAAGATTAATATCATGATACGCCAACTACAGTGAGGTTTTACCCCTGATAATTGAAGTTCAATATGGGTTTAATCATTCTAATTCAAGTGTAATGAGGATTTACTCATGCTCAAGGTTCAATGAGCCTTGGATCATGCTAATTTCATGTTAAATGTTGTTGCCACATTTCCATGTTATGATAACCATGCTATATAATGCCTTTATGTTCATTTATCTCTTGTTCTCCCTTGATGTGACTATTTCTGAAAATGTACTTTATTCTTTATGTTATTCTTTGTTTATTCCCTTACGGGGCCTTATTGCTCACCCTTTTCTAATGAATTTCCTCATGTTATCTCATTCAATGCTAAGTAAGAAGGAATTTTATGGTCATGTAAAAGAAGTTTTTAATAAAGATATTTTGTTTTGTGTTTTAAATTGTTATGTATTTTTCCTAATTTCTTAATACACTAGACCTCTCAATCCTCAGAGTTGTATTAGTTTCTTATTTATGTAATAAATAATATTTAAGTGTTTAATAAAGAGAAGGGATGTTATACTTGGTATTAGAGGATAGGTTTAGTTATTTTTGGGATTAGGATTAAAAAACCTTAGTAAAAGACTTAGGGATAATATTAAGTACAATAAAAATATCTATAAATTTTATTTAGTATAGAGTAAGCAGTTTATCGTGAAAATACATACATATATGGATACAAACAAGTAGAGGGGGCTCTGGAACAAATGTATCTATAGTTAAAACCTAAAAACACTACTTTGAGCTAGACTTGAACAGGAACTAGTGCACGAATATAGGCCTTACTACACTCTTGGTTACGATACTCCTGGGTGATATGATTTGGTAAATTCATAAGATTAGTATGATCCATTATTAGGTGAATAAAAAAATTCATCTAAGAAAATATGTTGGGAAGTAGATCATGGATAACATAGATTGAACCCTGTAAATTCATACATTTTTAAAATAAATGTAATTTATAAGTTATCCCTTTTGTCTTTTGATTCCCATTTATGTGTTACCACTAACTTTCATTTTATTCTATCCAATGGCAAGTAATAGGAAGACTCGGGCTAACAACCGATGCAAAGATCAATGTTATGATTATTTTAATGAGTTGCCCAATCCGATGGGAGTAGGAATCACAAACTTTGTCATGATAATCTCCCAGTTAAGTCGTGTTTTAAATAGAAACATGGGACCAGAGGAATTTCCACACCCCCTAAGAAGGAAAAATCTAAAATTGAGAGCTTTATTAGACAAAGGCCTCCTAATGTTAATGGATCATATGATCCCTCAATCATCGAACAATGGATCAACTCCATTAAGAAGATCTTGTCTATCCTTCAATGTTCTGAAAAAAGAGATATTTACTATGTTTTCTTATCGTATGGAGGGTGAATATGATCAATGGTGGACATTGATCAAAAATATAAATCTTGAGGAAGAGATATATGCATTGTAATGGGTTGATTTCCAGAAAATGTTTTTTGATAAATATTTTCCTTGCACCCTCTGACTTAAGATCGAAAGGGACTTCCTTTCCCTCAAGAAAGAAGTTGAAGAATCCATCAGAGCGTACGATTCAAACATCACAAGTCTTGCATGATATGCCTCCTTCTTTTCCAGTACCTCAGAATACAAGGTTGACCACTTATTTTTTGGTATGAAACCTAGCATACAGAATTCCCTAGTGATTGGTGACTTCAATAGAAATGAGGAAATTGTCTGATGCTCCCTCAAAGTCGAAATGAGGATCAGGTAATATCATTTCTATCGTGGGTATAAGAAGAGGAAAGTGGACTTTAATTCTGGTAGTTTGATGGAAAAATCCAATGATGTTAAGAAATTTCAGCAACCCACTTTCCAAATGTGCGGAATGAAGCACCCCAGAAGTTTCTTTAAGGGGATGAGGAATTTCTTTAAGTGTGTAAGTGAAGGGAACCTAGAGATTAACTGCCGATAAGAAAAACCTTTTGTTTCACTAGAGGAGAGGAATGCTCCATTCGAACCTCAACACATTATTTATTTTTTCAACTACAAAAAACCAGGTCACATTGCAAACCAATTCCCTAAGCCAAGGGTTTTTGGAGGCAACCAGTAACCTCCAAGGTGTTAAGGGAAATCTTTTTTCATCACTAATACTGAAGAGAACCTCAAAAACGAAGTGGTGAGAGGTATGCTGGTTATTCATTCAAGAATAGAAAATGAAATTTTTTATTATGGTTCTACACATTCTTTTATATCCTGAAAGTTTAGTAGAATAATCTCAACATCACCACAAATCATGGAAGTAGAGATGTCATTGAGAACAGAAAATGGGGCAGTTATTTCATCCGATGAATATAACTCCTCCCCTATCAAAATTATTAGATTTCACTTCCTAGAGAACCTCGTCATACTCCCTTTTTTGGAATACTATGAAATTTTTGGCATGGATTGGATTTCTCTATATAGAGCCAACATAAATTTCTATGAGAGGGAAATCACTCTCTATATCAAGAATTGACCCCCAGTTCTGTACAAGTGTAAGTAGGATTATGAATCTTCTTTTTCACCATCATCTCACGTGTGGATATTACCGAACTATGAGTACACATATCTTTCTTAGATGATTTATTCTAAGGAAGAAACCATCCTTAAATATATGCCTATTATGAGGGAATTTTCTAAAGTGTTTCTTTAGGAATTGTCTAGTCCCCCTCCTAAAATAGATGTTGAATTCTCGATTGATCTTATACCTGGGGCATTTCCAATTTTGAAGACTCCATATAGAATGGTTTTTGTGGATCTTGAGGAGCTAAAGAAACAACTATTGTAGAATTTTGATAAGGGGTTTATACACCCACATGCTACACCATAGGGTGCACCAGTCCTCTTCATCAAGAAGAAGGATGGGTCAATACACCTTTGCATTGATTATCGTGAGCTCAACAAAATCATGATAAATAACAAGTATCCTCTTTCCCAAATTTATGACTTCTTTGATCAACTACGGGGAGTACAATACTTCTCCAAGGTGGATTTTTGGTCGGGATATTACCATCTAATGGTGAGGAATGAGGATATCCCCGAGATAGTTTTTCGTACAAGGTAAAATCACTATGAATTCATAGTAATTCCTTTCATACTCCCTAATGCTCTAGAAATCTTCATGGACTGGATGAATATTGTCTTTAGAGATTACATTGAAAAATTTGTGGTAGTATTTATAAATGATATAATAATATACTCTAAAACCAAGGAGGAGCATTAGGATCACTTAAGCACTATACTAGAAACCTTGCGAAAGGAGAAGATATATGCAATATAAAGAAAGTGTGAGTTCTAGTTGAAGGAAGTCTCATTCATGGGTCATATCATCACAAGAAATGGGATATCTATGGATCCCTCCAAGACAACTACAATTGAAGGATGGATGAGGCCAACATTGGTGATGGATATCCATATCTTTCTAGGGTTACCTGGAGATTATCCCCAATTTGTGAGAAATTTAACACAATTATCTAAACCTCTTAAAAATTTACCCTAAAAGGGAGTGAAGTTTTCTTGGAGTAATGAATGTGAAGATAGCTTCAAGGAGTTGAAAAGGAATCTTATCACGGTGCTCGTGCTCACACTACCCACAAGTGGAGAACATTTTTTGGTATTCAGATATGCTTCGAAGAAGATTCTGGGTAGTGGGTTGATGATAAATGATATTCATTGTCAATGGTATAAGGTGATTAAATGTTTGTGAGAAAAACTATCCAACACATGATTTGGAGTTGGTTGTAGTAATTTTATCTTTAAAAAAATTTGACAATACCTCTTTGCGGAGAAGTGTAAAATATACACAGATCAAAAAATCCTCAAGTATATATTCACAAAGAAAGAGTTGAACATGTGCCAATGAAGATGGTTAGAGATGATCAACGACTATGACTGATCAATCCATTAGCACCCGGGGAAAGTGAACAAGGTGTAAAATTCTCTAAGTATAAATGATCTAACAAATCTTTCATTGATGATAATTAAAAAGGATCCAATCTTTTTATAATTGATGAATATGTACATGGAAAGCATAAATAAGGTAACATCATCAATCCTTTCACAAATTATTTCTCAATTGTCTCTTTTGGAAAGGTTAAATGATGCTCAAAAGGATTATGTGGAAATTCATAAGAATGTGGAAACTATTAGAAAAGTTAAATCCTTAGAGTTCAATGTTAATGAAGAGGAATTTTGAGATTTGGGAAAAAAAATTCGTTCCATAAAATCTAGAGTAAAAGAATGAAATTTTAGATGATGTACATAGTTTGAATTTTTCCATTCACCCAAGAAAACAAAATATGTATCAAGATGTATGACAGCATTATTGGTGGGATAACATGAAGAAGGAGATCAATGAGTATACATCAAAGTTATTATTATGTTAGTATGTGAAGGCTGAGATGAATAAGTCTAAGAGAATGATGTAACTATTACTTATACCATCATGGAAATGGGAGAACATCACCATGGACTTTGTCACCAGACATCCAAATACATCCAAAGGAAACAATTCTATCTAGGCTGTTTTGTATCATCTTACAAAGACAGCACACTTAATTTCAATTCCAGAGGATTACTCATTGGATCAATTGGCAAGGATAAACATCCAAGATGTGGTAAGGCTTCATGGAGTACCACTATAAATTATATCTGATCGAGATCCAAGATTCACCTCTAAGTTTTTCAAGAGTCTCCAACATGCTATGAATACTAATTTAAACTTCAGTATGACTTCTTGTCCTCGAAATGATGGCCAATCTGAGTGAACTATCCAAAACAATGATGACATGTTGAGATCATGCTCAATGGACTTCAAAGGAATATGGTATTCACATCTTCCCCTGATTTAGTTATCTATATTAACATTTTCCCCTAAACCATCCAAATTGCTCCTTATGAAGCCCCTTATGAGAAGAGGAGCAGAACACTAGCATGTTATAATGAAGTTGGGGAGCAAAAACTTCTAAGTCCAAAAATGGTTGAAAAATGGTGGAGAAGGTTAAAAACATTCAACAACACATTAAAGATTCTCAGAGTCAAAGAAAGATCTATGCCGATAATAATTGACAAGACCTAACGTTTAATGTTTGGGACATGGTATTCCTCTACATATCACCATGAAAGAGATTTATGAGACTTCAGAAGAATGGAAAGATTAGTGCAAGGTACATCTACCGTTTTGAGATCCTTGATCGCATTGGAGTAGTGGCCTATCGTTTATCACTCCCACCGAACCAGTCTCAAGTACCTGATGTATTACATTTATCACTCTTGATGAAGTACATACATGTTCCATCACATGTACTCAATCCAGAGGTTGTACCATTAGAGAATTACCTCTCCTATGAAGAGAAGACGATGAAGATCTTAGATCATAGGGAAAAAATTTCTACAAAATAAGAAAATTCCCATAATCAAGGTGTTATGGTGAAACCACAAGTTTGAAGAAGAAATGTGGGAATCAGATGAAGTGATTAAGATGAGTTACCCTCATCTATTTTAGTGTGGGAAAAGTAAATTTCAAGGGTGAAATTTCTTATGGGGGGAATATTGTAATGTCTCAAAATTTTATTAATGAAAATTTCTCTTGATATAATTCCATGTATTAATAAGTAATATGGTTTTATAATGCATATAAAATTCCTTGGTTATATGGTTTTGGATTTTTAAATACCGTTAAGAATTGTTAACATATATAATATAGCCATTGAACAATGATCACATGATTTGTATAAATATAATGTTTTAACAAATCCAATTTACTCGGACAAAGGAAGTGATGGCCTCATCTAGTAGAATTGATCCATACGAAGCCCATATTTCAAAGCTTGGAAAGGAGGTAGTGTCACTAGGATTCTATCTTGACCAAGACAAATTCGAGCTTCAATATGATAATCTTGAACAGAACTACATCAGGGATAAGTGGAAGTTAATAAAGATTATCACCCATGTGATGTTATCTGAGCCTCCCCAAGAGTCTGTCACCATCGCACCCCTTACCCTTAGGTATTATGAGGGTTTTGTTAGTAGTTATGTAACAAGACCCTTGAACTATGATTATGTGAATTATTTTTGTATAGAATAAATATTATACATTCATTTTATTATAGTTACTTTGTAAATGGTTTTTAAAGAAAAAATTGTATTTTATGATAATATTCAATTAAGAAATCAAATTTGTTGAATTAATGGATTTTTGGAATTAAATAATATTTTAATGAAATATTATTACTAAATTACTTTTTATAAAATATATATGATTGTATAATTTTAATTAAAACAATTGTAATGTTTATTAAGGTTTAAAATTTGTTTTTTTCAAAACCCGTGAATTTCTGATAAATGTTGGTTTTTATTTTAAAAGTAAAAAATCACATATTTAGAAAATTATTTAAAAAATAATAATATAATATTTGGATTAAGGATTTCAAAACAACATAATGGTAAATTTTTCATAATTTTCTGAGACAGGCGAGTTTTTAAGTAAAAATTAAATACTGTTCAAATATATAATGTCTTTTAAGACATCATAATGACTAAATAGTGATGTAATAAAATACTATAAAAGATATATTCGTCCAATATATATTTTACCATTAAAGTAATGTGATTTTATATTTTTTGGTAAATTTTATGGTGCCTTAGTGGACCCTCCAATACTTATAAAATATTCTAACTTTTTAAAATAGTTCCCTTGATATTGTGACTCACCTCCACATAAGCAAGACTAATATTTTAAAAAGTTCAGACATAATCCATATAAAATAATTTTTCCACCCCACTTTGTAAAAACCCATGGGAAAAAACAATGGTATTGTTTGTGGTTTTTATTAGTTTAATGAGTAGTGTCCAAAACCTAAATAATAAATAATTTCCTCTCTTACCCTATATAAACCCACTCAATATCCCATTACTCCTCACTCAAAACCTTTGGATCTTTACCATCCTCTTCCCTCATCTCTCAATAACTCCTCCCTAGAACGCCCATCCCCATACCGAAATTCCGTATGTAATTTTTCTCTTCTCATTTACATTCAAGAAATTGTTTTATATCATGCATCTAAATTCCATTACATATGTTGGGATATTTTGTTTCATAACCCCCTTACTGCTCATTTCCTATATAAATGATGAGAGACACATTTATCTCTCATCAACCCATTTTACGATTTCTATTTGACGTCGTTATGTTGCCGAAGTTACACCAAAATTTCCCATGCCAAAATCATCATGTAAGTGAATACCATACCCATTTCTCTATTAAGGGTATTCACCATTATTCACATGTACTTGTTTACAGTGAAATTATATTTATGTATTCCACATCTCGTAGTCAAGGAATATATTTTTATGTTTAATGAATCGATATTTCATAGTCCATGTGGAACACTTATGCATGAAATGAAATATTTATGAAGGTTGTGCCCTGATAGCACTCCAATGCATTGGGTAAAGATTAGTATCATGATACATCAACTACAATAAGGGTTTACACATGCTAACTCAAGTTCAATGAGCGTTTACTCATGCTCCATGTGCCATGATCCTTGGATCATGCTAATATCATGTTAAATGTTGTTTCCACATTTCCATGTTAGGATAACCATGTTATATCACTCCTTTCTGTTCATGTTTTTCTTTTGATCCATTGATATTATTATTTAATAACATGTACTTTATTCTTCATGGTATTCTCTATTTACTACCCTACTAGGCTTTATATCTCACCCTTTTCTTATGCATGTCCTCAGGTTATCCAATGCAATGCTAAGTATGAAGGAATGTTGTGGTCATGTAAAAGAAGTATTCAATAAATATGTTGTGTTTTATGTTCTAAATTATTTTTTAATGTTCCTAACTTCCCAAGACACTATAAATATCTATCCTCGAAGTTTTGTTATGTTCGAGTTTTTGTAATAAATAATGTTTAAGAATGTAATAAAGAGCAGGGTTTTTATAAGGCTTATCCTACCATTATTCAAATTTAAAAATAATAATATAGAATAATTATCAATGGGAAGAATGAACTTTCAAGCTTCATAGAGTTATTTTTTTAAATTATCACTTTTTAAAGAAATTAATCAACCATTTATATTCCTTTTACCCTTTTTAAAATGAAGTTCCTCTCACAACTTCCATTCATGATTCTCAATCCATTAGTACTAACCATGTCAATCATGATCTACCTCACTTTATTTTTTCACTCATCACCCAAGGTAACAATTTAATAGAGTTTCTCATATACCTTGAATACATGATCCTAACCATATACTTGAATAGGATATCAAATATAAACCACATAATTTTAAATATAACAATTAATCGTGAGGTATTAGCATTAAGGATGAAATGATTCTGAAGTTTAAGTGTAGGTGGGTGATAATGTAAAAAGATTAAGGCTCAAAAAGAAGGTTTATATATAAGATAAATTACATGATAAAAAAATTAAATCTTTTTAAAACACTATAATTTAATAATATCTCCCCCAAATTTACCAAAATTAGATGTAAAGGTAGTGAAAAAAAATCAAAATGAATTAATACCCTCCTATTTTTTTAATGTTGTACTTTTTTTGAATGTTGTTATTAAGATACATATCAAATATGTGACTCCATAATAAATTATCTACTAATTAAACTAATTGCAATAGTTATAAATAATCATTGGAAAATTAATTGTGATGTCTATCTGTCCTAATAAATAGCCCATTTTTCCAAATTTTTTTAATTTTTTCAATTTTTATTTTTATAATAGTGGTAATAATGGCAGGAAATGAATGATATACTCATAAAATATTTCCCAACATCTCATAAAAACACCCCAAACATGATATACTCAATTTTTTAATCCCTTTACACCATAGACAACATTTCTTACTCACTTGAACCATTAAATGTTAGGATAAAGTCTAGAGAGTAGGATTGGAGAAGATAAAATATGATTGTAATGTGGATCTTCCCTATAAAATTTTATTTATTGCTTTTTTAGGAATAAACTAGGATAAATTTCATGGAATTTCTGAAGTATTAGGGTTTAATCAAAAAAATATACCTCAATAATTTTAAAATTTAATTTTTATAACAATAGTTTTTACAAGATTCCAGTTTATGTTCTAGTGGGTTTACATGCCGCAAGAATCTCTCAATAAATATTAGAAGCAAGAATTGGAAAAATTAGGTTCATAAGTCTTTTAGGAATTGAAACATATGATTTTGGAAAAATCACTCACGGAATTTACAATAAAAGAAAACTAACCCACATGAATTTCAAAAAAATAAAATCCTGAAAAATATTATGTAATTTTCATCAAAATTAATCAATTCTCCCTCAAATAATGATTCATTAAATTAATTCCCCCTATAATTATATTTAATCATTCTTTCCATCCATATTAATCATTCAATATTATCAATAATGAAATATAAAACATTAAATCATGGAATTTATAAGTTATTTTTATATCATTAATAAAAAAAATGTTGAATGAATCTAAGGTGGAGCATGAATTTTTTGTTAAATTCAAAAAATAAAAAATAAAAAATATAGGGGAGGTACAAATAATGAATTTAAAAAACACTCCCCTTTCCCCATGAATAACTTTTAATTTTTTTCATTATTTCCTCTTATGCCTTCACTATCATGGACATAGAATAGAAAACAACTAAATAAAAGCATAATGTTCATTCAATTTAAGCTCTAAAATAATAAAGGGTATCAGTGCTACATCAAAAAATATATTTATAAATTAAAAAACTAAATTCATAAAAAATAAATAAATTAATAAACTTGGATTTGATCCCAAAAATAACTTTTATTAAGTTCACTAAGATCTGTCTTAATTAATTATATTACATTATATGATTATCGTATAAATATAACCAACTTGGATTTACCAATTTTTGAATTTATTTTTCATTTGGGTTGCTACATTTCAACCAACTCTTGGAGTTCTAAATTAACATTATTGATAAGAAAAACTTGTAATGTATAGATTTATATTTTAAATAATAAATTGATTGGATACTAACACTTAATAACACTCTTTATTTTCATTTTAATTTGGATTCACTTCATAAATTGTTTTAATATTCTTCTTGATTTCAGTGGCCACTTCATTTTATTTTTTATCTTCTTATTCCATATTTTTTAAATTATTTTACTTTCTTATATGGTAGACTTCTCCAGTATAAGATTTATCATGTATGTATATATTTCATAAATTTCCACCCCTTTCTCTTCATTCTCATCGACTTATTCTACTTCCATACTAGAGAGTTCCTCTTCTTTTTCTACGACCACTAAACCTGTAGTGGTGAGGTAATATTATAAAAAAAATAAATATTAAAAAAAAAAAGAATTAAAATGGATTTATATATGAAAAAATCATCACTATTGGATGTTTTATTATGTTTTACCATAATCTCTACCTACTTCTGAAACATATCCTATGAATACACAACTTTTTTTCCACCTTTTTCAGGCCTTGATATGCCTCCTTGAAAAATGATTCCAAGACATAGAGTCATGTAACATCCTATTTTGAGTATAGTTGTGGGTTTCATCATTCATAACAATATATACTTTATGTTCTTCTATATGGTGTGTTAGTTATAGAATATGGATAGAAAAATTATCCTTCTTAGTCAATATGAATTAAATTCCTTCCATCACAACCAAAAATACCAATCACAAAAAAGGAAAAAATAAATACCAAATATAAAATTAGAAAAAAGAAAAGAGGAAGGTAAAATTATTTTCATATACTATTATATTTTATTTATAACCTATTCCCTAAGAAAAATACCAAAAAATTGATTGGTCATGCATGTTCATTACATCACATGGCCTTGAATAAGTTTTTAATTTAGAATCATAAAACCAAAAATCACTAAAACTAATAAGTAGAATTATAGTAATTGCAAGTCCCAAGTTTGAACCCATGAGTAATATGAACATAGAATTAAATTGGTAGAATTTTTCTTGGTTCTAATAAAAACAAATAAAACTAAACTAAAGAAAGATAAATAGAAAAGATCAAAAACCCAAAAAAATGATGATGGGAGGAGAATAGATATCCAATGATGGTTTCACTTTAATTGGAACATATAAACCTCACTTTTGAAATAAATAAAATTATTAGCCTCAAGACTACTTGGGGTATATATCTCTCCCTCTCACCATAAACTAGCACTACTTAGTCCTGCTAATACCTATCTCAAAGAAATATATAACAAACATAGATGCACTGAAATCAATCACTCTTTAGAAGAAGGTGGAGTAAAGTAGGATGTTTCTCCTCCAAGATATATATTCCAGAATTTTCATGGGTTGAGAATATTAAAATTTATAACTATAATTGATATATTTTTATGACATAGAAAAAAAAACTTATGTTGCAATCTATATCACTTAAACACAAGTTGTGTCATAGTTCTTGTACTATTACGTAGAAAAACTTTATATCAAATATTGAGTCCCTAGAAAATAAATCTCCCCCATAACATAACATATTGTTTTCCACATCCTTCAAAACATTTATCATTCATTATGGAACAAAAATGGATGATGAAAAAATATTCTTCCTCATGGTGTAAGCCGATGGCCCACATTGTAATAATGTTCTACTTTTCTTCAAATCAAATGTTTTTTTCTTCATTTTTATCTAGAATAAAATTTAAATTTTACCATTAAAATATGAATAAAATCAATGATAATATTGGAAATAATTAACAATTAAATTATAAAATAATGGATGTAAATTTAATAACATATGTATCAAATAGTCACTAGTTGTAATAGGGGATTCATTTTATATTATTTGAATATCCTTTATTGATTAAAATGTATGAAACCTACGGCACTTTCTTGTTTTCTTATTGATGACATGGTGTCCTTCATTTGACATTTTTAATTATACAGTGGGGGTGGGTATTCAAAAGTATTTCATAAATAGTTTAAAATGGTCTTCTAAAATGAAAATTAGGTAATTATGAATAGAATGTGTGATTTTTAAAGTAGTGTTTTGATTTTTATAATTTAAAGATAACTTTTTTCAAGGGTTTATTAAAAATTAATTTCCTCAACTTAGCTTTATTCAATAAAATGGATAGTTTCTTAAAACATGAAATTTTTATTATATATCCAGTTCAAATTATTGTCGAAAAACTTATTGTATTTTGAACTGACGTAGATTAATTTCCTTTTTCAACAAATTATATAAATACTATGATGAAATACTTCTATGCATGGTTTACTCACACCCTTTACACACCATTCATTCTATATAGTTCTTATGTTAATTTTTCAAGTCTCTCAGACTATAATCCCTTTAATGATTAACAATTGGGTTAAAAATATGGGAGTAATATTGGTATGTGATGAGTGAACATGGGTCACATGAAAGTGGTTGATAGTTCCTGGGATTTGTTTCATCTTTTGGAGGTATTTTTATATATCATACTTCTTAGACTAGTTTTTCTTTTCTATTTTATTTAGAAACTAATATTTCATTTAGTTATTTATGTTCAATTTATTATTCATGGATGGTTAGGTGATTTTATTACATTTTTTCTACTTATTACTCTGATTGAATGTATTATATTTGTTTTATTGGTTTTTAGCATATACGTATAATCTACAGATGGGTTATTCTAGATTTTAGAGTGGAAGTGTCTTTGTTGGTTTTTTATTTTTTGGGTGAAATAATTCATAAGTTTTATTCTCTAATTCGATTGAACTAATTATTAGTCGTGGGGATCATAAACACCCTTCAGGCCATGTCACGGGTCAAGTCAGATGATGGGGTAGGTTAGCCAAGGAAAATTATTGAAAAAATGGTATTAAAGATTAGGTTCTTCATAGGGGGACAAGTATTTTTAAAAGAATTTATTTTCTTTGATGGTATTGGGGTAGAAAGTATATTGGGTTCATCATTATGACTGAATAAGTAGATCACGAATCGGTTTCTGATCACTACCCTTCATGATGAGACTTGAGTTACCTAGGTATTTAAACATTTGTTCAATATTTTGAGAGACCTTTTGGTTTTTTTGATTATATGTAGATCCCCATTGAGTATGTCAATAGTTTTTAGGGTATTATTAAGTTTAGATGGTGGATATAGAGAGAAAACCTAAGTTACATGGTTACCCCCACATGGTTTGTAAAACCATGTGAAGTCCATGCACTAGGGATCTTCAAGCTTCATAGTTCATATTTCAGGGTTCGAAGTCAATTTATCAACCTATGTGGCTAAAATTTACACAACAATGTTTCTCACCTGGATGATCTTTTTTGTTTCTTTTCCTATATAGATTGAGTCCAATGGTGTTTAAAGTTAATGTGAGAGAAATTAAGTGAGTTTTTCCATAGAATTGTTGTTATTGGATTCATTTTTGTTTATTTTATATTATTTTTTATTTGGATTTTACTTTTTTAAGGTTATATTTATATTTGAGAAACTATATTTAGGAAAAAAGATGATTTATAAGTTTTCTATTAAAATTTTTGGGATTTTATAAAATGTTTTCAAATGGTGGTGATGGGTTTTTTAATGATATTTATTCTTTTATAAGTAAAATTTTCAATATATTTTAAAAATTATATGTGATTTTCAATGTCAATTGATATTTTTATAAAGGGGTATACGTTATTAAAATGGAACAGTGGAATTTTTAATAAATTATATAGATTTTTTAATTTAAATGGGAATTTTTTATAAAAATGTTGTGAATGATGTTTTGTTTAAAGTATTTGATTTTATGGAGTCATTTGATTTTCATTTTGGAATGTAAAATGATTGTGTTTTATTTTTTAGACCATACCTCTTAGAGAGTATTCAAAGAAGATCAAGAAGTTTTTCCATTTGTTTGATCTCTATGGTGATTCCCCTGATCACTTAGGAAAGTTTTTCCATAATTTTGAATCCCCCGAGACTCAAGATTGAGTAGTGGATTTGTAATCCATCTTGTTCTTAGACCCCATCCATGTCTTTCTAAATCATAAAAATCCTTCTTTTCATGGTGATATAGGTATTTTTAGGAAATGTATTGGTTATATAGAATTGAGAAAGACTTTAGATTTATCAAAACTCCTTAGGCATCAAGGGTGAGAGCGTCAATTTCTTTATTTGAAGGACCCAACCAAGTGTGGTGGGAAACTATGAATCCTTCTCAACTACAAGAATCCATATGGTGAGAATTATTTTAGATGGTTTTTATTCAATTCCTCTATTTGGTGGAAGTGAAGACATAGAAGGCCATTGAGATTTTGAGCCTTCATCAGGGTGAGAAAATTTTGGAGGATTATATTGATTACTTCTTAAAATTAGTTCTCTTATCCCCTGATCACAAAAATGATGTAGCTTTAAAGGATTGTTTCTTTTAATGAGTCTTCTTCCCAAACCATAGAGCAATCGTACAATAATATATCATGGCCTATTACTAGGAAATTTATGCAAGGTCTATGTTAGTGTAAACTGGTGGGTATGGAAACTTATAGTGAAAGAGACTTTTGTTTTTCTTTATCCGAAGTTGTAAGGGTGGGTGGAGTATAGTTAGTAATCTCTTATAGATTTTAATATTTTTTTCTTGTGACTTTTCCCTATTTACTTAGTAATTTTGGTTTATTAATGTTTTTTATATTGTTTATGGTTAATTTTATTTTCATGTGTTCCTTGTTTATTTGGGTTATTTATATTGATTTGTATGTGTGATTGGGTTGAGCCATATTGTGATTGGTCTCTTGTTAGTTGAAAAAAGTAATACCATTTTGACTATCATAAGGTTTCTTAGACTATATAGTTTTTTGTCTAATTGAGCACTTTATGGTATAGGTTTTACTTATTGGGATCATTGTAGGGTGGTGTTCTAGAATGAGGTCCCAGTATACCTTTCATCATTCTCATTTCCCATGGCATGGATACCATATTCTTTTTTATGACGTTTGTGTGTGTTGGGTTTTTCCTTGGACTTTGTAATTGGTTCCATTGTCAAAGTCGGATTTTTTTTTAGTTTTTGGATTCTCAAGATTTCGGTGGAAGCACATTTTTTGTGTTGTTTCATTTTTAGGTGTGTTTTTCATTATAATTTTACATTTATAGATGAATTAAAAATAGTTGTGAGAATTATATTGTCTTTGTATTTTTCTCAATTATTTTGTTTAGATTAGTGTTTTATTTGGTGAAGTTAAATATTTTTATGGAATTTTTTTTTGAAAATTGATTTAAGTGTCTATTTTTGGTATCTAGGTTTATTTAGGTTCCTCTCTAGTATTTTTCCAACCCACCCACCACTTGAAATGATATATCATATTATATTTCCTTTTTTATAATTCTCTTTGTACTGAGGAATTTTTCGAGGCATGAATTATCATACTGGGGAGAAATGTCACACCCTGGTGTCACTATTATTTTAATTTTATTCATTTTTTGATGATTTAAAATTTTTCTTAATTTTTTTTATAAAACTACTATATACAGGGGACTACACCGCAACAAAGGGTGTTGTGGTATAGAGTTTTTACATGGATGGACACCAAAATTTTGTAGATATTATTAGATTGTGGTTCCATGTTATTTATGTGTGTGTTTTAGTGTCAGGGAAGGAGTCCATGACATAGTGAGAAGATATTTTTAATGGGGGGAATATCGTAAAGGTATATTTGGAGTCATGAAAGGGTGTAACAAAAAGGTTTCATTTAATGGTGTTGTATATGGTTAAAGCCACATCATAGGTATTAGGCAGTGTTTTTAGAGGGATAAATAAGGTTTATCCTTATATACACCACTGAACAGCTAAACTGAGGGTTTTATCCAAGCTATATATCATGGGTGACATCATAGAGGTTATTAAAAAGGGGCACTCTTATCCATATCCTTACGTTCAACAGTGTATGCCAGAGGCTATGTAGTGGGGGATATCTAGAGGAGGACTATGTATCAAGGTGTGTAGGTCATGGTGGTCAAGTTACCAAATCCTAGCCCAACCCAATTAGTAAACATTACCCTCGGTACCCAAGGGCTATGCTATAAGAGGTTCTTAGTAAGTCTACCTCTTTGTAACTATAAGGGTCATTTCGTGGAGTATTTTGTCTATATTGTTTAAATGAAGGATAAAAATCCCATTTACCTTTTTTAATTTTAATAATTTCTCTTTTATTTTTTGTACCATTCTATTTGTACTAGATGAGAAAACTAGGGATCCCACCCACCCATTCCTCTTCATTTTTGGTTTCTCCTTCATAAATTACAAGTTTATTTCTTGAGGAAATCTCCTTTTTTTTATATTTATCTTCCCACTTTCTTTCTTTTTATTCCATTATCACTTGGTTTCACTTCCTCACTGAAATCCTAGGGGCTTCCATAGATAGATTATAGTTCAAGGGTGTATCTAAATTTTGGATTTTCAAATTTCTGTATTGTATGGACCATCTTATTCTTTATATGTTCATTCTCTATCAAAGGTGGTGCATTATATAATATCATGACATGGTTCCAACTCATTGAGTTATGTGTTTTGAGAAATTTATTTGAATGGAACTTCATTATGTTCTTGAGTGTTTTAAAGGTTTTTTTGTCAAATTAATTAAATATCTAATAGTTTTATTGGGATAGAAAATGGTTTCAAAGTGATCTGACACTTGGAAAAAGGTAATTTAATGTTGTTTTGTAGTATTTTCATGGAATTATTATATGATTAAGAAATTTAAAGTGTTTTAAAGGTTTTTTTTGAAAATGGTTTTTGAATTATAAATAGATTTAACCTTGTTTTATTCATCAAGTGGATATAAAATTCATTCCATGGATATTAAATAGAATTAAAAAAAGAGAATATGTTTCTTTTAATAATTTTGTAAAGTTATTTTCAAATTATTTTTTTATAAATTGGTTTTTGAAAGATTATAAAAACACTTGGAATTTTAGGTTGGTTTTCAAGAAGGAATTTTTGGAACAATTAAATGGTTTTCTAAAAATATAGGTGCTTGGACCCTCTTTGTGCACCTTATGTTTTGTACCCATATTATAGTTGATGCTTCATTTATGTGTTGATTGGGTGAATGATGATAAGGGTAAATTTCATTTGATGGTATTGGATTTAATTTTATGGTTATTATTTATACTTATGATGGATATTATCTTTGATTTATTTCTCCTCTATATGTTTTTTTCCATCTGAACCCAGGTGTAATGTTGTTTATCCTAGATCAGTATGACATCCTTTCTAAAAATTTATGAGTATTTATTTGATTAGTCAAGTAATTTAGGTGTTTTCTCTTCCAATGGTCAGTGATTTAGTTTTATATATATTCCATTAATTGTAGAAACTTCCCAAATTAATGACATAATATCTCTAGGTCACCTATGCATAGTAACTTCTGGGTTTGATCCCATGATAATGACATATACTCTTGATTGGTGGTTTTATGTATAGGATTCATTTGACATTATTTATATATCCACCCTTGAGTGAAATGTACGGAACCTATGATTCTATATTTTTTTATCAATGATAATGTGGTTCTGTTTGATTGGACATTTTAATTATGAAACCTGAGTTCATTTTCTAGAGGATTTCAAAAACCATTTAAAAGGGTGTTTTAGATGAAAATGGGGATATTATTTATGGAATTTAATATTTTTAAAGAAGTATATTCAAGTGTTTTTTCATTAAAAGAGAATTGGTTTCAAGTGTTTATTAAAAACTAATTCCTTTACATTGGTTTTCTTAAAATAAATGAATAGTTTTGTGAAACCATTATTATTTATTATTTTTCTTATTAAACCTATTAAGAAAAAAAATTATTATTATATTTAAAATTATTATAAATGAATTTATTTTTAAATCAAATTAAACAAAATCTATGGTGAAATACTATTTTTTAGGGTTTTCTCACACAATTCGGTGTATGAAATTCTTATATTTCTCTTTCAAGTCTCTCGGGATATGATAACTTTCATATTTTTTTGTCTAGATTTGACCAATGGGATTTGGTTCAGGATGGGGTGAGTGACACTGGGTCACATGTAGGTGACAGGTAGTTACTGGGCTTAGATTTATCAAGTCAAGGGAATTTTATGTATTAACCTTATTAGTCTACTTTTTCTTTTCTGTTTCATTTGGAACATGATATATTGATTACTTATTTTTGTTAAGTTTATTATCCATGGATAGTTGTGGGATATTTATTTTTTACGGACTTTTATTTATCTAATTGAATGTCTTATATTTATTTTATTAGTTTTGAGCCTGAAAATTCGATTTGTGGGCAGATTATGCTAGATTTTCATGTGGAAGTATCCTAGTTGGGGGTGATTTCACCTAGAGAAATAATATTGTATAGAAAAAAAATTCAAAAACAATTATATAATGGCATTCCTATACATCCAATGTCCATGAAAAACATATAAGTATAAAGTAAATAAATTTTTGGTAGATAAAAACAAAAAAAATGCATAAAAACTCTCAACTCAAACTCTAAACACACTCCCTAGAAGAAAGTACACCAATAGATCCTTTCCTCAGCCATTGTAATATCTCCTCACATCCAAATGTTTAAATAAATAAATAGGTATATATGGATAAGGCTCATGAAATACTAAAAATAAACACTGACATGTCTGAAAAAATATCACGTTGACCCAAGGTCACTCTCCATCCAATTCTCAGACCTCATTCTGAGAATCTAAGCCTGGAAAATAGCACTTTGTATACCAAAAAACAAGTGGAGTGAGTTGGGTGTGAACTTGACATCCCAGTAGGTAAACACCATAGAGTCCAAGCATATTATTTTAAAAAATGAAATATAAATTATTGTTTGAAATAAATTTAGATAAATGTCATATTTTTCTGGAAGCAAAACCAAATACTGTGGTCAACGATTTTCAAAAATTTCACTTTCAATTTATTTAAATGAAAACAATCACTATGAAATACATTTTCCCAATATAGCCCTTTTCATTGAAAACACATACACACACAAACACTTTAAAATATATTTTTAATGATAATTTTCACTTATGAAGCATGATTTGAATATCCGCCTTTTTATTATACCAAAAAAAGCATACCAAAAGAAAAAACTATATAACAAATTAATGATAACGTAGACAATGTATAAAAAAGTAAAAATAAAAACTAAATTGATGTAAGAGTAAAAAATAAAGGTAACTAGGTAAATAAATCCTCAAGGAACAACTATTACTCAACCATAATCATGGGAACGAAGAAATGGAGACTTGTAATGGGTGTACCCGCCATTTAAAAACATCCATGAGATTATGGATCAACCAAGTATAGGCACTCAAAAATCTCACTATAAAACACGAAGAGGGTTTCCAACCAAAATAACTCAAATAAACAACTCAATCAAAACACAATATATGATTTCCTAAGACATAAAACTCTCCAAACATTCATCACAAAGAAAAACACAAATAAAAACATCCTAAATAAAATCACCTAAATTCTATCATACTATATATAGGTGAGGAAAGTAGGAATAGATAACTAAAAATCCCAACCAAACCATTACTAAAACAAATCAAATCCCTTAAAAATTATCTAAATGTTAAAAAAACAACTCAAAATATATTAATCAGGAAGGAAAGGGGATAAGGAATAAACCACAGATATACCTCTTCAAACAACATGGGTTTAGACATTAGGTATCGAATGAAGAAGTGGTAAACGTGGACCTCATGCTTAGGAAACCAACCATAATGCTTTTGTTGAATAATATAGACACCAATAAGTGTATAATCTCTACTGGTTCAACCACCACCTTAAGTACATAATGCACAGTCATGGTCCCCCCCCAATCAAGGGACTAGAACTAAACCACATAGGCCAATGGAACACTTGAGATCCAAAGAAATGATCAGTACCACAAAACCTAGAAAAACATCAAAGACCATCAGTATATATGAAGCAACTAAGAATATAAAAAATAAATAAACCTTGATGAGGTTTACCTAAAACTCGATTGACGAAAAACCTAAAATGGGAAACCTTCCAAACCCAATGATACCCAAAACTTTACTTAGAATCATACTCTCAATAATGGAGTGGAAAACAAGACCCAATCAATCATATATTCAAAAAAATGATCACCCTCATCCAAAATCACTTCTCAATCCAAAATAAAAACTCTAAAAAAACTAACCAAGGTTACAACTAAAAAATAGGCAACATTTAACAATTTTAAAGTCTCCATTTTTTAAGAATATTTATAATAAGATATTTATATTTTTAAAAATCAAATCAATATTTAAATATCCACTTTAAAAACCTAAACTTACTCCATTGAAAATGTTTTAAAATTCCCAAAAAACAAATTTCATTTCAAATTTTCTTTAGAAAACCTCTTTAACAAATTTCCTAACCAAATTCATTATTTAAAAATCATGTTTTCCAAAAAAAACAATCCAACATATTTCCTTCATTATAACATATTTCAAATATAATATTCTATATGAAAAGTAAAATTTCAACCCACACATTTTTAAAATCTTAAACTAAATTTCACCATTTTAAATATTCTTTTTCAAACCCCTTTTCGAAACCATTTGAAAAGGAAATTTTTTATTTAAAAACTTTGAATATTCCCTTAAATACCATTTTATTCTCAGAATCCCTTTATAAAATATTAAAACTTATTTTGAAAACAATTTTAAAATTATAAAATACTCTTTATAAAATAAAAACCAATCAATGTAAAATAAGTCAATATCATATAGTATGAGACAAAGATAAATAGGACTAGTGACCCTGTATGAATTGGTCACATGGATTAGTGGACCATGTTCGAATCACACCACCATCATGGAGAGTAATAAATAACCATGTATGAAGGATCTACATGGGTTTCCAAGTTGTGTGTTCTCTCATTGTATAATTGGATAAACTCCAATTTCATACAAAAAACGAAAAAAAATCCATAAAAATGAAATAGAGAACACAAAAAATCATAAAACAATATGTAAAACCCAACTTCCCATGGTGACACTAGGTTTACCATGAGAAAGAGTTTTCCAAACTCTACCCATACCTCCTACTTAAGCCCCAAAAGTCCTACCTCCATCTACTAAACATCCCCCAAAAAATAGAACTATTAAACCTAGGTCCTTTTAATAATATGGCTCAAATAATATTTTCAATGAACCATCCTAGGCCACCATTTGAACCGAGAACCAAACCAGCTCTCCGCTAACACGGGGGGAATTCTAGATCTATATTATGACACTCTAAAATTTTTATTTTATTTATTTATTTATTTATTTATTTTTATATTTATTTATTCACAAAATCTTTTTTTGAGGAGTTATAGGGATTTTTCCTTTTAATTTAAATTAATTCTAAAAATATTTGGCATATTAGATATTCTGTTTACATTTTGTACTAACTGTGTGGATCCTATAAAAACGGATTTAGTGATTAAATGAACCATTTTTAATTATTGTTAAATTTTTTCCTAAATCATGTAATCCAACCAAGTAGGCACTATATATTCCCATTAAAGGATCTATAGTTTGGGTAATCCATGTGTCCTGCCCAGTGACTTAAAAAATTAAAAATTACTGAATTTCTCCCCCATTTATTTTTTTTTGAAACATGAAATCTCCATCCCCCTATCTTATATTCATGTTGTGTCAAATCCCCCAATACCATATCACACTCCTTACTATATCTTCCTTTTCTAGGAATTGGTTTTGCATTTTCAAGAGAAAATACCTTTGGATATGTCCCATTCTCCTCCTTCTCCTCCTCGTTATTTTCTCATTTTTCCTTTTCCCTATTTTCCTTATCATTCCCTTACCAACACCTGGGTTGGTTATAGGTCGAATTTATTTAAATTTTGCTTTTATAGGGTATGTGAAGGCCCCTTTAATATGTATTCTTAATATTGTAGGAGGTTTTGGGTCATATGCACACTTTTCAGGTAGGGGTTTCTTGGATTTTCCTTTTCTTAATTTACCACATATAATTGGGGATTCTAAATTTTATTATTTGAATTTATAAATTCTTATTGCATTCAGTTAAATTTAATTATCTTTGTTTATCAAGGTTATTAAATGGTTTTAATTGATTTATATATAGGTTTTAGTTATTTGGCCCTAAATTTTTTATACCTTCAAATAATAAAAAATATTTTGGGGTGATAAATATTTATGAAGACTTTAAAAGAGTAATTGGGAGTTTAATGTTTATTTGAGATAGTTTATAACATTTTATTAGATAATATCTATTTTAAAATGGGAAATTATAAGGTTCCTCTAATTTATGAAATGTTAACAATGTTTATTTGTTATTATCTTATGCAATTGGCCTATGATTGATGTTAGGAATATTTTTTATTGTAATTTATGGCCATATAGGTGTTTTGGGGTGTATATATATATATATAAACAAATATATATATCCAAAATACAATATGTGGATATATACATTGATAGATTTATATCTATATATATATTAATATGTGTATAAAAATTTAAAAATATAAAATTTGGAGCATGAACACGATGTATAAATTTGGTTTTGAAAGGTTCTTCCAAATAGATGTTTTAAAATGGTTATAGTTTCATTTAAATATGTTCTTTATTTTATAAATTTTTTTTGATATAGCCTCAAGAAAAATATTCATTTCAAAGTGAGGTTTAAAAATGTGGTTTGGGAAAATATTTAAATGTGATTTGATAGTGGGTTATGATTGATGATGGATGTGCTGATTGCTACATTTATTATTTTTTGGTTTTCACATTGGAATACATACATAGGTAGGTAATAAGTTGGGAGATTCCCAAGACTTAGGAATGATTCTAGCAAGAATTAATTTCAGATATCTAATCAAAAGGTCCTGATGTGTATTTGAGATTTTCAGGTAAGGTAACCTATTTTCCCATATAGGGAGCTCTAATTACCTTAGGAACCTATAGATAACAGGTCATCCTAGATGTCTTGGACTATTCTTTTCTTAGTTCCCACACACATTATTATAGATAACCTTGTTATTTTAATTTATTGAAATAGTTACCATTATGGTTTACTCCTTATACACTTTAGTTTTTATTTGGATTTTTTAATTCATTATTTCCATTATCTTTACTCTATTGTCTCGGTTGTCCTTTTGTCATTATTATTATGGTAAAACAAAAAATGGGGATTTAGAAATCATGTTTAGAAAGTGTAAATTTTCTTTAAAAATGGATTTCAAAGTGTGTGTGTGTGTGTGTGTGTTTTCAATAAATAGTCTTAGGAGGGGAAAATGGATTTCAAAGGGGTGGTTTTCATTTAAATAAAATTGAAGGTAAGTTTTATAAAATGGTAGACTGTGATGTTTGGTTTTTCTTAAATAAATAAAACATATTTTATAAATCTATTTTAAACAATAATTTCTATTTTATTTTGTAAAAATATATGCATATACTATATGGTATTTATTTACTTGATTGTTAATCTCACACCCTACTCACACTATTCAATGTTTGCAGACTGACTACCCTTTTATAAGTTCGGAATTGGATTCTCTGAATGAGGTCCAATATTTGGATGGGGGGTAACTTTATGTCACATGGGATATTTGTTTTAGTTATGTTGGAATTTATTTTTATCAGTTCAATATCTTTTTCCATATAGGCCTCTTAATTAATTTTTATGGTTGTAGTTGTAGAGATATTGCAATGGTCGATAATAAACACAATTAGAGATATTTTTGAATTGGTTGGTGTTTAGACTATGAGATAAGTTTGTATTTATTAATTTGTATGTCTATATCTGTTGGTTTTTAATTTACTTTATTATTATATGTTTTTAATGTATATCTGATGCATAGATGGTATATTATAGAATTCAGGTTGAATTCCATTGCTATTAAATATTATTTATTGGGATAAAATAGTCCCCAAAAATTACTCTCAATGCATAAGATTATTTTCATCAGCCCTGGGGGTGGGGTCGGTGATTCCCCTTGAGTTAGTGAAGTTCAAGTTTAGGAACTAGTTTATATGGCATAACAGGCTGGTTAGTTTCAAAACCCATAATAAAAAAACCTCAAATTTTGGAAAGACTGTTTTAATTATAAAATTGGATATAGAAAAATGAAAAGGATAAAGCAAAAAAACCTGTGAAGATGAACCAATTGAAGAAGTGGCTGATATATTAATAAATATAACATAAAAAATATTTCCAGGATAACAAATATAAGGAAGGTATGTGAAAACATTGGTATACATGTATGGAAGATAAGGGTGTGTACAATGTAAATGGTACACTTGTTTAGCTGTGAAACATTTAAAAAACTAATATGATCAATTATAAATTATATAATAGATAGGAGAACCAAAAAAATATCTAAAATCACATGTAGAATCAATAACATACAAATGATGTAATATAAATGGTAGTTTCATACAAAATTATACATATAATCATCCATAAATAGCTGTTTTGGATGAAAATAAAGCATCAGTATTATAGAACTCATAAAAAAATTAAAGTCATAGAAGCACTAAAAATCATAGTTCATTACATATAGTAATTGAAAAGGTACTTGATATATACATTTAATGTTACAAAAAGGGTTGAATGTGTGTTAAAATTACCCTAATAATCAAACTGAACATGTGATTTACAAAACTATAAAGTATTAGAGATTTAGATATATAATTGATATAATTCAAATAGAATTAGTTTCAATTTTTCTATCACAAAATGCACAAAATAAACCAAAAAAGAATAATTATTTAACATAAATGGTGGTGATGATTTTAAGAAATGGTTTGAGGATTGAAAATCTTAGTAAATCAAAAATCAAAAAACAGAAATATTTTCTAACAAAGGGTTTCTTGATTAAACATGGAGTTCTATGTTTTACCATCCTCAAACACCTATCCATCCTCAATCACCAAAAAATATTCCCATCCCACCATGCCTTCTTTGATCCTCTATACATGCAAAAATCACATGAAATCAATTATGTTCTTGTATTTGATCTAAACAATAAAAAAATGAACCGATTAATAAAGAAATTAAAAACCATTTAAATATACCAAGAATTATTAAATATATATTTAAATTATTAAAATTTATTTTAAAAAACATAACAATACATATATAATTCACTCTAACCTTCAAAAATTAATCATGCAATTTGAAAAGTTCCTTGATCAATGGATCAACATGGTTTTTGGGTAAAATGAAAATAAACAAAAATAATGACTATATAGTACATTAAAATATAAATATTTATAGATTGGAAATGAATTATAAAAAATAAATTTGTATTATAAACTAGAAAAATAACTAAATTCTTAAAAATGGACCATTAACTATAATTATTATAGAATAAAAACCATGATAGAATATAAATCATGAATACTTGTTAATTCCATCTATTCAAAAAGTCACATAAAAATAAACAAATAATGAGAATATATGAAAACAAATAAACTATTAAAATTTTTAAAAATTAATAATTAACAAACATCTCTAGAAGTGGAATTTTTTATCAAACATCACAATTTAGTAGATATAAAATTCTAGACTATCAGTTTCCCAATCTAGGGAAAAGGTTTTATGGTAATGTTTAAAAACAATTATAGAAAATGAGTACGTGTGAAATAAAATTATGTAATCCATGGGTGATGTAAGCCTATTTTTTTAGTTAATATTATATGAGTATGGACTAGTCTGTATTGTACATCAATCAGTAATATGATAGCATGTACTTTTAAAACTAGTCAAATAAGTTATCATTTTGATAATGATGCCATAAGGTATAGAAAATTAAAAAAATAAGGTATCCTAGAGTATAATTCCTTAATAAATAGAAATTAAGGACACATATAAAGAAAAAATTAGATTTAGTAGATCTAGAATAAATCCAATCATATAAGGATGAAATCTATTTATCAATTAGTATTTAACTATGTATAGTTGGTATGTTGATAATAATTCCTCAATCTGAAACATTCACAGATTTCTCTTCCAGATTATATTAGACCACTAATAAAAATTGTCCTTCCAATAATATCAAATTCCATCAACAAAACCAATATTTATAATAAAAACACATTCCTTCATCTACCTAGGATTTATATCTTTTCTTCATTTTAAGAACTGGCACATTTTATCAAGAACTCACATATATATCTATTCGATAAAGTGTGTCTAGTAATTCTAATGAACTCACTACTCTCGTTTTAGTGGATTAAAAATCCTATTTCCATTACACTCATGTGTTTATATAAACTACATCTTTAATATTTATAGTGACTCATAATTTTCATACATAGATATTACATCTTAAAAGATAGATATTTAATATAGGTTACAAAAACACACGTGAGGATCATAAAGGTTTGGTATCTTTGGAGAATATATACACAATATTCTTATTTCAAGAAATTATATTCAACATCTCCCAAAAATATATTCCTATGTATAAATCTTTTTAGAATACCCTACTAAAAACCTTCCTTCATATCCTAGGGAAAGGAAACATAATAAAGGGTGAGCTATAATGCTCATGTAGGGGAAACAGTGGATATATCAATGATCAATTAAGAATAACCTTACCATAAGTGTATGAGAACATGAGATAATCATCTTTAAATACACACCCATCATATCATAGACCATAATCCTGAATCATGGAATAAATTTTGGTAGTTAATAATACTTGAATCAAGAAGGAATCAAAGAATATGATCCATGAGAGCATAACATGGTCATAAGACAATGGTTTTTGGGATATGCATAATCATATAAAATAATTTTCTAATTCAAGGACCACTAACAATACTATCAAAGTGGATTGTGTTCATAAATAATACCATCATATAATTATTCAATTTTCACTATCTAAACAATCATAGTGGACCGATTCCCTTACTGAACTTTGTCCACTCCCCATTCTAGTCCTTATTATACCATGTCATATCTATATTTACTAAACACATTGGAGGGATATATAATTCCAAGACCAACCATCACATAATAATAATCCATTAATATTTGTTCCATAATATCATAATTCATTCATCATATATCAAAACTCATGTAAAGGAAATGGGTTTCTGAGTCACTTCAACATTTTATTATATCATAGCCCATAAAAAATAAATGGGTTTCATAAAAATCTCATTATCATAACTATAGAATATCCATAGAATTAATAAGGATGATATTTTGGATCATATCTAGATAAAATCATAATTACATCAAATCATGTTATTAATGATGAAAAGTTTCTTTAAAACAACATTGGAATATTTCTTAAGAAAAATACACTTTTCATTTTAAAATCACCTATCTAAAATAAAATAATTTCCAAACTATTTTATGAAAAATATTCTTTGAAAATAACCATGGACACTTATATAGAAATCTTTAAATCATTTAGTGGTCATAATTTTGGGAATTTGTTTTTATGTTGTTTATGTTAAAACAAATATCCCTTTCACATTTTCGATAAAATATCTAAAGTACCTCATTCAAAAAACAGAAATAATATTACTTTTAAAAAAAATTATAAAAATTCAATCATGGGTTAAAATGAATTTAAAAAATCATATAATAATAGTAATAATATTCTTGAAATAATTTTTAAAAAACATACATATGGAAGAAAAATGAATTTTGACCAAAAATAGAAATATATTCGGTTTTCCTTAAAACAATCAATCTCTAGAGTACTTAAAGAGAGTAAAATGGATTTAAAACATTTAATCTACATTAATGACTATAGAATAATAAATTAAAGATATAATTGAGAAATATATCATAAAATTTCATCATCAAAATGATAATCATAAGTAATCCCTATAAATAATAAGATTGTAGCACAAATATCTTACCACATCAGTAACTTTCAAATAAAAAACTCATGAAATATAGAACCATAGATGGATATCTATATCCCCATGATTTTCATTAAAATAATAGTAAAATAAATTAATTTGTGGTATATACACTTCAAAAAAAAGTGGTGAATGTGGTATGTTTCTCATAGAAATAAAAGTGATATAAAAATCTCTTACCTCAAGTTCGAATTTCTTTGAAAGTGATCTAACTTCAGGTGAAATAAATTTAATTTTTTAAAATATTTACCAGAATAATTTTTATTCTGAAAATATAATATATTATAGATTTATAATATTTCAACACTCGTTTATTAATAATTCCTTATTAAAATTTTAATTCGTGAGTGATAACTATTATGTTTTTCATTAGTGTTTTAGTTCGAAAGATCTGGTCCTTCAAATTTGATCATGGTTATATAATTTATAAAAAGTCAATAATAATATAAATATCATATATATTAATTAAATATTTATTTATATTCATCTATAAAATAAACAAATAGAAAAATGGTATACAACACTCATAGAGGTGGTTGGTCGTACATACGTATGAACGTTGTTTTCATTTTCTAAAAAAATGAAAAAAAGAAATATATATATTATATTATCATTCCAAACCCATAATTATATCGTAAATTACATATATGAACTTTAAATATATCTTTATTACTATCCAAGTAAAACATATATGAAAAAAAAATCAGATCATTTCGTGGAGGTGGTAGTCCACATGTACGCATGAGCGACGTTATTTTTTACCGACAGATTTCATGGTAAGAAGGTTGGTATGATATTAAGATTAGAAATAATAATTATTTAATAAATATTGTTTATAAATTTTAAACCTATTATAAAAACCATCCATGAAAAATGTTCATCGAAAATGAATTTTATCACTATGTGGAGGTGGTAGTCCACAAGTATGCATGAGTGATACATTCACATTCCTTTTGATAGAAAAAGGGTGAATAATGGTTGTTAAATAATCCTAATAATATTTTAGTATATTTTGGGTACCAAAGTTATTATTTTATGACTAATATGATATATTTATTGGAGTTATAGGAAGAAATAATTTGAAATAAGTTGGTTAGGAAGATTACCTCTTCTTCAGTAGGCCTCCTTCAGATCCTTTCTTCAGAACCCTTCGAATGGTCTTTTAAAAAGACTATAATCTTTAATTTCTAGATAGGGAAGTTTAGAATAGAGTTTTATAGTTGTTATTATATCTATATTTCTCTATTTAGTGTAAATAATATAAACTATGGGTTTCCTTTTATAAGTGGAGGAGAGGACACAATTCAAATTTCTTAAAATATTAAAATATAATAATATCATACTCAATCTAAATTCTTCCAAATAGATATATAATAAAAGGTAATATTATATGATCTTGAAATATGTACATAAAATAGTAATTATAAAATTTTAACTGAAAAAATGGCCCTTATCTTTTGTTTTAACCCCCCCCCCCACCTAGTAAACAAGTTTTCACCTTAGTCGTGGTAAAATATTTTTATTATTTTTATTATTCACTATGAACAAAAATGAAATTGGTATCTTTAAAAAATTTATAAATTCTGATTAAAAATATGGAATCCATTTTATAAAATTAAATTCATTTAATTTCCATAATTTAATTTAAAATTAAATCCAAAAAACGCGGTGAAAAGTAGTTTTTTAGAAAAAATATTTTCTTAAGTGTAAAAGGTTTGTATAAAAAATCAAAATAAAATTAATTCAAATGGCCTTAATTGGATTATTAATAATATAAATTAACTATTTTTACTTTTAAAATCATTTAAAAACAAAATTTAGCTTTTTAATTCAATAAATAAAAATACGGTTTTCATTAAAAGCCAATTTTTTTCATTGTTTATAAAAAATATTTTCTAAAATTATCAAAAATATCACACTAAGATAATTTTGTAATTATATTTTCAAAAAATTAATTTAATTTTATCAAATAAATTTCCTATAATTGGTATAAATTAATTATTTTATTCCCCCACAAATAGTAATAAAAAAATATTAATAAAAAATGTATTATCAAAGCAAATAGTGATTTTACTAAAAAATGAGTATTATTTTTCAATATATTTATTTTATATAAAACGTTTATACATATTTTTTTTAAATAAAATGCACTTATTTCTATTTATATATCTAATTTAAAGGTTAGTTTATAATCTTATACTATATTATGGATCTTTTATACTCAGGATTTCATGTATCACAAGCTATCGAAAAAAATTAAATTTATTTGAAGAGAAATATGTCATAAAATCAAGGGGTTTTACATTATACCCCCTTATAATTAATTTCATCCTCAAAATTGTATAACACTAATACAAAAAATGAATATATTTATGTTTCATCACACCCTTGGGTTCTCGTGTAGCTTCTTCAAATTTATGATTCTTTCAGATAATTTTAACTAGGTGTGTAGTCCCATTTTGTAGCACTTTATCTCTATGATCCATATAAAAGATCATGATTTATTGGTAGAACTTATTTTTTGTGATATTTTCTTCTTTATTGTTTTATATATTTCAATATTTTATTTTAATTGATTTAATTATGTTCTTTTTATTTATGTTTTATAGTTTTGTTTAAAAATAAAATTATATTTTAAATATTTTATAACATATATTAAATATATTATTTTTATGTTTTTTATTGTGTTTTGTTAATTTATTGTGTGGATTTAGTTAAAAAAAATAGGCCAACCACGGACATCCAATAAGATCCCAACCCTTCAAATACATAGGGGACTAGAGGTTCAACCCTATGGAAGAGCATCCTGAGGGACCATAAAAGGAGGTAGACCATCAATAGATCTAAGGTAGGGTGAACATATAGAGAACCCCCCAATAATCAGCTAGTGGAATATCCCAAGGAGGATCTGACCCATGAGACCCAAGTGTGTGTATTATATAACTATTCATGATACCCTATATCTAGCTCAAGTGGTTGCAGCATGCTTTGATTAATATAGAGGAGGTTCAACTATGTGGGTGTTCTATGTGGGACTCAATGAGGTAGGGTACTATAGATTTTTCATTTAAATTATATAAAAAATATCTTGAACATCTGATCCTTTTCATGTGAACTATTTGATTCATCCATCAGCATCATATTCTACGTTCAGTTTCCTGAGGTTTTCTCTTGCGATATTCTACATTGAAAGACCTCCACTGATCGAACTGAGGCCATCATGGATGAACTGAGCTAATTTTAACATGCCAAGATCATAATAATGTTTCAAAATAGATTTGATATCATGAATGCATATAGAAAATTAGTGGTAATATTACTTACTGTAAATGGAGTTAAAGAATTATTATCATACTATTGACTTATAGGGTTCAGTGCAAGCTTATTATCGAGAAGAAGAACATTTTTCATATATTTCTTGCACAACAACTCCATGGACTATGAAATAATTGGGAGACCATTGTACTGACAGTAGCTCTATTTCTTAGCAATGGAAATATTTATAGGCATTGGTTAGAGATAGTAGCATGCTCCAATGGAAGTATTTTTAGGATCTCTCTATTGATGGTAGATCAAAACGGTCAACCATTACTAATGTTAGTAGTTCATCACTTCCACACTATCATTAGCATCGCCCAGTACCATTCATTTTAATGGTTGGTCACCTGCTCGACAGTAGCTTAATCTTCAGGGTTATTCTCCCATCAAAATAAATTGTATATCATACTGAATTTTATATCATACTAAACAATAGATAATAAAATAGTAGAACAGATATTGGTAGATTTTACCAAATGGTATATCACACCGAACAGTAGATAAGACCGAATGATGGTTCATACCGAATAGTAGGTCATATCAAATGGTGGGTCATACTAAATGGTATATCAAACAAAATAGTAGATCACACCAAATAATACATCACATCAAATGATAGATCACACTGAACAAGAGATCATACCAAATGGTATATCATACTTAACGACATATCAAACCAAATGTAAAATCACCAAAATATATAAAAAATAAATTGGTAAATTATCAAATTCTAGATCAAACTGAATGGCAGATTAATTCGAATGGTATATCACATATAATAGTAGATCTTCTTGATGGTAGCTTTATAGTGATAGAAACCTCTTGATACTACAATGTATTATTTTCATCTATAATTAGTTTAAAAATATTTTTTATATTATTGATTTTATTTTAATTACAGAAATTTAAAAAAATTAATTAATATTTTATGATTATATTTAGATAAAATATAATTATATATTGTTTAACATTTTCAGAAAAAAACTATATTCATAAGTAAATGTTTTATGATGCTTTATTATTATTATTATTATTATTTTGAATTTTTTATATTCCAATAAATTGTAAGTTTATTCTTTTTATTTTAACTATTTTTAAAATTTGTTATATATATGTTTTTATAATAATCATGTTATAATCTCTATGATCTTATTCCATGTTGTAATAAAAAGAATGGACCCTCTAAGTATGAGCACGTTAATTCAAATTAAGGTAACAGATAAATTTTAAGTGATTATTATTTTTTTAAGGTGTATTTCTATTATTAGGTAATAAAATTCTTGTATAATATATTTGGAGTAAATGAAACAATTATCCATTTTTATATGAATAAAGGAACTCTATAAAATTTAATTCAATTAGATTAATAATGATGATTGATACAATCAAATAGAAATAAAAAATAAAACTTTCTTATGAAATTTGTTAAGTAATACTTTTCCATTGATGCAATCATGAAGTAGCTCATTATTTTCATAATTCTTTACCAAAGTGATTGAATATCTTGATCTAGATCGAATTTTAATATCATCTGATCATTTTTGTTCATAATTTCATTATGTATTCATCATTTTATTTCTATTAATCTTCCAATTGTACTCTAGTTATAGTTTAATATTTTACTATCCAAATGATATCATACGGGTTACTCCTCTAATATAAAAGTATGGTAAGGTTGTGACTTCCATACAAAATTCAGGTTGGTTTTGACTCCTTTAAAAGATAAGAGTTATACTAAGAGGTATGAAAAAGGTATGTTTGTTATCAATTGGGTTCTCACTCCCGATAAAATGTGAGTAAATAGTAAATACCATTCATCTCATCAAGTGGAGTAGATTGAATAGTATATTAGGATCTTGGTGATCTAAACTACAATAAAAAATTATATTGTGTTATTTGTTTAACTTTCCACAGCATATTTCACCCTATTTAACCACTCTCATAATCATATTAGATTGAATAATTCTAAAATAAATATTCACCCCACCCCCTCTAGTAACTATTTCCATATATTAGGACCTAACACAATCTTTGATTTTATTACATGTGAAGGATCGGGTATGTACTTCCTCAGGAGAGATATAAAGAACACATTGTGAACTTGAGATAGGTTCGTTGGAAGTGCTAAGAGATAATCTATTATCTCTACTCGATCAAGAATTTTGAAGGGGGTAAATATACCGACGGAACAACTTTCCCTTATTTAGAAATATCATTAAATTATTCCATGTAGAAGTTCATAAAAATACCTTTTCACCAATTTAAAATTATATATTTTACCAACGACTATTACTATAACTTTTCTGTTGACTCTTAGTTTCCTTGATGTGATGTTGAATAGCATATAATTTTTCAACCATTTCCACATATATTTTAAATCATAATATATTTCTTTCTCTAACTTCATCCTAGTACATTTTGGTTTTACACTTATTTTTATAGAGGTATTCAAAAGGATTCATATGATTGTTTGATTAAAATCTATTTTTATAGGAAAACTCAAGTGGAGGAAGGTGTTGATCTCAAACACCTTAAAAATACATAGTAAAAGATATCAGTATATCCTCTAGAGTTTGAATGGTTATATCATAATGACTATATGTATAAGGATGATAAAAATTACTGAAAAAACTCTAAACACATAGCTTATTTAAGACTTCACTAGAACTTCAATGTAAATCTCAGATATCAGTCAGATACATAGAATGTGGTACTCCATGAAATCTTATCACATTATTATTGTATATTCTATAAATATGATCAACAGGGAAACATTATTTGATATAAATAAAGTATGCTAAATTCATAAGGCAATCAACTTCAACCCAAATAGGATTGTGGCCTTTTAATTTTTTGGGGAATTTGTTGACAAAATTCATAATGATGTTTTTCAATTTCCATTCTAGTATGGGTAAGGGTTATAACATCCCCTTAGAATTATGTATATCATCCATTACTCGATAACATGCCAATAATTGAAATATAAACTATATAATATCTTTATTTATATTTTCCCACTATAAATAATCATTCTGGCCTTTATACATCTTCATACATCTAGGATGAATAGAGAATGATGAGTTATGACCTTTATGGAATAATTAATTCTTAAAATATGGTATGTATAAGAAAGATATGTGGTTTCTAAACCTTAACATTCCATCATGATCAAGGATAAACATTAGAACATTTATTGGATTCTTTTTCAACTCTACATCTCCAATCAGTGCCACATTAATATTCACTTGGTCAGATGGTTGAACAATCATTTTAGTAATATAATATTTCTTCCCTTACTTCAAGATTTATAGATCCATTCTTGAAAAATTTGGAAATATTAAATTTTTTTATATGCTTTTCATAGATAATCTAGCATGATAATTTTGACTCATAGCATTTTCCACCTTGTTCACTTTCCCTGGGTGGTAATGTATTAAGAAATCATAATCTTTAATCAACTCCCAATATCTTCTCTATCTTTTATTCGACTCTTTATGAGTAAATATATACTTTAAAAATTTATGATTAGTATATATGTCACACCTTTCTCAATAAATATTATTCCTCCATATCTTTAATGAAAGAATACAGAACCAAAATCCAAATCATGAGTTCGATAATTTTTTTCATGAACCTTCATTTTTTATGAGACATAAGATATCACAATATCATTATAAATGAGGATGTTACCTAATCACTTATTTGACACATCACTATGGTTAAAAACCCCTACTCTAATATAGGTTAGTGTAAGCATAAGTGAATTGACTATCCATCTCTTAAATTCTTTGAAATTTTCCTCATGTTCATCTACCCAAATGAAATTAACTCCCTTCTGAGTTAACGTGGTGATTGGATTTTACATCCATGATTAATTCTACAAAATTTATTGATAATATCAAACCAAACCAAAAAATATATATATCTGAGTCATATTGGTTAGTTTGGGACAACATTTATTAAATTTCATCTTTGATGGATCTATCAATATAACCTCACTAGAGATTATATGACCCAAAAATTAAACTATTTATAGCCAAAATTAACACTTGGTAAATATTTCAAATAGTTTATCCCTATTTAAAGCCTTTAGTACAATCCTTAAGTGATATTTATGCACTTATTTACTCTTGGAATATATGACAATATCATCTTAAAATACTACCACAAACCAATTAAATTTATGAAGATATCGGTGGAATTTATAAGACCAAATTGAATAAATATACATTTCTAGTGTCCATACCTCATAAAAAATGATTTCTTGGGCATCTATTCAATTTTTAACCTCAAATTATAGTGTCCATATTGAAGATAAATCTTGAAAAAGTACTGATATCATCATAATTGATAAAAAACATTAATAAGGTACATAGAATATTTATTCTTGATTTTGATCTTGTTAAGATCGTGATAATCAATGAAGATTTGCATTGATCCATCATTATTCTTAATAAAAATAATAGGTTCACCCCAAGGTGACACACTTGGATGTATGAATATATTGTTAATATTCTCTTGGATTTTAATTTTTTAGTCCTACAACTCCATCTAGAACATTCTATATGGATTCTTTCAAATAATTATAGAAATAGGTATGAGTTCTATTTAAAACACCCATCTCAAATAGGTATAAAAACCACATATAATGGATGCAATTTCATATAGAAGTTCATGTTTATTATCACACTGATACATGAACATAGGTTGGTTCAAAATATCATGTGTGAATTCCCTTCCTTAGACATTGATATGAACTTTATATGAATAAAGCTACTCCGCACCAAAAATAACATAAAATTATACTAGAGGGAGAACAAAAATATTTATAGGAGGATGTTTAATAGTGATCATAACCTTTTAAACATATTATTACATGATTTAAAACATAATTAACCATTACATACAAACCAAGGATGGTAAAGTCTGGTGTCTTCAAAGACTTGGTATGTAATTAGAAATCCTTAAAACAAAATAAAATCAACTTTTATTTAATCTCCATAATGAGATATTGGATTCTTTTATGTTATTACATTTTCATATAATATCCTAGGGAATACATGAATAAATGTATGATCTAAAAATATTATAATGGAATAAACATGGGAATAAAGCATAGCACATGGGTTAGAAGTCATAACATGATGACATAAAAATGCATGGAACAGGAATAATAGTACATAGAACATGGAAAATATGATCATGGAAACATAGGAATGTGTCATAAACATATAACATAACATAAACATGAGTAAAGGCCAAATTTCAAGACTACATCGCATGGTGGAAAAAGTACCCTATTGCATTAGTCTTACTCCTTAATCTCATATATGATGTCTCATGATAATAAAAATTGGCCAAATAATTAGAGCACTATATGGATGCACCATTATAACATGTTCATGCATATGTGTGTCACATAAATATTCAAGTATAAGGAATAAACATAAGGGTTACACATAGAAATAAATGGGTATCATAATCATGTCATAAGGTATAAACAAAAGGAATATCATAATGGTGTCCATGAAATAATGGATTTAACTCATTAATAGAAATTAATAATGGAATTAGGTATAATTAATTATAAATTATATCCAAATAAAGTGAAAAAAAATTTAAAAATAGTGTTTAAGAAACTTTATAAATGATCCACTGTAGTGCGGTTTAAGTGAAAATATTAAAGAGTCTTTAAAGAGAACAAAGGCGTAACTATTTGCATAAAACCAAAAATAAACTAAGATAGATTTTCATGATTAAATTGGTGATTTTATAGAAAAAAATTGTGGCTTAAAATATAATATGGATCTTACTTGAAAATTGGTAAGAAATTGGTAAGTTACCTTTAATTGGGATTTCTTATCACGAGGAATTTAGAAGAGAAGCTTTTTGAGTCTGTATTTACCCATAAAAGAAGGATGAATTGATCTAGATACATATGTTTGGAACATATACACCGGTTTTTGAAGATTTAAATAATAGTAATAAAGAAATATATTGGTCTAAATAGAGATAAATCATAACCCAAAGGTAATTTGGAGGTCGGAGATATCCATTACATTATGTTTGAATGTGTTCACAGTTGAAATTAATATCATGGATAATCAAATTAGATCCATTAATTACTTAATTACTATCCTTATTCACATATATTTTATTTATTATAATTTAATTAATATTATTTATGGCCATTTTGATGAGTTTTAATTTGTAATTTTGTCATTTTGGGAGCCTTCATTTCATTGATTTCATGGTCGGTTTAATTGTGTATAATTGTGGAAGTTCTTGTAAAATTAAAGAAAAAACTACATAAGTAGAATGAAATGGTATTAATAAAATTCAATTATTTTAAATGGATTAATATATCATTTTTCTAGATATTATATTGATTTAGTAGATAAAATGTTGATGATAAATGTTTAGTTTATTATTTTGGTTTTTCGATCATCACAAAGAAGTTTGTTTTATTATTTAATTTTATGAATATATATTTGTTACAAGAAATGAAAAAAAAACCTATAATATAAATATTAATAAATTTTTTACCCATTATGATGGTTTTATGACCATCCATGAATGCGGTAATGGAAAATGAAAAATCATCATCCACAAAGGTGGTGAATCGACACATCACAGGCGATGTTTTAATTTTTAGAGTAAAAAAATAATATAAGATATTTGATGATGGATATTATATTCAAAAAATTAATTCCATTTTATTTATGATACATTAATTATAATATCACTTTAGATATTGGATATTATGGGAGGGTAAAAAAAGAAAATAAATTCACAGAGAAAGAAGGAGAATTTTACCTCTTGAATATCATCTCCTTGAGAACCTCTTTAAGGCACTTAGAATTGGTCTTTTCATGAGACCTGAAAGACCAAAACTTGGGGAAGAGGCTTGGGAGAGTAATTGGGAATAAAATTATCAAGCTAAAAGTCTTAAAATGTGCGAGTAGAAAAGGTGGTGATTGGTGGTATTTATAGGTAAAGAGGGGTTGTTTGTTGATTATTTTATACATTGGTTTATTGTTTTGGATCAATATTATCAATAGTGTTAATCCTTATCACTAAATACATTAAAAATTAACTATAGTTTTATATAATGGTGATTTCATCATCCCTACATAACCCATGACTCAAAAATTCATGTATTTAGCTTGTACTGTAAATTATCATATTCATTATTCACCGAAAAATCAACTATTTTTCAAAAATACCAAAAATTCAACTTATAATTTATATAAATTTAGATTTAAAAATGGAATAAATTTTATGAAAATTATTTTATTAATATGAAAAATATATTTTTTAATTAAATTCATACTTTATTTGAAAAATAGTAATTTTAATATTTTAATTGGTTCTATGACACTTTTAAAAATTACATAAGGTCTTATAAAATTATCTTCTAATTATAATAAAACAAAAATATTAATTTATGAATCAATTTATGAAAATAAATTCTTTCAAATCATAATATTAATTGGAAAATTGTAAATAAATATTTACATTTATCATAAAATACCAACACTTCATTTATAATTTGTAAAACATTTATTATCTTATTCCATGATATAAATACATCATATTTTCATTCATAGGATACCTAAATTTTATTTATACATTCATACATGATGTTACTATTCTAATTTCCATATTACTATTCCTAATGGTCATATTATTATTCCAACGGTCATGTTACTATTTCAAAGGTAAAATTTCTAATGATCGGAAGGATTTACTACTTCTTATTAATACCTCTTATTCTATTCAAAATTTTCTTCTATTTTATCCCAAGTTTATATTTATTTTCATATTTTAAATGAATACTTTATTATTATCATTTTTTAATTTTTATAACATTATTCATGAGTGCAGTCATTCTAATGGATCTAGAATATCAAAAATTTATATTTGTTTTATCATATTTTCTATATATTTTCCAACTATAATATTTGGCATTATTATTGGTTTTTTCTGACTAATGTATCATTCTTAATTTATGATAATAATGTTTTTACTGGGTTCTCTATAAGATGTATGTTCTTTATATTTCATGACATAATTATAAGAGGGGAAATATCATTAATAAAATTTTGGGTTGTTACATCTTGATGGCGAAATATGCATGTCACTAGAGTGGTCAAGGATTTCATGGTCGATTTAGAAAAAATCTTGGCCAAAATCCACAAAGACGGAGGACTCCAGTAATTTGGCTTCATCATCACGAGAATTTGCTCGCTTCGCCAAGGCTTTTCTTACTGCACCTTCTCCTTTACCAAAAGATAAGGAAATAATGTGGCCCATCAGCTGGCGGCCTTAGGCCCCTTCGATGACAACCATCTCTGGCTAGACAATTTCCTTTCATGGCTTTGCGTATGTACGTTGGTTGATCTTCGTCATTAATGTTATCTGTCATTCGTTTCAAAAAAAATCTAGGCCAAAAATCCATTTGAGGGGTTGTATTCACAAAGTATGCTATCATTGTGAACACTTTCGACTCATAAAGGACCCAACTACATAGATCTTAGTTGGTAACCTCCACACATCATAAGTCTGGCTCATGAAGCACCCTTTTGCGACTATGTGGATGGTTGATGATAACATCTGTCCAGTATAACTCATGTTCATGGATCCCCGTCTAATCATGAACAACATTAAGAATCATTAAAGGCTCCCTCATTTCTAGAACTGGTTCCCTCACCTCCCTTGGGCCAATAAATATCCCCTCAAATATGAATTTTAATATGACATAACCTTTTGGATTCCTTGAAATACTCTCATCTTGGGGTACTCTAAGCTCCATGAATGAAAGAAGAGATCGACCTCCAAAGGTACCTAACCATAAAGAAACCACCTCCCATGGGTTTTTTAGAACCTTAACCCATATAAGAAATTCCTTTTGTGAAGTTACATTGCATTTTTAGAATAATAAGAACCCACAAGCCTCTGTAGGTTTTACAACACACATATCTTTCACAAAACCGAACCAATGGGAACCACGAATCAAAACTGAGGTAAGGTCACTCTGTTTCGTGAAGCATACTCCTTGAGACCAATATTGTGAAAGTCTGGACTATCTGTAGTTCCCCAAACACTTCATAGTATGTTTCTCTTAAATAAATTCTATTTATAGCCTATATTTCATGAATCATTGAGCCTATATGGAACAAAACATGGTTACCTATAGGATATATCCATAAACTATCAATTAAACTTATATTTTCCAACTCTACGATTTGAATTTTAAAAATCTGACATACACGGTTATGTTCAAGATGATATTAAGAATCTAATAGAATTAACTTAATTTTCAGTGAATAGTAACCTACCCTTATGAATAGTAACTTGCCCTTATGAATAGTAACATACCCATATTAATTGTAATTTCACTTTTATTAAAGGTATCCATACCCTTGAGTGTATAAGTGAATTTAGGCACCTTAAAAATGAAGGAGAATATTTTAAGTGTTTATATTTTTCGATTAAATAATGATTTTAATTAAATATCTATTAAATGTATTTATGAAATTATTTTTGAAAATTGGACTTCATTTTTGGATTCTACAAATCGATAAATGGTTAGGGTGATTTTTTGGTATTTTTCTGAAATACTTGAATTTTTTATGAATAGTAAAATCTGATAAGTCACAATAAATGCTAAATAATGGATTAATTGAGTCATTGATCATGTCCTCTTGATGTATTACCAATTGATTCTGATTCACATGAAAACATTACTATTCTTGGTAATGTAAGACTCACTATTCCTTGTCTTATGTAGAAATAATAAATTAATGAATTTTATATTAAGAAAACGCATCTCTCCTCCACTATAAACCCCCTCCCCCCTCACTCTCTGTTCTCTTCACACCACTCAAGCCTTGTTCATTGACAATATTCTGCCCAAATATCTCCCCAAGATCCTCCCCCATGTCCAAAATCTCGTAGCCTCTTCAAAATACCAAAACCTCTCACTTTAAGAGGTTCACAAACGAGGAAGTCTCAAGAGGTAAACTCTTCTTTCCAATTCCTTCATTTCTTTTAATTTCTTTTCTTTTTGTTTCATTCCTCACCTCCCGTAACCCAAATATTATGATAACTCCAGTAGAATACATGTACTAATGGGATATTTTATTATCTTCTCTTCTTTCCCCACCCATTATTTGGAAGAAATGAAAGCAACGTTTGAGATGTGCTAACTTAGCACATTCAAGGACAATGGTTTATCAATTTTTATTATAATTTTAATTATGGTCATGAATCCATTTGTGTTATGTTTGAACTGGATTATTATATATGTAATATATCATATTTATAGTTCTGTAATCCTTTTGTACAAATGTTATTATGTTATATAGAGAAACATGTTCATTGTAGTCAAACACACCATTTAACCAAAACAGTTGTCACTATGGTTATATATATATGTAATAATTTGACCTCACTCTAAGTAACCAAATTAAATTTAAAACCATGTAATATCCTAGAAGTTCACTAATGGCATATAACTTCATTTCTGGACAACCACTTCCATCTTTCATATTTATCTAAACTTGAATATAAGTGAATCGATCTTTTAAAAACAGGTAATCAAACAAGCTCGAACAATGAAATTAAACATTATAACTAATCAAAAAAGCATTGAATGAACTAAAAAGGGTTATAATAAATCATTTACATATAGTAGAGGTTATGGAATTATGAATTAATACTTCTAATGTTTTTATTCAGGTCTTTAATAAAAAGTCAATAACTCCTTCAAGCATAAGGTAAGGGATCATCTCTCTCACTTTTGTTCAAGAATATCTCTTATGTTGTAACCTTTTATTTTTAATTCCTAATGATGGGGTATGTTTTATAACCTACCAAATACTTCCCTTGTGACATATAAAAAATTTAATACCCCTTTACCCATCACTAAGCACTCATAATAACCCTTGTTACCATGCTGAAATGTTTGTAACGGGTTTCTCATCTCACTTTCATTTTTGTGATATTTTCATAGTTCTCCACTTATTTCTTGTATGTAGTATATGTGTACTGAAATTTGATATATAATAATATTTTTCTATTTATATTCATGTTATTCAATGATTCATTTGTGGGTTATTAAATTTTGGTCATATGAATTGACCGATTACATTATGGTAAGAGACTTTGTCTCAACTACTATTTTATTGTGACTAACTTTATATTGTGCACCTAATAATCCTTATATGGTGTACCTACTGCCCATTTTAGATCACTTTTCATTTTAAATTATATTTATATTAAATATCCATAATCTCATATCATGGATATCTTTGTTGTCTAAACTGTATACCATTTTACATACGGTGTTTATTTGGAAAGTTATTTTAATTATAGAAATATTGATGAATCTGTATACTCTAGTCTATACAGATATTGAAAAGTAATATTACTCTTGTATTGAATCAATGTATAAAGAATTATTTGGACATGAAGTTGTGGGTTGGGCCCTCTATAGCCCCTCGATGAATCAGTAGGTCTCATGAGACAAATCATTTGGCGACAAACCCTTAGAGTTTGTTTCCAAAAACCATATAGGTTTCTACCCATATAACTAAACCTATTTAACAGTATTATGGTTTCATGTGCCAGATACATGACGTCCAATTAATGAGAATTTTCTTTATTCATTATCAGTTATTACTTTCGATGAGGTTTTCACTATGACAAAATCTATGGATGTTGTTTCATTCTCATTTTATTAATGGTGTGAGTTTTTCATCTATTCACCATGCCATATTGATTATGTTAGATTGATTATGATTCACTTATTATTTTATTCATGCTTCCTCTATTTTTAACCCTTAATGAGCGTTTGAGCTCAACCCTTTCATTTTTTACCTTTAATAGGTGATGATGAGAAGGTCATTTATTGTGTTCATGTGGTTGCAGTTTTTAGTTTTGTTATGTATTGTATCTTGTAACCTTTTTAAATGTAATTTGTGTTACATCTATGTATCTATTTTTTTCAAGACTACTAAACTGATTGTTTCTTTATGATTTTTCATTCCTTCTAACTATTCCAATATCACAAGTAATGCACTAGCTCCATTTTAGAACGTTTGGGGTGTTACAGTTGGTATCAGAGGAAGTTTAGTATAAAACATAGAAACTATATTGAGAAATGTATAGTAAGGAATAAAGACCTAATGTAATTTTTGAGGATAAAATAACAATAAAGTCCTGATATTTTGGTAAGGAATAGATTATGTGGATATTTTAAGCAATACTTCCATGTCTAGATAGGAGCAGGTATAGGCGGCTCTGGCACAGATGTATCTAGGGGTAAAATCTGAAAACACCGCTTTGAGCTAGACTCAAACAGGAACTAGTGCATGAAAATAGGTCTTGATGCACTCTTGGTTATGACACTCCTGGGGGATATTCTTAGGATAATTCAAATTTTCTTTGCAATCCATAAATAATGAGTTTAATGTAAATATTTCTTCAAAGAAACCATGTTTATAAGATTATCTATGCATAGAATTTCATTCAATGTTCAGTGCTTTTCTATTTTAGATTCATAAACTAATCTATTGTATCCCAATATTTATAAATGGAATCTAATGGAAGAAGGTGAATCAAAACTTGTGGGAAAGGTAGGGATATCCCTACTGAGAAAGTCCACACAGTCAATGTTAGAGAAAATCATATCATCACCATATTGGGACAACTTACTCAGGTTGTAATGAATAACCATTCCACACCTGTGTTGGATCATTTCTTGTAGCAGAAGCCCCCATATTTTAGTGGGACTACTTTCCTAGTGGTTGCTAATAAATGGATAAATTACCTTGAAAATATATTCATCGAATTAAGATGCAATGAAAATGAAAAGGTAGCACTGCCAGTATATTGTCTTAAGGGAGACACAGATCAAAGGTGGTCCTTGATTCAGAATACCACAGAGGAAGAAGAAATAGAAGATATGGAATGGAGGAATTTTAAGGAAATATTCTTCAAAATATATTCCCCTCATCAGTAATAAACTTAAATGAAGAGGAAATTACTTAGCTTAAAACCAAGGTAAGAAGACAGTGTTGCAGAGTATGAGGCTACTTTCAGAAGGCTAGCTAGGTATACCGTAGATTACGTTTGTGAATGCATCAATATCTAATCTGGATAATGAAATAATGTTTTTGGTTATAGAGGGTACATAATAACATCCTTTCAAAACCAAGACCATCCCAGTAGGCAATGTGAGATTGTAGTCTCTGACAGCTACAGCAGCGAGCCTGGCTCCGTTGGCTGCTCATCGATCCACCTCACCTCGGTCAATCTTTCTGAATCTACTTGGTTCCTATATTTGGATACAGATATGATCACAACAAGAAGAATCTAATACCCAATTAGTAGAAATAGATAGATTGTATTTGATAACAAACGCACCTGAAGCTTCCCCTTTCTTCCTTGACTGGGTGTAGTTTTTCTTCCTGTTGCCCTTCTTGCCACATGCGAAACAAAGAACATCATGTTCCCTTTCCTCCCCTTTGATCTTACATTTCTTGGAAGTCCTTGAAGAAGCTTTGGGCTTAAAGCCCTCCCCCTTCCCTTTCCTTTTATTCACCATGAGGAAAAAGGCTTTTCACGCTTCCTGTCATTGTCCACCTGGCGAATGAGGATAAGAATATCATACAGAGACTTCTCAATGTTGTTCATATTGAAGTTCACAACAAAGTTTGAGAAGCTCTAGGGGAGTGATGCAAGAATGATATTGGTACCCAGTTCTTTGGGGAGTTTAAACCCTATAACCTCCAAGTGCTCAATGTATCCAATGATCTTGACTACATGAGGCCCAACTGGGGCACCCTCTCCAAGCTTTCTCTGAAATAGAGCCTTGGAGATCTCAAACCATTCCGGTCTTGGTCTCTCCTGATATAGAACATGAAGGTGCTTGAGCATGTAATCATTAATACACGACATGTATATCTTTTTTTCATTTATTCATTTCCTTTCCAAAATTAAAACTACATGGTGTGTACATTTAATAATACATGGCTTGTAAATGTTTTCAAAATAAAAACTACACGGCGTGTAATCATCAATACATGGAATGTACTTGTTTTCATTTTATTATTCCTCTAAAATTAAAAAAAATTAGGCTTCATTGAATAATTATTGAACCACTTATGTAAATAATCTTTATTCTACCTGAGATACATGAATGCACTTAGTGTGTGACCCTCTAGGCCTTTTTCTCGTTGGCATTCGGTGGGCTTGCCTAAAGTCCAAGATTACTCTCTAGTAATGGGTCAAGGCACCGAAGAGAAAGAAGTTGACGCTGCATTGACGTATCACCTTATACGAACACTTACTATGTCATTTAATCCCTTTGTCTCAATATCTCATCATGTAGGTTTCATGGCAGTGTCATAAACCTATATGCTTGATCTGTCATTCTTTGACTTCCAGAAATAAACTCGTCATGTCACCATGGCCATGGAATTTGTTCAAAATTTCTATTTCAATCAAAGGGCCCAAGATATCTACTTCCATAAATATGGAAGGTACAAATCCTTCCCTGACTTATCCATTAACAACATGTCATTCATGATGCACCAAATGTACCCTACTTCTTGCCAATTCTGTTCATGACGGTTTTTGTCAGAAAATTTAAGTGCGAGAGTCATGACATGAGTTTATGATAATCTTCCAGTCTAAGGAGCATTACAAACACTCGTAGATAGCAATTCTTGATGACACCAAGACATGCGGAATTGCTACTAGCATGTCTGTTCTCATAATCTCCCATCTTGGAGATTACCAAGTGTGAACTCTATGAGAGAGAGTCTCATTTTCTTACGAGTACTCACACATGATGGTCTGTATAATATGTGTCCTATCATAATATGTCATCCAACCGAAGAAGTTTATTTAAGAATCTTGTTATAGCATTTCAAGGTTCTCATCATAGCAGGGATCTTCCATGACCTTATTAATCCAACAAATATTCTAGGACATTATTATATTATAGTCATTCAGAACAATGAACAATATATAATAAGAGAACATTCATGTAATCAAAGTACAAAACAGTTGGTTCTCAAAACACCAACCCTTACAGGATAAACCCACAGGTCATCATTAATCATCTTCACCTCTCAGTCAGTCATAAAAGGATGAAGTAACCTTCAAGAAAGATATACCCCTCGAATAGTTCCATTGTTGAGGCAAAATTTGGCAATCTTATCAAATCCATCTTTTTCAAGGAATTCATGTACCCCAGATTGATGGACAACATCATCCTAGACAGTAATCAGAATGGATAAATCAGATTCTACATTGACTTAGGGACCTCAAACGCTGTTTTCTGAAGGATGATTTTCCCCTAAAAATGATATTGTTGTTGATCGATGTTACAGATGGGTTCCAGGCTCTATCCATCATGGATATATACTCTAGATATAATTAGATTCAGTTTTCCCCTGAGGATAAAGATCCCACCACCTTCAGGGAAACCCAAGTTACTTTATACTATCAGGTGATTCTATTCAGTTTGAAGAATTTAGGATCCACTTATGAGCATATTGGAGGCTCTCAAGAACCCTGGCAATTCTCTCGGGCTTCAGGTGACGACGGCGGCGACTACGCCGACCTTCCCCCTCCCCCTATGGGGGAGGGAGATTCATCGGACAATGGGTGACCAGGTTTTTGACCCTTTTCAAATCATGATTTTCGTCCCCCTTCCATAGGGTTTCGCTGAGTCCCAAAATCTATGATTTGCTCGATTGGTGCCCCAATCTTCCACTCTCGATTTCGGAATTTTCAGATTCGTCTGCTCTATTGAATCTTACTTTGATTGCACGTTTTAGGAATATACTCCCTTCTTTTGATGATTTTGATAGGTATATCTTTGGTTCCTGGGATCTTCAAGAAAGAGTGATTGTTGGTTTGATGGACAGACGCCACATGATGATACAGTTCGAATCTGAGGCAGACCTCATTTCTGCTTGGTCGAAGGCTCCTCGCTTCATCAACAGATTTTATTTCTTGATTTTACACTGGTCATTTGATTTTCACATGAACCATGATTCACTGTCAACACCAGTGTGGGTAATCTTTCCCAACTTGCTGCTGCTGTTCCAGAATCCTTCTATTATGCGTATGATTGGTAACCTTGTTGGAAGGTATTTGTGCTTTGATACTCGTACTGAAGCTATGTGTCATCCGGTTAACCCCCTGATTGTTGTGGAAATGGTTGCTGCTTGTTTTCCTTTTGACTATGTATGGATCATGGTCGTAGAGGAGTACAGATTCAAGCAACGTGTGATCTACGAGGACTGGACATATTTTTGTCGTGCGTATCAACGTTTGGGTCATGCAGTTGAGAATTGCTGAAGATGAGTTACCTTTAAGGATCGTCTTCCTGATCGCCAGGCTCCCACTCGAAAGGAGGGAGTTTCATGGGGAAGGCTTTTTTTGGGAAAAAATCCATCAAGGTATCATTGAAGCATTTTTGAGGTGATTGTGTTTGTTAACAAAGTGGACAACTGTGTTGTGATTGTTGACAAAACAAACCATGACATACAAATTTGTTGACAAAGGGGATTTCATGGTGGAATGTCAATTTAAAGACTTGTGGTCAACGATCCATGTTTGATTCAAGAACTTTGACAAAGGAATGGATGATCTGGAGGCGGCATAAAAAGAACAGATACAAGGTGGTGCCATTTTCCAGTATTTGCCAAATTTTTTGTCCTGAAAATCGACAAATGAAGAAAAGTGTTTTTGGAAAAGGGACTTGCACGCCGAGGTCTTGGAGGATAGGAAAATTGTGTGCCATATGTTTTTCAAGATCATAAGATCAAAATATGGAAAAGGGATAAGGATCGCGCAAGTATTGGTGTGGTCGCGCAGGTAACTTGAGCGTCGTCAAGAGACTTGCATGCCGATTCTTAGGAGGCTTGGGAACTTGCGCACCTATTGTTTTTCAATATCAGAAGATCAAAATATGGCAAAGGAAAGAGGTTTGTGCTGGTATTTGGTTTGGTCGCGCAAGTGTCTAGAAGGACAGAGGACTTGGGTGCCGAAACTTGCGCGTCGAGGGGTGACTTGCGCGCCTTCACGTAGGGTATTCAAAATGACTATAAATACTAGACCACCCATCCTCATTTCTCACCGGAGTTCAAAACTTTAAAGATTCAGAGCTCTAGTCGTGCAGGTGTGGTGGTCGCACAACTGGTGGTGTGTTGCGCAAGTGGGACTTGCGCGCCAGTGTTGGAAGTTGCGCGCCAAGTGTTTGTTGCACGCCTGAGGTGATTTAGGCAAGGAAGGAAGTGAGTCACGCAGGTTTGGAGTTACAGAAGCCTATGTCGCACAAGTGGTTAAGGAAGACTTGTGCGCCAGTTGTGACTTTCGCGCCGATACTTTCACGCCGTATTTGAGAAGGGCGCCAAGTAAGGTTGATTTCCGGTAGTAATTCAGGGCTGTGCAGAAGCTGGGGGATTGCCCGATACCTTCGGTGCAAAGAGAAATTCATCTACGGGTGAAGGTTGAGCTTTAACAGAGCATCTACATATAGAGGAAGATGCATTCCTTCATGCAAATTAAGAGACCTACAGGTCTATAAACTTTGAGTGGATCCTTTCCAGAGCAGTGAGCGAAGGAAGAGGAAGAAGGTGATCCTCTCCGCTGGTAGTAAGCCAGAGAGAGAGAAACAGGGAGTGACCTTTGGGTAAGTAGTGATGTCACCCTAAACCTTTTAAAGGTAGTGAACCTAAGATAGAGTGACTATTCCCGAACCATTGTATCCACATATAGTGAAGAATAGTGGAATTTGGTACGACCGGAAACTTGTCGGCGTATGCTCCTTAGACGTAGCCCAGGGAGGGTGAACCAAGTATAAATCTATGTGTCTGCCAGCTTACTTCCCTTCATTGCATTTAAAGCATCATCATCAGATAAAGAAGAAAATAAGTGATCATAATAAACACAGAAGTTCAAACAAAATGACCCTTGTAATAAAGAGGTCAAGATCTAGTGGGGCAGGAAGAACTTTGAAAAAGAATATCCATACCATGATTCACCCCCCTCTCAGGGTATATAGGCCCATATTGGTCTTAACACTTTCAGAGGGTGGTTTGGGGGTTGGTATAGGGAGAAAGAATCTTGAAACGGTTGAAGGAGGTAAGGGGAAGCAATTGCAGGTGGCAGATGGAAATTTCAGTAGTGTGTTGGTGAATAGTGATCTGGTACATGCTCGAAGGGAGGAAGATGGACAGAGGAAGGTGTGGGAGGTGGGTGTGAGAGTCGACTCGATTCAAGAGGATATGGGTTCAGATGGAAGAGGTAGGGAGATGCTGTCTTCATTGGTGGTTGTTCAATAGATGGATGGCAGCAGTGGGTCATTTGAGGTTGTTCAAGGTGTTGTGGCTCCCAATAGTATAGTGATTTGGAGGGAGATGCATAGCGGTGGAGTGACGCTTTTAGATCCAGCAGTGAGGGGTGCATGAGCCAGCGCCAATGCGGACATTGCTCCTTCAGGGGAGGGCATTGGTTTGAATTCCTCAGCTACACCTTTTATATCTTTAAGCAATAGGTTTGGATGTCATGCTAATGGCAATACTGAACTCGGTTTAAGTGATAACCCAGGAGGAAGGGATGTGAACTGTGGGGATTATAGGGAAGAACAACTTGCTGGAAATCTGGGGAAAGGGGAAGGTTGTAGGCCTGTGGATAATACTTCTCCCATGATGGTGGGGGAGATTCTACTGAGGATTTTCAGCTCCCGTTGATGGAGTGTAATACCCCAGATTAGAGGCTGGGTAATGACAATGGGCGTCCTATTTATGATTTTTTGGAACAATACAGAAAGGTAACGGAAAGATCTATAGGAGGTAAAGAAAATGTCAGTGGTCCGGTTGGCCGTTCTTTTAGTGAAATTGTTCATAGTGGGAATCAGAGGATGGCGGCTGGCAAAAGACCAGCATCTGCTACACCAAGAAGGAGGCCTAGGAGAGACTATTCTTACCTTCTGAGTCTGATGAGGACTAGATCGGTATCCAAGATCAAGGGAGAGGTGGTTGTGTCTTTGAAAAAGAGAAGTGTTGTCAAGAAATATCCACTTGATCTCGTTTCACTTGAACAGATTAGGAGTAGGGTAAAAAGTAATCACTTTTAGAGGCATCCAGAGTGGGAATCGGCTACTGGAGAAGGATAATCCAGCATGGATTATAGAGAAGACTTTGGATATTATGATGTGTAAGTCTGTGTTTTATGTGTTGTTTATTTTTTGATGTTCTCTTGTCTTGATTGATGTTGTATTTTGGGGTCCCGTCCACCCTTAAACCGGCTTTTTAAAATGAAAAAAATGATTGGCAACAAGATCCACTTATCAACAGTCCATGTACCATATCTTTAAGCTAATTCTCAAGACCTTAGTGGGATTCTATGTGGGTGATTTTGTGGTAAAATCTCGCCAGCATGGGGACCATCCCAAGGATCATTAGAATTTTTTTTTCTTCCTATGTTCTAAGAACTTTAAGATAAACCCATTGAATTTTTCATTCAAGGTTACCAATGAGAATTTTCTTAGCTTATTCATAAGAAAAATATGCATTGAGATTAACCTATACAAGATCATGTCCATCAACCAAACACATCCCCCAAGAAACCTCCAGGAGTTGTGGGGATTCCAAATCCTCTTAGAATACATATGATTATTTATAACAAATATAGATAGCAAGTGTAAGCCCTTAATGAGGCTCATGAAGAAAGTCATCATTTAACGGTGGGAAAAAGAGTGTGAGACAACATTTGAGGACAAGAAGAAGTATCTTATATGACCCCTAGTGTTGATTCCACCCATCTAAGGAAGGAATTTTTTCCTCTATAATACCATCCTAGAAAATATTCTTGACACCATTATAGCCTAGAAAAACAATGAGGGTGGGGAAAATAGGCTATTCTATCCCAGCCGCATGCTCTTTGACATGAATACCCGATACTCCCCCAATGGGAAGAGTTGTCTCATGCTAGTTTTTGTAGCATTGAAGTTGTGACATTATCATCAACATCATGAGATACATATGGTATCATGAGTATACATACAAAATTATATCCTCAGTCACTCCATGCTGATAAGATGGTTGGAATTCTTTATAGTGATCCTCCCGTAATTTGACATTAGGTTTGTCTTGCAGATGGCCATCAAAGCCGATACATTGGAAGACATCCTGTTTGAACATGTGGACCCTGAATAACTTACCATAGATGTTGATTTCTCAGTTTAATTAAGTATATTAATGGATCTGGATACACCATGTTAGAAGATGAATTTTGATGGTTCTTCCCAAATACCGATCGGTAGAAGGATCAAGGACCCTGAGCTTAATAGGGTGGGTCTAGGTATTATCTTAAACTCACCAGCATAGGTCATCTTGTCTTACTCATTCATGTTTTTATAAGGCTTCACAAAAAAATAAGGTATAATATTAGGCCCTCACTACTAGTCTCAAACTAGATCTTGAGCTTGATTTCCCCCCTTTACACATGAAGGGAGATGCCAAAATACTCATAAAATAGATCAAAGGTGACTATGTCATTAGAAATAAAGAGCTGGTACCCATAATAGAATGCAATCATTAGCTAATAAACTAGTTCACTTCTCAACCAAAGGAGACCCATGTTCCTTAGTCATATAATGGTATATATAATAACTTAGAAATCTTAGTTGTGTCTCTCAAAGTAACCTGACTAGGATGACCTTATCATTCATGTGGCATATCAAAGGTTTATTGCCCCCACTACTTCTGAATATGGAAACCAATAGGTATATCATTTGGTTACTATTTCTTATATTATAGGACCCTCAAGTCCCCCAGAAGTAGAAAAAATGCCTAATTATACCACTCTGTTATTGACAAACTCTAGTGTGGAATTATCCCACTAGATCAAACTAAGCATGAGCGAATCCACCGGTGTGCAGCGCTGTTAACCATCCAGAGTTGGACTACCCTTGATAAAATCCTCTATAAGAATGGGTTTGATGATATTATCCTTTTCTCGTCCAAGGATATGATATTCCATGGGTTATGTAAGAATACCATGCCAGAACATGTGGCACCCATCAAGGGGGGTTGATGCTTCCCTACCAAATTCTAAGGTTGGGTTAATTCTACACCACCATGGTCTATGGATGCATTGAGTTATCTAAGAGGTGTCACGTATTTAAAATAAATTCTTACTTTGTTCATAGACCATCATAGATTCTCCAAACCACTAAGTATTCTTGGAACTTTGCAGTATGGGGACATGATGTTGTGGGTCCATAATCTCTAGTGACAGCTTGACAGTTTAAGTTCATCTTACCAATAAATGACTTCTTTCACAAATGGCTAGAAGTCGTTTCCATCAAATAATTCAGAACCCATTTTTTAATTGAGTTCATGAACTCTCATATCAACCATATGTTTAGAGTTCCACAAACTACTATCATAGATAATGGAATCAACTTCCAGACTTAAAAGATGAATAAATTAAATTCCAAGTAATATATTTAGTCGATTCAAACTTATTTCTACCATGTGCATGAAAATTAAAACATTGAGGTGTTAAAAAAAACCACTCTAACATTCTGTAGAATATGGTGGTCCATAAAAAAGGAGTTTTCCATAAAATCTCTCTAACACCCTTTGTTCTTATTGGATTACAAATAGTAATTCTATCTTGGTGAAATCATACTCCGTGGTATATGGAACATAGGTATTATTCCCCATCAAGGTGCAATTACCATCACTCTAAATAGTTTTTTACAACTATAAAATGATAGATATAATGGTATAGGTCTGTCTAGATGAACTGGAATACCTAAATGAAAATTGGATTCAATCCTTGAAAAACCAAGAGACGCACAAAAATAGGATAGAGAGGGTGTTTAAAAGGAACTATTTCTCCCAATTCTTCCTCTAGGGTGACATCGTAGTCGATCTCATTAAACCAATGAATCCTATAAAAAATCCACCAAAGTTGTATCATGAGTGGGAAGAACCTTACATCAACCATAAGATCTATTCTAATAGAGAATATTCTTGGGTCACTATGGATGGATAGTGTATTTCTCCTCCCACCAACACTAAGTTTATTAAGTTTTACTTCATTTGAGGTGAACCATGGTCTATGAAATATGACTTTAAACTATTTGTAATGGTCTGATCTTTTTGAACTTAAACTAATGGAAGCCCAATGGTTTGAGAATTATGACCTTAAACTATTTTTAACCCTTTTCCAAACTCTGTGACTATAAACTAGGATCCAGGGTCCTATAATTATGACCTTAAACTATTTTCATCCCCTGTAGTCCAAGATCCATGACTTTAAACTAGTATCAACCACAGTCTGAGTTATAATACTTTAAACTAAAAATACCAATGTTTCCAGTGCATTATGTGAAACTATGATCTTAACCCATACAAAACTAGGAAGCCTCATATGTGAATTATGTTATGATATTGTAATACCTCGTATAAAACTAGTATTCCTCAAATTATGAGTATCAAATGATCACAAATTAATATCCTCAGTGCATGATGTTAAATTGTAGCCTTACCCATGTCATGAACAAGGGATGCCCTCATCAGAGAGGATTTCCCAAACTTTCGATATCAATCTTCGACTGCATTTCTTTTTAGAATGACATATAGATTGATTCCCATCCTCATGGTATATGTAGTGACACCTAGACCTTATGTATCTAGGCCTAGATAGAAATTTACAAACCCTTTGGCCCCCTATCCCCATTTATGGTCCAAGAGTTATGTCCATAAACTATGTGTAATTTGTCTCAAGGTATTTATGTGCTACATGGGTCTGTGATCCCTCATTCACATAGAGTTTTACCTATTTTTTCACATAGATACCCTTGAGACCAAAATATTCCCAATCCATGAATCATGAATTTAAACTATTTTCCATGGTTTAGGCCTTACGACCCTAAACTATGAGTAACATGCTTTAGGATTTCTATATGTGGCGCAGAGCCTACTTGGCCCCTTTAATAATGAGTCTTAACTCTTTTTCACCACATGAACATACTCAAATAACCCACCCCTTTGGTCCTAACCTTATGACCTTATACTATGTGTATCTAGTCTACTTGGCCCCTTATGTGGATAGTTTTCAACATCCATGTTGTTTTGATAAGCCAATGCTCCCACCTTTTCTAGAACTATATGTAGCTATATTTCCTTCCTCATTGGATACATAGTGATTCCTAGATATTTCATCTTAGTCTCATCCACTTCCTCAACTCATCATGGGCTCCTTTCTTTCCCCTACAACATGATGTTGACTCCAGGTATGGTTTTTTGAACTTTGTATGGTAAAGGACCGCTTTTCCCCTCCATTCACATCAGGTTATCATTATTTCATTCCATGAAATCCCCATAGGGAACCTGTTTCCCCATTTTGTAAAATATATGTGACCTTAAACAAGAAATTTTCCCTACAATCTGAGCTCTAGGACTTTAAACTAGTTACATACATAGTACTAAATATATGAATTTAAACTAAAATGCCTAATGTCTTTAGCACATGATGTTAAACTATATACTTAACCTATAAAACTAATGAAATATGCTTCAAATTATAAGTATGGGATGAACAAAAAACAAATTTCCCTAGTGAAATATGTTAAACTATGACCTTAACCCATATGAAATTTGGATGCCTCATATGATAAGTATGGTATGAACAAAAATAATAATTCTACCCTATGTAAAATTGGGATGACCCATACAATAAGTATGGGATGATAAAAACATTACCCCATGTAAAACTAGGGTGCCTCATCATATTGTATGATTTTTTATACTCACTAGAGAGTATTTCAACCCTCTGGTGTCGGTCTTCTATAGCATCACGATCCAGAACTATGTGTGGATTGATTCACATTTTTATGGGATAGGTAGTGACACCAAAATATTTCATCTCAGGCCTATCCCTACCTTCAAATCATTCAAGGCCTTTCCCCTCCAATCCAAGCTTGACTCTTTCCTGCTAACTTGTTCATCTGGTGCATCTGATCACATAGAAGACCAACTCCTTGGGTACCAAATATTCACTCCAAGATGTCCTCCACTAGCAATTCAATTTTTAAGATTTCCTTGATTATATAATCACTATCCTCTCAATATTATTTATCTCCATAACAGTAATGGTCCCATGACATTCAATCTCACCTACAATCATGGGCTCACACCTCGATGGATATTCAGAAAAAACACCATCTCCCATGTTTTAAACTCAATCAATGTTCAATCCCACTCTTTATCCCATCCAAAACCAGCATAGCTATATAACATATGTTTCTAACATGATCAAGATATGTTCCATTCTTTTTTGTTTGCCATTTTTTACTATCCAGATCATCAAAGTCACAATCACCATCAAAGGATCTGTCGAATTCTTTTTCCCCTCATTGTGTTCTACCATATAAGTAATGGGAACTCCATACCACGGACTATTTCCTCCACCATACATGGCCCATGTGGGATAATGGGTTGGGGGAATTTTTCCTTTATAAATTTTGGGATTCATGAGTGCCCCATTGATCCAATCATCACACCATTAAACTATGTACATGTTTTCTTAGGGATGTTTTGTGTGGCATCAGAGAGCCTTCTTGGATCCTTTCACATCGTGTAATATTTATTTTATATCATTCATAAATCTTTTAGAAAAAAATATACTATTGTCCAATCATTATGTCCTCAAACTATTTTCAATTATTCCAAACTCTATGACTTTAAATTAATAGCCCTAGGTCCAAGCATCATGAACATAAACTATGAGGAAGTCACCCCAAGAAGGTTTTGTGTGGTTTCAATCATTATTGGACCTCAATTCATGTCAGGTAGTCACTACTCCATGCTACATATGCCCCTTTAGGGTATTCATGCCATTTTCCAAACTCTATAAGTTTAAAATAGCTACCAGAGTTCATGTAGCATGACCTTAAGTTGTGTGAAATATGTCTCCAGGATATTCCATGTGGAAAAGACTCCTAGGAACCCACTCACATTGCCTTAACTCAACCCTTTTACACATGTATATATATGATACTCACAATTGGTCTAGACTCTATGGCCATAAAATAGGAGCTCATGTCCATGCATTATCACTTTAAATTATCTTCCAACAATCGTAGGAAAGTGTTGTGTTGTTTCAGGCTTCCTTGGCCCTAAATTTATATCAAGACTTCACTCTATAGCACTATAAATATCCTTTTGGGATGTACACTATATGGTCTAATCTCAATTACCTTAAACAATGATTCATTGTCTAACCCCTATGACCCTAAACTAAGATCCCTTGGTTTAAGCCTTGTGACCTTATATTGTGTTCAAGTGATCTCAGAGATGTTTTGTGTGGAATTAGATGGCCTCCTAGCACCCCCCCCCCCACATCTGGTAATATTCCTTCAATACCGTGCATATTACTTATAGACATAAATATCCCATGTACTAAACTAAATGAACTTATAAGAACATCCCATGCTCTAAACTCTATAACCTTAAACTAATATCCAAAAGTTATATTCACAAAACACTAAACTATACGACTCAGTATCCCAATCACATAGAATTAAACTATGAATTATAGCATCCTCACTATATGATGCTAAACTATGTGTCCATAATCCTCATAGTGTGATTTAAAACTATGGAGTATATTAGGACATTTTAATATAATCCCATTCCTCATTCACCTACTACATCGTTCATTTTCTTCGACCATCACTCAGCATTCAAGATGATTATCTCGTTAGAAGATGAGATTGAACTTCATTACGACTAATATCCCTACACAATGTGATCGAATCCATGGTGAAATAATTTTAAGAGTGTTTAAATCCATTTCAAAAATTCTATCACATCATCTCCAAGATTCCTATCTACCTTAAATTGGATCCCCATCCCCCTTCATGTCCAAACAGGCCCCCCTTGATAGCATGGTCCCATGCCACCTATCTCACCTACCATTATAGGAACACACCATGAAATACTATAGATGACATTTTGTGATTTTTTCCATGTTTTAAACATTTTCAATGGTCGAACCTAAATTTTTTTGTCCCCATACTTAGAAATATTATAATGGATGTTGTGTTTCGAACAGAGCCAGTAGTTATCCTCCATCTTCAACCCCACCCTTTGTCTTCCAAATCTTAGGCATCTCGATTCATACTCATCATTCCCCTTTTTTTTGGTAGAATTATATTCCCTTAGAGTTACCTCATTCATGCCCTAGTACGAGTTGAGAAATCAGGTCGGATATGTAAATATCCCCATTCTCCAGCCATAGCCACTCTCGGTCTGGACACTCATTGTGGTCGATAAACAAGTTCATACCTTGAGTGTTAAAATTTATTGAAACTATCAAATAAATTATAAATAACATGGACATCTCTTGTTTATCACATTTATCATGACTCGTGTGGTATTAGGGATTCATTAGTGGTTTTATCATTAGTTCTATTATAGTGCAGGAGTAAAAATGTGAAGGAAAGAAAAAAAATAGGCACATGATGAATTTAAAAAAAATCAACCAATGTTCAGGAGGTCCATCCACATATTAGATCCTCTCATTTATTTTAGGATACAATAAAAGTTCCCTAAGTATCGACCACAATGATCAATTTCTCAAGCTCATACAACCTCTGTTTAGTAGCCTCTACAGTTTGTTACTTCTCTACTAGATCAATTTTCACTTCCTCATATTTAAGTAGAACCTATTTATCCCTTGTCCATGTCTGGTCCTGCTTGGCTCAGTATCTAGACACCGCAGATACTACATCCACTTCCTCAGCCTTATCTTCTACCAACTGGACCCTCATATGGTTGATAATCACAACATGGGTGGTCATGAAACCCATAAGTTCCTATGTCTACTCATTAAAATGGTAAATCCATTCCTTATCTATTTTAAGTGACTTTTTTCTCTCAGCCTTAAGTTTGTTCCAAGAAACATCATAAACATTCTAATAGGAATGTGCCCGCTCAATTGGGAAGTCTTGATCTAGTCCTTGAAGACCATTGTAGTCAACCCTATTTATCCAAAGGATGAATAGGAAATGGTGAAGGGATCCCACCAATTTTGGCAAGTCAACCATTTTGTTGTGGGTGATGAAATTCCATACATACCTTCATACATTGCGATAAATGAATCGATTCTCCTCAGCAGCATCCGATCCCTAGTCCTCAAATTACTAAAGTTGTGAAATCTCTTATAGGGTAAAGACCACAAAGACATAAAGGTCTGGATAATCCACAAGCATGACCTTGGGTGGGATGAAATCCAATTCTAGAGTAAAAGGATCCTCATTTCCCCCCTAATCTATATCAAGAGACCCATCTACCTCTTGTGTTACCTCCAAGGTGAATCTGACTATCCCATCCTCCTCAGATTACCCCATTAATGGAACAAACTTAGTCACATTTTTTGAGTTCTCAGATCTAGTATCCTCAACTGACAGCTCTTCTAAGGTTGTTTTATTCATTGTAACCCCCTCTATCACCTCAATCACTAGCACGAGTCTCACCTCCTCCATTAAGGATTCATCTTCAGTAGTCACCTCAATCATTGCATTTACTATAGGCTCAGCCACAATGAACCCATCATTTATCCCCATTTTGGTAACCACATATACCATCTTAATCAAGGGAAAAACTATTTTAGTATCTTCTAGTGAAACCTCTATGGTTGGTATGACCGTCATAGACTCCCTGACCATTTTCACCAGGAGAGTAGCAATCACTGCCACTTACTTGACTTCGATCATCATTGACAAGGATATTATAACACACCAAAACATTAAAATGTTATAATTTTAGAATAATATTAAATTTTTTCTATATTTATTTATATGAAAAAACCTTCTTAATCTTATTCTATAAAAAATACGGGATTAGTTTTCATGAAAAAACGAGTTTTACAGCCTTCTAATGCCTCTCCTTTTTTAAAACTAAATTTTGAAAATTTTATAAATTTTATTTTTAAAAATTAAAATCATTTTTTGATTTGGAAAATGAAAATTATCTTCAGGGGGATTTTTTTATTTTTCTGAGAAGTTTCATTTTTTGATGTCTAGTGAAAAATACTAGATTTTAGGTAAAAAATAACTTTTTTGTTTAAATAATAATTAGTGTTAAATTATGTTTTAAATTAGTTTTTAAATTTAAAATAGTTAAATTATACATATATTAATCCATAATAGTTCATTGGAATTTTTTTATATTTAAATTAGATGTAAAAACATATTGGAATTTTGAACGTTTTTTCTTTAAAAACCTAATTTCTCACCACGTCTGTGGGATTAGATTTAAACTTAATTTTCCCACTTCTTTGATTTAAATTTTGAAAAATGAACATAAATGTTTGTAATAAATATAATATTTGTGGTCTAATATGATAAACTTAATTTTTGACCAAAATTATCAGTGAAAGTGATTAAAATTACTTACGGTGATTAAGGTAATATTAAATTTAATAAGGGATTCAACATTAATCTTAAAGACCAAAATGACCTAGAAACATGTCCAAAAACCATTAAAAAACAATACTATGAGAAAATAAACTCTTGTTTCAAATTTTATGGGTTATTCATATATTATTAAATATAATTACCCTAAAAAGTTTATGTAAAGAAAGAGGAAAAAAGGGAAATTTCATAAACATTAACATTTATAAAACATTGAAATATGTAAAAGACATCATATTTTTGGTAATACATGTCCTTTTTAAATATAAATGGTTCAATGTTATCTTAATAAATTATAATTAATTTTTAAAGATGATTTATTTACTTAAAATGATTAAGAAATGCCAACAAAGGGATTATTTAGTTAATAATTATATGAATTAAATGATACAATAAATATTAAAACTGAAGTAGATTGATGTAATTATTGTATTTAATAATTATTTTAGATTAATACATCATTTTAAATAGTAGTAAAATTAATATATTTAAATTCCAATATTTTTTTGAAATTTAAAAATCAAAATTAAATAAATAATGTCAAAATTGACATTATTATTGTTTCACAATAAATTATATTTTATTAAATTATTTGAAATTAAAAAAATACTATATTATGAAAATTTATTTTTAAGTATTAATAAATATTAAATTTGGTCTACTAATGGATCAATTTATCTTTTATAATAAACATATTTTACCACATACTATAAAAACATTGTTAACAAAGTTTAAGTTTAAGCAGTATTTTAGCAGGTCACATGCGTTTGTTTTAAAATTCATTTCCAAAAAAACATTGTATTTTACTTTATTTTTTATATATCATATTAATAATTCATTTTATATATATTTTATAATTAATACCACTTTATTTTAGTCTTAATGGTGAAATTACTTAGGTTAGAAAACAATATGCTTTAATAAAAACCAAAACGATAAAATTGGGGAATCTTAGAAGCTATGGAACCAAATTATTAAAATGCACATATTTTTATGTAGGGGAGGTTTTTATATACCATTATTCCCATTTAATCCATTATATTTCCATTTTTGAGACATTTTAGGTAAGTTAGACCTCCCATTAATGAATACCTTTTGGTATTTACAAGAGTGTCACTCCCCCCTCCCTTATAAAAGGCCACCACACCTCCCACTTCCTCAGACCTATAAAACCACTAAGGTTCATCCAATATATGATAAATTCACTTCCAAAAATCCATAAATTCAACCTTTAACACAAAATTTTGTAATAAATTAATCTAATGGAGCATTTTCGTATAAATAAAAAAAAGTTAATCGATTAAGAGTTAACATCTTTCCTTAAACTATTTAGTTTTATTTCCATTCCTCACTCCCTAAAATATTCTTAACCGATTATGATATAAAAAATCAGTATCCTCAATATAATATGATTTTTTATGTTAATATTTTTACTTAAACTTATACACACTTCCATTTAATGGGTAATGAACAAACACTTTACACGTACATCGAACTACCGCCTTAGAAAATGATGATTGTTCATTTTTCCTTTACCGCCTCTCATGAAAGAAATTATGATGGAAAATACATTTATATATGATATTTATGATATTTATTATTTCTTTATTCTTATTAAATTATTTTATAACACATACCATTATAATTTACACTTTATATAAATATATATAAATATGATAACATTGTTTGTGAAAGTGTGCACTATCGCCCCCTCAAAGCGATATGACTCATTCACACTATACATGGAATATATAAAGGATGGTTTTAATAAATCAATGTAACATATATAAAATAGATAAAATACTAGAATTAAAATATATTTATATATCATTTACTTTTAATTATTTTAATACATTAAATAAATGAAAGAGTGTTCATGCGGATGTACGGCCTACCATCCCCATGAACGGTGCACATCATTTCTTATCTCCAAAATTTATGGACTATTATAAATATATATATGCTGAAAATATATGATAATTAAATCATGTTTTACATTATTAATATGATTAAATTATTATCTATGTAATAGGAACAACAAATATCAAGTCAATACATACTTGAGAAAACTAGGCAATTAACACCCGAAATAGTGAGAATAATGAAAGATTGTTAACAAAAGGGTAATTAGATAATATAGGAAGATAGTATATGATAATATAAATGTTATTATGGTTCTAGTGTAAGTTAGTAACATATTTTAAACCACTATATAGGATAATAAATATCTCACGATAAAATGATGGTTAAGGTAAGGGATTCATGTCTCATTTTTCTTTACATGAGGCATATTCCATTAGCATCACTTACTTAATTTGTGTAGTGTACCTAATGACCATTATGATATACTAAGTCATTAATTCTTTAATTTTCATGATATTTAAATTATTAATTTCATGCCCATTACTTTTGGGTCATCCAATTCAAATGTTACCACATTTGCAAGGGATTTAGTCTCAATTTACATTTTATTGAGTCTAATTCGTTGTTATGCAACACTTAAATTTTATATGGTGTATATAATTCCCTTTTACATGTTATATTACAACTCTTATTATTATCATGATATTATAAGTTTCATTTAATTCATAGGGAATCATGACTTAAATGTTTCAAAGTGGTATGGGACACATTGGAATGTTTAAAGATTATTTTCCTCAAAAATATTTTAATGATCTTTAAATGGTATTTCTATTAATAAACATCAACAACCCCTGTTGTTACTTATCCTCTACTGTGGAATTATTGATAAAATCATATTATTTATTCAATATTTATATTTGATGATAATGTACATTATTTATTAATTAAATCTATAATTCTATATAAGAGGAATGAATTAGATTTAGTAAGTGATGGGAGGGACATGCTATGTTCCCTTAATTCATCGGTAGGTTTCATGATAAAACTATATATGGTTTTGGTTAAGGTGTTACCCATTTATTAGATTCTTGGCATGAATTCTTGACAGTAATAGTTTGTTGGCATGAATCCTTGACAATATTAGATTCTTGGTATGAATCCTTGAAAGTGTTCTATTTTCAGCATTAATCCTCTATGATATATTTTAGATATCCAACATTATGTATTACATCATTATTTATTCATTTATTTTTATTCCATGTAATTATTCAATTAGGAATAATATAATTGGTAAAGTTTAAATCTCATATTATTGATCAAATTTCATGTGTTTCAATTATCTACCTTTCCATGTTGATTTATTCTCATTGTTTCATTATTTATTCCACTTTAATTACCCTTACATAGCATTTGGTATCACCCTTATTATGTTTTATTTACCCAGGTTATGAAGAGGAATCATTTTAATGAGTTTCAAGGATGCATTTTATTTCATTTTATTATGTATCATGTTTGAATTTTATATTTCCCATTGTATAATGTGTATCATGTATGTTTTATATCTTTCCAATACTACTAAAAAGATATGATCTTTGGGATTTGATTCCTTTTAATAATTTCAATGTAAAAAAACAATGCACTGACTCTGAGTTCTAGGGTAGGGATGTTACAAAAATTGATGTTGGATGCTTATCCCTAAAAATGATTTGAAATTCCATTTAATCAGGATTTAGTTAGACATAAAAATTTGAATAAATAATAAAAAAAAGAGACTCACATGAATAGTATATCCCACTGAGATAATCAGATAGGTTAATAGGTAGTCCCCCTATAGAGGAAATTCCCCTGTCTCTTGTCACCTCAGTCACAGGCAGTCCAAGGTCTTTGATCTTTTCACAAGAACAATAGGAGTTAGTAAACACTCTTAAGAGTTGGGTCGTTTCCAAATCATATTAGATCAGTAGATTTACCTGGTCAATGGTTTGCCTCCTTCTATAAAAGAATCCTAATAGGCATCACTCCACCAGAAATCATCTGATCTTTCTTGTGGAGTTGCACGAGCATCTAATTCACCTGTCATGAGATATGGGGGACATGGCAAGCCTAGCTTAACCTTCACTCAATAGGTTAGTGAATGAAAATTTTCTAGATAGTAGACCAAATCATCTATCACTCTTATTTATTACACCATATCATCCATTTCCATGTGGAAACTATCCCTAGAATGACCCAACCAAGTAAGGAATATCACCTCTCGATTGAGATGCTACTATATCCCATGGAGGGAATTGATTTGTTTGAATAATACCCATATATTCTAGGAATCAGGAAAAATATTGTCTCTTGGGATATCTAGAAAGTATAGTCACTTTCTTGGACATTGAAAAAATGCATTCAGATCCACCTTAGAAGGTTTTCCTTCCTCCAATGACTGCTTTCCCTGGAGCGTCGAGCATGTTTTCGATCCTCTACATGCATCATGTACCTATTTAATTCCACGAATTTTTGACTTTGTATCTAAAACAACTCTACCAACTGGGAAAACCATTCCTCCATGGATTTATCCATCTAATTCTCATCCTCTACCCCTCCTTCATCATCCCAAGCAGTTCAGTTCCTCATTATTTCCCCAAGATATGGGCTCTCCCAACTCTACTCAAAATTGTGGGTGCTCCGTAAGCAGTAGTGGGTTGTGGCAGTTTGTTCCACCATTTTCCATATTCATGTATGAATATTAAATAGAACTTTTAGAGTATTTAATATTGGGAATCATAAAAACCCTCTATGTACACCTTCGGTTTCAACTGCAAGAGGCATCATAACTGCCTCATTAATCAGTGTAGAGTGTATAGCTCACAGATCACTTTGTAGTAGACCCTCGCCATCAATACCCTCCCTAAAAAGTCCATATGATATGACTACTACTTAGTGGTCCTTGTGCTTTCATCAATTACCATCCCTATGAGAAGTGGGAATGGGTGGAAAATGAAGTGGTTCTCAGACCCAATCATCTCCATCGCATCCACCAAGCCCGAGTTGATAGGGCGACTCCTGACGATGTTCAAGACCGATGGTGAGAAGTTTGTGCAGGGTGGTGAAATGGGATTTGGGTTTTTGTATCCTCCCATGTGTGTAGAAAACCAACCATACAATAAGTAGAACATCCCACGCACATAGAGAGGAGTCTTCCCTTGCACTACTACAAAACTAGCCTTTAACAACACTATTATTTATCAGTACTAAAAGAAAATGCTGATAAAAGGCGTATTTATCACTTCTAAAGAAAGAGATGATAAATTAAACATTTTATCAACACTTTTATTTTAGTTCTAACAAAGAAAACCTTTATTATTACTTGATTTTAAGCACTGATAAATAGTATCCGTTATTAGCGCTTTATTTTTAGCACCGATAAAGGGCATCTTTTATCCATGCTTTATTTTTAGCATTGATAATGGGTAAGCTTTATTAGTGCTTTATGTTCAGTGTTGATAAATATTTCTTTCATCAACTAATTTTTAGCACTGATAAAATGAAATAATTAAATAAATTAAAAATAAATATTTTTTAATTAAAAAATATAACAAATTTTATTAGTTAAATAATTATTGATAAAAATTAATTGATTGATTATACATTATTAAATATTAAACATTTTATTAATTAGATAATTATGATAATTAATGTTATTAAATTGTATATATTAAATATATAGATATATATTAATGTATATAAATATGATTATGTATTATAAAATATTAATGTTCTTTACATTAAATTATAATATATTTATTGAATAATGTTATATAATTAAAAATTAATATGAATTAAAAATATTGAATAATTGCATAGCACTCAAGAGATAATTAAATGTTGTTTTGTTTTTCAATTTAATGTAGATCAAATATGTGTTATATTGATTTCACTTATACGTATAATTAACACATTTTTATATACAATATGCACACACACATAACTTATCCATTTTTTCAATATAGTTAAAATGTACCTATATTCTTAATTTATTCAATTTCACTAATTTTGTACATATATGCATGCACTCAAAATTAGATATTCATCAATAATGTTAATAATATATCTCTAAAACAATATTTATAAATAAATATATTTATAAATAAATATATCTATAAATGTACATTCACTATATTTATACAATTATACATTTATAATAATAAATAAATTCTTATTTTCTTAAAAGTATTTATATAATTATAAATAAATAATTATGCATATCTAAATTATTATTATATTTGTAATAAATTTACTTAAATAATGAATATATTTACTATATTTATATTTATATATATTTATTATATATATATATATAATTATATAAATATATAAAATGATATAAAAATATTTTTTAAAAACATTTCTATAATTATAAATAAATAATTATAATAAATATAATAAATATATTTAAAAAATATATATTTACTATATTTATAACTATATATATTTATTAAGTATTTGCAAATATTTACAGTTTTTTTATTTATAATTATAATTATAAATCCTTTAACACCGCTTCAGTAATAAGCACTAATAAAAGAATATTTATCAGCGCTTTTTTCATGCTGAAAAAGTGTTGGATTTATCATCGCTATTAATTTAGCACTAATAAATATTGGTTTTATCAATGCTAAATAAGTACTGATAAATATTCATTTTATCAGTGCTTATTATATAAATACTGATAAAAGGTCTCTTTATCAGTGCTTATTTTTAAGCACAGATAAAAGTATCCTAATATATTTTAAAAACTCTAACCATTCGTGAACCCGTCGCGACATAGAAGCTTTCTGCAGAAGCCATCTACTGTTGGTGCTCCTCCTTGGTTAATCAAAGGTCAAATTACACCACCCGACTACCTCCAAACATCTCATTCGAAATTCAAATAGGGTCTTCGATTTTCTTAAACCTAGTGAGGTAGGCCTTCCGGTTTTATTTGTTTGTTTTTTGGTTTCACTTTTCATTTCTTATTCAATGATTTGTTTATGATATTTTGTTTATAATCCATTGTGTATGATTTTTTTGTGATCCTTTATTTAGGGAATGATTTTTGGTCCATTATTTTTGATTTGTTTTTGATCTGTTGTTTAGGGAATGATTTTTGGTTTTTGTTTCTTTTGAATACCGATTTATGATCTGTTGTTTATATCTGACACTGAACCTTAGATTTATTCAATGTTGTTTTACTGTTATGTTTGATATCTTCTTACTAAATAATTTTTTTATATATGAATATAAATGTGTAGAAATTTTCATGTATATTATTATTTATTTATTACTGATTTGAGGGACATTGGTGGTTCTCAAATGATTATATATATGGTGACACCTTTCATGGTCACCTTAGTGGACATACATCTTTAGATTCTATTTTTTGGAACAAATTTAGTTGAGTGATATTTGTTCCTCTATTTGTTATATGTATCATAGGATCTAGTTCCTCTTATAATTCACTATAGTCCTTATTTTTCTTCTGGAGTTGATTCAAAGGGGCCATCCCCAGTTAAGTACATGAGGTTTTATCACATCAAGCCCTCACATTATGAATCATTATGGTGCCTTTAGTTCACGTTATTTTTAAATATCAGGTTTTTATCCATTTTATATTTATTATAGACTATAATTGAGTGATTTTTTATACCATCATGATAGGTATGTGTGTCTATATCTATTGAATCATTTATTTCAATAGTTTTTTGTCTAAGAGGTATGCGTATATCTGGTAATGATGATTTTGGGTCTGCATGTCCATTTACCCCAAGGGTCATGCTAGAATTTTTTTCAACCTCTTGTATTAATTGTTTCTATTTTGGGAGGGACCACCTCCCATTTAGGTTTTCCACACCCAAATTTTAAGACATACTTTAGTAACTTTGAGTTGTTTTATAGGTCATAAGATGATATGACCTGGTGTTTTTTATGTAATTCAGACTAGGTTCATTACACTATCCATATTTCAGTTAAAACAGATAATGTTTAGTGATAATATCATTTATTATCTGTATTTATCTCCCTCTATTTTTTTCAAATTCCAATATCCCTTATTATTGGATTTGGAATATCTAGGTGCTTATATATTCTAGTTGAAATGACCAATATTTTCCTTATTATAATTGTCTATAAATTTCACTTTCGATAATGAATATCTTATGTGTATTTATTTATATATTGTATAAACTTAATCTTTTAAAAACCCAATAGGATATATATGAACCGAAAATGGATGCACAAAAATTGTTTGAAAAATAAATATGAAGATGGAGTTAAAGAGCTCATCATGTTTTCAAGAGTGCATGCAAATGAACCTTCTAAAATCCTTTATTTTTGTTTACATTGTTGTTATTCAACAAAAATTAGTCTAGAAGATTAGGAAGAACATTTTATTTGTCACAAAATAGAACAAATATATAAATGTTGGACTAAACATGGTGAAAAACTGATTGTGGGCATCGGTTTTGATGATATTATGGTTTATGAATCTTCTTATTTGAATATATTTATAAAAGATTATGGAGATCACATGGAAGAAATGAAAATGGAAATTGAATATGACCTTCGTGATTTCCCAAAGTTGTTTGAGGACTAAAAATAGCTATTAGAAGAAACCATTGTATACTAGATGTACTAAATACCCAACATTTTTTGTTGTATTGAAGTAATATGATTTGAAAGGTGGAAATGTATGGAGTGACACCAGCATTATAGAACTAATTCATCTTCTAAAAGAAATGCTTCCATAAGAAAATAAACTACCATAATGAACATATGATGCTAAATTAATGTTATGTTCAATGGGAATGATCTCTACAAAAATACATGCGTGTAAAAATGATTTCTTGTTGTTTAACAAGGACCATGAATCACTCTTCAAATGCCCTAAGTGTGGCACAAATCAATACAAAAAAAATCAAGAAAGTCCTTTGAAATATATTTGGTATTTTCGTATCACTCCACAATTTAGAAGACTATATGGATGTTGGGAAACTACAACACAATTAACATGGTATTAAGATGCAGTAATTAAATATGGTAAGTTGTGCCGTCTAGTAGTTTCTCCTTAGTGGAAGAAAATTGATTATGAGTTTCTT